>OZ018350.1:14940134-16316100 GCA_963969515.1 Yponomeuta evonymella
CTTTCATCCGTTCTCTTCATAAATCCCAGTGTTCAATTTATAAATTGAACATATTTAGACTATGGATTCCTTTGATATTTTGAGTTTTCAAAGTATTCAAAATGGATTACCAACATAAACTTTAATAAACATCGACATGTTAGTCCGATAGTCTGACAATGTGGTGAGGGACCGCGAAAGATGGTGTGACATAAAAAAGGCCTAAAGCCAGCAGTGGACAGAGGTAGGCTGATAACACTATTTTTTTAATTTCCTGTTTAAAACCAGATAGACTTCTTTAGTATTTACTTGAATACATAGTCGGTGTTACGACGGCATTATATTATCGAACAAAAAATATCTTTATTCATTTCAGAATTATGCACATACAATATTAAATTAATTAGAAATACCAAACAGCTCGCAACACAAAACAACAGCGACTGCACCAAACCTAAATGATTTACGAGTTTCATTTGCACTGAAGAAACGGCTTGCTCAGCTTTCCATTTTAATAACTCATTACAGAAAAAATGCAAAATCTTAACGAACGCGAGGAATTACATACAGCTTACAAAATAGCGAGCGTTTGAAATTTAAACTGGGAAGATATTTAATGCAGCGCGCATACGATGGTCCAGCATGCCATTTAGTCCTATCTATGAATCCAGCCCATGAATACAGCCGACTGCTGGGCATAAGCCTATTCCCGCCACGCCATCACGCCACCCCTCCCCCAGCTCAATGGACTCCTGTTGGGCCACAATTGGGCTACTCGAAAATACGCGCACACTCCAACTTCTGCCAATATAAAACAATATATTGGTCTATTAGAAATGATGAGATCCGTAGATGAAAGAAAGTCGTCGACATAGCCCAACGGATTAGTAAGTTGAAGTGGCAGTGGGCGGGGCACATTGCACGCAGAACTGATGGCCGATGGGCTGAAAAGTTCTCGAATGGAAACCACATATCGGCATGCGCAGACCAGCCTGATGATGGACAGATGACCTCATCCAAGTGGCAGGAAGACGGTGGATGCAAGCCGCTTCCAACCGGTCTTTTTGGAAATCCATGGAGGAGGCCTATGTCCAGCAGTGGACTTCTTGTGGCTGAATAATGATGATGATGATTGGTCTATCACGAGTGATCTGTGAAATCCAATGAGGGCGTGTTGGCCTACGTGTGCAAGCATATAACAAAATGGCGGGTGTTCGAATTTTAAACAGCATAGTTTTTCTAACACAAGAAAATTGCTTTCGGAAGGAAATTCCCGAGGATTCCCGACCCGGCACACAAATGGAATAAGAATATAGCATTTCACCTCGCCTATTATTGGCTGAGCAACGTCGACGCTTTCCTTACTAAGTAATTCATAGTAGAGATGGAAAATACTGCTTCCATTATCGTCGATTGAGTTATTGACGGCGCATTAAGTAATTTTCGCTGAAAAGTGCTGTGTAAAACTTTAATTAAAAAATCCGTGCAGCGGAAATGAGATCTTCATTTTCGAAACTGTTTTCACATCTAAATTAATTTTGAGTTGCAAGTTTTATAATTTAAATTTTGTGAATGCGAAAGTTGAAATTGTACACGTTTAAGTTTCAAAGTTCTCTCTAGTAGCGAATGCAGACTTAGTTCTCAACTCGCATAGCACAGAGAACAAATATGAAGTCAAGCCGGAACTTTATTTTCCGGAAAATACTCGTAATTTTCTCTAGAGGTGTTCCTTTTCGTTCAAAATTACGCGTTTGAAGCTAACATGCTCAAAGGCTCGTGCAGTAATTGGCATTGCATATTCTAAGAACTTATTGAATATTGGTCTTGAAAATTTATGACTCTGTGATAGACGTGGTCGGCAAATATTGCTATGATATACTGATATAAATATTGGGTTTATTTTGTCTTTTGTGCAACAGCGGTGGTAGGGCGGTCGGTGGAACACTTACCTTCACACGCTAACATTCATGACGTCGTAGGTTCGAACCCCGGCGTGTCCGCATGTATCAATGACCATTTTCTAAGTTACGTACATTTATGAATTTTAGTTGCAATACCACGCGCTAACCATAAAGGAAATCATCGTGAGGAAACCTGATGAGAGCCTGAGTTACATACACGTGAATCGCCAATCCGCGATGGGCACGCGTGATGATTGAGCCCATACTCTCTTTCTGAGAGAATGCCTGTGCCCTGTAGTGGGACGTACAGGCTGCATTATTTTTCTGTTATTGCCCACAACGGTATAGGGAAACGATGAGAATCGCCACAATATCGCGCGGCAATCCCCAGGGAATGAAGACAAACGCTCAACGTATTGGCTGCAGATTTATCGCGCGGCAGGGGCCATATGGCGCGCAAATTTATGAGTTTAATCAGCGCCGCCGTGGCTGCACCAATGCTGTCTGGATCTGAGATCGGATAGGATTGTTGCAATGCGAGGAACTGCTTGAATATCCATGGAACAGTTGCCAGGATTCTATATACTGACTGACAATATTGTCGGAAAAGCGGGAGTGGTAGCAGAAAGTTAACTGCTTGAAAGAGTTCAGCGTGAGTTCAGCTGTCATGAAGTGGAGCGTGGGTCAGTTTTCAGAATATCTCGTTCTAAATCACCTAGAGCAATTTTTCAGTGGATTGAAAAATAGTATTGAAAAAAGATTATCATAGTTAAAGACACAAAGGCAAGATTTTCTTTACAACCACGTTTAGTGCTAATCCGATCAGGCCATATCCGTCCACTGCTAGACATAGCACTTCACTTCTTTCCGCCCTCGGCCATTCTCATCCAGCCGTTACCAGCAATCTCGATAACTAAATCTAAATGGATTTTCCTTCTCACAAACAAGTTTCCCCAAGATCTTTTCCTTCAAGCTTGGCGAGCGGTATTGCTATTAAAAATTAAAAAAAAACGTAACTTTCGTAAGAACTAATAATATACAGGAATTAAGCTAATAATATACGAGGACCTCTTAAATGTGAGGCATTCTACCCATTGTGC
Source organism: Yponomeuta evonymella (assembly GCA_963969515.1). Classification (NCBI taxonomy): domain Eukaryota; kingdom Metazoa; phylum Arthropoda; class Insecta; order Lepidoptera; family Yponomeutidae; genus Yponomeuta; species Yponomeuta evonymella. Next base: position 14,943,115 of record OZ018350.1, read on the forward strand.
AAGCACCACTCTGACATAGACATTCTGTAGTAGTATTATATTAGTATGCGATATGAACATTATTTATAAAATATTATGGAAACGAATTTTCTCGACTCAAGGAGGTAAAAAACGCGACAAATGCGGTTAAATTCAATTCCATATTGTAATCGCTTTACTTCGCCGTCTTGACTAATATATACTCACGCCTGAATCCCAAAGGGGTACGCAGGGACCAGGTTTTGCCACTTGTTGTCTGTAGGTAACTACTTATTTTACGATAAGAATTGTGTCTTTTGAAATTCTTGCCTTGTATACTAAAGAGTTTCCTATTTGTTTTTACCTATAAAAATAATGTTCTCAGTATATCTATCAATAACTACATTAAATTTAGTCTAATTGCAAAACGCACTTCAGTACAGTGGACATCAGCTATAATTTTGTTTTTTTTTAAATACACCCCTAACGTAGATGAATAAAGTGCACGCATGTAAGAGGCGATGTACCATCGACTACGCAGGCAGGTAAATCCAATTAATGGGGCATTTAATTAATAACCGAGCAAAATGATCCATGGAACCGAGCACTGAGGTATTCTGACCACGGACATGCCTCCAGCAGCTTCAGCCAGAACTGATGTTCGAATTCATTAGGTAAGTACCCAAACATTACAGAAGGCTGTAATGTTTGGGTACTTACAAAATCCGTACTTTATTCATTAATTGCATAATAGTAATATATTTCAACGGGACTAACCGCGGTTATTTATTAGGTAAAATGTACCTTTGATTTCCGACGTTAGACCCGTTTAATATATTATTACTAGTTATGAGCATCGCGAGTCACTAAAAAATACAATTGAATTATATAACTTCCTCTATCACTATTTGACTTCCTCTATCACAAAGCCACCGTACAATTGCTCTTTATTTAGAACAAAATGATCTGCCATAGGGGGAGGCCTATGTCCTGCAGTGGGCGTTGCGGGGCTGATGATGATGATGATGATGATCTGCCATACGATTTTAAAATTACTGACTGATGACCTGCACTGCAACCTTGTTTGGAAGAGGGTAATGAAAGTGTAACCTTTAGTAAATATTTATAAATTCTATCATGTCAACTTTTTTTTCATATACTTAACCATACGCTAAGTAACGGCTGTAGTATTGTAGTTTTGAATAACATTATTTAAACAACACATTATTTAGATATTAAAAATGTACTCACGGATAAACAGTGGGACGTATATAGGCTGCTTATGATGATAAAAAATAATGAACAACAATTTCATCTTCTGAATTTCTGAATTTGACCTTCTGTTTTCGCAATCACTAGGCGAAAGCGTTCATTAATTACGGCTTGCGGATAGACTCGCAGAATTGGTTGCATTTCCGATCTGTTTTTGCATCGGAGACGTTCTGTTTATATTAAAGCTTAAAGCTAATGGCGCGACTGCTTACTTAACTGTGAAGGTACATGCACTAAAATGCGATACAGACGTAACTTTAAGTATTACATGTATAATCATCATCATCATAATCATTATCCCACCGCTGCCCAAGGCTTTGCCAAAATAACATCACTCACAGTCTCTTGCCATCCTCATACTCTGAACTTCCGCCGACTTAAAAATATCGTCCGACCGTATGTAATTAGAAAGATAAATTGTAAGGATTTAAGAATTTTACAAATTGCTTTCGAGTATATTTTCGAAGAGCAGGTAACAAAATCCCTGTTATCAAATGCTTGACTCGTAGATAAGCCCTGTGTTTATGTTAACTTTGAAACAGAATAATTAATTAGAACTTTGACGAAGCTAGACGATATTGTTTTGCCGAACAAAGAACGGCGAAGAAAGTTGCGAATCTTAGTAATATCTACAAATTATTGCTCAAAAGGAATTCAATGTTCTTTATTTAACAAAAATCATTGGACAAAATAATTACCTACACTAAACAGTTACATGCCTGAGTAAATATCTACCTATTAACAATTAAGAACATGATGAAAATTACAGCTGTTAGATCTCATCATTTCAATTTGAAAGTGGGTATTCTGAAAAAAAATTGTTTCTGTTTATTTTGTCTGTGATTACCACATTAGGCGAATGTGGTCGTGGAGGTCGACCGTTGCCGGTTTGTGTGTGCTTGAGACGAAAGGCGCGGTCATAGGCGAAATAAATTCTGTTTTTTTTTCTTTATTTTTCTATTCATAATTCATTTTCTACATGACCAATGCAGCTTGCGAGCACTGCAATGGTGAATAACGCATCACTGTGTGATCAGTGACTGACCCCAGAGTGAATAGTCAAATTCATAACATCATGGTCTTTATCTAATAGATAGAAGATAGAACCGGGACGTTCTTAGTTATAAGTTTGATGGCTACAGAGTTATTTAAAAAGACCGGTCAATTACGAGTTGGAAGCGCGCACCGAGGGTTCCGTACAAATTTGTAGATAGGTACTTACATATTGGTGCGGTGGTAGCGGCAACTGTTTGGACTGTATTGGCGAACAATGGACAACACCAGGAGGTTGCTTGCGTTGGTGAGCGTTGGGGTGGACGTACCTGGATTTCACACCCGCAGATGACGAAGGACGATCACGGCAGCCTAGGTGGGCGCTGGATTGTCCCGGCCTCTTGTATTCCAAAAGTAGTTCAGGTTTCTTCTAAATGCTGATCAAAACAATAAGGCAACTTTTCACAATTCAATCCCAAACGTATGCACGACATACGTATGTCAGTTTTATTTATCATTGTCACTGTCACTTCAAATTTAGACTGTTTTCGGCCAGGAGTCCTCTCGCTGGCTGGATTGACCACCAGAATCCACGAAGGGAGAAACCAAAGTTCTCATCCACTCCACGAGCCCACCTCACTGTTCGCTATGTACTCGAAACTCACACATCCGTGCCAGCTGCCACTCAGGCGTAAACACATATTATAAATAGTTCAGGAATCGAGTCTCGCAGTTTTTTTCCGAGCTTTTTCCGAACTTCAAGGGCGATTTTTTATGATTTAATTACAAATATATAGTTTTCAGATTTTTCCCTGTATTTTTAGTGTCAGACGGAAAGTATCCTATAAATTTTGATTGCCTTGAGTGTCGAAATATACGCTTTTGGGGCATAAACGGCCTTACCCTTTTTTACGTTCATTTAGAAGTTTTAATTTTTCACAACTTCAAGATGTAGACGTAAGGATATGGTTTTAATTTCAACTTGATATCTCTACGCGTTCCCGAGATAAAGGGTCTTGGCAGATAGATGGACGAATGGACGGACGGACAACAAAGTGATCTCATAAAGGTTCTCTTTTTCCTTTTGCGGTACGGAACCCTAAAAGTGAACCTGAAACATTTAAATATAAGCTTTTAATCTCCACCCTGTAGATCAGAATACTTACATATTGACTATTGCTTACTTGAAGGCGAAGGAAGTAGCGCCAACAAAAAAAAATCATATTATCATCTTTTAGAATACCTACCTTTTGCCTGAATATCGTAAATATTACTATCTGTGATAGCTATTTGGGAAGCCTAGAACTTAAGGTTAATATAATAACCTAGGACTTAAATCGATTTCGTCTGTCAAGAAAAGAGTTGAGCAGACAAAAGTGCTAATGGAACTTCAAAATAATCATCAACATGCTAACGTTAAGGAAGAATTTTACTCCCAAACCAAAGGCACGCGTTATGTAAGATCTACTTAAGCTATTAAATAATATCTTGAGACGACCCTCGACCCTTTCCATTCACCACCATATCCACGAACGCGGAAAAGGCGACAAACGCACAATGGCCGCTAATCATAAATATTGTTAACGTTATCGTCAGCAAGAAGAATGGACCCACCCACCACGGTATTGTGCTGTTGACACTTATTGCCCTATTTATGAGTTCTCATTAGGGCTCCGTCACACGTGCCATGAGCTAGTTCGGTAAGCTAAGAAATTATGAATAGAGTTAGGTCGTTTGAAGAAGTTATAAAGTGCAATCTCAATGTAAATGATGATATGAATGAATGGGAAGTTTTAAGTAAATCTGCTAACATCTCATTCTTTATCGCTCTCTTTCCCTCTCTCTTTCTTAACGTATAAGGAAAAGAAAGAGAGGATACGAGGCAGATGTCTTTCTTTTCTTTGTCTTTCGTTCGTATTTAGCGTAATTTTTAAATTAAGTAAGTACATCTTTGTAATCTTTGCCCAACAGCTCGCTGGACCGACGACGATCTAAGGCAGATTGCTGGCAGCGGCTGGACGAATATGGTCGAGGACAGACAGAAAGAAGTGGGGTGCCTTGGCGGAGGCCTATGTTCAGCAGTGGGTGAATACGTGATTATAGATTGGTTTGTAAATAAACTTTAAGATTAGCTTTCTCGTTCTTCATTTTTTTACAGACACTGTGCTGTATAGCTCATATTCATCAGTGGGACAATATCTTTCGAAGTTTCTCAGAAATAAATTCTATTAAGCGCCGCGCTCGGTGGCAGTAACATGAAAATATGTTTTTTTGTCAAATAAAGAAAATTGCCTAATAACGCTCAAGATGGTGTGCATTTGCTCTCTCGTCGGAAAGATCCGTATTTAATATGCCTGATAATTTTGAATTGTGTTTTTCTTTTCCTCTAAATAAATAATAAGGAAAATCTGCTTATCTTCATAACTCCCCGAAAGAAGTTATAGAAATGGTAAGAACAAAATTAAATATAAGATATGTACTTCAAATGGCTTTAGATAAAAAAAACAACAAATAATACAACATCAAATTAGCAAAAAAGTTGTCCTAGAGGTACCATAAATATGGGAGCCCTACCTGTCCGTTTTTATACCTCTAAGTCGTGTAAGTGTCTAAAGCAGAAAATGTATTGTATTCTAATCTGTTAATTTTCCTTTTTGGACTGCTAATGGATCAGTATAATATTCGAGAAGTCATGAGTTCGAACCCTGGATTTTGGCAATGAAGTTGTTTTCTAAGTTACACACATTTGTGAATTCGTAGTAGCAATACCACTCGCTCGGGTAAAGTAAAACTTAACATACTATAGTGGTTGAAATTGCCAATCCGCGGTGGGCACGCGTGGTGATAAGGCCTGTACCTATTATGTCCCTGAGAGAAGTAAGGATTCTAGGTATTACTTATCCTATACACAAAGCATTATTACGCCGTAACTCCTCCTGAATAATCCCAGAACGTCATAGCACGTCAAACTTCATGTTAGGGCGTCGTTAATTCGTCCCTCCCGTACACATAATCATATGAATACATACTGAACTATTAGCAACGTATTGAAATAAATTATAATAGAAAACAATAATAAAATAATAATTTCCTACATTTTTTCTATCTAGTCTTATCTCTTCAAAATAAGTAAATTTGGTTCCCAAAATATTCATTGTCTTTCGCGTTTCTTGGCGAATATCCATTCAGTTCTCCACAGTGCCATAAAGTTAATGCATAAACGTTATAATGAAGTCTCAACTTGTTAGTTTGTTGACGGATAAACGCCAAACCTTTGTCTTGGAAGCATAATCACTGCCAATTAGAGGGACCGCTTAGAACAACAGCAAATGAAAATTAAGAAGTTACTTGTTTGTCACTATAAGAAAACCTTTGGCCTTTGCATCTACGTAATGAGATGATTTATAAAGCGTCCAGTGGCACCTTCACTCACACTAGATGAGTGAAGGGACCAATCGGACGCTGAAGTGCCTGGGACATGGTTTTTTTTTACTATAACTTGTTATTTTATCGGAAGAGTTCGACAAGGTCATCATTAAGCGATTCGAAGTAAAACCCAAGTAACTTCTTTACTGTATAGGCTCGTAAGCTTTTACCTACTTCGAACTGTCAAATGTATACATATTTTGACACTCCATAAACATCAAGATGCATAACCTAGTACAGGAGACACTTGTGCAATAAAAGGGCTTTCTTCTTTGTAATAGCGCTGTCTGATCAATATGTTTGAAGCTATAAGCGATGGGGAGCTTGCGTCTTACTTAGATTGGAGTGATATTGCTTTTATACCATAGAAATTGTATAAAAAATTAGAAAAGACTAAATGATCAAAATATTTTGTTTTCGGAATCACAAACAATGCGAAAACAAAGTTCTCTAATAACAAAAACCTTATTAGATTAATTTTTTCATTGAAATTAAACGTTTTCTTATAAGGGTGTGCACGCATAAAAACATTGATGAACGAGTCATACGTTAGAAGGCGTTGCGTGCAAGTTGTGACGTCATAGATTGAGTCCGATTTGTATTGTCCGTTTTTGTACCATATGACTTTTCGATAGGTTATATTATGAAAAGTATAAGTCGTACAGAAAAAAATTACCACGTTTATTTATCTCTTAACATGGTCTCTCCGATTACATTAAAACATTTTTAGGGAAAATTCTCCATTACATAGACTAAACATACTATTCTTCTATGTAGAGCAATGTTACAACATTAATATTGTATTATACTTAATATAAGCGTGACTTGAAGAAATTTATGTAAACCCTGATATTTTGATAAAATTAAATTGAGGAAATCTTCATAAAACAAAATTGTTTTCGAACTAAAACTTTCTTAAGCAGTATAAGCACCTGGTTGGACTCTTGCAACGAAAAATCCGGGAAATAAATCTGGGATTAAGTTTCACAAATTTGGAGCAAATCGCAAACTCTCATAGACAAGTTTCAGATATTTCGTATTTGAGTTGTAACTCTGTACCCATTATTAATTATCGGTCTGGCGGCGCCGTGGCCACTACCATACCTCTGCTACCTTTATATGTAGTACGCATTGCATGAACACTTTAGTTTTTAGGCATTGTGGCAGTCTAGAGACTTTAAGACCTTCTCAAGTCAACCTACTGATATTGACTTTCCCCAATAGATCCTAATACATACTTGTTACTAATAGGTTCATTGTGCCGTCGCCATATCCACGCAGTTAATCTTGGCATTAGTGACGTCATCGGATTACCACGCGCCGTTCAATTTCCGTTGATTACACTGCAGTCCGTTTCCGCCGGAAGTGCCCGCCAAGGACGCGTTTCCACTCGCCGCGTTTGCGCTGTACTGGCTGTGCCATTTGTTTACGGTGATTTTACAATGTGTTGAATATTATAGAAATAATGCAAAAACTGACGATCGTTTGACACGGTATTTTATTCACTAGATGAATTCTTAAATGCTTAAAAAACTGTACTTAGATGTAAAATGTAATAATTCTAAGATGGTAGATATAAGTCTTATCCATTTCGCAATACCCGTAAAGGGTGACTGAGTCCTAAATTACCATAAAATGTATACCTACCATCTATTTACAATTAGTCAGCAATAAATGATTGAATTGGTTTGAATTGGTATTAATAATAATAATCATATATCATGGTATGGTACTAATGTTAATAAATATTAATAAGAATAATAGCTTGTCCTGGTCCCAAGCTAGGATACCCTGTGCTAATAGTACTCAGGCGAGGACATTATAAACATGGATATACACCCAAACTGAGGCCATTAATACAAATCTATAGTGGAAATCTAACCCGCGACTTCAAGCATGGTAATCAGATGTGATAGATCATCGAGGCAGTCGTTAATGACGGCAGTTCTAATCACATCACAGTTCTAACTGCAAGTATCCAACAAATAATATCAGCCCGCAATAATATCCTCTGTAAAGTCGACATCACTGCAACCATTATAAACTAGTACTCTAATTATTTACTTTACGGGCAATTTTCCAACGAAAACGTATGGCTTATCAGCTGTCCGACTGTGCATTAACGGTTATCATAAAACTTCTCTATCTTGTCAATTTATCGACAGAGCACCGAAATTTGGTGAAATTCGCGCGGCCCGTCGCCGTAATGAGAAACAAATGTTTGTCCACACGCTTCCGGGGTAAATATTGCATTGCAGACTAACGTTGTTTAGTAGCTCAATAAAACACTCGGGGGAGTGCGTTCTCTGCAAGTGCGTTACTGAATCCCGAATGACCGAAATGTGTCAGTCTCTAACTTCACCGTGGAAAAGAGCGAGACTGAAGATCTAGAGCGCTACGCAATGACGTAACTACGTAATTACGTACTGCGTAACTTCTCCATTGTATGGAGTCGTCCGATCCGTCCGACGTCCTTCCATCAGCGGATAAAATTGTACATTGAAGAACGTAAATTCTTTATGGTGAAATAAATTTTTGACTTCTGATTTCGTACATAATATGTTGACACTTTGGAAATGTCAAAATAGATATCTAACCCTGTACAGTGGATAGTTACGTAACAGTTACATTACAGTCACAGAGCTGTTCACTACCGCAATCTAAACTCCTTTTTAGAGTTCCTTAACTCAAAGGGAAAAATGAACCCGTAATAGGATCACTTTGTTGTTCGACGGCGCGTCTATCAGGTTCCTTTTAGTCAGAAACATATAAAGCTACCAATTTGAAATTTTATTAATTTATTCGTTCACGAATTACTGAAAAATTAATTCTAGTCACGTTAGGTTTAAAAAGAGAAGTATAAGTTGTAGAAGACAATTAATCAATTTTAGAATGATTACGCTTTTAAAAAAGCCTCCCGAATAAGAGCCAAATCATATAGCTTATTGAGGCATCAATGTAATAAAAACATGTTTCAGTGGTTTTATACTGACTTAGTTCTTGTAAGACTAGCATCCAGGAGTAAGGAACTCTCCATACAGTAGGTATATTCTCGAGTCGCTATTATATGCAGACTCTCTCCATGTTTAACTATCTGATGAACATTGTTTCATGTTAACTTTGTTTTGTTGTTATTGGCTCCGAAGGCTTCCTTAAATGGTCCGTTGCGATTCGTACAATAGTAGCTTTCGCATTTACTTCTAGTTTCGGTTTAACTAACTTTCAGAGGATATCAAAGATTTCAGTATTCACTAAGCAAGCTTTGCAAACTAAGGCGCTGTGTAAAAGAACTGAAACCAAAAATAACTAACAACCCGACTGCAGCTGAGCATTAACTACCAAGCACGCGGGACCAACCCAGGTACCAACATAAGTTACCTATATTGTTGAATTTGGGTCCCGCCTGCTTAGTACTTAAGTAATGCTCAGCAGTCGGGTTGTTGGTTATTTTTATTTCAGTTTTTTTTTTGTTTTTGACTTTTCAGTGTTTTTTTTAAGATTCATGCTGATTTCATACAGTCTATGACACTCGCGCAGATATGACGAATTGATTGATATCTTACCTATCAAAATCTGACCATTGCTTAAGCAGTTCTTAGGGAACTTAGAATCGGATATACTTACACACATACGTACGAGCTAAACACATAATGCTCCTTTTGGGGACTGTATTATAGAGTTAGGATTTTTTTTGTCTAACTCTACAGATTTGTTATTGCGATATTGGCGCGACCATAGGTTGGGCAACGTGAAAGAACTGGACTAAATGTAGGTTGTCTAAGGTAGCCACTGAGTGGTGGCCAAGAACGGGTGGACGGTCGGTGGGCAGACCACCAGCCCGGTGGGCCGACGACATTGTGAAAGCGGCTGGGCAACATTGGACGAGACTTGCAAGGGACCGAATGGGTTGTCGTGAAAGAGAAGAGGCATATGCCCAGCAGTGGGCTTTGTTTATGGACTGATTAGTTAGATAGGTTGTCTAATTTGCGGTCTTCACTTAAATCAAAATGTTTGATGTGCTGTGATTGCCCACAATAGCGTTCTTATCGTTACTCTGTTTTCAAAAAACTCTTTCAATGACTTTTTTACCAATATTCTTTTTAGTGGAAATGTTATTATAGCTCGTTTTTTTCTTCGAAAAGCATAATTTACTCTTTGTTGCAAGCTGAGCATATTTTGGCAGTATGAAAAATATAGCAAGTCGTTATTTATTCTGTTTGGCGCGCACAACGTTCAATGGAGGATTAAATTTCAATAAAAAATAAAAAGCTGTTAAAAATATTATATTTTTTGCGTATCAGCACGATCTCTGCAAAAATATTTTTATCTGTTTCGATTGAATTTTCTTTTGCAATATTTTGTTTGTATATTAAAGAGCAGAGTAAACATAAAGTAAAGTAAAGTAAAATATTATTTGTTATCAAACTAATTATGTTACATGCATGTGGATTATTAATTAATAATCTTAGTTTCAACATCTTGATCTTTGTCGCAAATATCGCACCTTGATTTCCTTAACGTCACTAAACAAAAATCATCAAAATGGAGGTAAGTACCGCCATCTAACCTAAAATCTCGGGCCTATGTTTGCTGAAGACACTGGTTTGAATAGTTAACTAAAAACCCCCTAGATGGCATTGTGTCGTTAGGTACTTTCCCGCGGAACGCATGAGTTTTAACTGAAGAATGACACTTTCGCCATTACGCAACGGGATGTCAACGGATGATGTTTATTCAGTTCAAGGAAAAGTGACACTTTATGCTTAGAGCCGTTATTGCTGTTAGACAACCGGTAAGTTGTTTATGTTTATTGATGCCATAACGACATTATATTGTTAGTGTCGTTAAGTCGGTCAAAATTGCCTGTTGTTGTTTACAATAATGAATGACATACTGACACTACACTGAAAATGTCGTTACGACTTACGCAAAGTAGTATCACTTTTGTATGAATATTGACATAATACGCTTACTGACGTTATGTCTCACAGTCAATATAGAATGTTCGTGTGTAATATTGACACTATAATGCATCGTGACATTATGCTTTCGATAATTTTAGTTTTCGCTTTACTAATAAACATACTTTTTTGTATAGTGACATTTGGTATACCCAGTAAAAAACAAGATTATGTATGTTATTACGACACAAGTAGCTGTAAAGACACTAAAACTTGTCATATTCCTTTGATTAAAGTTATTTTTCTATCGAATTTAGTTTTGTATCGTTTAGTCAGTAATTTTGTTTATGCGAAAAAACAAAGAAAACTGCTAACTTTTCTATGACAACATGCATTTAACGTATTTAAAAATAGGTTTTTAATAAATTTAAGTTGGAGTATGTTTGGTAATTTATTGTAAACGTTACTTTTTATTATTACTAATGAAATTAGTCTTTACAGATAACGATGCCACTACCTTCCGATCGAATTCAAAAGCTAAGAGACATCGCTAAAAGCTGTATTTAAAATGATGACTCAATTATCAAAAAACAAAGCTGTCTTTCTCAAAATAGACCACCTGCTGCTCAATTGGAGTTTAAGTCTTTATTTGAACCATTAAGTGATTTGGAGGTACCTATGATATTATTGGTTCGTTTTTACATACAAATATTTTTTTTTAAAGGATAGCGTAAACTAAAATTATATATTGCGACCTGTTATTAAATTAATGAAAGTATTCATTAATTCGCTAAACATCGCTACCAACGCATGTAATCGCACTAGGTATGTCTGTCTTCCCTAAAAAATATGAAAAATGATGAAGGATCGGACAAAATACAGTTTTTGTATAAAACCTCTTATGCTGACAATGATTTTAAGGAGATCAAATTAGAAAAAACCAAAGTCGTAACACGAAGACAAGAGTCAGCATCAACAGGTACTGCAATATCGGAACTAAAAACGCTGTATACTTCTAGGATGAAAAAAAAATTATTTGAAGTCTCTAATTAACAATAACCACATCCCTAAATACTACGCCTCATCTTATTTTGACCAAATTCTTTCTTAATGACGTTAGTTACTTCGAAAAAAATACATTTAATACAATATTACGATCTATAATTGTAAATTCAAGGATAACTAAATCTACAAAATATTTTATATTAATACTAAGTTGATTCTGATCTCAAATGTTGTGATTTGATAGTATTTTAGGACATAATTGTGCTCACTGCCTACCAAAGTGTTATTGTCGTGATAAGTTATACAACCTAAGATTAAAATAACAGGTTTTTAGATTCATTTTAACTTACATTTAGGTAAAATTGTTGCCTTTTGAGTCATTAATATTTTATAAAAACTTTTAAAAGCGCCTCTGTGTCGCGCAGAATAATGACACTATAATTGTTTTTTTATTTTTTTTGTTACTTAAAAAGGGTTATATTTGATTTTTATTTTTTGCGATTACTTCTATTTGTGTTATTTTTTTAATAAATATGTAACCAATATATTATTATATCTCCTACTTTAATTTAAACCCTTTTCAAAATTATCAAAACTTTAAACGCTTGTACTGAAAATGTGTGTATTTCGTTTAGTGACGTTAAGGAAATTAAGGTGCGATATGTACTTTCATGTTGTTTATTTATTTGTTCTAATAAATCGAGGAGATAAAATGAATCAACATACAATTAAAATAAAATAGTTACATTATCATTTAGGTACATGCTCGCACTCTACTTGATCACGTTACGGGATTTTTTTAACTAAAATCTATACATTTTGTTGATTTTCTGACTGTATTATAAATTTTACTAATTCCTCAGAACTCCTACAAATGGGTAATCAATTAAGAAGGAAAGAAGGGTCAAAATGCTGTCATAGGTTATCTCCTTAAAATATAGTAATAGTACATTGTACTCACCGTTACTATGGGGACAACGATAACATTACCAAAATTTTTAAATAAGTTAAAATGACGTAAGAGATGAACTATACAATACGAAACTGGTTATATGTTTTGCGATTTTAAAGTACAATATTGTTTTTAATTGATTGTAGAAATACTCCCTTTTTGGGAAGATAACAATATTTTGACAGGATTTCCTAGACAATCTTTTTTTTCCATGTAGCTCCGACTGTGTCCCACTGCAAAGGCCTCCACTTCTCCACTCGTCCCTGTTCATGGCCACTTCCTGCCAACCCGGGCCTAGATTCTGTTAATGCATTGTAGTAACATGACAACTGCATGAACATGGCGATTTCATTTCATGGCTGCTTTAAGTCTACGCGGGCACGCGTATCAAACCTTCTAGGCGTCAATGGTATGAAAAAATACGTCACGTGACCCGACAGTGTATCTGTCATTATACTACAATACACTAACAGAATCGAGGCCCTGGTAGAAACGCCGTGAGGTCGTCCCGCCATCTCCGCTGGGGTCGGCTACGTGGAACCCAGTCAGTGATCTGGGCCCATACGGCTTACGTGCTTACGTTTCAGCTTAGCAGTTGCAGCACCGACGCCGACAATTTTGGTTCTGGAGCGCCGTGCTCTTCCTAGACAAACAATATAAATAAATGTATTCATACAATTTCCGTTCTCTTTCTCTTTTGTACAATTACTGTTATTGTTGTGTAAGAATGTGCCCTTATTATTATTGTTATATAAGCATGTTTTTTTGTGGCAATAAACCAAAGGAATAAACTACAGAGGTAGGTACCTACATAATTAAAAGACGGAGGTTGTAAACGCAAATACCGGAATAGTGCGGGATTAAACAGACCTAAGATACAGACTAAGCCTAGTTTTAGTTGTTAGAAATCAGCACTACTCCAGGTTGTAAACGCAAATACCGGAATAGTGCGGTTTTAAACAGACCTAAGATACAGACTAAGCCTAGTTTTAGTTGTAAGAAATCAGCATTACTCCTGTGTTTGTATTTACAACCTCTGTGTTTTGAGTACGTATTTTTTGTATTTCCCCTAAGACTTAGGGGATATGAAATAAAAAGCGATGTGCTGTCGGCACGAGCGTCTCTTTAGCCGCCTGTCTGCTGGCTCCACACTCCACTCCATTTGCATTCGGGCGGAAGTCCGCAGTGTGATCATCACAAAGACTCGCTTGCACCGTTTCCGCTCTCATTCTTATGCAAATGACATTGAAATGCTCCCTATTGTTATGGTATAAAAAGGAATTCCCTATCCGTAGGTTGGCTTGGCAGGCTCCACTAAAAGACGGCTCCCAGATCGGTGGATTAAGTGGAGTGGGTCTAGCGTTTTCCCCTCTCATAGTGTAGGCTTTTGCGGATCTAAAGATTTAATGCATATTAAGCATTCAATTAATTAACTAGCATTTTTTTACAGATCAATAAGCGGTGGCAGTGCAGCGGTGGAACGCCGTTCTCAGATTCGGGAGGTTGTGGGTTCGAATTCCGGCATGTAGCAATGACTTTGTGTTTTAAGTCACGTACATTTGTGAAGTTCTACTAGCAATATATTTTGTTGGTGTACCTTCGTGTTTACTTTGTGTTTCTGTGACAATTTAAATAAATGTCTTCTTTCTTTCTTTCGTTCTTTAAATGCCACTCGCTAACCGTGAAAGAAAATGTTGTGGGGAAACCTGAGTATCTGAGGTGTTCTCGTTCCTCAGCTCTTAAAATTGCCAATACGCTGTGGGCCAGTGCAGTAATTGAGCTCACACTCTCCCTCTCTGAGAGAAGGCCTGTGCCCTGCAGTGGGACGTATATAGGCCAAAATAAGATCAATAACCACATTATAGTAAATATTATGTAATAACGAGTATAGGCTTAAATTGAAGGAACAAAATACTAAAACATAAAGTAAATATAGCTATCACCAGCATCGTAGCTATAACTGTTTGTAGCTATTAATATATAAACTATCCTGTTTGGGTGGTTATCCATCAAGTACCGGCTCTTTCTTGCCTCCTGAGGCCATTTGTACAAATGTATGGCGGCCCCCAGTGTGAATCGAACCCACAACTTCTATCACGGTAATCAGACGTGATACCGTTAGACCAAAGAGGCAGTCTTGTATAATTATGTAAGTTAAGGTTTTCTCTAAATCTGTTTCGTTCATAGTGAAAAAATAACCGTGCAGACTGTTGATGTGGAATTTGAAATACACCCATCCGTCTGAAAACTCCCATGTTTGCGTAACTACCAAAGCTGTGAAAAATCGTACACATCTACCAATCTGATAGTGAACCCCACATTGTAGGTTTTAAAGACGACAATAGACTGCATACACATTTTGAATCGAATGGATAACGTATTTACAACAGCCTCGAAATTAGTCCATATGCAATCATGTTCTTGTATAACATAAAATAAAGGAAGGTGAGGACTGAATTCGTGTTTGGCTCATAGATTTAAGCAAAGAAAATCTCAATCGCATGTGATTTTTCTTGTACAGTCAACAGCACATTAGCCTTTACATACGTGCACTCTGATCAGCTCCTATATTACGCGCACCAAAACCTGAGTGATTCCAATCGTCTAACTGTCAAATTAGTATGGAATTTGACAGTTAAGCGATAGGAATCGCTCAGTATTTGGTGCGCATAATTGAGCCACAGTTATGTTAAGGACTGGATTGCAACAAAACTTTAAAATTTTACGTGATGTTGACTGTACTTACCCAACGATAACGTACCTATACAATTTAATCAATACAATAAACTAATAAATTCGAAATTGCCGGTAAACAATTATTTAATATAAATAACTCAGCGTTTGAAATTGCCAATCCACGATGGGCACACGTACGTGGTAATTAAGCCCTGACTCTCTCTGTAATAAGGCTTGTGCCCTGCAGTAGTACGTATAAACGCTACATAAAAAAATCGTAGTGCTGGACAGAGTACATCGTAATAACGTTATAAATTTCTGATTGGACTTTTTATAAAGATAAACTTAGCATTAAAATGTGAAAATTAGTTTGCTAAATTCCGCCAAAATCCCACAAGCACCATGCGGTTAGTTAATGCACCGCCCTCCCTCCCACCTACGCATTTTTTCACACGAGCATTGGTGTCGGTGGTGGTGTGTTTGTGTCTTGCTTCTGCTTGAAAAAGTAGGAGGGAGGGCGGTGCATTAACTAACCGCATGGTGTTTGTGGGATTTTGGCGGAATTTAGCAATGTAATTTTCACATTTTAATACTATTATGGATTTCCACAAAGTGACGCCTGATTCCATACAAAAGATCGACTTGCGAAGAAGACGAAAATCGTATTTCATAGAAGCAGACTTTAACAGAAATAGAACTATGTGAATTTTGCTATTCTGTCTCCATCAGCGATATTCGCGCTGCGGTCGGAAATATTGCCACGTTGCCCGAATGCAAATCCTCTGAGAGCTGCTGAAAGTTTTCCTTTAATCCTTCCTTCACTACAGGGTGACTTTGAATTCGTTAGACAAATTTGAAGGGCACATAAATATGGTGCTAGTGTAAAAAAAAATGACACGAAAAAAAATTTTTTTTTGTTGCACTAAATTACTTCATTTAATCATAAACAAACCATATCAGGACGACAAATTATAAAAAACGAAAAAAAATCTATGGTTCAAGCGTCTTATTCTTAAAAATAAATAGCTTACGCATACCGCAAGAAAGAATCTTAAACATTTAACATATAAGAAAACATTTTTCAATGTTGGCAGCCTCGAAAAGCAATTGTTCGAATTGGTTGCCAACCTCTGATAGGAGACGGCACGTAAAGAAGAAAAAGAATATTAGTTTACTTCCTACTACATACTTTGAATTCAGATTCACAGTTTCGAGCCAAAGATCGGACATCACGAATATTTACAAATACCATTACTGATAAATCAATACTATTAAGTATATGTACGTCATGTAATATGTAATTATAACTTATAAGTACTTATACCCTTGTAATCTTTCGCTATACATAATTGTTACTTCAATTATTATAATTATTTCAGATTTTCTTATTTATGTATCTACCGACCATATTCTTCCTGCAATCCACTCCATCCAAAGGAAGAGATCGCTCTAAGCAATAACACCGCCAATTGTATACCACTACGACTTACTCAACTTACTTACCTACCACAAGATACCTTTCTTACTTACCACAAGAAATTATTTGTAATTCGTTCTCTAGGTCCTGCAATAAAGTGTTCTCTATCTCTATTTAACTATATAAATCAATACTGTGTTTCACAATGAAAAGAAAAATTCCTCAAAATATTGCTAACGATTTGAACATCACGCTGTAGAATGTAGCTGATATTTTCATACCTTAGTAGGTATTCCAAGTTGCGGTGGGATGCATGAAAGCCGCTCTGAACGTTGTACACTCGACAGCACATCAACTTTTAAATTTTAGCTACAAAGTAACCCGTAACATAACGGAATAGTGCATGGATGTGAGTGTTGTTTAAATCCCCGCACTACTACCCGTCAATTGAACGGTCGAAAGCAGGTCAACCTTTACATTGTTGATGAAAAGTCGTCCTTAACGTAACTGATTAGAGTGTGCGTGTGTAAAGGCTGTCGACCGAACCTGTACGTCTCCAGCACCCTAGGTCGCGTTTCTTAAAATTACATTTCAAAGTTTACTTTTACAATTCTTTTACTAGCACATTGCTACGCAATGTATATATTAGTACAATAACTTTCCTTACCTTGTTAATATGTGGGTTAATTGGCTATACACTCTACATTAAATTAGCATAGTAGAGCATTAATGGGAGGTTTTCTTTTTTACTATTAGAGAAAAAAGTAGTTCCCTAGAAGTAGATGGCGCTGAACTGGCGGCAAATCGGAACGCACTACAGATTGCTCACACGTATTTCGTGTCTATGATAGCCGTTCCGAAATCGGACGTCAGTGGATATGGCAATAATGTGAATGGATCAATTCGGAACAATATTTATTTGTGATGTGACGATGACATAATAATATGTAAGTTTCGTTTTATGATCTAAAAGTTACATCCAAGTGAATTAATAAAAAAATAATGTGACGATCCGTTCCTTGCAGTAACTTACCAAGTTGAGCGCCATATATGCAGCGACTAGGGAATAATAAAAAAAAAGAAAATCCCTTATTAAAGTTATATGAAAGGGGGCCCCGGGCGAGTGGGCCCAGCGAGCTATTGCCGCTGATTGGCAAAGCGTTTCGTAAACCTCGTTAGCCATCGATACGCAGAAAAGTCATCACGCGAAGCAAAGCTTATTGGAAGCCGTATCTACATCCATCTACTGGCCGAGTGCTTATGGCTGAGAAGTAAGTTTTTTTATCTTACTAACCCGGTTCTAAGCGAAACTTCGAGTCGTCAAAAGTTGAAGAAACTTTTACCCATCTAAAACTCTTGGCACCATTTTACGCTGCTATTACCACAGATTACCTGATAGAATTGTCTAAAGTACATTCTATCACATAATATTCGGTAAAATTAGGCATTCGTTACATTCGTTGGGACGAGATTTAGGATAATACACGACACTATTTTTCTGAGCCATCATTGAAAAAATTTTAAACGCTTTTTGTGGTACGACTGCCACCGAGGTTTTCTTTATTTATTTTTAGATCCTGTGTACCATTGCATATTGACATATTTTCCGGATATTTTTTTATCTACAATACTTTCTGTAATTTTAGTTTGACGAAACATATTTTGGCGCACAACAATGAGCCCTTACTCACGTTCATGGCTCACACCAAGACAAAAGACTTCTGTCAAGACCAAGATCCTTTTCACCATTGCATATTGACATTTGTTCGTTCCCGGATATATGTTTTCTATATCTTCTGTAATTTTTGTTTCAGGAAATATTTTTTAGGCGCACAATAAAGAGCCCATCTTGGCGTTCATAGCTCGCACCTCAACAAAAGACTATTTCAAATATTGCTGTGTTGATACGGGCAACATAAAAATATTTGCAAGAGCAAGTTCCTCTTCACCATTGAATATTGACATTTATTTCCGGACAGGTTTTTTTCGATATGCTGCTTAAGGAAATAATATTTGGCGTACAACAAAGAGCCCACACTTACCTGCATACCTCACACCTCGACAAAAGACCTCTGTCGCAAATATTGCTATGTTGCCCGTATGCAAATCTCGCGAAAGTTTCCCGCAAGCCGAGCCTTCAATCCCGAACGCAAACAGTTTCTATAAGATTAGTCGCAGAATGCCCGTCTTGCGTCAATATTGATTCGGAGAGCGGTCGGGAAATCGTGCCGACTTGGCTTTAAGGCTTGGGGTTCACTTGTGGTCGAGTCTATAGTTTGATTTAGCGACCGAAGCCCCAAAATGGGCTGGTGGAATCAAATCTATGCCGTCAGCAAATCAGCTCAAAACGGTACACAATAACTAAATATAAAAACATTGTTACTTTACACCGTAGTCTAAGTAGTCTAACTCAATCCGATCAAATTTACTGTAGGGATAGCTTGAAAAACCTTGAAATATTAAAATGTATTCGTACTACAATTACCACAATGCATGGAACAGTATTAAAAGGTTTTTATTTCAACGAGCAAAACTGCGGCATTTTGTAGCAATAAAAAGATTTTGATATGATGTTAGAATAGAAGGGGTTTTATAAGGCTTTACAATATTTATTTGCGCGAGACAATATTTTACGCGGTAGACATATTTGCAGTTCACAGGAGACAGAGGGTTGGGGGGAGTGTGCCCCTGATTGGTCCGATTTCGCTTGCGTTCCGTTTGTCATCTAACAATACCTTGTGCACATAACTATGTTTTAACTTATGTTTTTGTGCAAAATGACTCGAGCCGCAGCATTAATGTTTTCTTCTTTTGTAAGAAAAGTAGCTAATGGTTTAGCATTTATGGGATCTTATTGCGTAGACATAAACCGATGTATTGTGTTTCATATGATTTGAGAATAGGTGGTCAGAGTAGACTCCACTCAAATGCAACTCATATTTTATAATATTTACATTCAATAAACAGCGCGTGTGACGCCGGAGTAAGAATAGCGTCACTCCATTTCCTTCCGTGGATGTCGTAGAAGGCGACTAAGGAAATAAATTACCAGGAGACGGGCAGCAGCGTCCTCCTGAGATTCCAACAGCATACTGCGATCGCCAACCCGCCTACCAAGCGTGGCGATTATGGCAAAACCCCGTTTGAAATTTACACGTATAGAATGTTGAATTAGTGTTTTGTAATTTTCATCTTTAAAGTTATTAATCGCTAATATATGGTGCTAGTAGTATTTATAAGTGTAGCTGTGTGTGTCCTTTAAGTGTTGCCATGCTTTTAGTAAATTAATGTTACCACTCAGCTGATTATATAACGAACAATGTATTTTTCTGGTCGTGATTACTTTAATACATCCTGGTAGGGATATATTTATACAATCAAAGTTAAACAACACTCGAGGGAATAAATTCCCCCATAATGATTAACTTCACGTTTTTAGATACAAGTCAGTAAATAATAAATAATTTCCACACAACACAGCCGCTTATCATGGTCCCAAACTAGGTTACCCGGTGATATAACATAACATAACTACCAGGCAATGACAAACATTGAAATACACCCAGACTTAGGCCATTTATACAAATCAAGTACGGCGACCTCCAGTGACAACCTCGAACCTGCGACCTCAGTTTTGGTAGTCAACCGTGTTAACCGCTAGACCAACGAAGCAGTAACTCCCCTAATATGGGATCCTAATTTCGCCGCTCGCTCTTATTGCCATCCGTTACCTGCCGTCACAAACATGGAAATACGCCTAGACTGAGACCATTTGCACAAGTACGGCGGCTTCATGTGGCAATCGAAAATACGACCTTCTTTTGGTAGTCAACCGTGCTAACTGCTAAACCAACGAAGCGATAACTCTATCATTTTCAATAAAATGCTACAGATAAAAAAATATCAAGTTTCATCCTGGTTTTTTGGATAAACGATCAAATTTTTTTTAGTTAAAATGACTTAAATCGGTTTGAAAACTTATAATTTATCCAAATATATTTATAATTACTATTATCTTTTTTCACTGTCAAATAGCCTATTCGGGAAAATTTCCCTTGGCTGAGTTGAAGTTGTGGTCGAGCACCATCAGAAATGTATAGAACCAATCAGAAAACAGTTTCATTAACATGGCCGCTACGTTAGTCAATCAGCCATGTCAATTTCACAAATACCGACCCTACCCACTAATTTCGAGTTGCCAACCCCACAAGCTATCATAATGAACCATACTGTTAACAATAAGCTCATTACAATAACGTTTTCGCAAAACCGCGTTGTGGTCACGTGAACTACCCGCTTACACGGATGTGTTTACACTTCTCTGTTGATCGCAGTAGTAGGTGAAGTAATGTGAATGCGGCAATACGTTTTCTTACTTCCATCCAACAGGCACTGCACACAGACTGATGTTGGCATTCTGGAAGCGCTTTCAGTAAAATAATGGATAGTGCTGTTTGTTGAACTCTACGTGATGCGTCTGCTGGCTGAGAAAGCTTTTATATGACGACGAGTAACATATTTAACTTTTGTGTTAGTAAGAACGCTGCTGAGAATTCAAGTAGGTAGGTATGTGGAGTTGAAATAGTTTTGTCCTTAGTTCAGTAAAGTTAGCAGCGGGATAATCCAGTGTAATGACGGTAACCCAAAACTCAAAGCCAAGTACTAATATCGAACAAAAATGGCGGTATATTTTTTACAAAATATAACCCCTACTAGCCTATAAATGAAACTGAGCGATATCTTCTGCAAGGAGCGTCTTAATGTCTTATGGCCGTTGTTGGTGTTTCATGAGTGGCCGGGAATATTGGTAATATTGCTGGGCGCGCTACATCAGTAATGAAGATATGTTATATCCTGGAGCTTGCTGTGTAGGAAAATATTATGAGCAAACCGCAGTTTAGTTGCCTTAGCAGCAAGCCTTCACGGTGGATTAAACAGGCAGAGAAGACGGCACGTGATGAGCATATTTATCCCGCCTAAGTAAACATTGTAACACAGTTTCCTGCTTACACCATTTACCCTACATTTGCGCTTATGTCACAGCCACACCTCGCAGGTAGACATAGAGCAAATTGCCCAGTTTCCTTATCGCACGTGCCTCTCAAGTGCATAACACAATTAGCAAGCCACTGCGGCCGCCATGCCAGTCGAATAACGAAGCGTGGCACTCATTACATGTAACTTGACTCTAGTGCCTGCAACACAACCTCTAAACAAAAAGTCAGTCCAATTCCCACTGGATATACACGGAAAATGCGACGTAAACAACAAAGCTACAGAGTTCGTTTTCCAGCGCGTATTGTGAAGGGTTAAGGATGAGTTTAGTTTGGCCTTTTTTTCGTGATGATGCACTTCCGCGGATGCGGATATGCTCTCGAGACTGGTTGAGGGCTTGAAATATTTTTACTCATTTTTTAACAAGGCTCAGTTTTCTGCATACAGTCAGCTAGTTTATTTTAGAGGTAACAAGTGCATCGTTTTCACGTTGTTTTATCAAAGGCTTTTTCATTTTTTATATACCGTCCTAAAAATAGATGAAAAACAGATTCGCCCCGTTATAGGCACTTGTACAGTAAGCAATGAAAAACACGGTCTCTACGCTAACTCCTCAGAATTTAATGGAAAATTAACGCTAATAAGTTTTTTTTATTGGAGTTTTTAAAATTTTTTGAGATCTCTAAAAACCAGAAAAAAAGAAGGTTTATTTTAAACTTTTATAAGATATTCTGTCTTTTATGGTACAACGACACTTCAATACATTTTTAGGCGTATTCCATGTTATACCGCAATTTGGAACACAGTTATGTCAAAAATAGGCGGGCTGCGCCCTGCAGTGCGAAATGCCTATAGAATGTATTGAAAATTGAGTTGTTCAATATTTTAGATAAGTGGAACCAGCCGTATAAAATGTCATAGAAACCGTATTATAGGAGACGAGTACATATTTCAATAATATTACTGGAGGTTGCCTTCAGCTATTTCATATTTCAGCGTGGCACGCAAAATTTGCATACATATTGTCGTTGCATCACATAAACTTTGCATTTTGATATCACTTTATTTTGTAATAAAAGCATTTATTGCTCTCAGCGTTACATTAATTCAGCAAATTGGCATTGTCTACTATTTAGTCACGGGTACCCATCAACAATATTTGTTTACTACTTAAGTGAGTGAAAAGTACACAAGGCAATGATAATAAGTTCTGACAAATAAAAAAAATACCTTTCTAGTATTAAAGATTGTCATACCTTCCTTTTTTAGGGTTAAATACCCAAAGAGTAAGAGACTCTATTACTCAGAATCCGCTGTCCGTCCGTCCGTCCGTCCGTCTGTCCGTCTGTCACCAGGCTGTATCTCACGAACCGTGATAGTCAGACAGTTGACATTTTCACAGATGATGTGTTTCTTTTGCCGCTATAACACCAAATACTAAAAACAGAATAAAATAAATATTTAAGGGGGGCTCCCATACAACAAACGTGATTATTTTTGCCGTTTTTTGCTCGATATTAAAATGGCAACAGGTAGACACTTCAAATATTCAAATGTTGAAGGGTACGGAACCCTTCATGCGCGAGTCCAACTCGCACTTGGCCGCTTTTATATGACCATGAAAGCAAAGGAGGATTATGATTTTTGGGCCTTTTAGTAAGTGCGTATGTTTGTGTTCTATTAACCGACGTATCAAATTAGACATATCACCAGATCGCGATTATCAATTTACACTAGCTATATGACAAATTGCATATTGCAACAAAAATATAATATAAAAATATCTTTTTGAGCTAAAACTTTCGTAAGCACTACAGAATATTAACTTAATTCCGGAATTACTTGATTTTTTGTTGGAAGAGTCCGACCGGCCCTTATTATGAAGCAGTGATATGTCTGTAAGGGTCGCAACGTCGCGCTTGAGCCCGACAATTCACTTAAATCTACCGACAAATGCGGTTCTTTTCTTTGAATAGTTTCTTATCTAGTCCTAGGGTTTTTTGCCTTGGGTTCACGGCCATGGATCTTAAAAATCACTATTAACATGATTGACAGATTTTGCAAATTTAATCTATATAAAAGATATGTTTTTTTTTTCTCAGTGGCGCTAGTGTTACTCCCTGGAGCCCCTTAAATGAGTCTAATAGTGATTATTTATTAAGCTAAATTTAATTACCTTAATTCCCGACGTATCGTTTCGTTTCGCCTTTGTACATTGTTATTTCTTATATAATGTTCCGCTCAAAGTATTTCGGCGACGCTGCGGCTGCCGTGGTCACGGCTAGACACAAATATTCAGTGCAGTCAAATATGAGGGTAGGTGGTAGGATAAATAATCACGATTAAACCGACTTCACGCATGAGCATCGCGAATCCTTACTAATATTATAAACGCGAAAGTTTGTATGTATGGGTGGATGTTTGTTACTCTTTCACGCAAAAACGGCTAAACGGATCCGGATGAAATTTTGCACAGACTTGGATTTTAGTCTGGATTAGCACATAAACTATTTTTTATCCCGGAAAAATACACATCAAAATTACCACGTGAATGAAGTCGCGGGCAACAGCTAGTAATTAAATAATCTTATAGGCACTTAACAGCTCGCACAATGTGAAAAAGTTACACACAGGCAAATATGTCTGTAAATTTAAAACGTTACAAAAGTAGCCTATTACGTTATGTAATTAAAGCTCACTCGAGTACCCTAAATTACTGCTTATAATTACCTCTACGCGGTACTAAAATGGCTCCATATTTTGTGTGCAAATGTGATGTTACACAAAAGGGAGGCTTCGGATACAGATTGGGTATTCTACATCCGAGCAAGCATTAAAAGCACCATATTTAGGCTCCGACATGTTCCAGAAGATTTTGCGATTTAATCATTTGTTATCTAGAAAGTTTACTACAATCCGATATAGGCACAACCGATATTTATCCCAAAATGGAAATCAAGTTTCATACTTTTACTTTGGCCTCGACCGGAAGTTATATGAAAGATAGTATGGAAGTTAATAGATTCCCAAAATATTGCAAGTATGTACTGCAATCTGTGGTATCCAGTGGATAGAACAATGGACTTGGAAGCGGGAGACCCAGCTTGCATGGACCTATAACTTTGTTTATTTTCAAAGTTACGTACGTCTGCGAATTTAGTAGTAGCAAAACCACACGCTAACTGTGAAGGAAGACGTCGTGAGGAATCCCGCGGCATGGTTGGTTCCGCACATATTGACTTGTCTTTCATGTGGGCTAGGCCGACTAAGCTGTCAGGGTGGTATAGGTGCTGAGCAAGCCTACTCCATCTAAAATACAATATCCCAGGCACTGCAGCGTCCGAGCGGTCCTTTCATCCATCTAGTGTGAGTGAAGGTGCCACTTGACGCTGTATAAGTCATCTCATTACGTAGACGCAAAGGCCTAAGTACTGCAATCCTAATTCATGTTATGTTTATAGGGTCTAGCGCACATTAGTCCACTATGTCTGGACCACTTCATCTGACATCTGTAAATACTGCATTTGTGACATGTTCACAAATAATGGCAATTCCTATGTTTATTTAGTCCCAATTTGAATCATCATAAAGATATACCCGACAAACTACCGGAAATAACATCACAATCGCTTGCCCTGGCCCCAAACTAGGATACCCTGTGCTATGATAAACAGATAAGGAGATCACGAACATGGAAAAAATATCCAGGCTGAGGCCCCCAGCGGAAATCGAATCCACGTATTACCTACCGCTAGACCAACTAACGCAAACAATCACCAACGAGCGAGGCAATTATTTGATAGTTTGTTACGTCTATAGTTTTAAAATGTCAAACACAGGACATTTTTATGGTTTGGACTCAATTAAGCGGTGGTAGTCTAGTGGGTAGAACATTGGACTCGGAAGCTGGAGACCCAGGTTCGATTCCTAGTGCGGGCATGTACCTATGACTGTTTTCTAAGTTATGTACATTTGTGAAGTTATAGTAGCAATACCACTCGCTAACGGTGAAGGAAAACATCGTGAGGAAACCTGAGTGTTTGAGCTATTCATATAGCTCAGCGTTTGAAATTGCTAATCCGCGGTGGGCACGCGTTAATCACCACGCGAAATCAATCAGCCCAACTCTCTCTCTCTGAGAGAAGGCCTGTTTCCTACAATGGGAATTATATAGGCTGCTTATGCAAGACTCAATTAACTAGAGTTCTTCTATTTATCTTTTCGGACTTGCTCAATTCCGCTTACCGATAGTCGGTTCTAAGCTTAAGAGATGACATAGCTCGAGGCTTTAGAAAATTAATGAACGCGTACCCAACAAAGGGATCAAGAAGAACGCTTCTCGCTTATTTCTCTTATAATCCAAGTAGCACGAGGTTGAAATACAAACAAACACAGAAGCCACGCGCTTTTATACCGTTTAATGACATATCAGATAGCTAGATAGATAGAGAACACTTTATTGCACAACCAGGTGAAAGATATTACAAATAGTTTCCCATATCTAAGTAGTGGTAAACAATTGGCGGTCTTATCGCTTAGAGCGATCTCTTCCAGGCAACCTTTGGATGGAGTGTAGTGCAGCAGAAGCAGTGTTCTGCAAACTTTTTGCGTTCACAGCAGATGTACACGCAAATTAATAGTGTTAGATATTTTTAAAACTTATAGCCTTGAAGCTAGAGCCAAGAACTTATTTCAAGATGGCATTTCTAAAAAAAATCTCTGTTTTTTTAAATAGAACTTGCCGTTCTTTTGAGGCATACCAATCTCTATCTATAATAAAATAATAAAGTTCCACACATCACTTGTCCTGGTCTCAAACTAGGATACTCTGTGCTACAGTAACCAAGGATATCACCAACATACACCCAAACTGAGGCCATTTGTACAAATCACACACGGCGTCCTCCAGGGAGAATCTAACTCACGGCCTCTGTTTTGGTAGTCAAGCGTGTTAGTCGCTAAGCCAACGAGGCAGTCGCAGATGTAAAGGATTAAAACCTTAACGCTTTAACCTTCTCAGCGCTGACTTTGAAAATAACAATGGTTTTCAATTATCATCTTCAAGGTCAGGACTGAGGAGGTTAGGCTTGGCGTCCATTAAAGCCTACTCGAACCAAAACACGTTACTCGCACTAAAGCGTGGGGCACATAAGAACGAGGTGGGACGAGGGCGTGGAAAACACGCGGCGTCCGTTCAATTCAGTTTCTTACGAAATTTACTGAAGCAATAGGATATAAAAGTATATAACCCACACAGATAAGACGGGGTGAAGACGCGAACGTACGAACACAGCTTGGGTCCTCGTTCCGTCCCGTCGCTTCAGTACATTTTGTGTGAAAGTTAATTGAAAGGCCACGTCTCCTCCGCGCCCCTGTCACCCGTCCTTCCTATGAGCGCCGCGCTTAATACAGCGGCCACATAGAAGGGACGAGGGGCGCCTGTGCGGAAAAGGCGCGTCATTAATCCAATTCACTTTCATAAAAAATGTACTGAAGGGACGGGACGAAGCCAACACAGAAGAGAGGGGGGCGGGGCTAATTGGTCCCGCAGCCAATTTGGCTCGGTGTTTCATAGACGCAGTTTCATAGTCAATATTGGGTTCACTAGCGCCGCGAATAAAAAACAATGTTATTGCGTCACAAGTTATAGTAGCAATACCACTCGCTAACGGTGAAGCAAACATCGTGAGGAAACCTGAGTGTCTGAGCTATTCACATACCTCAGCGCTTGAAATCGCCAATCCGCGGTGGGCACGCGTGGTGATTAAGCCAATACTCTCTCCCTGAGAGAAGGCCTGTGCCCTACAGTGGGAAGTATATAGGCTGCTTATGTTATGTAGCTATATTGCGTCAGGGTTATAGGTAGATACAGGTCTGAAAATTTGCAAAAAATGTATTTACTCATATAAAAAAAAACGCATTGGATTTGGCTATTTCATTAAATTTAAAAAAATCTAATAAGGGTGTAGAAACATTTATAATAATAATAATGTTAAGGAATCGAACCCCCGACCTCTATCTTGGTAGTAAGCGCCTTAACGGCTAGTCCAATGAGGCAGTATCGATCATTATCGGTTACGAGATCATTCTGTCACAATCATGGCAAGTGGCACACCCTGGTCTCTGTCTACCCCTCCAGGATACTAGCATGAGTCTATGTTATGTTTATTATCAAAGAGATAGTCGCCAAGTGATGTCACAGTTTACAGCCAATTTGTATGGAGCGTTTTTACCCGACTACGGCTGACCCCAAAAGGAGGGTAATGTGTTTGGCTCCTATGTATGTAAGTATGTATGTATTAAGTATGTCTTATTCTATGTTCCCTCAGAACTCCTTAACCAATTTTTGACATCTCAGTCGGTTCGTCGTGTTTATGAGAGTGTAATAAGCTACTTACTTAGGCAAGACAAGTTCTTCTTTCACATCATGTTCTGTGCAGCCTGTCGGTTGCTTGTTCATTTTCAATTCGCTTACCCCTTTACTTTGAGCTCAGATTGATTTAAATGACGCCCGGAGATGAAACTCTTAGTAGAAATGTTCGGGATATTAATAAATAAATAAATAAATAAAAAGAACTTTATTCAAAAGTAACAAATTTGCTTAAAAAGGTATTATATTATATTATATTTTATTAGGTAAAAAGTTGTTCAGTTGTATGACGATCGCTGATATCTAGCTGATTCTTTGCGACGTACAATTTATTTTACGTCTACAGAAAATAATCATAGATCAAGTAAGATAAGATAGAAAGATAGATAGAGAAAGAGATAGAGAAAACTTTATTGTACATAAAGGCCAGTTTCTGAATTAAGAATTTCACTAAGTACATAGTTAACTGTAGTGCTGTCTCTTCGAATTTCATATTATTCTATTGTTGACTATTTAAATGACAAAGAATTCTGCAAATAACTGTTGAAACACTTTAACTTACCTATGCATGATGACTTTGATTGTGACTCTTTGATTTCTTATAAATTTAACATAGTACTTATTGCATGTTAAACTGTACCTACCTAATGAAAATTTTTGTATGCTTTTTAGCAGAATGTAGAGTACATAAATGTGTTTAACAACTTATATATCCACCTACATTCCACAAATAAACGATTTTGTATTTGTATCAGAAAAGAGCGTGACAGAACGTTACTTAAGTATTTACTTAGTGAATTTCCCAATTCAGAAACCGGCCCTAAGAGTACAGGTGGTGGCCTTATCACTAATAATGACAATATTAGACCTATTAAGATTATCAATTTCCTCCAGACAACCGACGATGGAGAGTTGCTGAAGGAAAAGTGAGTCGGGCAGTCGGTGCAAATATGAATATTGGTTTACATGCTTATACTTCATAATTTATAATATACGTACTTTCATAAACCTTTACATACTATAGGAATAACAATTATAAACATATATAAGTTACAATAAAGTTGTATCAGAGGACAAATGAAAAAACGTGCTATCAGGAAAACAATAATTATTGAACTATTTAATACATTTGAGCGATAGATACAGATCCTAAAATCTGCTTTTAAAGATAGCTGGGGAAGAGGGAAATCCTAGGATTTCAAACAATAATGATTAATTATAACAGTTAGTTACCTACACTCCACATATTAGGGTCATTGTACGTAACAAGCGCTAAATAGTATGTAAATATAGCGGACACTGGGGTTTCTTCACAATGAAATTAATTACGATAACTTTGTGCTTTAATAAATAGACAAAGATATCACTCAACTACACTTAACAATTTTTACATTTGTACAAACAAAGCAATACTTAACTTCCTTGTTACTTAAACTGCTGTTACGATTTACCACTCATTGTACAATTGTTTGTTTACCCTAATAACATAAAATAAGCAGAAAAACCGGCAGCCTCCAGCGGGAATCGAACCCACAACCCAATTGTTATGAAAGCTAACGAGGCAGGTGATGGCCGTATTCAATACTTCATCATCATCATTATCGGCCTACGCTTTTCCACTGCTAGACATAGGCCTCTCCTACTGAACGCCACTGAGCTCGGTCCTCGGCTACTCTCAACCAGCTCTTGCCAGCCGCCCTGCGAAGATCATCGCTCCACCGAGTATGAGGACGTTCTACTGTACACTAAAGAACTCGTCTACCTCATTCAATACTTTTAGACCATTTATACTAACAGCCAAGTGACGGCACCCAATGTTTCAAAAGATCCCAAAGATTAAATATTTTGCGGATAGTAGGCATCTCAATCCACGATCTTGGATCTGGTCAACATGCTAGTGATAAGTACAGACAGCAAATCAACCAGTTAGATCAAGGGCGACTTTGCAACATATTTAATAGATAATGCTCAAAACCATCATGTTTTATGTGTCTATCCGACATAGGTAGAGCACGTAAAGGGCCTATCTATCAAAATATGTAGGTAAAAGCTGATATTTAGAAAAAGACGAAAGTACAAATCAGAGAAAGAACCTTTACGACAAAAGTTGTTTTAAAATGTGTTTTACAGCAACTCTTTCTGTACCTACCAGTGGCGAAGGGTCCATATAAGCCCACCGGTTTCCCTTTTAGAAATACGACCACAAATTTGCTACAATCATAACTTCGGACACTCCGAGTTCTCCATAAATTTTATCGAAACAACCCGGAGTGCTAACGGCTTACCTCGGCCAACGGCCTCGGCGCTATGCACAATTCTCCACCTCACCTGCACTTCCACAAAAAATGCTGTGTCTCGCTGGCCTTCATAGCGCCCGAAAGTAGCCGAGGTAGGCTGCGCTGTCCTGGCTTCCTTTTCTTTCGTTTTTATAGAAGTACATTGTTTTGTCGGAAATCAATTCGGAACTACTGAGACGTAAACAAATAGTACAGTCGACAGCACATTAACTTTTACATACATGTACTTTAATCAGTCACGTTAGGGGGGACTTTGCAACAAAAATATAAAGGTTGACCTGCTGTCAACTGTATGTGCTGTGAGTGTTAGATTGTTGTTTCCGTGCATGAATGTGAAAAAAATAGTTTTTATGTGGTTTCCGTTGTCGTGGTGGATAATTGATATTGTCACTTGTTTATTCTTTATTTTTCTTCGTTTGTCTCTAATATTTGTTCATTGCGGTGAGTTTTCTTAGTTAATATTATGACATTAATTCATATGGAGTGCTGTTCAACTTACTATTTGCTCGGTCAAACTTCATTTTCCAATCTTAGTCTTGAAAAGAAAAAGCATGTCATTCAGTTAGGCCGTGCTGTTCGTAACATGACTACTGATTGCAAGAGGAAATATGGATTTTTTTACATTTTCATACATCTTTTTACGACAAATATAGGTACATATATGACGGGCAGCTGTAAATTAAACAAAATGTTTTGTTTTCCGTGTTTATTATTTTGCGACTCTAACTCAATTTTTTGGACTGGCTTCCCTTTATCACAATTCCCCCTTTCGCCACTGGCACCTACAGATTTTCATATCTTAGTGGCACTGGATGTAAGTAAAGGAGAAAATATTAGGTATGGCAGGAAGGCCAACAGTGACGTCACTCAGACCCAGACCTGTCGACAGGTGTTCGAATCGTAAATCGGCTCGTCTAAAGCCCATATCCATTAGGGGATGGACGGGATTACTGCCTTGACTTGACAGTAAATACACACGATAGCTGCTCTGGTCATCCTTGACATTTTAGAATTTGTACCATTCTATCGCAGAGCTTTGCAAGTGTTTTGTTTTTCTTTTCTGAAGAGCCTTGTAGTTCTAGTTCAGTACTGTGGCGAAAATTTTATTTTTTTCACCGGTGTTTCAGTATTGTTCCTTAACTGGGCTACCGTTCTTACTATGTGTTTACTATTGACGAAAACAATTTTATTTACTATTACAAACGTAAAAGACTGAGAGCCATTGCCCACGACGACTGCGTGCAGCGGAGTAGACGCGCGTTTTGTGACATTTCTGAGAAGCGATGCAAAGGTGCTAGCAGCATATTTACAGCATATTTTTTGCTTCCACTTTCACTGAGTGTCGTGGCTGAGTGGCTCTTAGTTGTTAGTGCTCGGAAATCTGATTAACGGGACTGCTATCGGGATTATTTTTTTTTTATTGTTTTTAGACTAGTTTTTGGAACACAATACCAAAGCGGCTGAAGTGAACTTGTTCATCAGGGAAGAATTTTACTGCATAAAAATATTAAAAGCAAGCAATGGAATGAGCAAGCGAGCGAGCGAGCGGTAAGCGGGAAAGCGGGCAAGTGAACTTTACATGTTAAAACTGTTGACTTCAAACCAATAGCTTAGAAGACCAGGCGAGTTCAGCAGTTGACTGTTTTCGTACGAGTCTTCGACTACTTGGGTAGGCGGTAACTAGATACACAAACGGGGGGTGAATCCCGTTTATCAAGCCACTGCCTTTCACAGCTATAACACTTCAGAAGCTTCAAACCAAACGAGTTAAATTGCGGGCAACAGGTATTAAGCTTACTAGTATTAAGCTCGCCTTTGTACAAACACCTCTTGTGCAATAAAGTATTTTTGAATTTGAATTTGAATTCTTTCACAAAAAGAAAGTACTAGCTTGAATACCACTGCATTGTATTGCCTTCTATCAGACCAGTTTTGGGCTTCATCACCGTGATGACTATGATAGTTTATAAAAACCAGACGGTAACATTAAAAAAATCATACCCTTGGAAATAATCAGTTATGTTGAAGGAAAAAAATCACCGAAATAAGTAATGTAACTAAACCTGGTTATGTACGGAACAAGATGATGAATCGCTTAGCGAGCATGTCTTTATCTGGTGGGCACATAGCATTAAGAGTTATTTCTCTACTTTGTGATTTTTCGATACTTAAGTCTTTTTGTTGCACTAACCCGTGCTGAGAACAATTTTTAAAACCTATTTAGAGGCTAAAAAATTCACTTATGCCGCGACTGGACATTGCGAAATGGCCATTAGCTCAGTTGTGAGAGGTCGCGGGTTCAAGTCCCAGCATTTTTAGCCTCTAAATAGGTTTTGAAGTAATTGTAACGAAGCAGACTGAAAAAAAACTAGCCTAAGCAATAATAATAATAACTTCCACACAATACAATCACTTGACCCGGTCCCAAACTAGGACACCTTGTGGTAACAAGGCAAGGACAACACAAACATGAAAATACACCCAGACTGAGGCCATTTGTAGAAATGTACGGCGACCCCCAGTGGAAATTGGACCCACGACCTCTGTTTTGGTAGCTAAGCGCCTCAATGGCTAGACCAACGGAGCAGTCAAACCTACTTGTTTGTCAGTAACCTACTTGTTTGGTACCGCCTGAATCACACGTCGTGGGAAAACATGGGGTAAATCTACAGATGTATGTTCTTACCCCGGTGATTGCCTTCAGTCTCAAACTAAGTTTTCTCCTTTTGCAGCTTTTACGCATGTATTGTGTCTTGAAAATATTTGATTAAGTTTAAGCTTAAACCAGGCTCTAATTATATCAAAGTTGGGTATTTTTTTCTCGTGAAACTTAACCTGTTACATTATGACCTTGAAAAGAACAATTAAAAACCGTTATTTTTGTGGCCCGATCGTGTCGTTTAGAATTCTAAGAATTAATGGCTCTAATGTCTTAGCCATCATTGTTGCTATATTCTAGCTATTAATTAACCGAGTTTCTCACTCACAAAACAGATATACATTCAAGGCAAGAAGATAATTAAGAAATCAGAAAATTTAATAATCGAAACGCATACTCAAATGATTTGGTATGACACAGGTTCTAGGACGAACATGTATTGTATTGTAATATTTGGGCTTTAATGTTAGATAAGCCAGAATTCAAATACCTAGAGGCCAATTTCACATTGGACGATAACCGTAACGACATGACATCTAGGTAGTAGGGACTCGTTAAGAGATTTCTTTAAAGAAACTAACATCTTAACAGTTGCAAGTCAATACATTTATGAAAATATAATGTATGTTAGAAAAAACATCAGCAATTTCGAAAATGTTGGTAGCCATCACAATATTTATACTAGGAATAAACATAAATTGTCATTTCCACGTTTTAGACTTGCAAAAGTTAATACATCCTTTATGGGGGACTGTGTACGGTTCTACAATAAGATTCCTCAAGATATATTAGAGTTACCACCGACGCGGTTTAAAAAATGTAGGTATTAAGCATTCTCTGTGCAAAAATGCCTATACATTAAGAATTATTTGGAAGACAAGGATGTCTGGTATTTAAATAATGTTAACAGGTACGATTGTAGGTATCTAGTGTAGTGTAACTTTAAGTTGAAAACTCTGTTAATTAAGCAAACCTGTTTTAAAAAGAATAATGTGGAGTTTCTTTGTTAGCTTCTTCTCCGCATAATCTATTAATTGTGAAACTAACAGCTTTGACGTTCATTAAGTAAACATTTTGTTTTTATAGTGAATAACAATTTTTGACTTTGACTTTGACTTTGAAATCATCGGACTGCTTCTATATTCCGCGCACCAAATCCTGAACGATTTCAATCGTCTGTCAAATTCCGATTTCCAAACTCTATCGGAATTCTATCGGAATCCTCACGTTTGTGATAGGCTTATTCCTACCGCAACCGTCAGGATTCCGATAGGATTTAGTGCGCATAGGCCTTTGAAAGTTTCCCTTATTCACTAAGGCCGTTGTTAGGTGAATTTTGTGTGAACGTTGTATGGATACGATTCCAAAGATATCGTGCAGTTACTTTTATCGTCCAATGTAAAACCAGCCAAATAGTTAAGACAGCGGCGGAGTTCCATTAACTCAGGTGGAAGTTTGTCAAAGTAACAACGCACCAACTTATGGCGTACATGTCAGTGTCGCAAGTTTGGGAATATTGCGTGTGATTCCGAGGGGGAGGTAATGGTACAGTGCGCTTTGTACTAAGCGGCTACCCGGTACTAAGTAGCGCCGGGCCACCGACGGAAAAAATATCATATAATCTTTTAGGATACGTTTTTGCAAAAACCGATTACCACAAATCTCAATAATTGTAATAGCTATTTTTAAAACCAACAGCCCGGAACTTAAGGCCGCAAAAAACCCAAGACAATATTCACTACCAGCAATCTGTATACGGGGACGGGTGGTCTTTGAATGGTGGAAGCCAGAAAACCGTATTTACATGTATATTTGCAATATCCTCAGTTTGACAAGAATTGTACACCAAGACAACGTTTCACATTTATGTAGTGACTAAAATTGAGAAACTAATGTTGCGTTGGTTTGGACATGTGGAGAGGATCCTACTCTCATTCGCCGTTCTAACATCTCTGTTAATAGTGCTCCATACTTGGTTTTGGATGGAAAAGCTTTAATTAAACGCTCCTGCCATTCAGTCCAAGACAACAAAATTGTTTGTTATCAATCACACCACTTCTTAGCATATCCAGTTAATTTAGGCAATACAAAATGTCTAGTCTGTTCTGTTTGTCTGTCCAATTGTAAATATGAGCATATTCATTAACTTTCCCTATCCAATTCTATATTCTTTAGATGTTTTGTGTGGGATCAAATTTAGGTATAATTAGAAGATCTTGACTAATCATTACAAGAAAGCAATACATTTGTTGGTAAGGTATTAATGTTCGTGCTCACCATCTTAGTAAGCTCCCGCACAACGTCTGCCTGTGTCGAGAGCACCTCACCTTGCAGGGACGACATTATGTGTCCTTGCTCCTTGTTTGGTTGTGGTGCCCAGAGTATCCCAGCCAATGACGATGGCATCATCAGCTCTCTACGTACCTCGCCCATCGACGTCGGCAGCAAACGCCTGTGCTCATAATCCATTTGTATCTGGCGTGCATAGCGTATGTGGGTCTTAAGTCTAGTCGGTGGTGGTCCGTTTGCGACAACAGCACACCTCGCTACTCGCTTAGCGGCTCCCATAGAACAATCAGGTTTTTTTGCCATTTTTTCTTAATTACATTAGGCAATAACGGTAACAGGTAGACGCTTGAAATATTCAAATGTTGTATAGAATCTTTCGTGCGCGAGTCCGACTCGCACTTGGCCGGGTTTTTTTAACCCATCTGTCAAGCATAGTCTCAGATAAAACGTGTGTTTGCGCGATTTTCTTCTTACAAAAAGATAATATTGTTGTACATTTTCATGAAACAATCTTGCAAGAACTTTTGTAGATCCTCGTAGATCGGACCATTATTTACAATGAATCTGTCATACCATGTAAATGCTTTTAGGCTTTTAGGCAGAGCGCAGACTACAGTCAGGACAGTTTTAAGACAGTCTTGTCTCACAAAAACAAGTCTGCCTTTAAGGCACAGCGCAATCTAGAGTCACGATAGTTTTAAGATAGACTATTGCTTCTCAAAAATTATGAAAATGCGCACACTTGAAACGAAACTTCTCACAGACAAAGTTGTCTAATGCCTACAATAAATGTATGTATGACAAAACTGTCTAGCGACTATGTATTCCAGAGTGATGTGAACCGATACCAATTTTTAGGACCGGTATTTTCCAATAACTTTTACAAAAATAAACCAGTTTTTAAGTACTTTTATGTAGTTTTTATTTTCATCAAAAAAGTCTTATAAATTGTGAAAAGTCGTGGAAACGCATAGTTAAAAACTTGAAGTAAAGTAAAATTATGTCTGTTTTGTAATAAAATCATAATATTGGACCAAAAACAGGTCCACGGCATGATATCATAATCTGCTTAACCTTAAAAATACCGATTACTGTCGGCGGAGGTTACCAAAACATAACTAGAACTAAATTGGCTTTATTGGCTAAACATGTCTTAGTTAGAAAAGTACTGTAATAGATAATAGTGCCTTTCACGTTTAAAATTATTTTAATAAGTACCTAATAGGAAATATTTCACGTTCCTAGTTATTTAAATATGATGTACCTTGTTTTTCATCTTTTCACGTTTAAAAATGTCTATTAATTTCCTTTTCTAATAATAAGAAGAATTGTTCATTGTTTTTTTTTTCTTATATATTATTTGATTTTTGTTTCGTTTTTAATCGATGTCCAGAACATTTGTACATGCCTAGTTAACTGTTTTAGCCCTCATAACATAACTCCCGCACAACATCTCAGGGAGAAGGCAGTGGCTGAAAACCAGCGCTGCCCGGGACTGATCCTGGTCAGCACTAGCTGAGCCACTACATTTTGCCTTATTTTATGTCACCACTAGTTAAGCCTTATTTTGTTTTAAGTTTTTTTTTTCTGATGAGGTAATATATACTTTTTTATCTTATCTTATCTTAAAAGTGCATGTAGGACTAATTTAGGAAAGTACGCGCCTCTGCATTATACGTGCAATCTCTGTAACATCTCTTCAGCAAAAATACATACTATGGATATTTTTAATGATACATTACTTAAATTCAAAAGAATGCTATTTAAATGTATTTAATTCCTATTTATTTAGAAGGAAACCATTTAAATAGTTTCTTTATCTATTAATCTACATATTTAATATCTTTACGTGTATTACAGGTTTGTTAAGTCTCGACGGTGGTGCCTTAATTTACTATAAAGTAAATTTACTATTAGTCCTACAGGGACTTTTATCTATCACAGTACTTTTTCAACTAAGACATGTATTGTATAAAAGCTAATTTAATTCGATTTATGTTTTGGTAACCTTTGCCGACAGTAATTGGTATTTTTAAGGTTAAGCAGATTATATTATTATGGCATTGTTGTATTTTGGCACCAAAATTATGATTTTATTACAAAACAGACATAATTATACTTTTTTTAAGTTTTTAACAATGCGTTTTCTTGACTTTTTACAAATTATAGAATTTTTTTGCTGAATAGCAAAAAAACCTAAAAGTACCGTTAAAAAAACCGTTTTTTGTAAAAGTAATTGGAGAATACCGGTTCTAAAATTGTAATTGAATCACGTCACTATGGAGTACCTATGTCGTCACTAGATAGTTTTGTCATTGGTTTGCGCGCACGCATACATTTACTCGTATTTACGGAAGCCGTCAGGCATTAGTCAGTCTTGTCGCTGTGCAGTTCTTGTAGGCATTAGACAACTTTTTCTATGAGAAGTTTCGTTTGAAGTGTGCGCGTCTTCATAATTTTTGTGAAGCAATAGTCTGTTTTAAAACTATCGTGACTCTAGTCTGCGCTCTACCTTAGTGTTGATGCCATACCAAGCCACCCAATTTACTCCGGATCTAGCAACAGCCTTAACACCATCACAAAAGGATCATTTACCCTTACAGGGAGCTCGGAGGAGTTGTAACCAGGGCATTATGAATGATAACTATAAATTCCTGCATGCTCGGTTGACAGCGGTCGCAAATATCGCGGTCTGAGGGTTACCACGCGCACAAGCAATACCGTGAATCATTGTCATAAGGCATATAACCAGTTAATCAGCCTTTATGTATCTTGTTGCTGGATAAGGACGATCGCTCAAGCGAGAGAGGGGTTAGTCTTTATCAACCAATGCTACAACGTTGCTTCCTATTTCGAAAATGCTGAACTGCCCGGCCGTCTAGATATATTGTACTAGCAAAAACTACAAATATTTTTCAGTAGCAAAATCTAGATATTTTGCGCTAACAAAATCTAGATACTTTGCTCTAGCGAAATTTAGATATTTTACACTTGCAAAATGTAAATATTTTTATGACCGTAAGTTTGTGTGATCAATGCAGTCCTATTTTTTAAAGAGATCAAATAGGTCCTTAAAATTCATCGGCCTGCAAGGATGTCTAACAGCTTTTTTCACGAAACGTTTTCATCCGATCACAATTGTAGTATCTACGTACAAGAGAACAATCATTTTGATAGTATTGAAAGCGTTTTCGGCTCGTGCAATAAGCTTAGAAGGAAACCCCTCATTTTTCTTTTTCGTCTTGGATCATTGCTTCATTTATATAAACTCTTGTTATATTTTTCGCTGCCATCTCATGCAGTGGAGTCGGACTGAAGGGGCTATTATGAACTCTAAAACTATAGAGAAAATTGTCGGAGTTATTCATTCGCGGCGGCGCTGCAACTTTGCCCTTTGTCTCAGTCTTTACAGGAGTACTTTATTCTGGGCTACGTACGACTCTACGTTATCAAACACTTATTATAGGAGTCGTACTATTTTCAAACCAAATGAAATGTGCCTGTGACCGTGGTCAGCTGCAACGTTGCCGAAACGTCGGGAATTAAAGTAATTAAATTTTACCAAACAAATAATCACAATAATTAGACCCGTTTAATATGTACTCGTAACTACATACAAGCATCGCGTGTCATTAAAAAATACTAAAGAAATATTTTTGAGCATATGTCTGACTTTATAAAAAAAAAATTGTTGATTTTTATTTACAATTAATGTATTAACGTTTTAGTGAATCCATTATTAGGGTTCCGTACTTCAAAAGGAAAAAACAGAACCCTTACAGGATCATATTGTTGTCTGTCCGTACGTCCGTCCGTCTGTCTGTCAAGACCCTTTATCTCGGGAATGCGTAAAGGTATCGAGTTGAAATTAAAACCATAATGTACTCAGGTCTACAGTCCTTTGAAGCTGTGAAAAAATCAAACTTGTAAGTTAACGTAAAAACAGATACGGTCGTTTATGCCGCAAAGAAAACGTATATTTTGACACTTACGGGAATCAAAATTTATAGGCTACTTTCCGTTGACCTAGAACTACAAAATTTAGTGAGTAATATCATCTTATAAAATACAGGAAAGAATCTGAAAATTATACATTTGTAATTAAATCATAAAAAAATATTCTCTGAAGTTCGGGAAGAGCTCGAAAAAACTGCGAGACTCGATTTCTTAACTATTTATAATATGTACATAACTACAAATTTATACGGAACCCTTGGTGGGCGAGTCCGACTCGCACTTGTCCAGTTATTTTTTTTCAATTCTTTCATTTAATTTCGGTCTGGATACGGTTCGTATCCGCACTGACAGCGATGACTGAGGCTGGTTCAGCAGCTATGGCAGCTCCAACATCAGAAACTTTTTTGTTATAACTCAGTACAGTCTATCGTTTCTACTTGATTGCTCTTCGAAAACCCTTAAATTTGACTTGGTGTCACGCACGACATATACTGAAACATATATACGTTTTATCAAACCAAGCCTCTCCAGGCACTAAGCGAATCTCGCATCGCAACTTAATTATAAGGCGGGGAACGCGGAAAACGCACCCGATCCGCTCTTGCCGCCCGCCGGCTTCCGGTTCCGCCGGAAACGGTCCTTCGGCGCGCGACGGAAGCGCAAGGCCCCGATTCAAGCGTCAACATATTGGCGAACTACAGACGCAGTCTATGCTACGTCTGTTGAGATTAAGGCTTTAGCTCAGTACGACATACTTTTAGTAATAAGGCCGCCAATTGTACCCTGACTCGTAGTTTTTAGGGTTCCGTACCCGAAGGGTGCCAAACGGGATCCTATTACTAAGACTTCACTGTCCGTCTGTCTGTCTGTCTGTCACCAGGCTGCATCTCATGAACCGAGATAGCAAAGCAGTTGAAATTTTCACACAAGATGTATTTCTATTGCCGCTATAACAACAAATACTAAAAACAGAATAAAATAAATATTTAAGGGGGTTTTAATTGTAATCCCTCGTGTACAATAAAGAATTTCTGAAGAATCCATTTTACAATTTTCCGACGTTTCGGTACTTTTTCAAGGTCTCGGTAAAGTCTCGGGAAAATTGTAAAATGGAAAAGTAAACGAGTAAATATCCGTTAAAATTCAGTTTTATTATATCTAGTGCTCGTGTTAACCTCAGAAAATACAACGAATATTCCATCTACCTACATAAAATCAGCCTGTAAAATAAAATAATAAATTGGATTCCGGTAACAAAGAGAAACAGGTACAATAAATATGGTTATATAGTTACACAGCTACAAACGTAGTCTAATGCTACGTATGTAATGTTAATGCCGGCTTCTCATTCGGAAAGTCGTGGGTTCGAATGGCGGCACTTTTTTTTCGAAATTTTTACATTTGTGAAGTAATAGCAGCACTACCACTCGCTAATCGTGAAGGAAAACATCGTGAGGAAATCTGAGTGTCAGAGGTGTTTACATACCTCAGCGCTTGAAATTACCAATCCGAGGTGGACATGCGTGGTAAATAAGTCCAAACTCTGTCTTTGAGAGGGCGTAGGTCCTGTAGGGCACATTGTAAGGAATCAAGCGTGGTAATGATAAAAAGGAATGCACTTTTCAGAAGTTTATTTCAGCGTTAAATTTTTGAGCTACCTTCGGGTCGATTCTGTAGTGGAGCATGTAGCTCTAACTCTCTAACCATCTTTTCCAAATATTCTTATCATGATTATAAAGCACATAGCTCACAATTACACAAATTAACCAGAGCGATATTGAACTATTTACAAAGAACCCAAATCGAAAGTAATTACCCGAGGATATATAAACCGGCGATAAACCCTTGGATAAACCACGACGAACCTTTCCTCGGACCGACACGAAGCGAAAAGAGCCCGAGCGCGTACAACGTACGCTTTACATAGGAACGGTGACGTCAAGG
Source organism: Yponomeuta evonymella (assembly GCA_963969515.1). NCBI lineage: Eukaryota > Metazoa > Arthropoda > Insecta > Lepidoptera > Yponomeutidae > Yponomeuta > Yponomeuta evonymella. The sequence continues at coordinate 14,984,226 of OZ018350.1, forward strand.
GATTGTTGCGTGCCTTTACGCCTAAAATATTTCTAACAATATTATTATTTTAGTAAATTGACAAATAAATAATTGCATAAATAACTCGAGTTCATTTTATTGCCGCTTCAATCATATGCGCGCACATGTGTCAAATCATCTAGGCGTCATGAACTCATGACAAAACAAGTCACGTGACCCGACCGTGAAACTGTCATTGTACAATAATGCACTAAGAGAATCTATTCCCAGTCCGCTCTTGCGATTGCGCTACTTACGGCCAGTTTCTGAATTGAGATTTTCACTAAGTAAATAGTTAACTGTAGTGCGCGTGCGGTCTCTTCGAATTTCTCAGAAAAGAGCGTGACACAACGTTACTTAAGTATTTACTCAATTCTCAATTCAGAAAGCGACCCTTAGTCGTGCGCGACAAATAACGACGTTCCACCGATCCATCACCCTCATACAATCGCAAGTAGAAACGCTTCTTTGTGTCGTCGCGATTTCTTTGCAGCGACAACACAAAGAAGCGTTAAGTCAAAACTTTGTTGCGTCGGTCCAACTATGCATTGAATTTACTTAAAACTAAATTAACTATATCCCGCGATAATGGGCGCAAGTGTGGATTGTTGATGCTATGCAGTGTCTTATCAACATGTCGCTACCTCGATTTTCGCAGCGTCGTTTGTCGCGCCTATGAAGCGTAGTCTGCTGCCGCTCAGTGCCTTTTTCCAGCTAGGCTCGATTAAAGCATTTACCTCATAGCCACCATAGTTTCTTCCGTAACAATTTTTGAATCCGTACTGAAAAATACCCACACCGAGCGATTTAAGATATAAAAAGCGAGTTTGATATGGTCACATGCAGAAAAAATATGCGTATTCTACTCTATCGTAGTTCCATTCTATTAAGATAAGATAAAATAAAAATATTCTTTATCGTAGACCAGTAAAAATACAAACATAAAATATTTATAAAGATACAGTACAAGTACAGTAGTAGTGTTATTGGGATGTCATTTCCAGAAGCCTACAAAGTGACTGGTAACTAATAATATGTTGTTTACATGCTGTGATAATTAAGCCCATACCCTCTATCTTTCTAAGATAAGATCTATGCCCTACAGTGGGACGTCTACAGGTCGCTTATATAGGTGTCTATATGCATACTGAAATAACCCCCTTATCTCATAAAGTTCCTAAGACAGGGAGGTAAAATTTCCGCACCATACCGCATCCACTGAACTTCTACCAAATAACACAGCCAAGTAAATAATTTACCAGGGGTACCTACAGACACATGGCCCCGAATGTCTGTTCAAGTTGGGAACTGCATTCGAGTTTTGCAAACTATCAAACTATCCTTAGCAAATATTAATAGTTGGAACTTTATCACTGTGTGCCACTAACTCTATTCAAAGACAAACGAGAACTTGCTATTCATAGCCGAAAGGACTTACAGTTCACTCGAGGAAGTATTAAAGGCTTAGGCGCTGTAGCGTTGAAATTAAACGCTGTGAGTTTACTGTCGTAGTTTGTTACTGCCCAGGGTTTGCTCTGGTAAGTTGGCGATCGTTTTGTATTATTCAATCGCTGGGTTAGTGTAAAAGTCCCTATAATTATGACTATCTAAAGACCGTTTCATCATTAATGTAAATAGGTTTACTTCTTAGGTCAATTAGAGTTTGGTTTTTAGGGTACCGTAGCCAACAAGATATCTTTATAGTTACGTCATGTCCGTCTGTCTGTCTGTCCGAGGCTTAGCACAGAGACGACAAGTAGTGGAAAGCTGAAATACATACATACATACATAAACTCACGCCTGTATCCCAGAGGGGTAGGCAGAGATTTCGCCAAAGCTGAAATTTGGCGCAGATATTGCTATTAATCACACCAACAAAATGGTAGGATAAAATCATAAAAAAATCGCATACAATTTTTTAGAATACCTTCCCTATGCCTAAATTAGGGATGCAATTATGTTTGCTCGCCCATAGTGGGTTATCGTTGGATAGATATCGTTGTAGCAAAATTTTTTTTCGATTTGGGCATCCGTCTGCGAAATATTAAGCTTTTAAAGCTTATAATATAAGCTATATAATATTAAGCTTTTTAAGCTGCGAAATATTAAGCTTTTCAAGCTTAATAAAGCGCAAATTTTTGTTAGATTGGGCGTTCCCCGTCTCGCAGCTACACTGTTGATTGTAGAAATGTGAAAATTTTCAGCACAGTAAAGGACGGCTAAGTAGGCTTTACAGGTTTAGGAGTAATAGGCGACCTTATGAAAGGAAAACTTCGTACAAATTCTATTGAAAAGTACTTTGATGAAGTTGTTAGTTCCGTAAAGCAGGTAATAAACTTCTTCTTCAACGAAACCCTTCACTGCGTGTGGCCAGACACGCACCTTTTACGCCGGTTTTACAATGTTCGATGATATTTTCTCAGATTCATATTTTTCATATTACTAGGACTTACCGAATTTTATGAAAATCATCCTTTACGCGCGCATACTTCACTTAATCATTCTATTTATGGAGCTGTCATCCTACGATGTTGTTGTTCTAAATCCTAGCTTGGAACCAGGACAAGTAATTGTGTTTAATGCGTGGCGTGCTTAATGCAACGAGCATTGTCTTTCAGCTAACACGTGTCAAATACCTACTATTTACACTCTAACTCCATTCAGACCACTAATCTATAAACAATAAATGACGAAATGAAAAAAAACTATGTATATTTTTGGTTACAGGTGATTTAATTTTTTGCTGTATTTATCAAGTTAGAACACAAATAATCCGAGGATAACAAGCAATATTTACCGAAGACAGCCGATCCCGCATCGTGGGATCTCCAACGTTCCATGCAAACAGAAGTTAACATAAAAACACAAAGTTAAAATCCTTAACCGAAGATAATAAAAAAACGGTCCGCTTCGGGCCGAAGTTTATTTCCTGGACAGAGAAGTTGAATTTCACGGGTTTCGAACGTTCTCGATTGCACGGTGGCCACTGAATAGGTACCGCAGAAGAACCACGCGGGTTCGAAGATTAATTATTTCTGAAAAATGCGTTATTAACAAAAAGTTCAGCCACAAAATTGCGCTTTTTTAAATTAAGTAATCAGTATTTTTTACTAAAAAGAAAGAATAAACTATAAATATCGCCTTTAATTTACGAAAATATCTTACCCTGAAGTAACGTTCGATACAATGAAATGACCACAATGGTGATAATGTCATCTCCAATAAAAATATATATTGACTCTCACTTAAACGAAGTCACGACTTACAATCTGACGGTTCACATTAGGTACTACATAGTTTCCTATGTAATGCAAAACTATTGCAAGATAGTAGGATAGTAATATTTACAAATCAAAATTGCCTTTATTTTGCAGAAAATGTAGCTTATATACGTCTCAGTGTAAGACACAGGCCTTCTCTCAGAGAGAAAAATATGGGCTTAATCACCACGCGCGCCCACCGCAATTGGCAATTTCAAGCGCTGAGGTATGTGAACACCTCAGACACTCAGATTTCCTTCACAGTTAGCGAGTGGTATTGCTACTATAATTCACAAATGCACGTAACTTTGAAAACAAAGCCATTGGTACATGCCAGGATTAGAACCCATGATCTCCCGAATGAGAAGCCGGTGTTTTACCGCTCCGCTACCACCACTTGTGAACACAAAAAAAAATTACGCAAAAATAACATGTACTTAAGCAGTGCATCTGTTGCATCTAGTCACGCAGCTGCCGCCAACTTTCAGCACCAATATACTTCGGAGCAAGTTCGCAACTCTTTCGTGGGACCCTTATCTGTGAATTATGAGGGTTTTTTTTGCTGCGGCTATTGGCAGAGTTTTGTACCTCATCCAGTTTCAATTGTGCGGCTACGGAAGTTAATATTGGAATAGTAGGTACACACAGTTTTTTTTACTGGGTATGTCAGTATTGATAATGGTGAACAATTTTTGGTTACCTTGTACTGTAAGGAAAACTCGTAAGTTTTGCTGGTGCCATAGTAAGGTTAGTTAGTACCCCTTACTATGTGGTAGAGCAAAAAATATTTTGACGTTTTTCGGCTAACTGCGGGAGCAAATGAGGGTTACATTTTTCTCGTATGTGTTCGTATGAATGCACTATACTTATATTTTATTGCACACATAAAAACATAAATAAAGCACAAAATTACAAAATAAAAAAGTGTGCAGGGGGGCATTGCAGTAGACATATCTTCCAGCAAACTCGTAATGTAGTAATATGAACATTATAACGGGGGGGGGGAGGACTATTCTAAAAAAAATATGTATGTTGGTATTGTTACATTTTTACAACCCAGAGGCCAAAAAGTTTCACCGATATTGACAAATGAGATTATAGATATTGACGACGCGAGTGTCATTGGCAATATTATTATGATGTCACGAAAAAACAAAATTATTGGTAAAAAGTTAATGTCAAACATAATATAACAAATCTCCGACTGCTAAAAAGGAGGCAGGCGAGACGAAACGAAATTACTTACAAGAAATAGAATTGGAAGTCCCGCATAATAATAATTAGGTTGAAAACTTCACAAACTCATTTAGGCCTTTTTTCGCTTAGACCTTTTAGATTATAGTTTCGCTATGTCCGTCCGTCTGTCTGTCCGCGGCTTAGCACAGAGACGATATTTACTAAAGGGTGATTTTGATTCGTTCACCGTATTTTGAGGGAATGTCCTTTTTGTTGTGAAAAATATTAATTATAATAAAAATATAATAAAAGCCTCTTATTTTATGTTTGAAATAATTAAAAAAATGGTTGACAAACAAAAAAAAAAATAAAAATATTACTAATGATTTATCAGTAATGGTAGGACACGTTTGTAAATATTCGTGATTTCCGACCTTTGGCTCCAAACTGTGAATCCAAATACAAAGTGGTAGAAAGTACTGTAACGTTGAAAAGTGTTTTCTAATACGTTCCCGATATACGTAAATAATTAAAAAGCAATTGAGAGGGCCGGTGCTAACCATAGCACGCTCGATACGTAGGTTTTTGGATTTTTACTACATTCCGTCCTGATATTGTTTATTTAAGTGAAGTAATTTTGGTTAACAAAAAAAATTCTTTTGATACGTATTGATTTTCAAAACTAGCACCATATCATGGCGTATATAAAAAAATACGCATCAAAAGACCATCATAAATCATGGTTAGAATGTCCCTTTAAAACACGGTGAACGAATTCAAAGTCACTCTGTAGAGAGCTGAAATTTGGCGCAGTCGAATGGAATCTCAAAAAAAATTATTTGGGGTACCTCTTCTACACCTATAAAAAATATTGTGGGTTGTACGAAGACCATTTTTCGATTTAGGGCTCCATTTGTGAAATATTATAGCGCATTTTTTTGCCAGAGCAGGGGCCTCATTATGCGCACCAAATCCTGAGCAATTCCAATCGTGTAACTGTCAAATTCCATACTAATTTGACAGTTAAACGATTGGAATCGCTCAGGATTTGGTGAGCGTAATATAGGGGCAGGGCGCCCCCCGACTAAACGGTTGATTGCAGAAACATGAAATAAATCAGGTCAGTAGCACATATACGGAACTTAAAAGGAAAACTATAACGACTCAGAAGGCTCTACAAGTTAACAAGTAACAGGCGACCATCTTAGAGTTCACCGAACAATAAACTCTTGAATTTAAACTCTCAATTGTAGTCTTATGAAACGCGGCCCTGCCTCGGCCTGGGCCTTTTGTTAATAGTGCATTATAGAACAATAACAGATGCACGCTCGGGTCACGTGACGTGAACTTTCTTTATACCGTTGCCTCTTAAAAGTTTTGATGCGTGTGCAGTGCATAATGAAGACTTGACAATAAAATAAAATCGACGCGTTCATGCAATTGTAGTAAAATTAACAGAATTTAGGCCCGGTAATGCAACACGCTTGGCACTACCAGCGGGTCTCCGAGGCTATAATATCTCCATCCATCCATAGGAATAGTCAGCCTAATTCATTTGTAAGTAGATTCATTGTTACAACAATACCGTAGTCAACGATCTGAACAGAGCCTTTTCTTTAAGCCATACAGAAATCAATGACATTAACGTCTTGAAAACTTTGCGGGGCCCTAATGAAAGAATAAAAACCGATTTATTCAGCATTTAGAGGCAAAGTCGAGACGCTAAGGATGGCATGTAATGCGAAGACCCGACCACTGTCGCTTATAATAAGAAAGTAAAGAAGGTCTGTTCCACAGCTGATCTTCGTATTAGCACCTACCCGTTTCGATTTCTCCTTCGGAAATCTTTCCAACACAAGGTTGCCTGGAAGGAATTGCTATTACAAAAAGGCCGCCAATTGTACCTCTTCTTTTGTAACTGTTGTCTCTGTAAATGTTTTCTGGTGTGTACAATAATGAATATTTTTGTCCTATCACATCTTAACTTATCATGATATCGCGTGATATTATTAAGCGAACGCGCTTAACTGTTAAACTAAGCAACATACCATATACAATGGTACAATGGTACCATACAATGGTATGTTGCCAGTCTGACAAACTAAGTTGCGCATTGTGTATGGTCACCGAGATTTATGTCTTAAGATATAGTTTAATTTAATTTGGGGTAACTCCCAAAACTGTAACTGTAACAAAGGGGTCTTATGAGACTGTTCGTCTGTTTATTATGGCGAATTTCCTAACCTAACATTCATTATCATCATCATCAGCCATTTGACACCCACTGCAGGATAAGGCCTCCCTTATGGTTTTCCAAGCTTCCCGGTGGCGGGAGTCGTTCGATACGGGCGGCATCAAACCGGGAAACTTGGAAACCTAACCTTAACTAACCGAAAAGTATTGCAAAAACTAATGGTTTACGGATAGGGATGTGGAACAAAGATAAACTTTGCTCTTGATCAAAACTTTTTGTGAGTCACAAGTTGTGACTGAAGTCCCAGGAACCGTTTATATAATAGAATAAATAAATAGAAAAAAACACGCTTTTATCAGAAATGCACAACATACTGTAGAAATTAATGTTCAGTAGGAAGTTTGTTGTTGATGCTACTAACCATTGAGGAGTGCTCTCATAAACAGACAATCCCGCCTATTGTAGAAAGCATGTATAGGTAGCAAAATTAAAAATTTTGCATGAACCTTTAATATTTACGCAAAATTTCGTATCGAAGCTGCAAGAACCCGTTAAGAAGTGCTTCCCTGAAGAGTCAACTCCGGCTGCAGCATCAGGTTATCTCTATGATTTTAGTGTAATATCGTCATAACTGAACAAGATCGCAAAATTTCAAAGCCTTAAGATTACATCAAGTGGTTAATATACGATTTCATAGCACGATGCCCATCATCGCACTTCATTACGTGTAACGTAACAAAAGCGTCTAATGAAATTAATGAAATATAATTGAAAGGCCGATCTTCTACGAAGTCCCTTCAGCTGTCGCCACGCCAGCCGCAGAAGGAGTATTGTAATAAAAAGTTTTGTATATTTTTTAACTTTTTCCATTAGAGGGGATCCCCCGAGCGGGCGGATGTCGGTGCCGCCGAGCCTTAGCGTGAGAATGAGCAATTTCCCCCGACCCGCCACGATTTCGATCCGACTTCCCGTCTGTGCAGCGATTTTAAAATTTATAGAATCGCCCGCCTCCTCACGTAATGCCGGACTTAGATTCCGCCCGGGGATGCAAGGAAGTGAGAAAAGCTGTCGTGTAAACACGCCATTCACGAGACGCGCTGCGGAAATGGGCAGACTAGAAATTATTGTTTCATTTTTTTACAATATTTTTTATTTTTACAAATGATCCGACCGATGTGAGCAAGTCATCAAAGAGCCGCGAAAGATGGCGCAATTGGGAAGAGGCCTATACCGAGCAGTGAACAGAGGACGTGGGCTGATGATGATTTACTAATGGTCTGTCTGGGTATTTTTCCATGTTTTGTCCAGATCGTGTTGCCATCATCATCATCAGCCATTTAACGCCCACTGCAGGACATAGGCCTCCTTCGTGGTTTTTATAACTATGAGGGGTTTTGCCATAATCGCCACGCTTGGCAGGCGGGTTGGCCATCGCAGTATGCGGTTGGAATCTCAGGAAGACGCTGCTGCCCGTCTCCTGGTAATTTATTGCCTTAGTCGCCTTCTACGACATCCATGGAAGGAAATGGAGTGACGCTATTCTTAATCCGGTGCCACACAGTGTTACCATATCACATAGTATTTTAGTTTGGGATTTAAACAAGCGATTTATTAAGTCCCAAACTGCGTGGATGTTATGTATTCGAAACTGTAGGGTGCATCGAAAACTGAAGGCATATTTTTGGTATTTTATTAAAGAAATGCACTTAATTGTAACGCAAGTTGGCTAAGTTAGCGCCGAGAGTAGAGGGCCTACAATCTATTTCTTTAATAAATTATCAAAAATATGCTGTTGCTTTAAACTACGATCATCTCTATAGTATTCTATTTTATTTAGGGCGTATTATAAGCAAATGCATCTGAATGGACATCTGAATGTAAACGGGGATCAAAAGTAAAACAAGGCGATCTACGAGCGACCTATTGCAACCTTAAGGCTGGTTTACATTTGCTATAAATTCCGTGCTATTTAGCACTGTTTTTTTAGCGTGCTAAACTAAAAGAGTGCTAATTAAAGACGCCGATATACATTTGCTGTGCTAGTTTCAACACAAATTGTCTCAAAAAACGAAAAAAGCACACGCACCGCAAGTGGAAAATATGGAATCTCTAATTAGTTTTCAAGCGGTTGAAATTTTTGTTTTTATAAGTTCTGCTGCACGAATTACACAAGCACGCATGTTTTTCATATTCTGTTAACAATTTAATTGTCAAATCCCGTGTCCACTTCACTTGCTTATTAGATACTTTTTCAAAAGCACAGATAGCGATAAAAAATCTGACTGTCAATCAGATTTTTTAGCGTGCTAACACATTCACATTTGCTAAACGCGTGCTTTTTTAGTATGCTTTGAAAAAGCATGCTAAGAACGTATAAAAAATAGCAAATATAAATCAGGCTTTACGAGTACGATGTAGTTTTTTTTTTGCGTTAGGTTGTTTTGACGACATTTCATATGGTTTACATTTGCTGAATTTTGAATCTTCTAAGTCTCTAACTTCCCGAAAACAGGAGATTCTACTCATCCGTTCAACTTACAAGTTGTACTATGGAAGCAGCTTTGTAATTGGAAAAACAGCTGTGCCTGCAACATATATCAACATAATCTTTACATTTTCGTTTGCAAAGTCACCCTTAACGTAACTGAGTAGTGTACACGCCTGTAAGGATTGATTACAGTGGGCATCGTGCTATCAAACCTCTATAGGTACAGTCAAGAAGGTTATGCCCAGCATAATCAGCCCATATGCGTCCCTCTGTAGGGCACAGGCCTTCTCTCAAGGAGAGAGTATGGGCTTATGCCCAGGCGAAAGTCCAATGCAAAGACACTAAAATGTATGAAATACTCGTAGTTTGTTAGTATGGTATTTTTTTTCACAAAATATGTAAATTTAATACAGCACGTATGATTCCAACTTAATACATTGTTAATTGCAGTAAGATCCGGTAAAACTTAGGGGGTTATTTCTACTCAGCAGTACAAATAACTTTTATTAGACTACCTATAGATGTAGGCGCAAAAAAGTATTATCTGTTCCATACATAATTTTGATTCAATTAGGATGCTCTAGCAAATGCGGAAAACAGCTAATAGTTTTGTCTCGCCTGACAAGTCGCTTTTGACTCTAGTTCCGTAAACACTCTTGATAAATACCAAAACATCATCATCATCGTCGTCATCAGCCATTTAACGCCCACTGCAAGACATAAGCCTCCCTCATGGTCTTCCAAGCATCCCGGTGTTGTGCCGCCCGCATCCAGCGATTCCCCGCCACCGTAACCAGGTCAACAACATCTGTTGGGGGGCCTTCCAGCGCTGCGTCATCCGGCCCGCGGCCACCAGGTTAGAATTTTTTCGCCCCAACGACAATCAGTTCTCCGAGCTATGTGCCCCGCCCACTGCCACTTCAACTGAGCAGTTCTTCGAGCTATATTAGAAACTGGGGTTCTTCTGCGGTCAGTAATGAGGAGATCCTCATTCCTCATTACATCACGCAGTGAAACTCCGAAGATAGCTCTCTCCATTGCTCGTTGGGCGAGCTTGAGCCTTCTTATGAAACCCATTGTCGGCGACCAGGTCTCATATCAATATGTCATCAGCAACACACTACAAAAACTTAATGATGGTACATTATTATTTTGCATCCATTTTTGTCAATTTATCGTCTATGACAGCTTAGAAACTAAAAAGTCACCAATACAAATTCAGTCTCTTTCATATTTTATAACCTACTGCCTTTCAGCCACACAAAAACGAAATTGGTATTTATGACATAACATAAACTCACGCCTGTATCCCAGAGGAGTAGGCAGAGACAAGGGACTGCCACTTGCTACGGTCCTGACACATCACTTTCGCTTCCTTGACATTCATTAGTCGTTGCATGCACGCACGCCGGTTTCGGGTACTTTTTATCTTGCCCTTTGCTAATACATCCCCTATTTGGTCGAAGTATATCCGTCTGGGTCGTTCCTTACCGGCCCTACCATTTCCATTTCCATTACTATTCAATTCAATACAATTCAATTGATTAATTTTAGACAATTAGTCATGTTTACATTTTAAATTAATATTAATATTTTGTGTTAGTAATAGTCTTATAACTATGTTATAACTATAATCATTACTTCGGTTGCAGACAAAATGTACCTAGAGAGGACAAAGCTTAAATGGGGGTCGGTCGAAACATTTAACGACCTCGCTTGTACTACGGTCCCCGCAGAAATCACAACAATGGTAGGTACTTTATTACTTGAGTGGAAAAACGAACATTGCAACTGAGGTGACTGTTCGATGTTCGTTTATTAATTAATTAACGCCACACAACTTGATGAAAAGGGATACAGTCTATTGCACGTGTGTAAAGATTGATGGTAGCGGTGATAGCTTAGTGGGTAGAAAATTGGACTCGAAAGAAAATAGGCCTGAGAGAAGGCCTGTGCCCTACAGTGGGACGTCATCATCAGCCATTCGACGCCCAGTGGGACGTACCTAGTCACTACTAATCTTTGGTAAGCTCATGAATAAATTATGATAACCTCTTAAGTAACCTGAAATGAAGAGCGAACTGTCATTATCATCATCATCATTATCATAATTATTAATTAAGTATAATTTCGTTTTTCTACGTTATTCTTGCATGCTAGTCCTATTTCAAATTCGATCCATTTGTAATCCTTTGTTATTAATAACATTTCGTTTACATAACATAATCATGCTGTGCGCATAAGTTTAGGGTTGTGGACTAGATCAAGGTAAATTGTTTCTTTGTTTTTCTTCTGTAATATTTTCTGTGACCTGTTTCGTGAGCCAAATAAATAGGGCATGTACCTCTCTGTTTTCTAAGTTATGTACCTTTGCGAAGTTGCAGTAGCAATACCACTTCGTAACGGTGAAGGATAATGTATCTGTGCTACTCACATACCTCGGCGCTTGAAATTACCAATCCGAAGTGGGCACGCGTGTACTATGAAAAATAAAATAAAATCAGACTTTACAGTTGTTGTTGAAGATAAAAATAGATAGCGGGCCCTACGTAAATCATCGTATCTGCAAAAAAAATATTTTGGTATAATGTACTAACGAGAGATTAATTAATCAGTGAGATATGTAATATTTTTCGTAGAATTCGTTGTTTTTTACACTACTACATTATATGTTATACTACCGAAAAAAACTATCGAACGTTTGATATTTCTGTAATTTCTTAAAAAATACGTTAAATAATTTTGCTAAATTTTTCCCACTAGCAGCTTGGATTTGGACGCACAATATGTAAATAATCGTAACTGTATAAATGCAACTTTTTATGATTTGTTTTTAATAAAATTTTATGAAGAGCCTTGACCAGCTTGTTAACTCATATTGTAAAAAAATCTTATAATTTTTTTACTAGTTACTTCAAACTGCCTTCTTGTTTATTTTTTTCTTTATTTAAGAATATATAGAAAAAAATTGTTAAAAGGCTATATATTTCATTTCCAAACGGTGTTTGATTGAGTGATTGTAGAAATTTATGGTTACTTTAGTAAGTGGGTAAAAATATAAGAACTAAAATAATCAACTCTGTTTAACCTACTTTAAAAAAGGAAGAGGTTATCAATTCGTCGGAACCTTTTTTTATGTATGTTGCCCGATTTCTCGAGGGCTCCTGGACCGATTCGAAAAATTCATTTTTCTTTGAAAGGATTGACTTCACAGGTGGTCATCAAGTCAGAATCTGATGATGGGATCCTGGAGAAATTGAGGGAACTTTTCATATTTTAAAGGCACACTTGAAGCGAATTGCGTGTTTTTCATAGTGATTTGTGCATTAGCTCCGAAAACAGAATTTGATAGTCAAGAAAAATCGTGAAATATATATTTTGTTAATAAAAAATAAAACCGGCAAAACACAACACACAAAAGCACCTTAAAACAGAGATATAATTTAAATGAATATTACCTTTAATTTGAAGTAGGTTAGCACAAAAGCACTAAAAACACACACATATACTTAATTTAAACGAATATGACCTTTTAATTTAAAAATGTGCATACATGTAGGTATTGTAGAAATATATTTTTGAATCAGTGCACAAAATGTACGTGCTGGTTATGTATCTTAGCATGGCACCGACTTCAAATTATACTTCTGCAATACCCACATCTATGTACCTTTTTAGAGTTTAAAGGTGTATGACCGTTTCAATTAAATAAACTAATCGTTTAAATTAAATATATCCATCCATGGAGGAGGCCTATTTCGTGCAGTTTACTTCTTGTGGCTGAATGATGATGATGAAGTATTTGTGTGTGTGTTTAGTGCTGTTGTATTTGAACTCGGTTTTTATTTTTTATTTAGAAAAAATATTTGTGATTGTTTTTCTGCGTTTTGGCGTTTATCGTTTATAGTATCGTTAACATCGTTCAAAACGTATTAAAATAATATGACAGACTATGTACTTAACATCATGTGTCATGCGCGTTTAAAAATTATCAGCTGTGCGAATCACGTTTGCCACGCCCGTCTTAAAGCATTCCTGAGAACAACATTCACAGTTACTTTGTACAGTCAACGAGAGCTTAGATCTCCCCACAGAGCTCAGTATGAGTATAAGTACCGAACAAAAATATGTGTCTCTAAAACACGTTGACCATAACCACCATCAGATAAGCGATATTGCTATCGATCATATTAATATGGGCCCTAGTCAAATTGTCAAAATTGGATCCACTGTTGATCTGCAGGTCTGAATATATTATTTTAAAATATGTGTCACCAGATGTATCATCATCCAGAAAGAGAACATTACACATAGACGATAACGGCGGCGTATCTTATCGGTAGAGCATTATACATACGTACTCTTAGGTGTGCTATAAGCCTTTCAGTATTTACACCCATCCCTGGCGGATTGCCGGAAGAAATAGTTATTTTTTATATTTTCCTTGCCGGTCTTTTGTTTAAGAAAAATGTGGTAAGTTTCTTGGTGAGACTTAACAGTTACCGGTTTGTCTCCCTTAATTCCTACGATGCATGGGTGAATTTCCGGGAAGATACTCAAAATGGGAAGAATCCCGGAAAATCCCACAGTTACGTAGGGTTGTGATTAGAGATGGGTAATGGCCCAGGTTATAAACCACTGCTGAGTTATAATCCAGTTTTGACCCAGTTATGCACCCGTTATAACCCATTATCGCGGTTCATAATGATTTCGTTCATTAGTAATACGGAATACGTCGAATAATGTGCACGGCGTTGTAGTTGTAAGCTGCATGTATCGTTATGAAATTATGCACGCAAAAATATACAGGAAATTCTCCATACAATACAATATTAGGTTGGGATTTCACTTCGATGTTTAGTTTTTATCTCTTGCGCTCGCACTGTACTAAGGGCCAGTGTCCTAAATGGAGTTTAAGTCGAGATTTTGACAGTTCGTCCATGCATTATCTGTCAAATGCTTGACTTAAACTCTAGTTTGCGAGATCTGCAAGTGGCCCTAAGTACCTAAGTACATAATCCTAAACCTAAGCATTGCAGGCAATGCATCTCATAAAGTATATCAAGCAAGCCACACTTTTATGATCCTTTGCGCCGGAAATCCCCGGGCGTGAGCCAGTGGGACAACGACATCGTCAATCTCGCTCGCACTTGCGCCGTGCACAATGCGTACGGCACAGCACTCACTCCAGTACTTTGTTGCTTAGAATGCGCACGAGCGTTTTTCGGTATAATTTCGTGTTTTTTTTTTATCGAACCGGCATTGTTTAATGTTACTGTGATCACTGCTTACCTGAATGACCTTGGCCTGAATGCTGACTGAACTTCCAACGCGATATTTTATGCACTTTTTCATTGTGTAAAGGATTCAGTCACTCACTGCAGTTCCTGATGAAGTGATGATGCCTGCCTGTGTTGAATGCACTTGGCATTTTACTTAAATATTTCTGGATTATTTAGAAAGTATAGATGCAGAATCATTATTAGGACTACATTATCTGAAAATATTTCACGGGGACTGCAGCGTGTCACTTAGTCCAAATCTTACAACGTGTCACTTAGGTTAAATATTGCATTTTTAGGGTTCCGAAGTCCGACAAGAAACCCTTATAGTTTCGCCATGTCCGCCTGTCTGTCTGTCTGTCCGTCCGCGGCCTAGCGCAAAGACCGGTGGTACTAGAAATCTGTAATTTGGTATGTGTATACATATTTATCACGCCGACAAAGTTAAATAATAAAAAGTCAGAAAGTTTTTTTTAATGTACCTCCCCTAACATGAAAAGGGGGGGGGGGGTTAATTTTTTTTTCTTCTCTATCCCATCGTGTGGGGAATCGCTGGATAGCTATTTTAAAAACATTGGGAGTTTACTAAGATCATTTTACAATTGAGGCATCCATTTTCGAAATATTTAGCTTTTACCTGTGTCCCCCCTCTAAAATCTAAACCTTTAAATTTAAAAATCTGGAAAAAATCACGATAGTAGCAAATATAATGAATTTAAAAGAAAAATTATCACAGCTGACTAGGCTTTACAGGTTAACGAGTAATGGCCGATTACATTAATGGGATTAGTAAAAAAGCCTCCTATTTTGTTTGATAGCAGAATTTTGTGATTATGTTTGGTAATAGGTTGTAATAACTAGATGTCTGTGGAACCCTAAGCTACGCGTGGCCCGACACGCTTTTATTTGTACTTTTATTCATAGAAAACATAGTATTTTGAAAGTGTATGCAGTTCATTAAAACTTAAAAATACTTCAGTGGTGCAAAAATAAATCACTATGGCACTATAATGTCAAGCAAAACTCCCGATTACCCAAAGCATATTTGTTTAGTTGTAAATTGTTCTTGTTAAATCGTATCGCTCCTGTCTTTCATTATGATCCACCAAAAAAGTAGTTAATGGGATAAAACTGGTCGATAACGTTATAACCCGGATTAAAACTGGATTATAACTACTGGGTTATAATCCACTACCCATCTCTAGTTGTGATTACGTGCCATGGGGTTCAAACAAAATAACGTTCTAGATTATATTCGTAAACCCTTTGACACCTATTTTTATTAACGCCACTTTTCACGATACTAGAGTCTGTGATTCGATTCGGGATTCGATTCGGGCTATCAGTTTAACTATTCACAACAAATCTAGGATACCTTGTGCTATGGTAACCAGACAAGGACATCATAAACTTTCAGATACACCCAGACTGAGGCAAGTTGTATAAATACGCACACACGCACACACGCGCGCACGCACGCACGTACAGACACATACACACACACACACATACACACACACACCCACCCACTTACACACTCACACACACACACACACACACACACGCACACATTTTGCATATAATTTTATTATTTTTGATAATTTTTATGTAATTAATAGTAACCTACTTTAATTTGGTGTTAATTTGTAACTTTCTTCCGAAGAAAGTATACATAAGATATATTATAATTGCCTTATTGATTGATTGTTTTTATGTGTCATTCTTCACAGAATAGCATTGTATCATACCTTTCGGGACAGCACTGGCTCCTGAGATACAGGTCCCCGCCTAGTTCAGGAGTCAGGGCACAATGATATTGTAAACAAATTTAACTATTTGTGTTCAAATAAACAATTATCTTATCTTATCTTATCTTATCTTATCTTATCTTATGTTCGGCGGCCCCCAGAAGGAATCGAACACAAGACCTCCGGCATGGTAATCGTGATGATGAATTTTAAAAGGATTTCAATCAAACCTCGGAACCTTTAAAGGTAGCAATACGATTAGGTACTGCTATATTGGCATTCTGCGGTAAGAATATACTCTGACTATAGAAATTTGGGAACACCTATGAATAGCTCACATTTATAATTATTCTCCTTTGAGCACTACTTTTTTTTAACATTAGTACAAGAGAATTTAATTTTAAATTGACAGACGTGTGTGCATCGCGACTACTTTTACAAACAAACTTAAACTCACACCTGTATCCCGGAGTACTCCTTGTAGTATCAGAATGATTGGAAATTGAAAATAACTAATAAAAACCCTTCTATTTGTTTCAGCGGTTGTGTGTGCAACCTTTTTTGCAAGCTTGTTAGCTTAGCGCTCTCGATCCTCTTCATTGTGGCGATTATCCTCCTTATTTTATGGGGCGCACAAGTAATTTTCGTATGTAAGTATGCCCACACACCAGAGTTCCATTTTATGAACCTCGGTTGCGTGCAATTTGAAAATAGACCAAAGCACCAAATTGACAGCGAAAAAAAAACAATCCTTATTTTAAAGTAACTAGGGGGTGAAGTTCCGGAAAGCTTAGGTTTATTAATAGAAGCCTAAACAGAACTTACAAATATAAACTAAACTCTTAAAGGCGCTCCAGGGATAAAAATAAATCATATCTTTTGTTTAGAGATGGAATTTGCAGAATGTGTCTGTATAATCTCTCGATTATGTCAATAGTGATATTTAAGAACCATGGCCGTGAACTTAAGGCCAAAAACCTAGGTCTAGAATCTGAGATCACGAACCTGGGACTAGATAGCATTATTATTTCAAACTGCCGTTTTTGGCGTTAATGCCATCTGATCCTAGGTTCTTCGTAGTGGGTCCTAAGAATCACTGTTAACATGATTGAGAGATTTTATAGACACTTTTTGCAAATACGATCCGTAAAAGAAAAATATACTGTGACTATAGAAATTTCGGAACATTTATGAATAGCTTACATTTATATTGTCCTTTGAGCGTTACTTTTTTTTAACATTAGTACAAGAGAATTTAATTTTATACTTTATACTTTATTGCACACATAAAATCACATGAATAAAACAAAACATTTACAGAAAAATTAAAAAGTGTACATGGCGAGCTTATTTCAGCAGAAATCTCTTCAGAAAAGATTTTTTTTTTTTTCGTTGGTGGCGCTAGTTAGCCCACTGTATCCCCTAAACCTTACAGGAATGACTTTTACTTCAAAACTTTAGCGAGGTCAAGCACAAACGCGCTATCGCCAGTTAGTAGGATACAAACAATTCCCAAATAATTTTTTTAATATAAAGTATTGATGCAAATAATGCAGCAGCGTTTTCTTAAGATTCCAACCACATACTGCGATCGCCAACCCGCCTGCCAAGCGAGGCGATTATGACAAAAATCCTCGTGGTTATGAAAACCACGAAGGAGGCCTATGTCCTGCAGTGGGCGTCAAATGGCTGATGTTAATGATGATGATCCAAATAAGCCCCGTCAAGTGAAGATGTTAGAAAAATAAATAAATAAAATTGAGAAACTTTTCCTTGACATGTTTTTCGCAATTTCTAGGTGATTCCACCTTTCAAATGCAAAAAAAATGGCAGCTGATCCTTACTAAACTTCAATACCTGCTCTAACGTATGATTTTATACCTGCGTGTACTCTAATCATTTAAGTTACGGATGATATTACAATCTACATACTCGTACATAAGTTGATCAACCAGCGACTAGTACGAGTAAACATCGTTTACTCAGTGTGACTTAGCCACCTCGTCCTTGGATTTACATTTTTTTTAAATCTGTTTTAGGTCTGTTTACACACTGATAGGTAACTTATCTCATGTTATCATTATCGGACATCATAAGTAATTTGAATATTTTCCTTCCAGAGCGAGTCACCGAATGATGCAGGATGATGGAAGACTTAGCTTTAACTATTTAGTCTCGAAATAAGTTTACAATGAGCAGATAAGTTATTGTATTGTGTGGAAGTTATATGTTTATTCATTCATGACGACCTCATGGCGCAGCGGTAGTGCATCTGCATTCTATGCGAGAGGTCTCGGGTTCGAATCCCGGCTGGGGACAAAAAAAAATCCCAGATCTTAGATGTTTACATGTTTGTGATGTCGTTGTTTCTGGTTCCCACGACACAGGGTATCCTAGTGTGGGGCCAGAAGCAATGTATGTGCCTGAATGTAAATATTTATAATTAATTATGAATTCAAAAAGTATTATTATATTAGGGGTTAAAGTATGAAATTGCCGATTTGTACTGAAAATCTAAATTGTTTATTTTTTAAATTTTTAACAAATTTATTTAATCAAAATAGTTGGCATTATTATCTATACATTGCTGCCATCTAATGGGAAGGTCATTAATGCCTTTGCGATAGAACTCCGACGATCTAGACTGCACAAACTGTGTGAAAGCATTTTGTACTGCCTCCTGGAAAGAAAACTTCTTGTCACGTAGATAATTGTCCAAATCACGAAAAAAATGGTAGTCCGTTGGAATAAGGTCTGGTGAATACGGAAGATGACGAATGGTTTCTAACTGCAGTTCCTGAAGGGTCAAAATGGTTTCTCGTGCTGTGTGAGGTCTCGCGTTGTCGTGGAGCAATAATGGTGAAGATCGATTCATGAGTCGGGACTGTTTTACTGCTAGTTTTGTCAACATGGTTCGGAGTTCGGCACAATAGACATCTGCCGTTATTGCTTGACCAGATCGGAGAAAACTATAGTGAATAACACCATGCTGAGACCACCAAACAGTTACCATTACCTTTATATTGGTAAGTTTTGCTTTAGGACACTGTTGTGGCATTTGACCTGGGGTCAGCCATTGCATTTTTCTTTTCCGGTTATCATAAAGAATCCACTTTTCATCACATGTTACAATTCGATCCAATATTCCTTCATTTCTGTACCGGTTCAACAAGGCAACACAAGTTTCAACACGCGTTTCTTTCTGCAGATCAGTCAAATCATGAGGCACCAATTTTTCGTATTTTTTTATTTTATTGATTTGACGCAAGTGAGTCAATATTGTGAGTAAGGTAACGTTAAACCATGCCGCTAATTCCTGGGTAGTTTGACTAGGGTCGGCTTCCACTATCTCTCTTAATTCATCGTTATTCACCTGTGTGGGCGGTCTTCCTCGTGGCTCGTTCTTTAAGTCGAAATTTCCATCACGAAAGCGTTTAAACCAAAATCGCACGGTGCGTTCATTAGTAGACCCCTCTCCAAACGCAGCATTGATATTTCGGGCTGTTTCTGCCGCGTTAGTTCCGCGTCGGACTCGTATTAAGAAATCACTCGAATTTTTGCAGTATCCATCTTTCTTGTCTAAATTGAATAACAAAAACAATTGAAAGTCGATATTCAAATGTTTCACATTTTTTAAAAAAAGAACATCATAGAAACCATTTGAAAAAAGTTTCATTCGAAAACCTCAAACCATGAAGATTCTATGTCAATTCAAAGAACCTATTGCAATAAAACGGCAATTTCATACTTTAACCCCTATTACTAATCTAATTAAATCTACCAAAGGTTAATCCGTCCAGATGTTTAGACGATCAGCATAGACCTATTAGTCGTCATACTTGCATGATGTTGAAAGTAGCACTACATTGTATTAAAAATATAGATAGGAAACTAATATTGATTAAACCTTAGTCGGTATTGATGGTCACTGCCTACCCCTCCGGGATACTAGCGTGAATGTATGTATGTATCATACTTATATTGACGTCATGTAACTTGATTAGTTTAACTCGTTCCTAGATTATAAAACCATATGTGAGTCGGTATCTAGATTAGTTTATTCCTCCTTTGCTCCATGCCATGTAATTAAAACCACACCTTACGTAATTAAAATGTGATTTATTATCTAACATCATTATCTCTTATCGCTTTTTTTTATTACCGTCGTTCAAATTGTTTTCGTATCATATAGAAAACAACAAAAGATTTTAATCGTTTGTCGTCTATTTACCTAATATTTTTGTATTGATTACTGTATATTTGAAATATCTTTTCGTTATTCAGTTCGGACAACCTAGACACGATGGCCGTATGTCCCGGAGAATTTGCAAAAAAGTCCGATGTGGAGTTTGCCTTACCAACAGACGATCTCAATTCGTTCTCTGTCTTGATAACTAATCGAGATAAAACTGAAGACACTTCGCCGATATCGATCGCTCTAGCGGCTAAACCTCTGATTTATGTCTCGTCTCTGTGTGGCTTGCCAATGTTTCAGTACACGAAGAACCAAATAGGAAAACTCAGCAAATACAGACGACTCTACACCCTTCTCTTAATATGTTTAGTTGTAATCCTAACCACTAATATCAAACCAGTGAGCTGGAGTGACACTAGAGTGGACATACCTCTAAATATCTTGACTAAAGCATTCGGTTCGCTGCACAACATTGAAATCATCTGCTGTATTACCATATCTTCCTTTTGCAATAGCACGCTTAACGTAAAATTCTTCACCATTCTTGATGCCGTAGACAGACATTTGAAATCCTCGAAGAACTGTTTTAAAATAATGAGATGGCTGAGCATTTTTCTCATTCTCATGGCGTGTCATGAGTTCTTCTGCACATTTTTCCTGAGAAAATTTGCAATTAGAAATCTGCCGGTGCATCTGACGTTCTTTATCCTGATGACGCAGGGTTCAATAATTGTTTTTCTGGTAATAAACCTGTGTTTAAGGCAGACGATGTTGAATTCTCTACTGGAGCGGAAAGCTGCTATAACAATTGGCAAGTCTGAAGAAAGGACTTTCAAATCTAATTACAGTGTCTGGGAGAAAATAAAGGTGAGAAACCTCTCAAATACAGGAAATTTAATTAACGTAGCGTAAAATTAGTGTAGTTCTCTTCAAATGGCAAGCAAAATGTAGTGACTGATTTTTTATACAGTTTGCTTGTTTGACATGTCGGAATTTTGTTTTCATGTTTTTGTAATGTGTCATGGCCATTGTGTCAATATGGTCAATGGCTCTGTATGTGATGTATGTCACGACATACTTTCGAATTTTCAGGGTTCGCCTCATATTGATTGTAACATGACTCTTGTGAACGTAAAAATTTACCATTCTGATGAAGGGTCATAGAATTGGATCAATATTTGCTTGTCACCTACATTAAGCACACCAACAGTGCCGTCTCAACAACTTCTTAAAAGAGCTATATTATGTGCTATTTGTGTTGTAACTCTTATTATGTGACTTTTATCCCCTGGGATTAATATCCTGATATTTTCGTGCCTCCCCGTGGAGTTCCCTATTAATTTATAGCCAGTTAAGTCTTGTGATATTGCCCACATTAACCTTTACCCTTCTGCATTATTTCGCTAAGACCCGCTTGAAAAATCAGTAGATAGAGCGAAATAGAGGCGACTTGATAGTAGCTAGCTTTACCCAGGTCTCGTACACGTATTTTCCATCAAACACTACAAAAAATAATTCCGTTATCAATTCGCATAATAATGTACAATATATTTTTATTTTCCTATCCCTAGCTACGAGAATTGTTTCGAAAAATTTTATTGGTTAAACCACTTTCAAAAATCGGATGCGAGACGCGTCAAGTAAAGATTCGCCTACGAATATTTTTTTACTGTCACTGGTACTGACTATAAGACTGCGACCAAACCCCAACTGTGGCAAAGATAGCAAATTAGAAATAGCCCTTTGAATGCAATAAAACAGTTGACACAGGCTTAGTACACGGGTACTTATAGACCGCCTGTTTGTTACTGTAAAGAAAAGATAAACGGAAGAATCTTTTTTTAGACAATTTTGAAGATATCAACTGGAAAGAACGCAGAAGATGCCACTCATTACTGCTGGTTGGAACTCATGCAGATTTATGACAAGATATCAGATGGCTACTATCTTTTCAACAAAATGTACGGTGTACAGGTACCTACCATTTACCATGTACAATTTTACATTATGTCAAAAGTGTTTTTATTGCCAATTATCCTCGTCCAAGATTAAAATATACTTTTGACAAATGTAGAACAAACAAATCGTCATCGGAAAATTAAATTACAGATGTGATATAGGCCGACTTGCAGCACTTCCTAAGTGTCACTTAAGTAACCATTTAAATTGATGTTTGTGTAAATAATTAAAAACTCGAACTTAATCTCCATTTAAGAAGTGATGCAAGTTAGCCTAAGTATTTGATAGAGAAACAGGGCGTAAGAAATTACTATTGATTCTAGCCAGTTCTCTTCGTTAAAATCTAGATAAGCATATTTTTCCGATCATAAAAAAATTTAAAATGTAAGACTGAAAGATCTTACTATAACCTGTAAACGCTCTTAACCTAGGGGATGCTTTATCTATGTAACATTGTTAGTGGGTATTATTTAACAGATTAATATTAAAATTATAATAATTTGTCTAGTTTTGCTAGTCCCGCAAATATTTTGTTGACAAGTATCTATTATTTTGACATTGTAAATGTCTTTTCGTTCGCTCCAGTGTAGGCTCCGATTTCACGAAAAAGTGCGATCCCCTTATATCTCAAAGAGTTGTGAAAATATGAAGATTGTGAACATTTGATATTCAAAAAAGACACAAAAGACGCGTATTCGTGAGAGCTAGAAGGTTTTCCGAATTTTTTATTTTGAGGCCCGATATTTTGGAAACGAAAAATGATATCAAAATTTGAGAAAGCTCCTCTGGAAAATTTGTCGGCTACATTTGCAGCGACATTTTAGGCACGACTTTTATGACTCGATTCATTTTCAATGTGCTCGATATTCATGTGAGGCACGAAATCAGTGAATTTTTTTATGTTTAACTTATTTATTAATCTTAACCTGAATATTTACTTCTTTTGCAGATTCTATTTATGTTCCTGACATGGCTTGTATGTACAATTCTGTTAATCTGTAGATCTCTATCACCTTCCTTAAAGGTAAGACGGTGAAGTTATAGAAATGGTCACTCGAATGGCTGTAATTTTAGCCCGACTGTGGCGGAGCCTGAAGGAGGGTAATCTGCTTGACTCATATATATGTATGATCAAATAAGATCTCAATCAGCTCGTCCTCATTGCACGGGCATGGACATAGGCAGCAAAATCAACAGAAGTCCGAGGAAAAATAACTTAATAATGATCTTGGTCTAAAGAAATTATCTACATAGTCTATAGATGGCGATATTCTGTAATATTAAATTGTTTAACCTTGCTTCTCATAACAATGAGGAGTGTTCAATAAGTAGTGAGAATGAGGTATAAACTCCTTGGATAGACAAAAAGAAAATACTGGCAGACATAGCCCATATAATAAAATAATAAAACATAATAAAATAAAAAAAGTTTCAATGCTCTTTTGTTTTCTTCAATCATAGAAGGTTCTTACATGTGTTCTGTCACAATGAGTAATCGAAAATGGAGAAAATTAAAGTAAGCGCAATAATTAAATATCTAGGTTTGAAAATGTTTGTTACGGAACAAGTACGAATATCAAGGAATCAAGACTTGCAAGATATGTTAGTGGTTCATGCTCCTCCTTATTCTACAGTTGCGCGTTGGAGTGCTGAGTTTAATAGGAGAAGAACATCCACTAATGACGACTCGTGCTCAGGGCGCCCCTAACGACTGCAGTAACTGAAGAAACTTACTTGTGTTCTGTCGCAATGAGTAATCGGAAATGGAGAAAATTGAAGTTAGCGCAGTAATTAAATATCTAGGTTTGAAAAATTTTGTTACGGAACAAGTAAATCAAGACTTGAAGATACGTTAGGGCTTCATGCTCCTCCTTATTCTACAGTTGCGCGTTGGAGTGCTGAGTTTAACAGGGGAAGAACGTCCACTAATGACGACTCGTGCTCAGAACGTTCCTACGACTGCAGTAACTGAAGAAATGAAAAATGATAAAAAATGTTGAAAAAATTGTTTTGACGGATCGTCGTACGTGAATTTTACAAAGCTATTTGGAACTGTTACAACAAGATTCTGACCGGTTATTGGCTCGATTTCTAACTATGAAACATGGTTTCACCATTTTAACCCTAAAATAAAAAAATCCCAGCCAAGAGCGAGCCAAAATTACGCACGAAGGGTTCCGTATCATTATCTATACAATATTAGACGCAAAAATTGAGAAGAAACGGCAAAAAATCACGTTTGTTGTATGGGAGCGCCCCTTAGATATTAATTTCATTTTAATTATTTATTTTCGAACCTAATATAGAACAAAATATTCTGTGAATATTTTAAAGCGTCTACCTTTTGCCGTTATTAATATCGAGCAAATAACGGCAATAAATTGCGTTTATTGGGAGCCCCCTTTATATAATTGACTGACAGTCAGACAGGCGGACAGTTAAGTCTTAGTAATGGGGTCCCATTTGGCACCCTTCAGGTACGGAACTCTAAAAACAATAAATGACTTGGAAGAGACCATCACCACCGACCCCTAAGAAATTCAAGGCCGTTCTATCTGCCGGCAAGATCATGGGTTGTTTTTTTTTTGGACAGCCAAGTGATTATGATTGAATACCTCAGTCGTGGAGCTACTATTACGGGGAACATGTACGCAAATCAAAAAGTTGCGTGACGAAATACGCTAAAAACGGCGTGGCAAACTCACCTAAAGTTGTTTTGTTTTATCAAGATAACGCCCTAGCGCATAAGTCCAAAGATGGATGGCTGCCATCAATGATGCTGGCTTCGAATTGGTGGAACATCCTCCATATTCTCCAGACCTTGCTCTTTGTGACTTATATCTATTTCCTATTGAAAGAATATCTAAGAGGGCAGAAATTCGACGATGTTGACGCAGTGATCGCCGCAGTACGAGGTTTTTTTCGAGAATCAAGATGAAGATTTTAGGCATATCTTTTGTTTAAACCTAAGAAAGGAATTTTAGGTTTAAACAAAAGATATGCTAAGTGTATACAACTAAAAGGTGACTATGTTGAAAAGTAAAATAACATTTCATAAAAGTTAAATGCATCTTATTCATTCTCGCTACTTATTGATCTCACTACGTACCTCCCTAGTATCGTTGCTACAGCAAAAGTAAAAGATAACTGAAACGACAATAATACATAAGCAGCCTATATATGTCCCACTGTAGGGCACAGGCCTTCTCTCAGGGAGAGAGTATGGGCTAATAATAAAAACCTCTATGAAATAACAAATAAACAAAATACTGAACATTAACTACAGCAGGCGGAATCCAAATTCAACATTGTAGGGTGCCCAAGTTGGTCCCGTATGCCTAGTAGGTATTCAACGCTATTTTAGATTCCAGAATTTTCGTTAACTTCAGCTGTTATCCATCCTTTACTAGATCAATATAATAAAATGAAGTCGTCTGGCGTAACTCAATTTCACAATAGAGAATAATAAAAAAATAAACGTTACCTTGGTACGGTCATGCACGACCTCATGTGACGGTCACATCGTTATAATAAGGGCATAAGTTTACTCTTGTTATTTTTTCAGTATTCGGAGCTATTCCTGAGCGATCTATTTCTCTACACATGCATCAATAGCCGACCATTCTTCCTGGCTATCATGTGTGAGGTGATAGTCAAAGAACGGACTAAGACTTTGGACATTCTCTTGCGAGTCCTTGTTCGCGGGAACTTGGGTGAGATACCATTTTTAACCGACTTCAAAAAAGGCGGACGTTCTCAATTCGTCGGAATCTATATATTTTTTTAATTATCTTTTATGTATATTTCCCGATTACTCGAAGACGCGTGGACCGATTTGTAAAATTTGAAAAGGGAGACTTCAGGTGGCTACATAGTCATCAAGTCAGGGTCTGATGATCGGATCCTGGAGAAATCAAGGGAACTCCTCAAATTTTTTAGGTGCGCTTGTAGCGATGTGGTCAGTTTTAATAGTGACTCGTGATTTGTTTTCTGAAAACATAATGTGGTTGAGTCGTAGTGATAGTCACAAATAATCATGAAGTAAAAAAGGTTGAATAAAAAATAAAAACCGGCTTCAAAACACTACAGCACTGAACACAGAAATAATTTAAACGGATATGACATTTAAATTCGATGTAGGTATTGTTGAAATATATTTTGGAGTCATTGCCTAAAACGTATGTGCTGGTCTTGTAACTTGACACCGGTTCCAAACTATATGTTTGGCCGACGAGCGGCTGGGAAATGATGGACGAGACTGGCTGGGGACTGGATGGGTTGGCGTGAAAGAGAAGAGGCCTATGCCCAACAGTGGGCTCTGTTTATGGGCTGATTAGATAGCTAGATAGATGATCTTATTTATTCACTAACAATTATAACAGTTTAACTGGCGCTGCATCCATGAGGTGACGACCTTACGGCCACATAGCCGGAGCAGTAGGAGACTCTTCAATTATAAGCAGCTTACAGATAACGATGCCAGTAATATATTGTTGTAACAATTCATTCGTTACTCGATAACAGGTAGCTCGCAGACGTAATATTAACGAATTTTCAAATCTCTTTGCCTAAAGTGGATCAAAATTAATGTCATAAAATAGAATTTAAGATTAAGATAGTTTAAAAACTAAGCGAAAGGAAGGAATACGGACCAGAGTAACAAGGCCGTTACAATTGTCCCAATAGAAGTAGAAACTCGTAATCCACAGCTATTCTTTTCCAGACGAGGCGTACCACGGGCAAGTGCAGAACATGGTGGAGCTGGTGAAAACGAGGCGACTAGAGATATCGACGAACATTTTCCTGGCAAATATCCCTACTGTGGTGAACTTCGCCGGAAAGGCTATCTCCTATGCTGTGCTCATGATACAGTATTTCTACAATCATGTCTTTGAAAGTCAGACCTAGAAAGTTATAGGAAAATAAATTAAATTTGGTAAACCTGTTCTTCTGTTCGCTGTAATAAAATTGAATTTCCAGTAGTTTAATTATTTCAAACATAATTCAATTCAATTCAATTCAATTCAATTCAAATATTTTTATTCATTGTAAAAACAGAATGTTTACTTAATGAACGTCAAAGTTGTTAGTTTCACAATTAATGGATTATGTGGAGAAGAAGCTAACAAAGAAACTCCACATTTATTCTTTTCAAAACACGTTTTAACTTAATTAACAGAGTTTTCAACTTAAAATATTAGTCATGAATGTGTTGAACACTAGTCACAATCGTCCTTTAAATAATATTAATCTACTGTTTAATGCCAAACATCTTTGTCTTCTAAATAATCCTTGATGTTATAGTAAGCCTTTTTGCACAGAATGTGCTTAACACATTTTTTAAATCGCGTTGGAGGTAACTCTAATATATCTTGAGGAATTTTGTTGTAGAACCTTATACAGTGCCCCATAAAGGATGTGTTAACTTTTGCAAGTCTAAATAGTGGAAATGACAATTTATGTTTATTTCTAGTATTAACATTATGGTGGCCACCAACATTTTCGAAGTCTTTGATATTTTTTCTAACGTACATAATATTTTCATAAATGTATTGACATGCAACTGTTAAGATGTTGGTTTCTTTGAAGAAATCTCTTAGCGAATCCCTACTACCTAACTTGTAAATAAATCGGATGGCTCTCTTCTGTAAGATGAAGATCGTCTCAATGTCTGCTGCCCGACCCCACAGTAGTATGCCGTAGGACATAATACTATGGAAGTAACTAAAATAAACAAGCCTAGCAGTTGCAACGTCAGTGAGCTCTCTAATTCTTTTGACTGCATATGCTGCAGAACTAAGCCTGTGTGCTAGTTTTACAATATGAGGACCCCATTGCAATTTTGAATCGATTGTGATGCCTAGAAAAACGGTATCTTCTACAAATTCTAGTTTTTCTTTACCGAGTACAATGTTGTTTTCAACTAATCTTACGTTTGGTAAGGTAAACTTTATACATTTTGTCTTTTTGGAATTTAGAAGCAGATTATTTGCCGTGAACCAATCCAACAAACGCGAGAGAGCATCATTTGCATCGTCAAGATTATTTTCTTGTCTCTTAATTTTAAAAATAAGTGACGTGTCATCTGCAAATAATACTATCTCGGACATGTTTTGTACCATAAACGGCAAATCATTTACGTATACAAGGAAAAGGAACGGCCCCAAAATTGATCCCTGTGGTACTCCCATTTTTATTTGTGAACCTGTGGATTTTATACGATTTATGTCCGCTTTTTGAACCCTTCCTTTTAGATAAGATCTCATCAGTTGTAAACCTTTCCCCTTTACTCCGTAATGCTCTAGTTTTAGCAAAAGTGTCTCGTGGTCCACGCAATCAAATGCCTTTGACAAGTCACAAAAAACACCTATAGCATCCCTACGATCCTCCCATGCACTATAAATATGTTTAACTAGCAAGACACCAGCGTCCGTCGTCGACCGTCCCTGCGTGAAGCCGAACTGCTGGTTATGGAGAAGTTGATAATTATTAAAGTGCGTAAGTAGTTGAACTAATACAATCTTTTCGAATATTTTGCTCAATACGGGTAGGATCGAGACTGGTCTGAAATTTGTGGGATCGTGTCTATCGCCACTTTTAAACAACGGAACGAGCCTACTGTATTTCATTAGGTCAGGGAATGTACCCTCACCTACACATTTGTTAAAAATTTTTGCTAAATGAGAAGCGAGGACATCTATTACTGAACTAACTATGATTACCGACATTCCCCACAAATCTTCCGTTTTTTTAAGATTTAATAGTTTAAACGCTTTAATTACGCTATGGGGATTAATGAAGTCGAACGAAAACTCGTAATCGCACGAGGGGACATTGTCTTTTAATAAACTTGCAGCAAGATCAGGAGACGAGTCTAAAGGAGCCGTAGTTTCAATTGGAACATTTGTAAAGAATTGTTCAAAGGCCGCAGCAATGTCCTCATTTGATGTTATTACTTTATCATCTATCTTTAGAGAAAATTCGCGATCCCCTGATTTGGCTTTACCAGTTTCCCTATTTATAATAGTCCAGATTGTTTTAGATTTATTTGAAGACTGGAGGATTTGTTTCTTTATATGTTCGCATTTAGCTTTGTGGCAGACGGCCCTGAATAATTTAGAATATAGTTTAACATACTCTATAAAACTGTGGTCATATGTGTATGTTTTTTTCTCATACAATAAGAGACTTAATTAATATATAAATGATAAAAATATACAAATAACTAATTCTATATTTACAAATAAAACACCTGCCCCAGGTCACTGTCCCGCGGTAATGAGCCCAGAACGCTGGCGACGTTACCTCTTTTGATGGCCAGGCTTATCCTCTGGCCGAGGTACGCGCCGGCCCTCTAGTCTCCCGATGCGTCGATTAGGCGCGCCGCTAAGTCTTTGAACAGCAGGCGCGCCTCTGGGCCCCAAGTGCCTATGGTTTCGACCCCAAATGGCGCAAATATGTAATTGTATCCTATTGAACCGTATTTGCGCCGTTTGAGGCTTTCGGCCGCGCCAGCCGCTGAACCAGCGGCTCTTCCACTCTGGGAAACATGAGAGGGTGCCAGCGTGTCAACGCATGTAGCGTCCCATACTAGCGGCCTCCCA
Organism: Yponomeuta evonymella; assembly: GCA_963969515.1. Classification (NCBI taxonomy): domain Eukaryota; kingdom Metazoa; phylum Arthropoda; class Insecta; order Lepidoptera; family Yponomeutidae; genus Yponomeuta; species Yponomeuta evonymella. Next base: position 15,014,132 of record OZ018350.1, read on the forward strand.
TGTTTCCAGGGGATCAATGTCATTCCATCGGGCCTTTTACCATCGTCGCGGATGATGCCTGGAGGTTCCAGCGTGGCCGGAACCCCGGCTGTGGCAAAGGCCCTCCGGATGATGTCATTGAGAGCCGCGTGGCGGGAAAGGCGGCCGGCGCTCCGCTGACACGATAGACCATGGTGGCCCAGGCGATCGACGTCGGTACCGCAGGGGCAGCGATGGGGCACAGTGATTGGGCAACCCAGTCGCAGACCGATGGCGGTGCTAAAAGAGGTATTGTCCATCAGGGTCCCTATAGACGCTGATGGGTGGGCCTGCAACCAGTAGCCCGACTCTCGCTCGGACACGGCCAGTAGGCGAGCGCGTTCCACGTCGCTGGTGCAAGAATGGATTAACCTGCTCTGCACCAGCTCGCAGAGGGGCCCGTCCCACTGCCTTTGGATGGTAGGATCCTTCGGTGGATCCTCAATAGGGCAGGCCAGTCTCCATGCCTCTTTGGCTTCCCCACAGTATGAGGCCTCAATGTCACCCAGAGAAGAGCTAACAATTTTCTTGTACAAGGCCTCGATACTGTGGATGGAAGACAAAAAGGCAGGCAATGCGACGCTGCTTACCTTCCTGACTCCTAGGCCTCCATATCTTATGGGGAGTGATGCCTGGAGCCAGGAACGTTCTGAAATTGGACAGTTTAGAATTTGGATTAAGGCCAAATGAATCATTGAATCGATTGGTCCTAGTAGAGCCACCTGGCTAAATAGTGGGCTGCATCTGAGGTAATAGGTAAATTTTGGCACAAAAAGGCAAAAACGTATAATTTGGAAGGTCATATGTGTGTTAATTTTGGACAGGAGGGGAATGGTATCGAAAAATTTTGTTTTTTCGTCGTCTTAAAATAGAGGAAACGCTTCTTCCATGACTGGCGCTCCTAGGAGACGAAGTGATTCGTTATTTACTACCTTGAAATTTGGGGACAAGCAGTTAAATTCTGAAACTATTGAATTTTGGGATCTTATGTGGTCGAAAACGTACAGTTCGCATTTGCTGTGGTTAAGCTCCAGGCCTATGGATTTAAATTTTTCCGAAAGCGTCTTTAGGTAATTTTGAACCGTATTTATGTCGCCTCCTAGGGTGCCATCGTCCAGATACCATATATTTAATTTTGACTTTAAGGACGTGATAATTTTGTGTATAGCCAGGCTGAAGATGGCCGGCCCGAGCGGGTCGCCCTGCTGGCAGCCTACAGCGGAGTCGATAAGATGATCGCGGTATACCAGGTTTGAAGGGCAACTGTAGGCTTGCCGAAGGTATGGATATATCTCTGGGGTGATTTCTTTCACCTCTGCCAGCATGGCGCCTCTGTCGACCGAATTAAATGCATTTTTTACGTCGACCTTGAGGATGACCTCACCTCCTCTCTCTTTTATATATGTCCGCATAGCGTGTACTGCTGCCTCGCATCCCCCCTTAGACCCGAACCCAAGCTGTATAGGCTGAAAGAGGTCTTTCAGGCCAGGGAGGATGCTGCGACAGCAAAGCTTGGACGCTATGCGGCGTATGGTGCACCCCACTGCCACGGGACGGATCCCACCGTCTTTTTTTTTAGTGCGCATAGGTTCGCCCCGTAGAGCAGTGGGGTCACTTCTGGGTTTACTTCCCCAGCCAGCATCAGGTTCACTAGGACCGTGAGTCGGCTCAGTAGAGTTTCGCCGGCCTGGCCGGTCGCCCCGCATACCAGGTCTTTTAGGTGCTGCGGGCTGAGGCCGTCCAGGCCGCCAGCTGACCCGTTTTTGAAAGACATCACGGCTCCTAGGACGTTCTTCGCGATGACTCCTATGTGTTGATCACCGGGAAGTGGTGCTGGCGGGAGGCGGAGGGTGTCGAGGGGAGAGGGGTGTTTTCCCCTCAAGGTCGACAGTACTTCCGCGGAGACGGGGGCGATTGCATCGCTGGAGAATAACATTTGTGCAGCGCCTTTCAGGTCCCCGTCGCTCACTTTCATTTCGACTTTTTTGAATTTATCATAGTAGGAATTTGCATGGATATTTACTAATTTATTTTAATTTTACAATAATTGTTTTGTACTATATTGAATTTCTATTTCAATAACTTGTAATCAATATCAACTTATAAATTTTCCAAAAAAATATTTGGAAAGTAACTTAATATTCTTTTTTGTAATTTTTGCCGAGGATGCAGCATGGTGGGCTGATGGATTCAATCGAGGTTAATGAAATATAAAAATTTGAGGCAAAGCCTGTTTTTCCATTTTCGACAGCAAACGAAGCCTTTGGTTGAAACAAGGCCGAAGACAAGTGGTATTTAAAGATAAATAGTTTTAAATGCCATTAAAAGGTAAATTTTCACTAATAACCTGACTCCCACAGTAGGCAAAGCCTGTCAGGTGGGACATGAAAGGACAATTAATTACCCGATTACCTAAAAATATGTCGGTACAGCGTAACTAGAAATATAAATTATTCTCTACAATCTTAAACTTAAAAGGTATGAAAATACATCCTTAGAACATGCTAAACTAAGATAACATTCATAATATACACAAATAGGTACATTGACAGTACATTTTTCAATCTATGTACTTGCATCAAATCATATTATTATATTTCTTCTAGAATATACTGCTAAATGTTTTCTGGAGTTAATACTTTCTATGTATCAATAAGGTAAGTAATTGTAGACAAACAAATAAAGAAGCTTTTAACGAACAACCTTCAGCAGCGACATAGACGTGCTTATGCGTTTCGGCCATTTGGTTTATTCATTCATTCTCTGCCACCCAAAATACCTGCGAAAGCAATCTTGCCTTTTGAATAGGTAAGAATTTTGTTTAATTCTAACCATGTTCTAACTAACCAATTTTCTCAATTGCCTTTTCTCAATTTTCTTGAGTGGAATAGAAAACAAAAGCGAGCAAGATTATATTAGTAGTAGGGTGGCCATAAGTGCAAGGTTTACGCTTCCTAACTTCCGCTATCCTCTTGTCCAGTATTGTAGCTACATTTCCCAAGAGAGATATGAAATCTCGCTCGGAATTGTAACATGATGTAGAGTAGCACAAAACGTTCCGTCGGCTTTTCACAAGAAGAAACCATTTTAGTGCAACATTATTTTTCGTAACAACTAACAAGAAATAGTACATGCATGAATTTTATTTTCAATCCTAACGAAACTACAGGCGTCTGTGTCCACAGCGAGCTGGGATACATCTCTAAACATCTTACCACCAAGACCAAGATGATCGTGTATCAGGCATACATGTTGAGCATACTCTTTGAATATACTAATGACTAATGACCAATCCGGACTTGGCCCCCGTGGTGGAGTATGGCCTATACCTTCCTCAGGGAAGAGACCCGTGCCCCTTGGTGGGGACATAATGGGTTGATGATGAATGATGAATGATGAATGATGAATGATGAATGATGAATGATGAATGATGAATGATGAATGATGAATGATGAATGATGAATGATGAATGATGAATGATGAATGATGAATGATGAATGATGAATGATGAATGATGAATGATGAATGATGAATGATGAATGATGAATGATGAATGATGAATGATGAATGATGAATGATGAATGATGAATGATGAATGATGAATGATGAATGATGAATATTAATGACTAAGACAATTGAGATCATTTTTAATCTCATTCTAGCATTTACCCTGTACCTGCAGTGGAGTAGCCAGACCTACTTAATAGATTTTTTTACAAAGTAATCTTTAAGTGGAGTGAGCTTTCTCCCTATTTTCACGCCCAGAAATTGTTCTTTTACAAAATGACACTGCAAAGTTTTGTTCCTGTTCTGTATTAATCTTGGGCACGCAATGTTGTTGTTTGGACGCGCTGCTATTGCAACTATGTTAGGAAAATTCATTCCATTTGTATCTTTGAAGTTTTCTCGCTTCATCATTCGTATAACTTTTATAAACTTGCTACAACTTTATAGGTCTGTTTTAAAATCAGCTAGATAACTGCACAGGACAGTTGGCTTGGAGCCATTGACATTTTTTAAGAAAACTCGGAAAAGCATTGATAGGATAAGATAAGATAAGAATATTCTTTATTGTACCAGGAAAAACACAAACATGAAATATTTACAAAAATGCAGTGTTTCATTGAATAGACTGCTAAAGCCAAGGAGAGTAATAAATACCAATTTTTTCTAGAATTTCAGCGTAGTCTACGCAGTTTATTACAATGTGATTCCAATAATAAACCTATCTCCCGCGAAGGAGATCGAATCGCGTAAGGCGCCGAGGCAAGTTGCACAGTTTATAAAAACCTATTTAGTGGCTAAAAATTCCACCCATGCCGGGACTTGAACCCGCGACCTCTGGCTAACCGTGCCAGCGCTCTCCCAACTGAGCTAATGGGCAAGCGCAAGCATCGGCGAAATTTCAAGCCTCTTTACAAAATTCTCTGTATTATATAGATGAATTATTTATTTGTATTTACGCAGACACACACACGCAATAAAAACAATAATACAGTAGAAAGAGCACATACAAAGTACAATGAAACATTATTACAAAAAAAACATTTACAAATGAGACATACAGCAATGCCTTATCTAGTGTGTTTACTGTGGGTGTGGCAAATGCAACAGGGCTCTGACTCAGCATAAGCTGAAGATGATATGATGGTACCCCAGCGCTGGTCTTCCGCTAGTACCCGTAACGCGGCGTGCAGGGCTCGGAGAGACGGTACGAACCAGTTCAAAAACCTAAATAAGGATAAAATAACTAAATTATGAGATAGTGAGTCAAATACGACAAGTAGTATTGGTAATAGCATCGCGCGAGTCAACTTCGAGTTAAATAAATAAATTATAGGTTTAAATTAACAAATAGGTTCTAAATAGGTCCTAATAAAAATTGTCCTCAGTACGAATTAGTGCAACAAAAGAATATAATTGGGCAGTATATCCCATTAAAATGCGATTGGTTAGTAGACTACTAATAGTGTTTATAAAAGAACCATTACCGTATCTACTCTTATCACTCTATTGAATAACTTTACTACAAATTTAACGACTAAGATTTATTTATTTATTTACAAAGTTCTTGTAACTTTACAGTAGACACCAAATCGTTACAGAACTAGAGACAACCTCTCACAACGATCTCTCTAACATTATCTTACATTCATAGGTACATAAAATATTTTATCCCATCCACAAAGAAGTCGCAGTGTGGGGCTGCCGCGACAAGGGAGCTGAGCAGCTGCAGAGCACGCGCAACGCGCGAGAACGGAAGTAGGTTGGTGCGCGCGCGCGGCACACATAGTAGCCGGTGCTGCCGTGCCCTGAGCTACCGATCAGGCACATGGAGTACATACATACATCGTGGCGCAGCGGTAGTGCATCTGCATACCATGCGAGGTCCCGGGTTCGAATCCTGGCTGGGGACAAAAAAAAACCCCAGGTCTTGGATGTTTACATGTTTGTGATGTCGTTGTTTCTGGTTCCCACGAGACTGGGTATCCTAGTGTGGGGCCAGAAGCAATGTATGTGCCTGTATGTAAATGTTTATGTTTTATGTTTACATTAACCTCTCGAACTGTTCATCGAGGAAGGTTTTTTTTTCGGCTCACTTTCGTCCACTATCAAAACAAAATTACAACTTCAATTATAGTTTAAAAGCTAAATAACATGTTCTTGTCGGTAATCCACTCAAAAGCAGAAAACAAGCAACATTCAGTGGCTAAGCCAAAAAGCCACATGCAAGATACATACATGAAAATACATGCAAGAAATTATTGAAATATAGCAAAAGTAACCAACAACGCCCTAATATCTGCATCTGCGTCTGTTAATCTACAGTTGGCAGCAATCAGATTTTTTTTTGTATGACCTTTTGAAAACCTATTTAGAGGCTAAAAAATCCTCCCATGCCGGGACTTGAACCCGCAAGTGATGTAAATTGCTTCGGCCAGATGTCGCTGCCTGTACGTCGCTGCCTGTACGAGAAGTTTGTAAAGATACTCGAAATTTCGCCGATGCCTGTACTTGCCCATTAGCTCAGTTGGGAGGTAAGTTGGGAGCTAAACTGGCACGGTTAGCCACAGGTCGCGGGTTCAAGTCCCGGCATGGGTGGAATTTTTAACCTCTAAATAGGTGTTTTGCTCCGTGTGGCGCCGGATTAAGAATAGCGTCACTCCATTTCCTCCCGTGGATGTCGTGAAAGACGACTAAGGAAATAAATTACCAGTAGACGGGCAGCAGCATCTTCCCGAGATTCCAACCGCATACTGCGATGGCCAACCCGCCTCCCAAGCGTAGCGATTATGGCAAAACCCCCTCATGGTTATGAAAACTATGAGGGAGGCCTATGTCCTGCAGTGGGCGTCAAATGGCTGATGATGAAATAGGTTTTTAAAATTGTCCTCAGCACGGGTTAGTGCAACAAAAAGAATAAAATGACATTTTAAACTCACATTGACTGACATCTGTCTCCACCAATCCGGACTTAGCCCCCGTGGTGGAGTATGGCCTATACCTTCCTCAGGGAAGAGACCCGTGCCCCTCGGTGGGGACATAATGGGTTGATGATGATGTCAGATGGCTAAAGTTCAAAAGATCATTATAGTAGATGAACAGATGATTAGCGTACGAGAAATAGGGGGTTAGCGTACGAGAAATAGGGAGCCACTGAATACTCCTTAATAATAATAACTTCCACACGATACAATCCCTTGACCTAGTCCCAAACTAGGATACCCTGTGCTATGGTAACCAGGCGAGGACGTTACGAACTTGAAAATACACCCAAGGGCATTTGTACAAAATGTACGACGGCCCTCAGTGGGAATCGAACCCACGAACTCTGTGGTCTCTTATTTTTATATTTGAACCAAATCTATTATATGTACAGCAAACAGAATATCAAGCTTTACATACATGTACGTACATACGAGCACTGAAGCTGAGGGCGACGTTACAACAAAAATGTAAAGAGTCGACCTGCTGTTGACGACCGCGAAAGTTAGATAGATAGATAGATAGAGTATTCTATACTGTATTTACACCAGGAAGTTTTCATGTAATAAATAATTTGTACGGAATAAATTACAGTTAAAAAAATTAAACAAATTTGAGTAGTTACACACAAGTAAAGCTTATAAAATGGTGTTAATACCAAAATGGTAAGGTTTATAGAATACAATAATACGAGTACACTTATCAGTGACTGCCACGATATCAGACGATATAGGATTGATAAAATTCGCTACACAAGATTATTGTATTTGATTCACAGTATCGAGGGCGTCAGCTCACGTATTGACAACCAAGTTATTTTGTGAATTTTCTACTGTTGCGACTGGTTTTCACGATGGCATACCGTAAGTTTGTGTTATTTCCCAATATAAATATTAAGCAATAACATCTTACTAAGCTACAAACAAACAACAAATACCTAATACCACCGAATAAATTACTCAAATTCGATTGTTGTAGAGCATAACGGTTGCGGCCAAAAGAACAAAGGCTACCACCAGCCGAATAAGCCTGACCCTCCACCAGGCTTTACCTACGTGAAAACCGAAGTATTGGTGCCTGTAGCCCAAACGAAGAATAAGCCCAAAGTAATTAAGCAGACGGTTGTGACAAACAACTTCTATGGTCAGCGTGCTCCAACCACGCCCCAGACGTCTATTCACTGTCCACCGAAGCCGTGTCAGCCGCGTCCACTGCATCAGACCTTTATGAAGTCAGTGCCAACGGTTGTTAAGCCTACTTGCTTGACAGGGTGTAAGTATTGGGTAATAAATAAATACTGCCCAATGACTGCCTGATCTGATCTGATCGATCTGAGTCCGTCGCAGACGACCTTTACATTATGTCGTCAAATGGTTCTAGCGACTCAACCCGAAGTCAGTTAAGATAAGATAAGAATATTCTTTTTATCACACCTGCTCTGAAAATACATACTAATTATACCAATTAGAGGGAAGAAATGCCTTTATCCCGCCCTTCAAATCCTTTTATAGGGAAGAGCGGGTGATCGTGCTCTTCCACTATAAAGGGAAATTTCCCGCCAGGCAGATCGTATGCCTGGGGACGGCCGGTCCGACTGATGTTTGTCGGACGTTATATTTATGGTACGTCATGTGAAACATTTCGCTTGCGCGATGTAAGAATGTTGGAGTTTATAGTGCGCGCGCAGAATTGACATGTGCTCGCCACACTTTCATCCCAAGGTATGGAAGTTTGTATGAAAATCCTTCCGACCCAAGGGTGGGAAGTATGTATGAAATTCCATTACATACCCGGTTTTTTTTTTAATTTGTCAGCAGTCATACTGCAAAGAGACTTTAACTGTCTACTAATTAAATTTCAAGTAAATTGTTACTGGCCACATACAGTTTTTTTTTTACCAGTTACCAACCTCCTTGGTGCATACAGAAAATTAAAAACGAAATTATTTTTGTATATAAAACGCGCGGAATCACGGAAGAAGTGGCTGCATGACCTTATGATCTTAGCCTACTCCAGAAACGGGCGAATAAAAAAAGGAAAAGCCCGCGCATTTTGGCAAAAACTTCGATTGATTTAGCATTTAGCTTTGTGTTTTTTGTAAAATATGGATACTTCGAGCGACAGTGATGATATTGTTATCCCTAACACACCAGAACTATTAGAGACGGATAATTGTACTTTTAACTAAATATAAACATTTCTATGCATTTATGTCTATAATTTTCCTCGTAGGTGTAATAAAAAAAACTATACATACCTCAGGATAAAGTACAGTTCCATACCTCAAATGGTTTTAAAAAAAGAACATCATAGAAACCATTTGAAAAAAGTTTTATTCGAAAACCTCAAACCATGAAGATTCTATGTCAATTCAAAGAACCTATTGCAATAAAACGGCAATTTCATACTTTAACCCCTAATATTTATACTAAATTATTAATCAACTAACTAATGATGTTATTTTGTAGTTTGAACTTATTTACTTTACAATTTCTTAATGAATTTGTCTTTCTCATCAGTAATGTTGTTCTAGACTGTTCCGTAATTAAGTTATCTAATTATATTCAAATAGATCAACTAATAGTGTTTGAACATACAATCATCTGCAAACAAATCATCAACTTGAGAATTTTAAGATAAGTCTATGTGGTACATTACACTAAATGGAGTTTAAGTCGAGATTTTGACAGTTCGTGCATTATCTGTCAAATGCTTGACTTAAGCTCTAGTTTGCGAGATCTGCAAGTAGCCCTAAGTACCTAAGTACATTTAAACCTAAGCATTGCAGGCAATGCATCTCATAAATTATATCAAGCAAGCCACACTTTTATGATCCTTTGCGCCGGAAATCCCCGGGCTCACGCCCGGACAACGACATCGTCAATCTCGCTCGCACTTGCGCCGTGCACAATGCGTACGGCACAGCACTCACTCCAGTACTTTGTTGCTTAGAATGCGCACGAGCGTTTTTTGGTATAATTTCGTGTTTTTTTTTATCGAACCGGCATTGTTTTTTTGTTACTGTGATCACTGTTTACCTGAATGACCTTGGCCTGAATGCTGACTGAACTTCCAACGCGCTATTTTATGCGCTTTTTCATTGTGTAAAGGATTCAGTCACTCACTGCAGTTCCTGATGAAGTGATGATGCCCGCCTGTGTTGAATGCACTTGGAGTTTTACTTAAATATTTCTGGATTATTTAGAAAGTATAGATGCAGAATCATTATTAGGACTACATTATCTGAAAATATTTCACGGGGACTGCAGCGTGTCACTTAGTCCAAATCTTACAACATGTTAGGTACTTAGGTTAAATCTTCCATTTTTAGGGTTCCGCAGTCCGACAAGGAACCCTTATAGTTTCGCCATGTCCGCCTGTCTGTCTGTCTGTCTGTCTGTCCGTCCGTCCGTGGCCTAGCGCAAAGACCGGTGGTACTTGTCTGTCTGTCCGTCCGTCCGCGGCCTAGCGCAAAGACCGGTGGTACTAGAAAGCTGTAATGTGGTATGTGTATACATATTTATCACGCCGACAAAGTTAAATAATAAAATGTCAGAAAGTTTTTTTTAATGTACCTCCCCTAACATAAAAAGGGGGGGGGGCTGATTTTTTTTCTTCTCTACCCCACCGTGTGGGGAATCGTTGGATAGCTATTTTAAAAACATTGGGAGTTTACTAAGATCATTTTACAATTGAGGCATCCATTTTCGAAATATTTAGCTTGTACCTGTGTCCCCCCCCCCCTCTACAATCTAAACCTTTGCATTTAAAAATCTAAAAAAAATCACGATAGTAGCAAATATAATAAATTTAAAAGAAAAATTATCACAGCTGAGTAGGCTTTACAGGTTAATGGTCGATTACATTAATGGGATTAGTAAAAAAGCCTCCTATTTTGTTTGATAGCTGAATTTTGTGATTATGTTAGGTAATAGGTTGTAATAATAACTAGATGTCTGTGGAACCCTAAGCTACGCGTGGCCCGACACGCTTTTATTTGTACTTTTATTCATAGAAAACATAGTATTTTTAAAGTGTATGCAGTTCATTAAAACTAAATGCAAAAATAAATCACTATTGCACTATAATGTCAAGCAAAACTCCCGATTACCCAAAGCATATTTGTTTAGTTGTAATTTGTTCTTGTTAAATCGTATCGCTCCTGTCTTTCATTTTAACCCACCAAAAAAGTAGTTAATGGGATAAAACTGGTAGATAACGTTATAACCCGGATTAAAACTGGATTATAACTACTGGGTTAATCCACTACCCATCTCTACCCACGGCACGCACGCACCGTTCTGACTGGCTATTAATGGTTCTAATGATTCGATTCGAGTTTGTGTCGAGATATTTTTGGAAATCAATTACCTGGAGACGGGCAGCAGCGGCTTTCTGAGATTCCAACCGCATACTGCGATCGCCAACCCGCCTGCCAAGCGTGGCGATTATGGCAGAACCCGTCATGGTTATAAAAATCACGAAGGAGGCCTATGTCCTGCAGTGGGCGTTAAGCGGCTGATTATGATGATGATGATTTTTGGAAAGTGTTTTTTTTTTTAAATAAATTATTATTGCTTTCAAACCACCCAAAATTCATGGTGCATTATAGACTGCATTACTATTATTACCAGACAGAGGAGGCGAAACCTGGGAGCTGGTGACCCCCGCATCAGCCTCTCACCTTACCAGCCGCGCCTGCGTCGGGGGCCACGAGGGCTGGGACGGGAGCCCGCTGTGGGTGATCCGGTCTCGACAGGGCAATGAGGTGGTCCCTGGCAAGTTCGCAGCCAAGCACAAAGTAGCATACGTGCCCTACGCTGGGAATGAGGTTTCTGTGCAGAATATTGAGGTGGGTTTAGATCCCTTATAGATGCTTATAGAGAGCTTATATTCCAGTCAAAATAGACGAAAAAAAGCGCTAAGTTTGTATTAATTACCGACAAGCTGGATTTTTATCTTAAATACGTGATTACAAACGCTGTGTCAAAAGTCCCCATCGATGCCGCTTGTGCGTTGTTTATTCGAGGTTAAAGGTTGTGACGTAGGTACCTATTCCAGTAACTCGGACCGTTTTACAAATATACGCAAAAAAGCTGTGTCCTTTGACCTATACAAAAATCCAGCTTGTCGGGAATTAAGCAAACTTAATATCTATGAGGTGACTCGGAACTAACTAGAGCCAAAAAATGTGTTCTTTTATAAAAACTATGCAAGACATGCCTCGTCCGACGATATCTGGAGAGTATAGTTTCATTTCGTATATTTATGAAGTCTTAGTAACAATACCACTCGCTAACTGTAAAGGAAAACATCATGAGGAAACATGAGTGTCTGAGGTGAGGAAACCTCAACGCTTGAAATTGCCAATCCGCGGTGGGCACGCGTGGTAATTAAGCCCATACTCTCTCTTTCAGAGAAGGCTTTTATAGGCTACATAAAAAAAATCTTTCCTATTGCAGGTCCTCTGCGTACCGCCGGGCCAGACTCACTGGGTGTCTTCAGCCAATGGGAGAGTGCCACCGAAGGCTATAATCGGAGGCAATACAGCGACGGGAGAACCGCTTTACATTGGCAGAGCTAAGCAGGGAAATTCTCTTACGCCTGGAAAGGTAAAGAATAGCAATGTCCAGATGTGATATGATTCGTAGTGGATGACTAAAAAATTTAATATATCGGGTGTAAATTGACTATTGACGTCAGTCAATTAAAACCCCGCATGTTGCACAGCGCGGGACAGATTGTGGTAACGACAAAAGTTAGCTTCTTTCCCGAAACCCACGTATTGACTGCATCGTAACGAACATCTTTTACACATTTGGCTCTTTGCACTTTTATATTTTACAAAAAATCATCTAGTATCGTACCTATACAGAACATTTTTTTTCAAGGACCTTTATCGCACCTACATCTAATTCCCATAGTAAACTATAAACTGAATTGTAGTTTTATGAAACATGACTCTGGGACGCTACTACCTACGTATCTAAGTCTTCCACTGTATGGAGTTGCCCGATTTAACCTACTCCGAACTGTCAAATACATACCTACACAATATTTTGACTCTTTGGTCACTTGATAGAAGTGTGGCTTTGTAGGTAGCTAGGTACGAGTACCTACGCTAAACATATAATTTTTTTATGTTTTATTTTCTTAAACTAATCCATTGTCAAACATCGTATATTTTAAAACATTATTGAAAACACAAATTAAGTTAAATATTAATCTGAAAAAAATAACCTCTTTGCACACCAAGAGAATTTTTTTGAAAGAGTCATCTGCAAACAATTGTGCGAACTTGAGTTCCAGGCGTTGCATAAACCATCTTTCTTAGTCGTCTATCTGCCGACTTAGTCTTGCTAAGTAGCAACAGATGGCGCTAAAACAAAATTATTTGTGCCCCTCGTCCATCGAATTTGAATTAAAACTCTGTAACTAGAGCTACTTACTACTATTTTTTCCCTAAATAAAAATCCTTTGATAGTAACAACTACTTTACAAATACCGAGGTTGGTACAAAACAGTTGAAATTTCAACAATGTTTTTCAGCATTAAGCTATGTTGAAAAACTTTCATGAATTTGTTGAAAAACTATAACTGTTATTGTTTGTCTTGTAACTATAGTTCTCTATATATGTAGAAGGGGTATTTATCCAATCAAACTGCTTTTATTTTTATAGGAATACCAGCTCCTCTATTAAGTATATGTCCACTGTATTGGGTTTTTTTTTTTTTGTAATCAGGTACCGCCACTTTTTATTCTGTGGCGACCTTCGTTCTTTTCTTAAAAATGGTAGAAGTTATATAATAAAATTGCTTAATTCTAATGTCTAATTATTAAAGTACGATGGTAAAATTCTATAGTAAAATTTCTTATTTCTAAGGTCTAAAATTTTAAAATTATATTATAAAATGTCCAGTATTAAAACTTAAAAATTAAATGCTAAAATATAAAAATAAAGTAAAAGTATGTCTAAAAATAAAATGAGATTACATTTCTCAGAATACCCCGACGCCTTGTCTCTGTCTACTCCTAAGAGTAGTGACAAGCAAGGCGCCGGGGTTAAAATAAAAAGTTAAAAACATAAAAATTATAGTGTCAAAAATTAAAATTAACCGTTAAGAGGATAAAAAGTAAAGATGTAAAATTAAAATGGTAAAATGTAAAAGCAATGTAAGTCAATGAAGTGATAAAATGTAATAAAAATAAAATTTAAATTTATATACCCCGACGCCTTATCTCGGTCTACTCTTTCGAGTAGTGACAAGTAAGGCGCCGGGGTTCCAAAGTAAAAGTTGAACAGTAAAAAATATATAAATTGCATCAATAAAATGTCAAAATATCAAAATGTAAAATTTAAATATCAAAAAGTTAAAAAGTTAAAAGTAAAGATGTCGACAATTTAAAATGTAAAAATATAAACAAGGTCCGTTGTAAAGTAAAATGTAAAAAGTAAAAATATTTGAATTTTAAAAATTTATACAGTAATTATATCGCCCTCCTCTCGCCCAGCGTGTCTGGAAGTTAAAATGTATAGTAAATATTGTTAAAAAAGAGGTGAAAGAATAAAGAATAAAAACAAGTTTAAATCCGGCCCCCGTTTGCCTTGGAGGCCGCGCGTGTCACCCCCAGGGCGAAGGGCAGGAAGACTTCTCGACTCTTGGAGTCGGCCATAAAGGCGGCGAATGCCTCGCACCTCACCGCCGCTCCCAGGAGTATCTCGCAATCGGCCCGAGCAGCTCCGAAACGGGGGCACTCCTCCAACAGGTGCTCCAGCGTTTCGGAAGTCACGTCATCCCACCCACTGTATTGTGTTACCTAAATGTCAAAATATTTGACAGCAAGTAAATGTCAACGTCACTCAACCCAGTAGAGACTTAGATAATAGAGACGCAGGTGTACTTGGTAGCATTGAATTTTAAGTAAAAATTCAATGCTACCCTGCTTAAAATTAATGTTGGTAGATAACTAGTTCAATGGTCTATGGCCTAATTATGCGCACCAAATCCTGAGCGATTCCAATCGTTTAACTGTACCTAAGGCCCCTCACCCACGGCGACTTTTTGTAGTGATGCTGTCGCGCGTTTCGTAAACGCGCAACAGCATCGCTACGAACGCGCTTTAGTCGCATTTGCAACGCGCTGCAGAAGCGATGTCAACGCGCTACTAACGCGCTACAGCATCGCGACTGTATCGATGCAAACGCGCGAGCGTATCGGAAGACATCGGGAGGAGAACGGAGGAACGGTGGCGCATGAGTAGTGCAACACAGAGAGATCGAGACTGCTGTTGTCCATCGGTCCAACGGAGTCCATCTTGCAACTGTAGCGATCGCAGGCATTTTGGTTCCGTTACTGAATCGCATTTGCATCGCGACAGAAGCGCGACGGTATCGCGTTTGCATCGCGACTGAATCGTGTTTACGGTGGGCGAGGGCACACAACTAGCGCCCGCATCGCGACTGTATCGATGCGAACGCGCGACAGCATCGCTACTGCATCGCTAAAAAAACTCGCCGTGGGCGAGGGCCCTAATATTCCATACTAATTTGACAATTACACGATTTGAATCGTGCAGGATGTTTTGGCGCGCGTAATATAGGGGTTGGACTTGTATTTCAGGTACACGGCTCTCGCGGCTGCTGCTACATTTCCTTTGGAGGAAAGGAGGTTGCTGTCAAATCTTATGAGGTGTTGTGTAAAGTCTAGTGCAAAAATACTAGTTACCTACGTGCCTGTCAGTAACAAAAATACCGGCAGCATCTTTGCGTGACCGATAGGTAATACGATTATCCAGTTAATTTCTACGTACAACATATTTATATTTTATCTGGACTATTAAATTCTTTCTTTTGTTATTTTCTTAAAAGTGCTTCATTTCCTGGGATTTTGGTTAAAATATAAAAATTGTAGGTAATAGTGAATTTATTTGAAAATTCTACAATTTTTATCTTAGGACAAAAATACACTAGCTATTTGTACACATTTTGTCACTATGCAATTCGAACTTCTAACCCCCAAACTAGGCAATAAACTAGGCAACTATCTTAATAATCAAATGAACCTTACATAAGTAGGTACAGTAGACAGCACATCAACCTTTATACACATGTACTCTAATCAATTACGCTAAAAACCACAAAAATATAAAGGTTGACCTGCTGTGGAATGTAGGTAAACTCGTACAAAACAGATTGTTTTTGTTTTAAATTAGGACAGGCTAACACTTGAAAACAAAAACAAGTCGCTTATATCATCTACGTAAATAAGTATATCGTCGGTCGGGATCATTACCGGAACATCTCCAAAATCGGGTGTTTTGAGTTAAGTACCTATGCAGAATCATTAAGATTAACAATTTTTCCTAATCACTAAATAATGGTACAAATGAAACATTAATTGTAACTATTTTAAAACGACTTCGACCAATAAACAAACAATTATTTTAGTATAAATTAAAAAAAAATACAGATTTTAAAACAGTATACTTTTAAATGTTTCAATTATTATTTCGCTGACATTGTATATTTGGTATTTGATAATTTTTTTGGGTTCCGTACCTCAAACGGAAAAATGGAACCCGTCCGTCCGTCTGTCCATCCGTCCGTCTGTCCATTCGTTTGTCTGTCTATCAAGACCCTTTATCTCGGGAACGCGGTGAGGTATCGAGTTGAAATTAAAACCATATACTCAACTCTACAATCCCTTTAAACTCAGTTGAGTATATGATTTTAATTTATGGCTGAAATAAAATTCTTAAAGGCCGGTTTCCGAATTGAGAATTTCACTAAGTAGGTAAATACTTAAGTAACGTTCTGTCCCGCTCTTTTCTGAGCAATTC
The DNA here is from genome assembly GCA_963969515.1 of Yponomeuta evonymella. Taxonomy (NCBI): domain Eukaryota; kingdom Metazoa; phylum Arthropoda; class Insecta; order Lepidoptera; family Yponomeutidae; genus Yponomeuta; species Yponomeuta evonymella. The sequence goes on from OZ018350.1 coordinate 15,030,477, forward strand.
GAAGAGACAGCACTACAGTTAACTATTTAATTAGCAAAATTCTTAATTCAGAAACTGGCCCTAAGTTAACGAAAAAAAAAATAGGTACGACCGTTTATACCGTAAAAAACGTATATTTCGACACTCAAGGAAATCAAAATTTATAGGGAATCAAATATATTTATTGTCCGTTGAAATTTGACAAGTAATATTGTCTTATACTACAAGTATAGGGAAAATCTGAAAACTATACATTGATATGAAAATTATCCTTGAAGTTCGGGAAGAGTTTGAAAAAAACTGCAGGACTCAGTTGCTGAACCTTTTGTAATATGTAAGTTACACCTACCTACAAAATTATACGGAACCCTCAGTGGACGAGTCCGACTCGCACTTGTCCGGTTTTTATTTAAGTCTTAAATGTAGAAGAAGAAGAAGAAGAAATACATTTATTGTACCAACAAGATACATCACAGAAATAAAATAAGCAGATAAGTAACATAATATGCACAAGAACAGAAAGAAAACTAAATACACAACAGACAAAACGAATAAATAAATCAGGACCATAGACGGCAATAAGCAGGTAGGTACCTACTTACTTTTTAAATTAAAAAAAAAATCTGATCAAAATACACCTAACTAAAGGAATTGTGATCTATGTGTGTAGGTAGATACCAACGCCAAGTTTCATCTGCAAGAATGCATAACTTTCTTCACCTGTTTAAATACAAGCTTGGTGGTTTCTTCGTTCTTCGTTTCTTGATTAAGTAACTAGGCAAGTGCTCTCATTTCCTCCCTCAACGTTGTAGCTCAAGATAAACAAATTTACCTGCTTTAGGTAGCTCGCAAATAATAATAACCAAATAATACAACAATATTTGAAAACTAAATTTTAAAAATTCTCAATATTTATTATCAATTATCAGTCTTCCATTCTACCAACTTTGACCTAGTAGGAAAAGTGATGTCAGCGTGTTATGACGTAAGTAGATAGAATTGACGTGTCCGAGGCAAAAAGAGGAAGGAAAATAACTCTTAGCTACACAAATGCTTTCACATTTACATCACACACCCTTAATAACAAAATAAAGTCGGTTTTAGTTCATCGTTTGATTGCAGAACAATTTACCGTTCTAGTGCTTGACTCAGTGCGTTCAGAATTTATATCTTTAGTCCAACAATTGTGCTAACGGGTGACTGACGCACAAATTTTGTCTTCGTTTAAAAATAATTTGCCGTCCCGAATTTGTCTTTTATTTACCAAGAAAGAAATATTTGGATTTAATATTTTTTTATATCCTCATAGAATTTTATGAAATCTTTCAACAAAGATTGCTGTATTGACTAAAGCCAGTATTCGAACGTTCTAATATTAGTCGTGGTGCTTTGTTATCCCGGGTCGGGTTCGTGTTCGTTCGTCATTCCATCCATTCGATTCGCGTACATAGAGGCACGCGAGTGTGGCTTATCGTGTGAACTCAAATTACTCAAAGTGTAGAAGTTATCAGTCTCTATCTATTATTTGCGCATTGTGTTGACCGTCTCGTCTTACCATGTCTGGCTGTAAGTACTAAAATTAACTCCTTAGACCTAGATCAGATTAGATTATTGAGGTTTCAAGGTCGACGTTAGCAGTAGGTATATTATTTATACAAATACGGTTGTGAAGTTGCAAATGCAATGCAAATGCAAATGCAGTTTAAATATGCTTGGGTAAAGAAAAATACCACTTTAACGTTATTGTTAGTGTTTCTATGGAATATTGGTTTAGTAAAATAATATTGTAAAGGTGTTTTCTAAAACTAAAAAAAACTAAAAAATTCTCAATAAATTTTGTATAAACTTTATGAACCAATTTATAAGTTAATGACGGAATATATCTCAGGTTGATTTGACGCCTCTCTAATTTGTTTACAATTATGAACTAACTTATTTAGTAGCCTACGCCTTAAATTTCATATTAGCAATTACACAGCAAGAGAATTTCACTACGTGTACAGCTACTTAAGTATCTGTCTCTTCATTGCTCAAGAAAGAACGGTACAGACTGATACATAAGTATCTATGTATAATTCTTAATTCACAAACCGGTAAGTAACGGGTAATTTTACCATGAAACAGATTTATTTTTGTATTATAGTTGAGCAAAAATTGTTTGCATTAACGAGTAAAGCTCTCCTTCTTTTAGGATAAATTTAATACCCAGTACACCCAGTATCAATCTGACATTATTATCCAATGTAATAGGGGTTAAAGTATGAAATTGCCGTTTTATTTCAATAGGTTCTTTGAATTGACATAGAATCTTCATGGTTTGAGGTTTTCGAATGAAACTTTTTTCAAATGGTTTCTATGATGTTCTTTTTTAAAAAATGTGAAACATTTGAATATCGACTGTCAATTGTTTTTGTTATTCAATTTAGACAAGGAAGATGGATACTACGAAAATTCGAGTGATTATGAGGCACCCATTTTTCGTATTTTTTTATTTTATTGATTTGACGCAAGTGAGTCAATATTATGGGTAAGGTAACGTTAAACCATGCCGCTAATTCCTGGGTAGTTTGACTAGGGTCAGCTTCCACTATCTCTCTTAATTCATCGTTATTCACCTGTGTGGGCGGTCTTCCTCGTGGCTCGTTCTTTAAGTCGAAATTTCCATCACGAAAGCGTTTAAACCAAAATCGCACGGTGCGTTCATTAGTAGACCCCTCTCCAAACGCAGCATTGATATTGCGGGCTGTTTTTGCCGCGTTAGTTCCGCGTCGGAACTCGTATTCAAAAATCACTCGAATTTTCGCAGTATCCATCTTTCTTGTCTAAATTGAATAACAAAAACAATTGAAAGTCGATATTCAAATGTTTCACATTTAAAAAAAAAAGAACATCATAGAAACCATTTGAAAAAAGTGTCATTCGAAAATCTCAAACCATGAAGATTCTATGTCAATTCAAAGAACCTATTGCAATAAAACGGCAATTTCATACTTTAACCCCTATTATTAAAATCTCGTGTCACAGAGTTTGTTATCGAACTCCTCCGAAACGGCTTCACCGATTTTTATGTTTTTTTTTTTATATATTTGGTAGCTCTGAGAATAGGACGGAGGCCAAACCTTCTGAGCGATAAGACCGCCAATTTATTGTACACCACTACTCAGATATGAGAAAGCATTTTCCCCTGGTTGTGCGATAAACTGCACTATATCTATCTATCTCTATCTCTAATTAATATGGAAAAACAACGTTACCCGAGGCAGCCAGTTTTTGGAGTTCCGTACCCGAAGGCCAAACGGGACCCCATTAGTAAAACTTCACTGTCCGTCTGTCTGTCTGTCTGTCACTAGGCTGTATCTCATGAACCAGCTAAGTGGTTAAAATTTTCACAGATGATGTATTTCTGTTGCCGCTATAACAACGAATACTAAAACAGAATAAAATAAAATATTTAAGGTGGGCTTCCATGCAACAAACGTATTTTTTGCCGTTTTTTGGTCGATATTAATAACGGCAACAGGTAGATTGGGGAACATTGGGGAACACGACTCTCGAAGTTGTAGACGAATACGTCTACTTAGGACAAACAGTCCAACTAGGCCGGTCCAACTTCGTGAAAGAGGTCAATCGTCGAATCCAACTCGGCTGGGCAGCTTTCGGGAAACTTAGAAAAGTCTTTTCGTCTAATATACCTCAATCGCTCAAGTCAAAATTATACAACCAGTGTGTGTTACCAGTGATGTGATGACTTATGGCACTGAAACGTGGTCTCTCACTATGGGCCTCATAAGAAGGCTCAAGGTCACGCAACGAGCTATGGAAAGGGCTATGCTCGGAATTTCTCTACGAGATCGAATCAGAAATGATGAGATCCGTAGACGAACGAAAGTCGTCGACATAGCCCAGCGGATTAGTAAGTTGAAGTGGCAGTGGGCGGGGCACATAGCACGCAGAACTGATGGCCGATGGGGCCGAAAAGTTCTCGAATGGAGACCACATATCGGCAAGCGCAGCGTGGGACGACCAGCCACAAGATGGACAGATGACGTCATTCAAGTGGCAGGAAGACGCTGGATGCAGGCCGCTTCCAACCGGTCTTTTTGGAAATCCATGAAGGAGGCCTGTGTCCAGCTGTGGATTTCATGTGGCTGAATGATGATGATGATATAAACGATTGTCATGATTTGCTTACCCCCGGTTTTCTTGAATACTAGCAATAGATTGACAGATCTTCAATCTTCGAGACTTCGACAGACTTCGAGAAAGAGGCCGCGAGAAATAGGTTGGGTTGCGTTCGGAAAACTTCGTCAGGTTTTCTCCTCGGCTATTCCTCAGAGGCCTATGTCCAGCAGTGGACTTCTTGTGGCTGAATGATGATGATGATGATGAACAGGTAGATGCTTGAAATGTTCACAGAATATGTAGTTTCATATTTTCTTCAAAAATAAATAATTAAATTCCAATAAAATAAATATCGAAGGGGGGCTCCCACACAACAAACGTGATTTTTTGCCGTTTTTTCGCGATCTTTGTGTCTAATGTTGTGGAGACAATGGTACGGAACTCTTCGTGCGCGAGTCCGAATCGCACCGGTTTTTTTTAAATAATAATAGAGGCATTGATAAAAATAGCTCTGCTTGTGTCATACTACATAGCATGACCATGGCGGATTTTCAAATTTTTTATTGGTGTACAAGTTCTTGACAAAAATTTTACTTTTTCATCCTTCTAAATTGTACTATAATGCTCGTAGACGTGCTAGAAAGATACTTTCTGGCAGGACCACTAGGCATTGAATACATTAAATAGTGGCTTTTGTAATTATACGAAATAAAATGCACTCGAAACATAGCTGTTTCATTTTTTTTTTCAACTTTAAGAAATTTCGATTATTTCGAGGATCTTGAACAGATATAATCGATATAGAGAACCCGAGGCAGCAAGCGTGCATGCAACGACTAATGAATGTTGATGCAGCGACAGAGATCTGTCAGGATCGTAAAAAGTGGCAGACCCTGGTTTCTGCTTACGTGAATAAGTTCTCATTACGTGAGCTATGCAACGGCATGCACGCACGCCGTTTTCGGGTATTTTATCTTGTCCTTCGCTAACACATCCTCTATTTGGTCTAAGTATGTCCGCGTAGGACGTCTCTTGCCAGCCCTTTCACCCATATTCACTCGATGTGTTTCTTTCGTCAATGTTTCTTCCTTCATCCTGTCCATATGTGCAAATCAACGCAACATTTATTTTTAAAATTCCAGTCACTACATCCTCTTTCAGCCCACAACGTTCTCTAATCACACTATTGCGTTGTCATCCTATCCTGTCATTCCAAAGCAACACCGCGGACACTTCCCAAGGACCTTAATGGCCTTATTGATAAAAAACTCTATTCCTCTAAAGCACTCCTCAGAGGCAGTTTATTTAGACCGTGGCTATGTCGTTTTCGTGTAAAATCTCCACCACAGACTATTTTATTCGGCGTCTATCGAGTGTTTTAAGGAATCGCGCTTTTATAAATAAGACCGCTGAGGTTTTAATCCTACTTTCTTGGTACATAAACACTTTTATTATTCGTTATTTCATGGGAGTACTGCAAGCAAAATGTTCACAAGAATCCTGTCAATTTCATGAGCTGTATCGATTTGCTGCGTTTACTTCTTCCAATGTAAAAATAATATTAATGATTGTGTCTGTACGAGTACGAGTACCTATGTATCTCTTTCTGAAACAGTTGCTTTATCTTATAACTAAATCTAGAACTACATCCTGTATTACGCCTCTTACTTATTTATTATATTAAGTATCTACTATATATACCTATCTGTGGGAAATGCTGAGGAATTGGCAAAATGTACTATATTTACTCTAATATTTTTTGTCTTATAAGTTTGTCAATTCTGTTTTTTCTCCTTGAATAAATAAATAAATAAAAATACACTTACCCCTGGTTTCTAGAACACAATCTGTTAATGTACCATTAACAATGTCAGTTGGCCAAAGAGCATACAAAAAAAAAACAACTGACAGCTTTTAACAGTAGATAAACATATTGTTAGTGTACGGGAAATCGGGGCTTAATAATAGTTGAGAAACTAAAATTGTGTTATTAATTGTCACTACTCACGCTTACACATTAGTTATCTACGACGAGTGTCATACGTTAGTCACCTTTAATACAAGTGGCAGTGCCTGGTCTCTGCCTACCCTTCTGAGATACAGGCGTGAGTTTATGTATGTCATCGTCACTTTCTGCAAATTGTTCACACAGATTTTGGCGTCAAACGATTTACGAGCAGAGGTACCTACTATTGTATCGTATTACTGATAATTCCAGGCATTCTATGAATCCGGTGCGCCGTAGTCCAATAATGATACGTGTAAAAACAGGAAACATATTATTTATATTCACACTAGACCGCGATCTGTTGTTTAAATCTAGTCAAGTGTTTATACATATTACAGCCTGAGAAACCGATCCAATTTATTTCCGATCAAGCATTCTTGCGCCCAAAAATATCGCAGCTCTTATACGCGAATAGCGTGAGCGAGAGGGCGAGAGTGAGAAATTTTACTTGCCTAGCAGTGGGAATTTCTTACTCCTCTGTAGGTACTTGTGATAGCACTTCAACTTTTATAATCATTTTAGTTGCAAAGTCACCCGTAACGTAACTGAGTAGGTACACGAATGTAATGGTTGGTGTGCTGTCGACTGTATCCACCTCAGTCAATCAATCAATCAGCCCGTGCTCGTCCACTGCACACATATAATAATAATAAGGTTCAAAACATTTCGGATAAAACAGAGATCCATAGTGTTGTTAGCAGCCTTAAAAACTAAAACTAAAGTAGGGGTGAAAACTTCGTTAAAACTGGTATTTGTTATTACTCATCTACCTATTTTTAAAACATGTAAGCTATTCAAATGCTTCCATATTGGACAGTCCGGCCAGTCCGCCAATACCTGCAGGATGCCGTTGGCACTCCTCGGATGCGGGCTAGCAGGGACGCCGCCGCACGTTTGCGCATTCTGGCATGAAAGCCATCCGTGCGAGCCTCCAAGAACATGCCCGAGGCACTACAGTACCGAGGCAGCCCAAGCAGCATCCTAAAGATATTGTTATACTGTACGCGGAGAGCGTCAAGCGCCCTCTGAGTACAGCAGGCTGCACGAGTAAAAAGATTGACAGTATGCCTTAAAGAGCGTTATCTTTACTTCTCCAGTACAACGTGCGAACCTGCCAGTCAGCCTGTTCCCACGAACTGCCAGCGCCCTCCGCTCCTTCTCGATGTCGAGGTCATCTGATAGGTCCTCGGAAACCCAATGGCCGAGGTACTTGAAATGCTGGACCCTTTAGTGGCAGGGCTTCATATAGCCCTCCCAAGGCACGCCACTTCCTTCCGTTCTCGGCCATTCGAGACCTGCCCTTCTGTCTCCGGCCGTACCTATGTCGAAAATAATAATGCACCACATTACGTTTTGTGCGTAATTTAACTCTTCTGCGCTAGGTAACAAGGCACGCATAGACTCGACTTTTTTCTACTTCTGAGTGAGCCGAAAATGCTAAATTTTCTTATCCTAAAAAGAAACCTAAGCGAAATCTACGCCTGTAATCTTGTACAATACAATGTACTCTGTACTCAATCAATCATTCATCATCATCATCGTCACCCATTTGATGCCCACTGCAGGCCATAGGCCTCCCTCATGATTTTCCTAACCATGAGGGGTATTGCCATAATCGCCACGCTCGGCAGACGGGTTAGCGATCGCAGTATGCGATTGGAATCTCAGGAAGACGTTGCTGCCCGTCTCCTGGTAATTGATTTCCTTAGTCACCTTCTACGACATCTACGGGAGGAAATGGAGTGACGCTATTCTTAATTCGGCACTCAAATAGGGTATTAATAGAGAGAAGTATTTGTAAAAAATAATTTTCTCATCAAGACTAAAAGTAGGTAGACAGATATACCGGGTGTATCAAAATACCTCGTGTTCTCAAAAAGGGGGTTTTCTACTCGTTGGTAACATACCTAGTTGTCACTAAATAGTGAAAAAATCTGTTTCATATAAAATTACTCTACCTCAAAATGTATGCAAACTATCTATCTGAGAAAAGATCTGTGCTATGCAGTTCGACATACTGCCATGTATGCCATGTAAGTATTTTATAAACATTGTATTCGTTCTTGGCTCCAGACCCGTACGGCGGCAACCCACCTCAGTACCCTCCACCGCAGAACCATATCTACCCCCAGCTGTACAATCCAGCTAAGGCCCCGCCACCGGGCAACCCCGCCTCATTGTCATACCCTACGGCACCGGGACAAAACCCCCAGTATCCGTACCAACCAGCGTTTGCATACCAGGGCACGCAGGCGGGCGTGCCCGGACAACTGTCAGCAGGGATGGGATGCTCGGGTATAGCGCCAACGCAGACGGGGTACCCGGGTATAGCGCCGACACAGACGGGGTACCCGGGTATGGAGCCGACGCCGACCCAGCCGTACGGCTTTGGGTACGTCGCTGGCGCACCACAGCCTTCGTACGGACGTGAGTTGAATTTGTGTAATGGTAGTTTAGTGTAGTAGATTTTATTTGATACGCAACGTACTATTTTGGCGATTTTTGACTCGGAGCAGCTGGTTAGCGCGCTTCACCATCCCATGTTATTAATATTCTTTGTTGCACTTATCCGTACTAAGGACAATTTAAAAAAAAATAGGTTTTTAAAAATCATCCCACATTTGTCCTGCTACCCGGATAAATACCAGAGATTATGAACTGACCGAGCCTCGATTCTCTTAGTGCTTGTGTTATAGTGCAACAACAGATTCACTGTTTCGCCACGTAACATGTTTTTTTCATTCGATTGATAACTAGAAGGTTACACACATTTTCGCGCGTAGCCTTAAAGCGACAATGAAATTTAATCGATGCGTGCATGCTATTGTCATCGTATGAATTTGAAGTTTCCCAAAAAACTACGTCACCACAATAGTCAAATCTCAAATGTCCTCTCTGAAATTTGCAATAGATGTAAGTGATCTCAAAAATCGTGATGAAGTGATGAATCAACAACCTGATGAGGGAAAAGGGTCCTCATACAATTAGGCAGACGTTACAAAGAATAAATGCTAAAAAAGGCTTCACTGCAAACTGAACCTCACTTTCCTATCCACAACATTTTTCCCTATTTCCAGCGCCTGTCGAATGGGTCCGGACGACGCCCCAGGCCGCCCACACGCTCTCCGACCGAGCGCTAGTAGCTGGTTACGAGGGGCACGACCATAGTCCGCTCTGGATAATCAGGGCCCGGTTTGAGGGTGACCTGATACCAGGCAAACTGGCTGTCAAGCACCTCTCAGCCTACGTCCCGTGGGGAGGGGCGGAACATGCTGTGAATGATATTGAGGTAAGTAGAGGACCACGGGTGGAGAGGCATAATAGTAGAGTAAGGGAAGTCGTGGTTTTAAAACATTACACGTAGAACGGATGTAACCAGCTTTAAATACCTTTTTCTATAGGTCAGAAATAGAGCGGATTTTTTTTTCTCGTATTTAATATTGTCATTTAGAGCACGTTAATGTTACATCGTTTCAGGTGGGTTTCTTCTGGATTCATTTAAACTAAACCATTCTGATGCTTTACGTAGAGAGCTATCACCGCATTCATAACAGTCGACAGTTGATCAACGATATATTTTTATGCATTTTGTGCATAGTCGCCCCTATCTTACTGAGAAGACTGTAATAAAAACGGGCAAACTACTAAATGGTGACATGCAATTGACCGATCTTATATAAACGGTTGACAGTTTCTACGGACAGCTATATACCTCAGTCGCAAAACCTGTTAGCAGTTTGAACAAAGATCCGAGAGCCAAACTGACCCGACATTATACCGAAGATATCCCGGACATCAGCCTGTATGAGATTAGGATGGCCCTGAAACAGCTCAAGAATAACAAGGCACCAGGAGAGGATGGAATCACATCAGAGCTCGTGAATACGGGTGGAGCACCAGTACTTAAAGTCCTTCAAAAGCTCTTCAATTCCGTCGTGCTCGAAGGAAAAACGCCAGAAGCATGGAACAGAAGCGTGGTGACGCTGTTCTTCAAGAAAGGGGATAACTCTCTATTGAAGAACTACCGACCCATTTCGCTTCTGAGTCATGTTTATAAGCTGTTTTCGAGGGTCCTCACGAATCGTCTCAAGCGCAGGTTTGATGACTTCCAGCCTCCCGAACAAGCCGGTTTCGGAAGACTGAGGAGTATAATTTGCCATTCTGCTTAGCGTTTGTGGACTATGAGAAAGCCTTCGATTCGATCGAGACATGGGCAGTGCTCGAGTCTCTCCAGCGTTGCCGTATTGAATATCGGTATATCGAGGTGCTGAAGTGCTTGTACAACAGCGCCACCATGTCGGTTCGAATACAGGAGCAGAATTCGGAGGCAATTCCATTGAGAAGAGGCGTGAGACAGGGAGACGTTATCTCTCCGAAACTGTTCACGAACGCACTGGAAGATGCCTTCAAGCTTCTGGAATGGCAGAGACGCGGCATCAATATTAATAGCGCGTACATCACGCACCTTCAATTTGCCGACGATATAGTAGTCATGGCAGAAACGATGGAAGACCTCGCCATAATTAAAATGAACATGGACAAAACGAAGGTCATGTCGAACGCCCGTGTTGGGCCCACCCCAATAACATTGGGGAACTCGACTCTCGAAGTTGTAGACAAATACGTCTACTTAGGACAAACAGTCCAACTAGGCCGGTCCAACTTCGTGAAAGAGGTCAATCGTCAAATCCAACTCGGTTGGGCAGCATTCGGGAAACTTAGCAAAGTCTTTTCGTCTAATATACCTCAATCGCTCAAGACAAAATTATACAACCAGTGTGTGTTACCAGTGATGACTTATGGCACTGAAACGTGGTCTCTCACTATGGGCCTCATAAGAAGGCTCAAGGTCACGCAACGAGCTATTTAAAGGGCTATGCTCAGAATTTCTCTATGATATCAAATCAGAAATGATGAGATCCGTAGACGAACGAAAGTCTTCGATATAGCCCAGCGGATTAGTAAGTTGAAGTGGCAGTGGGCGGGGTACATAGCACGCAGAACTGATGGCCGATGGGGCCGAAAAGTTCTCAAATGGAGACCACATATCGGCAAGTGTAGCGTAGGACGACCAGCCACAAGATGGACAGATGAACTCATCCAAGTGGCAGGAAGGCGCTGGATGCAGGCCGCTTCCAACCGGTCTTTTTGGAAATCCATGAAGGAGGCCTGTGTCCAGCTGTGGATTTCATGTGGCTGAATGATGATGATGATATAAACGATTGTCATGATTTGCTTACCCCCGGTTTTCTTGAATACTAGCAATAGATTGACAGATCTTCAATCTTCGATACTTCGACAGACTTCGAGAAAGAGGCCGCGAGAAATAGGTTGGGTTGCGTTCGGAAAACTTCGTCAGGTTTTCTCCTCGGCTATTCCTCAGAGCCGAAAGATGGGTCTTCTACCAGTGCGTCCTACCAGTTATGACCTACGGAACTGAAATGTGGACACGGACGGCAGGACTAGTCCACCGATTCAAAGTCGCTCAGAGGCGAGTCTCTTTTATGGATCACATCAGAAATGAGACAATCCGCCAAAGAGCTAGGATTAGCAGTGCATTGAAGTGGTAGTGGGCTGGCCACATATGCCAAAGAACCGATGGTCGATGGGGTGCAAAGTTTCTGAAGTGGAGACCACGAAATGGCAAATGAAGCGTAGGACGCCCACCAGCTTGCTGGACCGATGTTCTGAGGCAGATTGCTGGCAGTAACTGGATGAGGATGACTGAAGGAAGTTGCTTGAGGTTTATGTCCAGCAGTGAATGAGTAGGGGCTGATTGATAGATTGATAATGTACGAGAAACTAAGGATTAGGTCCGTAAAATCACAATGATAAAAGTAAGTGGTTAGTAAGACGTAAGTGGGCTCTCAATGCTGAGATTGATCTTTGGTTGTAAGAGAGTTTAGAGAGAGTGTAAGTAAATACAAATATTAAAAACTTATTCTTCTTAGGTCTGCTGCGCTCGCCCAGAACGAGTCCGCTGGGTAGAGTCCTCAAATGGTCACGTACCTCCCAATGCGATTCCTGGAGGCAGAACAGCCTTTGATGATTCCATCTACATCTGCCGAGCTAAGGAACAAGGCTCATTGACTCCTGGGAAGGTTGGTTTTACTTCGATCTTCAAGGATAGGTTTAGTTTATCAGTAGGGCTAATATGAATCACCAAGGTAGTGCATCGGTAGCGTTCTACCATCGGGCCTCACATTCGGGAGGTTGTAGGTTCGAATCCCGGCATGTACCACTAATTCTACTTGCAACTACAAATTCATAATGTACGTAACTTAGACAAAATCATTGGGGCTTAGAACCCTCGATCTAAGACAAGCAGACAACTATATAGACATTATTGTTGCCCGTATTTTAACGATTTTTGTCACCGGTTTGTTTTTTATTTACCATAGCTGAATGAAACGAAATATAGCGCCTACGGAGTATTGCCTTATTGTCAGACTGAGTCCAGACTGATGTCACAAAAGATATTACCGGTTTTATTTATAAAAAAAACACGATTCCGCTAAAATACTCCTCAGAGGCAGTTCCAATAATCTCTGGTTACATCTTTACCTTTACTAAAGACTATTTAAACCGCCTCTGAGGAGTGTTTCAAAGAATTTTGACGTTGTTCCGTCCTTCTCTTTGAGTTTGGTCACGCACGCCATCTATTGGCCAACGTAGAAATGGGAGGTACCTTAGCATAAGCATAAGCAGCCTGTATACGTCCCACTGTAGGGCACAGGCCTTCTCTCAGGGAGAGAGTATGGGCTTATTCACCACGCGTGCCCACCGCGGATTGGCGATTTCAAGCGCTGAGGTATACGAATAGCTCAGACACTCAGGTTTCCTCACTATGTTTTCCTTCACGTTTAGCGAGTGGTATTGGTACTATAACTTCACAAATGTACATAACTTAGAAAACGAAGTCATAGGTACATGCCCGCACTGGCAATCGAACCTGAGTCTTCCGCTTCCGAGTCCAATGTTCTACCCGCTAGGATACCATCGCTTTTTTTGACGAGGTACCTTATTTATTTTTTATTAGATCTGAAAGATCTGATGATTAAAAGTGTCTTCATAGTATTTTTTAGTTATTTTATTAGCACGAGCACTAGACATAATAAAAACTGAATTTGCACGGATATTTACTCGTTAATTTTTTAATTTTACAATTTTTCGACGTTTCGGCACTTTTGCAAGTCCCGTGGTCTCGGTAGACTGAGGTGACAGGCGTCTTTTTGAAAGCGTTAACTATTGGTTTACTATCCTCGGCGAAAATTACAAAAGAAAAAAATATTAACGTACATACTGCATTTACTTTCAGAAACACGCTTGTCACCTCAATCTGCCGAGACCACCGGACTTGCAAAAGCACCGAAACGTCGGAAAATTGTAAAACAAAAAAATAAACGAGTAAATATCCGTGCAAATTCCATTTTTACAAAGTATCTCTAACTTTTTACAGATCCATCCGGGTCACACCGCGGTGTACATCAGCTTCGCGGGCAAAGAAGTGGCACATAAAACATATGAAGTATTGTGCCACGCCTAACATTTCAGGGCAACCACCATTGACATATATGATTGTCTTATAGGGGGGAGCTGCTAGGGGAGCATACAAGTTTTAGCCCATTACCGGCTAGCGCCATCTTACTTTATTTCACTGCGTAAAGCGAGATGCCGCTACCCGATAGTGGGATAAAACTTTTATCTTGACCTTATGCTCTCTTAGCTAGCCCCTAAAAAGCGAAGGTATATTATACAGATGCATGTACGAAGTATAGCATCCTGGGGTAGGGTTATACGATTCTGGGGTGGACGGACTCCTGGTGGGGTAACTCCATCTACGCCAATGGTAACCACAGATTGTAACGGTCTTAAGGGTATTGTATTACAATGTATCTCGTTTTTTTTTAATCTAGTATCTAGTAACGTCAGAACAGCCTGTCCCACTGTTGGACATCTTTTCAGTATTGTAAAGATGGGGATAGGTACAATATTGCAAAGAATTTAGTTGTTGCATCGTTCATCTCACGAGGTGTCATCATCATCAGCCATTTGACGCCCACTGCAGGACATAGGCCTCCCTCATGCTTTTCCAAGCTTCCCGGTCTTGTGCCGCCCGCATCCAGCGACTCCCCGCCACTGTAACCAGGTCGTCGGACCATCTGGTGGGGGGCCTTCCCACGATGCGTCGTCCGGTCCGCGGTCGCCGGACACGCGGTCATGACTTGTGATTTATATGAAATGGATCTATTTAGTTAAGCTATTTTTGTATTTGTGACAGACATTTGATTGTTTTAAATAACAAATTATAAGTACGTGCTAAATGTACCTAACTAAATACTTTTTAATAAGGTACTCGTTAACATTTGGTTTCGCGCAACTTAAACAGTGAACATGATTATAGTTATTATTAAAGAAAGAAAGAGCCTTTCATTCAAAACATATTTATTTTATAAGTACACGCACTAACATGAGACTTTATATCTATAAAGGCACTATTACTAAAATTAAATACTAGTCTAATTAATCCAGGAAGACATGGCATAGTCTAACGGCCTTATAAAAACACGATTCCTCTAAAACCAATCTGAAACTCAGTTTATTTAAACATCTTTTCCTTGTAAAATCTCCACCACAGACTATTTTAATCGGCGTTTTTGAAGTGTTTTAAGGAACGGAGTTTATATAAATAAGACCGTAAAAATCTTAAGTACTAAAACACGTTCTCTGCCCTGCAAACTCCAGCCAACATTATGTGTAGCTTAGAATACCTATTTATTAATAAACTCAACAGCAAAATTAGGTAAACCTGCAGAACCACTTTTATATATTTTTGGAGACAGTAAACCTGCAGAACCACTTTTATATATTTTTGGAGACAGTCGTCATTGAGTACAGTGTACCTAAGTGTTACACTTGATAGCAAGTTTTTATATTCGTATGCTCGATACGGATGACTTCGCAACGAAACTTTAAATGTTGATTATATGACGACTTTAGGTACAGATGTTCTTGTTATTGTTTTTACACTAGATTGTGTTTGCTTCGATACGAATACATAGGCATTATAATTATTAAGGTGGTAACGAACAGGATCACAACTTATATATCCGTAGGAAGAATTATTCTATTAGCCCGTTATAGTAAGAAAGCTAACTCATACTAAATCGCCTAAATCACAAAAATCTTTTATTTCAATTTATTGATTTGAAATTGATACCATTATTTCCAGAAAAAACGCGTTTTATTAAACTGAACGCATATATTTTATCCTTTGATTTCATTTCATTGATTTGCTATTTAAGCATCATTCACAGAAACAATAGAAACGCGGGTCGCAAAAAATATATTTTATTTGATAGGTAAATATATATCTGGACGAAGAAAAATATTAGGTTTTATCAATCTGAACACATATTTATCAAATAATTTTTTTTTTGCGACCGGTGTTTCTAGTGTTGCTGTAAATAATACTATAAAAAGCAAATCATTAAATCCTGTTATATCCTGTTATAGTATCACGACGAGAGAAGCATATTATACTGTCTACGTTTTGACTTTCAAAGGGATTCGTTAATAATTTAGTGAGAATTCAGCAAAATTATAAAAAGGTCAAATTATTATTTCTTTTTTTTCCTCTATGACAGTATTAAGAAAGCGGCGTAAGTTTTTATTGTATTTTTTAGTTATTGTCAACGAACCCTTTTGTAACTAGCACGGACATTGTACCTACAGTCGTTACGAAAATTTGATGGGCATCACACGTATTAATCTGTGGGTAAATCAGCTGTGCCGTGTTAATCGAACTGACATAGTAAACCACAAAATGTAGTTCTATGGTTCTATAAAATGGGGCCCTGGTTTAGTGTAAATTTATTTCTCTTAAATGAAATAATAAATGATTCTCTCTCTCTCTCCATTATACAGAAATTTTTAACTACTTATGATACAACCACGTGCAATTTATTCGCGTTGTCACAAAAAAAATAGCACCAGTTGCTGTTTTAAAAAAAGGCTTCAAAAATCTCTTGACGATTTAGGAAATAATAATCAGAGTCCAAAGATGCAAAAATGACTGTGTTATATGCGTTACATTTTGTGCTACAATTCTTATTATTGCATCGACTCGGCCAATTATAATTTAAACCATATTTTAAATTACACTGTGTAAGAAAACTTAGTACGGTAAGCTCAGCAATACCTACCAATGGTTTGATGAACTGTACAAGGTGTTACAAAATCCCAACATACATCCGAGAACTAATGACAAGTTTGACATGATTTAAAAAATATATACCCAAAATTAGACTAAAAAAAAACTTTGGTCGGCGCGTTGGTTGGCCAACGGTTAACGGTTTGCCAGCGCCGACCAATATATCGAACAATAGGCTCTTAAATATTTAAAGTAATAGAAAACATTTTCAATGCTATGGCACTTCCTACCACCAAAAATAATTGAATTAGGAAATCACGAATATTTTGTTAACTTTGGCCTTTGCATCTACGTAATGAGATGATTTCTGCAGCGTCCAGTGGCACCTTCATTCACACTAAATGGGTCGGACGCTGCAGTGTTTTTTAGATGGATTAGGCTTCCCCAGCACCTATACCATCCTGACAGCTTAGTAAGCTCTCAGCATAGGCTAGTCCAACGAGGCAGTCAATATTGACGAGTAGAACTCCCAATTTTCTGGCGTAAATGGGGATTTTGCTACACCCTGTATAGTATAGGCGGTATTTCACTCTTACGCGTATGCTGAGCATGCTTACTTATTTATCTTAATCTCACTTTATAGAGCAGAGTGGAGGACTTATGGGGCTAAAAATAAAAATGGTGATTTTTAGGACCCATGGCCACGAACATAAGCTAAAAAACCGAATACTAGATAGCATTAACGCCGAAAACGGCCGTTTTTGGCATAAATGCTATCATGTCCCAGGTTTGTGATCCTAGATGCTTTATCGTGGGTTCTAAAAATCACTGTTAACATGATTGAGATATTGTATTATTTTGCAAATACGATCTGTAAAAAAAGTTTTTTTTTCATTGGTGGCGCTAGTTAGCTCACTGAATCCCCTTAACTCCTAATACCTACAGGGTTTTTCTTAATACTAGTAACCTGAAACACGTGAATATGATGGGAATATAAGATATGATTTCAATATAACATTTCATGTTGAATGACAATTTTAGTTCCGCGAGTTTTTTTTTCTTAATTTTCATGTTTAAATCGTTTTGGGAAATTCACGCTTCGTTCACCAATAGCACAGCCTCTTCTAGCGTAGTCGTACAATAAAGTCCTTTGAGCATTATCTATCACACAGCGCTAATACAGAGCAAAACACCGCGATAAATAATAAAAAAATGCAAATTAAACGCAACTACTTCAAAACTCCTAGAAAAAAAAAGTTGTTATAAGTGACGTAATCTTTTTGACGTATTTTATATTAGATTAGAATCTCTTTATCGTGCATCCCAGAAAATAATAGACATAAAAAGTCTTGAATATCCTACCTTTTAGCTTATACAACTGGTGGTCTTATTGCTAGAAGCCGTCTCTTTCAGGCCAACTTGGAATGGATAGAACAGATAGATCATATATTATATAACCTTAAGAGGTAGTTTTTTAAGTTTTTTTGTGGCATTTTTTAAATAACCTTGTATATAAAGAGTGGGAATGTCTGTTGTGGTTACGCCATAATTTATTTATCTAATTATATGGGGGTCGTAGTTTACAAGAACCTATTCATCTTGTGGTATAAATATGGTAACGTATAATACAATAATTATCACAGTAAATACTTATATATGAATATCGCTAAACCTGACACTTTCTTACACTTAGCATAGAGTAATAGTTAGGTTGTAATGTAATGTAAGTAATGTCATAGTTCGGTGTATTTGTTTAATCAAAATACCTATTTCACAGTATAAACTATGCGTAAGCTTGTTCCAATTTTTCAATAGTTCAGTAGACAAATTGAACTTAGTTTACATAGTAAAATCGGAACTGAATCGCAAAATCACTGATCGCATTTATTTAAAGGGATCCAGTAGGCTGACTAGCACCACCAATGAAAAAAAACCTATCTTATTTTACAGATCGTATTTGCAAAAAGTGTATGTACAATATTTCAATCATGTTAACAGTAATTTTTAGGACCCACGATAAGGAACCTAGGATCACGAACCTGGGACTGGATAGCGTTTATGCCAAAAACGGCCGGTTTTGGCGTTACTGCTATCAAGTCCTAGGTTTTTTGCCATAGGTTCACGGCCATGGGTCCTAAAAATCACTTTTAACATGATAAAGAGATTATACAGAAGACAAGATTATGCAAATACGATCTATAAAAGAAGATATGTTTTTTTATTGGTGGCGCTACTTAGCCTACTGGACCCCCTTAAGTTCGCGTAATCCCCCTAAAAAAATTTGAATGTGAAATACGTGGGGACATCGTTATTGGAAGCCTCTAAGGCTGTACGTATGTGTTATTGAAATAGAATAAAACTACACAATTTTTTATCAGTATCGATACACTTCCAATAAGCAAAGTTTAAAAATCATTTCTTTATACAATTTGACAGCGTCAAGCTTAAAAATTGCGTTACTTTTGCTTATTGAAAGCTAGTTTCATTTATCGAAAGTGAAGAAACGGTCTTTAGGATATCCATTATTTTTGCCACACCCTGTATATTCGTGCAAGCGACTTTATACAGCACACGCGCTTGCTGCCACTAACTTAGTTAGCCACGGCCGTATGTATTTCATAAAACAACAATTCATGGTTTATAATGACCCTTCGATGCGTACCCCAGTCTTTCTACTTGTTAATCAGTGGATTGATCGACTTTTCAATGCACCATCGAAGTGTTGTCGTAGTAAACCATGAGTTGTAGTTCTATAAAATAGGCCGCTGATATCTTATTACAAAGTCGTCTTATCTCACGAGGGTGGTTATGCCTTGTGCGCGGTGGATGGTGTGATGTAAAAAAGGCCTAAACCCAGCAGTGGGCAGAGGTGGGCTAGTAACGATAATGATGATGATGCAAAACGCTAACCGATTATAGTTTACTAGTACAATGCATGCTCTTAGTAATACCAATATCGACTTCCGATTGGTCTACCCCTACCGCCATTTGACAGGAAGTGGTCGTGTTCTCTATCCGTTTCGGATTTTCGCCAATGCCTTCGGCTTCAAAGGCCTTGTTTATCACACCGTTCTTCTCTAACTTCTCTTGCAGTTTGCCATTGGCCACTCGTTCTTGATTGCAGTCAATGTTGTGCTTCTTGTTGGCTAGGAAGAGCCACCTGAAGAATGAGGAGAAATTTCGTTATTGGTTCGATTATGGTATATACTAAGTAAAAGCAACCACCATAACATGACATAACTTAAACTATCCTCATGCCATGCACATATAGAAGTGGGTGTGGAAAAATTTTTTTGATTCCTAATACTTACTGATGATTTGAGTGGAGTGATTGGTGGTATGACTTAAGATATTTTTTTTGTTTTCGGGTCATAACATTACAAATTATCATCAATTTAAAGCTTCAAACATGCAGAAGTCTGATTACCTTTAACCTTCACTTCTTATGAAGTGATTCCATTATCACAAAATATCTACTTTCGTCTACTGTTCCTAAGGCAGACAACTATTAACATACCTAACTAAGTCTGCCAAGAAATCATAACAACAAACATAGTATAGACTTACGCCTGTATCCCGAAGAGGTAGGCAGAGACCAGGGTCTGCCACTTGCCACGATCCTGACAGATCTCCTTCGCTTCATCGAAAACGAAAAATTACCTAATAAACAATATCGATGAAACCATCAAATACATAACTATAACGTAGTTCTCTCCCATGGCATGCCATTTCTTTCCGTCTTCAGTTATTGCATGTGGGCTGATGGACAATACTTTTAACTACATTACACTAAACTTACATAAAAATGAGCACAGCAGGTACAGTTAAGGCTCCTCCGAGCAGAAAGAAAGCTCCAGGGAAAGTCTTTATAGTGGCAGTGTACACAGTCGTGTACATCGGCGCGTAGACCAGCGGCATCATTGCTTCGGCCACTCCGAACAAGGAGTTGACTTTGCCTGTGAAAAGCGGGAAGATGCAACTTGATTCCTCTCTCAACAATAAAAATAATAACTTCCACACAACACAATCACTTGTACTGGTCTCAAACTAGGATACGCTGCGCTGTGGTAACCAGGCAAGGACATCAAATCGCAAAGACTATTTTTTTCTTGAGGGCTGAATCAAAAACCATTTCGAGATTAACATCTAAGTAACCATATTTTCTATATTTAAGATAAATATTAAGGAAGATGAGCGTTATTTTTGCCAAAAAACAATAACCTTCATTTGACCTTCTGATGACGTCACATTTTAAAATAAACATAACATATGGCAACACTACGTTACTTAAAAAAAAGACTTGCTGTCATAACTGTCATATGCATATCATTTCCTTGTCTGTGAAAAAAACGTCTGTCATAGCAAATGACAGAAACAAAGTGTGACAGTTTGCGCGACGTTTCGGCGTGTGCACTCGAAAAATATGACGTCACGCTTTCAAATATTTTAAATAAATAATTTATAATAATAAACTTAACAAATCGCTGAAAAAATGAAATTAGTCTCTAGAAATTACTTCTGCTTTAAGAAAAAAATATAAAATAAGATCAAAATAAAAAATATACTGCCCGAAATGCATGGAAATCTCAGAGCATTTGAAATATTTGTGATGGAAATACACCCTGACTGACTTGAGGCAATGTGTACAAATATACGGCGGCAACCAGTATGATGTTTAAATGTGAAGGACCCTGTGCACTGTCATGTCGCTGTTTTTATTGCTTCTCCACTACTGGAGGGTGGTTGCCGGCTCTGCATCATCATCTCTTCTCTTTGCTTAGCGGAATCGATCTATGTCAGAGCGCAATAAATACGAGCATTTTTTTCATTTTGTTGCGAACTGTCTAAGTCTATTTTTTCTAGAGACAAATTGCTTGCTTACTAGCATATTTTTGTCTTAAAAACCAATTTAAAAATTCCACCCATGCCGGGGCTTGAACCCGATACCTGTGGCTAACCGTGCCAGCGCTCTCCCAACTGAGCTAAGAGACAAGTGCAAGCATCGGGGAAATTTCGAGCCTCGTTACAAACTTCTCTGTATTACGTACAGGCAGCGACATCTAGCTGAAGCAATTTACATCACTTGAAGTCCCGAGTAACCCACTTTGCACATTTTGTCTGTCAATAACTAAGTCTGTCATTAAATACAAACAAATAATTATGTTCTGAGATAATTTTATTATAGACCATTAGTATAAAACAAATTTATAATATTATGGATTTGTGGCATCGAACACATTAACTTTTAAATCTAATATATAAAAATCTCGTGTAACAGCGTTTGTTATCGAACTACTCCGAAACTTGGCTAAATAATTTGGCAAAACAACGTTTGTAGAGTCAGCTAGTTTTTATATAAATATCTGAGCACTGTAATATAACGGTAGGTACTCCTATTCCTAAGTGCCTAGGACTATTCTTATCACGTTTGACAGATGCACGCAGTTACAGTTGATGCAAAGTTCACGTAACAACTTAACATTTTGGGTCGATTTGATGAATTTGGCGGTGGTAGCCTAGTGGGTAGAACATTGGACTCGGAAGCGAGAGACCCAGGTTCGATTCCCAGTGCGAGCATGTACCTATGACTTTGTTTTCTAAGTTATGTACATTTGTAAAGTTATAGTAGAGCTATTCGCATACCTCAGCGCTTGAAATTGGTAATCCGCGGTGGGCACGCGTGGTGATTAAGCCCATACTCTCTCTCTGAGAGAAGGGCTGTGTCCTACAGTGGGACGTATATAGGCAGCTTATGATGATGATGAATTTGGATTTCTTATTTTCTTATTAGGCATTTACTTACCCAGCTCATCTCTGCACACCAACTTGGAGACCATAGATCGCATGGCGATAAAAGAGGTCCCGTTGAAGATCTCGATCAAAGGCGCGATGTAGATCTGCCAAGTCTTCGTGGAGAAGGCGTACATGAAACCAGCGAGGATCTTGCTCGTGCACGATATCATACCAATCACGGCGTCGTCGAACTTTAGAAGGTGGCTGAAGACGCCCACTGAGAACAGCGTTCCTGGAAAATTTCGGATAGTAGATATAATTAAATGATCAGCGTGGCGGTGGTAGCCTAGTGGGTAGAACATTGGACTCGGAAGCGAGAGATCCAGGTTCGATTCCCAGTGCGGGCATTTACCTATGACTTTGTTTACTAAGTTATGTACATTTGTGAAGTTATAGTAGCAATACCACTCGCTAACTGTTAAGGAAAACATTGGGAGGAAATCTGAATATCTAAAATATTCACATACCTCAGCGCTTGAAATCGCCAATCTGCGGTGGGCATGCGTGGTGATTAAGCCCATATTCTCTCCCTGAGAGAAGGCCTGTGCCCTACAGTCAGACCTATATAGGCTTCTTATGTAAATGATCAGCAAACAAAGTACGGTTTTTATCAACAACCAAATCTGTTATATTTCAAGTTCACAGTTAGACAATGGTAACACATTCTAAGTAACTGACAATGGCGTAGATTAGAATTAAGGTGAACTAATAGTAATGGCAGGACTTTCCAATGATTCTGCTGACTGACTGAATGACTCGTTGGTTACCCACACACGGGTTGTGGGTTCAATTCCCGCTGGGAGCCACCGCACTTTGAATTTTTATTTTTATGTCTTCAGTTTGGAAAATTTTCCACGTTTGTGACATCTTTATATGGTTACTAAAGCACATAGCATCCTCTAACCATGTCAAGTGATTATGTTGTTTGGGTGTTTGTGTGTTGTATTTGTATATTCAAAAAGTTTCTCAACAAATCGCCCGCTAGTTCACTAAGGCCTGAGATACACAGAAAGGACGTGGGGCGGGTGCGCGGAAAAGATGCGTCGTCTTTCCAATTCACTTTCATACAAAATGTCGGGACGAAACTTAAGTGTTAACCAGATAATTCGTAGCTAAATAAAATACAGCTAATAATGTACAGCCAATATATGTTTATATGGGACATGCCTGTACACAATACGATACTTGGTTGGCAATTACCTACTGGCTGTGCAAACTCTGTACGGGCAATAATCCTTATACATAAGCAGCCTATAAACGTCCCACTGTAGGGCACAGGCCTTCTCTCAGGGAGATAGTATGGGCTTAATCACCACGCGTGCCCACTGCGGATTGGCGATTTTAAGCGCTGAGGTATATGAATAGCTCAGACACTCAGGATAATCCTTATAAACAACCATAAACTCTACTGGAATTAAATTATTTTCTTTTCTATGGATTTATGTCAGCGGACTATAATTGCCAGTAACGAACTTACACTGAACGGCAATAATCCGAGTTTCTTGAACGCAAGTTGAATTTTAGTTGACTGAGAATTATTTCGCTGTTAATGAATGTTGCGAATCATTTTTTCTAATGAAAAACCAAGAAAGATCCTTACCGATCAATGAAGTACACATGGCGTAGGTGGAGAACACGCTGAAATCGACTTCATTCCAGTTGAAACGGTACCTCGTGAACAGATACATTACTGCCATTTCACCTGAAACATGAGAATGTTGAGGATTACCTAGGTATTAATTAGGAATTATTTATTCGTTGGTCTAGCGGTAATATGTCTGATTGCCAACACAGAGGTCGTGGGCTCGCTTCCCGACATAAGTCACATTACATTTACATGTTTTTGATGTCCTCGTCTGGTTACCATAACCCAGGACATCCTAGCTCTAGACCAGGGCTAGCGATTTTTTTTTTTTAAGAGAGCTAACTTTATTTTAAAAGTTAGCGTCGAGAACTTTTAAAATAGTCTAAAACGGCTCTATGAATAGCTGTAGGCGAGTTTGATTGTTTTATTAGTTGGCAGTGCACATATTAATATCATATGATTATATTAATATTGTCTTTCCTCTAAAATAAGCTGTCTTACGTGAGAGGTTGGTGCAGGTACTGATGGCAATTAAGAATCCTTGAGCCTACTCCATGTAAAAATATGACCTAAGCATTCAGTGAGTAATTATTCTACCTATATTGTAGTTATAATTTGCTACTAGACCCTGTATAATTCTAGCATAGACTTGTTTCTTTGAGTAGGCATGTTTTAGAGTCATTGCCAGCCAGTGTAAAAATATTTACGGCCACACCCGACGTGCGAGCAATGACCATTGTTTAAAGATTAATGGTTTCCAATATGGAAGTTTCAATAAACTTTAGAACTGAATTGTTTCATAACAAATTCCATTGATATCTTTCACCGAATGCAATGACGTGGAGACGATTATGAAAACATACGTCACGATAACTCGAGATGCGCCTACAATGGAGGGAAACATAATACGTGTTTGGAAAGAATGTTTGTGTGATGAGAACTGAGACTGCTTTCAATAGTTTCAATACCGTTCATTTCTCCATAGAAGCGGAGAATTAACATTAGAATTTGTATAGACCGGCCTAGTAGTAGATATTTTATTTGTATTGTTTTAATACAAGGCCTATTTAAGAAACTACCTAAACCATTTCCACGGTTGAGTTGAACTTTCTTTATTATGCCCAACTAATGCGGTATATCAACTGTGCCTAATGCTATGGTAAACCATTAACGAAGATAGGTTAGGCAAAAATATACTCGCATAATATTATCGACGGCACCTCCTCCTGTACATGAGTATACCCTACGTTACGTTACAGCCGACTTTGAAACAAAAATGTACAGATGGACCTGTCCACTACACCATCGACAAATCGAGTTGGGATTTACACCGGACACAAACTAATAAGTGACATCATAGCCGGTTGTATTACATTCACATCGCCTTAACAACTTTTCAGAGAGTTAAGCAAACTGACGTTCACCGTTTTCCCTTCGTCTATACTTTATGTGCCTCTCTAAAACTTGCGCAATTATCCAATAGATCGGTGTCATCGTCGTTCCACCCAAGGCCACTGCCTACACTACAGTCTGATGCTATCAGGCAGAACAACAAAAGAAAATGATCGTCCTAGCTTATTATCCTACCCATTGTTTCGGACGTTCTCATGGTGTAAACAGAGTGGTCAACTCTTCCGGATAGAGCTAAGTGACCAAGTCACTGGACATATAGTCGGCTCGTGACGTAAGACAACATGAGCTTTAAGCAGTATACGTCCCACCTTTTCCTGAGATGTAAAAGAGAATATGGGCTTAATCACCATGACCACGGATTGGTGATTTTAAGCGCTGGTATATGTGAACACCTCAGCCACTTAGGTAGAAGTTGGTGAAATTGAGATGCGAATCCTAAATCCTATCCACATGATGTTTCAGAAGGATCGGTCGTACTAAAGGGGGTAGGCATGGTAGAACTTATCCTTATTTCTACTCAGCAAAACAAAACAAAAACATTTAATGTGGACCATCTCTGAAATCACGAAACTAAGTACCTACATATTATCACCTGTACCTAACTAAATTTTGATACGTACTTTAACGCACGTAAGAGGCCTTAGCCACACAGAAAGGACGTAGGGCGAGACGCGAAAAAGACGCGTCGTCTTTCCAATTTACTTTCATACAAAATTTACTGAAGGGATGGACGAAGCCCACACAGAAGAGACGGGGCGAGGGCGTAAACTCTATACGAGGCGATGCGTCTTTCCGCGCCCTCGTCCCACGTCCCTTCTGTATCTAGGGCCTTTGCCTTCTGATATATTTTTCGTGTTGGTCCCATAATAAAAGTTGTTTCTAGTGATAAATATATTAAACTACCGTATGAAGAACCGGATCTTTCTGCAATACGCTGTTTATTATTAGTTTGAGGCTAAATTGTAAACCTTTTCAAGATATGCTGCCGGTTTCTGAATTGACAATTTCATTAAATGAATACCTACTTAGTAAATACAGTATTGTTGTTCAGATTTCAGCCCTTAGTCTTAAAAAAGAACGATACACACAGAACGAGGTTTAAATATTTATATCGAGAGATTTTTGCAATGCAGAAAGAAGGTTATTAATGTCAATAAAGCGTAAAGATAGTGAACATTTTCTGCGTTAATCAATTTTTTTTTTCTTTTATCCATTTACTTATCTATAATAATTGTTCTATAAGGAAAATTAATTAACAATAAAATAATTTTTTGCCTTTAAAAAATATCTACTTATTTATAGGTTTCATTCCCGCTCGGATGGGACATTTTTATCACAATCGCACGTAACTTATAAGCCACAACTTTAGCACCGGTTGACAGATTATCTTGTCCTAAATTACTTGGATTAATTTTTTCTTTGCTTTTATCCGTTCTCCCCTACAAACTAACCGCAAACATAAATTTTTAATCGTAATTTTTTTTCTGTTATATAAGCACTTACACTGGCTCATATTTATAATAATACTTATAACCATGTTTTAAATAGAATGGACATTCTTTTACATAGGTCACCGCCATTTTAATTTAAATACTAAATGAAAAAAAAAGAAAAAATCACACGTCGTTGAACAAAAGTTGTTGTAAATGGCAAACTCTGAACGTCATATTTCAGTAATTGAGCATTTTATAAATAACCCTGTATAAACACTTATGCGCACACGCATGCGCAGGAAAAAATCCAGCAATGGAGAACGTGGGCTGATTGAGGAATCTGTCAATTTATCGATATATTCATGCAATTGCTTGATTGACCGGATGATCATCACGTGCTTGCTTGTCTTGTGACTCTTTCAAAATCAGGTAAATTAGGTAAGATTATAGTATTTTTTTTAATTTTGAGTGAATCTAACTGGTATTGGCGGCCAGTGACTGCAGTACCATCAGCATAAGCAAGCTAAATTATTAACACGATATATTTTTCTTCCAGTATCGAAACCTCAGTGCCTGAGGTGTTCACATACCTCAGTGCTTTAAATTGCCAATCCCCGGTGGGCACGCGTGGTAATTAAGCCCATACTCTCTCTTTCTTAAAGAAGGCCTGTACCTTGCAGTGCTTCTTTTATATCATAAAATGCATCTGTTTTCCAATTAATTATTTAGAGTATCTCAGCGATCAATTTGAAATACCCGCTTTGTACTTTACGTAGCTCTTCATAGGTCATATTGGATTTTCTGACTTTCTGTACGAATCGACAGATAATAAAAAAACAGATAAGCATTGTGAAATAAAAATCAATTTGGATGTTCACAAAATGATCTCAGATAATTTAAAATACTTTTTTGTTGTTCGTACGCTAATTTAAAACTCTTTTTTGTTATCCGTACATGTGAATATAGACGGAAATAGTGTGTGAGTGGGAGCGGACAAATACGAGCACCACATTTCGTATTTACATTGTAGAAGTAATTGGGTTTATCAATAATTTATTGTAGAAGAGTAAGGGGAAACGAAACGACTTGGATTCTAATAGATTAACAATTTTATTTGTGAATATTTAAAATCCAGAATAAGGTGCTTCTGACAAGAATACCACATTTACTCAACTCATATAATAACTATGCATAGAAGTGTGTGTAACTATGGGTACATTTTCCCCCGCACTGCATTGTATTGTAAAATATTACGTATTATGGATGCCAAGCGACAATTAAGTGACAGAGTAACAATATTCCACGTAAAATAAATTGTCACTAGTGTGACCATACCTTTGTTAGGTACTTATATCTGTCAAAACAATAAATGATAGTATAGATGTTCAATGTGAAACTACACAGGATGTAACAAAGTACTTGTATACTCCTAAAAATGGGTGTTCTACTCAATTTTTACTGGGGGGACCACTTTAGAGTTACCTCAAGACTTGCAGTTTAAAATAATATGTAAAACAGCTTTTATATTTTTTATGATTTTAAATTATTTCCCCCCTTTATTTCCTCACTTTTGGACACATATAGAGATTTTATTGTACCTGTATAAAATATCGTAAACAATACGTCAACAAGAGTCTGTAATTTACTTTTTTTTATTTTATTTTTTTCGGGTTTAAGTTGTAGGTGGTTGTACCAGTGTATTTTTCTGCTTTATAGTAGCTCCGTCTGATAGATAATACTGAAAATCGTATGTGTCAAATAGAGAACATATTTTTCTCCGTAGGGCAATTTTTTCCGTAGGCTGCGAATATCAGTTTTACGTATTTTAACGCGTTCTACTAATGAGTAGGTGTTAAAATACGTAACACGTGATATTTAAAAGAAACTATCAATCTGTAAAAAACGCATAGAACAAAAAACTGCCAATTTTACGAGTAACAGCAAAACCGCGTTTTAGTGGAAACCATTTCTAAAACTTTTGTGAATATTTTCTATTTATCAATGTTGTTGCGTTGTCTCTTTTGAATATTGAATATTGACTATCAATATTTATCGGGAACATTATTCGATTCTAATCTGACCGATTGACTTAATTTCTAAAGCAAAAAAAGTGCCTGATGGATTAGATTAATATTATCATCTGTCATAACAATCGAGTAATTAATAAGTACATAACAGTATCGAACTGAGTAATCCACCGCTTTTATGAATATTTATGTTCCTTATGATAAGTGTCAATTAAGTTGACCATAGAGAGCCAAGAGAGTCTAAAGACAATGGTCATGACGCAGAATCAGAAAGGTTTCGTGTTAGAAAAGTACTATAAAAGTTATGAAACTTTAAGGCCTAAGACACACAGAAAGGACGTGGGGCGATGGCGCGAAAAAGAAGCATCGTTTTTTTATTACAGTTTCGTGCAAAATATAATATACTGAAGGAACGGGACGAAGCCCACACAGAAGAGACGGGGCGAGGCGAGGGAGCGAACTCTATGCAACCCGTCGCGTCTTTTCTGCGCCCTCACCCCACGTCCCTTTGGTGTGGCCAGAGCCTAAGAGTTCTAGAAGGTACAGACTCTACAATAGTATTTTGTATAAAAACAAACGTAATCGTAATCAGCGACCGTGCATGCAGCGACTAATTTATGTTGATGAAACTATAGACGTTTGTCAGTATCGTGGGAAATGGCAAACCCTGATCTCAGCCTACGCATACGGTACAGCGGCGTCAGTTTCTACGTTTATTTAATCGGCCAAGACAAGATAAGAAAACAATATTCTTTATTTTAGAACTAAAACTTTCGTAAGCACTGTTCAAGTAAGTGAATCCTGAATTAAGCTAATAATATTATTTATTGTACACCAGACCACACGACATATTTTTTTTAGATACAAAGCATGGGGATTGAACCGCTGTGGCATATCCACCCGCCGCCATTTTGAATTTTTTCCAAAGTTTCCGCGCACGATGAAAATGTAAAATATATAACAAAATACTTCTAGTCAATATGGTACACTAAAGTGTCACGTTTCCGAGACATTTGGGAGCAAAGATCGTCATAAGTGATCAATGACAATCATCAAGAAGGCAGAAATTACGTGTGTATATGCATTTCATTGCATTCGGACACGCAATTGCAAGTTAATACTTGACTCCAGTCACGCCCGATGGTAAACGAAGACGGGGTCTAAGATGTTATATGTTTACCTGTTAAATGCCGGTTGACTCTAGTTTTAAAGACGCCCAGATTATATGTGTCTGGAAAAACAGATGACGGCAACGCGTTTCACATCTCTGATGGTGCTTGGTGCGAATTCGGGGAAATCCCGTTACAAATACCTGCATATGAGCCAGCCGTCTGGTTGTCCGATGGAAACATGTTGTAGAAGACGGAAAGGCAAGCGACCTTACAACGGTGCTCCAGAAGCCGTAATCTTGCCTTTGTCAACTCCTCATCTCCAACTAGCTTGATAGCACAGCGGTCAATCGCGTCCAAAGCCGCAAGCTGGTACTTGGCTGAACCATCCCAGAGGTGGCTGCCGTACTCCATGCATGAGCGGACCTGTGCTTGGTATAGGTCAAAAAGCTTTTGGACAAAGTCATAGGCACTGGGAATACCCGCACTGGGAATCAAACCTGGGTCTCTCGCTTCCGAGTCCAATGTTCTACCCACTAGGCTCCCACCGCCAAATTCATAAAATCGACCCAAAACGTACCTAGCTGCGTGCCAAACGTGACAACAATAGGCCTAGGAGTGCCATTATATTATAGTTTTTATATTTATATAAAAACTAGCTGACTCGGCAAACGTTGTTTGCCAAATGAGTTAGCCAAGTTTCGGAGGGGTTAGATGACAAACGCTCTTACACGAGATTTTTATATATTAGATATATTATATTTTACGATTTAAAAATTAATGTGTCCGATGCCAGAAATCCATAATATTATAAATTTGTTTTACACTAATGATCAATAATAAAATTACCTCAGAACATAATTATTTGTTTGTAATTAATGACAGACTTAGTTATTGGCAGACAAAAGTATGCAAAGTGCGTTACTCGGGGCTGCAAGTGATGTAAATTGCTTCAGCCAGATATCGCTGCCTGTACGTAATACAGAGAAGTTCGTAAAGAGGCTCGAAATTTCGCCGAAAATTGCACTTGCCCATAAGCTCAGTTGGGAGAGCGCTGGCACGGTTAGCCAGAGGTCGCGGGTACAAGACCCGGCATGGGTGGAATCATTGAATTTTAACTTAAAATTCAATGGTGGAATTTTTGGCGTATAAATACTCGTAGGTTTTTAAGACAATAGTATGCTTTAGCTACTAGCAAGCAGTTCGTCTCTAGGAAAAATAAACTTAGTTTGCTACAAAATGAAAAAATGCTCGTATTTAATGCGCTCTAACATAGATCCATTCCGCTAAGCAAAGCCGGCTTCTCACAGCCTATATACGTCCCACTGTAAGGCACAGGCCTTCTCTTAGGGAGAGAGTAAAGGCTTAATCACCACGGGTGCCCACCGCGGATTGGCGATTTCAAGCGCTGAGGTATGTGAATAGCTCAGACACTCAGGTTTCCCCACTATGTTTTCCTTCACAGTTAGCGAGTGGTATTGCTACTATAACTTCACAAATGTACATAACTTAGAAAAAAAAGTCATAGGTACATGCCTGCACTGGGAATCGAACTTGGGTCTCTCGCCTCTTTCCAATGTTCTACCCACTAGGCTACCACCGCTCACGGGGCCATCTTGCTTACCATAAATTGGGCCAATCACAACGCAGAGCACGACCACCAGCATGATAACGCGCAGGCGCCGGTTGTTAGGCCCGTCCTTGAACGCAACGAGTACAGTCTCCTTCACGTAGCGGGTATCGAAGAACTTGCCGAGCCACTCGCAGCAGTTCTTTGATTTCTCCTGAAAAGAACAAGTAGATGAGATGAGATGGTCTTGAAGTTATCGTGTATGAATCGGCTAGGTGTCTGTGCAAGGTCGATGACATTTGCGACTCTAACATATATGGGACGAGAGATTTTAAAGCACACACCATGGCTGTAGAATGACTACGTAACAAATTCACACAAAAACCTGCAGAACTGCAGCGAGATTGTTCAGATTCAGTAACTTGTTACCACCGCGAAGGATTAAAATTGGGAGGGTATAAAACCTGTTCCTTCAAAAAATATATATTAATTGTTCTAAATTTTGGTATTCGCCTCAGTGAATGACAACTGATATTGTTAAAGTAAAACTTTCTTAAGCTCTACACATTACTAACTTAATTCCAGGATTACCAAAAAAAAAGCAAAAGGTACCCCAAACCAGCGTGCCTGCATGCAACGACTTTAACGTTGAAGAAGCGAAAGTGATCTGTCAGGATCGTGGCATGTGGCAGTCCCTGGTCTCTGCCTATTCCTCTAGGATGCAGGCGTGAGTTTATGTATGTATGTATGTTATTTGCCTCTATTTGGTTATCTACTAAGCATTAACAGTACAATATCATTCCAATAGTATAACGCGCGCAAATTGAATAGGTTTCTCTCGCGGAGAATCTCGAATCACGCGAAAGTTAAGTTGCACGTATTTTACCATTGGGATGCCATTGGTTATTAGGCTACCAATATTTTCAACGAAACAACTAGGTATTGAACTATTGAACAAATATGCATTTTAGAGACTCGCTCCCGCGGTTTCGCTCTGCAAATAGGAGCGAAATCGGTCGGACGACTCTTGCGACAAAAAGTAAGTGATTTCGGAATTAAGTTAAAACTGATATTTTTCTTCGACGTTTCGGAACAAAAGTTGCCTGTTTTTATGAGTGTTTAGATAGATAGATAGATAGATAAATTATTTATTTGCACTTGCACATGTAGGTACATACAGATAACAATAACATGAAGCTTGTAAGCAATAAGAAACAGACACCTTTTAATGCAATCGGCAGCGTGTCATATCCGTATATGCGTGCACTCACTTATTTACGTTACAGATGACTACCACAAAAACGAGTCGGTTAACCCAATTGTTGACTGCACGCATACAGGACGACAAGGACCTGCTTCATAGAATCACATCCCGCGGCTTACTATGACAATTCAAATACGATATTATAACATCAATGCACATATTAGGATGGGCGTGGCAAGTGCAAAAGGGCTCTAACTCAGCATGTGCTGGAGAGCGGTACACTCCAGCGCTGATCTTCCGCTAGTGCCCGTCAGTACGGAGGCGCACAGAGCTCGGAGAGATGTTGTTTAAAGCGGTGGTAGCCCAGGTTTGTTTCCCAGTGTGGGCTCGTACCTATTACTCTGTTTATTTTCAAAGTTACGTACGTCTGCGAATTTGTGGAAGCAATACCACACGCTAACTGCGAAGGAAAATATCGTGAGGAAATCCGCGGCTCCGTTGGCTCCGCACGTATTGACTTGTCTTTCCTGAGGGCTAGGCCGACTAAACTGTCAGGATGGTATAGGTGCTGGGTAAGCCTACTCCATCTAAAAAACAATTTCCCAGGCACTGCAGCGTCCGAGTGGTCCCTTCACCCATCTAGTTAAGTGATGGTGACTGGACGCTGCATAAATTATCTCATTACGTAGATGCAAAGGCCAAAGTTTCATGCGTAGTTCCAAACTTTTTTGCAACACGAAGTATTTTCGTACTACGGAGCTGTCCCATTATTTGCTCATTAAACCTTATCTCGGAAATAAAATGCTGAAAAATGTTTACGAACTAAAAAAGTCGTCACGGGAAATTGTTTCTGTACACAAGGAAAAATCACTTAGGCAGTTTTTTTCGGAAAAACGTAAATAGCCGAGCGGGTATTTCCACCGGACTGTGACATTTTGAGGTCGTTTCGATGGCAAAACAAGAGCAACTAGAAGTACAGAGCTGCAACATTTTAAAACAGCGAAAAAAACCGTTCAGTTTCATAATTTCCTTTTTCCAAAGGCTAGAAAATTTATTTGATGTGCACTTTCTACAGCAATTACTAACGTGTTATAATAAAAAAAAATCTGAACTTCACCATTCGAGTAAATTGCAAGTCAATTACCATTTACTTGTTATCTTATTTGTAGAGAGAGGTATTTTCTTTTCTGCCCTATGAGTTACGAAAATACCTTTTATATATGACTATCCAATATGACTATTTTTTCAAGCAACCATAGCACAGGTTCATCCTAGTTTGGTTAATTCTGTGATCCATGTTGTGTAAATTCACATTAATAAAGATATTTGTATTTGTATATTTATTATTATTGTTACCTTTTCGTTAATTTTGCTAAGTTACCAGTTAGATTAGATTAATTGACAATAAATTATCTATCTGTTTGGCACCGGATTAAGAATAGCGTCACTCCATTTCCTCCCGTGGATGTCGTAGAAGGCGACTAAGGAAATAAATTATTAGGAGACGGGCAGCAGCGTCTTCCTGAGATTTCAACCGCATACTGCAATCGCCAACCCGCCTGCCAAGCGTGGCGATTATGGCAAAACCCCTCATGGTTATGAAAACCATGAGGGAGGCCTATGTCCTGCAGTGGGCTTCAAAGGGCTGATGATGATGATGAAATTATCTTGTAACTCTTATCGCAGACAGAAAATCTTTCTCTCTCCGTTACGCCATCACCAAAGTCATTCCACAAATGTTGGACTCAGTACAGAAAGAAAAACTGCGTTACTCTGTTCAATTAATGCAAATCTATCGAATAGAATCTCTATGTGAATTCGTTTAAGTGAAAAATGTACAGGCGGAGATAGTCTGTTTAAAAAAACTACAGTCTTATTTATAAAAAACGGCCGAGTCCGTGTCGGGCCACGCGCATTGTAGGATTCTCAAATGCATTATAAATTGTCTGTGGTAAAGGGAAAGATTTTTTACACCACATTTGAGGGGTGTTTAAGAGGAATCACTTTTTTATTAATAACACCCTTAAAGTGCTCTTTGCAGTGCTTATTAACCCATAATATGGTTTTATCACAATAATCGTAACGACACTGACTTTTTGGACGCATAGGTGACGAAACACAATTCGATTCGTGAAGTCAGCTTCCGTACATTGAATTGAATAAACAGTGTGTTTCAGAAATATGCGGAAAATCCTCATCCATATAAACAACTTTTATTGTAATGATGAGTTTAATAACCTTTTTAGTTCCCCTGGAACTTTCGGAGATTCCACCACAGTGATACAATACAATTTACAATATTGTAGCATTCACAAAATATTGTAGATGGTAACTTTATTATGGGACTGTAGATTTTTTTTGTGGAATATCAAAAGTTTCAAAGTACTGTTAAGGTTATATGTATTGAAGAGTACCTATGTGGGAAAGAGAAGAAAAGGGAATCTTAATACACACGTTATTAAAACATTTTCACTCTCATGCTCAAGTCCTGAATCAATTCGCAGTATTAGGAAAAATCTATTTGACAAAAAACTCATGGAACGTTGTGATGTAACAAAAATTAAAATTAAAGTACATCTGATCAGTACTGATGTGTAACTAGATTGTAAGCTTTCGCCATGAACTGTTACATTATAACGTGAACTGTTATCCATCTGACCCATGACAAATAAAATAAAATAGCTCATTTCAGAGGTATATGATTTATTATAATCACCGATCTCCGAATAAATTTACACTAAGTTTACGCCGATGTTTACTAACATTGGGTAATAAATCAAATGTTTACTAACATTGGCATTGCGGTAGTAAAATCGGCTCAGGCAAAAGATCGTGTTAGATTTTAAAAGTATGCTGATTTAAATGCAGATGAGTATGTGTACAGTTCAGTGGTTGCAGCAACAGAGCAACCAATAAAAAATAGTAACATACGTTATTTGCTTAGTATATTGGTAACTCTTTTTACAATTTTCTTTAATTCTCAGTTTATTGCAAATAATTATGATATTATTTATAAAACGATTCCACTAAAACACTCATCAAATAGTCTGTAGCAAATACTTCCCCTCATCGCAGACTTTTTAAACTGCATTTGTGGAATGTTTTAATAATCACACTGTGTTTGCGCATGCCAAAAAGTATGCAATACTAAACGAAACAAACGAACAAAATATCAAAGCGGTAGTAGCTTAGTGGATAGAACATTGGACTCGGAACGCCAGAGACTCAGGTTCGATTCCCAGTGCGGGCATGTACCTATGACTTTGTTTTGTAAGTTATGTACTGTTATAGTAGCAACACCACTCGCTAACGGTGAAGGAAAACATCGTGAGGAAATCTGACTGTCTGAGCTACACACATACCTCAGCGCTTGAAATCACCAATCCGCAGTGGGCACGCGTGGTGATTAAGCCCACACTCTGTAGTTTTTAGTATCAAGCTCGCCCTTGTGCAGATTGATTTCTTGTACAATAAATAATTTTGACCGCTGGGCATACTCATATTTAGACGCGCCATTTTTTTCAAAACTAGCACCATAATAATATGGTTCTAAATAATTATTAGAACAAATTTGAAGTCACGCTGTAGACCATTAGAACTCCGTTTATCGGAATAGCTATTTTATGACAGCCATACTCATGAAGCGCTCTTTGAAATCTTTGAAATAGTTCTTGAGCTCGCTGACAAGTTGTTGTACTGTTTCGAACAGCATCTTAAATCGACAGCAATCAGAAGTAAGATCGCTTTATTAATTAGGCTTCCTTCCTTCCTTCCCTTAGTGATTTCTTATCAATTTGTCTAAGAATACCACTGTATAGCCCGCACAAATCTTTTTGACGGTAACGTGTTTTGGCGGTAACGTGAACACAGTCGCAGATCGTTTGCACATCGCTTACTGTCTTTACAGTGTATGTGTCAGTAATTCACTACTTTAGTAATTGACTAATTAGTAATTTACTGCGCATCACGCTATGTCAATTACTCACACATAAAAGATAAGACAGTGAGCGATGTGCAAACGATCTGTGACTATGTTCACGTTACCGCCAAAAAGATCTGTGCGGACTATAAATAATTTACTTAAATAAACAAACAATACTATTCAATAGAATATTATTTTTCTCGCTGCACTGTTTTTGTCCATTTCCGCTCTAGTGAGCTGTAGTTATTGAACTTGGATCCTGTTACGCATGACGTCACGATCTATTAGGCATTAAAATTAGATAATCAACCACTTAACTCCTATTATTTACAATAACTTCTAAATTGTAAATTGGCTTTAAAAGAAAATGGTTGGTTTTCGTTACAAAAATGCTTCTAATTACATTTCATCGTATTTGGTATATTTCAGTGTTCCTGGCGCAATCAAACTTAAGTGGCTCAACGATTTTGAACGCAGAATTCGAAATGTGGTACGCAGGAAACCCATGTCCTGATTAGTACTATAGGATATCTATCTATCTATCTAGCAGAAGAAAACACACGTACGTGGTTTCATAACATAACGTAGCATAACGACACGTTTCGCTCGTTTTGGCGCGCTTAGATATTATTATTTATATTTAGTTATTTATTTATTTATTTATTTACTTATCTATCTATCTATCTATCTATCTATCTATCTATCTATCTATCTATCTATCTATCTATCTATCTATCTATCTATCTATCTATCTATCTATCTATCTATCTATCTATCTATCTATCTATCTATCTATCTATCTATCTATCTATCTATCTATCTATCTATCTATCTATCTATCTATCTATCTATCTATCCATCTATCCATCTATCTATCTATCTATCTATCTATCTATCTATCTATCTATCTATCTATCTATCTATCTATCTATCTATCTATCTATCTATCTATCTATCTATCTATCTATCTATCTATCTATCTATCTATCTATCTATCTATCTATCTATCTATCTATCTATCTATCTATCTATCTATCTATCTATCTATCTATCTATCTATCTATCTATCTATCTATCTATCTATCTATCTATCTATCTATCTATCTATCTATCTATCTATCTATCTATCTATCTATCTATCTATCTATCTATCTATCTATCTATCTATCTATCTATCTATCTATCTATCTATCTATCTATCTATCTATCTATCTATCTATCTATCTATCTATCTATCTATCTATCTATCTATCTATCTATCTATCTATCTATCTATCTATCTATCTATCTATCTATCTATCTATCTATCTATCTATCTATCTATCTATCTATCTATCTATCTATCTATCTATCTATCTATCTATCTATCTATCTATCTATCTATCTATCTATCTATCTATCTATCTATCTATCTATCTATCTATCTATCTATCTATCTATCTATCTATCTATCTATCTATCTATCTATCTATCTATCTATCTATCTATCTATCTATCTATCTATCTATCTATCTATCTATCTATCTATCTATTTATTTATTTATTTATTTATTTATTTTTATTTACATAAATATTGCAACATGACAGTAATTAGGTACACCAAAGCGTTACAATATTTTAACTGAGCACTACCTATCAAACATCTCAGGTAGTCATGCGTACCTTCTTTGCCCTAAGCAAAAGTTCCTTAAACCCATTGTATTATGAAACAGAATTCTGAAGTCTTGTCTTTAAATGGATTACCTCTGTAAAGACAGAGTGAAGAGATAATCTCTTCTATAAATCCTCTTAAAAAAATACGACGACATGTATTGAGAAACGTTGGTTTTAATAATAAAACGTGTTTCTTGTGCTAATATTTTTACAAGAAGAAAAAACTATACGTTGAAATAAATTTTCGATTTCTGCCTTCTGTCAGATTTTTTATTAGGCGCAAACACAGAGGGACCAAATTTGTGGCGCGAGCTCAAAAAAATGAAATATGAACTATGCGGTGAATATTTGTGTTGTTTTACGAAGTGAAGTCCTTAATTTGAATCATTCATTCACGAACTACACAAATTTTTAACATCTCCCGCTATCGAGCTTTATAGGGCTGCGCAGGGGCTGGCCTAACCCGTTGTGCCTGTTAGATGATGTTAAAAAAGCGCTCAAGTGCGAGTCGGACTCGCGCACGAAGGGACCCGTTCCATTATCTATACAAAATTAGACAAAGATCGAATTTGAGAACCATCTATAGAAACCAACAAGAAGCGTTTAAAAAGAAGCGCTGTGAAAGTTACATAGATGACTGCTATAGGATATTGTATAGGAGCCCTATACAATATCCTATCCCCTAGCCCTAGGAATTAGTTGTCATACCGGTTACAGAAATACATCATCTGAGAAAATTTCAACTGCCTAACTATCACGATTCATGAGATACAACCTGGTTACAGACAGACAGACAGACAGACAGACAGACAGACAGACAGACAGACAGACAGGCAGACAGACGGACAGACAGATAGACGGACAGTGAAGTCTTAGTAATAGGGTCCCGTTTGGCACCCTTCAGGTACGGAACCCTAAAAAGTAATGGTCAATGTCAATTATGGGCAAAAAATTAACACAATATCATAAGACCAATTGAACACATTTTTATCTTCAATTTTTTGTTGCTTGAAACCTTGTCAGGCCGATATTTGCCTCTTATCCGACAGGGACGAGCCTGTCGCTGGAATCATCTAATGCAATTTTTAATTAGGAATTAATATTTTTACTGTGTGCTTTTTAAAAACAATGTGCTTCAAAAACACTCCTCAATATGCGATATGTGTTTGTGTGTACGTTGTATGGTGTGGTGGTATGTGTGCTTTTTCTTTACGACAGATTCATTTACGGAGTATTTTTTAGGAATCATATTTTTATAAATAAGACGGTAACGGCGGCATGCAGACAAGCCTCTACCAACAATCTCGAAATGTCTTTCACGTAGCCTGCTGCGTTTGTGAAGAGATAATCTGCGCAAAGCTGTGGCAAACGTAACAGGCCACTGCTCACTGAATAGACATTTCCACAACATGGAACTAACTGACTGCCCGCTTTGCCGGGGATGCCTTAAAGAAGAGGAAACACCTGCCCACGTGACCATTCACTGTGAAGGCGTGGAAAAGCAACGGACCGCCATCATTGGGAAGCTGGGATCCCTTCAATAGACCTGCAGTGGCATTCGAGCACTGCTGGCTTTCTGGAAAGAGATAAAGAGAAGGCTGGCTGGAGTGAGCTCACAGCTGTGCTACGTACAATGGATCAACTATGGGGCTAAGTGTGAAAATCTCAGGTCTAACTACCTAACGTTAACGGCGTTATAAAAAACGATTCTCATAAAACACTACATAAATGCAGTACAAGTAGTCTGTGGTCTTTAAAGTAGTCTTTCCCTTATAAGGTCGCGGATCTAGTGTCACAATTTGCCTCGTGTAATCGACCTACTTATTTTATTATCTAGTTAACACATCGTATACTGAACAGTTAAACAGGCAAACTGTTGTGAAGGTGTTTATTAATAACATTGTGATCATTACTGTCCACGAAGATTAACGCATGCATTGTACTACAATTAGATGTTGATAGTATGAAAACGAAACGATTCTGTCATCATAAGACAAGACAACAGGTGGATGTGTCATGTATCTTGTGATGCTCGTGTTTTTCATTCCAGATTACACAAAACGGTTTTTTGTATATGTATTTTGTTCAATACGCAAAACATTGTTTCTAATTTGCTATTAAGAAGGCGCTACTGCTTAAAAACATTACTTACACGCTTGCATAAGACTATTGTTTTTCTATGTGCGGAATTTACTGCAGTTGTGTAGTTACCGGTGAGATACCCCTCTGTGACGTCATCTTAATATTGCTTAGTGTTAAAGGTGACAGTTGAGACACAGTTGAGAGTAGGCAAAATGCTCAGCGTGCTAAGCCTACTCGAACTGTTAGTCCGTTTGCATTTGTGCGAGTCGTGTTTATTTTTTGTTTGATTTTCATATTTTTAGTTCCATACTTGATAAACATAGCGAGGCCGACGGAGTTTAGAAAATATATTTGACTTAATAAGAGCCAATAGCTTGATTTGTGATAGAGAAAAAGATATCGTTTCACAAATCAGTCCGGTGACAGCTGAGGCACAAGACATACCTCTATAGGTTAGAATCTAAAATTAAACTTTGCCTCTGGTAACTTCTTATACAGGGCGTAACAAAATCCCGATATATATACGTAAACTGGGGGTACGAACAACTTTTACTTCGAAGAAACATCGAAACCGCGAAAATATTATATCAGCTGTTCTATTCCAAAGTTCATGTAAATCAAGAACAAGGTAGGACCTAATATGCTTTTGGGGAAACCCAAAAGTTAAAGTGGCTTGGATCTTCATTTTTTTTCATCTGTACATACATAAGGATTTTGTTACATCCGGTATGTGGCAATTATTCAACTTACCATCTTGAGATCCGGCCGCTTCACTTCCTTTATCCTGCAGAAGCCGTAGACGAAACTTAGCACGTACAAAGACGCACTCAAAGAGAACACGCCATAGAGTCCAATCTTGCGCACCAGGATCCCGCTGAGCGCCGCACCAACGGGTACGCCCACAGAATAGAAAAGATTTACGACTCCGATCCGCAAAGTCCTCTGCTCTTCCGTGGTGACATCAGCGATGTAGCTAAACACTCCCATGAACATTGTGAACCAACCCCCTGTTAGCGCGGGGAATATTGCCTCTGTCACCGCGGCTACTTCCACTGGCAACTCGAAGAAGAAGTAAGTGTTCACGATGAGTCCGACACTGGTAAGGAACTCTCCAACTATAGGTATAAGCATACAGAACTTTCTTTGTCCGACTCTGTCACTGTACGCTCCGAGAAAAATCAGTATACCACACGGTAGGAACGACTGTAGGACAGTTTTCCAGCCAGCTACGTGGGCTACTAATGTTTGTACAGCCTCTTCTTCCAGAGTGTAATTGGCAGTATCTCTTCTCGTTAAGGCATCGCAGACATGCTCAGCGAATCCTAAGTTCACTCGACATGCTTTCTCTAAGTAAAGATTTTGTGTGGCCAAAGCCGCCAGGACCGACGGCATTACGTAACAAGCTAGTATAGGTTCAACAGTGATCAGAGACATCATGTGTTTGAATTTCTGGACTACGTCCATGTCTTCCCAGCCTTCGTTGGCGGTTTTCTCTGATTTCTCATTGCTCTTTGCTGCCGTCTTTTTTATAAGATTAAGTTTAGTACTTTTAGTTTCATTTAAGTCATTTAGGCCGTTTTGTTTCTCATTCTGCTTGCCAGTCTCCTCGCTTTTCGTTTCGGCTGCCATTTTGATAAATCTGTAACAAAAATAAATAATGTAGGCCAACAAAAAAACAGCCTCTTTTTTCGTTTGAATAGAGAACTTGCAATGAAAATAATTTAATATAATAGGAGAGACCTTGTTAAAGGTGGTAAAGTTTCTTCTCTACGACTATTACTTTTCATAATATAACCTGTCGAAAAGTCAATATAGTCACGTAGTACGAAAACGCTGAATACAAATCGTGCCCACACTGTGACGTGACAACTTGGTATTTGAGTAATCTCGTGAAATTATATTTTTATGCATATACACCCTTAAAACAAAACATTTAGAATTCAATGAAAAAACTGAATCTAATAACTTTTTTTATTATAAGACTATAACTTTATTTTTTGTGATCCCGTAAACCCCAAAAGAAAAAGTTTTTTGATTTCATTTTGTAATATTTCCCAAATTTTTACGTCTTCTCTGGTATAAAAGCTATGTCTCTCTAATGTGATTTAGACGCAAGATCCCCATTCAGATTAACTGAAATATCTTAATACAATTATCTAATATACAGGGCGTCCCAAAGTTATGGGACATGAAGGGAAAGTACCTTAAATATCGTAGATAGGGTATTTTGCTGAAAGAAGACTAAAGTCTTCTTAGTAAAGAAGAGTTATTAGTTTTTGGCCATTCTTTCGATTGGCATCATAAAAATAGGGGTGTTTTTTTTACATCTAAGTCGGTTCGATTCCCAGACGAGGCAAGTAACTTTTAGAAAATCTTTGAATGCAGAATTACTAACTTTTAAAAATAACATAAAGTCTTCTTTCAGCAAAATACCCTATCTACGATATTTAAGGTACTTTCCCTTCATGGCCCATGATTTTGGGACGCCCTGTATAAGCAAGATGTTGTATGTTAACTCTGTCCATAGTTAGCATACAACATTGGATACCTCCGTTGCTAAATGCAGAATGGATAACAACAGCAAGAAACATATGTTCAGAATTACTCCTTAGATTTTAATAACCATATATTAAGAAATAAGAAATGTTTTTCGTAATTTTTATTTTCTGTGTAAAAACTGTTTATAAACTAATAACACTGCAAACTATATCTTACCACAGGAACTAGTAGGCAACCGTTAAAACCAGTAAACTATTTAATCACTGTCATTACCGCATGCAGTCAGTATACAAACAGTACCAAATTAGAGCAGCATAGAATTAAATTAAATTAGATTAGTTTAATACTCTTTATTGCCATAAATAGTTGTGTTAGTCGCCTAGTTAACGGAGAAAACGTCACACACGATTGATAGCGGTAGTAATTTACGTCACGTTTATCCAGAGATCCTTTTGTGGTTGTGATAGGTAAATGCGCTAATAAAGCGAATGCCGGACGTTGTAATCATTTCATTATTCCCTTAGGTACTGCGGTAATGGTCACTTAATAGCGATGTACAGATAGCCGGACCAATCACTAAAACTGCTCGAACATTCTGCAGAACATCAACCATGCGTGCGTACACTCTACATATTCAAATTAGGAGTCCTGTGAGTCCTATGTCCTGATGTCCTGTTCAACGTTTTGTGTATAATAAAGTATAACCTAATTATTAATTAAAGGGATCCAGTGAGCTTCATTAGCGCCACCAATGAAAAAAAGAATATCTTCTTTTAAAGATAATATAGATAATAGAGATAAAAAAGTATTTTCACCTCACTAGCTCGTAAAAGCTCTGTTTATCATTCGAAATCTGCGTGGAAAATCGCACTTTATCCGCTAGCGTGGAAAGTGTTTTTAAAATTCGAATATTTTTATTCAATAAAGGTTTCGTACAATAAATTAAATATATATAGAACCTCATTGGTTTCGTAATATTTTATATTCTCTGCAGCCAGTCCATTGATGATTGAAATGCAAATACTTATTTCATGTCATGCGCCAGCCTCATTTAAAGAATCGCACTGGCCGGCAAGAAAATTTGAT
Source organism: Yponomeuta evonymella (assembly GCA_963969515.1). Classification (NCBI taxonomy): domain Eukaryota; kingdom Metazoa; phylum Arthropoda; class Insecta; order Lepidoptera; family Yponomeutidae; genus Yponomeuta; species Yponomeuta evonymella. Next base: position 15,074,115 of record OZ018350.1, read on the forward strand.
TTAAAAAAAAACTTTAAAATTTTCTTTAACTTTCTATATTACCAATTGTAGTAATTTTACTTTTAATTTTTGAAATAAATAAACAGTAATTTAATATTTATTAAAACTGTTTTTCTTGCACCTAACATTTTCCTCGCTTTAGTCAGGTGAAAAGTTGTGTGTTGCGCTCGGCAGCAAAGTTATTTAGCGTCTCGTACCTTTGAAACCCTCGCTACGCTCAGGATTCTATATTTGAACCACTCGCTTCGCTCGTGGCTCAATCCTAGAATCCTTCGCTTGCTCAGGTTTCAATACAAGGTACTCGCGCCAAACATTAACTTTGCAGCCTTGCATAACAAATAACTATTTCACATCACTAGCTCGTAAAAGCTCTGTTTATCATTCGAAATCTGCGTGGAAAATCGCACTTTATCCGCTAGCGTGGAAAGTGTTCTTAAAATTCGAATATTTTTATTCAATAAAGGTTTCGTACAATAAATTACATATATATAGAACCTCATTGGTTTCGTAATAGTTTATATTCTCTGCAGCCAGTCCATTGATGATTGAAATGCAAATACTTATTTCATGTCATGCGCCAGCCTCATTTAAAGAATCGCACTGGCCGGCAAGAAAATTTGATTTAAAAAAAAAACTTTAAAATTTTCTTCTCTTTATTGAATTCACTTTACTTCCATTATTTTGGTTTGTTTTTTGATAAAATCGAAAGAAATCATAAAATATGAGCGAAGCTAGCAGCGACGAAGATATAAATTAACAGTAATTTAATATTTATTAAAACTGTTTTTCTTGCACCTAACATTTTCCTCGCTTTAGTGAGGTGAAAAGTTGTGTGTTGCGCTCGGCAGCAAAGTTATTTAGCGTCTCGTACCTTTGAAACCCTCGCTACGCTCAGGATTCTATATTTGAACCACTCGCTTCGCTCGTGGCTCAATCCTAGAATCCTTCGCTTGCTCAGGTTTCAATACAAGGTACTCGCGCCAAAAATTAACTTTGCAGCCTTGCATAACAAATAAATAACTATTATTGCCTCATCAAAAAAAAAAAAAAACTTAAATCAAAATAAGGCTTAACTAGTGGTGACATAAAATAAGGCAAAATGTAGTGGCTCAGCTGGTGCTGATCCGGATCAGTCCCGGGCAGCGCTGGTTTTCAGCCACTGCCTTCTCCCTGAGATGTTGTGCGGGAGTTATGTTATGAGGGCTAAAACAGTCAACTAGGCATCTACAAATGTTCTGGACATATACTGTAATATACAATTTGTAATATACTGGTTCTTTTATTTCTCATGTACGCATCCTTTTCAAACGCATAAATAACGTGCATAGTAATGCTATTTGGGATAAAATTATCTGTGAAACAGTGCCTCAATATAATAATAATTATCCTTAAATTATCTTAAATGGCTTAAAAGAAAATAAGTTTTGATCTGTAAGCCGAATACAATTTTTTCCTAAGTCTTGCCAAAGTGTCGCCAAACTGTCCATATATTCTCTTTCAACGGAACGCCTTTCAGTCACTACTTTACCAAGAAAACTAGTATTATCGCAATTGGAGATCGAGACACGAGACCGGTTAACAAGCCAACTGAAAGGACTGTACATGAGTTTAATCTGCCTCGTCGGTCTAGCATTAACACGATTGACTACCAACGCAGAGATCGTGGATTCGTTTTCCGCTAAGCGACGCCGTACTTGACTTGTTCAAATGTCCTAGGTCTGGGTGTATATTCATGCCTGTGATATCCTTGCCTCGTACTATGGTAGTACGGGGTATCCTAGTTTTATCGTTACGATTTTTTGCTACGCTGTCCCACACCCATAGAATATTATGAAGATTACATTAAAACAAAATGTTACGCTATAAACAGACATGAAGTCTGTGTAGCAATACAACTATTAAAGAAAACCGATCGAAACTGTTCCAAAACAGATTATATGCGAGTCTGTCTATCGCACCGAGGTTCCGTCGGAGGGGTACGTAGAGACTAGGGTTTAATATATTTACTGTATTTATATTCATTTATTTGTGTTTTTTTGTTTAATATATTCGCGTTATGTGTTTACAAAAAAATATGTATTTTTTTCGTTCATAGTGATTCTGTGAGGGAGTGTTTGTTTTGAATAGTGTTTGCAATTAATCTTAAAAAGTTTGACGCTAAAACAAAAATAAATGTAGAAAACACATTTATTAAATATGATTTGGAGCCTCTTACTTTTTATTTTATTTTAACACATTTTTAGGGAATGAGCTACATCATATACGAACACTTTTTTATGTAGCCTATATGCGTCCCACTGCAGGGCACAGGCTTTCTCTCAGAGAGAGAGAGAGAGTATGGGCTGAATTACCACCGTGGATTGGCAATTTCAAGCGCTAAGGTATGTGAACACCTCAGACACTCAGGTTTCCTCACGACATTTTCCTTCACAGTTAGCGAGTGGTACTGCTACTTTAACTTCACAAACTTCACGTAACTTAGAAAAAAAGTCATTGGTACATGCCGTGATTCGAACCCACGACCTCCCGAATGAAACGCCGGCGTTCTACCGATGCGTTATGAGCACTTGCACTACGAAATTTTCAAGTGGCTGCCTATTACGTTCAAGAGATACAGGTTTAAAGGTCTCGTTGGCACCCGTTCGTTCGGAACCCTAAAACCGGGAATTACACAATTCTCATCAATTGTGAAATAAGATAATTCTATAAGTTTCTGTTTGACAGTTAAGAAATGCATTGCTTTGCATCTACCACATCATTTTCTAATTTTTCGTTGAGATAAAATATATTTGACTCATTCGTGACGTGTGCGCTTTAGCACATATTTACTGCAAAATGATTAAAACGACCGCTACTGCTCATCGTAGTGGAGTTTTGATACGGTTTTTCTTTGTGTTCGTAAAAAAACAAACGCAGCGATCGCTCGTCCACAACATCATCATTAACTTTATGGAGAACCTATTTGGCACGTAGAGTTTTCTGTAGTGATAGGCCACGTAAAAGACATACCGGCCTTTCACGATGTTATAGTTTGTTTTTAAATAAAAAAATATTTATAAAAAACAATCTACCAAATATGTAACTTAGACTATATATCTAATGTATTTACCATTTTTTCTATGTAATTTAGTTTAATGTATTTACTAATTTATCTATTTAATGACGTTTTCTTTTTTGTACAATAAACTGTTCTCTATCTATCTAAATTAAAACTTTCGTAAGCACTACATATTATAAACTTGAGTCGAATTTTAACGGTCTTAGTACGCTCGGACCGTGAACGTACAGTTTTAGTTGATTATAACGACGCACTCGGTCCGATCGCACTGACCGTCGTCATAATCAACCAAAACTGTACGCACACGGTCCGAGCGTACTAAGGCGCACTCGGTCCGAACGCACTGACCGTCGTCATAATCAACTAAAACTGTACGCACACGGTCCGAGCGTACTAGGCACACTCGGTCCGAACGCACTGACCGTCGTCATAATCAACTAAAACTGTACGCACACGGTCCGAGCGTACTAAGACCGTAAAAACCCGGCTTTAACTTTGGATTAACTTACCTGATTTTAAAGTGAATCCGGAGTTAAGATAATATTATCTAACTAAATATTCTTACTACTATTTTGTCATAATTCAGCAAAAACAAATTATAGTAAAACAATTAAAACACCAGCGAAAGGCAATGTGATGAATTTTTATTCAATTTTATTCACAAGTGTTTTTTTATACTGCACTACGTACTACGCTCTCTTTATACAGTTTTATGTAAACGCTACTAATCAATAAGCATTTCCCTCACGATGGGAGAATCCTGACTGCAGTATCAATTCATCATATTTAGCTACTGCTAATAGTGTCAAGAGAAGAGAAAACCCTGGCCGCAGCAACAGGTTCTTTGTATCATTGTGTTCTGAAGTGGCTGAGGCTTGCGATTGGAACTAGGGTGCTTATACACGGGCGGCACGTGTGCCAACTGCAGCCGTTGACACTCGTCGACGACAGGCGTCGACGCGTCGACGGCAAATCTCGACGTGTGTTGACGGCAGCGTCGAACATCCGCGTAGAGCGGTGACGGCTGCCGTCAACCTACATCAACGGCTGCAGTTGGCACACGTGCCGCCCGCGCTCTAAGGCAAATATTTTTTCGTCACCAAAAACGAGGGCATTACTCTGCAAGTCTACACAGGGTTATTTCATAAATGCGCCATTATTGACACAGCCTAATTACAGTTTTTGTTCCACAACTACTTTTTTCAATGGGTTTTTTCTCAGATCTGTATTTTCCTTTGAAATATCTGGGCTTAGGCGCTTTACGCGCTTTCTACCAATGTCTCAGCCTTCGGTACCTAAATCATAGTTTAACTTAGAAGAATGCCCATGCTATTTCACACTTATGGCTCTTATCATACAGGTTTTAGCTTAGTAGGTATAAGGGCTAGAAAACACCATTTGTACTTTCTTTTGTTTACTGATCAAAGTTAATTGTTTCATAAACAATAATTATTAATATTTATTGTTACAAAATAATTAAATTGCTTGCATGAATATTGAACAAGTCTAAAACGTGCAGATTTCACATTGCACTAATGGATATTCCTGTATATTGTAGGATTGCAGGTAATAACTAACATAATATAATATAAGTGATGCACAAACCGGCTTATGTTACTGAACAATAAACAAATTTTTAGTTCTTATTTTATCAATCACTCTCATTACATATATACATAAACTCACGCCTGTATCCCAGAGAGGTAGGCAGAGACCAGGGACTGTCACTAAAAAACAGAAAAACTGTAAAAAAACATGTTTTTTTCGTTGAAAAAACGTCAAACTGACCCGAAATATTCTAAAAGTAATCACAAAAGTTTTTAAAATAACACTGTTATTAAACAATCGCAACATAAAGCTGAAAAACCTTTAAAAATAATTTTGGCTTTCTTTGGAAAAGGCAACATCGATTAAAAAAAGTCAAAAGTCGTCGCGTTTTAGAAATAACCCTGTATGAACTTTGTATTGTTATTTATGGTATGGACGAGATGGCGCGTTAAGACCAGTGCATAGGTCAGACATTATGTGTTATGCTCACAATACGTTTGAATGTACATTATCAATCTCCGTACTCAGACGTGACGTATAGCCGGCTGGCTCAGCCCATGATTGTTAGAACCGGAAGGTTCCAGTAACTGAACCGTTAAATTAAATTCAATTGTTATCAGTCCAGGCAAAGGCTTATTGGGTATATCATTTCCGTGGCGTGTCACTGCAGCCTGCTCCACGTGTTGCGTTTTGTTTGGGTAAGGTAAGGTAAGGTAATAAATACACGCTGATTTCTATGTGGTTTGAAGGCCGCGGTTATATAATTAGTAATTAAAAATGGCATCTATTTAGACTATTAACTATAGACAAGTAAATTAATTATATAGTTCATAAAATAAAAATAGCTAAGAAATCTTGTTTTGAGTTAATAAATGCAGTCTAAAAATATGCGCTAGCAATTACGTAGTACTACCGCCTCTCAGTCTAACAGAACAATGACCCGCGGACCCGCGGCACGCTCTCACCGCTCGGCGCCTGGATGGCTAATGGTTCTAATAAATTCGAGTTTGAGTGGAGATATTGCCTGAGTCTGGGTGTATTTCCATGTTTGTGATGTCCTTGCCTGGTTACCATAGCACAGGGTATCCTAGTTTGGGACCAGATGAAGTGATTGTGTTGTGTGGGAGTTATTATTATTATATTTTTGAAAAGAAATCCCGAAAGTGAAGAGTTCCACTCGTCATTAAGAATGGCTTTTCTAAGTACGTATGGCATCAGAAACATACATACATACACACGGCGAACACACACACATGTATATATATATATATATATATATACATGTGTATACATATATACATGTGTGTGTTTGTGTAATATAAATCTTCTAATAACAAATCTTCTAACAAAAATACACGAAGTCTTCAGCTGTAACGTCAACAAATCAAAAATTCATCGAGAGGCTCCGTCTAAAATTCAATAGTCTCATTTAGGCCTTGTTCAAGACTAGCAGTCGGGTATTATTTTTAGGTTTCCGTCCCCTAATACTAAGACTCCACTGTCCGTCTGTCTGTCACCAGGCTGTATCTCACGAACTGTGATAGCTACAGCGTTTAAATTTTCACAGATGATATATTTTTGTTGCCGTTATAACAACCAATATTAATAAAAACCGACTTCGAAACACCACAACACTAAAAAGATAGAAATAATTAGAACTATTTATACATGTTGGTATTGTAGAAGTATAATTTGAAGTCTGTGCCCAAATACATGTGCTGGTCATGAAACTGGGCACCGACTACTAATTATACTTCTAAAATACCTACATGTATAAATACTTCTAATTATTTAAATTATTTCTATCTTTTTAGTGTTGTAGTGTTTCGATGTCAGTTTTTATTTTTTATTTAAAATTTTTAATTTTTCAGTTTTTAGTGGAGGAGCGGGAGAAAAATAAACAAGTTCCTTATAACCATAATTTACCGTACATGATTCGTTCCTTTAAAATTTGATGTTCTAAATCTCCGAAAGTCTTCACCATTACATCACTAAATTAACTTGGGACTACTTTTACGCTATTATATGAAACATACGGATATTACTAAAGGATGGGCCCCATTAAGCCTTATTTACTACGGTCCATTGAAGAGTTCCGTTCTCTATCTCTGAAAGTCTTCATCAGATCTTCACCAAATTAAAATGGGACCAATGGGACGTTATATCTGTTCGAACAAAAAAAGAATTGTCGAAATCGGCTAATATTTGACGGAGCAATGGAGGAACATAGCCAAATAAAAAAAATATATATACGCGTCGAATTCATAACCTCCTCCTTTTTTGAAGTCGGTTAAAAACAGAATAAAACAAATATTTCAGTGGGGCTCCCATGCAACAAACGTGATTTTTTGCCGTCTATTGTTCGATATTAATAACGGCAGCAGGTAGACACTTGAAATATTCAATTGTTGTATCGTCGTTTATTGCAACTTCGTGCGCGAGTCCGACTCGCGCTTGGCCGGTTTTTTCATCACGATATTTGTGCGCTTTGAGCGGCAAACAAAAGTGATAGTTCAAGGCAATTTGCTAATGGGCCACTGTTTATACGCCAAACTGCTCCGTACCAAATATCTACACACTCAAATATAAATAGATATATGAATTTCTTGAATTCATTAACACTAAATAGATAGACATCTTGTTCCAAATGATAGAACAACTCAATGGACGTAGTGAGAACGAAGGTTAGATTTTAAACCAACCGACTAAACTCCGTACCAGACATTTAAGTTGCGATCACTGACCTCCATTTGACTTATGGATACACAACAACATTAGGTAGGATGCATTTTTTGCATTGCCAGCGTAATTTTTTCATCAGAGTAAAGACTGCCTCGTCGGTATAGCGGTATCACGTCTGATTGCCATGCCAGAGGTCGTGGATTTGATTCCCACTGGGGGCCGCCGCATATTTGTACAAAAGGCCTCAAACTGGGTGTGTTTCCATGATTGTGATGTTCTTGCCTAGTAACCAAAGCAAAGGGTATCCTAGTTTGGAACCAGGACAAGTCAGGACAAGATTGTATTGTGTGGCAGTTATTTATTTGTTCGTTCGTCCGTTCCTTTTTTATTCATTTTAAAAGAATGCAAATTCTATCACAGTTAAACTGAATAACGAACAAGCATTTTAATCTTCACTTTCTCCAAAATATAAATAGAATGCAAGCCAGCAAAGAAAATGACAATCAGCCCCTATATTACGCTCACCAAATCCTGAGCGATTCCAATCGTCTAACTGTCAAATTAGTACGGAATTTGACAGTTAGACGATTGGAATCGCTCAGGATTTGGTGCGCGTAATTAGGCCACTGACCTGTCCTAAGATCGGCTGTCGCCGCTTGTTATCGGTATTGAGTGGTTAGCGATTGGCGTATGTGTCAAGTCCCACTTGTAATGAGTGAATAAACGCATGCCAAGCTGAGCACGCTAAGTACATGTTTGTCAAGCCAAAAATCACCTCGACGCTACCTTTAATAAGCATACACCACACAGAATTTGGTCACGATTACATGACTCAACTCTTTCTAGCATTTGTCTCTGAATTTTAGCGCTAGCTTTAGCTGAGTTCATTCGATGTATAGATACAAAAGTAGGTACGCTTAAAAATACATTGACCTTTGCACTATCACGTCAGTTTGACGCTAAGGCCGACTTGCACCACTTCTTAAATGTCACTTAAGTCGCCATTTAAATTAGACTTTTGTATGAAGCATTTTAGTTAAATATTGTTGAAATATTGTTGATGAATCGATAATATTGGCACATTTAAAAAACTTGTGCAAGTCAGCCTAATCCTTTCTATATAGGAAAGATTCTAAGACAGAAATGTAAAATTAAACTGTACGTAAAAACCCGATGTCCGATTCTATGTCCTGCGGTGGAGAAACAAGTTGAAAATGACGAAACCAACCGCCTTCAAAAACGCACTAAATAGACTAAACAGATACTACTGTTCGCAAATTGTACACTTGGTGGCGTTGAAGGGATTTTAATGGCGATATATGATTAATAAATAAATTATACTTCAATGCACACGAAACATTTTACAGGAAAATATGAAAAGCGAGGTTCAATTTCTGTGAGAGATTGATGATCTGTACGATTGTGTCCATAATGATGATTGTCTCCTGGATGACATCGACAGAACTTGACCAAATTGACATAGGATGACCTCTGAGTTACGCCCTTTTTAACTTAAAAATAAACAAGGAATTATCGCTGAAGGAACAGAACTCAGTCATGTGAGTCAAAAATAAGCGTGCGAAGCAGCGCTGCTGGTCGACGCGAGTGTCACTGGCAAGTATTGTGATGCCGGCATGTAATAAGTACAACAATACAGAGCAGATGCCCCGGTTCACGACAAAAAGCCACCGAAGTGGCCTCGACTCCGATTCCGGCTGCTTTATCAAGGTCTAGGCTTAGGGAAGTGCGGTTTGGTCGCCTGCAGTTTTAGTTTTAAGCTATACAATGATTTGCAACGTGGGAATTTCGTGTTTTTAGGGTTCCGTACCCGAAGGGTGCCAAGCGGGATCCTATTACTAAGACTTCACTGTCTGTCTGTCTGTCTGGCTGTCTGTCACCAGGCTCATCTCATGAACCGTGATAGCCAGGCAGTTGAAATTTTCACAGATGATGTATTTCTGTTGCCGCTATAACAACAACAACAAATAATGACAAATACTAAAAACGGAATAAAATTTCCACTGCAAAGTTAAGTTTATATTTAGAACCCGCTTAAGTACTTTTTGTTTGCTAGTAGTCTTATATTATTGGTTGGCCATCAGCTATGCATATTATTTTCTATACAACGATTTCTATGCAAATTGACTGACAAATAAGGTGTCTAATGCAATGGATTTCTTAATGTCGTTTATTTGTATTTAAGTGGTGCCAAGAACATGTTTTTTACCAACTTCGACATCGGAACGCTACTTGTAAATATACATATTCAGGGTGTGGCGTAAAGAGTGGATAACCCGAAAACCGATAATTAATCTTCTCCCACAAAGCAAGTTTCAGAAGAGAAAGACAAGCCATGTTTCTCCTGTTTCAAAGTACCATTTCCTTGTTAGTATTGGGAGCCTCGAAAAGTAAGATAGCCGAATTGGTGGCCAATCCGGTAAGAGACGAAATTGAATAATTTGGGGTCACGTTTACAATATTTATTAAACAAGTTTAAAAAAATTTATAAGACATTTATTTGACTATGCACACACACACACATATAACAAGTAAAAATAGCACAAGTTAAACAAAGCAACATCGTTGAGCAAGTAGACAGACAAAAAGAACAAAGAAATAAGCACAAGCAAATATTTTTTTTATTTTATTTAAACACATGAATCCTTAATCCTTTCACTACGATGGCAAACTCAACTTCAGCCTTGAAACTGGTTTTATTGACACGCTAAGAAGACGAACACATAAACCGTGGAGGACGGGACGGGACGGGAGGAGGAGTACAGGAGGTCAATTTTCGTGTGGAAAGTGCAAAGGGCCTCTGACTCAGAATGTGCTGGAGAGGCAGACCACTCCGCGCCGGCCTTAGATCAGTCGTGTGTCAACGTGCAGCATTCGGAAAAACTAATAAATTCATAAATAAATTGGCAGCGTCAATATAATAATAATTATAAATTATTATTGATAAGATAAGATAAGAATGTTCTTTATTGTCACCGGGAAAAATGCAAACACAAAATATTGGCGGCCTTATTGCCAAAAGCAATTTCTTCTGAACCACATTACGATGTAAAGTTGCTGAAGGAAACGAGAAAGACGGGAAGCCGGTGCAAATTTGAATATTGATACTTATACTTATAACAACACTCTTATATACTTTTACTTATACTAATATCACAAACATACATATATATATATATATATATATATATATATATTGTAATAAAATTCTACATAGGACACAAGGAAAGTAATGACACCTACACACCGGAAGACAGTTAGATAGATATTTTAATGATTAGAGTCTTCGAGTGAATTCATGATTACGTTATCCCCAGGTATACATTGTATACAGGTGTACATTAATTAAATTATAATAAATAAATACGAAATTGAATTGTAAATTATTAATCGTCACTCTGCCTCTTCGCTATTCAATCTACCTTGTGCAATTATAATTTTCAGCTGACATATTCAGTCCAAGAAATGTACTGGTAAGGCATGAATATTGTGATAAAGTGCATTGTATGCCGACAGCGACATTTTATACTGCGGATCAATCGATGAAGACTGTTGGAGGAGGAGGCAGATGAAGACGAGCGAAGAGTGTCTGAAGCATGACCGCTAGCAATATTGGCAACCCCCGTCCACCTGCCACAATTGAACGTGGGGTAATTTTCAGCAGTCTAGTTAGATCTCTACATAGCTAGACACTTAGACACTTCCTTAGTCAGTTTGCTCAGACAGGCGAATAAATATAGTTATTTATTCACGATGACAAACCATAAAAAGCTATATTTATTCAACTGTCTAAATGAAGTCCACAGGAATACATTTCGGTTAATTAACTTATAAATTATTTTCGTCTGCTTCTTGTGTACTTTGACCCTTCTCAATGTCATCCACTTCTTTGGGCTATAGATGTCAACTTACGCTAAAAAAAACCGGCCAAGTGCGAGTCGGACTCGCGCACGAAGGGTTTCGTACCGTTATCGATACAACATTAGACACAAAGAACGAGAAAAAACGGCAAAAAATCACGTTCGTTTTATGCCCCCCTTTAATATTTATTGTATTTTAATTTTCTTTTTATTATTTTATTTTTATTAATTTTTTATTATTTAAGCGAATATAGAACTAAATATTCTGTGAATATTTCAAGCGTCTACCTATTGCCGTTATTAATCTCGAGCAAAAAACGGCAAAAAAAATTACGTTTGTTGTATGGGAGCCCCCTTAAATATTTATTTTATTCTATTTTTTTATATTTTTTGTTATAGAGGCAAAAGAAATACATCATCTGTGAAAATTTCAACTGCCTAGCTACCACGGTTCATGAGATACAGCTAGGTGACAGACAGACAGACAGACAGTGAAGTCTTAGTAATAGGGTCCTGCTTGGCACCTTTCGGAACCCTGAAAACACGAAATTCCCACGTTTCAAATTATTGCGCCACTTAAAACTAAAACTGCAGGCGACCAAACCGCACTTCCCGTGTAAAAAATAGTATGTGAGCAGCACAACGCAACCTATATGCGTCCTACTACAGTGCACGGGCCCTTCCCGCGTAAAAAATAGTATGTGAGTAGCACAACGCAACCTATATACGTCCCACTACAGGGCACGGGCCCTTCCTGCGTAAAAAATAGTATGTGAGTAGCACAACGCAACCTATATGCGTCCCACTACAGGGCACGGGCCCTTCCCGCGTAAAAAATAGTATGTGAGTAGCACAACGCAACCTAAATGCGTCCCACTACAGGGCACGGGCCCTTCCCGCGTAAAAAAATAGTATGTGAGCAGCACAACGCAACCTATATGCATCCCACTACAGTGCACGGGCCCTTCCCGCGTAAAAAATAGTATGTGAGTAGCACAACGCAACCTATATGCGTCCCACTACAGGGCACGGGCCCTTCCCGCGTAAAAAATAGTATGTGAGTAGCACAACGCAACCTAAATGCGTCCCACTACAGGGCACGGGCCCTTCCCGCGTAAAAAAATAGTATGTGAGCAGCACAACGCAACCTAAATGCGTCCCACTACAGGGCACGGGCCCTTCCCGCGTAAAAAAATAGTATGTGAGCAGCACAACGCAACCTATATGCATCCCACTACAGTGCACGGGCCCTTCCCGCGTAAAAAATAGTATGTGAGTAGCACAACGCAACCTAAATGCGTCCCACTACAGGGCACGGGCCCTTCCCGCGTAAAAAATAGTATGTGAGTAGCACAACGCAACCTATATGCATCCCACTACAGGGCACGGGCCCTTCCCGCGTAAAAAATAGTATGTGAGTAGCACAACGCAACCTAAATGCGTCCCACTACAGGGCACGGGCCCTTCCCGCGTAAAAAATAGTATGTGAGTAGCACAACGCAACCTAAATGCGTCCCACTACAGGGCACGGGCCCTTCCCGCGTAAAAAATAGTATGTGAGTAGCACAACGCAACCTAAATGCGTCCCACTACAGTGCACGGGCCCTTCCCGCGTAAAAAATAGTATGTGAGTAGCTCAACGCAACCTAAATGCGTCCCACTATAGGGCACGGGCCCTTCCCTTTGAGAGAGAAAAGGGGAACCTTGAAGAAAAAGTATATTAAGTCTTTCTTGTATAATAAGATGACTAACCTAAGAGGAAGGTGTAGGTGCTGGGCAATCTGAAATACACTACAGGCACTACAGTATCTAAGTGGTCACATAGATTTAACATAGATTTACGGTCTTATATCCAATAAATTTAAAAAAATCAACGGACGTTTGTCCGGTGAAAACGTAGATTTTGATGCAGGATTTCTTGGCAGATCTGTAGGATTTATTGATGATCATCAGGTACAAATCCGGCCCTACTTGAATCGACTGAGATTCGGGAAAATATCATAGTAACCACTGCCAATGGGTTATAATAATACCATTCACTACACGTTCTATGTTGCGAAATATGCTACGACCTCGTCACACATACCTGATTATCTGTTAATGAGATCCACACTCAGATAGCTAGGTTTTATATCGATTGCATGTTATATGCATATTATTTTGATGCCTGAAAATATGACTCGCTCACAAAAGTTATAAGCAACTCATAAATGAGAATGATTAAATATTGTGAGGAAAGCAGCCTTACTAACGCTGTCTTATAAACTTCGTTTTGTTCATTTCGATAACATTATGCTTTTTAAGGGGTAGAACATTGGACTCGGAAGCGAGAGACACAGGTTCGATTCCCAGTGCGGGCATGTACGTATGACTTTGTTTTCTAAGTTATGTACATTTGTGATTGTGAAGTTATAGTAGCAATACCACTCGCTAACGGTGAAGAAGAACATCGTGACGAAACTTGAGCGCCTGAGCTATTCACATACCTCAGCGCTTGAAATCGCCAATCCACGGTGGACACGCCCATACTCTCTCCATGAGAGAAGGCTTGTGCCCTACAGTGGGACGTATATAGGCTGTTTATGTATGTTATGTTATGTATGGTTTTTAATAGGAGCTTAGAGCCCGAACCTCTCCGGGGCCTAGAGTGTAATAAACACAGTTGTTTAATTTAATTATATTAACACTAGGCTTGGGTAGAAAATATCGAAATATCGATGTTTTTTTCAGAAAATAATCTATATATTTCGGCGATTTTATTTTTTTCGATGTTTATTTATGGCTATAAAAATCGATATATTTTTAAGAGCCTGACTTAAGCTTCATACTGTACATAAGACCAATCAGCCGCTACATTACGCGCACCAAATTCTGAACGATTCTTATCGTCTGTCTAATTCCATACAAATTGCTCTCACAAACGTCAGATTCCGACAGGATTTGGTGGGTATTATTAGGCTGATCTTTAAAGAATTGACTTAGTAGGCTGTATAAGTTTAGTTTCCGTAGTCTTGAACATAAACAAAAATGGGTGTCACTGTGTGTTTGTGTGTGTTTGTTTGCATTTATTTTTTGCAACCGTTACGGTGAAATTTTTGTCGATATATAGGTATTGACACGATTGAAAGATATCGTTATATTTTATATTTTTGATTTTTTATATAGATATATTTTTTCCATTTGCCCATGCTTAATTAGCACGACAATAGATGTTACTTGCCTGAACTTTTTGTATTCTACTAAGCAAAAGCAGCACAATATCATTCCAATAGCATAACCCGCGCAAATTAAATAGGCGAACATCGAATCGCGTGAGGCACCGAGTAAGTTGCACGGGTTATACCATTGGAATGCGATTGGTTATTAGACTAGGAATAGTGTCAATGAAATAACCACTGTACTAATATCGCACACCCATATACCAATGTACCCATCCAGTGTGACTGAAGATGCCACTGGACGCTGTATAGTATAAATCATCTCATTACGTAGATACATAGGTTAAAGTTTATTTTTATACCAATATCACTCTATTGAACAACTATGCATTTAAGAGACTCGCCCCCCGGGAATATTGCCGGACCATCGTCACATTGGTTTTCTACTACACAAACGTTTTCTAAACGTTTGTGTTGTTATTTAACATTTCCTAAAATGCTTCTCAGAACAGAAATAGTTTCATCTTGAAGTAAAACCCGTAGAAAAGACTGCAAAATATGTATGCTGTTATATAAAATCACTTGAGGATGTAGTAAAGTTTTTATACCTGCCTAGAGTGGACACGCAATAGTACTTGGTAACGTAGAGATTATAACGATAGTAGGTAAAGTCGACAGGGCATCAACCTTTAGATCCGAGCACTCTACCCAGTTGCGTTACGGGCGACTTTGCAACTAAAAGGTAAAGGTTAATGTGCTTTCGACTGTACATTTTATTGTTGAGCTGTAAATGCCGTCACGTATTTTGGTTTGCACTTGGACAATGGCTGAAGTTCCTTGTGAAATACGCTCATTGAGAGATGTTTATTGTTGAGTATTTGTAATTTTAGTAAATAAACTCATATTAATTGTGTATACGATGCAATGATCTTTAATAATCTTAATTCACATATAAAGTCACCTTTGTGATTCATGTGCAAAAAAAAATAAGTTGCAATTTTTTATTTCACACAAAAGCGAGTCTATTGTCCACTCAGATTGTCATTGCCTTGAGAGTTAAAATACGGGTGGTGGTTTCCTAACAGAGTTTTCCAGAGCTTAACGTTTTAGATAGTTTTCCTTGCTGTCCCAACATGTTATTTCTAAAATGAGCCTATTTAGAAATACCCTAGTTTTTGTGTTTTGCAACAACCTTCGCTCTTTGAGACTTCCAGATTTATATTTTTTCATCGACTTCATTAAATATCAGGGTTTCATATTTTTCTCAAATTCGCCTTTTTTGTGCTCTACTAATATTGCAGCCTTCAATAAATTCAAAATTTTACTTAGAGAATGTCCATTCCAAGTAACACATTACAATTATTTGTCAAACAGTGCCAGGTAGAAAATCCGCAAAGTTTCATAGGCACATTTTTAAATTAAAATTTAAGAAAAAAAGATAAACTGGTAGAACTAAAGATGTTGTACATGACAAACTCTTATTGACGTGTTTCGAAAGTTGCGCAATTTAGAAATAATCCTGTGAATATATGAATGAATGAATAGAAATAATAAACAGTCTTTACATCGTTTTGAGCCATCGACACAAAATGCAGCCGATAAAATGGCACGTTACAAATACGTTTCTCTTGTGTCCTAAATCGCCGGTCGCCAAAGCATGCGTAGAACTCGACAAACACGACAAAAAAACTAGCAAAAAACCGCAAGCCATTAAAATGGTAAATAATCATTAACTTTTTTGCAAATGTCATGGGAATTGCAGTCCATCTAAAATGAATAGTCACGTAATCGGAGCTTAGAGTGACAATTTTGAAGATAAAATCGTTATTATTTTGATCAGCACAATTAAAAATTAAAATAGCCGTACTCAAACCTATGTGCCAGTAAGCCAGTACTACTGATGAATTTATATTTTTTTCTTAAACATGCGCGGAAATGTTGTCATTACTTTTGAATAAAGAACACGCGAAGTATCATATTTATGTAGACTGAAAAACGAAATAATTTTAATTAATTAAAATGATTTAATTAAAATGAGTTCCGATGATTCTGAAAGTGAAGAAAGAAAGAAAGACGTTAATTGAAACAAATTAACCCATCGCAAGAAAGAAAAGGCATACCACTCGTTGTTACAAACAAGAAAAAAAAATAAGTCACATAATATACAGGAAAGGACATGGCAAAGTCAGAGCGTACATGTTGTGGTGTGTCAAAGTTGCCACAAAGGGCAAAAAATACTTGATTTTGTTTCTGAGGCACTGGAGAGTGTAAGTTAATCCAGTGTCTCAGAAATGGACAATCCATACCACGCTAGGTAAACTCCACAGAAAGGCGCGAGCGCAGCCGCACACACACAGCCTCATTCCGTTCCGCGTTCGTACACGCCGCCAAACGCACACACAGGCAAATATCGACCAGTACTTATTTGTACTGTGGTCCATACGGTCAGCAACCGCCCTCACTTTGGTGTTTCCCTAAGATAATTATTTTGCCCTAAATCGATTAGAGCAATTTTTGCGACGATTGTACGATAGTTGAATCGTAATCGACCCATTGGCACCCACTGCTGGATATAATAGACCTCGGCATGTTCACGCCACGCGCCATCTTTCACGATCCAGGGGCCTAATTGTGCGCACCAAATCCTGTCTGAACCCTGAGGTTTGCGGCAGCAATTAGTATGGAATTTGACAGACGATTGAAATCTTTCAGGATGTTCTGCTTGTAACATAGGGGCTGTGCTGTACGCAACCACTGTTTGCCGGCTACACGGGCTATATCGACGGACTATCTGGGGCCTTTTTCATAGAACTACAATTCAGGGTTTACTGTGACAAGTAGTTGTAAGTACATTGCAAAGTTGATTGACCCACACATTAACAAGGAAGACTCGGCTATGCAAGGTTAATCGAATTAACATAACATAACATAACATAAACTCACGCCTGTATCCCAGAGGGGTAGGCAGAGACCAGGGAGTGCCACTTGCTACGATCCTGACAGATCACTTTCGCTTCCTCAACATTCATTAGTCGTTGCATGCACGCACGCCGGTTTCGGGTACTTTTTATCTTGCCCTTTGTTAATACATCCTCTATTTGGTCGAAGTATGTCCGTCTGGGTCGTCCCTTACCGGCCCTTCCATCCACATTCGCTCGATATATTTGTTTTGTCAATCTTTCTTCCTTCATCCTCTCCACATGTCCAAACCAACGCAACGTTCCTTTCTCAATTCTTGTCACTACATCCTCTTTCAGTCCACAACGTTCTCTAATCACACTATTGCGTATCCTGTCATTCAAAGTAACAAAGTAATCGAATTGTCATATAAATATGAATTATTGTAGTTCTATGAAACGCGGTCCTGGCCGATGGTTTGCAGACTCATTGTGTAAGACACCGCTATTAGGTACATACTTTATTATAATTGATAATAAATATATGTCATACTCTCTCTCTGAAAAAAGGCCTGTGCCCTACAGTGGGGCGTATATAGGCTGCTTATGATACATACATGAACCGTGATAAACCCATGTATCCCGGAGGAGTAGGCAGAGACCAGGGTTGGCCGCTTGCTTGTTTTTTATTGATAAATAAGTACGAATAACAGTTACGTTGTCTTTATTATTTTGGTAATAATAACTTCCACACAATAACCCCTCATGGTTAGAAAACCATGAGGGAGGCCTATGTCCTGCAGTGGGCGTCAAATGGCTGATGATGATGATGATGAACTTCCACACAACATAATCACTTGTCCTGGTCCCAAACTAGGATACACCGTGCTATGGTAACCGGGCAAGGACATCACAAACATGGAAATACACCCAGACTGATGCCATTTGTACAAATGTACGGCGGCCCCAATGTGGATCGAGCCCACGACCATCGTAATGAGACGTGATGCAGCTAGACCAAGGAGGCAGGTTGATTATTTGTAAGTACCTACTGTTACGATACAGACATTACGTCTAGGCCTACACTCTTGTATGTCGGACAGAACTGTAGGAAAGATTTTTATGGCTCCAGTGAGGCCCTTCTCTTTCTATTTATAACTAAAGGTGTCTGAATGAACTTTTAAATCAAGTAGGAGCACAACTACCTATTTATTTAGACAGATTCGCAACAGCCTGTTTAACACGCAATCTTTGTTTATTGTATTGATTTTTTTTTAGTTAAAGTTATTTTCTTCTTAACGAATAACTGAGGTATTTTTTTTATTAACAGCAACTTTTAATATTATATTATTCATAGCACAATAAAAAAAACAAATTGAAATTTTGTTTGAATTCTGGACTTAACTAAACTATAATCATAAATTCTATATTTACAAATAAAACACCTGCCCCAGGTCACTGTCCCGCCGCAATGAGCCCAGAACGCTAGTGACGTTGCCTCTTGGGATGGCCAGGCTATAACCTCTGGCCGAGGTACGGGGCAGCCCTCTGGCACAGTATAATGAACACACAGTAGGCAATGTTGGCCGTCCACTGGATTTAACCACCTACGCTCGCTCGATCATAGTAGTCGCGACAGGGTTGACGAGCTTGCGTTTTGAATTCGATACTGCCACATTTAAATATTGTCATCCCATTTAGATACCAGGTATTTCGAGGGTTGTAGGTAGTTATTTATATTAATTGCTTGTTTAGTATGAAGTCTAATAAGTTGATATGAAATAATATGTCTAGTGTCTACTCATAATGTAACAGAAAGATCCATACAGAATGTAATACAATCTCATTGAAAAAAGAGCAGGAAATTTAAAACAAGTTAACTCTGGTCTTGATACTGTCGAGTGTAGACATCCGTACACCAGACAATATAGTCGACGTGATTTCCACATTTTTGTCTAGCTAGCCGATCCGACGCGTGGCCGGCGCGGTGAACACCGGACTGCGGTGTGCCTGAAGCTCACCGAGATCTCGCGTTTCGTAGTTATGTATATTTTACAGGCGCGTTTCGGACGTTAGTAGGAAGATTGGTAACTGATTCTTGTTTAAACTGTCCCTTTGGTCTCCCAGTGCATCGATTAGGCGCGCCGCCAGGTCTTTGAACAGCAGGCGCGCCTCTAGGCCCCAAATGCTCATCGGTTCGACCCCAAACGGCGCAAATATGTAATTTTCGCCAATTGAACCATACTTGCGAATGACTTAATGTCACAGGTACTCACACATGCGCTATAATTATGTAAATTGTTGTGATATCCATGGTATTTCAATGGTAATAAATAATAATGTTTTTTTAACCTAGTAAAGACCGAAGTGCAGTTTACGAGCAAAGATGTTTAAGACTGCTGTTAGGTACTCACGCGCACAAACTAAAATTTTTAATTATTGTAAAAAAATATACTGGTGGTCTGAGGAAACATATTCAAAACATATTGTTTTTGTTTTTATCCTGTAATTAGTTTTTGACTGAGAAAATTTGATAAAACCAATAATTGTGGAAACAACTTTCTTCATCAAAACTTAGTATAGTAAAACAAAATATTTAGAATGTCCGTAACTTTTTTATATATCAAACCCTACCACATTTATCAAAAGTATACTAATTATATAAATTTCAAAAAAATGTTAGACTGTGCGAGCGAGGCAGCATGCCAGACACAATAGCAGTCTTAAGACATTGAGGAACACTCACGTGATCTACTGGTTTTTTCGTTCTTAACACACCCACAAACATTTATTGTCCGTTCATCATCATCAGCCGCCATTTGACGTCCACTGCAGGACATAGGCCTCCTTCGTGGTTTTCTAACCATGAAGGGTTTTGCCATAATCGCCACACTTGGCTGGCGGGTTGGCTATCGCAGTATGCGGTTGGAGACTCAGGAAGACGCTGCTGCCCGTCTCCTGGTAATTTATTTCCCTAGTCGCTTTCTACGACATCTGCGGAAGGAAATGGAGTGACGCTACTCTTAATCCGGCGCCACACGGAACCTTGTCCGTTAGTGAGTTGATATCCGTCGCGTGGAACCCAGTCAGTAACGATTTTGCCTCCCTGCCTGGGCCCACGTGACCCGTCCAATTCCACTTCAACTTAGCAGTTGCAGCTCCGACATCGACAATTTTGGTTCTGGAGCGCAGTGTTGTGTTACGGATTTTGTCAATCCTTTTTACAGCCAGTATACTGCGCTCCATTGAGTGGAGAGCTAAAGGGGGGCCTTTGCCCAGCAGTGGGACACACTCGGGGCTACATAAAAAAGAAAGAGTTGATATTAACAATTGTTTTGTCCTGTTTGCTTAATCTAATAATAACTGAGAAAGGCCTGAGGGCTACACGTGAATTAAATACATTTTATGCACGTCTTATTAACTTTTCAAGTTATCTCTTTCTTCGAATAATGTATTATAATAAATAACTAGTACTAAGAATGGCATCGCACTTTCTAATATAATTAATTACTAGCTGTCCCGGGGAACTTCGTTCCGCCACAAAATCCGTTTACACGGTTTTTGTTACGATGGCAACCGAATAAATAAATATCTTAGAGTTTGGCTTAAAACATGGTTACGGTAACAATAAAATATTATCCCACGGAAACGCATTACCGGGCAATTAAATATTATATGTCTCAATTCAGATCTTTGTCTATCTGTATGCCAAGTTTCATGTAAATCCGTTGAGCCGTTACTGCGTGATTGAGTAACAAACATCCAAACATCATCACAAAAATAGTAGGAAGTAGGATTGTAAGCTAATGAATTTACTTTTGACAAATGGGGTCACTAGATAATAAAATAATGGAAATTTTAAACATGTTAAATATCTTTAATATTTTAATCGGAAATACCATGTTAAAAGATAAATAAATATGATTAATTTTTTTCTCTGCGACTAATACTTTTCATAATATAACCTGTCAACAAGTAAATATCAGGCTATGATGGGCTCAGGCTATGACGCCACAACTTGTACGTAAGGCCTTATAATGTATGAAGTGTTTATCAATATTTGTGTTATCTCGTAAAAAAATGTATTTACACATGTATATACCTTTATAAGAGAACGTTTAGTATTCAATGAGAATACTAAATCTAATAAGCTTTTATTATTTCGCATTTTTGTGATAAAATAATAAAATGTATTTACTAACCCACTTTAAGAAATATATAAATATAAAAATATTGAATATTATTTAAAACCCCGAAAAAAGTATTTTTATGGTTTTATTTTGAAATTTTTCCTAAATTTGTATTTATCTTCTACGATATAAAAGCAATGTCACTCCAATCTAAGTGAGACGCAAGTACCGCATTGTACTGGCCATGTCTTTTTCATAACAAAAATATATCTAAAATGTTTCTGATTGTACGTTATAGCAACACATTACACCATAATTGTCAAAGGTAAACTCATTATTTCAGAAACAATTAAAAGGGACGACTGTGCGATCAATCCAGACTTGGCCCCCGTGGTGGAGTATGGCCTATACCTTCCTCAGGGAAGAGACCCGTGTCCCTCGGTGGGGACATAATGGGTTGATGATGATGATGAAACTGTGCGAGCGAGAGGGATGGCAGGGGCCTGTTTCACAGAAAGAAAAGACAAAGAAAGAAGACATTTATTTAAATTGTCACAGAAACACAAACTAAACACAGAACTAAAATTCACGGTTTGCTGTGACAATTCGATGTACATTGCAAGGTCGATTAACCCACAGATTAACAATTAGACTCTGTTACGCCATGCACATCGAAAATTCAAGATAAACTACCAATTGAAGTTTTATGAAACTTGGCCCAAATGTCAAAGTAACCCTAAATCCGTGTAAAAAGTATTTTAAAAGCAGGGTGGAAAAAGTATTCGCGCACTGACTAGGTGATTAGCCTTCTGTTGAGTACAACGCTTTGTAGCACGGTCTTGCACAAGCCAAACAAAATAAACGCCGCCAACCTTTCTACATTTCGTTACGTAACAATGAATAGCACAAACTTAGTATTGACACACAGCCGTGACTTGTTTTGGGACAAACGACCTTAGAGCTAAGATTTTAAGCTCCAAAGCCGGATTAGGAAGAGCTCCTTGACCCTCGTAAAGAATGGCCTTTGTCGCACAGTCGACAGCACATCAACCTTTACACACGTACGTGGTGGAGAATTTGCACCAAAAATTTTAATGTGAGAAATGAGGTATTCGCTGTCTTTGTAATATTGGGGGGGGGGATAGTGATTAGGTATCCACCGTCACAACAATAATTATGTATCGTGTTCGTTAGATATATTCATATTTAAGCGCACAGAATGCGCCAAGCCCGCGCCAACTATAAAGGACACAGGTCTTTCTCAGGAGTATGGGCTCTGTGAGCACTCCAAAAACATCGGTTTCATTCATCGCAATGTTATTCCTTCACCGTTAGCGAGTAGCATTCACAAATGGCCGTAGATAACAAAGTTATTGGTCTATTCCAGGATTCGAACTCTGGCTGCTGGGCCTGCGTTGTGGAATATTGTCTTTCTTTGAAACTAGAAGTTGGCCGAATGTTCTAGTTCGACTGGAGATTTCCGCACTTAGCCTCATAGTTGGGCCATTGTACGTAGCAAGTGCTGAGGTATGTAAATACCTCAGACACTATGGTTTCCTCACGATGTTTTCCTTCACCGTTAGCGAGTGGTATTGCTACTATAACTTCACAAATGTACGTAACTTAGAAAACAGAGTCATTGGTACATGCCGGGATTCGAACCCATGACCTCCCGAATGAGAAGCCGGCGTTCTACCGCTCCGCTACCACAGCTCTAAGTTGGCCGAATTTCGACGTTGTATGTTTTGATGGGGTTTTTCTTCCACTCAAGGTTAGGAAGCTGTAAAATTTATTATTGGTTATGCTTTGTATTTCATGGTATTTATATTACAAAGTAAAAAATCGTTTTTACACGGGTAGATTTTTGTAAGCAACGTTCATTAGATTGGCAATTTTAAGCGCTGAGGTATATGAACACCTCAGGCACTCAGGCTTCTGCACAATATTTTCCTTTACAGTTAGGGATTGCTACTACATCACAAATGGTTCGTTATATACTATGTATTCCTTCATCATCATAAGCAGCCTATATACGTCCCACTGTAGGGCACATGCCTTCTCTCAGAGAGAGAGTATGGGCTTAATCACCACGCGTGCCCACCGCGGATTGGCGATTTTTAAAGCGCTGAGCTATAGCTGTAGCTCAGACACCCAGGTTTCCTCACTATGTTTTCCTTCACCGTTAGCGAGTGGTATTGCTACTATAACTTCACAAATGTACATAACTTAGAAAACAAAGTCATACGTACATGCCCGCACTGGGAATCGAACCTGGGTCTCCCGCGTCCGAGTCCAATGTTCTACCCACTATGTAGAACTATGTATGTTAAATAGTAATTTCGTTTGCACATTAATTCACTAATAATAACACGAACAAAAAAAAATCTCAATTTGTTTTTATTTTTTCTACAGAAAGTTCCAAGAATATAAAAACAGAAATGACCATTTTAAAGTTGCAAGTATTGAAAGTGGGTTAATTTATCGATGCTAAAGAAACATTGTTCAGGTTTTGCGTTATTTCAATAAGACGTTGTATATAATAAAGGGAGTTTATTCATCATGTGTATGTATTTGTATCTGACTACAAGTTCTGAACGCATCAAAAACATCGTGGCTGTCAAGGATTTCATTGTCTACGATAATGACATTTGATGACTCCATCGCTGCTCTGAGTGTACCTCAGCTTATTATTGTAATTTAAGTGCGCGTGCATCAAACAAAATTTTGCTTTGAGGGCAAAGTTATATTGTCCGAAAGCAATGCAATGCAAAGTTATAATGAGTTATCCGTAAAAAGTTATAAAAACCCTGCATATAACCGTAAAAACTTTTTGTAACTATGTGTTGGAATTCTTTAAGTAGATTATAATGGAGTTGATATACCTGGGAGAACAATGCTTCTAAATAAATAAAGATAAAAAACCGGCCAAGTGCGACTCGGACTTGCGCACGAAGTGTTCCGTACCATTATATACAAAATTTTAATATTTCAAGCTTCAACCTGTTGATGTTGATATCGAGCAAAAAACGGCAAAAAAATCACGTTTGTGGTATGAGAGCCCCTCTTAAATATTTATTTTATTCTGTTTCTAGTATTTGTTACTATAGCGGCAACAGGAATACTTACATTATCTGTGAAAATTTCAACTATCTGTCTATCACGGTTCATGAGATACAGCCAAGTGACAGACGGACTGACAAACAGCGGAATTTTAGTAATAGGGTACGGAACCCAAAAAAGAGCGCGTGTAGAGTGAAAATTCCGTAAACATAAATAATACAAAAAATATAAACTAACAAATATATTAATTCCGTCCAGTAAAGTTAAGCATAATTATGGCGCAGGAACCGACAATTATTAATACTAACTAGTTTGGTTTTAATTTCTAAAATACAAGCTTGATTGGAATAATTTTTTTTAAATATATTGCACTGACATAATGTTATAAAAACTTTTTGTATTTTCGTCAAAAATAAGTTATGAGAAAAACCGCAAAACTCGCTATTTCACATTTTCCCAGAACTATTTGCAAACAGATATTTATCTCATCGTAATATATTTAGTAATTTTAATTCCATTGTATGTCGAATATTTAAGAGCATGAAATTTTGACGCTAAAACACGATCTTAAGGGATGTAATTGTAGGTAGTCCCGTCATTATATATAAAAGTAAGGCCGTAGACAGACTGCAAAGATGTTAACCCGGTGCAAGGTAATGGAAAAACCTTGCATGTACAGGGTGACAGACAGAGGGAAAGTACATTAAAGTAATTCCTATTCATATGTAATTCCTGGTGTACATACAATAAAGAATATTCTATCTATCTATCTATCTAAAGTAGTTTATGATACTGTTGCATAATAAGGGTTCTTATAACACAGACTCGTTTTTTTAAAACATACTCGATGTTATAAAAAAACGAGCCGTAGGCGAAGTATCACACGAGTGGTATAAGACCAAGTTATGTATAGTGTCATACACGACTTTATCTAGTCTCACAGGAAGCGTAATTGGAGGTACTCGGAGAGGGTATGTTAATGTTGACCTTATTTCTGTTATTTTCAATACTGTTAACAAATTTATTTTGAAAACAAAACCAAACTTTGTTTAAATATTGAAAATTTTTTTGAAATGTTAAATGTTGGCGCCAAGGCGCAAACATCGATTGCGCATGCGTATTGCGTCGCCGCGGACTCGTTTATTGAAACCTTTTTTTTAAAGTAGAGGTTCATTTAAGATAGGATGTTTTACTACTATGTATTGACCAGTTAAGCCCCCATTTTCGGATGTATATATGTATACATTTTCTTGTACCTTTTATATTTCTTACTATTTTTTCAGTATTGAGGTTAAAAAAATAATAAATAAATACAGACAGACTAACAGACAGCACGTTGGCTTAATAACAGCGTCTCACTGGAAACCTGGGCCACGTTTCTTGAAACTACAATTCACAATTTATTATGACAATTCGATATACACTGCGCAAACGAGTCTTCCTACTTGTTAACCTATGGGTTATTCGGCTATGCAATATTCATTGAATTGTCATAGTTAACCATGAATTCTAGTTTTATAAAACAGGGCCCTGCAGGAACGGCACTCTAGAAATTAAATTGAGTGTTCCTTCAGTAATATGATCATTTTAAGGATATCAAAATTTAATGAGTAATGTTAAACTAACTGTATTCCGCGACTTCGTTTGCGTGGAAATTCTGATGCGTAATTTTCCGGGATAACTAAAATGTAGCCTATGTGCTATTCCTCTCTCTCTCGCTGAGAGAAGACCTGTGCCCTTAAGACTGAACGGATGTTGATAAAAGTTCAGGCGTGATTGAGTAAGTAACAAATATCCATCCATCCGTGCAAACTGTCGCATTTATAATAGAAGAAGAAGAAAAAATAAGCTAAGAGAGTTACTATTGCTCAGAAAATTATCACCATCATCATCATCATCATGAGCCATTTGACGCCCACTGCAGGATAATAACCAACAACCCGACTGCTGAGCATTAACTACTAAGCAGGTGGGACCAACCTAGGTACCAACCTAAGTTACTTATGTTGTTGAATTTGGTTCTGCTTAGTTAGCAGACGGGACCCAAATTCAAATTCACCAGTTAGCTATAATTCAGTTTTCTATTTTTTCCTTTTTAGTGTTTTTATTTTAATTTTTTGTTGGATTTATTCTAATTTCATATAGCCTATGACACTCGCGCAGACATAACGAATTGATTGAGATCTTATTTATCAAAATCTGACTATTGGTTAAGGAGCTATGAGGGAACGTTGAACCATACTTACGAGCTGAACACATTACCCTCCTTTTGGACTCTGCCACAGTCGGGTAGAAATAAGAGGGTGGGTCCCCCATACAATAATTTTTTTTTTCACATAATTGATCTTGCTCTATATAGTAAACCGACGAGTGATAATACAAATTAATGTCAAATAGTCATACAGATATGGTTCAAATCCCTGTCAGTAATTGCATCTTTGTAAAATTTTTTCATGTAAGTTTGTATATATGTATATACATATATGTATTTGTTTTTTAAATTACTGTTTAACTTAGTTATTTAAGTACAAAAATGATAGAGCAATGGGATTTTATATCAAATTTTTTCGTACGCAGAAAAGTTTAACAACAAATAGCGCTACCCGACATTCGTAAGTGTTTTAAAAAAAAGTAAACGGACGAAGCTCGGTCTCCTAGTTACTTTATTTCTAAGCAGCACATATTATCTATACTGTATATTATTATCTTACTGTCATTGAGTCCACACTAGTTTTTACGACAACGATGTTTGTAGTTTCGTTTGTTAGCCATTTTGGATTTAACATTTAGCATATAAGTTGGAGCAAATTGGTAATATACACTAGTGAAGAAATACCCAAATGTTGGTTTAGACATTTGATTAGCACTATCTTACCCGTACCTAAGTGTCAATACTATGTCCATTGGAAATTTCTCACCATTCGGTGTACACAACTTTAGATATATAAGAAAATTCTATGAGTTCTTCACTGCCAAGTACACCTTTAAAAACTTTTCCAACACTCAATACTTTATTGCAGCCATAAGTTTGGTAGGATCTTAAATAACAAATAATGTGTATAATTGTGGACCCTGTCGGGAAATTCTTAGAAAATCTTGTAGCTAAAGTGGTATCCAATACCTAGGAACTTTTTACTCTCAACAATTTTATCTTAAAACTAGAGTAATCTCTTAAAATGAATATTCTTATATATTCTTTTACTATTATATTGTATATAATTAGTTAAAATTTCTAACTATTTATTCGCAGTAAAGTAACTTTTTGGAACGAGCAGCTGTTTTAGGTTTTAACAGAATTTTTTGTCATTATAATATTGTTTCTGAGTGTCTAAATCTTAATTAAAATTGAAAATAAACTTGTCGTGCGTAGTTTTAATTGGGAAGTTGGTATGTTAAATTTGTTTTTGTGTCGTAGTGAATATGTCTTTTGGTTTTAAATAAAAATGTGGCTGCTTTCGCACAAACGCAATAGTTTGTTTAGAGAACGTTGTGGACTGAAAGAGGATGTAGTGACTAGAATTGAGAAAGGAATCTTGCGTTGGTTTGGACATGTGGAGAAGATGAAGGAAGAAAGATTGACGAAGCGAATTGATCGAGCGAATGTGGGTGGAAGGGCCGGTAAGGGACGACCTAGACGGGCATACTTCGACCAAAATAGGGGATGTATTAGCATGCAACGACTAATAAATGTTGAGGAAACGAATTTGATCTGTCAGGATCGTAGCAAGTGGCAGTCCCTGGTCTCTGCCTACCCCTCTGAGATACAGGCTTGAGTTTATGTATGTATGTATGTTTCGCACAAACTCACTTATTTAAAAAGTATATAGTGAGAATTTGGTGTTTTCGAAAGAGGGGTTCACAGCTGTCTTTTGTTTTATATTTACTACTAATCTTTTGATTTGCAAAAAGGGTAGAGACGTCGGTACTATTACCCCATAGTATGACACCGTTGCTGAGTAGTTGGAGCTGTTTGTAAATCTGTTGATTTTTAGGGTTCCGTGCCCGAAGGGTGCTCATTATAATATACTAATACATAAATTTCACATAATATAAACAGACAACAGACAAGACTTACTATGGTTACTATACAGAGAATCATAGCAACAGCATTACAGGTTTTCAGCGAGATAGTGAGAATATCTGACATCTGACTGATATTTTTTTGCTAATACTTTAATAATACCTCGATATTTTTTTATTTTATTCTATGTGGAGGTTGTACTCTCGACAGCACATCAACCTTTACATATGTACACTCTGCATAAGTCAACTTGCCACTTTGCAAAAAAAAATGTAAAGGTCTGCTGCTGTCGACTGCACAAGACTTGAGTGAAGAGCGCCTTATTGCTTAAAATAACAAAATTATTGAAATCTACATTCGTTTACCTTTATAAATCCTTTGAATATTTTATCCACCAATGCTCTCTCGTCACCTTGCATCCATTGAGTTTTATTTATTGACACACCGAAAACGAAAAGCGGCAATCTTTATTTTTATTTTAGTCTTTTATTCTTTAGCGGCCAGCAACAAGCTTTTTTTATGTAAGTCTTTATAGAAAATCTTCTTTTTCAAAGTTCCAAAACTTTTTCGCGCGCGTGTTTTTTTCCGCAAGTCTTGTCGCGAGGTGCGTGCGCGCAACTCGACCACCGCACTCGGTAACGGTTAGCTGATTGCAGTTAGTTCGCACCAGCTAGCTCGCAGAGGTACTTTACCTAGATAGCTCCGTACATCTACTCTGGTTCTATTCAAAAGGTTTGCCAACAGTAGGTATTGCTTCGAGATTAATTTTGACTTTATAGTGTTCAGTTGGAGTAAAAGTTGGCTATTCGTTTTCGCGTACTTGTCGGCGTTTTATGGCAGGTTTTACAAAAGTAGTGCTACAGATGTTTCAGAAAACCGGCAATATATGGTTAATATTTGCCAAATACCTACGCAAATACGAGTAACCAAGTGAGGCGCCCGCCGGCATGATAGGTTGGTATTTATGTTCGTTAAAAGAGTGGATCTCTCCTATAGCACAGGTTTTTAATAGAATATACCTTTGCCCAGCAGTGGGACACAAACGAGGCTACGTAAAAAAAAAAAAAAACGCTGTTAAATTCATACTGTTTATAAAATAAATAAATTTTGTATATTGTGTCTTACTATCTTTATAAATGCTTACTATCTTTAATATTCATTTTTATATGCCACCCCCCCCTCCTTATAACACACTTAGGTACTTATAAGTATTTTTATCTCTTTCTCTTTTGCTCGCCTACCTCAATTTTTGCCTCTCCTGTACCTCCTGCAGGTTGACTGGTAGAAAATGCCATTAGCATTAAGTCCACCTTTTTACACTATCTTCGTGCATTAGAGAATTCATAATAATAATGTTGTCCTAAAATATTTTGTTAAAAGACTAATAAACATTTAGGTCTTGTTTATAAAAAAATAACACGCTTTCTTAAAAACCCTCGAGAAATGAAAATTAGATTAGTCTGTGGTGGAGATTTTACAAGGAGTAGACGTAACCATAGCTTAAATGAACTTCCTCTCAGGAGTGTTTTAAGGAATCGTGTCTTTATAAATAAGACCGCTGCTGCTTCTAATTGAATATAATTTTACGCAAAAGCATATTCTCGGTGAAAATTGCTAATATTACGATTAACATGAACATATTAGTTAAGTCCAGTTCATTATTTTATTTTGTTTTTTTTTTCTTGTGTTATGAATAAATTTATCTCACATGAATCTTTTTATCAACTCATTATTTTCAGTTCAGTATTTGTCTGTTCATTTTCCAATTTCTTAACCTTTAATTTCATTGGTTTAAAAACTCGTAGTTATTTGCTAGAACATGGTATACATGTGTTCTTGTTAGTCTTTGTAATAATAAATCAACTCCTCCAAAACGGCTTCAACCATTTCAAAAACCTATTTAGAGGCTAAAAATTCCACCCATGCCGGGACTTGAACCCGCGACCTCTGGCTAACCGTGCCAGGGCTCTCCCAACTGAGCTAATGGGCAAATGCAAACATCGATGAAATTTCGAGTCTCTTTACAAACTTCTCTGTATTACGTACAGGCAGCGACATCTGGCCGAAGCAATTTACATCACTTGCAGCCCCGAGTAACCCACTTTGCAGTTAGGTTTTTACATCGGAATGATATCGCTGTACCTATTTAGAGTCTCGCCCATTTTTATAATTATTTTTTTTGTATCTTTTGTAGGTCTGAGAATAGGTCGCAGGCTAATTATAATATGGCAAAACAAGTCAGCTAGTAAAAAAATAAAAATTACATAACTTCACGCCTGTATCATCTGACCTGTCAAACCTCATTCGCTTCATCAACATTCATTAGTCGCTGCAGGCACGCAAGCCGGTTTCGGGTACTCTTTATCTCGCTTTTTGCGTTGAGACTAAAGGTCATCTTAGGAGAAGGTATGAACCTACCTGATCATGACACCAGACTACCTCATAGGTCTAACTCTAATATACTTGATTACCAGAACAGAGATCGTCGGGTCAATTCCCGCTAAAGGCGTACTTGGCGCTAAAGACTGGGTGTATTTCCATGTTTGTGATATCATACATACATATATAAACTCACGCCTGTATCCCAGACGGGTAGGCAGAGACCAGGGACTGCCACTCGCCATGATCCTGACAGATCACTTTCGCTTCCTCAATATTCACTAGTCGTTGCATGCACGCACACCGGTTTCGGGTACTTTTTATCTTACCCTTTGCTAATACATCACCTAATTGGTCGAAGTATGTCCGCCTGGGACGTCCCTTATCGGCCCTTCCACCCACATTCACTCGATATATTTGTGTCGTCAATCTTTGTCTGTGATAACATTGCCTGATTATCGTAGCACTGAGCATTATCCGTGTGGCGCCGAACTAAGAATAGCGTCACTCCATTTCATTCCGTGGATGGCGTAGAAGGCGACTAAGGAAATAAATTACCAGGAGACGGGCAGCAGCGACTTCCTGAGATTCCAACCGCATACTACGATCGCCAACCCGCCTGCCAAGCGAGGCGATTATGGCAAAACTTTTCATGGTTAGGGAAGACCACGAGGGAGGCCTATGTCCTGCAGTAGGCGTCAAATGGCTGACGATGATGATGATGATGATGAGCATCCTAGTTGGAAACCAGGATAAGTGATTGCGTTGTGTGGAAGTTATTATTATTAATTCATGAGGAGAAAACGCAGTTCAATATTAACAGGATGGGTTCCACGGCCGGTCAATGTCTACCGCTAACCGGAGATAATTTCATTAATTTTTAATTTTGTATGCTCGATCAGTTCTATGACCATTTCGTAATTTATACTTTATTTATGGTTTCAACATCCAGAGGCCCGTTTCATAGAAGTGCAATTTATGGTTTACTATGACAATACGATGTACATTGCAGTCGATTAACTCACAGATTAATAAGTAGACTCTGCTACGCAATGTACCTCGAATTTTCGAAAAGTACCCGTGAAGAAGCGTGAACTTATGTGTCGATTTTCACACTTGTTCACCGGAGGTTTGTATACATTTGCGTTTTATTCAATTTCTTTATTTTATCATCATCATCAGCCTATGCTTGTCCACTGCTGGACATAGGCCTCTCCTATAGCACGCCACTGAGCACGGTCCTCGGCTCTTGCCAGCCACCCTGCGAAGATCATCGCTCCACCGAGTCTGAGGACGTCCTACACTACGTTTACCGATCCGCGGTCTCCACTCAATAACTCGTCTACCCCGTCCTGACAGCTTCGTCCTAGCCCACAGTAAAGACAAGTCAATGCGTGCGGAGCCAACCAAGGGGTTTCCTCACGATGTTTTCCTTCACCGTTAGCGTGTGGTATTGCGTAACTTTCACAATAAACAAAGTCATAGGTACATGCCCGCACTGGGAATCGAACCTGGGTATCTTCCTTCCGAGTCCTTTGTCCTGCCCACTGGGCTACCACCGCATATTAGGCATGCGGTGGTAGCCCAGTAGCCCTAACCTTCCAAAAAAATACGCGCCTGTAAAATTTACGCCCCGTTTCTAGCACTCTGTTAACTATTGTCAGTTGTTTATTTTTTATGTACACTTTCACCAACTGACAGTTATTAACAGTTGAACTAACTGATACTGCACGAAAAAACAGGGGTTTATTAATATATGCCGTTTCAATTTTATCGTTTGTTAAAATTTGTCCTTAGTCGCTGGTATTTTAATTTCATTTCGCAGAGAATTAGAATACCACTCTCCCGTGAAGAAAAACATCGTGAGGAAACTTGAGTGTATTAGCTGTTCACACCAGACAGCCACAGGACGGAAGAAGACAATAATAATACTTTCAAAGATAAATATTTATTAGATAGTCAAACTTAACGATATTGATACAGTCGAAGAAGCTCATTTATATCAGGCAAATACTTAATCGAAGTCATACAAAAACCCTAAGCTAAATAAAAATCGCAAAAAACAACATCCCAAACTTGACAAAAATCTTCTCTTGGTAACCTTTAACCTATTTCCTTATCATCATAGAAGGTCAGAAACAATCAAACTTTTTCCTCGCAAATTATTTCCACATCATTGGTTTTACGCTGCGGCAATTCGTCGGTTACAATATCTAACGAGCCGTTTTTACTGAGACCACAAAACGTCAATAGCCCAGAGCGTAAATCGAACTTTTTCACGCAATACATAAGTATTATCATAAGAGTTAGGAATATTACGATGGCACCAACTATAATGGGAGCGCTTCGGTCCATATCGTCGTCAATTGACCGTAGTTTTGCATTTTCGTTTCGAAGGAAACTCTGTAACTCCGAGAAGTATTCCAAAATGCCTTCAGTTGATAGCTCCGTTTCACCGGTGATAGTTTTCAGCACTGTTCTCCAATCTTCACTGGCGCCTAGAGCCATGCCTTCACTGTAAATATCAAAAGAAAAACAGACCTTTGTACCAGCGAAAGAAGTTTTTCAGGATCGTAAATGGCAAACCCTGGTCTCTGCCTACCTCTACCGGATATAGGCGTCAGTTTATGTACATATGTGAAATATAAAAAATAAAAACCGACTTCGAAACACTACAGCACTAAAAAGTTATAAATAATTTAAAAGTATAATTTGTAGTCGGTGCCCAAAATGAAGATATTCCTGGTCATGAAACTGGGCACCGACTACAAATTATACTTCTATAATACCTACATGTAAACATACTTGTAATTTTAAGCTATTCTTTTAAAATATTTATAACTTTTTAGTGCTGTAGTGTTTTGAAGTCGGTTTTTATTTTTTATTAATTTCTTTTTTTATTTTTTGTGGGGGAGCGGGAGAAAAATGAACAGGTCCCTTATAATCATAATTTACCCTACTTAATCCATTGCTTTAAAATTTGAAGTTGTCAATTTCCATCTCCAAAAGTCTTCACCAGAACATCACCAAATTACCTTGGGACTACTTTGACGCTATTTTATGAAACATCCTGATATTGCTAAAGGATATTACTAAGTAAGATTAAATCGGGTTCTGAACATGAGAAATTTATTCATGTTTTTACTTACATACCACCTGCATGGGTAGTACGATGGCACGAATCACGCGTTATGTGGCGCTAAAATGTCAGAATTTGACAATTAGTGTATTGGAAAGTCGCGGCTTTTGACATTAAAACGCGTGACTAGCGTCGTCGACTACCCTGCGTTTACTATTTTGCCTCATGCTCCACGCTTGACCATAAGTCGGTTTAATCACCATACTTATTTTGAATACCAATGAGTTGATGTCCCACATACGCTATATAACTACCAGTAGGAAGTAAGCAAGAGGTCACCTCAGGCGTTTTCCCGCTTCCTTCACACCGTGTATGGAGCATTCGTGCAAGGGACCGGTATGGTTGGCACGCCTGCATAACGACGACATTATTTGGAACTCGAGTACAGACGAGATTAGGTACCTGAAAATTTAAAATTAAATTGTGAGAAAAACAAGTGAAAGAAGTTTTCTATGTGGTCTGACAACCTCCTTGGTTTGAAGATATTGTTTTTTTTCTTTCGGCTTTCGTTTGTAATATGCCATCATTATGACTTTAGAAACTCCTTCTAATGGCCATCATGAAGAAGTTAATAAACTTCCCTGGTTGTTTTTAAACTAAAGTCTAAACCCAAGCAGCCTCAAGCCATTGAAAAATAACGCAAGTACATATGAGACGACGTGATATTTAGCTGCCGGATCCAAATCTTTTACATTATCTTTTCAAGTTTGTTTACATTATCTCAAAAAAGAGTTTATCTCTATTTTACGTATCATGTACGACTTACGTAATGTACTGTACATGTGACGCGACGTGATATTTAGCTGCTGGATCCAAATAGTCTACATTATCTTTAAAGGGACGTTTATCTCAGTTTTACGTGTTATGTGCGACCTTCGTAATGTACTGTGCATGTGAAACGACGTGGTATTTAGCTGCCGGATCCAAGTCAATTACATTATCTTTAAAAGGACTTTTATCTCAGTTTTACGTGTTATGTACGATTTACGTAATGTACTGTACATGTGAAACGACGTGGTATTTAACTGCTGGATCCAAATCGTTTACATCATCTTTCCAAGTTTGTTAACATTATCTGTAATCTGTAGAATTGTAAAGGACCCGATCGAGGCACCGTAACAATGGTTTTTAATTGTTCTTTTCAAGGTCATAATCTAACAGATTAAAGGGACTTTTATGTCAGTTTTACGTGTTATGTACTACTTACGTAATATACTGTACATGTGAAACGACGTGGTATTTAGCTGCCGGATCCAAGTCACTCTCGTTGCGGGGAACTGGTGGAGATATTCCTGTTTCGCCAATTCTGTAACCCCAAACATGTATCTTGCTGTAACCCCAAACATGTATCTTTCTGTAACGTCTTAGTTGGTTTTTATTTAGTCGTGTATTGGGTTCTATTGGATCCAAGAGACATCTGTTTAGTGCCTTTGCTTAGTCCAAAAAGTTTTTTTTATGCCTATATACGTCCCATTACATCGCACAGGCCTTCTCTCAGAGAGAGAGAGAGAGAGAGAGAGAGAGTATGGGCTTAATTACCAAGCGTGTTCACCGCGGATTGGAAATTTCAAGGGCTGAGAGAATGTGAACACCTCAGACACTCAGGTTTGGTCACGATATCTTCCTTGACGATTAACGAGTGGTATTACTACTAAAATGCGTCTACGTCAACAGTTTACGTGCTTATTAGATAAAAACGTGACTTAACACTACAACCGACAGTTAAGTTATTTAAAGTTATTAGAGTTATTTTAAAAGTTAAGTCATAGCGTTACGGGCGACCTTGCAAATGAAAGGTTGTTCGAGTATCGACCGCATTTGGTCTTTACTCATCTATTAACTTCGTCACATTTGTGAATTTTTTGGTTGTAATACCGCTAGCTCGCAACATGAAAGAAAGCGTCGTGAGGAAAGTTGAGTTTCTGAGGTGTTCATATCTTTATTTATAAAACAGAATTACTACAACGTAGAAAAAACATTTGAAAAATATGGAAATTGAACAAAACATTTTCAAAGGTCAAAGAACAAAAGTTCTTCAAAAATTTGGAACAAATGACAGACTAATTTTATTATAATTATTATTTTTTTATTACTATATTTAACATTTCGATGAACTTCTAATTGTGAATCGAAGTTCTGAGTCAGTAAATAACAATTTCAAAAAATAATCATCTCTGACAATAATCAAGATAATGATAATTTATTCGAACGATTCCTTACCGTTATTACAAATCCTGCTTTTAAATTGGTACCTTACCTAAGCTCCCACCAATGCTGGTTCCAATTCTCAATGCTGCTGTCCCCAAACACATCCCATCTCCACTTGTCCAAGGCGTAAGCATACGCCATCAGCGGGAACTTCTCCAAAGCAAGCCACAGTAGATGGTTCATCGTAACCTCAGGTCCTTTCTCTATGTTCACGAAGTTTAAAGACTTTAGATAGTTTGGTGATGTCATCTGGATGGCCACGATGTCGGAGATAGCGTCGTGGAAAGCTGAAAAAAATTTATTAAAAAAATCGACTGCTACAAAGACTTTAATGGCGGCGGGACTTCCTCAGGCGGGACTTCCTATTTGATTTCCAGTAGGTAAGTTAACTTTTGTTGGATGTTGTGAAGGAAAGCGAGGGCCTAGTTTCGTAAAACTACAATTTGTAGTATACCATGACTATTCGATGCTACACAATGTACATAGTCGTAGTCTTCCTACTTGTTAATCTGTGGATTAATAGACTTTGCAATGTACATCAAACTGTCATAGGTACATAAACCATGAATTGTAGTTCGACGAAACAGGTCCGTGCGATCGATTTCTTATTGAGAATGGCAATACATATGCAGAATATAATGACCAAGAGACCGCCGGGAACAGATAGTCATCGACATCAAAAATTCGACCACATAGTTTTCTGTTTAACAATCCTCTCACAACTTTGTCACAGTTTAAATAAGAATCAGTTACCAATCTTCCTATTTGACGTCTGAAACGCGCCTATACTAAATGGACTTACCACAAATATCTCAATTGCTCTGAGCCACTAACAGAATCGACTCCCGGGTAATAAACATGTCGACAAAAATACTAGTTGCCTTTTCCATAACTTGAAGCATAGTAAAGTACCTGCAATTATTTCGCTCATAGCAGAATGTTGAGTGTTATATGAAATAATATGTTAATTTGTGTTGTGTAATAGTCCTTGCCTGGTAACAATCTAGAGTATTTATTCCACTCCAGAAAGGCAAAGTGACCCTCTCAACTAACAATGCAAGACTAAGATCAAATTATGAGATAAATCGTCAGTCAAAACGTTGTGCAATATAATAATTATTTAATAATAAAACCGACTATGAGAAGAACACGCACAAAAAAGTGCCGGAGGTATCATTTATCTAATATTTATATAAAAATCTCGTGTCAAAGTGTTTATTTTTATAACTTTTGTTGTGTATATTTGGTAGGTCTGACAATAAAAAAAAAACTTTGGCCTTTGCATCTACGTAAAGAGATGATTTATGCAGCGTCCAGTGGCACCTTCACTCACACTAGATGGGTGAAGGGACCTCTCGGATGCTGCAGTGCGTGGAACATTGTTGTTTGAGATGGAGTCGGCTTGCCCAGCACCTATACCATCCTGACGGCTTAGTCGGCCTAGCCGACAGGAAAGACAAGTCAATACGTGCAGAGTCAACCAAGCCACGGGTTTCCTCACGATGTTTTCCTTCACGGTCAGCGTGTGATATTGCTACTACAAATTCGCAGATCTACGTAACTTTGAAAATAAACAAAGTCATAGGTACATTCCTGCACTGAACTGAAATGAACCTGAGTCTCCCACTTTCAAGTCCATTGTTCTACCACTGGGCTACCACCGCTTCACAGATCTGAGAACAGGAAGGCTTATTATACGTAATATGGCAAAACAACGTTTGCCGTGTCGGCTAGTATAATCATAAGGATTTGTGTTTGTCATGGATCCCATTTTGTAAGAAGTGTTATTTTGGCTTTTAAAGTTATTAGTGGCTATCACGGAATCATATCATATAGGCTTTGATGTATAAGTTTAAGGTGATTTGAGAAAAGATGGTCAGAGTGGAGTTTTTTTTCCCGCTGCCTTTTTCTCCACTACAAATACGGCCCGAAGGCAGCGGCTAACATAGTAACATAGTACATTGACATTCAGCAAACAGAATGTAAATTCTTTACGTTGAAATAAATTATTGATTTCTGATTTCTGATTTCTGATATCGTAACAAAATTTATGTGAAACCACCCTACAAGTAACTCCTTTCGAACACAAAGACAAGATAAGATAAGAATATTCTTTATTGCACACAAGAAACAATAACACACAAATAAAATGTGGTCATGGAAATCGTTTGACGTGTTAAAGAATTGTACGTAAAATTATGAAATGAAATAAAATTTATGAAATGAAATGAAATTTATTATATGTCACAACATTCTACAGATAAAGTGTAGCCTCTGCCCCCCGAACTAGGTAGTACCTGTACTGTATATCGGTAAGCACCGTGCTCCCCATTACATTGTTGGTATACAAATTAATATACGTTAACACTTGGACTAGTGTGAATTTTATCAATCATAGGTTCCATAAACCGTCTCTTGATGTACGCAATTTACAATAAAAAATAATTAATAAAATCGGACAACGAAATATCGCAAATAGGGACGAATTGAACAACGTCCTCCGTTTTAAAGTCGGTTAAAAATTTCATAAAAGATAAGCTTTATTAACAAGCAGTAATTACTACAAAATCAGCAAACAAGCTAGTATTTTTTACAGTTTGATAGATTAGCTCGGACTAATTGCTAATAGCGGATTTGAGTAAGATAAAACAAAAAGGAAATTTTGTTCCAAAACTAACAAACCTATAATTATTTTTACTTTTGTATTGTATCAAGAATTTATATAATTTTGATCCATTTTACAGGATTCTAAAGGATTCGGTTACAATTCAGTGGCAAAAATATAAAAAAAAAATTACGTAATTTTCTCACTACTGCCCCTATATTAGCACCAAATTCTGAGCGGTTCCAATCGT
This sequence comes from Yponomeuta evonymella, assembly GCA_963969515.1. Classification (NCBI taxonomy): domain Eukaryota; kingdom Metazoa; phylum Arthropoda; class Insecta; order Lepidoptera; family Yponomeutidae; genus Yponomeuta; species Yponomeuta evonymella. Next base: position 15,113,128 of record OZ018350.1, read on the forward strand.
GCAACTATCAAATTAGTATGGTATTTGACAGTTACATAATTGGAATCGCTCAGGATTTGGTGCGCATAATTAGGCCCCTTTACCTACTTGCTACAGGTTCCTTATAACAAAAAATTAAGTTCTGTTTTTTTTTAAATAAGTATTTTTGTGTGCCTGGGCTGAAATTCGATTTGGGCTGCTTTAATTATTTTAATGCAAAAGAAAAAGCCAGGGTGCACGAAAGTATGTCATCATCTGAGATCCTACGAGCTTTCAGTTTCTAGTTATAACCACGACTCGATACAAGAACTCTTTATATAGACAAAACTAGAAATACTCCCAATCTGTGTAAACGTAAAACATATATTTGTGTAAAGATATATTGATTATGGCTCTTTTTATTAAAATATATAAAACCTACTTTCATTTCGTGTGGAGCGAACGTTAAAAGGTCGAATTAGTCTCACAAAATACAAGAAATCAGTAAATATTATTAATGTTTAATGGTAGCATTATATTTACTGACCTTATAGCTCCCTTTATTTATTTTAGTAAAGCATACTTTACACTCGGCTTCCAGAAGAAATTTTTTTGTGGTGACAAATATGTTTTACTTTTTTTTTTTCACTTACTCGTGTACCTCTAAATGGTAGAAAAAATATTTCAACCTAGTAGTAACAGGGAATTTGACATTTGCGAGCAACAATAACAGCAAGATGACGTGCTCTGCGTATGGTACAGATAACAATTTTTTTTTTTTGTGCAACTTATCTATTTTCAAAGCAAATGCGACTTATTTTTGTTTTGATTACGTGTAAATGGATAAGTACAATTATTTTCAACCAATAATTTTACCGAATACCATCACAACAGGTCTGTAAACGTAGCGTATAGTATACTTTATATAGTTCGATGCGTAAACATGTTATCTCTAGTGTTTGAAAAGTATGCTTTACATAATGCAGCGTGGAGCGTTTTTGATAAAAAGGTTTTAGGCATGTTAATTCGGTTATATTTGGGTGCAAGTGCTTTATATAACCTTTTTTTAATTCGATTTCCTCTTTCCTCGACCTCTAACGTTAGAGAAGAATTTTATTCTGAAACCAAAGAAAGTCCGTCCATCTCCATCGCTGTGAATAGTCTGAAGTATTTAAAACACTTTCAATAGACTTATAAATTGAGAAGCAAAAAAATTTTTAAATTCCTGATGATAACAAAGATTTGCAAATTATAAATTTCAAGTATCTCCTGGCCAAAATCGGAACCTACCCACATCATTGGTGGCAAATGAAAAAATAATGGATCTCTTGCCTCCCGATGTGTGGGCCTCAGAAAGAACCCGGACAAGACTAGGGTCATGTTGAACGATAGAATTATGCCTGTCTGAGCCAGTTTTTGTCGGCAAGGTGGCCCTAGAAGTTGTCCAGGACTTAGTGTACTTAGGGCAGACTACCCAACTGGGCAGAGGCAACTTCAGAAAAGAGACCGCAGAAAGATCCAACTGGATTCGGAGAACTGCGTCAGGTTTTCTGCTCAGCTACTCCTCAGAGACTAAATTTATACAACCAGTGCGTCTTGCCAGTTATGATCTACGGAGCTGAAATGTGGACACTGACGGCAGAACTGGTCCATCGATTTAGAGTAACTCAGCGTACTATGGAGCAGGCTATGCTCGGATATGGATCTCTTTGATGTATCACTTCAGAAATGAGATAGTCCACCAAAGAACTAAGGTACTAAAGAACTAAGAACATAGCCTATTAGATTACAAAGCTGAAATGTCAGTGGGCTGGTCACATATGCCGAAAAACTGATAGTCGATGGGTAGAAAGCTTCTCGAGTGAAGAACACGAACTAGCTAAGCGTAGGACATCAACCGGCTTGCTGGACTGATGATCTGAGGCAAATTGCTGCCAGCGGCTGGATGAGGATGGTCGAGAATAGAAGGAAGTGGTGTGTCTTGGTGAGGCCTGTGTCCAGCAGTAGAGGAATACGGGCTGATTGATTGTTACAAAGATAGTTATATAAAACGGAAATTAAGTAGTCATAGAAACAATTTGTATCTAGTACATTGTAACTTACTTAGGTACTTACCAATTTTTTGTTTATATTGGTTTAAGTCAAAATTGGGTTGTAATTTCGTTTAATAAAGTAATTTCATTTTACACCCCGAAATTGTCTTTGTTAACGTAAGTTTGGAAATGAACTTTGTTATACTTCACGTAAGTTCATTTCCAAATTTGTAACCATGGTATTTTGTAAAGTATACTTGACGTCGTGTTTTCATGCAACTATACATTTGAGATTTTTTTATTAATTTCTGTAGTACAACTTGAACACCTATAAACATAATATAATCGCTACAATATCAAAATTCCGACTTTTCTTTCCTGCCAAATAAAGGCTTAAAATGAAGTATCATTTTTAACTATTATCAATATTTAGTATAATTCCCAATTGTGCTCAATTCTCAGTAAACAAATTCTTTTGAAACTTCAAATGTCGACAGTACTCTCAGGTCAGCCTCTCTCTTCTTGGTACCAAAATTAAATTACATTCACCAATAAAATGAATTATTTGCAATTTAACGCATTTTTATGTAGCCTACATGCGTCTCACTGCAGGGCACAGGCCTTTTCTCAGAGAGAGAGAGAGAGAGAGAGAGAGAGAGAGAATATGGGCTTATTTACCACGCCTACCCACCGCGGATTGTTAATTTTAAGCGCTAAAGGTATGTGAACTCCTCTGAATCCTCTGTTACTCAGGTTCCCTCACGATATTTTCCTCTGCAGTCAGCGATGGTATTGCTAATACAGCATCACAAATGTACGTATACGTATAACAGCGAATGTTCAGAGGAGGCAACTTCAATAAACTTATTGAACCAGCTCCTCTTCAAAAATTGTTCTTTCTTTTCTTCCGTTTTTAGGGTTCCGTACCTCAAAAGGAAAAAACGGAACCCTTATAGGATCACTTTGTTGTCCGTCTGTCCGTCCGTCCGTCCGTCTGTCAAGACCCTTTTTCTCAGGAACGCGTGGAGGTATGAAGCTGAAATTTATATCAATTACTCAGGTCTACTGTCCCTTGAAGCTGTGAAAAAATCAAACTTCTAAGCCAACGCAATCAAAAGATACAGCCGTTTATGCCGCAAATTTTCGACACTTGCAAGGGAATCAAAACCTACAGGGTGCTTCCCGTGAACTCAGAATCTTGAAATTTGGTACGAAGCAACGTCTTATAGCATAGATAAAGGAAAAATTACGAAAACCATAAATTTTTAGTTACATCACATAATATTTTTTTTTTTAATAATTTTAAACTTACTACCCATTTCCTCATAAACGCGTAGAGGTATTAAATTTAAATTCATACCAAATACTCAGGTCTATAATACCTTTAAGCTGTAACAAAATCTAACTTCTATGTCAACGCAATCAAAAGAAACAGCAATTTAAGCTGCATATTTTGAAACTCGCAAGTACTCGCAAGGGAATCAAAACCTAAAGGGTACTTCCAGTCGACCTAGAATCTTGAAATTTGGCATGAAGCAACGTTTTATAGCACACATAAAGGAAAAATTTTGAAAACCTTAAATTTTTAGTTACATTACAAAATATATATTTTTTAATAAATATAAACTTATTACTTTTTTCCTCATGAACGCGTAGAGCTATCAAGTTGAAATTCATATCAAATACTTAGATCTAATTGCCTTTAACCCGTGAAAAAAAAAAAAAATCTAAGTCAACGCAAAAACGCAAAACGCAAAAGTACAACCATTGATACCGCATATTTTGAAACACGCAACTACACGCAAGGGAATTAAAACCTAAAGACCACTTCCCGTTGACATAGAATCTCGAAATTTGGTAAGAAGCAATAGCTTACAGCACAGGTAACAGAAAAATTCCGAAAAGCTTAAAATTTTAAGTAGTTATACCACCAAAAAAATAAAATAAAGGATTACTTAAACGATAAAGAGATCTTTGTCTTAAATTTATGCTCCTCCATCTTTCCCCATTGTAATGTTATGAATTTCATTTTGCAATAAAAATACCATAGTTATGACTCGATTGTCGTAATAAACGAACTTTGTAAACCTTGCAGGTTTGTACGGAACCCTCGGTGCGCGAGTCCGACTCGCACTTGGCCGGTTTTTTGATAGGCAGAGGGCAATTTTTATGGCAAGATTTATAATACAACCCTACTGTAATGTAAAATATAGATAACACCCTCTAGTGTCTGACTTGTAACACATGAGGGACGTATATAGGCAACATAATAAAAATTCTTGGCAGGCGTTTAGAGGTTGTTGAAGAGGTTTACCTATGATCTGTAAAATAAACACGACAGTTTTTAGAAAAAAAAACGTTTTCATTGTTAGGTTCTCATGAAGTCGTGGTTTTCGTTCCATTTGTGCCACTAATTAGCTCCTGGTAGTCCCCTAACAATTAACCGCAGCACTAACAATCTCTTAAAATGTCTTGCTTGTTAAAAATAAGTACATATTACATTACCCCTTCCTGTTTCTCAGAAACCCCGATAATCATAAACTGTGTTAATATTAACACTCGCACTGCTTCTTATGATAGCTAAGAATATATATGTTATAGGCAATGTGTATAATGCAGGCATTCTATACATTTCCTAGGTATTGTATAGAATGCCGGGGTCGTCCAGGCAATGTGTGAAATTATATTGAATGTTCAAACTATTTTACACTTTACCTAGGAAATGTATGGAATACCTAGGCATTGTATAGAATGCCGGTTGACGCATAGGTAATGTATGTAACGTGTTTTTTTGCGTAGACAGCGTTTCTCACATAGCAGTTCCCTTCGGATAAACATTTACATTTACACCGTACAGTCAAGTGCACGTAGAGCTTTACATTTTGACATTTCCACCTCTCTTATCTTCTGCGATATTAGGACAAACTCGAATGGCAAGTGTAAATGTCTAAGTGCACTTGACCGTACCAAAAAATTGCTGCAGAAAGTCGCCCTGTTCATTTCTTACCACTTAATTATGGAAATTTGATCATGATACAAAAAATTCAAATTCATCAATAAACACTCGATTCTTTGTAAAAGCCGATTCTCTGTTATTACGCAATTCTAAGTTAAACCTTTATTTCATTCGTAAGTACCGCTGATCAGTAGCCATTTTCCATTCAATAATCACACAAACAATGAATGATCACACTCTCAGTTTAGAAACAATGCATAAACTAAAAAAATACGTCTGCATAAAACAAAGGAGTGCTGCGTACTAACACCACGAACGAGTTTCAACTTGTTTACGGGTAGTCCCGCACGCCGCGCACTCGCCTCCTTCCCGTGGTCGTTCATTATACACATTGCCTGATGCTCTTCGGGCATTTTATACAATACCTAGGCAATGTATGAAATGAATCGTATTATACACATTGCCTGAACGTTTTAGGCAATGTATACAATGCCTAGGCATTCTATACAATGCCGGATTATACACATTGCCTATAACATATATACCTAAATCGTCTCTCGTAGACAAAAGTAAGGTGTTCGTGTTAACATTATTTTAACATAGGTTGTATGGAGTCACTGATTCATTACAATTGACATAGGTTGTATGGAGTCACTGATTCATTACAATTGACAGATATATTTGAGTTTTCTATAAACGGTTAATTAACACTATACACATCTACATACATTCATACATACACTCACGCCTGTATCCCAGAGAGGTAGGCAGAGACCAGGGACTGCCACTTGCCACAATCCAGACAGATCACTTTTGCTTCATCAACATTCATTCATTAGTCTTTGCATGAACGCACGCCGGTTTCTGGTACTTTTTATCTTGCCCTTTGCCTAATACATCCCCTATTTGGTTCTGTGGTAAAGTAAGTTAAGCAACGAGGTAAGTTGCTTCAATCCTAACTAATGGGTGACCTATTTAAACCATTTTTCTCGATCAAAATACTAAGGCCCACTTGCACAAGAATATTATTTACTGTACACCGGACAAAAACAAACATAACAAAGGTACTTAGTACAACATAGGCGGCCTTATTGAATACTCTTAAATTGAACTTTGCACAAAGAGTTGTAGTTAAATGTTACCGTAGGCTACATTTAAGTTTGTGGTCCAAGTCAGCCTAAGCTTCTTTATTAAAATTAAATACTTCTAAAGTATCCGTCATTTTTTGTCTAGACTTGGCAAAAACATTCCCATTCTTTCACAATCATAAATAGAAACCACCACCACAGTAGAACCGTCTTAATCAGTTTTTACGTGCAGGCAGTCACTCCCTCGCTTCTACCGAAGCATTCTTTGAATTTTTTTATTCTTTTATTTTTATTTATTTTTCTTTCATCTTCTACTTTTTCCTTTTGTGTCGTGTGGACGTTAGTATTATTATTAGCTCCCTAAGGACTCTAGTGGCGGCGAAAAGTGGTGGTAGCCTAGTGAGTAGAACATTAGGGGCATGTACCTATGACTGCGTTTTCTAAATTATGTACATTTGTGAACTTATAGTAGCAATACCACTCGCTAACAATCGTGAAAAACACCGAGGAAAACAACGTGAGGAAACCTGAGTATCTGAGACATTCGCACACCTCAGCACTTGAAATCGCCAATCCGCGGTGGGCACGCGTGGTGATTAAGTGTGCCCTACAGTGGGACGTATATAGGCTTTCTATGAATGAAAAAGGACTCTAGTGGCATGCTCACCAGGATTAGGCCCGTCCCTGTACAAGGGTGGTAAGTTGCGATAGTGCTTGAAGTACTGAACGTGACCCAGAAGTCTAGCAGCCCTTGATAGGGCAACCGCCACATCTGTGATCCTTTCGCCGCACCATTTTATCCTGAAATTAAAATTAAATTAATTAATTAATGAACGGACGAACGAACGACCAACAGATGAACGAACGAATGACCGAAAGAATAAACGAATTAATAAATAAATATATATCTAAGTAAATAAGTACTTAAATGAATAAATAAATAACCTACAACACACCATGAAACCACCATCGGTCGGAAGTCAGACCGCCAGCCCGGTGGGTCTACGACATTGGTCAGATTCATATTGGACGATAGCCAAACTGCTCGACATCGTTAGACTAGTAGGTATCCATAATATAACGATCGCAAAGAGCCTTAGTAAATGTAAGAAACTACCAGTCCAACGATGTCCTGCAGTTATGGTTATCGACCATTGGGAACCGGCTTCTGTGAAAGCAGCTGTGAAACACTAGACGAGACCGGTAAAGGACCGGATGGTTTGGCGTGAAAGAGAAAAGAACTGGCTAACAGTAAGCTCTGATTATATAAATACATAGGTATACACCACATGAACCTTTTAAGGGCGGCTTAGTACAGAGACGACAAGTAATAGAAAGCTGAATTTTGGCTTAAATATGCATATTAATCACGGCAACAAAAAGGCAGAATAAAAACTTTAAAAAAAAATTGGGTACTCCCCTATACCTAAATTAGGGCTAACGTGGAAATGGGCGTTTAAAAATATTGTGAGTGTAGGAAAACTATTTTTTGACTTAGGCAACTGGTTGCGAAATATTAAGCTTGAAAGCGCAATTTTTCGTCAGATTAGGGCTTATGTAACAGCTGACATTTTTGTAAAACTTGTTCGTGTTGACGAGTACAGATTTTGTTATACCCTGAATACGTCAAGACATGAGACAAGAGTAACACTAGCGCCACCAAGCAAAAAAATAATATATTTTCTTACAGATCGTATTTGCAAAAAGAGTCTGTACAATCTCTAAATCATTTTAATAGTGATTTTTAGGACCCACGGTCGAGAACCTAGAATCACAGACCTGGAACTAGATAGCATTTTTGCCAGAAACGGCCGTTTTTGGCATTAATGCCAAAAAGGTATCTATTCTAAGGTTGTTTGCCTTCGCTTCACGGTCATAGGTCCTAAAAATTACTACTAACATGACTGAGTAACATGTAAAGACACTTTTTTCACGACAGGTCCAGACTGAGAGCCTCTACACCCATCCTCGTCATAGCGGCCATGATCCTCAGCGTTAAGGGACCGAGTGATTGGATTCGATTGGATAATTAGTCATTCGAGCCAAGAACATTTTACCGAGTAGGCTGATATAGTAGGCTGTTATTAAAATTTTATCGATTAATGTGACTTTCTTTTAAGTAAACTTTTACTCACTTATAATGTACGCCATCACACATATCATGGCTAGAAGGCAAACAGTTGGCTGTAGATATAGTCTCCTTTATATCTTGATAAGAGTCCCTTGCGCTTTCGAATCCTATAGACTGGTGGAAGTCATCAACAGCATTGAATAGATCCTTTGAGTTGACAGTTGCGTTGTCAGATATTTGCGGTTGCTGGAACTCAGGATAAGCGACCACTTTTGGGTAGATGGACTGCCATTCCTGTGCCCAAATGTTACCTGCAGATGTATATTAGGTAATGGTTTAACTTAATAGTTTCTCGTAGGTATAATACCCGACAAATACCTAGCATGAAGTTTGACTTTGCATGGATAAATTAAGGGTCTCATTTGTCGGAATGGATGTGACTTAGAATAATAACCAATAATAAAAAAAATGCTCTTAAGATCTCGAAGAATAAGTGAACCACCTGTAGACTCGCTTTGCGTTTCGTTGCTCAATTCTCATCAGCAGGCACTTACCTAACAAATGAGCCGGTATCAAATTGTCTCTACTCTTCAAATCGTCCTTGTAATATTGTTTCAATTTGACTCTTACATAATCGTGAATGAGAAGGTACAGCGGTTTTACTTCATGCCAAATCCTATCGACTGTCGCCGTAAAAGTATCATCTTCGAATGCATATCGCCACATTTGGCCAGCGTCAGTAAAGTCCTCTGACTGGGCCACGCCATTCATCCTGGTAACATAGTCTTTGAAGATTGGCCGGATTTTCCTTCCAGTTGTATCTCTGTACGCTTTCCAATAGTGAGCTAGTTCTTTTGTGTCGTTACTGTTTTTGAATATTGCTATGACGTCTGGAAAGAAAGCATTCTTTTATTAATATATTGAGCTTGAGGTTCTTGCCATTATTGTCATTCTGTTGGGTTGTTTTAACAAGTTTTCCTGTAAATTGTACAAATCTTCCAATGCCATCAGATATAATAATGTGAAAAGAATTATTAGAGAAACGAATATAAACCTTTTCAGACTTTATCAAAATCATCAGAAAGTGATAATAACCATATCCTATTTAATTTATATATACCTGTATATGGATTGTCCATTGTTAAAATTTATGATCATCAAGAGTATGTAGGTACTGAGGAAGGAAGGAATTATCAAGCAACTTACCACTTATAGTTTTTGTGGAATCTTCTGAGTTGCATATTGATTTATTGTAAGCACAAATTGTTACTCTACTCCAAATTCTTTGCATCGTATCAATTTCTTCTCTTTGCTGAAATAAAAAGGAAAATCTATTTTTGTTTTAGATTAAAACATATCAGTGTCCACCTACAGGTTTTCCTCACAATAATTGTAAGTATCTGTAGTTAATTAACTTACTTTACTTTGAGGCATCTGGACATTAGTTCCTCGTTCTTTAATAATCCGTAACTTTCTTCTCATCTTTGGGTCTTTAATTAAATTTGAGTCATTGAATAAATATTTATGCTTCAATATTGTCCAATATTGTTTTTTAATTTCGTCTTCTTCGGCTGCTATACGAATCTGAAATCAAATATCGTATTTTTTACCTTTAAGGCAATATTTTTTCCAATTTTAAAATAGGTTTGTCTTCTGTATCTTCAAATAAAGTATAAGTTGAAAAAATTAAGTTGGTGCCAATTAATTTCAATATCATTATTGAAATACCATTATTTGATTATTGATCATACCATTTTATTTTTCTTTGTCTCATTATTTATATCTCTGACATAAGCCCATAAAGCTTCTTGGGAAGTCTTACAAACTTCCAAACTTAGATTATCCATCTCCTGCATAAACCATTCTAAAGGTGCAGTCTTGTTATTTTTTTCCAATTCTTCCAAATGCTCTATGAAAACGTCTGCTACATTGTCTTTTTTGACAATCACGCTTTTGGGGTCTAATACAGTTTTTAGCGCTACATCTAACATTTTTTTATCCTTTGTGTCGTCGACTTCAGTTTCCATGCCGCTATCGTCATTTTCAGACTTGTCGTACTTGTCATCTTTTGTTTTTTCCGTTTTGTCATCCGCCGACTCCGACGTCGGATTCGCTGGAAACTGCACTGTTTTCACAACACAGATTACTGTTAGTACGCACAGTAATTTCTGTAAGAACAAAGTATTAATTAGCATTATTCTGTCCTGGACTAGATTACGATTTTAACAAGGTGACTTGTTGTCATAAAACTTCTCTTTATTATATAAACTTGAAGTGGCACAAACGGTTGTTTTGGTTTCTAGATGATAACTAGTAGGTAATAATACGGAGACCTGACTACGTAGGGGTACTCGGGCGATGTGAGAACAATTTAACAATGTAGCACACGTAGTGCGGTAGTGCCATATAATGACCACATCCTCTGACTATTGCTGACCTTCTGATCCATTCAGCGTTGTGATTATAATAGACGGACCTAGGCTAGTCTAGTTGAAATACTCTCTTTCATAGATCTGATATGTACTTAAACGTTGTACGGTTGATTTTAAATAGATTAGATTTTTTTTAATACAAGTAAGTAGTTATATTCTTTTTGTTGCACTAACCCGTGCTGAGGACAATTTTAAAAACCTATTTAGAGGCTAAAAATCCAATGTTAGTGCAACAAAAAGAATATAATCATGAAGGTACAGCGATATCATTCCGATGTAAAAACCTAACTACAAAGTGGTTACTCGGGACTGCAGTGATGTAAATTGCTTCGGCCAGTCGCTGCCTGTACGTAACACAGATAAGTTCGTAAAGAGACTCGTTTCACTGATGCCTGCACTTGCCCATTAGGTCAGTTGGGAGAGCGCTGGCACGGTTAGCCAGAGGTCGCGGGTTCGAGTCCCAGCATGGGTGGAATTTTTAGCCTCTAAATAGGTTTTTTCATAAGTAGTTTTTATGGCTTTTAACACTGGCCGCTCGTAACTGCCTTATTTTTTTTTCTTTAAACCAAAAATTGAGCTATTATCCCAACAATATTTGATAAAACGATTTTGAAAACACTCGCAAACTTTTGAGAAAGAGAATATAGTTAAATAAAATTAATGTTACCCACATAAAGCAGCATCCTGTATCTCCTGAGCAGTCCGTAAGGCACAAATCGCATAAACTACAACGACCAAAAGCGTATCACAATCCAAGCATCACTACATTTTTATTCAAAGGAAAAACGTCTTAGCAACACATTATCGCACGGCCCTAGAGCCACGCACAATGAGACCCAGCGGCCTCCTCCGTATGTTTACTGAATAACTCGAGACTGTTTGGTCGTTTTGTGGTGAATTTTTCAAATGCAAACAATCGCGGTGCGGCGTATTGTTTTGAAAACGTCAGGCGCGGGCGCAGACACGGGGCGACCCGTCCGCCATCCAACGCGCATTGTCGTATGCAATCCAGCCAGTTCCAGCACACTGTAGCCCCTTAACCTATTCTAATAGAATAGGTTGGCAGAATCTCATAACCAGGACAATAGTTACCAAAATGAAAACTAAAATGAAATACCATGATGCCGAGTGCCGATTGAAGAGTCCAACCAGTATCCGGAATATCATTGTATTCCGGATACTGTCGGACTCTTCAATCAATTAATCAGCCCGTGTTCCTCCATTGCTGGATATAGGCCTCCCCAATTTCTTCTAAAAGTCCTCCTGCTCAAGTCCTCAAGTCCTCAGTTACTTCATTCTTTTTGTCTTTTGTATTTTTCATTATTTCTATACCCAGCCCGAGAATAGAGCCCACTGCTGTGGATGCCCTCTTCAATCTCAATAAGGTCAAGAAGAGGCCATACCCAGCACTGAGCTCTATTCTCGAGCTGGACAGATAAATAGAAATAATAAAATTTAAAAAATAACAAAACAAAAATCACGAAATGAGACTCGCCGACCAAGTCCGTTTCTCGATAAACTTTCACAGACCATTTAGTTCTATATTCGCTTCCAAAATAAATAATTAAATTAAAATAAAATAAATATTTAAGGGGGGCCCCCATACAACAACCGTAATTTTTTGCGTTTTTTTCTCGATCTTTGTTTATAATGTTGTATAGATAATGGTACGGAACCCTTTGTGCGTGAGTCCGACTCGCACTTGGCCGGTTTTTTTTATTTTTTTTCTCCCATGTTTCATGAAATTTTGGATGATTGGATTCTTCATCTATAGCTCAGATTTTTATTGAGAAAACAAGGACAAAATCTAAGGACTAAACTCTCTTCAAATTTACAGAGTTAAATTTCTTATTCCAAAAACTAGAACTGAACTGGTTTTAATGGCAGGCGTCTTTGTCGTAAAGCATCTTTAAAGAATTATTTATATTATTTACATAGTTCACCGATGGCAAATATATGGTCTGTACCAAATTGTATTATATTCGTCAGACTACAGGGTAACTTCGAATTCTAACCTTAAGAGGACTTTCTAAATATGATCTAGAAATTACGGAGTTTTGAAAATATGGCGTATTAGTGCAAAAAAAACGGTCGAACGTCTTATGGTCGCGGTCGTCTAAATCAATTGGACACTATCCTAACTGGTCATATTCCTAACTCATCATATTCCTGATACGTCATATTCCTAACTTGTCTGCACAAACTTATTATAAATATCCTCTGTGTAAATGATAAAAACCTTTTGAGATAATTAATAAATGAGTGTTACTGGCAGACTTGTAATAATGGTGCGGGCGAAAAAATCCATTTTATCGCAAGTGAAAGAGGATAAAATTTACTCTTGCATTCTGGGTAAAAATACAGTTTTCACAAAAAAAATACAACAAGATAGTACTGTTACCTGGAGATGTACAATTATGATGGAAAAAAATATAAATTAAATTATTATGGAGCATTTGCATCTGAAGAAGGCAGATAGTATAATAAACTATAAACTACTAACAAAGCTAGTGTTGTTACCTAAACAATACGTACCGGAGGCCTACGTAGAAACATCACACTCTGCCATGGATTAACATGAAATAAGGCTTTTATAATCACTTTGTACATTTTTGGATGCAGAGGATCACTAGCAATTTATGTTTTATATTAGTTGATGAAGACCATTTTCACAAATAATGCCATAGAAGGCTGGAACAACAGAATTAATTAGCACAGATTAGCAAAAAAAGGTTTTTTGTATTTATTTGAGAAAAAAATGATAGAAGAAGCACTACAACAACATATAAGAATAGCAAAAAAACATTTTTTTACATTGCAACCAAACGCAGCGTCAGCGAACTAAAAATTTAAATAAATTTTAAAAAGAAAGAGAAATGGTACATCATTTTGTGGATAAAAAAAAACAACTGTTGTGGAGTATCTTAGTAGGCTAGGTGAAGTATATTTTTTAATGAATTATATTGTACGGGGGAAGACTTGGTAATTTTTATGCAAAGTTCAGTCTAAATCTTAAAAAATGTTTAACAAGAAATAAATCTAAGTACATAATATTTTCTGGGGTTTTATCTTGTACGAGACAGCAGCTTACATTTTTAGTGGCTTGCCTATTTTGGTTAAAATGTGTTATTTATTTTTATTTGAGTTAAAACGAGTTTGGCAAACAATTTAGCTTATGTGCCAAATCATAAAAATTTGTTTAAATTATTTGCCATTTCTTTAGGACTCCGCCTTAAGTAAATTATTGTCCAATAACTGTAATACACTGTATAACTACTTTGCACGTGTTCGCGATTTTATTTGACTGTACAATGACGAGTTAGGAATATGACCACACAGGAATATGACGAATTCGGAATATGTCCAGTTAGGAAACTGTCGAATAAGGAATATGACCAATCAGTAATATGACGAATAAGGAACAAATGATCAATTGTTATATTAATTGTGCACGCATATTGAACCAACATAAATTAGAAAACATTTTTCAACGTTATTGAATTTGGATTTACAGTTTCGTGCCATAGGTTGCAGAACACGAATATTCACAAATATGTTATACCATTACTGATAAATCATTAATAATACAGTATTTTTCATAACAATGGTCCTGTATTGCGCCTCTTACTTATTTATTATATTATTCATTACTATCTGTGGGATATGCTGAGGAATTGGCAAAATGTACTATATTGACTGTAATATCTTTTATGCTATAAGTTTGTCAATTCTGTTTTTTCTCCTTAAATAAATAAATAGAATATTCCTTCAAAATATTGCCATCGATTTCAAAACCACTCTGTAGTGGTAAGTGGCATTTAACAGAAAGGGGTTTTAAATTCAATTCCTGCTAATTTTAATGTTGGCTTTGTGAGTGGTTATCAAAGCCATTTCGCTTGTTAGGGCGCTTATACACGGGCGACAGTGCCAACTGCAGCCGTCGTCTGTCGCGGATATTCGACGCTAACACGTCAGCGACTGCCGCCGTCGCCGCCGACAAGTGTCGACGGTTGCAGTTTGCGTTCGCAACTTGTCGCCCGTGTATTAGCGCCCTACCTAAGTGACTTTTTCCAATACGAGGTAAGTATTATTATTATCACCTTGGCTGTTTCTTCTATTGAGTTCGGTTCAGTTCAATAAAACTTCGATTTTCGACATTAAACATTAAACGTTCAGTTAGTATCAATAAAACGTATAGGTTCAATAAAACTTCGTTTCTCGAACAATGAATAGATACTTTATTCTTTCAAAATAATTTATCTATCTACACGTCACCATATTTTATTATTTCTTCAAACATTTTACCGAATTAAATAAAACTCTTGAAAATTGTTAGAATGGGCTACAAAACGAAGAAATTAAATATATATCATATTTTTATATATACCTACATATATAAAATATTTTAAATCACCACAAAGAGCTATGTCTTTTTAATTTTTCTTCAAGAAACTGGACAGTATCTGAGCGCCAGCTTGGTCAATCTCTTTATAACCATAAGGTTCCAATGCCGTTTTCGTCCTCTCAAACCATTTAGTCACGTTGTCGTAGTCGCTGAAGTCATATTTGGAGGCCTGAAATAATATACAATAAAAAAATATATAATACAAAAAAATATATATTGAAACCCTTATCACCTTACCAAATAATTACCGTAGTTACACCTCTGATTCTGAGTAATCATGCTGCCTACATACGTCCCACTGTAGAGCACAGGCCTTAGATTACAAACACTCAAGCCTGTATCCTGGAGGTATAGGCAGAGAATAGGGCCAGCCACTTGACATGATCCTGACAGACCTCCTTGGCGAGAGTATGGGCTTAAGGCTGCTGTTACGTCGAGCATGCTATCTCGCTTGCACGACCTAACATTTTCGATGATTGCAGTAAAATGAGTAAACTTTTGATAAATGTGGTCTGAGGATTTGATGCACAATTAAATTACGGACACTGTGAATGTATTTTTGTTTAAAGAAATGTGTTCTCCAAGATTAGTAATTTTGGAATGCAACTTTGTCAATCAAAAACTAGGTACACGATAATAAAAAAATGTCTTAATCATGTGGGTAATTTTAGTATCTATCAAACCCTCAGTGGTCTGAGGGTTTGATAGATACTAAATTTATCAAAAGTTTGTAACTAATTTTATTACAATCACTAAAATTTATATTTCGCGAGCGAGACAGCATGCCTACGTAAGAACAGTCTTAATCAACACGCGCGCCCATTGCGGATAGACACTTAAGTTAAAACCATGCCACAGCCCCTATGGGAGACTATTCTCTTTCTAGCGCTCTGAGAAAATGTCTTCGTATAATATAAGGTCGGGTTGTTCATGGTGGGGTTTTGCCATAATCGCCACTCTTGGCAGGCGGGTTGGCGATCGCAGTACGCGGTTGGTCTCCTGGTAATTTATTTCCTTAGTCGCCTTCTACTACATCCACGGAAGGGAATGGAGTGACGCTATTCTCAATCCGATCCGACGCCACACGGAATAGTAGTGGTAACAAAGCCACTCGCTAACTGTAAACGAGGAAGCCTGAGTGTGTGTTCACCGGTAGTATCTACATACTTCGGCGCTTGAAATTGCCAATCCGCGGTGGGCACGCGTAGTAATGAAGCCCATACTCTCTCTCTGAGAGAAGGCCTGTGTCCAATAGTGGGACCTATAAAGGCTGCATTATGTGTTACATTATAACACGTCATAATCATATGTTGTTTTATAAAAGAAGATACGATTGTTTTCTATTTGTGGCGCTAGGTAGCTCTGGGTAGTAAATTAAATGTTTAACTTTGGCTGTACCGTGTCAAGGATAGTGGCTAGTCAATAGTGTCTTGCACTTTTGTGATTGGTTTTTGTCGTCAGGTTTACCTCCAAGGTGCTGAAAGTGACAATGATGGAGATGTCCGCGATGGTCATGTTATCACCGGCTACGAAGGCTTTGCCTTCCAGCATCGCGTCGAGCCAGCCAATGGCCTCCTTCAGCTTGTCGCCTTTCTCCTCGTCAAAATCATGACCGTAGAAGAGGACTGGAGCCTGTGAAAGGAATTATTTATATATTTTTTATTTTTATTACTGCATAAATCTTCATTTGCGAAGATCTGGTAGAAATACCCCTCGCTAACTGTGAAGGAAAACATCGTGGCTAAGTGAAACCTAAGTGTCTGAGGAGTTCATACCTCAGCGCTTGAAATCGCCAATCCGCGGAGGACGCGTGTGGTGATTAAGCCCGTACTCTCTCGCTGAGAGAAGGCCTGTGCCCTGCAGTGGGACATACGAGGGATGTTCAATAAGAATTCGAATGAGGTATAAACTCCTCGGATAGAGAAAAAGAGAATACTGTCAGGCATAGCCCACTTATTTGACGACATAATAAAATAAAAAAAGTTTGATGCTCTTTTGTTTTTTCAATCATAGAAAGTTCTATGATTGAAAAAAGAAAGCTTATGTATATATGTGTTTACAAATCTACTGAAGTATGTAAATTAAAAACGTAAATGGCCTTATTTATAAAAACACGATTTCTCTAAAACCAATCTAAAACTCTTTTTGTTTAATCTGTGCCTACATGTTTTCCTTGTAAAATCTCCACCATAGACTATTTGAATCGGCGTTTTCGAAGTGTCTTAAGGAATTGGGTTTTTATAATTAAGATCGTGCAGGAAATGAAACCCTAGGTGACGCATAAAGTAATCAGTGAATCACTAAGCGAATGATGCTTTAATTTCTGCAACTAGAGCGTTATGTCATCGATACTGAGACATTAGTGAAGATTTTCTTCTTATAACGTAAAGATTGGTTCCTTTGAGGGCGACCACCGTCATGTATGTCATTTGGCAGATCGTTTTAATGTGAAATGTCCTTTATTTTCTTCAGTTAACAGGGCATCTAATTTTTTTTCTACACTGTCGAAATCACTGCTTGAGAAAAAAAATACTGCAGCGTGAATTTGAAATCATCAGCGTTATTTTAAGGCAATATTATTTTCATCATGATAAACAATAATAATAATATGATTTATTACTGCCTCGTCGGTCTAGTGGTCCTTGCCTGGTTACCATAACACAGGGTATCCTACTTTGGGACCAGGACAAGGGATTGTGATTGTGTTGCATGGAAGTTATTATAGTTATTATTTAAAAGGATTCGGGATTTCCAAGGTTTTGGTTTGAGGCTGTGAATCTTAATTCAAAGTAGTAAGAGGGCTTTGTTAGCATGTTGCCCACTATCGCAATTTGTTACTTTTAGCTCATTTCAACACGATTGGTAGCAGAATGACAATCTTTATACATGAGATCGCACCATGCGCACTTTTTCATTATTACTGCAGTTATAATAGCACTGTGCCATCTTTTGTGAAAACACGGTTCAGCCATAGTACCCACTTTCATACGGTCAAAGAACTATGAAAATTATAGGGATTTGTTTTTATTGCTCATGCATACCTATCGCCAAGCTTGAACATTTCTATTACGTACAATCGACATCAGCTTGAACTTTGGGTTTTGGTTGCAAAGTGATCTGTACCGTAACGGAATAAAGTGCACACGTGTAAAGGTCGACCTAATGCCGACTGTACCTGTTATTAGGATACCTATTCCTCGTGAAAATATTATCAATATACGTAAAAGGTCTTATAGAGAAGAGCGGGTGATCGTGCTCTTCCACTATAAAGGGAAATTTCCCGCCAGGCAGATCGTATGCCTGGGGACGGCCGGTCCAACTGATGTTCGTCGGACGTTATATTTATGGTATGTCATGTGAAACATTTTGCTTGCGCAATGCAGGAATGTTGGAGTTTATAGTGCGCGTGCAGAGTTGACATGTGCTCGCCACATCACTCCCCTTCAAGACCGTAGCTACGCATAGCTAGGTCTGATAGGAATCGAAGTCTGTGCTCTAAAGCCTGCAAGTGCCAGGAGGCGCTGAGTCATTGAGTCGACTAGCGGTTGAGGGTGTTCGGCGGCTAACAGTCACTTCACCGGCGACAGTACCATGGGGACCGCGCATGTGGTAGGAACCGGTGAAGGCTGCTGTACCACTGGCAACGTGCGCTGTTGCTGTGTGGCTGCCGTGCCGAGGGGTTGGGGGAGATCACCATCAGTACCAGTAGTCGGTGCGTTGACTGTAGTGGAACTGATGAGGTGAGAGGGAAGAGGATGCTGGCCTTGCTTTGAGACTGATTGTATGTGGGGTGCTGCGAGAGCGAAGGAAGGCTGACATTGTTCTGTCGAGGGTCACCACTATAGAGAAGAGCGGGTGATCGTGCTCTTCCACTATAAAGGGAAATTTCCCGCCAGGCAGATCGTATGCCTGGGGACGGCCGGTCCAACTGATGTTCGTCGGACGTTATATTTATGGTATGTCATGTGAAACATTTTGCTTGCGCAATGCAGGAATGTTGGAGTTTATAGTGCGCGTGCAGAGTTGACATGTGCTCGCCACAGTCTTTATTCTGTAAAATTCTAAAGGGCCCGATTGGGACACCATGACAACGGTCATAATCTGACAAGTTTTAACAAGTTTTTTGTTCTATAAATAACAGTACAAATTGGTGAGCATATACTCAAAGCATTGACGACATTTATTATTATTATTATTATTATTTATTTGGGAAACTTGCAGCTTACATAATAAATGAACAGAGACTTAGAATGACTACACATAAGCTAAGAATAAGTTTCCGCATATAGTAACTAAGTGGCAAACATGTGCAAGTGAATAAAAAAAAATTAAAGTAAGTCTACACCACACTTAGGGCCAGTTTCTGAATTAAGAATTTCACTAAGTAAATAGTTAACTGTAGTGATGTCTCTTCGAATTTCTTAGAAAAGAGCGTGACAGAACGTTACATAAGTATTTACTTGGTAAATTTCTCAACTCAGAATCCGGCCCAATTGACAGCCGTTAACAGTAGATTAACAGCGTGTTAGTGTACGAGAAACTGGGGCTAAATGTTTTTCAATTTAGATTTGTGTTACCGTCCGATACGCGTGAACAGGTAAAATGGCCATTTAAATGGCCGGCGCTGACCACAAGAATAAAGATTTTAATGTTTTTTTTTTGTACTTTTTGTGTGGATACTAACATTTTGTTAAAGACTGCTGCCACCCTGGCTATAAGCACTCACAAAGTAATTGAAGTATCTCAAGTACAACGTTCCAAGGTCGAAGTCCAGTCTTTGGTCGACCACAGCTCGGAGTCGTGGGTTCTTCGGGTAAAGAGAGTCGTCACGACCATACGCGTTCACCAGATATGCCATTATCGCCCGACTGTTCACAAAAATAGGGTTGATTATTATGTGTATCGACTGCTAAAAGAGATACGACTAGCGGTCATACAAAATGCGGTCCGCATTTATGGAATGTAATGAATATCTTTAGTGAATATATATCCTTATCCTCAATAAATATTAATAATCCTTATTATATTTTATGTAATGAATATACTTAATGAATATCCCCTTGCCATACAATTCTTTCTGCTGATTTTTACATCTTGCATTTTTCGCCATAAAGCGTCATCATTTTCTTTACACCGAAAGGTTCTTCAAGGGTTTAAATTAGGTAGGTAATTAGTATTTTGTTGTATACCTCTCCCAGAGAATGAAGCCGTTGTCATCCATAGTAGGCACGGTGTGTTGAGGATTTATCTGCAATAAACGGCATTAAGTAATGCCTACATTAATCCCACTTCAAACATATTTACAGTGACACAGTGCGCTCATAGTATACTCAACAATGAGTCACTTCTCAGTCTATCATTAAACGTGCTAACAACAATAGTCTGCATGCAAATGCGATACGGAAATCTCGGTGGTAAACTGAGATATTACCTCAACGATATCAATATGAAAATTGCAGTGTGAGGTAAACCGATTCTTTCAAAGAATTGACTGGCTAGACTCTTAATGATCGGGTTCAATAATAGCTTCAGCATCGATTCAAAATAAAACCATACATTCAAGCATCTGATTGTTACCTAATAATAATTGTTAACTATCCTAAATACTTCATTTGGTCTAGCGGTATCACGTCTAATTACCATGCCGAAATTCGTGGGTTTGATTCCCACTAACATCTTGTATCCATCTTGGTGCATAATAAATTTCCAAGACTGTTCGAGTGACTCGGAACCCGATTTCGACGAAGAAAGGATTGATTTAAGATGTACACCTCTCAATGAATAAAAACAGATAAATTAATATTCCTCGTTTTTCTTTTCATAATAATGAACTCAGTAAAAAAATATCCAAATATCAATAACAGTTCAATGACAACAAATAATCGATAATTATTTTATCATCGACTTTGAACGTCGTCTCCGCCCTATGCATGTCACATTGACATGTGTCATAGGGCTCCAGCTATATTTTATAGATTTGTAGACCAAACAGGTTAGCATAAAAGACAACATACGATCACTTCACTAAAGTTGTTGTTACAAAGAAGAAAATAAAGCAGAATACCGACCTTACCAAGAGGTAGGGGTGAAATGGATGGTACATCTATTACCTCATTAATTAACTTGTGAATAAAACTTCATCTATTTTATTCTATATATTATACCTTATTTATTACCAATTGTGCTGTGTATCTTTGCAATAGTTTATGTCATGTGCTCTGGTTTACAAATAACCAGACAAATGCGAGTCGGACAAATTTGTTCCGTACAAATTTGTTGGTACTTACAACAGTTATTAGATACAGGGTAAATAGTTCAGGAATCGAGTCTCGTAGTTTTTTCCGATCTTTTCCCAAACTTTAAAGACTGAAAGCCATATTTATAAAAACACGATTTATCTAAAGCACTCCTCGGAGCCATTTTATTGAATCTGTGGTTACGTCTTTTTCTTGTAAGATCACTACCACAGACTATTTTAATCGGCGTTTTAAGGAATCGGATTTTTATAAACAAGACCGTAATTTTTTTGCAATTTATTACAAATGTGTAGTGTTTAGATTTGTTTTACCTGTAGTTGTAGATGTAAGACGATATAACTTGCCAAATTTCATAGTTCTAGGAAAGTACCCTATAAATTTTGATTCCTTTGAGTGTCGAAATATACGTTTTCTTGCAGCAAAAACGGCTGTAATTTTTTTTATGTTAACTTAGAAGTATGATTTTTTTCACAACACCAAGGGACTGTAGACTTAAGTATATAGTTTTAATTTCAACTTGATAACTTTACACGTTCCCGAGATAAACGGTCTTGACCGACAGACGGACGGACGGACGGACGGACGGACTGACGGATAGGAAAGTGATCCTATAAGGTTTCTCTTTTTTGCTTTTGAGGTACGGAACACTAAAAAAGAATATTGTTATCTTATCTTACTTTCAGGAACTCAGGCGTCAGCTGGTGCCGTTCCATGATGTTGGTTAAGTTCAGTTCTAACTCCAGTCCGATGACGCTAGCCGTCAGTCTGACGGCGCGGCAGGGCGGCGACGGCGGCACGTGGTAGAGCTTGATGGGCGCTGCTGGCATCCTGCTGCTCTTAGACCGCGCCGCTGCGTTGCTGTAATAAAACCAGAAGTGAGCTGACTTCCTATATTCCTCCTAAATCCTGGACTATTCATTCGGAGAGACAGCGTTTCCAGACCTCCTATATTTCTTTTATTTTCTCCTATATTACGCGCACCAAATACTGAGAGTTCCAATCGTCTGACTGTCATATTTCATACTAGTTGCTATCGCAAACGTCAGAATTCTGACAGGATTGATCCGACTGCCGAGGAGGGAAGAGTAGAATATTGTTTATTGAACACTAATGCAATTTGTGGCCTGATTGAAAAAAATTGGTAGAAGGTATTATCCGGTTCAAATGCTGTTAGGATATGAACTTTTGGAGTTGCGTTACGCAACAGTGATGACATGTAGGGTCAGAAAAACCGTCAGATGAATAATATTCACCAGTTAATTAATGTTTTTGCGAGTATCAAAGCACTAAAATATTAAATAAAGATAGTAACTAAGGCACATAGTGAGAAAAAAATAAAGCTAATCTTCTAAGTCTGTTACTTCACTCATAGCCTCCTATTGACTCTCTGAGCTGTCTTCGTTTGAAATTTCAGAATCAGTATCACCACGACACTGTCTTTTAACAAAGAATTCAATTTTTTTACAATGCTCTCTGTCTCTTTCAAAATAATCGTTCACACTCATAAGCATTTCTCGAGTACGACTGTTTATCACATCTCCTTTTAGCACTCATTTTTGTCACAAAAGAACCAATACATTTAATTTAAAAAGAAATACTTCCGATGAAGTTGTATTTGTCACTCACGTTTCACGCGCTTACCCGACAGCGTTGCTAACGGTACCAAAAGGCGTCCGTAGACGTCATATGCCGCTCCATTCTAAAAGGTCGTATCCTAACAGCATTGGAATCGGATAATATTGACTTTTAGTTTGGTCCGCTAGTTGAGAATTCAGATTGAGCGAGATGAGAAACAATCCTCGGATTTTTTATCCTTTGATTCAGCGCTTAAAGGGCTCCACAGAGTAACACTAGCCCACCGACGAAAAGAATCATATCTTTTTACAGATCGAATCTGTTTCATTGCTGGCGCTAGTTAGCCTACTGGATCCATAAATTGTATGAACCTGAAACCGGCGTGTGCGCATGCAGCGACTTATGATTGTTGATGAAGCGAATAGGTTTGTTAGGCTTGTGGCAAGTGGCAAGGTCTCTGCCTATCCCTTCCAGGTAAATTTATCTAATGAAATATTTATGTAATGTAGGTATCTTATGAGCGAGCAACTGTCTACTTTAACAGATCAATTGAGAAGGTTGTCTGGAGAGAGTGATAAACCTTTAGTCTAAGTAATTACTTAGGCTTACATTTAAAAAAAATCGATTTCATTCAAAGCCTGTATAATTACTTAGGGTTACATTTTCAACGATAAATTTTTAAGATTACTAATTTTGATTTGGAATTTGATAAACATTGAATAACTTCTACAAACAGCAAAACTGAAATGACCTGCGAAAAGTTCAACGTGATGTAATGCAATTATTTGGTTAAATTATTAAACTACATATAGAAACAATTATTCACCACAAAAAATTTAGTGCAATAAAAGTATTCGTTGTGCTCCCTTATTTAAATCTCATTTGAATTGTGAATGATACGATACCCAAAACCAAAAATGTACGAAATAAAACTTACCAAAGGACGCATATCATAAAAATAAAAGAGTACATAAAAAAATTCATTTTCAGACAAGAAGGAAAACAAATCAAATAAGTATTAAAAAAAACACTTAATTTTTCACGTTTTATAACAACTCACAATGAATTTGCCGACTTTATTTTTTCAACGACAGTTTTGTCCATACATTGCCCCAGTTTGAATGGATCAATATTGAACTACTCTAGAGTAGCTACCCCTTTTTTATAACAAAATCAAATCAAGCACAATTTAACCAATACTCAGATCCAACTCGAGAAATACTAGCCAATTTCACTAAGCGAACAAGCTAATCAAGCTGTTGAATCAGTACTATTGACTTATTCGTAAAGCATAAATCACACAAATGGCATCAATACTAGTGACACGACTGTTATGGCACCAGTAGCCATAGAAACCATGGTTAATGGGAGCTATACGTGAGCTATATATCATCCATACAGCACTGGGCTAACTACCATGGATGTAGCTATTACAAGCAGTGCCTAGTCATTGTGACCAAGTATCTTCATGGCTTATTAAACACTTCAACGCAGTAAGGTCAAATAGGCATCAGTGAATTATAGCGAGTAACATGTAATTTCAGGATCGTTCGTCACTTTATACTAAGCCAGTCGCTTTAGTTCAATTAGACGGATTATCTTGTTCTGAATCGTCTACGGAAAAATTTCAGTGGCTTGTGACTACCGTATAGCCAAAAAGAAAAGAATGTGTACACCCCGACTAATATATACAATACCTTATGAGTTCCAGTAGCATTCGTTACCAATTAACTGAGCAACGTCAAAAAATTTTAAACGATATTTTTCTAGTAGGTACTGTATTAGTCTTTTTGCAATTTTGGCTTAATGCTCAGTTAATAGCTAAGGTATTCTTTTTGGAACTCAAAAGGTAGACGTTAAAAAAAATCTTCTCGCTTCATAATACTCATAAATAAATCTAAGTTTAGTTCAGTAGCCATATTAACAAATATCTACTATGTTCACTTAACGAAAATCTATTGAATAGAACCTCTTGGCTATTTAGGGAACGTTGGCTTTGTTCCTATTCCAGGCTTTATTGTTGTAAGAATAGCGTCACTCCATTTCCTTCCGTGGATGTCGTAGAAGGCGACTAAGGAAATCAATTACCAGGAGACGGGCAGCAGCGTCTTCCTGAGATTCCAACCGCATACTGCGATCGCCAACCCGCCTGCGAAGCGTGGCGATTATGGCAAAACCCCGGTTTACTAATGTATTGTCAAAAATCGTTTCCCAAAGTATTACTTCCCAAACTATTTTCCGCAAATTATCACTTGGCAAAAAAACATTTCTCAAAACAACTTAAAGCAAATAAACAGTTAGCAAAAGTTATTATGGCAAGTTATTGTTTACCAAATAAATACTTGGTCAAAATTCATTTTACCAAGCATTATTCAGACAAAAGTATAATTTGACCAAATGAATAAAATGCGAAATGTAAACTAGAACAAAAATTTTTTTGTTTGACTCAAAACTAAGTTTTTTAGTGAAATTTTTTTTTTCGCTTTTATATAAAAAAAAGAACTAACACCCGAAGTTTCAGGATGGAGCGGAGCGCAGCGAACTTCGAACCTATTTTTGCTTATGTGTACTGACCTAACAACCAAATTTTAAACACACTTTTTACACCAAATTGCTGTCGTAAGTTTTTTTTAAATCAGAATATAATACTACAAATAAATGTATCTTAAGCTTAAATTTTTAAATTACTTGTATTTATGCCTAATAGTATTTAACCACATGAACAAAATGCGAAATATAAATTTAATCAAACAATTATTTGCTATATAACACTTGCCAAAATAAAACGTTAGCATAATAAACGTTTGTCTTAATAAAACTTGACGCAGTAAAATTATGCGAAATGATAATTTGACCAAATGAATAAAATGCGAAATGAAAACTTGCTAAAGTTTCATTTGGGAAATGAAACTGATGCCATAAGTTTATTGGGAAGTAAAATTTGGCGAAAAATACTTTGGCTAAACGGCGGTATCCCCAAAACCCCTCATGGTTATGAAAACCACGAAGGGGGCCTATGTCCTGCAGTGGGCGTTAAATGGCTGATGATGATGATGATGAATCTACCTTGAAAAACGTTCACACTCTATGATCACAATCGTAATCAGCCCGTACTTGTCCACTGCTGGACACAGTCTTCCCCCAACGTACGCCACTTCCCTCTGTCCTCGGCCATCCTCATCTAGCCACTGCCAGCAACCTGCCTCATATCGTCGGTCCAGCGAGCTGATGGGCATCCTACGCTGCGTTCGCCAGTTCTTGGTCTCCACTTGAGAAATATAGTCATAAAAGGTGGCATATTTTTCAGAGAAAGATCCGTCTTTTCTTAAATGACATATCCATTGTGTTTATAAGAAATACTGGATAAGTGCAAGTTGGACTCACACACAGGGTTCCGTACAAATTTGTAGTCTCGCAGTTTGTCCGAGCTTTTCCTGAACTCCAAAGCCTATTTTTTATTATTTAATTAGAAATGTATAGTTTTGCAGGTTTTTCCCTATACTTGTATTATTTTTGTTGCACTAACCCGTGCTGAGGACAATTTTAAAAACCTATTTAGAATCTTGTTTAAAAACTTATTTATGCTTTTTCTCCTCTAAATGGGGTTTTAAAATTGTCTTCAGCACGGGTTAGTGCAACAAAAATAATACAATCATGTAGGTACAGCGATATCATTCTGATGTAAAAACCTAACTGCAAGTGGATTACTCGGGGCTGCAAGTGATGTAAATTGCTTCCGCTAGATGTCGCTGCCTGTACGTAATACAGAGAAGTTTGTAAAGAGGCTCGAAATTTCGCTGATGCCTGCACTTGCCCATTAGCCCAGTTGGGAGAGCGCTGGCACGGTTAGACAGAGTTTACGGGTTCAAGTCCCGGCATCGGTGGAATTTTTAGCCTCTAAATAGGTTTTTAAAATTACCCTATACTAGTAGTATACGACGATATTTCTTGCCAAATTTCATAGTTCTAGTCAACGGACCTGTAAATTTTTTATTTTCTCTATAAATTTTGATTCCTTTGATAGCGTCAAAATATACGTTTTATACGGCATAAACGGTCGTAACTTTTTTTTACGTTAACTCAGATGTTTGATTTTCTTACAAGAGACTGTAGACTTGAGTAGGTATATATGGTTTTAATATTAACTTGATACCTCCACGCGTTCCTGTGATAAAGGTTCTTGACAGACAGACGGGTTCCGTTTCTCTTTTTGAGGTATGGAACCCGAAACAGCCGTAAACTTCATCTTGTGCTTTCTCTTAGATTCACGATAATTTCAGCAGCAGCTGTATGCTAATAATGTAATTGTATGATGAATGTTGTTCATTAATTAAAGTAATTAGGCATGACAATACAAATGGCAATTTTCCAGAAATAACCCCTATACGGTTTCAGTTGTACTCAACTCTCTAGGGCCGTGCGATACCATTTTTAAACTTACATAATATAAAAATATGTTTTATATTTTGGTTGTTATTGACCCGAGCTTTTGGGTTAAGTTTATTATGTGTCGACTGTGATTTATCCAACATCTGCCGAGTAATTTTCTATCATTCATCGCGCAGTTTCGTCGTCAGTAAAATTAGACGAGGCGCATTTTTATAAACAATTTTATTCTAAACATAGGTCTATACATATAGCATGAATGATTACAAACATGACATGGCACAAAAATACAGGTGTAGCATAGCGAACATTTTTACAGAAGTATCATAAATATTACTGTATCAAACATTGTTGACAGACATGCGAGATTCATATCTTATGTAGAAAACTGTTCTTTTTACCCGACTTCGGCGAAATCAAGAGCCGGAGTAATCATGTTACCCCTCAATGATTAACTTTGATACTGTTCGATGTTAACTAAAGGAAATGTCTGTAGCTATGTTTGCGATTTGAACTTGTAAACTATATGTTATTATTTATTTTCAACTTAGTAATTGTATTTTATATACAAGTACAGGAAAGATAATTAATATAGAGTGGCATTCACCATCAATTTAAAAAGTGCAAACACATGGCTTTCTCGTTTTTGCAGTCGGGTTTTAGTTTTTGAAACCAAGGGCTCGCCGCGCCTCCTGCTAAAATCACAACAACAACAGTCCGTTTTCTACGCTCAAAACATATTCGTTGATAAGTGAAGCAAAATAAAAACAATATTTTGCGCATTGAAAACAGATTGTTCCGTCTAATGTTTCATGAAAAACACAAGTAGAATACACAGCCGTAAACACGTATTGATGTCACTTTTGATCCAACGCCTCCACAGTTGACGCACTACTCGCGTTATCACCAATTTCATCATCGATATGATCACCGCCGTCGCTCCACCTGCTTTTAGTGTAGTGGCCCTCGTTGTTCGAAGCTTCTGAGATGTTACTCTTAAGAGAATCTATCCTCCCTCTTTTTTCTTCTGTTCCTTTGTCATCGGCCTCACTTATCTTCACTTTTTTGCTTTTTGTATTGCCCATCTTCTTGAAAGTATTTAAAACTTCACAGCAGGCAAACGAAGGTGGTTTTACTATAAAAAAACTTTTATTTCTTTTTCTAGTTAGAGCTGTAGGATTTCGTATGAAGTCATCAGTGATACTGGCAGGATGAACGGTGCCGGTGACGGTTTTTTACCACCCGACTGTATAGATAAGAAATCCTAGATAAGGCGCAAATCGGTTTAATTGAAAGTGCTCAACAGCAATAGTACGATAAGAGGACATCAAAAGAAAAGTACAATGCGTATACCTTCGTTAATAAAGCACGGCTGCGTACAGTTCTTCAGTTCCGATGTTGCGTGAAATAACTTTATTATTCCATATTGTGCGATAAAAATAATTCAGTGTCCAAGATTTGGTCAGGACCGTGTCAGGATGCTAATTTAATATAGTTGTGATGCAAATTTTTTATTGGACATTTTCTTCTTTTATTTAGGAATAGCTGTGCCCGCGACTTTATTCGCGTGGGATACAACTTTGTTGGAGGTGGCTTGTCCTTCCTGACGAAGTAATCTATCTGCTTGCCGCAATTCGAGCGGTCAAGGCAATTTTAGTTTTTTATAGAAACAGAAACAGCGTTACTTTCGCATTTTAATATTAGTATGGATGCTTGTAACATGATTACACCGCGATTTGAAATAAATGGTACATACAGTCTAAGCTATAGCAAAAGTGGGCGCGCAATAGTATATAATATATATACTATACTATCCACAGCACATGATTATAGTTGCAAATCCACCCGTAGTGTAACTTAGTAGAGTGCATAGAAAGAAATGTAGTCGTAACGTCTCGTGTGATGTATATTAACGTAGTAATCTGCTCACAATCCTAATAATTTTATCCCACACATACATATGCAGAGTCCACTTAATGATACAAAGATATCTTAGATAGATAACTTAAAGCCTGCCCACACCGGCGCGATCCCGGTGGCGGCCGCAAAACCTAAAACATCTGGCACACCATACAAAACGTACAACATCTGGATTGTTGATATACCGTACGCTGCAATACGTTCCGTGTGGCGCCGGATTAAGAATAGCTTCACTCCATTTCCTTCCGTGGATGTCGTATAGGCGACTACGAAAATCAAATACTAGGAGACGGGCAGCAGCGTCTTCCTGAGATTCCTACCGCATACTGCGATCGCCAACCCGCCTTCCAAGCGTGGCGATTATGGCAAGACCCTTAATGTTTATGAAAACCACGAAGGAGGCTTATGTTCTGCAGTGGGCGTCAAATGGCTGATGATGATGATGATGAATCCCGGGCTGGCTGTGATTTGTATAGTCCAAAGTTTATAGGCCGCCATGTTTACTCTTAGGTTAAGAAACCTCTGTGCAATTTCCATTTTTATGTCCAAGTTTTCTATATCTATCAATAATGTGGGGCAGGCCTAAATGGCAGGTAAATAACATGGTTAAGTCTTGGTTAAGACTTTGAATAATCATTGTTTTTTGTTTTCGTCGTTATCAGCTACGCACAATAACAATTAAAAATAGTTTCTTTGTCCTCAGTTTAAACTGCTAGGTGAAGAATACAAGAGACAAGTCAAAGATAAGGCTTGTTTACGAAAGGGTGAACGGGACAAAGAAGATGAGCAGCCACTCTGCTGTCGACACGCATTTTTTTTTCTTATCTTTTCATTTGTCTTTGCATTATAGAGAATTTGTTTAACATTTGAACGAAGCATTTGAGATGCTACAGACGTTTACTTAAAATTTCTAGAACTCAAAAGGCTGCCAATGAGAAGGACCTACGGTGTGTCAACAAGAAACGGGAGTGAACTGAGATCACAAGTGCTGCGGAACTATTCCGCTTTGAAAGAAATTCCGCTGTATGATTCACATAATTACGCGTAAATTTAATTTTCGCTTGTTAAGTGTACACACTTAGGCTACGACAACAAAACGAAAATCGAATTGTCTAGTGAGGATAGTAGATTAAAATAGTAATAAAACTAATGTTAAAATCGTAACTCTTATTCAAACTAAGAACCTAAGATCTTAGGCAAAAACTGTAAAAATAACAAAAGTTATACTCTTTGAGCGCAAGTTACAATGTAAACAACAGGAAAGAATTTAAGATATAAAATTAAATAATTATAATTTCCTTGGTAAAATCATAATTCATTTATTTATCATACATCACAGCAGTCATGAACAAATTCCCTTGAAATTATTCAACTGCATCACTTCAGACTTCTTTCCTTAAACTGGAATATCTATCAACAGTCTTTTTCAAGATATCAGAAGCCACGTTCAAACGTTCAGGCTTAAGTAGTGATTTGAACTCTTGTATGCTGCTGCATTTTTGCCTGATGGTGGTACACATCGGGGTTAGCTTGCAAAGAGCCAACGCTGCTATGCCGCCAAAAACCAAAGCAGCGACCTTAGAGGCCACGGAGAACAGAAAACTTTTTGCTAAAGACACCACTCCCTGAAACAAATAAAAAAATAAAGAAGTGCAAATAAAGGGAATTTTATAGAAATAATTGCTTTGTTCTCATTTCAAAATCAATGTTATGCGTTGTTCTTGACATTCATTTCACCCTGTTTTTTACCTGACTGCGGCGGAGCCCAAATGCAGGGGGTAATGTATTTAGCTCGTATGTATTTACCCGACTGCAGAGGAGCCCAAAAGGAGGGGGGTATTAGTTCGTATGTATGTAAGTATGTCCGATTCTATGTTCCCTCGTAACTCTCTAACCAATGGTCAGATTTTGACAAATAAGGTCTCAATCGATTCGTCATCCCTCCACGAGTGTCACAGGCTATATTAAATTAGCATTATAAATTGCCATTGTATTTTTACTTATGTGCAATAAACGTATTAATAATAATAATAATAAATTTGCATTAATGTAACAGAAAATTAACAAAAAACAAATCTCGCTATTAAGTAACGTTATAGTACAACCATGAGTCTAGATGGCTGGCTCTGATCTTAATTGTATCCTCTGTGATTTTATTTAACTACGCCAATCACGTTAAATGTATGTAAAACATCATTACGCGGGTGTCATAGGCTATATATAAATCAGCGTTAAAAATCACTAGAAGCATAAAAATAAAAAACTGAAATAAAAAGTAACCAACAACCCGACGGCTGAGCATTAACTACTAAGCAGGCGGTTAACTCCTAATTCGACAATGTAACTACTTATGTTGGTCCCGCCTGCTTAGTAGTTAATGCTCAGCAGTCGATTTGTTGGTAATTTTTTAATTCAGTTTTTTATTTGCAAGACAAAACTAAAATAGAGTATCTTGATTTAGCAACATCGCATTTTTTTTCAGTCTTACTCATCCGTCATCGTTCACCTTCATAGTCTTGTTAATACAATGTGTAATGTCGTTATCTGATTACAACAAGATTGTGTGAAGGATGGATGTATCTAGTTTCTTACCTCACTAATTGATAAAGAAAAATTGTCATCTTCTTCCTCGCGGTCAGTCCCATATTGATTATAATCTGAATTTAGAAGATCATAAGAAGGAGTATCCTGAAAATTAATAGGAATCTATTAATGTCGTCAGCTTTAAGCCCAAAAACGTAGCCTAACCTAACTCCCAGTTTCTCGTATACTAACACGCTGTTAATCTACTGTTAACAACTGTCAATTGACCAAAGTGCATAAAAAAAAACCGCCGACAGCTGTTAACAGTAGATTAACAGCTTGTTAGTATACGATAAACCGGGGGAAAGCTTCAATCTGTTTATTAAGTTACAGGTCGGTACTTACAGGGTCAATAGGATCATATTGCCGGTGGACTGAATGGGTGGCTTGGACATAGAAGATACTGCAGAGGACTACTAATACGATACTGACACGAAGCATCTGCAAAAAAAGTAAGTTATATCAGCGTCGCTTTAGGACTTAAATACCTCTATTAATAGTGGTTAAACTTTATTGAATTTGAATAATTTACGAGTACTGAAATTTGCTTGGACATCTAGATAAACTTGAAGGTATGAAACCTTCATGTGATGACGTCACTTTAAAGAAAGAAAGGGAGGCGCCATCTTGGCTTGTCGTTTTTTTGGCGGGAAGGACTTAGTATCAGTAAATTTGTAAAGTAAATTACTCGAGTACCTAATAATTTTGTTATCTTCTGCGGATTATTTACTGTAATAATGCTAACTAATTGACAATGTGACAAGTACATATATAAATGTGAGCATTTCTTTAGTATTTTATTTCAAATAGGGACCCCTGCCACTATTTCCATATTCAAATATAGGAAAATACGGGGGTGTCCCTAACATTTATGAATCATAATGTAGCCTTATGTGTATTGTGGGTATTTGCTGTAACGAGAACTTTACAAATTACCTACAGTTACATAGATTCTAACAACAGCTTCATTTCATTGCATTACTTTATAGGTATCTCTTTATCGTCTGTGTTTATAGGTGGGTTTTGACCAATTCTCTAGATTTTTGACCAATAAGTACAGAATAATAACTTACCTTGACCTTGATGTAGTTGTAGACTTATCTCTTAGTTTCACATTGAACAACTGATGCTCATATATTGATTGTACTCATTAATATACTTCATTTGTTCGGTAACTTTTTAATGGGATCTCATTAACAGCAAAAACCCTATTGCTCACGCTGTACTGTCCTAATTAATTCGCAAAATTCTCATACCTTCAAAACGTAATGGGAATTGCCGATTATTAAGCACGAAACTCATTATATATGTAATTTTCTAATGATATAGAAAGGATTTAGATAAATGAAGGTACTGTTTTAAGAGTTACTCAATAAGGAAGTAACAGCAGTAAGAAAAGGAAGCTCTTCTTGTTCCCTATAAACTTTACAATTACCACCAAAATGGTTTCTGCACAGCTGTTTACTGTTTTACTTCTTACCATTATCACTGTAACCCATGGAGTCCCTACCACTTCTAAGAATACTGTAAGTACTTTGATCTTCTAACTTTACATTAATGTCTTTCTATGGCAATTTTCTTTTGTGTCAACGAAAAAATCTTCTTTTCTAGGAAATCGTGCCGAAAAGTGATTCACCGAAAGAAGGGAGATTGTTAGTGATCCCGTAAGTCGATTAAACTAATCTAAAGCCGCACAGTCTAAAAATAGTCAAACTTATAATTTTTGAAAAATACGCCCACGTGTAAAAATATTTTACTGTCAGTCATACCTATGTACCGCTGAGTAAGTACGTACAGATTTTTTATATAGGTACTAGCTGACTTGGAAAGCATTGTTTTGCCATATTAATTAGCCTATGACCTATCCTCAGACCTACCTACGCAACAATATTCATAAACATCGGTGAAGCCGTAGCGGAGGAGTTCGATAGCAATAACTGTGACATGAGATTTTTATATATTTGATATCCTCTTTTTCAGGACAATTGGTTTGCTGTTCAAAGCATGGCAAGTGGCATCTTTCCTGCTGTCAAAAACTTGGTTCATAGTTGGATTAAAATTGGTAAGAAAACACACTTCCACTTTTATGTCCGAGTGTCTACTCTTTTCTCTTTTAAAGTCCGTACGATGTTATTTCTTGTTTTTAACCGACTTCAAAAAAGGAGGAGGTTATCAATTCAACGCGTATGTTTTTTTTTTTCATTGTGTTGCTTAACTGTCATTGAAAATCAATCCTAGTCTATCTACGTAGACTTACAAGTTCACATGATAAGGATCGTAGAATAGTATCTTTAAACTGAATTACTTGAGTGAACTTCATTAATTTCTATTCCAATTTACGTCCTAAGATAAATTAACCTACTGGACTTGTTTGTTTTGATACTTGCAGATAACGTAATCAATTCCGTATAACCAGTAAGATAGACAATTTGCTCGAGTGAGAAGTCTGTGTGACCGAGATGGAATCTTGCCAAGATTCCTGAAGGGTTAGGTAGAGACAAGGATTTACCAAGTGGCAAGCCTTGGTCGCTACCTAACCTTCTGGGATACTGGCGTGAGTATGTATGTGTATACATTGTAAATTGTTTATTCAATTTACTTTTCTTTCACAGACCGCATTAGCAGTGGCAGCAAAAGTAGTCATCTGGGCTCTTCAGCATTGCCTATCATTGATCTTCGGAGCATCTCTGATGTTTGGATTCTGCAAACTAACTAGCTTATGTGGCCCGCCTCCTTTAAAAATAGTTGACGAATCACAGTACCCTTACGAGCTATTGGATACGGCTGAGAGTTATCTCAAGAAGGGAGCTAGGAAGTTTGAATGATTGTTCTTAGACTTATTTGAAAACAGTGAATAGTTTAGTAATTTATTGTAATAAACTGAGGATAATTTTATTCATCACACTTGTAGTTTAATTACTGTTCAAATCTTCGACAAATTTAATGTCAAACATCTATCTACTAACGCAGCGATTTCCAAAAGGTGGTCAGAAGAACCCTGGGGTTCCGTGGTCTGTCCGAGAACTAAATAAAATGTTTAAAAATTTCAGTAACAAGATTCTAATCTAAATGAAATTTGGATAGGACTCAAAGATGCTTGAAGACCTTGCAATCGTTGAGAAAGTTATTCTGGTTCTGCTTCCGTTTCTGACGGAAAAATTGTAAAATACCTCACTAATTGATAAAGAAAAATTGTCATCTTCTTCGTCGCGGTCATTCACATATTGACTATTATCTGAATTTAGAAGGCCATAAAAAGGAGTATCTTGAAAATTAATAGGAATCTATTAGCGTCAAGTCAGCTTGAAACCCAAAAAAGTAGTTTGGGGCATTAAATATTTTTTGGGAGACAAAGCTTCAATCTGTATGGGTACTAACGCAGCGATTTCCAAAACGTGGTCAGAAGAACCCTGGGGTTCCGTGGAAGGGAAACAGGGGTTCCGCGGTCTGTCCGAGGATTAAATAATTTAAAAAAAAATTTCAGTTGCAGGATTCTAATCTAAATGACTTTTGGATAGGACTCGATCGACTTGCAAGTTATTCTGGTTCTGGTTCCGTTTGTGTCGACGTACCAATGTGAGACTGTTTTCTTGGTTTCACGGCTTACGCTTACCCCAAAAACAAGTACAGACACAGACTGGATGCAGTTCCAAATCTCCGTGTTGAAATGTCACACATAAAGCATTTTTTTTTTCTCAACAAAATATATTAAAAAAATATCAATTAGATACAATTACAGATGTAATTACACGTGTATAGGCTGCATTATGAAAATAACTTTTTGCCTTTTATTTCACCCGGTAGTCATTCTTCT
This sequence comes from Yponomeuta evonymella, assembly GCA_963969515.1. Lineage (NCBI taxonomy): Eukaryota > Metazoa > Arthropoda > Insecta > Lepidoptera > Yponomeutidae > Yponomeuta > Yponomeuta evonymella. The sequence goes on from OZ018350.1 coordinate 15,148,606, forward strand.
TTTTCCAAAGATAACGCAAACTTGTTTTTTCAGTTTTAAGCCTAGTAGGCTACACTGCGTATTTCGCCTTACGATTTGTATTCCTTCCAGTTTTGAATAGTAAGTACCTACCATGTGTTATGAAATTGCCAATTTTAGGCCTAGGCTTCTTCCGTGAATGTCGTAGAAGGCGACTAAGAAAATCAATTACCAGGAGACGGGCAGCAGCGTCTTCCTGAGATTCCAACCGCATACTGCGATCGCCAACCCGCCTGCCAAGCGTGGCGATTATGGCAAAACCCCTCATGGTTATGAAAACCACGAAGGAGGCCTATGTCCTGCAGTGGGCGTCAAATGGCTGATGATGATTATGAGGCCTACAAATAAAAAAAAAACGCGATGAGATTTCGCAATGGGGCTTTTCAGATTTGGGCTGGAGAGTGCTTCGCTTTGCAAATATTTTTTGGAAATACTATTTAGAGGCTGAAAATTCCACCCATGCTGGAAATTTTCAGCCTCTAAATATGTTTTTAAAATTGTCCTCAGCTCGGATTAGTGCAACAAGAAGAATATAATCATTAGTCATTGTTCGCCTTCGTTTTTTTATTGACACTAGGTGTAATATCGCTATAGAGGCTGTTGCTGTGCAATATTGGGCTTTGTTAACTTCATTCCGGATTCATCGCTCGGATTCGCAGAGCTTTATCATGGTTAGTAGACGGAGCTCGCATCTAAAAATTAATTAAGTGAATCCATAAATTAGGTTAATAATGTGTAGTGCTTACGAAAGTTCAGTACGAAAATATTAGGCTTCTTCCATATCTAAATTAGGTGCGGTGGTAGCGGAGCGGTAAAACGCCGGCTTTTCATTCTGAAGGTCGTGGGTTCAAATCCCAGCATGTACCAAAAATATTTTTTTCTAAGTGTACATTTGTGAAGTTATAGTAGCTATCATGCACATCATCAATAGCCATTTGACGTCCACTGCAGGACATAGGCCTCCTTCGTGGTTTTCATAACCATGAGGAGTTTTTCCGTAATCGCCATAATTGCCATAGTAGCTATGGCACTCGCTAAATTGGAGGTTTTCCTTCCCCGTTAGCGAGGAAACCTGAGTGTCTGATGTGTTCATATACTTCAGCGCTTGAAATTACCAATCCGCGTGGTGATTAAGCCCGTACTGTCTCTCTATCTCTGAGAGAAGGACCGTGCCCTATAGTGGAACATATAGGCTGCATTATTGTTATCAGAGGTTTCTTTCATTGTGGAACGGTTTCTGTCACTCTTGCTCTCATACATTTCTTATGTATGTAAATATTCTATGAAAGTCCAGAGATAACCGTGTTATTGGCTAAAAATTACTGCTAAAAGAGATTTTTATGTTTTATGTCCGTGTAGGAGACCCAGATTCTGCATATTTGATTTATAGAACACATATTTTTATGCCGACCGCGGACCTGACGACGCAGTGTGGGCAGGCCCCCACCAGATGGTCTGACGACCTGGTTACGGTGGCAGGAGTGAAAAACCATGAGGGAGGCCTTTATCTTGTACTCCTTTATTTTTTAATTATTGTATGTAAGCATGTTTGTTTGTGGCAATAAATCATTCATTCATTCATTCAAATGGTTGACGATGATGATGATAATATTTCCATGAAGGTAACCCGTTGAAAATATTTTGTGAGTAAAGACTTTTTACATCAATAATCCGTGTTTTTATATTAGGGGTTAAAGTATGAAATTGCCGTTTTATTGCAATAGTTTCTTTGAATTGACATAGAATCTTCATGGTTTGAGGTTTTCGAATGAAACTTTTTTCAAATGGTTTCTATGATGTTCTTTTTTTAAAAAATGTGAAACATTTGAATATCGATTTAGACAAGAAAGATGGATACCTACTGCGAAAATTCGAGTGATTATGAGGCACCCATTTTTCGTATTTTTTTATTTTATTGATTTGACGCAAGTGAGTCAATATTGTGGGTAAGGTAACGTTAAACCATGCCGCTAATTCCTGGGTAGTTTGACTAGGGTCGGCTTCCACTATCTCTCTTAATTCATCGTTATTCACCTGTGTGGGCGGTCTTCCTCGTGGCTCGTTCTTTAAGTCGAAATTTCCATCACGAAAGCGTTTAAACCAAAATCGCACGGTGCGTTCATTAGTAGACCCCTCTCCAAACGCAGCATTGATATTGCGGGCTGTTTCTGCCGCGTTAGTTCCGCGTCGGAACTCGTATTCAAAAATCACTCGAATTTTCGCAGTATCCATCTTTCTTGTCTAAATTGAATAACAAAAACAATTGAAAGTCGATATTCAAATGTTTCACATTTTTTAAAAAAAGAACATCATAGAAACCATTTGAAAAAAGTTTCATTCGAAAACCTCAAACCATGAAGATTCTATGTAAATTCAAAGAACCTATTGCAATAAAACGGCAATTTCATACTTTAACCCCTATTATTATTTTTATCACAAGCCTGCCGTAAGTTTTATTTTTGTTAATGTTTTCATTGTGCAATAAAGTATAACAAAATTATAGAGTAGATAGAGACCTATAGTCTCTCTCTGAGAGATGTTTTAGGCTCTCTATTCCATGATTCTTTAATTAAGTGATACTTGTTTTGGAATTAACTGATTCTCTCACTTACTAATAGATCATCAAAAGGGAAAGGCACATTTATTGGCGCTAATCTTTTAAATTTGGAAAATTGATACTGTTTAACAAGCAGACAACGAGAATAATCTAAAATGATAAAAAAACGTGTACGAGGTTGTCATTTCATTTTATTGTATACCTCTAGTAAAAACTAAAAACTTTGTAGGAGTTTCTGTAAGAGACATTTCATATTTTCGGCATTAATCAAAACACTGTAGGCGAGGAACTTGATAGAATTCGAGACGAGAAGTTGTTGAATGCACGTGCAACGTATTAGATGGAAAGTTGACGGAAGAGTATGAATTATCAACGTAAACATGTGGAAGTACATAATTACCGACTAAATGTCAATTTAATGCAATTTCTTTTAATAGTCACGACAGTTTATGAAATTACAGTTTTCATTGCAGTGGCACTACGTCGGCGCCGGCGCATTGATAAGAACATGAAAAATGTGTTTGTCACATTGACATAGCTGCGACCAACAAAGCCGGGAAAAAAATAGGCAACAGAGTATGAATGATAATTTCTCCTTTCTAATGTAGTAAGCCAGTCATTTTACGGCTGTTTTGGCATTAAAATTATCTTGTCCTTAATCCCTAGAGACTTTGTGACAGTTAAAACAAAAAGACAAAAATATAATATCGAAATAAAAGGACGAAAGTAAAGATACGAGTATTTCTGTATAAAATATATCTGTATAATACCTTTTTTTTTCATAAACACCGCATAAATTATAGTTTATTTTATCATAACTGAACACATACTTTATCATTTTTATAAAGCAAAGATCTTATTTATAAAAACACGATTCCTTAGGACCCTCCTCAGAGACTAAATAGCCTGTGGTAGAGAGAAAAACTTAACCACATAACCACAGATTAAATAAACTGAATCTGCGGAGTGTCTTAGAGGCACGATTCCTCTATGACACACCTCAGTTGCAACTTATTTAATCTACTGTGGTTATGTTTTTCTCCTTACTATAGGCTATAAAATTTAGTATCTGAGGAGTGTCTTAAGGAATCGTGTTTTTATAAGTTATTTTATAAACAAGACCGAAAGTTTTTATAAAAATTATAAAGTAATAAAAATTAAAAATTTTAAAGTTGTTTCATTTACGTTATGAGTTTCAAAAAGATTCGTTAACAATTATCTGAAAAGTTGTAAGAAATTAAATTAAAAATAACAAACAACCGATTGTTGAGTAAGTAGGCGGTACAATGGATCACACATAGTCAAACCTAGGTACTGTAACGATTCCTCCGTATATTTTGAAGGGAATCGTTACGTTTTGTTTTAGAAGTCAGTCGATCCCCAGCTAGGCTAGGGAATCGATGAAAAAGAGTATATGCTATGTATATACTATGCTTATGCTATGCCCTTAATCCGGATTTTAATAAAATAGAGATATTACATTTTGTTGGAGGCGCCTAAAGTCCCCATCGAAAAATGCTTAACCTGACTTCAGTGAATAAGTCCAAAAATTCTTGCATAATGACATTTGAAGATTTACTTAATACATAAACATCTCATGTCACAGCGTTTGTTATCGAGTTCATCCGAAACGGCTTCACCAATTTTTATGAATGTTACTGTGTATATTTGGTCAGATAGTCTATAGATAAATTGTATGACTGACAGCACTGTCAATTACCTATTTATTCGTTTCTCCCTAGATACGTATTTATCTACTTGCTTACATATCCATTGACTTAGCGTAAACCGCTCTTAGTAGTTTATGCTCAACTGTTTATGCTGTTTATGCTATTCAAGGTATAATTTCATTGCGGTCAAGTGAATAAATCGGCTTCGTTCCTATATCGGACTATAGGCAAGAAAAAAAAATGGAGTGGATCCGCGGCAAAAGGCTATCGATAGCTATAAACTGATAAATTAATGAGAATGGAAGATTAATAAGCGATGACCACGTGAAGTAAACAGTAATTATCATTTGTGTGCCTTGCCTGGTTACCATTTAAATTAAACTCGCATTACAAAAACCTGTAGATCCACGAACGTGAACTTTGTTAAACTAGGGTTCAGTTGGTTATACATTTAGGTAAACTTTATTACAATTACGATTAGACCCGTTGATATCAAAAGGATTCGTTTGCAATTGATTGAAAAAGTTGTAAAATTCCAAAAACGGGCAACAACGTAGGTATTTAAAAAAAAAGTATGTTATTTATCATTCCAAAAATAATATTTTTTATCACTGCGCATCTAATTGTTAAGATGATTGATGAAACACGGATCTATGGCAGTAAAATACGAAAAAATAAATCTTTATAACCAACATTTATTACAATCCAAATAAATAACATAAATCTAAGTTTACAAACGTTTTATTACTGATTACTTTTAACTGGCTTTAGACTCTTTCCTTCCAACTCTTCACTGTATTTCTTGACAGCCCTGACAAGGAACCCCTCAGCTGTCGCCAGGCGTTCAGGGGTCACAAAAGAACGGAAAGACGCGACTGGTTCGTAGATATCTTGATCGAAGTCCAGAGAACACTTGCCGGTTAGCTTGCAGAAGCCCAAGGTGACCACGCTTCCAATCACGATGACCACTGCGTTGCTGACCAGCCAGCTGATTGCCTTCACAGCCAGGGACAGCGCAGACTGTGGAAAATGGTTTTTATTAGCGTGAGTTTAGAACATATGTATTCTTTTTTTGTTACACTAACCCGTGCTGAGGATAATTTGAGGTTAATTTTGTGAGTTTAGAAGTTAATTTTGGCTAAATTTTGTGTGACGTGTGAATGTTTCCTTCTCAGCCTGACATCGCCAATCTGCTGTGTGTGTATTATAATCTCTCTCTCTTTTACCTGTGCCTTGTAGTGTTACATATATACTGCTTTATATGCTTATGTTTCGGTGATACGTTTTATGAGTAACAAAAGTAACATAGGTTGAGTGCTAACTTACAGCTTTGTATCCAACCAAGGAAGAGACTAGACCGACGAGGAGTGATACTGACTCACGCTCTAAGACTGGCTCTTCTAATCTGGAAGACAAAGAATAGATTAGTAGGAGCTTATATGTAGCTTTTATTATTGTATTATATATCGTTGCTAAAACAAAGTCTTCCTTGTACGTCCTTGGCCACCTACGATCATTACGGCAAAAATTATAGTAATCGTCTCATATCACTATCATTAATAGTTTCACAGGACTAACAAGAGAAGCTCTTACATTTTTTATAAACTATTTGCTTGTTAAGATAGAAAAAGATACTTACGAATACGAGGCGTAGCTTCTAAAACCATCGTGGTTCGCAAGATCCAATGAAGAACGCGCCATTTTGTGGTTGGAGGGTGACGAAGAAATATTCGGTAGAGGATCAGCCATGATCAGGCCAAAGACCACGCTCAAGGCAATGAGAGTACGGAGCATCTGAAATAATAAGACGTGTAAGCACAAAACGTAAAAAATTAAAACAAAAAATACCGAGAAACTATGAAAAGGAAACTTATATGAAGATCGAGGATTCGATACGTGGAAGCAGGCAGTATTGGCCTGTAATAGAAGTATGTGGCTGATGGTTCAACTAAAAGAATCTCTTGAATATAATGAAGATGATGATTAGGCAGTGATGTATTAAAGATAGGGATTATCAAAGTAGTTATGGCGGATGGATCAGAGCTATTCAGAGCAAAAGAAAAGTACAACAGAAACTCTAAGAATGAAGATAGAGTAGAAAATTATAACGGATTTGTTACTCACCTTGTTATTGTAGAAAAGAAGGTTCACTATAGAAACTGATCTAAGTCAAGACACTTCGAGACAATTAAATGTAATGTACCTTTGACACGACAATTTGGCGCTTTTATTGCTAATCTAAGACTCATTAGTGCAAGCTCGAAGGTGGGGGAAGTAAAACCTAATTGAGTTTCCGTGATAATATTTCTCTTTAATTCCTAATGAGTTTCTTTTCTTTCTTTAAGGCTAGCACAAAGTTAGCCAGGTACATAATGAACATCGATTATAATTATGGTCTTCATAATGAATTTGTATGACTCATGTTAGAAAACAAATAATTTTAAGACTCATAAGTGTGAAAACGAAACTAAAGTGTTTGAAAAAGTCGACAAAAGTTCTATGATGAATTTCTTCACGACGGATCCATCGATGGCGAGCGTCAGAAAATAAAAATGGTAGAAAATGCCAACAGCGTCAAGTACACCTTTTGTACACTTTCTTTTATGCAATAACTAGGTAATAATATTATTGGCGGAACTTACTGACTTAGGTCTTTTACTCGTACATAGATAGACAGATAGAATATTCTTAAATTTAATAAATAATAATCTATGGACTTATTGGTCCATAGTTTACTAGCTTTTAGATATCTGTTGCAGAGTTCATAGGATGTATTTTGAATTAATTCCGCAATAGACAACACCTATGATCAAAGTTCTATGATAGTATAATGTAGGCTTATGTTGGATATTTTTAAACAGTGCCAACTCCAATCTATACTAGATATGTGAAGTGACCACTTGGACCCTGGGTTCCAAACGGAGGGGTAATTACCCCCGCGGGGATAAAACAGACATTCTGCAGGGGCTAAGTTATTGTATGGTTGTATGTATTTTATGAAACCAGAGGCCTGTAGGTATATATAGTTTTAGTATTTTATGTTATTATAGTAGTTAATAATTTTTTAATAATTATTATAAGTTACATTTTGCTGAAAACTAGACCAAACCTACCCGTTAGTAATCCAAATACTTAAATACTCATAAATACATACTAGGTAGGTACGTAGTTTTCCATTTGTTGTTTAATTTTGATAAGATTAGCGGGGGGAGGGTAAAATCCATATCTCCAGCAGGTCATTATGAGTAATAAGATTGAAATTGTTAGGAACCACTGACTTTTAGTGCCTGACACATATTTTGACGTGATAAAACCCCTATTTTGACGAAATTAATTTGTCTATTCACTGATGCGATAAGATCTGTCGCCCATATTTTTCACTACCTCAATCGCCTACGAACATTTGATACAATTCATAGTCTGAAAATAAAGATTTATTTCTTTCTGCCATACAATCAGGGCTGTATTTCGTAAAACTACAATTCATAATTTTATCTTAGCCAATCAGTATAATTAGGCCGACTTCGACCACATCTTCAATGTCACTAAAATCACAAACGGAATAAATATCAAAATATTGGGAACGATTTCATGATCACCCTCTACTACGTACTTAGTGTCTTGGACATATTTTAATACGTATAATATAGGCAGGTTGCGTGTTCACTAAACGAGACTGGGAATCAGTAGTGTACCTAAAAACACGATTCAAACACTCCTCAGAGGCAGTTCAAATAATCTGTGATTACGTCTTTCTCCGTTCCGTGTGGCGCCGGATTAAGAATAGCGTCACTCCTTTCCTTCCGTGGATGTCGTAGAAGGCGACTAAGAAAATCAATTACCACGAGACGGGCAGCAACGTCTTTCCGAGATTCCAACCGCATGCTGCAATCGCCAATCCGCCTGCCAAGCGTGGCGATTATGGCAAAACCCCTCATGGTTATGAAAACCACGAAGGAGGCTTATGTCCTCCAGTGGGCGTCAAATGGCTGATGATCACGTCTTTCCCTTTACGTGTTTTAAGGCATTTATAAATAAGGTTTTTAAAAATAAGATCGATAAACTGCATAAAACCCATCCTAACTTAAGGCGCCATATTTACTAGCGTACTCACTCACTAGCTCTAGTTTTAAATTCCATGAAATTCCATTAAATTCCATAACTTGGGTTGGGTCAAGAACTGATCAGTATTTACACTTTTCGAGCTCCCAAAAATATAAATCGATATCAAATTTAATTATCAGCTCTTTCATACTAAACTTTAAACCAGTGGTAATAAAGTCTACGACCAGCTGATACAATTTTTCCCCATAGCAAAATATTTTCGTATTGACCCCACCATTTTTGTGATTTTGTTACATGATCAAGATGCAAGAGATCGTAGGTTCGAACACTCTTCATGTACCAATGACTTTGTTTTCTGAGATACGCACACTTTGACTTTGACTTTGTAGTAGCTAAACCTGTAAAGGGCAAGATAAAAAGTACCCGAAACCGGCGTGCGTACAATCGTATATGCAACGACTAATGAATGTTGGTGAAGTGAAAGAGATCTGCCAGGATCGTGGCAAGTGCAGACCCTTGTCTGATTTTGTTATGTGTTATGTTTAGCAGCTACACCACTCACTAACTGTGAAGGAAAACTTCGTGAGGATTGCCAATCCGCGGTGGGCACGTGTGGTGATTAAGCCCACAGTGATAAAGGGCAAGGGATAACCGAACCTGGCGTGCGTGCATGCAACGACTAATGGATTTTGAGGAACCGATAGTGATCTGTCAGGATCGTGGCAAGTGGCAGTCTCTGGTCTCTGCCTACCCCTCTGGGATAGAGGCGTGAGCTTATGTATGGTATGTCTTCATCACTGTTGGAGTAAGCTCTCTGAGAGAAGGCCTGTGCTCTTTAGTGGGACGTATGTAGCATTATTAAAGTATTCTGGAGGGGTTAACATTACTTCAACTCACACCTATATCCCGGAGGGGTAGGTTTTGCCAGGAGACCAGGGTTTGGCCACTTGCCACGAACTTGACAAACCTCTTTCACTTCGTCAACATTCATTACTCGCTGCATGCGCTCAAGCCGATTTGGGATGCTTTTTACTTTGTCCTTCTCTAATACAGTTCTTATTTGGTCGAAGTGTGTAGACCGGTGGTAGCCTACTGGGTAGAACATTGGACTCGGAAGCGAGAGACCCAGGTTCGATTCCCAGTGCGGGCACGTACATTTGTGAAGTTATAGCAGCATCGTGACATCGTGACGAAAGTTGAGTGTCTGAGCTATTCACATAATATATACTCACTCTATTTGAGAGAAAGCCTGTGCCCTACAGTGGGATGTATATAGGCTGCTTATGTTATTTTATGTATGTAGATCCATTTCTTTCGTCAATACTTCCTTCATCCTCTCCATATGTAATGTAATAATCGTTCGGGTAGTTCATTGATACAATAAGGCACATTACTGTTACAGATCTCACACGATTATGTACCAACGATAGAGCATATCCTGGATTAAGGAAGATAATAATATTTTTACTGTGCTGACGCATTTTCGAGGGATTTTCATAAGGTTCTTCTGAACGTGAATGAAATCTAAGACATAGCCAGCTGCATAAATAGATATAAAGATTTGTGAATTCAGATATAGAGGTACTTGGTTGTCAAATTAACGGATTGGGATGGAGTTTTCCACAAAGACCGAACGTGTCCTAAATGGAATGGATTAAAACAGGATTTATTATTTTTATCCGACTTTTCTTCATGTAGCCTGTGTACGTCCCACGCCAGGGTACAGGCAACCCTCTCTCAGAGAAAGAGTATGCGCGGATTGGCAATTCCAAGCGCTGAGGTACATGAACACCTCAGACACTCAGGTTTCATGTTGAATGTGGCACACCCTGGGCCTCGATTCTGTTAGTGCATTGTAGTATAATGACAGTTACACTGTCGGGTCACGTGACGTGTTTTTTCATACCATTGATGCCTAGAAGGTTTGATACGTGTGCCCGCGTAGACTTAAAGCAGCCATGAAATGAAAACCGCCATGTTCATGCAGTTGTCATGTTACTACAATGCATTAACAGAATCTAGGCCCTGGTCTCTGTCTACTCTTGTTGTATACAAGCGTGAATTTATGTTATTTTTTGTTATGTACTTATTCTGTGAAACAGCTTACCTAATACCCCATCAAGTTTTGACAAGTCAACGATAATAAGTATTACCATTGGTCATTGTGCGAATATTATGACACTAGTGGTAGGTGGGGACAGTGCTCATTATTTTTGGCATGGACCTCTATTATATCTGGTATTGATATAACAAAGGACAGTGCAAGGACCTTGCTAACATTAGTTTCATGTGTTCACATAAATCAGCGCTTGAAATCGCTTATCCACGGTGTGCATGTTCGGTGATTAATCCCGTTTTCTCTCTCTCTCTCTTTCTCTCTATCTCTCTTTCTGTGAGAAAACCTGTGCCCTGCAACGAAATGTGCATACCCTGCTTATGTATGTATGATCCGAATCCCACGCAGTTGAAGTTGCGGTCAAAAAACCTAATTGGTTAAGATAGTAATCATCTATCGCACAACTGCTTTACAAACGATAATGTCCTGCAATAACCTAATTAGTGACATTTAGACACGTCTGCTTATAACGTTAAAGTTATAGATTTAGAGAATTCAAAAGGAAGAGCCTATGTCATTAAATCCCTAATTTGCTAATAGATTTTTCTACATCAGTACTTAACGCATTACTTTGGACAGTCAAAGCACAGTCGATCACTATATTTTGGTCAATTCAGTGCATTCTACTTCAATACAGAATTTCTACATAACAGTCAAGGTAAGGTAATAAATTAAATTAAAGGTTAGCCTCTTTTAAAATTTTATAATTTTAATTTCTTTCTGATCTTGATTTTATTTTTATTTTATGGCCTTTCTGGTCTTGAGTCATGTACTTTTGTCCTTTTACTTTCTTCTTTTATCTAACCTCTTTGCTGTTTTTTTTCAGATGATGAGCAAAGTTTTCATTGGATTCACCCTGCTGGCCGCAGCTATCGCTCAATCGGTTGACAACCACAACGAGTTCATGGAAGAAGTCTTTGCTTCTCCCGTAAGTACCTACTTCTTCTTAGCATATCAATAGCAAACGAAATTCGTCCTCGAAGTCAAGGAAATTAATAAACTCTCGATTTGGTTTCTTCCGTAAAGTTTTGATCTAGAAGGAAGTTCAGTGCATATATTGTGTCATAGTTTTAACCCAGTACATAGGATAGTACATCGTCATTGCTAATCTGGATTATGTCTTTACGATTATAATATTGTCAAATTCTAAAGCTAAAAAGTTCTCCGCTGTCATCTGTACCATCCACCAATCGTTACCTACTTTGGAAAGTATTATTAACTAAAACCCGACTTTCCATCCACAGGAATCCCTACCGTACCCGTACCAGAACCATGTGTTGATGAAGAGACTAGCAGACCACAAACCAGAGCAGCGTACGCTGTACGACCCCAGCTACTTGGTGGTCCCAGCTGTGGTGGCCAAGGACGTTGCTTTGACAAATATTGGGCTAGTGGCTACTGTTGCTACGGTAAGACTTTTTCATCTTCTGCGTCTGTTCTTTTGGTGGGCCTACGACATTGTGAAAGCGGCTGGGAAACTTTGGAAGACACTGGCTAGGGATGGGTTGGTGTGAAAGAGAAGAGGCCTATGCCCAACAGTGGGCACTGTTTATGGGCTGAATAGATAGATAGATAGATCTGTTCTTTACAAACGAAGGTAAAGATTATAAATGTTTTACCAGATTCGCTTACGTCTGTTAGCGTCGGATAAGTATCACTGTTTCGCATAATCTGTAGATTCTACGACAACATTTATCTAGCTAGAGACAATTTTCGTATCACTGACTTCTAGTATTTTTTTTCTCTCATTGTCAATGTTCTATTTCCTATACCCAAAATCTCATAGCTTAATCTCTCTTCTTTCACAGAAACTTTTTGCCGTGGGCAAGTTCATTGCCCTATTCGCCATCTCCCATTTGCCCAAGTTGTTGATCGGTGCTGTCATCGCCATTGGAGTTTGCAAGCTGACCCCCCTGTGCTCCAAGGTATCCAGTATCAATGGCCTGGAGGACATCCGTTACTATGCGACCCCAGAACGAGTTGCCAGGGCATCGGAGTTTTTGGATAGAGCAGTGCAGAAGTACAGTGAAATGAAAGGCAGTGCTGATCGTGAATGAGTGATTATTGTAAATAAGTGTACTTATTAAGTTAGTCATACGTAATTTATTTCTTTGGATAAGTGAATTAATAAAAAAAAATAAAAGTTATTTAGTTGCATTTCGTATTTTGTCACTTTATTTCCATCGATACAATTATTTCATGTAACAGAACTGCAGTAGGCGGATGAATGTACACTTTAAAATCCGGATCATATCATTTTTGTTATATTATAACACAAATCTCTTTAACATAAAATATGACTATAAAACATCTAAATCATTGTTACCGCTGGATACTTTATAGGTAGGCTAAAAATCCGGCCAAGTGCGAGTCAGACTCGCGCATGAAGGGTTCCGTACCATTATCTATTCGACACATGAATATTTCAAGCTTCTACCTGTTGCTGTTATTAATATCGATCAAAGAACGGCAAAATAATCACGTCAAACTAAGCGTACCATAGCTGAACGGGTGAAGAAACATATCGCGGACGTGAAACATAAGCGCTCTGGTAGATCTGCAGTCAGTGAACATACACTCAGCGGTACCAACCACGTCATTAATTTTGATGCAGTTCATGTTCTAGCCCGAGAGCAACGTTTCTTTCCTAGAATGATACGCGAGGCAATAGAGATCCGCCGGCATTCAAATTTCAATAGAGATCGTGGTTGGAACATAGCTACTACATGGGAACCAGTGCCTAAGGGTAACACTAGCGCCAACGAGGAACAAAAATCATATCTTATTTACAGATCAAATTTGCAAAAAGTGTCAGTACAATCTCTCAATCATGTTAATAGTGATTTTTAGGACCCACGACCAAGAACCCCCTGGACCCCCTTAAGAACATGAGACCCCCTTGCTAGAAGTGTGACTGTAGATAAAATTTTTATTCCAATAACTAATAATCAATATTTTTAACTTTATTTAAAATAATGTTTTGTAGATTGAATTTTAATTTCAATAACTAATAATCAATATTTTTGAGTTTATAATTGATTCATCATCACCATCATCAGCCATTTGACGCCCACTGCAGGACATAGGCCTCCCTCGTGGTTTTCATAACCATGAGGGGTTTTGCCATAATCGCCACGCTTGGCAGGCGGGTTGGCGATCGCAGGATGCGGTTGGAATCTCAGGAAGACGCTGCTGCCCGTCTCCTGGTAATTGATTTCCTTAGTCGCCTTCTACGACATCCACGGAAGGTAATGGAGTGACGCTATTCTTAATCCGGCGCCACACGGAATTATATAAGTAAGCTTATACAAGCCCCGATATTTCGAAAAACATAATTCCTGATGTACATACAATAAAGAATATTCTATCTTTCTATCTATCTATAAATCTTAGAAAAAACTCGTAGAACAAAATATTTTATACAAAAAAATATATTCTTCCACATGACACAATCACTGGTCCTGGTGCCAAACTAGTTCCGAAGGTTTTGTAACTAATTGGGGTGTTTCAGGATTTGAAAAAGTATAAAAACAAACCTGACGATAAAGAGATTTTTGCTTCTTCGTGTGCATCACAAAGTCACGAGACTCACATTATATGCATATATTTGGCCACGTTATGCGGTCTGTACGGTAGTATTTACATATACACGGTTCGCAAAATTCGTGTGTTAAAAATCGTAGCTTTTAGTGGCCAGAAGTATTGAAAAAGCTTTGATTTGGACCTGCAGAGAGCCTGATGCTTCAGGGAGGGAGAACGAAATATACCATGCAAACGTAAGGGCTGGTAAGAAGTCTTCCAAATGGACAAACATCGAACTTGGGGACTTATTGATAAGCATTATTTGGGGATAAAAAAAAATAATAGTCTCGTCTGACCAAAGTGGCCAGACGGAGGCCGTTCGTCTAAGGAGTCCAAGCGGCCGAAGGTCAGGGTGACAACGAGAGAAAACGTCGGACTATCCGGGCTGTATCAAGCAGCACCGCCTTCTGCATGATAGCCGGAAGCATGCCCACAAGGAGTTCCAACTACCTCAGATGGTCAGCGAGACTGGTTGAAATGAACCACTTCGGCCGTCTACAGAACCGGAGTTTCGGAACTGGTTCCATACGAGGCTTTCAAATTAACCCATTCGCGGACAGGACTATAGGAACGATTTCGGTCGACACCACCCCCCACATGTCGGTATTACTAAAATTGTTATTATTATTGATACAGCTACAAGATGTCGATGAAGCTAAAGAGGTATGTCTGAATCATGCCAAGTGGCAAACCTCAGCCTATCACTTGGGGATACATGCTTGAATTCATGCCTACCTTTGAAAGTAAGTGGTTATTCATTCTCTACCAATTTCATTCTCTGCATCTGTAATAGGTTTTTAAAAAAAAGATTTACTAATGTAGCAAATTAGTAAAACCTTATTTAAAAACCTATTACGGATGTGATTTAAAGGCATACGTTCCGTTGCTATATTAATGTAATTTATATGAGTCATATCTGGGACTCTCTTTTAGGGAAACCCCATTAGGGACCCCCATTATTTAATGAGCTTCGTGGATTTGTATTTATATTAAGTTTTGAGTGAATACATTATCATTCACAACAGTTCCTACAAGGAGTAACATCACATTGACACAGTGAAACCTACTTGCAACAGTTATCAAGGTAGGTCAAATATATCTTCTTTTCCTTTCAAGTTATTCTATTACTCTTCTTTCATTTCATCTTTATTTAACTGTTGTTATGTATTTTTTATGTTTTATCGTGTCTGTTGGTTTTCTTTAGTATTAGTATTCTTTAGTATTGATATTCACACTATGCTTTGTTAAATTCCTGGTGTATAATACGGATATACCACTTAGGTATATTTATTCTTTACATCTTTTAATGTACTTTGTAATATTTTCTAATCATCGCTAAATAGTAGATTGTACAACAAGTGCATAAAACGCACCATTTTACTCGAGACGTTTATCCATCCGAGCGAGCTTGCGAGCGAGGATAGATATAAAGTCGAGTGTAAAATGGGTTTTATGGACGAGTTGTACACTCTACTTTTCACTTCGATTGACGACATTATTTATCGTTAATCAAAAAACAATTTTAAGTTGTAACACAAATATTACAATGAAAAAATAATTATGGTTCCCGCCAATTAACTTTTTTTTCTTTTTTCATTTCTGTAGGGACGTGACACCTGACTTAAGGTCGTTACATACTGCTCAGTTATAAAAACATTTTCTTTTTATAACTATGATAAGTTGTTGTTATGGCTTAAATACTATACTGATCTACTAAATTGAAAAATAAACAAATATAAAAAATAATAAATGAGACGAAATACAAATTATAAGTTTATTTCATGAAGTTTTATTGTGTACTTTGGCTGTTGGTATCTTTGCCTTGGTCTTAGAATACGAACGAAACGAAATAAAATAAAGAGGTTGTTGTATGAAGTTAAAGATGTTCGTGTGGCTGTTGCAGCGATTGCCTTGGTCTTCGACGAAGATTTTACTTTGTGCTCTAGAGCATAAAAAGCGACTTTATGTCGCCTGCGCACGACATAAAGACGAACTTTTAGAGCATGAGAAGTGAAAAATACATTCTCACCTCACCTCCCTATTATTATCCTTGTTTTTCAAAGACAAAAAAAAGCACTGCGGATTCCAAATTCAATAAAGTGTCTTTCATATTTAGAGGTTAATGTCCTTTTTTTCTTTTCTAGATGGCCAGTGTTATCAACCTCATTGCTGTGATCGGCTTCATTAGCATGGCATCCGCTGCGGCTGGTCCGGCTTACCTTATCCCTGTTGAACACAGAAGTCTGACAGGATACAAGGAAATTCAGCCTATCAGCGAGCTGCCACCGAACACGCTCTATGAGTGAGTTTTCTTCGGTACAATTAAAATCTTGTGAACATTATTCTATTTGTAAGAAAAGTACCCTCTATGGATCAGTTTTACAGGTAGGTATGATTTTTCATTGCAGATACCAAATCGTCCCCAGGGACCAATATACCATAGCTGAGTACGATTCTAGCGATGTACCCCTTTGGGACTACATTCCCAGCCCATCTGTGAGTATTACGTGACTGTTAATTTCATCATGCTACATTCTTGCGTTAGCTAGATACATAATTCTAGATGATCTATTATAATCTTACGTAGTATTCTAAATTTGTAAAGATTTATTTTCTTTCCTGACTATCTTTCACCTACGACCAGTCCTTGAATACAACTTATTTGAATATCTACAATCATAAATTATATAAACATATTCTTTAACGCAGTTATTATTAAAAATAAATATATAAAACTGTCAAATAGAACTCTCCTAGTCAACTCTTCTAATACCTTTCCCTTCTTTCCAGACTGTTCTATCCTGCGTGGCCTCTAAGGCTTTATCAGTCGGGAAATGGGTAGTTACTAAAGGAGTCTTCGTCCTTCTTGGAGTCGGCTTGGTCTTCGGTTTCTGTGCCTTTACCCCCTACTGCACTTTGACCATCTACAAGCCGTTCTTCGGCAGGGACAGTAGAGCCATCGTCACTGTCCCTTACATGGACGAGATTGAAAGTTTCCTGCAGTCTGCTTACGATAAATATGAAGCTATGAATGAGATTGTAAAAAAGAACTGATTAAGTGATTGATATGTATAACGACGATGATTAACGTGATCTGTAGTTAGTTAATTAATTTATTTGTGAAATAAAATAAGTGTTATTAACTTAACAATTTTTTTTTGCTACAAGTCATAAGCAGCCTATATACGTCCCACTGTAGGGCACAGGCCTTCTCTCAGAGAGAGAGTATGGGCTTAATCACCACGCGTGCCCACCGCGGATTGGTGATTTCAAGCGCTGAGGTATGTGAATAGCTCGGACACCCAGGTTTCCTCACGATGTTTTCCTTCACCGTTAGCGAGTGGTATTGCTACTATACCTTCACAAATGTACATAACTTAGAAAACAAAGTCATAGGTACATGCCCGCACTGGGAATCGAACCTGTGTCTCCCGCTTCCGAGTCCAATGTTCTACCCACTAGGCTACCACCGCCGTTACGTTTGCTGCAAGTGATTATCTCAAAAAGAATGCATCGATTCACTTACTCAAGAAACAATAATTGGGTATGGCCTGCTTCCGCCAACGCTATCTGACAGCAAGATGTATCTGTTTATCGAGTAATAAGCTCTATTCAGTGATAAAGTCCAAAATTGGCCAATTGTAGTTAGGTAGTTGGCCGTCACAATATACAAAGTATGATTGATACTAATATTTTATATAACTTATATAAGTACCTTCTTACAGAGCTTACAGAGCTTACAGAGCTAACAACTTCATCAAAGTAATATTCAATGGAATTTGTATGGAGTGGTCCTTTTATAAGTTTGTCAATTATTGCGCGTTAACTTGTTACGCCTACTTAGGTGTGATAGTTTTCCTTTTACATTCATTACACGGCTACTGTTTTGATTGTTTTCACGTTTTTACAAACAACTGTTTCTACCTAAACAGTTGTTTGTAAAAGGGCTGTAGAAGGGGTTTTAATCTTAAAAATAAAAAAATGCTCGATTTCCGAGATATTTTATAAATCAAATCCTTATCACATGCTTTTTACCTCTCGGAAATATCGTTACCAATCTCGGAAATATGATTCATAAGACTAATAAAAATAGAGAGCAGAACATCCTTATTTTCAATAGCCTTCGTATAATCAAATATATAAAAATCTGATGTCACAGTGTTTGCTATCGAATTCCTCGGAAACGGCTTCACCGATTTTTATGAATTCTTTGGCGTATATTTGGTAAGTTTAAAAAAAGATTGTAAGCTTATTAATATGCCAAAACAACGTTTGCCGAGCCAGCGAGTATACTATAAAATTATCGAATCCTAAAAATTTTAGTGAAAGTGAAAGGATTTGAGTCCTTAAAATAGTCAATGAAAAACAATGAAATAATTAGGTCAAATTCTCTAATATCGATACAATTTTTTTTTATTCGTACAAAAACAATGCAAACTTGGCTTAGAAAAAGACGGAGCGCCTGTTCCTAACATTATCCACCTTTTGAATTTTCTGGTACTTGTTAATGGCGCTCTTCACAAAGTCAGCAGCGTGGCTGATATTCTCCAGCCTCTCAGGGGTCATCAAGGACCTCATCTCCTCGTGGATAGGGCCGACTCCATGGAATTGGATGGAGCAGATATTGGTGTAGGAGCAGATGCCAACAGTGAGGAATGAACCAAGAAGGATAACGAAGATGCTATTGAAAGCCCACGCTAGGGTCCTGCCGAAGAAGCCTACCAGAGCCTGGAATAAACAAAGATAAGATAAGATAAGATAAGAATACTCTTTATTTCACCCAAGAAAAGACATTGATAAAAGTTACGATGAAAAATGTACAATGGGCACTGCCCGCTGCCCATTGGGCAGCATTATTTAAAAAAAATGTCAAAAATTAAAAAAAAATTATTCAAAGTAACACAGAAACTGTGACTTATTGAACGTTACAAGAAAAACTAGATTATTTCTAAAGTGAATTACGAATCGAAAGAAAGTAACAGTAAATGTGACAGAATAAGCAGATTACAGCCTTCTACAATGTAATACCATTAACTAATTATTCGTGACAAACAGATATCTAAGCTTTAACACTTATCGTAGTAGTGGATATCTAAGCTATCTAATTTTCTATTCATGCGAAGATTAAAGTAAGGGTACTACCATTTTCAAATTGATAGCGTGCCGTAAGAAACTTACTCTTGAATCAGGGAGCTGGCTCCAAAGAAAACTGAGGACTGAGGTGTCAGGCTCAAGCAGGTATCCATTGAGGCTGTTACCGTACATATCGTAGCTAAAACAAAGGTAAACATAACAAGTACGTTGCCTAGACTCACAATCTCACAAGTTATCAAATCTTATGAAGACCCAAACCCTTAAATCTACAAGGCCTTATCCTACACGCGCTTATACTACAAACATCACACATTATGTATTGGTAAAAATATATTTGGCACGTATCAAACACTGAAAAGCTCGAGAATCAGTAAAAGAGGAAAGTGGCTTGATATACTCGATTTGTGTTTAAGTTAGAAAATGTACCTATTAAAAATCGTGGAATAGCTTCAGTGTTATATTTATTAGAAAAAATATTAAACATTGGCACATATTAAACATTGAAAATCTTGGAATTGAGAGAGTCAATAGCAGAGGTAAGTGTCATGATAAGCTCGATTTGTGAATATGTTACAAAATGTGTAAAATTCACCGGGAAGCCGGGTGGGTCTCATTATTTGCAATTTCCATTGGAATGGAAATTCGGATACTGCCAGATTTATGCAAATCCGTCTCACAATAGCCATTGACGTGAAAAACATCGAATGGAAATAGTGATACCCCGATTTCTCTAACAAACCGTCTCAGTATTACCATTATAAGCGATTTATGAGAACGCATAGAATTGTCAAAAAATCTCTTCGACGCAAAAAGAAATACGAAGCCTGTTTAGAACAGTTCTTCCTTTTCCTCAGTAAATTACAGAAATTTCCATTTTATTTATGGAAATTTACATAGGTTCCGGTCACAAGAGAATACGTTTATGTATCACTGTCGACTTATTGACAATTGGGTATTTGACAAAATATCAAATGACTTACTTTTAAAACGGAATTTTGTATGAAAGTACTTGCTTATGACGTCATATTTCGGAGCACTCTTTTTATGTTTAATCTATTTATCGACTCAAAGAGATCGACTAAAAGAGATACATTTTCCGAGATATTTTGTAATTTTTGTTTTAATCGAGCATATGAAATAATTTATTGTTGATCGTGTCAAATACCGTATTAATCCATCAAAAACATTCTCAAGTGGCCAGTACCTATCTATTGGTAGAGGAAATTGCCGCGTCTGATAAGCGACCGTAAAGTCGGTTTTACGATTTTAAAAACGCAACGAAAATAGTGATACATGTAGTATCAGAATAACCGTCAATGGTTATTCTCAGTGGAAATAAGGAGACCCACGCGGGAAGCCTTATCAGTTTTATTTATGTTTAGAACTTACTTGTTTGTTGCACCATATCCAGAATCGTAACCATAACCAGGTGCATAAGCAACATCAGGGTAAGTTACTTCAGTTGGCCCGTAGTTTGGTACATGCTGCATACCCTAAAAAATAAAAAGACATCTAAATTCTGCATTCACAAATCTTTGCTAAGAAAACTGCGTGGCATAGATAAAATGATTGTCTGTTGCAGCCAATACTTTTGTAGAAAATAAGTGTTATTGCTTTCTTTTTCATCGTAATGGCTGCAAGTGCCATTATTTATAAAAAAAAAATTTTTTATCTTCTTTATCGACATTGGAAATAGGACACTGTCAAAGAAAGGCACTGGATAACAATTTGCTTCTCGCTCATATGATATCGCCGTAGACGGCAATATAGATATTGCGTGAGCGAGAATGGAGAGTTTGCACAAAAAAATTAATTCTTTTGGTAATTTGTACTACTCTTTGGCCTCTTCACCGTCACGCTAACCTCATCGGTTTGACGCAAGTTCCCCATTAATTGTTTATGACTAATTGAGATCAGACTTACGTATGGCAAGGGATCTCGAAGAGATGGGATTTGGGGAAAAGGCCTATATCCATCAGTGGGCTGATGATGATGAAGAGACCTATTTTTGCTTATAATACTCACAACTCTGTCGACCTCTTGCTGCTGAGATTGAGGCGTGGCGGGCTGATCACCAAGAATATCGTTGTGTTTGACAACAGGTCTGTCTGAGTTTACCGGTTGGATCCTCGCCCGGCCTTCGATAAACACCGGATGTATGTCATCCCGGATATCCTTCTTACCGATCCCATGTGATTCCACAGCCTCAGTCCTTAGATCCGGGTTAAACGAAGCTTGCTTTTCCAGTAACGAGTACGATGGAGATATTTCTGCCGAAAAACTTGAAGCAACTGCGGCTAGAAGCACCAGTGTTTCTTTGTACATCTGAAATTAAAAATCTTGGTGAAAAACAGATGGCGAAGCTCTGGAGGAAAAACTAGGCTACAATTTTTCTTCAAACAGACAAAAAGAGCTCAATTAAAGTTACTTAAAATAATGATTTTTTACTTTAATTATAAACATTTTTGCTTAGTAGGTAATAGACCGCAGGTCTCTGAATTAAGAATGTTATTCAGTAAACACTTAAGCCTCTCGCTAACATTTTGAAAAATCTGAAGAGATTGACTGCTGAAATCTGCAGAGACAGAACTACAATAAGTATTTCCTTGGTGTGACTCCGCCGGTTTCTGAATTGAGAATTTTATAAGGTAAACACTGTCGCTTCAGATAAGTACTCACTCATAAAATTTCCAATTTATCAATCAGCTATATATGAAGAAAAACTGGTTATGATGAAGATAATATGAAAGTAAAATAAAAACACATGGACCTACCTTGATAAAATTACCGCAATGATTTCTTGCAACAATATGGGTAGAACTCCAGAACTAAACTGGTTGCTTCCCAAAATTACCCTAACTATTTATAACAAGCACCGAAAACCAAGTGGCAGGAAGAAATAGCACACTTATCTGGCTGGAGCCATTGTTTTGCAACCACGGCCCTAAAATGCTCGGATACTTTTGTAGAGTTCGTCAACATAAAGGAATGCTACCTTTGGAATTTGCGTAGAAAAAATGCGTGCCTGGTTTTGATAATAAAAATAGATTACAGGGTGACTGTTATACCCTTACGAGTTAAGTGAGACAAATTTTTTAAATAATAAATAAAAACCGACTTCAAAACACTACAGCACTAAAAAGTTTGAAATAATTGAAAAGAATACATTTAAATTAGAATTTGTAGTCGGTGCCTAAAATATATATCCTGGTCATGAAACTGGGTACCGACTACAAATTGTACTTCTACAATACCTACATGTACCTATACATACTTCTAATTTAAAAGTATTTAAAATGGGACTAATGGGACGTTATATTTATTCTAACAGAAAAAGAATTGTCGAAATCGGTTAAGATTTGACGGAGTTATGCGAGAACATAGCCAAAAAAAAATACACGCGTCGAATTGATAACCTCCTCCTTTTTTGAAGTCGATCAAAAAGTGAAGAAGCTACTCAGGTAGAGCTAAACTATTCGATACGCTAGATACGCCGTCTAATTAGTGTTCGCTATCACGACATGATAATCCAATTTAAACATACAATAGCTAAAGCAAGATATAGGGACGATTTCCACAAGATTGCACCACATGTTAGTTTTGCGACCCAAATTTGCAAGATATAGGGACGATTTCAACAAGATCCCACCACATGTTAGTTCAAATCAAATCATTTATTGCCACTGAGTATATGTACAAAAGTAATAATAAACAGAGTACTTGGAAACTTAGCTACCATTTACAGGTATTGCAACATAGTATCTTATATGTTATAATAGGAACATTTCTTTCTTTTTTTTTGCGATTTGGTAACTTTAAACATAGTAACTTATACGCTAGAATAAGACTGTATTTGTTATAACTAGGTATCTACTTACATTAGTATAGTTAATTAAAATCTACTAAGTCTAGTATAAATTTATATTTCATTCCGTTAAATACTCTTCAATTTATATTAAATGTTGGTATAATATAGAATATTATGCAAAGCCACAGATGCCAGTTTTCGAAAGATGCGGTCAATCGATTGGTGCTTATTTCGTATCTTATTACTGGAAAATGGGCTTGTAATTTTTTATTACATTGACCTATAAACGGGCATATTAAATCAAAGATGGTTGTCAAAGTGTCCTTCCATTAGTGGACTGACCTTCGCTGTCACTCAAACGTTCTTCAAAAACGTCAATGGCTCAGTTTAGTTCTTGGGTCAACTATGTTTCTCCTACTGGCACTGTACACCTGACAGCTCGTCAGCCATTATTTCGTGTGCAAGGATGTAAAGTTTGACGTCGGCAATTTAATCGGTAAATAGTCGACGGCAGATCAACCTTTGCAAAGTCACACATAACGTAACCAAACAGAGGGCACGTGTGTAAAGGTTTATTTATTTTATTTTATTTTATGCACTGTCAACTGTTCAATAGGCACCTACTTTGTGTCATAAGTACCAGTAACAACTTTGTTTGTCTTCTTATCTTAGTACTAAATAAGGATAATATTTGAGTGCTCGTCTTTGCATATTTCTGGCAATGGGTACTCGTAATTTTATGACGTCGATACAAATTCAATTGTCAAAATTCCACGAAATTATGAAAGCAATAAAAATCCAAGGTTTCAATTCAAATGGGGCAACAGAATGAAAGAGAGCTTCAAAATGTAAATGGGCTTTCCAAGGACGCTCGTGGGCTGTGCTTTTGATTATTTAATGCCCAATCAATTGTCACATACTAGTGTAGTGTAGGTGTTCAGCGTTGTGAATATTCAAGCTTTTCGATACGTTTCTGGTTCACAAAATAAGTAGTATAAGTTTTGAGACTATTTTTGCCCTCGGCACTTCCCGTACCATCTACAGATTATACAGCCGACACCAGATCGACCTTTACATATCTATGTATTTTACATAAATTAACTCACGCATATATACAGTGTTACCTTGAAAAAGCGCAATTCGTGAAGCACGATAGTCAGAGTTTGTCATTTACAACAAGTTTTATTTTATGATTGCTTTTCTAAAAAAAATACAGTGTTTCTGCTTTGCACAAGTAAGTAGGTAGTGTTCGCTGTTTTATGGTTGTTTAAAAACGTAATATATGCTACGTGGAACAAATATTATTATACCTCGGACAATGATTCACCGGAGGATGCGACACTGGTAGAGCCCGTAAAGTGCGAATTTGATACGACTATGTTACGACCCTAATATTTTGAAAAATATGAACCTGAGAATAATCTCACAGAATAAAGTTGTTTTAAAACACATACTCTTTATTTGTACTGTGCACATGCTCTAATTGAGGTAATCAGGCATTGCGCATTTTAGAGGTCATTGACCCAGTAAATTATGTAAACTGTATGAGCCTGTATAACTATGTGCCATATACGCAATTATTTTATTTTAAATAATAATAAATAATCGGTGAAATAACAGCTAACCGTGAAGGAAAACATCGTGAGGAAACCTGAGTGTCAGAGCTATTCACGTACCTCAGCGCTTGAAATCGCCAATTCGCGGTGGGCATGTGTGGTGATTAAGCCCATACTGTCAACCTGAGAGAAGGCCTGTGCCCTCCAGTTGGACGTACATAGGCTGCTAATAATAATACATACTAATAATAAGTACTGTTGACTACAACTACCTACTCCGATTCAGCAGCACCGAGTCGAAATGAGTCGACAGCATTCCGATCTAGTGGGTGACTTTGTAAGAAAAATGTAATATTGACATTGAACTACTGTCGACTCTACTGCTTCACCCGTGACCCGATTTAAACGAATCGATTTGGCCACAGGTCACATTACAGCGTGTTCCAGAAAGATCCCGTGAAACTGAAATGGGTTGTTCCGTTTTTCAATACAAACCACATTCACTATGGGACCAACAATGAAATGCCGAAAAAATCTTAACCTTTGAGCAGGTAATTTTTTTTTGTATGGATATTTTTTTGGCGATCTCACAGTTGAGCTCATAATAAAAGTTAATTAAATTGTAAGGGCGGCTTGCGCCAAGTCACTTGACAAGTAAATAAACAGATAAATACACATCCGGGGATAAGCGCATTCGGTTAATAAATAAATAGCTGATTGACAGGGTGGTCAATTATACAATTTATTCATGGATAACTCCGCAAATGTCAAAGTGCTGAACTTCTTAGTACTTATTAACTGGGTAAGGCTTACCCCTGAATAAACAGACACATTGTGCTGTCTAGCGAAGGGCGGGCGAGAAGGTTTTCACATCACGTGAACCTAAAATGGGAATAAAGTGTGAATTATCTTTTAATGACTTTTTTTATCCCAAGTCTGTTATTGAATTTCTATTTTTGTTAATGTTTTTTAATGTGTAATAAATTGTAACAAACAAGCAAACATTCTACTCAGTATATTTGTAGACTACATAACATCATTTTTCAGTTTGTAAGGTCTCATCATGCGAACATTCTCCGCATGAGATAGAGTTGGTTCAAGCAGCCTTGTAGGCCGTAAGATAATTTAAGTTTCACTTTTCACCAAGCTTTTCTACAACGCGCTGTATAAAACCTAACCACAAATAGGTCTCATGAATATTACACGAACAGGGGCCTGTTTCATTGAACTACAGTTCGTGGTTCTATGAAACAGGCCTATGACAATTCGATGCACATTGCAAAGTCGTGCAAGACCACATGGCCACAGTCCTTGCTCTGCGGTCGCTCTTAATCTGTGACTCTATGCATCTAACCGCGCCCTCGCCCCACGTCCCATCTGTGTGACTCGCGCCTTATGAAACTCGGGACCGATTCTCAAGCGATGAAACTGTACAGTCTACAGCACATAAACCTTCGAATGCGTACATTCTCCTCGGGGTCGGACGACTTTGCAACAAAAAATTAACGATTTTTTAATTTAACTGTCGACTATACCAAGCCTGTGTATGTTTCTAAAACATAATTATACGTTTCTTTGTGCTGACTTGAGTTGTCAATGATTAAGGAGTTACCCTAATCTGACGACCTCGTGGCGCAGCGGTAGTGCTTCTGCATACCATGCGAGAGGTCCCGGGTTCGAATCCCGGCTGGGGACAAAAAAAAACACCCCAGGTCTTGGATGTTTACATGTTTGTGATGTCGTGGTTTCTGGTTCCCACGACACAGGGTATCCTAGTGTGGGGCCAGAAGCAATGTATGTGCCTGTATATAAATGTTTATGTTTATGTTTTAACTAGCGGCTAGAAAATCATAAAAGATTATATACGTTTTTGCAAAAGCTATAATCAGACATCAACAATTTATTTCAATACTTGTAATAAAAGTAGGAAAAACATTAATGCTACGGCCAGACACACGAACAGCACCCGTTCACGAGCATAAAGCAGGGGTCAGCCATCACCAGTCTCAACCATTTTAGAGGGAGATAGTTGACCCGGCCACCACGCCACCATTCGAATGATCTCTAGCAAAACTGCAGATTGAGTTCTTGTCAGCTATAAAATGTGTGATATACTTAGTTATTAATATGCAATCACGTCGTCGGTACACTTTATTAAAACTAAATAAATTATAATATTAATAATTAAATAACAACGAAATCGCAGTGGAATTGGCTTACTACCAAGGGCTTACATAGTTCATATACTCGTCTATTCTATAGTAGGGTTTTTAACATAGCGAATTTTTAACCATCCAATAGTTTCAGCTACATTTAAAACATTCATTGCTTTAAATGTAGCTGCAAAAAAACATTCGCTTGTTCGACATTGACTGCTACGCTTACAATACTAAGGTCCATAGCAACTAACTTACCTACATAGGTAACTAGCTAGAGAGACCATAACGGCAAGAGAGCACCAGACTGTTCTCTATACTATAAGTTGATAAGTAGGTACCTACTATGTACTTACATCTACTTCATATTTTCAAGGGGATCGATGCGCCGACGTGAACACCAAACCCCGCCTGGGTTTATAGTAGACTATATTCGATGTACATTGCAAAGTCAATTAACCCACTGATTAACGAGTAAGAAGACTTGGCTAGGCAATGTACAACGCGTGGTGACAATAAACTATGATTGTAGTTTCATGAAACGCGGCCCTGGTGTACGAAACGAGTAGGTACCTAATTTTACTCATGGTAGGCCGTAAGCCAACCTTTAGGAACAACCTTGGAGAATCGGTATGGGATGTCCCAGGCGGACATAGGTACTTTCGACCAAATAGGGGATGTATTAGCAGAGGGCAAGATAAAAAGTAGACGAAACCGGCGTGCGTGCATGCAACGACTAGTGAATGTTGATCGGGGCAAGTGGCAAACCCTGGTTTCTGCCTACCCCACAGTGGTTCCGTTTTGAAAAACCATGGACTTAGGACCAAACTTCAGACATTCGATCTGATATTTGTTTTATATGCTGTACAAGTGTTTGCCTAACAATGTTTGTTCGGGAACTTTTCCGAGAAATAGCTACTTTAGGAGAAATAAAATATATTGGTTTTTTTTTTGTATGGAGGATTTTACATTACATATTTTTTCTTTTTTTTGTTCAACTTTGTTTAGCTTTTGACTTCATAATTCAGTTTTTCGCTATATAATATTAACATGTTGTTTTTAATTGACTTAGGACTTAACTTAACACAGGAACATATTAACTCTTCGACAAAATTGTTAACTCTTAGAAAAATGTATGAAAAAAAGTTGTAATTTTTACCAAGTCATATCTCGCGCGGCCGCAAGTGACTGCAGTGGATTATAATTTTTCTGGGTTAGCATTGACTTGAAGTATTAGGATTATAAAGTCAAAAGCTAAACAAAGTTGAACAAAAAAAGAAAAAATATATAATGTAAAATCCTCAATACAAGAAAACATCAATATTGTATTTCTCCCAAAAGAGCTATTTCTCAGAAAAGTTCCGGAACAAACATTGTTAAGGCTAACACTGGTACAGCATATAAAAAAATATCAGATCGAAAGCCTGAAGTTTGGTCCTATATCCATGGTTTTTCAAAACGGAACCACTGTGTACCCCTCCGGGATACAGGAGTGAGTTTATGTAATATAATTTAAAGGAACAATCTTCAGGAATATACGTGCACTCTACTCAGTTACGTTATGGGTGACTTTACAAAGAACAAATTTTATGTGCTATCGACGGTTACATGACTATCAACCCACCAGACAACGTCAATTACTTATATGCCTTTAAGCAAATTCTTCCGGCGTGATGATTGGTGCCACCACATTGAATAGGCGAGCACATTACATCTTTAGCGACCCTGTCATACCTACTCATAAAAACGGTTTTTACCCGATGTGAAAGCACAGGACGGTTATTTTTTTCACGCGTCGGTATGTAAGTTTCTTTATGATCACGTATGGGCACTTGACAAATATGTCAAATTAACTGTAGTGCGGACGCAAGAGTCACTCACTGGCTTCATCACGAAAAAAATCTGACATCAAAAGAAATTTAAAATGGCTGAAGTCAGCTCAGCTCTCATTTTATTTGAAACTTTTTAGTGACTTTGTACTGTAAGCAAAAAGCCACAAAAGGCCTCAAATAAAAAAAAAAAACATTTTAACCAACAGCTGAAGTGTTAAATATGGCCTAAAACATCCATTGAATTTTAAGCCTCAGCAAGCGTGCATGAAAAATCTAACTTAACTACAAAAAAAATAACGAGAAGTTCTTTAAAATCTGATCCATTATCAGGCGAGTTTTTGTTTTTAGAATGAGTTTTTTTTACAGTGTGTGTGTACTTCTTGTCTCCAATCTATTTTAATGGACCTTGTGCTAGACCGTCACCTGAACTCAGGTAACAATTCTTAATTCCGGAAATGAATAGTTACCGACTGCATTTTAGTCATACATCAGTGGAGGAGAATAGATGCGTCGATGACTCAAACACAAGTCTCAAGAACAAACAAGTCATAAAGTTTACCGAATCGTATTTTTTGGGGTTCCGTACCCGAAGGGACCCTATTACTAAGACTTCACTGTCCGTCCATCCGTCCGTCTATCTGTCTGTCGGTCTGTCACCAGGCTGTATCTCATGAACCGTGATAGCTAGCTAGGCAGTTGAAATTTTCACAGATGATGTATTTCTGTTGCCGCTATAACAACAAATACCTACTAAAAACAGAATAAAAGAAATATTTAAGGCCCCCCTTAAATATTTCTTATATACAACAAAGGTATTTTTTGCCGTTTTTTGCTCGATTTTAATAACGGCAACAGGTAGACGCTTGAAATATTCACAGAATATTAAATTTAGTTCTGTATCTGTAATTTAGTATGTGTATACATATTTATCACGGCGACAAAGTTAATGAATAAAATTTTAGAATTTTTTTTTTTACTGTACCTCCCTAACCTGAAAAGTGGGGATAAAAGTGGGTATGATATTTATTTTCTCGTCTACCCTCATGTGGGGCATCGTTGGATTGGTCGTTGAAAAATATTGTGGGTGTAGGGAGACTTTTTTTTGATCCAGGGTTCCGTCAACGAAATATTAAGCTTTAAATTTCTGTCTGAGTAGGGCGCTCCCCCCATCCCCTCTTTTCCTGGCTAAATGGTTGATTGTAGAAACGTGAAAAAATTCGCACATATTATGATGAACTAAAAAGGAAAAGTATCACGGCTAAGTTAGGCAACCAACTTATAAAAGTAAAATTTGGTACAAAATCCATTGAAAATGACTTCGATAAAGTTGTTAGTTCTGTAAAGTAGATAAAAACCCCTCTTTCTACGGAACCCTACATTGCACGTGGCCCGACACGCACTTGGCCGGTTTTTTCTCGATCTTTGTGTCTAATGTTGTAAAGATAATAGTACGGAACCCTTCGTGCGCGAGTCTGATTTGCATTTGGCCGGTTTTTTTACTGACATCTTTGTTGCACTGTTTTGTACAGTCGACAGCATATCAATCTTTACATACGTGCTCTCTAATCAGTTACATTAAGGGCGATTATATACCAAATAGGTAAAGGTTCACTGCACATACTACAAGCAGGTAAGTACCTACCTACCTAAAGTCGTCAGCACATCAACCTTTACCTGATTGCACTCTACTTAGTTACTTTACATGCAACTTTATATATAAGTGGGTTTTTACATTTTCACAAAATTGAAAACATTCATAAGCTGAAATCACGTTTAAAAACTATTAAATAAGTTTTAATAAATAAATACATTTAATAATATGAACTCTTCTTGAAACTTACTGCTTAATATACTCCCAAAAGAGCTTAATCTCTTCTTGCAAAGTAGTTGACGTAGACATTCTTCAATCAAACGCCGTTTCGGAATAAGTAACACGAAAAAATCATGATCACATGCACTCCATCATTCCACCAACACCATCTTTTCAGCCATTCTCTAAAAATGTAGAGCAAAACTTTGTAAAGTTTCAAAACACGTAGGTAGTCAAATGGCTGTCCCGAGGACGACAGACACGGTCATACGTACCGGCTATCACGTGGTTACTATTAGTTTCGTCGCCATGTTTCAGCCTTCAGCTGTCTATCGACCAACTTTTGTAAGCACTTCGAAGAGTTCGAAGCAAACGAAAATAAGTTTTATGAATAGTATTTTTTTTATTTTATTTATTAGGTTCCACAACAGTTAATAGTACTGATAGATACATCAAACTCAAGGTAATGATAAAATTGATTAAGGTACCTTAACTAATTATAGTGAAACACAGCATGCTTTATTAGTTGCTAAGTTATGTAGACAATTTTACGTGCTTAAGTAATTAAAACAAAAATTATGTTATTGATATAAAAGTTGCAACTGAGTAAAAAGAGAGAAGAATAAACAAAAATATCGATACGTGTGGGGGATCTCTGATTAGGGACTGTGGCTCAAAACATATTTAATTTTATGTAGCGGGTCTTTGTGTATGTCCACCACCTCACTATAATGATTTAGGAGACGGCGGCATAGACGAGGAATAGCTGAGTTGGCTCCAAGAACGGTTCTGCGTAGCGGAGGGCACAAGGGAGTTATTGGTTTACGAGGAAGTTTCCGGGGTACTCTAAAGTTAAGTTTAGATAATAATAAGGGGGAATTGATTTGGTTATTTAGTAATTTATATAAAAACGAGAAATCATTAATATCCAAGCGCTTCGCCAGAGGAATCATTTTAAAGTGTTTGAGTCTATCCCTATAGGATTTCACCGTTTTACCAATTCCCCTAGCGTATACGAGGTGCCACATGAATCTCTTTTGTATTCGCTCTAATCTAAGCATATGTGTCGCGTAATGAGGACGCCAAACTACACTGTTGTATTCTAGAATACTGCGAACGAGACTGTTAAAAAGTTGTATTTTAGTCCGCGGGTTTTTAAACTGTTTGCCGTTTCTAATTATAAAACCTAGCATTCTAGAGGCCCTAGTAAGTTCTACGTTATTAATCTGAGGAACAAACTTAATTTTTGGTCAAACAATACGCCTAGATCCTTGATAATTTCAAGTTCCTTAAGCATAACATCATCAATGCAATATTTAGTGGGAATAATATTTAGGTTCTTAGTGAACTTAACTTGATAGCATTTATTTGGGTTCACTTTCATACCGTTTTGGTTGCACCATTGAGTTAATCCATCTAAGTCATCTTGTAGAAGTTCTGCGTCTCTGATTGAGGAGTTCTGTTCTGACTATTTTAAGATCGTCTGCGTAGAGGAAAGGTAACGAGTGTTTGAATCTACCCGGGAGGTCATTTATAAGTATACGGATATTAAAGTACAGAAATTCTTGTCAAAGCGCAGTGGAAAGATTTTGTTGCAATGGTTGTTTACCTACTCCAAGTTCCTGGGCTTTCAAACAATTTTACTCGTGCAGTTACCTAATCTGTCAATTATTTTCACATTTAGAGTAAGTGCGCCAATTATGGACCACCATAAGGATTTTGTGTAATAAAACTCAGAATTATAAAGATTAATCGGCCTTATATATTTTGAACGGTTCGATAATTATTTGGTATCAAAAACGATTGTTAGAATTCTTAAGGAACATGAACATCTAAGAAATAATGAACATTTTCTAAAATATGTCATTATTGTGCATTAGCAAAAAGTGTACAAAATATGGACCACATGGTTTTAAATATGAACCATAGTC
The DNA here is from genome assembly GCA_963969515.1 of Yponomeuta evonymella. Lineage (NCBI taxonomy): Eukaryota > Metazoa > Arthropoda > Insecta > Lepidoptera > Yponomeutidae > Yponomeuta > Yponomeuta evonymella. The sequence goes on from OZ018350.1 coordinate 15,180,801, forward strand.
AATTTGGTTCAAAATTATTGAGAAAAAGGACGTGTGGGCTAAAATTAAATCAGTCAATTATTAAGATGAAACTAATTGCTGGTACACAATTCACATACAAAAAAATCAAGTGATTGGTGATCTGATTGGAAAAATCATGATTGGATAAGCGTAGTTTTGCATTAGCCATTGCATCTTTAAATATCCCATGTTTGTCTGGTCTTTTCTTTGGTTGTAGAATTTGTGGATGCCATCCTAAAACAATCAAATGAAAATATAAGTGACTGTTTGTAATATGGACCAGTAGTCCATATTCAAAACATGCCGGTGGTCCATATTATAATACACATACATTTCTAGGTTAATATTGTTGCTAAGAAAATTATTAAAACTATTGGATATATCAACTTATTATGAATAATTGTAGAATAACTAACCTTTCCCCTAGTTTTATCCACTTTCCCAAACAGTAATATTTGCTGAAATTATGATCTTACGAAGTTAAGTAAAAAATTACATCGCACGATGATAAAAACGAAAAATGCCTGCCGTGAATGCGTGAGCATTCTCTGCCGACCGGCAAGCGATTAACGAACCGCGGGAGGGGTGGAATTTAGTGTGCGGAGACCGATAGCTAAATACGACCGATGGATTTTGAGAAATGAAGGTAGTCCATATTACGGAACTAGTCCATAATTGGCGCACTTACTCTACAGTCACGGTTAATACCTACATTAGCAATGTGCACGCGATGTTTTTGTATACTAATTCTTTGCTCTTAGATTAAATTACAAACTTATTTAGAGGCTCAATGTGCTTAGTGCAACAAAAATAATTCTATAATTATTAGATTATTGTCAGGCGTTCAATTGACTTTTCATCGTTTCATTTCATCCAACACATTTCGCTCATTTTATTGTCTTGTTTAAAATTTATTATTATATATTTATTTACGCATTCCACCTAAACGGTTTTTGTAGCCGTTTATAACCTAAAAGAGAAACATTACATAATAATGGCTGTTAATTCTGTTGCAATTTGCATGGAAAATAAAAATATGATGGCTTCCGCCGGATACGTCAAAAAAATGCATGTCAAAAATTGTATCAATATATGTTATAAAAAGTTTTCTAGTCACATAACTTAAACTAGATTCACTAATTTAACTGCATATTTATTATAAATAAATTAGAACATACAACTACCAGTATACTTAATAAATACCTATATAAAAGCTGTTAACATGTTAGGTAAGTCATGTCATGTCAATGACCAGTGCTGCCAGATGGGGAGTTTTCCCTCCGAATTCGGAAGTTTTTTTTTGCTTTTGGTGGGAGAATTATTATTTCTTTGAGGGGAATTTTGGAGGGCAAAAATTGAGTTCGGTGTTTTCTGGAGGTTAATCTTTTATCTTCAAAATAAGGAAGCTCACGATTGAACGATAACATTTTCATACAAAGAATCTCATACGGGCTTTTCATATAATTTTAATGGTTACCCCATTGCACATTTTTGTGCTATGAATGAAGCATTCATTCATACAAATTACAGTCTACTTTTTGCTGATTGTGATTGACGAAATCGGATTTTATCGCTGCCATTTTCCAATACAATCGTTGAGACCCTTTTCTCAAGTAAATATAATCAAAGATAAATTGTGCAATAGGTTGTCAATTCAAACTGTAGTGGCAATTATTGGAATCCGTTACTCAATGCCTAAACGATGCATGTATTTAGTTCCGTCTCCACAATGTTACAAATGTTGAACCTTGAGGTTCAATTCAGAAAAAAATTGGGAATTGAAAGCGACATGCTCGAAGATGTTTTAGAAATAGAAGCTTTTTTTAATAAAGTTTGTGTTTCGTTTGAAATAATCGTACCTTCAAACCATATTTTCTGTTTTTATTCTATAGATTAAAAAAATACTTGTGGAGGTTTTTCTTTTGTAAATGGCTATTTTCGGGATCATTTTGTTCAGATTGAGGGGGAAACTCAAAGGGCGATCTGGCAACACTGTTAATGACAGTGATTGTGTGAATTTGAAGGAAATTTCAAACAAATGAAAATCTCTTTCTAGAGTTAGTTCGACTACCTTTTGTTTCAGCTCTTGCAAAAATTTCGGATTCAGGGGGGCTTACTACTTTTCTGTGTAACGATGATGTAGTGGTGAAGTTACTTGACTGCATTTACTTCCAAAAATCAGATAGCTTGATCTTCAAGTTACTATGAATAAAAACAATGACTGTGAAACCACTTCCTGAAAACATACAATCATTATTCTGCGCTTCACCACGCATATATACTTACAAAAGAGCCATTGAAGAGTTGGTAAGTAATTTATATGAGGTAAGTACATGTTACTATGTACTAAAACTTGACATACAAAACAATACTCAACTACCTCAGTATTATAACAGGTCTACAATTCATTGGATGCAGAAGCAACTTCTATTGCCATACGGTTTGATATACCCGAAAACACAATACAAGTTATTGACAATGGCTATGGTATCATAAAAACTGACATGAATCAAGTTGGTAAGAAACACATGACAAGTAAAACTGTTGACTTGTTTAGTTTGAAGTCAATACCAAATTGCTATGGCTTCCGAGGTCAATCATTAGCCAGTCTTATTGAGATCTCTCAAGTTGTCAAGATTACTTCCAGAGTTGAAGGCTCCAATCAAACTTGGGTAAAGAGTTTTTCTAAAGGCAGAGAAGGGCTTATTTCTGCTGATAAAACCAGGCCCTCAAAAGGTACCACTGTGAGTATTATACTGTGTTAATCTGAAAATTAAATTTCATTTTTAGGGTTCCGTACCCAAAGGGTGCCAAATGGGACCCTATTACTAAGACTTCACTGTCCATCTGTCTTTCACAGTTGAAATTTTCACAGATGAATTATTTCTGTTGCCGCTATAACAAAAAATACTAAAAAAAACATAAAATAAATATTTTAGGGGGGCTCCCTTACAAGAAACATTATTTTTTTATATTAATAACGGCAACAGGTAGCCGCTTGAAATATTCACAGAAATTTAGTTCTATATTTGCTTCAAAAAATTAAATTAAAATAAAATCAATATTTATAATAAAATAAAAAAAAATTAAAATAAATATCAAGTTTGTTGTATGGGGGCCCCCATACAACAAACTTGATTTATTGCCGTTTTTTCTCTATCTTTGTGTCTAATTTTGTGTAGATAATGGTACGGAACCCTTCGTGCGCGAGTCCGACTCGCACTTGGGCGGTTTTTTCAAACAATGAGGGGCTGCCATACCATATTTAACACCTGAATATTGTTACATCTTAGGCCTTCTCTTCACTAGCATCAGGTGAAACACAGACCAAGTGTTTATTTGGCATAGGTGAAAAAACATACATTAGATTGGTGTGACTACTCAGTAAATTTATATCTTACCCAGCTATTAACAGTGACAAAGTCATCACTTTTTTTTAAGGTCCATACCAAAAGGGTGCCAAATAGATCCCTGTTACTATGCCTACAACATTGGTTTGTCTGACCTATAAAAAGGGCTGTATCTCTTGAACAATAATAACCAGCACCTAGTCCGACTCGCACTTGGCTGGTTTTTGTATCTTCTTGATAACAATTTTTCTAAAACCAATCACTTTTACCTAGGTACTCAAACACTTTTATTTTCTGATTCCAGGTAGAAATTCAGGGCTTTCTTCATAACCTGAATATACAGAAGAAATTGGTCAATCCTCTAACTGAACAACAGGATATTAAACATTTCTTACAACAACTTTCGCTTATGCATACTAATGTGTCCATCAGCCTACGGGACAACTCTAACAACGATTTGGTATTCCAAATACATAAATGCAGGGACATTTACCAGACATTTTCAACACTATTCAGTATACAAAAGGGTCAAATTCAAGAGCTGCAAATTGAAAAGAAACTTTATAAAGTTACAGCATACATTGGCAAATGTTTGAGTGACAATGATGTCTACCATTGGATGTATTTGAATGGGAGGTTCATACCACCAATAAGTAGGCTACACAAGATCTTAGATAATAATATAGCTGATATATTGGGCTTGAAGAATCAGTGTAGAAAGAAGACAAAGGTTGGGGTAAATTCCATTCTAAATTACAATCACTGGAGCAACAGTAATTTTAATATATAGTTTATTTCCAGAATGCATTTCCGAATGACGAAAATGAGATTTTCAAGAACATACCATTCTACTTTGCGTTCATAACATGTCCCTACAATGACTATGAAATAAATGAGTCATCAAAGACACTGGAACTGGAGTTCAAAGATTGGAACAACATTACTAAGATACTCGAAAAATTGGTCAAGTTTTACATTGGAGACAAGAGCTTAAGAGAAATTCATAAAGAGGCACTACCAAATGTGAAAGAAAAACCTGGTGATACAAGAGATGAGGTGAAGAAGATAATGGAGAAAATACTGGCAAGTAATTCAAGGAAATTGGGGGTTTCGCAAATGCAAAATGGGATCAAAGGTGCGTAAGTAATAAATAACATAAGCAGTTGGTGTTAATTTGTTAACGTCCTCCCCGAAACTCACGTATTCTCTGCATTATTGCGAACAATTTTAAACAAGAATCAAGTGCAGTGATAAAATATACACGCATCAGCTCTAAGCTGCTAGTGTATCAACAAAAAGAATAATTATATTTTGTTCCCAAAAGAACCATGTCTGGGAAAGAACAGCTTAGAAGATTTAAATGTGCAATTTAAAAAAAAAATCGTAATAAGTAGGTATTTTATCGAATTTTTAAAGCTTGTTTTCGTTTTAGAAAACGATTTTAAACAAGGCGCAATCTTAAATACATTGCCTCGGGATCTCGAATAAGCAGCGCTAGCGCTTGTCTCTTTGTTACACATCCATTGCGTGCTAGCATGTTTTGATTTGTTTTAATAAAAAAAAACAATTTCCAGCTAAAAATATATAGTTAAGTACCTAGTTGGTTTTCGTTTCCAGTATGCATGGCTTTCGGGTTGGGTCTCGTTTTTTTAACACCCTGTATATATGCCACACACAGGGCAGAAGCCCTCACACACACAGAGGGAGAGACAGAGAGAGAGAGAGAGAGAGAGAAAGAAAGAGAGAGTGAGAGAGATAGATATCATCGCCAATCCGTACCCACCACGGATTGGCCGTGACTATTGACCTGACTAGCTGAGCAGAAGCAGACATAAAAACTACCACTGGACTTTAGAGGTTGGTAGGACCATGGATTTCTTAGACAGATTAATATCATTGGTGTGGGGTGGATCTTTGTCTTACAGACTAAACAAGGATATTCCACAGAGAATTAACACCAGTCCTTTTCAGGAAAATTAATAAAAAGAAAGAAGAATAAAGTAAAAGACATTTCTATTTCAAAAATTCTACCAAAATATGATTACAAAGTCAAGAAAGTGAACTCACCAAAGAAGTCTATTCCACCTTATCCCACGGTAATTGGTAATGCTGACCAAAATAATAAAGCTGAATCTAAAAGCAACCCTGGTGATCAATGTAATGAAACAAAAAAACAAAACAAGACCCTTTCTAATCCTACACTTAAAGCCAAACCACAACATAAGCAAATCAAACAAAGCAAACTGAACCCAATGGAGTTAGAAAAACTAGTTGTGAACAAGATTCCAAAAAAAATCAAGGAGAGTAATAAAAATCAAATACGAAAAGTAATGAAGGCGCCGAAGAAAAGTCAAGTAAATATTTTAGAAAAAGCTTTCCGAGACAAACCAAGTATTGTAAAGCAAAGATGCACACTTTTAAAGAATAAAGTGGATAGACTTCGAAAGATGAAGAATATTCATGGCCGTAAAATAACTTATAATGAAGCTTCACTATACAGTAACGTACGAACAAAGAACCAAAGTATCACAGTCAAAAAAAGAGTTGGTGAGATCATAATACGTGAAAGTATACCTTTACCACCGAAGTTTCACCCGCGTAAACTGCATGAAAATATATGGAATGATATCCAAAAGAAACAATACAAATCTTCTTATGATCTTCTACAAACGATTCTCAATAGTCAAGCCAAGAATCACAGTCGTGAGGACATCAGAACATCAAGACATCAGCAAAATAAAATACATGATTCAATACCGTCAAAGTCTAACGTAAATTATCTGAATCCGGAGCGAGAAAGTCAAAACCAGAATGGTTGCAAACATCAAAGTGTCTCGATCCCAAATGAAGATTCTGCTATACCAAGCGTAAATATATCCCTTAGCGGACCTACGGAAACATACCAAAGCCATTCTTATTACAGACAAAGTCACAGACACTCAAATGGAAGATTTATTACCAAGCAATCAAAGGACAACTTCATATTGGGCCAAACAATAAGATTTAAGCCTCATAAAAGAAGCCATGCAAACTATTTCAGAAAACTATCAATGCTTAATAACCTGAATGACTATCAAGAATATTCTTATAACATCGAGTTTACTCAAACAAACAAAACTAGTGCAAATACAGGATTTATTGAAAATGCATCCTTACCAAAATATAACAATAGATCTAACAATATCCTTGACGAAAATATGTACACCATCAATAGAGAAGATGAACATATGAATGCCATGGCCAATCTACTTTTAAATGGCACCTACACCATTAGCAAAATATGTATGCAAAATGAGTCTGAACAATCTGGAAAAAGAATGATGAACTTTGAGGCCCCACCACATTATGAGGAAAGCTTTATGGATGTGAATGATGTGAACATCATTGAAGATAGTCTTTTAAGCTCGTACAAAACCATTAGCACGATCGAAAACAGCGTTGCCAGAACTTACGACATTGAAAATGCTAGGAAAGTAGGTATACCGACTTCACCACAACTCAATTTGAATGCGCATGTAATTCTAAGAGAAGAAAACCAACAAACTCATGACTTAAACTTTGTATTTGTCTCGAAATCTCAAGAGCTGGCCGAAAATAAAACTTCTTCTCTTGATATGGACCCATTGAATATCTGTGAAGCCATACTGAATAGTTATGAATTAGATGAAGAATTAAACTTGCACATGAAACAGAAAAGCATAGAATCTCAGTTACACTCAAACCACATTTTTGCAGGAGACGTAAGTAACAGTTTACGGATTTAATATTCGCTCAGTGTCTAGTGGCACTTCTACCTACAATAGCACGTATAATACATATTTCATTTTATAGGTAGTTACTTACTAGATTTTTTTCAGGTGCTCTCAATCCCATCAGACGCTATGGCTACTTACAATGCCGTAGAAGAAACCTCGCATAATTTTCTTCAAAGTAACAAAGGTTTTGCTTCATTAGTTCCTGTTTTACCTGTAGGTTTGGACAATAATCAAAGTCTCATATTACCATCTAAAGACGTTCGAAACCTAACAGACAAGACTAGCGATTTTGAACGATTTAGAAAAGATGGACATGTTTTTCTGTTAGATAAGGACACTGGTATGACATTTGGAGCAAGTCACACAAAACAAAATGAAGGCTCTGAATTCACAGTTAAGAACAGAGCTCGGTATATTCCAAAAGGTAACAAAAACAACATATTTTTGTCATCGAAATGCTTCTGAACTTTCCTCTCGTAATTTGGTTAATTTGCTTTCACCAGGCATGTCTCCAATATTTGAAAACTGTAACACCAAAAATGCATGTGACTATGAACTAAATGAAGATTACTTTGGTAATGTGAGCATTGTCGTTTATTACCTAACTACTTCATCTTCAGTGGGTACTTAAATCTGTCATGTTTTGACAAGCCCTTATTTGCTAAAGATCTTGGCAATAGTGTGTATTTCTAAGAGAGAAGCGTTTTCGGTTTTTTGTCAACCTTAGACCCCAATTTGGTTTTTGTCAACTTTAGCTAATATGAGCAGAGGTCTTTGATTTGTTCGTTTACATTTTAGAGCCTTAATATTTTTTCCTGCGGACCTTCTGCACAATTACTGTAGTGGTAGTATTACTTCGAGTGGTTCTCGGAATACGCCCGTAAATTATACCTTATTTTCAGAGCATGTACGATGAGTTTACAAAAGCAGTGAACGCAAACGCAGAGATATTTGAGGCAAATGTTGAGAGTATCAACAAACTAGCTACGAGAGAAATCAACAGGGTAAACGAGCGACTCAAAAAAGACAACGCTTCTCTCTGCTTCCAAGGAGAACATTTACGTGAAGCGAAGGTGCGCGTGTAAACTTATTTATTTGGCGGAGCACGATTTCCCGCTTTGGTCTTGCGCTGGCATGAAACCTTCCCTTATATTACATACACCACATCCTGAACGATTCCGATTGTCGCTCCAAATATTGCTATGGCAAACGTCAGGATTTGGTTAATTAAGCCCCGGATCTCGCGCGTAAGAATAGATTAAGACTCGCGCCATTTCGCTCTCTTCCGCGAGGTAAGCGGAGCGCGGAATAGAGGTCATATTTCTAGGGCTGGACGTAGCATACACCAACACAATGCTTTTACCCTGAGTATTTTATCAATATCCAGCTCGATCCCTTGACTTGATACGCGCTTTTTCAGATCCTAGGGCAGGTGGACAACAAATTCATAGCCGCCAAAATTATGGGAAAATCCGCTGAGGCCCAAACGATGAAGGAATACCTGGTACTCTTCGATCAACATGCTGCCCATGAAAGAGTTCGGCTGGAGACAAATTTATCAGGCAAGCGATTTTAGCAAATCCAAACAAACATTACACCTGACTTAAAGTCCTATTCCTAATTTCTAGATCATCCAATTTGTAAATATACCTTAGATAAGATTAGACTTGAATATTTATTATTGTACAACAGGGCCGAGATTCATAAAACTACAATTTGTAGGTAGTTTATTATGTCAACATTGCATATCAGACTCTACTTGTTAATGTGAGAGTTAATCGACTTTGCTATGTACATCGAATTGTCATAGTAAACCATGCATTCTAATTCTATGAAACAGGCCTCAAGAGACATAACATAAAAATGTAAAGATACAGTGCAATTACCAGGAGACGGGCGGCAGCGTTTTCCTGGGATTTCAACCGCATTCTGCGATCGCCAACCCGCCTGCCAAGCGTGGCGATTATGGCAAAACCCCTCATGGTTAGGAAAACCATGAGGGAGGCCTATGTCCTGCAGTGGGCGTCAAATGGCTGATGATGATGATGAAAGTGCAATTGGCGGCCTTAAGAGGTTTGATCGTGTTTAGAATTGGAAATAAACTTATCAAAAAGTAATTATCGCCTTGTGAATAGTTTCTTAGCATCAAAATTCTTATGAAGCTCTAATTTACTTTCAGCACGAGCAAACCTTGATTTGTGTCCTCAAAACATATTGATAGTGTCATTAAGATCGCATGTCGTTTGTGAATTAAAACCTATGTTTATAGGGGGATTGCTCCTTGAGAGGCCCACATGAACTTCTAATTCTTCCGTTCTTTCTTTACCTACTTCTTCTAAATAAACCTTTACAAACTTTCTACTTTTACAGAGTATTTAACCGAAAATCGATGGAAGTCCGTCGCCCTAGATAATTTCACCATCAAACTGAAACCAGATGAAATTCTCTACCTACACAACTACAAAGATAAGTTCGAAATACTTGGATTGAAATGGACTGTGGAGAGCAGAGTTGAGGTTTCAGTGACCAGTATACCAGAAGCAATCATTGGGAAGAATGCGAGACAGGTAAAGAGCCGTGTAGCACCGTTAATTTAAGAAAGGCACTGAATAACTATTTGTTTCTTGCTAACACAATATTGTATGATCGAGAGGCAAAAGTTGTCAAGTCATTTTTTTTATTAGCATTGTTATATAGTCATCCTCATCATCAACCGATTTTGTCAATTTTGCTTTGTGATTTTCTTTATATGTTCTATATCTATGTGTGTGTGGAAATGCAAATAAATGGTTTTATCTATCTATCTATCAACCTCCTCCATCATCAACATCGCCAGGGCGGTAGCCTGCTTTTTCGCAAAGCAGGTGACTTACAAACTTTTTAGGGTTCTGGACCTCAAATTAAAAAAAAGGAACCGTCGGTCAGTAGGCAGGACTCTTTTTCTCAGATATCAGTTTCTTCGAACTGAAATTAATGTAACATACCTACTATGAATTCAAACTAAATACCTAACCGTAATAAAGCTTTATGTCACATTTTCATACAATCGAACTCACTATTAAAACCTATAGAGATAAGATAAGATAAGAATATTCTTTATTGTAGCAGGAAAAACACAAACATGAAATATTTACAAAAATGCAGTACAATTGGCGTCCTTATAGCAATTTCTCCCAGGCAATCGACGATAGTTTTTTTTTATTTGTAATATACGACTCAGATATACGACATACGACGAAGAAAAATATTTTTTATGATTACAAACTTATGGCGTACGTGCAATGCAGCAACGTATTAGTGTTTGAAGGGTTTGTCATGATTTTCGATGTTTGGCTTGGTTGGCTCCGCACGTATTGACTTGTCTTTCCTGTGGGCTAGGCCGACTAAGCTGTTAGGATTAGCTGTCTGTCTAAAATAAAATGCACTGCAGCGTCCGAGTGGTCCCTTAACCCATCTAGTGTGAGTGCAAGTGCCACTGGACGCTGTATAAATCATCTCATTACGTAGATACAAAGTTTTTTGTCATGAAATTGGCAAATGGCAAACCCTGGTCTCTGCCTTCTCCCTCCAAGATACAAGCGAGTTTCAAATTATACCTAATGTTCAAAATTATTTTCGCAGTTAACTTGTATGGCTGAACATATTTTTTAATTGCAAAGTTAAGTTTTTGACCGTTTGTTTAGAACAAGGCGCGGATCCTACTCGCAATTATGATCTGTTTTTTTTTTATTTCAGGTAGAAATTATAATGAGAGCAGTGAAAAGTTTAATACTAGAAGAGATTGAAGCAATCAAGTTACAGAAAGGATCCATCTCTTTGTATCCAAAATCAATAATGGATCTTGTATTTAGTGAGGTAAGTATCTTACAAAGACTTGCCAAGTGCGAGTCGAACTCACGCACCGAGCATTCAGTGCCGTGCTTTATCGAAAACGCAGAGAGAAAACCCATTTTTGCTAAACACGTTAGAATTTTCTTTCACTTCGAGACCCTTAGCGAGAATCTAACTCGCACTTGGCCGATCTAGTTATAATTGCAGCAAGTATGACATTACGATCAAAAACAATGTTTCTTGCGGGAAATCCGCCAAATTATGGCGAATGCTGTGCTTTTTATTATCATTTGTTGGGAAATCCAAATTATGGCGGATTTCCCAGCAAATAATAATAAAAAGCAGCCGTAATTTAATTGATGACTCTAGTAAACCTCGTGGATAAGATAAGAACACAAATTTTCGAACTCAAATTATGTGAACTTTTCACATGGCTGGGGTTCTTTTACTTTCAAAAGATATAGCCCCTTGAAGGTAAGATAGACACACATTATACTCGTAGGTAGGTCCCCCTTGTCAACCTTCAGGTACTCTGCATATTTAGTTGTCAAGTGATTGTGTTATTTTATGATAATAATGTCCACAACAACACTTAGGTACTTACTATGAGGTGGCGCTCTCTAGCAGCAAAGGCAGAGCAATGCAAATTAAATACCAGTCTGTAGAGGGCGCTGCCATGTTTTATTTTTACTCTTCTAGAAACTTTTGTACTCGGATTTTGCTAGCAAATAAAAAGCCTTACGGTCTTATCTATAAAAACACGATTCCTTTAATACACTCTTCAGGGGCAGTTCAAATAATCTGTGGTTACGTCTTTCCCTTTACCACAGACTGTTTAAACAGACTCTGAGGAGTGTTTTAAGGGATCGTGTTTTTATAAATAAGACTTAGAATATTTCTATAAGTGTTTATCTTATCCTTTTTCTTTACAGGCTTGCCGCTACGCCATCAAATTCGGTGATCGGCTACCGTACAATGATTGCGTGCGACTGTTAAGTGAGTTATCGGAGTGCAAGACCCCTTTCCAATGTGCCCATGGAAGGCCAGTGATGGCTGTGCTAATGGAAATCAAACCCAAATTCAGTGTTTTTAAGGCAAGCAGTTCCTTATCTGCTAGGGTTAATAAACAAATGCTCTTCCCGAAATCCACGAATTCTCTCAGTCACCAGAGAGCTGGCTTATATTACGTGAACGCTAAAAGTTACGCGTCCATTGCGTAACTAATTTATTTCCCAGATGTTTTTTATGTAAAAATTTATTTGTTTGGTGTCCAATATGCGTAGTTTTCGCGTAGGGCGTCAGCGTTTAAAGAACCTTTTGGAGTTTTCCATCTGAGTAGATTCTAACATGAAACGTATTGTTTCAGATTAATATGGCAAAATTAGAAAAGTTCAAGAAAAAGTGATTTAATTATTTGTTTTTATGTGTGTTTGTTATATTGTCGCGTGATTATTGAAATAAAATAATAACTACAGTCTTGGCCTTTCTTTAAATAGATAAGTAGGTACATTTTATTTGCTTTCGTTTATCAACTCCTCGATCCAAGAGATGTAATGAGTTATCCTGGTATGGACATCTGGGAAACCGACTGCACATGGAATCCCCCAAGATACTATACCGGCCAGCTGGTTTCGTGCAATCAGAGGGCTTCCAGAGTCACCCTGCAATCCAAGAGAAAAGTCAGTGTTGCCACTTGTAAAATAAAGCTTAGCATAATGACTAGAATCCATAGTAGTTAAATCGCTGACAAGAAAAAGTTTAATGTTGCCAGAATGTCTTACTTCCCATTGAAATGAAATTAAAATTTTCCTGTAGTGAAAGTTGTAATGTAAATGTTTGGAAAACATTTACATTTAGAAAAAATAAAAACATCTTACGTGACAAGTCCCTTGTCCAATGGCAGTGAATGTGCAAACCATTGTATCGAACACTTCTCTTGAGTATCTCATAGCGTATTTACACGTTTTTTGACTAAATACACTCATATTCAAAATATGCAATTTCCTGCTAGATTCACCCTTCGTCTGCAAAATAAATTATTTCAAAGTGCTTGTCAAATTGGTAGTTATTTCTTAATAAATCATGCTAAGGCGGACTTACCTCTAAAGCTCCAAATCCCGTCAAAGTAACAGGATCCCCTTCTTGTAACACGTTCGAATAAAAGGTTAGTATCTCAATATCATTTGGGTTAAAATATTCCACTGCTTTTATAACAGCAATATCGTGAGCTCTCGACGTGCTATTGTAATCTTTGAAGATATGTATGGTGTCAACGTCACTACTGTTACCACCGAGGTCGAGGTCATTTGTTCCCACGACTATTTTAATGTACTGAGGATCAGCGCTAAAAAATAAGGTAAATAGATTTATAATTATGATTCAAACAAATGAGATTTTTACCACCGGTTTCTCAATTAATATTTTCAAAGATACATACTTAAATAAATTCATCAGTCCGTCTCGTTTTTTCTTGAGAAGATTGAAGATACAGAACGATACTTAAGTATTTACTTAGTAGAAATCTTAATTCAGAAACTAGCGGTAAGTATTCTTAATCAATTATATGATCATATGTTTCTAAATAGATGTGACTGCTATTCTAAATAAAATTCGGTCATAATTAAAAGTAGAACGGGTATAGTTGACAGCAGATCAACCTTTACATTTTAGTTGCAAAGTTACGTATAAAGGTTAACGTACTGTCAACTTTACCACCTTTATTTAGCTAATAAAAGCTTATTTTTACATACCCCTCAAGACAGTGCGCCGCTGTGACAACATGCCTCTGAGACACAATAGCTCCACCACAGACGTGAGAGCCCTGCAGATTCTGTAGGGATGCTTGGAATTTACCATAGATAGCTGGGGCTTCAAATCCCCCAATCAGTCGGTTTGTAGATGGAGCTGCTGGAATAAAATCACATATTGGTATTATATACTTAATTGCCGTTGACAGTACAGTCGACAGCACGTCAACCTATTTATTTTAGTTGCAAGATCGCCCTTAGCGTAACTGAATAGAGTGCTCGCATGTAAAAGTTGATGTCCTGTCGACTGTACGTCCTAGGTAGTCCAAAGTTTAAGGGTTTGTAAAGATTTACGGGCATTCATAAAGGTATACACAAACATATTTCACACATATACAGTCACTCGATATTTCGGTGCAGTATTTTCTTAATTTAGCTAAATAATTTCTTACCGTTCGGGTGAGTTTGCACGATGTTAGAAATAGCTATCACTAAAACTACTATCAAAATATGTTTTTCTTCTATACACATGTTATGTTGTTAAGGTAGGTATACCTGCTTTAGAAGTTTTACAATTGATTGACTATCGTATACCTACTTTGCTGTTTCGCTTTACACTGGCTTATCAAATTAGGAAAGACCATATTATCGATGATTTTGATAAATTAATGGCCATATTATCGTTGGTAATCACTTCTCATCAAGATAAATTCTTGATTAAAAAATAACAAAGATAGGTACAGTACCACCACTTTTACCTATATGTTACACCGATGTACCTGCGCAGAAATAAAATTTTTGCATGGCGCGAAAACATTTCTGCCAATCATAGCGCGCCATGTGAACCCGCGAAAAAACCCGTCCTCTATTGGCTGATGCGTGCAGAACGCGTCACATTGCTCTATTAAACACTTCAGGGCAAAGATTTGTAGCAGTTTTTTGTAGATTGATTTAACTGAATTTGAAATGTTCGGAATTTTGTCATTTTATATTGTCATTCAAAATATAGTAATTTCACAACAAGCAAGTAATATATTCATTTAAAATTCCTTCTTGAACAATATCTTTACTTAAAAGAGGTGAAGCTTTGAGGGGTCAAAGTGGGGAAGTAGTATATAATGTGCATCAGTTCATGCAGGATGAAGCCGAGCGTGCTAAACACCAGTCGTTTAGTCAAGTGCAAACCATTTTACTTCAGTCATGGAACGTACTGCAATAGCTACAGGAGTACCATCATAAAGAAAAAAGTCCTTGGTTCAAAACCCCTAAAAAGGGTCGCCGTAAACTGACATAGGTATCATGCAAAATTAGACGATTTCGACCCAACCCCGATTATCATACGGCACAAAATATATGATTTTCATACTGTGGAAAAACAAGTACTTACTGTAAAAGCCTTGCTGTATTGAAGCGCGATATTAATTTTTGTGGAGGCCGCGAAACGCTGAGGGACATTCGGCTACGTCGTCGTCGTCTTCAGATGAGAACGATAACGAACGATAATCAATTATAATTGATTCATTTTTATTGTATCTGTAGTAAACTTCATATACATACCTTGGTATTTTTCGTTGCCCTCAAGTGTAATATTAGGAGTCCAAGTATTATGAGCGAAATAGCACGAATCCAGCTGTTTTTATTCTTTATTTAAAATTTTATGTAGTAGCAATAACTTCGTTATTTCAATGATTTTTCATTCGGTTCGAGTCGGCGGTGCGTTGTGCTAATCTGTGCAATCGGACAATGCCGAGGCTATGTATAAAAGTGGTAGTAGTGTACTGATTGCTTCTTCTAAAACAATGGACGATGGGTTCGAGTAATATTACGCATGGCCAAAACATTTTGAAATACTGGCAACCCTAAATGTCAAAGTGACGCTGTCATTTGATCATTCATTCATTCATGTCTGTCATAAATTCTCTCATTCTTGTGTTTACATAATATGCCACAGAGAAGAAAAGTCAGTGATTATTTTCTCTGTGGAGAAGTCGTCAGACTAGCGATGTGTCGTTATGGCTTTTTTATATAACGAAACGTTGCCGCTATTTGCCAGCGAACAACGTTGTAAAAACTATCTATTTTTGAAAACTATCTATTTCCATATCGTCAAGCAAATATGGCTCTTATACATATTAGTTATAAGTGCTATAATTGATTGTTTAATACAAAAGCGCTTTGATTTGAGTTGACTATCAGTTGTCTTTACAATGAACTTCCCTTCGTACTTTTACAGGCTTAGGACTGTCTGTATAAATAATTGTGATAATGTTAATATAATACCTACAAAAAATTATTATATTTTTATACAGGCGTACTTAAAAGTTCATTGTATAATACATTTGATTATGTACATCTGATATATTTACATTATTTACATGCGTTCATTATTTACAAATCTGAATTGAGTCTCAGGTATTTCCATTCAGGAACATAAGTTGTGCCACTTTATTGTGGTCGAGTCGAGTGCGACGATCTGAAATTAGAAGGCCCGCTCTACTGAAAATTCTTTCGCAGGGCACTGACGTCGCCACGATGTTTCCATGCAATCGGAACAGTTTGCTGAGGTGGGGGTATTTTTGATGGTGGTTCTGCCACCACTGCAAGGGGCAGTTCCATGTTCCGTCTGGCTTATGGATTGGTAACATGTCTTCATCCAAATATAAATCCACTTCTTGAATCGCCTTCGACAACGGCGTGCCAGTTCTTGGTGGTTTATTTGTTTCAATTAGGTCACTCAAGATAGACCAAGGTGACACTCCTTTTTCTGCGGTACTTATACAGTTATTCGATGACGTCGATGGTACAACCTCCACATTTTCTTTAATTATCATACTATGTACAAGGTCCTGTACATGTTTTTTTGTTTTTGCCCCTTCTGCCTTATCCTGGAACCCGGATACTTTGTAACGCGGGTCCAAAAAAGTGCACAATGAAAATGTTCTACTTTTTTGGACATTTCCGAGACGTGTTATTAGCCCGTCTTGCAGTTTCTGGGTTACTACGGCCGCTGGACTGACTAGATTTTCTTCTGAAACCGGCGGCACATAATTGTCGATGATTTTGTCGCATGTATTTATTAGCGCCTGTGTAATAGGTATTATTGAGCTGGCAGTTACATATTTTTCCCCGCTCATAGCAGAAGTTATATCGTCAAACGGCTTTAAAACTACTGTTAACTGATGCAAGAGGGTCCATTCTTCGTTACTTATGATCGGTAAATCCTTTCCTATTACGGCTGCAGTTGATTTTATAGCCGACTGCAACTCAATAAACCTCACAATCATATGGAACGTGGAATTCCATCTTGTGGGCATATCTTGCTTTAATTTTAATGGAATTGTTGCCTCGTTCTCTGTTTTTTGATATTTCAGGAGCTTCTCTGTGGCAGTAGCGCTTTTTTTAAAAAAACGCACAATCTCTTTCACCTTATCTATGGTCGTTTGCACTGCTGATAGTGAGTCTTGGACTATTAGGTTTAGGGTATGACCGTAACAGCCAAAGTGTTTCCACCCTAAATCTGTCAGAGCTCGTTGTACATTGGCTGCGTTATCGCTTACAACGAAATTAATTTTTTCCAGCAGATTCCATTCGTCAACTGTTTTTTTCAAAAAGTCCTGAATATTTGCGCCAGTATGTCTATCTGAGAAATAATCACAAGCTAGTAAAACAGATTGCATTGTGAAAGTATTTGTTATGTAGTGGCCTGTGATTGCCATATAGCTCTCGTTGGCTCTTGATGTCCACATATCCAGAGTCAAGCATATTTTTTCAACGTTTTGTGGATTTGACAGGCATTCTTTCACGTCAGCTCTAACTTTTTCGTAATACTGAGGAATAAGGGTCGCGGAAATGTGCTTCCTGGAGGGAAGTTGGTACCCCGGTATCCAGCGACAAAATTTTTTAAAGCATGGTTCCTCCACCAAACTAAATGGTTGAAAACCCTTTGTAAATAATCCCAAGAGGTCATGATCTATTTTAGATTTTGTATCCTTCGTAATTTTTTTTGGAATGAACATATCAAGCCTGGACTGTGTTTTTCCTTGACGCTCAACAGTGGGTACTGAACGAGAAGTCGATTCTGTGGATTCAGAGATTGACGAAACATTGGGTGCTACACAGGAAGATGATGTTTTTGCCACAGTTACCCATGAATCCATTGTTGCTGCGCAGGAAGTCGTCGCTACCACTTCAGCTGCCGATGAACTGCTGCATTGGGAGTTTACTTCTGTTGCAGCATTTTGTTCACTCGAGGGCAATGACGTTGTTTGTTGGTTCATCACAATTCTATAAATCTCTATGTGTCTGTTTTTCAAATGAGATTTTAAATTGCCAGTTGTTGTTTTATAACTTATATACACACCACACACACTGCATTTTGCTTTTTTATTGGCATTGTCTTTTTCATAATAGTCCCATAAAATACTACTATTTACACGCATCATCTTAGAAAAAATGATATTTACAATACAAAGAAACGCTACAAATATTTATTTACACTTTACTGTTTATTTTTATTTACACTAGATAATTATTTATATACACAATAGATACAAAAACCACTTATAATGACTGTAAACAAACTTTGCTACACAGCACAAGACGCGTGAAGCGCGGCGCGAAGAAAGTTTATTCAACACTAATCTCATTATTATCATTATAAGGGAAAAATTGTGCATTACAGGTGTCAAAGTCAAAAGTTCAAAACGAAGATCGTTTTATGCAAATATAACCGTTCGACTTCATGACATAAGGCACTGATTTGTGTAAATTTATTTTCATTGGTTTGAACCGAAACACCTATATGTTTCTCTCTCAGATAAACGCGAATGTGAATACGTTTTATTCACTCACACGCAGCGCTCTGTGCTATCGGTAATGATCGTAGTGAGTCGGGCGCGCGCTATCGCCGTTACGCGCTATTCCTTAGTTCGCTTTGTATTAAACAGAGACGGCGGACGTTGTGGAAAATAGATAGTTTTGCTTCGCTAAATAACTAGCTGTCGTTGTGGCAGCGAATAGACAGTTTTATAACTATCTGCGTTATATAGCGCACATAACTACGTCAGACAGACAGATTACCTCAGAAGGTGTTTACAATCCATGTAATTTTGATTATTATCGTAAATATGGATATTCTGAAAGCTGAGATAGCTAAAAAGCGAAAGCTACTTGAAGAGAAAAATGTTCTGGTAAGTCTAGCTAGTAAAAATTCTAACAATAAAATACCTTCTGTTGTAAGCAATTCATTATTTGACTGTACTTTCCAGAATCCCACCAAGAAATACTTCAAACGAGGTGAGTTACTGGCTAAAGAACAAGAGGAATACCTCGCCAAGTATGGACCAAAGCCAGCAGAAGAACAGGAGACCCAGATTGAGGAAAGATCTAACAAAGGTTCACCCTACAATAATAATATGTGCAGTAAACAAATAGGTCTACTATTTGGAAATTCAACAAGATAATGTTATTTAATGCAATGATAATGCAACATGTGGCTGTCTATGGATGTTGGCCGTGGACTGAATCATGAGCCTGGGAAGACCTTTAAAGAAGACCCTACCTTCTGTCTTTCATGCACTTATGACTGCGCAAAGATCGCTTTTAGCGATAAGACCGCGATTTTTATACTATGTAACTTAGATATTTAAGATTTTTCATGTGCCTATCTATATAATGTTTGGTGTGCAATAAAGAGTATTAATCTAATCTAACCTAATCAATACAATATTTACTATTACTCTGAATGAGATACTCTATTTCAGCGGTTCGTAAACTTTTAAGTCTATGGAATACTAAAAAACTTTATTTTATTTTGTGGAATATCAAAAGTATGATTTGACTTCACTTCAAGCTTCAGAAGATACCCCCCACTGTCCAATGATATTTCCACATTCTTGCCACTGTCCTATTGATCTAATATAATGTTTGTAGAAGAGAAACTATTAAACAGTAACGTTAATGATTCAGTGACAAATGTGATTTGCAGTGACAAATGTGAAATCTGAACCCTTGGCTTACGCAGAACTCATTTTAGCAATTGCTGCCCCATCTGATTGTAAACTTTTTTTATTCTTACCAGGCAAACAAGAAACAGCAGAATCTGAGCAAACTGAAAGTGTATCACTACCCAGAGCTGAAGTTATAAAAAGACTCCGTGAAAGAGGTCACCCCATCCTTCTGTATGCAGAGAGTGAGCTGCAAGCCTTCAGACGACTGAGGAGAATTGAGATTCAGGAGCCTGAGGCTAATAGGGTACCTATGAAAAATTTTGGTGAATTTTTACTAGCAGCTCATTAATTCATCTGAAAAAAAAAAGCATTACTTTTCCAAAGTAATCCTTGATGGTATTCACCACACTTATGTAAACAAGAAAATTTGCAAACGAATATATTAATGATAATATGCTTCTCATTCCAGGGTTTCCGTAACGACTTTCAAGAGGCAATGGACAAAGTGGATGAAGCTTATCTTAATGAAATATTGGCTTTAGGCACTCATGTAAGTTTATGTTTATTTTTGTTAATTCAATTCAATTCAATTCAAATATTTTTATTCATTGTAAAAACAGAATGTTTACTTAATGAACGTCAAAGTTGTTAGTTTCACAATTAATGGATTATGTGGAGAAGAAGCTAACAAAGAAACTCCACATTTATTCTTTTCAAAACACATTAAATTGCTAGACTAGCAATCTGACAGTAAGAAACTACTATTGAATTATGGCTTCATTTATGTAAACACCTCAGACTATTTTAATGGACGTTTATCGCGTGTTTTAAGTAATCATGTTTTTATAAATAAGACCGTAAATGTTTCAGAATGATGACAAAACGGTAAATGAGGAGATAGACAGCTGCGTTACTTATGAGTTTATACAAAAAATGGCTGAAACTATGGGCAAAGGAGACCGGAATCATGACATGAATGTTATTATGACTTTATTACAGGTAATATTATTGTTTTTTTTCTATATTTCTGGACTCTTGAATCATTTGTACCTCCAGCATGTCTCACACACAGCACAACACAAAGGGAAAGTACCATAAATTTTGTAGGTAGGGTAGTTTGCTTTATGGAGACATTATTTTATTTTTAAAAGTAAGTACGTAATGCGTTTCGCGTTTATTATTATTTAGTATCTAACCAAAGTTTTTTAAAAATTGTGCTTCATCTGGGCATCGAACTGACCCAATGTGAAAAAAAAACATCCTGTATTTTTATGATGTCCATCGAAGAACTAAATGATGAGGAATAATTTGTCTTATGTAAAGAATGTTTTTTTCACGTTTCTCTGTGGTATTCCCAGATGAAACATTTTTCTTTAAACATTGTATGCAGTAACATAAGATAAGAATATTCTTTATTGTATACCGGAAAAATGTTACAGAAAGAGCAATGACAAAAGAAAGATAAAGTCGAGCAAAAACGCGGCACGGCCGTACCATTCTTTTCTCGAAGCAGTTCGGTCATTTTCGACCCCCTATAACTAGTATTACATTAAAAATAAAATAATGTACATTTGTGAAGTAATAGTAGCAATACCACTCGCTAACTGTGAAGGAAAACATCCTGAGGAAACCTGAGTGTCTTAGTTATTCACATAGGTACCTCAGCGCTTGAAATCGCCAACCCGCGGTAGGCACGCCTGGTGATTAAGCCCCATACTCTCTCCCTGAAAGGAGGCCTGTGCCCTACAGTGGGACGTATATAGGCTGCTTATGTAATTTCTCATAAAGCCAATGAGGTTTTCCTAGTGTGGGCGCCGCCAGAAAATGTAAACTAAGATTAAGTTACTGCAAATAAATATATTTTGTCTTTATCTTAATTTTTTTTTATTTGGTGAAACTAGTCTAAGAGAAGTTATTTGCTGGGCATTGTACTTACATAACTACCTCCAAATGTAAAACCTCCCAAATCTCAAATTCCAGTTCCTCCTCCGCATGTGGGGCCACCAGCTCAGCTCGGCAACGGCAGCAGAGAAAATGGCGGTCAAGCATAAAATGGCGCGCGCTACCTTCCAACAGACACAAGTCTATCTCAAACCGTTGACGAGGAAACTGAAGAAGAAAACCCTGCCTGAGGACATCTGTGACAGTCTTACGGAGATCTGCAAGCATTTGCTGGAGAGGAATTATATTATGGTTTGTGTTTATAATGTTTATTTATTACGTATGACGATTTAAACTGCTATGGTAACCGCCGGTTTCTGAATTGAGAATTTAACTAAACAAATACTAAATTATCTTTATAGGTGATCTTTTTACACGAAGTATTTAGTGAAATTCGCCATTAACGAACCGGGTGGTAGGTAGGGATTTTTTCAAGCATTAATCTTCAGCATCACTAGAATTCTAATTCTTAAGATGAAGTTTACGTTTTTTTTTGTTAGTAACGGAAAAGTTACGAAGAGGCCTCAAAAGCGACAGACAAAAACTCTGACATGAAAAAAATGATTGCTGCAGTGGCAATCAGAGGTACGACCACGTAACTCCTACACTGTTTGGAGTTGTCTTACTCTGATCTGTCAATTGGCAATCAGGGGTACGACCACGTAACTCCTACACTGTATGGAGTCAATACATACATATTTTGACACCTTGGAGTCGTCAAAATGCTTAAACTGATAGAGTGGAAAGTTACGTGATGCTGGGGCGGAACGCATTGGTTTGAATACGTCCATACTAGGTTCATACATTAATACTACTACAGTAAATGACAGATTGACAACTACCGCGACCGCTTTGGTTTGTGAGTTCTTTTACAACTTTCAAATTTATTTGTTGTTTTTTTTTTTACAGGCTAGCGACTCTTATCTTCAAATGGCGATCGGCAATGCCCCCTGGCCCATCGGCGTAACCATGGTCGGCATCCACGCCCGTACTGGACGCGAGAAGATCTTCTCAAAGAACGTAGCCCACGTAATGAACGACGAAACTCAGAGAAAATACATTCAGGCACTGAAAAGACTGATGACTAAGTGCCAGGAGTACTTTCCTACTGATCCCTCGCGTTGTGTTGAATATTCTACTACAAATATTTAGAAATAAAGCTAATATTAAGAATTTTTTTGTATTATTCAGCTTTTCAACGAATGTTTGGATGAGACTTTTAAGTATTGTTCTGTGCCTTAAGCCGACAGCTATCGTCCGCTACCTAGCCTCGCTTGCTGGATCGAGTCTCAAAAAATCGACTGCTTCGATTAGTAAACTGCCTCCATAGGCCTCCAATAGCGATGCGCCAAGCTGAATCGCCCACCCACAATACAACTTTACTAAAGATCATAGATTACAAATTATTTATCTGCTTATTTTGTTTCTGTCATGCATGTATCTTGTTGGTATACCTAATAAATGTCTTTCTTCTTGTTATATTTACAATTTATATACTCTAGTGCCAGTTCGCACGAGCGCTTTTTCACCGGGCGCTAAAAGAACGTTTAGATGACATAATAATATGGATACCCATGTATTTATTCACACGAAACCGTACCTATTTAAAGCGCGGCGCTTTTTTGTCGAGCACTGTTGGATTTTCGACGTTAAGCGTTGGACGTTAAATCGAATTGAGCATACAGAACTCCCTGTTTCTTTCTGTTCTGACGGGCGTTAAATAAAAAAAACCGGCCAAGTACGAGTTGGATTCGCGCACGAAGGGAAACCAACAAAAAGCTCATTGACATTCAACGACATGACATCGGCGCTGTAAAGGTTACATAGATGGCCGCTAGATGGCGGCGCTGTCTTTAGACAACGTTTGTTGTATGCAAAGAGTAAAATAAGTAGTTGTATGGGAGCCCCCCTTAAATATTTATTTTATTCTGTTTTGGTATTTGTTGTTATAGCGGTTGTATAGCGGCAACAGAAATACATTATCTGTGAAAATTTCAACTTCATACCTATCACGGTTCATGAGGTACAGTCTGGTGACAAACAGACAGACAGACAGACTGACAGTGAAGTATTAGTAATAGGGTCCCGTTTGGCACCCTTCGGGTACGGAACCATAAAAAGCGCCGACGCGCTCCGGCGGGCACTGTCAGTTGGTTGCGCGAAGCAAACCGAACTAATCGCACAGCTGGTATCGCAAAACTCATACAATGTTGATGTCTTGAAGAGTTATTCGAGGGCTCACGGTTGCCAGACATTCGGAAATAGTTGAAAAACTTTTGGGATAAAGCCTCAAGTCTTCATAAAGCGACACAAACTGTCCTTTTAAATATCGTTGTTCATTAAGGGGATGTACCCATAGAATTTCTTTTTCCTTTTTTTGCCTTCTCGCAACACAAACGGCTATTGCGAATAATTTCTTGTGCGAACCCGGTCTAAGGGCTGGGAACGCCAGGGAACGAAACGAGCAAGCTTACAAAAGTAGTACGGTTCAATTATTGGCATCAAAACGCGAGTAGTTGCCTGTAATCATAATAAGAAAGTAGAAGTAGATATGGTTGTCTATGGTTATTTTCATGTTTCATTTCAAATGTTGGTGCAATACTTTACAACGTTGACCATTTTTGTTGACTAGGAAGCAGTTTGTTATCCAACGTTAAAATCATTTAAAGAACAAAACAAATAGGTATTGTGTTTTTTAAGGTTAATAAATATCCTGCTCAGATGAGCTCATTTTGATTGCTACTTCCAATTTCAAAAAGTAAAGCTGTGTTTATTCTCTGTTGTTAAATGACAGTTTACGACTGTGTAATCAAGATTCAGTCAGGTATTGATTTTAATGATATGTATGAGCTTTTAAAGTTACAAATACTTATCGTAAGTTTCACTCCAAATGCCGCTTATTTTTCAGAATATGTCGCAAACAAACACATTTACTACAAGCACGGCGTTTTGTGCCAAATGCGGTTCAATCCTCCCTCTTCTTAGCCAGTTTGGGGGCGTTAAGTGTTACTCCTGCAGATCTGCTTACAGTGCTGACAGTAAGTATGTCCTGGTCATTTCTAGCCATAAAGTTATAGGCAAAGGTTCCTCGTTAGGTCTTTGTTACTCAATTATCGGTATAAAAATGCTACTTGACCATTGAGTGGGAATTTTAGTCTGTGGAATAAATTACTATACTACAAAGACTGATGGCGAAGAAAACACTATTTCAGAGTATATATCTATTCTGGTTACTTAAGGAGAGGTTAACTAGTACTAAAGTGATAATTGAATTGAATTGAAAAATTCTTATTGCACTAAAAAACCAATTTTGTACAAAGGCGAGCTAAATGTAGTAGTAATTACTAAAGCTTCAATTTTTATTTATTATATACTTCTTTCTAGCATTTAGCAATATAAAATTTCAATATACTATCCACTTCAACACCATAACGTCAACCACCCACGACAATATAAAGAACAAAGAAGCAGATGGCCCGATTGTCGAGCGGCGATGCCCTAAGTGTGGCAACGAACGCATGTCCTATGCAACTCTGCAGCTGAGATCTGCAGACGAAGGGCAGACGGTGTTCTATACTTGTACTTCTTGCAAGTAAGTAGATTTACAATGTTTCATTTTATGTAAAGTGGTAGTAACAGAGACTGAGGGACTGGCTTACAGCCAAGAGAACTTGCACCCTGGGCCTTGATAATTATAATTATTTTCTGTATTGTACAGAAGAAAGTGTACAGAAGGTGGACTTAATTAGGTAGAATTTGGTATATTTTAATTCAAATTTGCAAAAACAAAACATCGGTTCCACTTTGTCACGACCCAGATATTGCTATGTTTTGCGGTATATATAATATGTTTTTAAGCTTACTTTAACTAATATTGTATCCTAGGCATGACAGCATCAGAAGGTTAAATCATCCAACAAAGCGCTTAAGGGACTACCAAATTTGGTAAAGGAAAATATTCTGAGGAAATTCTTAATGTCTTTATCGTTGGCTAATAAACAAGAACCGGCCAAGTGCGTGTCGGGCCACGCGCAATTTAGGGTTCCGTAGAAAGAGGGTTTTTTACCTCCTTTTCAAAGGATTTTGTATGAAATTTTACTTTTATAGCTTGGTTGCATATTACTCATTAACTAGTAAAGTTTTCTTAGTCGTGATAGTTTTCCTGTTAAGTTCATTATATGTGTTAATACCCTGAATTTTTTTACGTTTCTACAATCAACCATTTAGCCAGGAGAGGGGGAACGACACCCTACTCGGAAAAGATTGCGCTTTAAAGCTTAATATTCGGCAAACAGAACCCTAAATCAGAAAATGGTCTTGCTACACCCACAATATTTTTCAACTACCAATCCAACGATATCCCACACCATGGTGTAAGCGAGAAAAAAAATTGCATCCCCAATTTAGTTAACCATAAAAAAAAATTTTTTTTGAGGTTTTATTCTACCGTTTTGTCGGCGTTACAAATATGTACATCTAAGCCAAATTTCAGCTCTCTAGTACTTACCGTCTCTGTGCTAAGCCGCAGACGAACAGACAGACAGACGGACATACATGGCGAAACTATAAGGGTTCCTGGCCCACTACGGAGCCCTAAAAAGGAAATATTATCCTCAAACACAATTTACGTGTTTCAAGGATTGCACAATATTAAAACTAACTCTGTATGTATTTGAGCTCTCAAAACTGCCACTGTTACATGGTGGCGAAGCGCACTCTCTTTAAAGTCTGTCATATAGCTGGTTATTATTAATTTATGTACTCTAAACTGTTATTTCTTTCTTTCCCAGATACAAGGAAACTGAAAACTCCTGAAGCTTTAAGTTAAGAAATAAGATTAATAAGGTATGCTGTAATTCTGTTATTTCATTATAAGGTTTCTACAAACAATCTCCCTGCTTTGATTCAATTATTTGTGTAATCATTTCAAGCTTACTTCAAACACGTAGATTCTTCCAAGTCTGTATAATTATTGGGATGTAGCAGGCTGCATGAGTGTGGAGAAGTAATGTAGTTACTTTTATAGCTAATAAGTAGTCATATTAGTATGGTAATGGTTTTGGTAGCGGAGCTTTAGAAAGCCGGCTTCTCATTCGGGAGGTCGTGGTTTCGAATCCCGGCGTGTCAAGTTACGTACATTTGTGAAGTTATAGTAGCAATACTACTCTAACCGTAAAGGAAAACATCGTGAGGAATCCTGAGTGTCTGAGGTCTTCACACACCTCGGCGCTTGAAATTGCCAATCCGCGTTGAGCACGTGTGGTGATTAAGCCCGTACTCTCTCTCTCTCTGAGAGAAGGCCTGTGGCCTACAGTGGGACGTATATAGGCTGAATACAATACAATGGTTGTTTCGTCCACACTATTGGTAGTCTAATAAATAACCAGTCGTATTCCAATGGTGCGTGCAACTTACCTTGGCGTCTCGCGCGATTCGATCTTCTTCGCGAGGGATACTTATTTAATTTGCACGGGTTGTACCATTGAAATGATGTTGTACTGGTTACTTTGTAGACTACCAAATACAGGCAAATAGCAACTGTTGCCGTGCTTTATATCGTACTATTGAAGATCTAGTAATGGAAGACAAAATCATAGGGAATAATAAGATGCCAATACCTAGCAGATCAGTGGGTGTTTACAGACTTAATACAACGGTAAGGATTATTGTAGTTAGAGACAAACCAGTCCTGATTTTTGTCCGAGACATTTTGTTCGAGGTATAATGTTAAAAGAAACTGATTCGAACTTATTATCGTTTATAACCACGAAAGTTTTAAAAAGTATGAAGTCCTAGGTATTTTTATACATCCTTCTTCTTTGTCACGGCCACCACTGTGGTCTCATGCCGATTTCCTCCAAGGCTTTCGACGACTTTAGTCATCATCCACAGATGACTTTAGTCATCGTCCTTGTCACAGTTAGTCACATTTGTAAGACTTAATCCCGAAGTGAAATTCATAACTGTACTTTTGCTGACCCATTAGAGGGTCTGGGCCAGACTTCACGTGACGCAATTTTAGCTGAAGTTTGACCCCCCCGCCTATCGGTGATACCTCTTGCGTGACTGAAGTCACTAAAGGGGATCATTCAGATGAGTTTTCACCAGATAATAATAGGGGTTAAAGTATGAATACTTTTGCTGACCCATTAGAGGGGGCCCAGACTTCACGTGACGCAATTTTAGCTGAAGTTTGACCCCCCCGCCTATCGGTGATACCTCTTGCGTGACTGAAGTCACTAAAGGGGATCATTCAGATGAGTTTTCACCAGATAATAATAGGGGTTAAAGTATGAAATTGCCGTTTTATTGCAATAGGTTCTTTGAATTGACATAGAATCTTCATGGTTTGAGGTTTTCGAATGAAACTTTTTTCAAATGGTTTCTATAATGTTCTTTTTTTAAAAAAATTTAAACATTTGAATATCGACTTTCAATTGTTTTTGTTATTTAATTTAGACAAGAAAGATGGATACTGCGAAAATTCGAGTGATTTTTTAATTCGAGTTCCGACGCGGAACTAACGCGGCAGAAACAGCCCGCAATATCAATGCTGCGTTTGGAGAGGGGTCTACTAATGAACGCACCGTGCGATTTTGGTTTAAACGCTTTCGTGATGGAAACTTCGACTTAAAGAACGAGCCACGAGGAAGACCGCCCACATAGGTGAATAACGATGAATTAAGAGAGATAGTGGAAGCCGACCCTAGTCAAACTACCCAGGAATTAGCGGCACTTGCGTCAAATCAATAAAATAAAAAAATACGAAAAATGGGTGCCTCATAATCACTCGAATTTTCGCAGTATCCATCTTTCTTATCTAAATTGAATAACAAAAACAATTGAAAGTCGATATTCAAATGTTTCACATTTTTTAAAAAAAGAACATCATAGAAACCATTTGAAAAAAGTTTCATTCGAAAACCTCAAACCATGAAGATTCTATGTCAATTCAAAGAACCTATTGCAATAAAACGGCAATTTCATACTTTAACTCCTATTATAATCAGTGTCACATAATTTCAGGGCCGCGTTTCGTAAATCTACAATTTATGATTTATTAAAACAAATCGATGTACATTGAAATTGAAATACGTTTATTCCGATACCACAACACACATAAAATCTTACAAATAATAAAACGCGAAAACAGTAAAAGTAAAAAGTAATAATAAATAATCTTAATCTTATTCTTGCGTAGCCAAATGTTCCTGCTTGTTAGTCTGTGGGTTAATCGAATTTGCAATGCACATGAAATTGTCATAGTAAACCATGAATTATTATAGTTCTGTGAAATAGAGCCCTGGATGCATCCTTAAAGTTATGAGCGTTGGGTTATGTTTCGTGCGTGTTTAACATTCTTATACGTAGCTGGACCCTAGATAGCAATTAAATCTCTCCATCGGTCCTACTTCTATGCAAGGGCCCGCCATTTTCCTACTATTTATTAATTGCTCTGGCCGCCACAGAATTTTTACAAATGACCGTCAAGATGCTATCTCTGTTCCCTGGTCATGAATGGGTCGTGATCAAAGTCGGCCGTCTTTTAACGTCACATCCGTCACTCATTCACGGACGCGGGTGCAGCGTCACAACACGCCGATTCTGTTCGTTTGAAGCAGTTTCAAATAAAAACATTGTAAGAACACAAAACTTGTCCCAACTTAGATACTCTGTCCTTTGGTTACCAGACACAAACATTGACAAACACCCAGAATTAGGCCATTTATCTAAATCCAAGTAAAGTGCCCCCCAGCGGGAGTTGAATCCACGATCCCTGTACTGTTGCCAACGAGGCAGTCAAGTGCTACAAAATCACACATTTGCCGGTTTCACTTTGGTCGATAACCAAATGGCACGATTGATTTGTAGTTTCATACTGAGGCTTTAGTGCGAACGTTGTATAAACGAACTAATACAACTATGTGCAGTTACGATTATCATCTAATGTGAAACCGACCATTCTTGATTATAACGTTGTGCTACAATTAGAGATCTTCGGAATATTCCCTAAATATCGAATGCCGTTTATAATAAAACAATAAAATATCTATTTGACAATCGGTGCTCGAATATGAAGTTCAAATACTTACATTCGTTATGAATACTCATGCGCAGAAGCAGGTCCAGCGACAACAGCATCCTGAGAACTTTGATAGCCCAATTCTGCAGCACTGGATGGGAAAATTATTTTTTTCTTATCCAGTGCGGTAGAAAATTAGACTTTCTTTGTTTTTTTATTGTTAGTTTTTAAGATAAGTTTTATATGTGGGCCATTGTAGCCAAGTGATTAAAAGTTAAATAAAAAAAATAAAAAAATATATTTCTGCCTGTTGGGAATAGCAGCGGCACATGAGTACTCACACCTTCCATCCACAAAATATCCCGTACTCCCAAAATGTTACTTTTAAGAGAGTTGCTCGCATTTTCCTTGATACCAACCCTAGATTCTTTTCCAACGTAATTTCATCTGGAATCAATAAGGGTGACAGCGCTCTTTCAATAGCACTTTGAATAAAAGTTTTACGACAAGTTTACAAGTGACAAGTCTGACACATAGTTACAGAACTGGTTTCGAAGTCACCTGTTACGATCACGCACTGTCCTAAGCCGCTACACCTGCCAGAATCAGCACACTGATGTCCATAGAGAAACTTCCCGTTTCACATTCGGCACGCGCTACCGGAGATTCCAAGCATTTTTTTGTGCGGACTAGAGAGGGACGCCTTACTTTCTTCGGTCTTTTTTGCCGTGGGTCAGAAAGGGATGGGTAGAGGTTTTTTCGTTTCGCTCGCCGTGGCCGCGCGACGAGATGAGGCGGTAATTAATTTGATCAGTCGGTGTACGGTGTACCTATTCGGGCTTAGGGATGGGTGGTTGTCGATAATATCGAGATAACGTCCTTTGAGAATATAAGTTTGTGTCTAATTAGATAGAAAATGTCTGACTTCATCATCATCATCAGCCATTTGACGCCTACTGCAGGACATAGGCCTCCATCATGGTTTTCCAAGCTTCCCGGATCCAGCGTTTCTCTGCCAACGTAACTAGGTCGTCGGACCATCTGTTGGAGGGCCTGTCCACGCTGCGTCGTCCGGTCCGCGGTCGCAAGGTCAGGATCAGTTCAGTTCTCCGAGCTATGTGCCCCGCCCACTTATTGGAACACTTCTGACTTATTGGAATCTAATACCACTAACAAACATATTTTCTGACTTTTAAAATATTCTAGTGACTGATGATTTCGTGAGTAATTCTGATGATCAGTTAATAGCGCAGCATTTCCTAGCGGCCTAACTTCGTCTACACTCTGGCTCTCCTCCTTTGCCTCGCGACACCTGCTGAAGCCCTCCCCCAAATCATCGACATCGATACCCGTTCCATCGACGTAGACAAGCCCGCGGGGCTGCGCGGGCGACAGACTCGCGGCCGCCATCGCCAGTCCGCCGAAGCCTTCGCCGACGCCGCACGTCGCTCGCAACCTCGACTAACTCAACACGTGTATTACTGCCTTTAGTTAAATAGAACACAGAACACGACCCGTTCGCTCCGGGAAGCATATCTCCCAAAGGATTTTTCTCAAGTGGTTTTTGTGTGTGACCGTGTGGGGATTCGGGGTGCGTTGCTGGTCGAAAGGCTTTCGGGGTAAGTGTGTCGTTTGAACGGTTATGTGAGGCCGTATGGTTGGTTTGTGTCGGGTGGTTTTTTTTTAACTGTGGGGTTTGTGATTGAGGTTTTCGGGTGCTAACGAGGGTAAATTAAGGGTGAATTAAGTAACATCTTGTGAGACCTGCAGTTGGTTCTTAGTTTAATTGAACTAATTAAAACTGCTCTACATTTTATTGAGACCCGTCTGAATATCTGCGCACCTTAATTAACTTCGTAAATACAAGAAAGGCTAATTAAATAACTAATTAAACAAAACAAAACAGCACAATTAAATCTGATAAGATAAGATAAGCTCGCAAACAACAGGCTTTTGTTAAGTAAAAGCCCTCCATACAAAAGACATCAACGAGTGCGCACGCTTTAAAATATTTTTGTTAGCTGATCGTTATCCGGAGAATTGAAGCGTTTTAACTCGCCATTTGTATTGATTCAATATTTACGATTCAAGATACTTTCTATTAAGGAGAACTGAGAGAGAAATTGGGACCACAGACTTTTATTCACAATCGAATATAATCATACCCGGATCTTCAGTTTTCTACGTAGAAATTAGGCCTGAGATTTGAAAATAAATGTGTGTTAATGGCGTCTTACTTGTGCCACTTATCACTAATTGCAATTATCCAGTTGATTGTAAAAATACAATTTATAATTACAGCATGAATAAAGCATTACGAAAAAGTGTCTTCTATGCTGGCGCGGATTAAAAGAAGTGATTTCGTAAAAAAATACCAACATTAACGGTATCGATCCGCTACTTATGAAAACTAGAAAAAAATTGGCCCGTTTGTTGAATATTCAATGAATCCTACGAACATAACTTAATTTAAAGATTAAATATTCGAAATTCTCGTTTTTGTGTCCTATTTGCGTGGCCACACTGGCAAAATCTTGCTTCGCATATTTTTTGCTCATTTGAGAGGTCTCGGGTTCGATTCGGGCATGTACCAATGACTTAGTTTTCTAACCCCCGGCTTCACACACTAACAATTTGTGAATCTACTGTTCACAACCTGTCAGTTGAAAAAAGCGCATACTTACAAATAAAAAAAACAATCATAATAATATACTTCCAGCCTATATACGTCCCACTGTAGGGCACAGGCCCTCTTTCAGGGAGAGAGTACGGGCTTAATCATCACCCGTGCCCACCGCGGATTGGCAATTTCAAGCGCTGAGGTATGTGAACACCTCCGACAGGTTTCCTCACGATGTTTTCCTTCACAGGTAGCGAGTGGTGTTTATTTATTTATTATATTTTATTTGGTGTACAAAACAGATCACAAACATTACACGATATAAAAGTAATACCTAATATGACATGAGTACCAAGTTGTGGTCTAAAGCATGCACACACAACATTGCCACATGTAAATTTGAGTATCTGAATAAAGTATTAAATTTTAGGTGTTCCTACTATAACTTCGCAAATGTACGTAACTTAGAAAATAAAGTCATTGGTACATGCCGGGATTCGAACCCACGACCTCCCGAATGAGAAACCGGCGTTCTACCGCTCCGCTTCCACCACTCTAAAAAAACAACTGACAGCCGTTAAACAGTACAATGACAGATCGTTGGGGTACAAGAAAGAGGGGGTAAGTTACCATTAGCTACACCATTCGATAACTGTAAAGGAAAACATCGTGAGGAAACCTGAGTGTCTGAGGTGTTCATACGTCAGCGCTCGAAATCACCTACCCGCGGCGGGCACGCGTGCTGAATATGTCCATTGTCTCTTTTTGTGTGCCCTGCAGTGGGACTTATACAGGGTGTAATACTAACTAATGAGCCGCAGGACAGATAAGTTTTTCGCAATTTCGAAGTTTTTTCACACGTTAAAAGTGATTCGTATTGATTAGAAATCCCGCTACTTTCTTATGTATATGGGGATTATGTAACGGTGAAGGATTTTCCTGTGTAAGGAAACCTGAGCGTCTGAGGTGTTCACATACCTCAGCGCTTGAAATTGTCAATCCGCGGTGGGCACACGTCAAGATTACGCCTATACTCTCTTTCTGAGAGAAGGCCTGTGCCTGCAGTGGAACGAATACAGTTTACATAAATAATGGGTATTCTGTTGTGGATACTAAAATTCAGCGTTGCACAGCCATCTATGTGACAGCTGTTCAATCCTTACAATTTTGTTTCGAATGGCCTCTCCCTGGGCATATTGCCATGTTTGTGACGTCCTTGCCTGGTTACCATAGCACAGGGTATCCTAGTTTGAGATCAGGACAAATGATTGTATTGTGTGGAAGTCGTTTATTCATTTATTTATGTAGCCTAAAGCATTACTGAGCTGACCCTGCAGAGCCTGACATAACTTTTCCTGTGAATTCTACTGACTAAGCTGGGACAACGTACATTACATCACATAAATTCACACCTTTATCCCGGAGAATAAGGCAGAGACCAGGCTTTGCCACATACCACGACCCTGATAGACCTCTTCTGTTTCGTCAACATTCATTGGATCTACTACTATATGTAAATAATACGTGCCGGGCACTCAATCGACTGAGCGATCACTTCACTCAATAAGCACCTAAGAGTTGCCAATAGACGCGCCGTACAAATCATCGTTCCCAGTTTAGTTTTACGCACTTTATTGCGACGTAATTATTGACTGTTGAGGCTACAGTCAAGTGCCAAGTCGAAGAGTTTTATAATCCCTCTAGACAGCCCTCGGTCCTCCCTTGTAATTGACAACCGCAGGTGTGAAGTTGGCCGCCGCAAACGAGACGGCGATCGCTTACACGCCTAATAACAGTCATTTCCCTTCGCCTTTATCAATCTGTTATCGTGTGATGCGAGCCTTCTAATCAGGTGCCAGTTTAATGCGCTGGTTAGTGCTGTTGATATGTTTTTCAACGCGTTGAGGGCTAGGGCTTGCTGCAGTGGTAGGCTGTTTTGACAAGCTGAAGGTTTGGTTCCTGATGGTAATGGAGGCCTTTTTATTTGGGATATGTCCTGGGCACTATATCGTCTAAATGTTCACTTCGACTCAAAACGGAAATGTAAATAAATTGATGCTGTGTAGGACAATATTTCTCGTGGAATACTCAATATTCTATCAATTAATCAATCAGCCCGGCTGGACATAGCCCTCCCCAAGGCACGCCATTTATTTCTGTCCTCGGTCATCCTCATCTACCCGCTGCCAGCAAGATTCTATGACTAAAGTTAATATAAAACATAAAACATATTTTTTATACTACACCTGCTTGGAAAGTACCTTGATACTTTATCAAATTTACGGTAGAAAGTACGTCATTGCATATCGAACAAATATGCGGGGAGAAAACGCATCTGAGCGGGAGAGAAAAGTGTATGAAAATCCATTTCTTACGTGGTTTTTCTTTTTTAATTTTGGGTAAGACTATGCGCCGGTAACCTAAATATCAAAAGCCAAAAAGTTTTTACAGTGAGTTTTTATCTCCAAGTTCGCAAAATGACACTGGCCACTAGCTGTGTGTTGGATGGTGTCGGGCTGGCAGTGCGACCCTGCGGCGGCAGGATAAACAATTTGAAAAAAGAACATGTGAAAATTGCAGACGCCATTGGCGCCATTTCCAATTTGTGTGTTGTTTGAGGATTAAGTTTTCGTAGAAAGTAAAATAAAACTATCAAGCAGGTGTAGTATAAAGCACTATGTATCACTCGAGAGAAACTGCGATTCCCGATCTCGGGTGTTTTAAAGCCCTCGCCTACGGCTCGGGCTTCAAACGACACCCTCGACGGTGATCGGTCACTTTCTCCTCTCGGTGAACAATGTACTATTTCGTTGTTTTAAAACTGTGACCATGGCCTAAAACAAATTTTCTTTCCTTTCTCTCCAATTACCTACTTTGCGAAACTCATCCTTCAATTCTATTTCGTCTTCTCAAATTCAAATCAAACGCGTTCACAGTTTAGTGCCTATGGATTTGACGGTTCTAATCGCGCTTATTTATTCCCGTTAAATGTATAACTATGTAGGAGCATCGTAAGTCATTAAAAAATACTACGAAAGTACGTTTCCATGTTGGAGTCAGATTTCATGTGGAAACATGAAATCAGACTCTAATGGTATAGTTAACAGTACAAAAGATTGACTCTAAGCATGAAGATAACGTCCTTTGAGACTTGATCTTTAGGGATATTTGACTATCGAATATATTTTCTGATTTTTAACATACTTAATTATTTTTGTTACACATATTTTCTCTTTACATAAGTCATAAAAAACTGCAAAACTTCGTTTCCACATTAGAGTCCGATTTCCACATGAAATCGGACTCTAATTGTAAAGCTAACAGTACAAAAGATTGACACAATTTATGATATAATTGCCGGCGCGATGTGGGTTACCCCGTGTGAGCCTTAATTGGCTTTATCTATGTTGTAGTCGCACTACAAGCGCGTACACATGAGATGCTACAGAAAGTCAGATTTGTTGGACTGGCTTTGGTTAACAAGGAAGCTGCTTCCTAAGGGGTCTTAATTACTGTGGTATTTTCACAATAAAAGCGGTATGATAAAAAATAACGGTGGTGTGTATGACCACCAAATTAAACGTGATCATTCTATTGAAAGAAAGTCTTACTCGCTTAGTCGTACTCTATCGTAATGTATCGCGCTGTTCGATTCGGTAAAAAGCCGTTATTTTATATTTCATGTAAAACAGGTAACAGTCTAAGGAAACATCGTAATAACGTACTGTTAATTAAGGAAAGGGATTGAACTTCTATTTACCCCTCGCTCATACAGAATCGCCGTCTGAAGTGCGTGAGCGAGAGGCAAACAGTCATTCAGTCTCGCAAAAATCTTGAAAAACTAATTAGTTAGTACATAGCTAAGTCCTCACACGTAGAAGCAATGAAACTAGTTTTTGAAAAACTTAAGAGGATCTTGCCCCCTAACCTTACACTACAAAACAGTCTACCATACTTGTTTATAATTCTACTAACTGACCCCGCAAACGTTGTTTTGCCATATTAATTAGCCTACGACCAATTCTCAGAACCTACCAAATATACACGAAAAAAAATAATCATAAAAATTTGTGAAGCCGTTTCGGAGGAGTTCGATAACAAACGTTATGACACGATATTTTCATATATTAGACCAGCTGACTCGGCAAACGTTGTTTTACCATATTAATTATTAGCCTACGACCGAAACCTACCAAACACACGCAAAAAAATTCACTGAAATCTGTGAAGCCGTTTTGGAGGAGTTTGATAACAAACACGAGATTTTATATATTAGATATAATATAGGTATTATTTGGAGATAGACTGATCTCATAGTCATAATCATAGGCAGAACAAAGCGCACACATTTGAACAATCTGATGATAATAGGGGTTAAAGTATGAAATTGCCGTTTTATTGCAATAGGTTCTTTGAATTGACATAGAATCTTCATGGTTTGAGGTTTTCGAATGAAACTTTTTTCAAATGGTTTCTATGATGTTCTTTTATTAAAAAATGTGAAACATTTGAATATCGACTTTCAATTGTTTTTGTTATTCAATTTAGACAAGAAAGATGGATACTGCGAAAATTCGAGTGATTTTTGAATACGAGTTCCGACGCGGAACTAACGCGGCAGAAACAGCCCGCAATATCAATGCTGCGTTTGGAGAGGGGTCTACTAATGAACGCACCGTGCGATTTTGGTGTAAACGCTTTCGTGATGGAAATTTCGACTTAAAGAACGAGCCACGAGGAAGACCGCCCACACAGGTGAATAACGATGAATTAAGAGAGATAGTGGAAGCCGACCCTAGTCAAACTACCCAGGAATTAGCGGCATGGTTTAACGTTACCTTACCCACAATATTGACTCACTTGCGTCAAATCAATAAAATAAAAAAATACGAAAAATGTGTGCCTCATAATCACTCGAATTTTCGCAGTATCCATCTTTCTTGTCTAAATTGAATAACAAAAACAATTGAAAGTCGATATTCAAATGTTTCACATTTTTTAAAAAAAGAACATCATAGAAACCATTTGAAAAAAGTTTCATTCGAAAACCTCAAACCATGAAGATTCTATGTCAATTCAAAGAACCTATTGCAATAAAACGGCAATTTCATACTTTTACCCCTAATATTATATGAGGCATTGATTTTATATATTTGCAATGTGAGTGGGACAGGATGGCGAGGATTTATTCTGGGGTTGAAGTTAACAATTTGTAGTAGCGGCGGTAACTGTAGTGTTGAGTGAGTTATTTTATATAGGTCGACAAGATCTCGTAGCTGGGATTTACCCGATGGAGTCAATTTCAACAATTTGAGACGAGCCTCACAGCTTACACTGAAGAGTGGGTAGCGGCATCTGATCATCCGTACCTCAAAAGGAAAAAGGGAACCCTTATAGGATCACTTTGTTGTTCGTCCGTCTGTCTGTCTGTCTGTCTGTCAAGAACCTTTATCTCGGGAACGAGTGGAGGTATTGAGTTGAAATTTTATTAACTATGTGCTCAGGTCTACTGTCCCTTGAAGATGTGAAAAAATCAAATGACTAAGTTGACGTAAAAAAAAGTTACGGGCTTTAATGCTGCAAAAAACGTTTATTTCGACAAGGGAATCAAAATTTATAGGGCACTTTCCGTTCACCTAGATCTATGAAATTTGGCAAGTAAATAATATCGTCTTACACTACACATACAGGAAAAAATCCGAAAACTGTACATTTGTAATTAAATTATAAAAAAAAAATTGTCTTTGAAGTTCGGGAAAAGCTCGGAAAAAACTGCGAGACTCGATTCCTGAACTATTTATCTACCTACAAATTTGTACGGAACCCTCGGTGCGGGAGTCCGACTCGCACTTAGTCGGTTTTTTAGTTTGCATTGTAGTATCGCTTCTGTTATTATGTTTCATGAGGCCCGTATCTTTTCACGCAGTTGAGTTTGAGTTAACATTAGATGATATATCTGTAGGCCAGATCTTTGTGCGGTGAGATGTAATTGTATTAAAGTTTATCTGTAAAACGGCTCTAGGTTAATGTAGCTGTCTAGATAGTACTGCAGCCTCAAGTTTGTAAGAATAACTGGCTACGATACAGCTACGGTTGAAGATCGTATCTTCTACTATTTAATGTGAACTGTTATCCGTCATTAGTTGGAGATTTGACTCAGTGTAATCTTTCAGCTTATCGAACAGCTCACCTTTGACCACCTTTTTCCTCAAAACACTTTACCAAGTAGCTATTCTGACGCATTCCCTCGTATCTCAAACGCACCTTCCAATGCGTGCTCATAGCACACTAAACGCTCTTCGCGCGATACCTAACTATGCTTTCACGAGTTTCCATGTTTACTGCCACTTATCGACGCGTATAAAATCTTCGTGTAGGCACTAGCACTTGGGTAGAAGTGAAAGTTCTGACTCAGCTTTAGATTTGGTTAAAAAAAAATATTTCGTAAAGTTTATGCATTAGTCTGAAATAATAGGGGTTAAAGTATGAAATTGCCGTTTTATTGCAATAGGTTCTTTGAATTGACATAGTATCTTCTTGGTTTGAGGTTTTCGAATGAAACTTTTTTCAAATGGTTTCTATGATGTTCTTTTTTTAAAAAATGTGAAACATTTGAATATCGACTTTCAATTGTTTTTGTTATTCAATTTAGACAAGAAAGATGGATACTGCGAAAATTCGAGTGATTATGAGGCACCCATTTTTCGTATTTTTTTATTTTATTGATTTGACGCAAGTGAGTCAATATTGTGGGAAAGGTAACGTTAAACCATGTTGCTAATTCCTGGGTAGTTTGACTAGGGTCGGCTTCCACTATCTCTCTTAATTCATCGTTATTCACCTGTGTGGGCGGTCTTCCTCGTGGCTCGTTCTTTAAGTCGAAATTTCCATCACGAAAGCGTTTAAACCAAAATCGCACGGTGCGTTCATTAGTAGACCCCTCTCCAAACGCAGCATTGATATTGCGGGCTGTTTCTGCCGCGTTAGTTCCGCGTCGGAACTCGTATTCAAAAATCACTCGAATTTTCGCAGTATCCATCTTTCTTGTCTAAATTGAATAACAAAAACAATTGAAAGTCGATATTCAAATGTTTCACATTTTTTAAAAAAGAACATCATAGAAACCATTTGAAAAAAGTTTCATTCGAAAACCTCAAACCATGAAGATTCTATGTCAATTCAAAGAACCTATTGCAATAAAACGGCAATTTCATACTTTAACCCCTAATATTATCATATTTCAGACTTTTTCTGGTAGGTACACAAAATACATAATAATGTTCTTTCTAGCGTTTACAAAAACGAAAAAGGTATCTCAGGATTGTGGCAAGTCGCAAACCACTTGAAAGCACGTATGAAGCGTTTACCTTTGCGACCTTTGCGGCTATACTTAGGTATCGACTATGTTTTCGAATTGAAAGTGTCTAATAGAAAAACTAAATAGGCAGAATTGCCAATTGAATGTTACTGAAATCCTTTGACATCGAATTTCACTGAAACTTCTTGTGTGATTTTCGAGCATATCTTTCGCGCCGTTCACGTTTAGTGGCCGTGGTCTATGGTCTATGCTCAAACAAGCAATCATCGTCACCCACCTAGGGTTGCCGGATTGGAAAAATGAAATGTCTGGACAAGTTTCCGAAGGTCGGCTTTTTAGGATTTTTGACTGCAGAGATAAATTTTAAGAACCAAGTTTTACGTTTTCCTTTTTTTAATAATAATAATAACTTACACACAATACAATCACTTGACCTAACAAACGTACTCATAAAGGCATTAAAATGCCAAAAACCACGCTCTGCTCCAGAACCAAAAATTTTGAAGATGTGACCGCAAAACTCTAGGC
Source organism: Yponomeuta evonymella (assembly GCA_963969515.1). Classification (NCBI taxonomy): domain Eukaryota; kingdom Metazoa; phylum Arthropoda; class Insecta; order Lepidoptera; family Yponomeutidae; genus Yponomeuta; species Yponomeuta evonymella. Next base: position 15,220,862 of record OZ018350.1, read on the forward strand.
CCCGTCAGTCGTATGGATCCAAACAGATGGGCAAAAATGTACACTGAATAGGTTCCACGCGACGGATATCGCAGACATGGTCGGCCAAGGCAGATATGGTAAGACGATCTCTCAACCTTCTAGTCCGGATGGGAGATGACTGCTCAAGACAGGGAGGAGTGGAAGATCATGGGGGTGGCCTTTGCCCAGCAGTGGGAAACAAAAAAAAAGTTCTTGTTTATAGATCAATCAAACCGTTAGGTACTTTATTAATTCACTCATCAGCATCATTATCAAACCACAACGCCCACTGCTGGGTCGGTCTGTCGGTGTAGGTCTTTTCCCCCATCTCAACCAATACACGTAACTTATTTCTGGAGCGGGGAACTGTGATTTGGTTATGAGTGAAATAAATTGAGTGTAAAAGTTTTCGGTAGCTGCCTGTCGGAAGGTTTCGTAATGTTCAGGAGTGTGGAGGTCATATTAAATGTCGGTTAAATGAAGACGAATCTCGACTGTCTGACAGCCCTATAATACGCCCAGGCCCGCGGTCAAGGCTTTTACGACCGCTGAACTCCGAACTCGTGCGCAGTTCCGATGTTTAACATGACAGCTGGTAGAAGGAAAGCTACCTTTTTTGACTGATTTAATAGACGAGGAGGCTGCTTGACCTCCGTAGGTGTTCTTTTGACCCTATACTTTTGTATTGATAGGTATCGATACAAAACAGGAATGTTTATTCGTTCGGAACTTGTCTTGTTATGTAGTTAGCAAAGGATGTTTCTTCATTGCTGAGTTGCTAAACCTGCGCTTTTAGTCTTTCTTACCCCCAGTTTCTCGTACACTAACTCGCTGTTAATCTACTGTTAACAGCTGTCAATTGACCGTGCATACAAAAAAACCACTGACAGCTGTTAAGATTAACAGCTTGTTAGTGTACGAGAAACCGGGGGTTAGTCGTCTAGAATGTTAAGTGTTAATAATACTGCGTGTAATTACAAACTCACAGTATAACCCCCTTAGGTTCATCTTGTCTTTTAGCGTTAAACCTGCCCGTTCATAGAGGTAAAATGATGTAAATGATGTATCTCGTTCTCACGGGCTTTGTAAAGCGAGATGGGTCGACATTATACTGCCCTATCGGTTCGATTGATCTCGCTAATAGTGCAAGTGTTTTTAGCGGATACATTATATCAAGGCTCAAACCGGCCTTTAATTTGCACAGAGTTTTGGTAAACTGCCTCTCACCTGACCCGACAATAGACCAGTCGATTTGGTTGGTATTTATTACGCCTACATACCTCTGGTTGAGGTAAGACTTGGCTGGTTTCACAAGTTGCGCGCAGCCAATAAATTGTACTTATCTAAATGAAATATTGTAGTACATACTCAACGGATTGTTTCTTTTAATATAAATAACTTTGAATTAAACTTGTGGATACTCACTATGAGGTATTCGGCTTCAAAAATTTAATGTTATTGACTCTGTGTAGGTAAAATAAACATGTTAGCTTTCACACTTTGAAGAAGGTAAATATGTCCGTTTCTAGTCCCTAGATATCGACGTGCCAATTGTATATCCTTTAAAGCAGAAGAATGCCATTTTGTAGGAACAGTGTTAGTTGTAATAAGCTAGAACGACTAACCACAATTTTTAAAGGAAAACAAATTGCCTCTGAACTTCGGACTATGAGAAGTAAAGGCCAAAGAAGGACTCAAAGAACCTTATTAGCTTAATTACCAGTCTGAAATAAACTAGTAATATGAAATATTATGTATTTGAGACCTAGCAATAGTATTATGACTCCAGGCTTACATTTAAGAGCCTTTTAGATAGAATCGTCACCTCGGAAGCGCTTGGATTTATTATAAGGACTTCGTCCTGTCTCCGTAGCTTGAAGTCTATCAAGGTCCTATATTGTGCATATATCCAGTCACATGTGGAATACGCTTCTCATGTATGGAATCCTGGATACGAGAAGTACAGGAACCGCATCGAGGGAATCCAGAGAAGATTTCTTCGATTCCTTTAAATTTAAAACCCACCAAAGGTCTGAGAGTTATGAGCACCGCTGTCATCGTTGTCACTTCTTATTTATTTTAATTCTTTATTGCACTAATTACCTACATTACACACACACCTACAAGGGCGTGCTTAACCTCCTCAGTCCTGATCTTGAAAATAACAATGGTTTTCAATTGTTATTTTCAAGGTTAGGACTGAGGAGGTTAAGAAGCGTTCTCTATTATCTCCTCTTACCACTGGAAGTCAGGCGTGAGATAAACGATATTGCATACCTGGTGGGATTTGCCAACGCTTCAGTGGACTGCCCGGAACTGCTTTCTTATATAATCTTCAAAGTCCCTTCCAGATTCTCCGGGATTACCAGCCTATTGCCTACGGAACTTGTTCACACAAATTATAGACAAAATGCTTTCATATGGAGGACGAGCCACAATTACAATAAATATAAACTCAATAAAATTTATGATTATATCGATATCGAATTTTCATATCGAGCACTAGCGCGATTAGAAGACTCCTGACACAATAACACTTTCAGAAATTTAATATTAGTATCAAATCCTACACCTAGCCCAACATTTAAACTCTGTATACCTCTGTCGCTGAATTAATTATTTCTTAATTGGATGCATTAGTATTTCTGTGACAAAAAAAAACATGTTACGTAAAAGTCTACGTATGTCTTATGTAAAAGTACCTATGTTTGTTATGTACCTATGTTAAAGTTGCAGAAGTTCCTTTCTTTTTTTGTCATTGTTGATTTTAGAAGTGGAGATTTATAATTGGCCTTTAGGTATTAATTTATTTTATGTACAACTATTATGCGGCTGTTAATCTTCCTAACAGAAATAAATAAATAGAAAATCGCCTAAGTGCTAGCGTTCAATGGCTTGTAAAACTTTTACGACAGCGAAACTATACGTCTGTTTACTATGACGTGGGCTGTTATCTAATAAGCCTTACTGTGGTTGCAATAAAGACTTGTATTAATAAGGGTTTATATGTGAATTCCGTGTGGCACCGGATTAAGAATAGCGTCACTCCATTTCCTTCCGTGGATGTCGTAGAAGGCGACTAAGGAAATCAATTACCTGGAGACGGGCAGCAGCATCTTTCTAAGATTCCAACCTCATACTGCGATCGCCAACCCGCCTGCCAAGCGTGGCGATTATGGTTATAAAAACCACGAAGGAGGCCTGTGTCCTGCAGTGGGCGTTAAACGGCTGATGATGATGATGATGATATGTGAATTTTGAGATGTTTGTCGTATTATATTTTACATTTACTTTATTTTTTTTTGTTTGAACGATTTGTTTTGATTAGTTTGACTTTAATAAAGAGTTATTTTGTCAACTATGGCTATGAAATTTTAAACATATGGTTCAGTTTACTTACGCAGAAAGTTGGTTGAAACAAACTGTAGTGCTTAAGTATTCAAATTGGAATCTTCTGAATATTTATGTATTTTTTTATATTATAGTTTTAATGACTTGTGTGCCATACTAGTCCATTATTTATCGACCTAATGACTGCAGATTCGCATTTAGCTATTAGTTAAATTGAGGTCTGAAATTTATTTAAAACCACCGGTTTTCCTAATTTTAATGGACCAAAAATGCACTAAAATCTTCGTTAAATTGTAAAATGCAAACTAGTCATTTGCCTAAAAACGGCGTTGCTCGCCTGCCACTGCAACATTGAGTTTATATTGAAAACTCTGACACAAAGGCTGTATCAATCTGGAAAAATGCATTGAACATTTATGAATTTATGCTCAAAAATGCTAACTAGACATTTTGCCCAACAACCGTCGCTCCCTTGCAGCTGCAGTCCGCTATCTATATTGTGTGTAATTCATTTCATATTTACAGGCCCTAGATTATGTTCCATGGCAATTCCATTTCATTGCAGCTTTCAGTCTACGTCGACACACGTATCAAACGTTCTAGGCGTCAATGGTATTTAAAAGCACGTCACGTGACCCGACCGTGTGTCTGTCATTGGAATAACAGAATCGAGGCCCAGAGCGATCATCGAGTGAGGCGGCGAGCAAGTCTCTTCCGCGATATTCCATATAGGAAGGATAATCTCTCGTCAAGATGATCCGTGTCGATATGGCTCTAGCTTGCCGCGCCGCGCCGACTCAGCCGAGCATCGCGCGTAGAGAAAGCCGGGCCGTGCCGCGAAGTTGCGATTTAGCCGTATACATTAATAAATTAATAATGAAATTAATGAATATATGGAATTCCGCTAGGCGGACGCCTCTTGGAACGGTTCGCCGAGTGAGAGTTACGGTGTATAGCGTTTTTGCTTTCGACGGATAGGGTTATACTTATGCCTATTAGCAATTACAATTTTTCTAACTACGCCTAATGGTACATCTGTTATGAGGCAACTTTTTTTCCTTGACTGTTGGGTTGTTATTAGATGTTGATCTGGACTAGAATACGCCCAGTTTTTGTTTCGCGGAAATATTGCCTCGAGTTAAAATACTAGGTTTATATTACAGGCTCTTGTTCAGGATTTTCAGTATTGAATTCAATAAAGAAAGAAAGAAAGACATTGTAAGAACACGACACACATAAAAATAAAGCAAAAAATACATTTAACTGGATAATAGAGCCAAAACAAAAAATACAATTAGAAATAAAAATTTAAAACAATGATTAAAAATAAAATAGAAACAGAATAAAAGGTTCCTGTCGTGTGTCTTAATTGGCACATTTTGGCTCTCGGAACAAATATTGAAGCGAATATATAGAGTTACCAACATCAAGTATAAAAAGTCGCTTTGAAGTATGAAAGGAGCTTTCTTGATTATCAATATGATTCAATCTACACGTACGAGTTAAAAGAGTGTGCGATCCTAACTCCGGACTGCATATGTATGTAGCTGTACTAGCTGTCTGCGGGGCACAAGCCTTCTCTCAGGCAAAGAACATATTCTTAATCACCACGTGTGCCCACTGCGGATCGGCGACTTCCAGAGGTATGTGAGCACCTCGCACACTAAGGTTTCCTCAAGATCTTTTCCTTCATAGTTAACGAGTGGTATTACTACTACAAATTCACTAACGTTCGTTACATAGGAAACAAGTTGGTACTTCCTTACATGCCGGAATAGTACTCGAGATCTCTCGGATATACTATGAATGTACTGAGAAGTGCAGTTTAATGATGTTTATTGTCTTGAAAGAAGTGGATACCTACGGATAATAACTACATGGTGATTAAATATAGAGCCTCCTGTATCACTAGATGGGACCGTACTGAAAAGGGTCCAGCATTTCAAGTACATCGGCCATTGGGTCCACGAGGACCTATCAGATGACCTCGACATCGAGAGGGAGGGCGCTGGCTGTTCGGGGGAACATGCTGGTTCGCAGGTTCGCACGTTGTGCTAGAGAAGTAAAGATAACACTCTTTAAGACAATCTTTTTACACGTGCAGCCTGTGGGTCAGTTGTACTCTGAGGGCGCTCAGCGCTCCGCGTACAGTATAACAATATCTTTAGGATGCTGTTGGGGGCTGCCTCGGTACTGCAGTGCCTCGGGCATGTTCGCGGAGGCCCGCACGGACGGCTTTCATGCTATAATGCGCAAGCTTGCGGCGTCCCTGCTAGGCCGCGTCCGAGGCAGTGCCAGCGGCCTCCTGCAGGTATCGGCGGACAGGCAGAACTGTCCAATGTGGAAGCATCTGGATACCTTGCATGTTTTAAAAATAAGTTAAATGTTATAACAATTTCCAATTTTTTTTATTAAGTAATTTTTAAGGCTACTAACATGGTTTTTACCTCTAGTTTAGTTTTAGTTCTTAAGTCTACTAACAACACTGTGGATCTCTGTTTTATCCGAAATAAATGTTTTATTATTAATAAATTATTGTTGAAGGGTGAATTACTGATTTTACCCTAATGACGTTTCTTTTGGCTACTGGATACCTACATCGTCACTAAATTATGTGTTGAAGGGTGAATTTCTAATTTTACCGCGTCATTTTTTTCTTTACTAAGTCAGCAGTTCAGCTTTTAACCTATGGCCCTATAGGGCCACCTAACAGCTATGTGCAGAGGCATTCAGCCAGTCATAAAACCAAAAACACAACGCGTGCAGGTGAAAAACAACTCAAAAAGTTACCGCAAGCCTCGACCAAAACAATCCGTCACGTCAGGTGCCTGAACTAAATACGCCGTGTAATAATACGACCACTATGTAATACAGCTACTTTGATTACAATAAGGCTCGTGAGCGGTTAAACCGCCCACTGACTGCCGAACTTAAGGACTATGCTCATTTTTTTTTGTTCTGTGCTCATTAAAATGGGCTGACGGGCGGGCGCAAGGATACACACTCAAATAAATCTTAAGGCTGTTCTTACGTGGAGCATACTGCCCCGCTCGCACACTTTAACATTTTTTGGGTTCCGCGCCTCAAAAGGAAAAAAAACGGAACCCTTATATGATCACTTTGCTGTCTGTCCGTCCGGCCGTCCGTTTGTCTGTCAAGAGCCTTTATCTCGAGATCGAGATTGAAATTAAAACCATACAACAGTCCCTTGAAGCTGTTAAAAAATCAAACTTCTATGTTAACAAAAAAAAAGATACAGGCGTCTATGCTCCTAAGAACGTATATCTCGACACTCAAGGGAATCAACATTTAGGTATAGGGTACTTTCCGTTGACCTAGAACTATGAAATTTGGCAAGTAAATCATCTTATACTACAAGTATAGGGAAACATCGGAAAACTGTACATTTGTAATTAAATAATAAAAAAATAGTCTTTGAAGTACGGGAAAAGCTTGAAAAAACAACGAGACTCGATTCCTAACCTATTTATAATATATAAGTATCTACAACATACACATACATACATAAACTCACGCCTGTATCCCAGACGGGTAGGCAGAGACCAGGGACTGCACTTGCCACGATCCTGACAGATTACTTTCGCTTCCTCAACATTCATAAGTCGTTGCATGCACTCACGCCTACAAATACGCCTCGTACCTACAAATTTGTACGAAACCCTCGATGGGCGAGTCCGACCCACACTTGTCTGGTTTTTTTCACTTAATTTCAGTGGCACGGCTTTCTTTCTTGTCTTGTACCAGCAATCTGCCTCAGAGCCTAAAGACAAAAGTCTGAAATAACTGGCGAAAGGAACGTGTTGAAACGCACCTAACTTATTAAATTCGTCCATTTCAGAAACTGTCGCAAGCAAGTGTTAATTCTCACAAAAGTAAATTCGCTATCGAATGCCCAACACTATTGTCAGGTAGATTCGGCGCAGGTGTGTGTTAGACAATGACTTGGAAATAAATATCACGCGCTAGGGTGTGAGAGTAGACCACAACGGTTGTAAAGAAAACCAGTAGTTCAACTAGTCTTAGGGACTACACCGACATAATTTACAACTTTGTAGAGGGGTGAAAAACTGACGATGCCTTTAGACAACACAGCTGTAGGAAATATGGTCAAATTTAAAAGAAAAATAGTTGAAGGCACAGTTTCTTGTCGAAATGCCTTACATAATTCGTTACCAGTAGGAATTCTACATAAAGCTACTGCTAGCTAAAGCTGTAGCTTTTAACCCTAAATATGGCATAGTACAATAACATAAGATCATAGTACAATAAGCTAGAATTTTAGGATCAACAACGGATCCTATGTTTGCGCTAAACACAATTGCCGAAGAACATCGCTCTAAAAACTGCCCTTTATATTTATATGTTGCGTTCATGGATATGGAAAAAGCTTTTTCGGGTTCCTAGGGACTCGATCTGGTGGAGCATCTGTAAGAAAAATATATCAACGTCATCGCTGACATTTACAAGAACGCAAAATCTGTAATCAGGGCAATAGTGGGCGCGACGAAGCAGTAACGGAAGCAGCGCACCAAGGCTCAGTCCTGAGCCTCCTTTTGTTTAGCTCGGCCCAAGACGCACTCACCGAAGACGAGTGCAGCATTTTGCAGTCTAACCAATGAGATGTAACTTTACATGGACACAAGCAGCCTTGATACCGTTTCCACGGTGATGATGGTAGTTTACTCGGTTCCTTTTACTAAGCCACAACCATCATGATACATAGTTGCGTCCATAACTAATGTAGGTATATGAGTAGCTGTGTCTTTTCCATTGCTTTATGTGGTGTAGGCATGAAATGCCTAGAAATGACTTTGTTTAATGTGGCTGCAAGGCAAAGTTAACTGGGATATGTACAATGAACAAGCGACACATTTAACTTTTACGCCATTTTAGGTTGTACGTCTACGTGTACCTTCTCTACTCAATGAGGTAAAGATTAATCAGGTTTTAAAAACCTTTTTAGAGGCTTAATATTCCACCCTTGCCGGGACTTGAACCCGCGACCTCTGGCTAACCGTGCCAGCGCTCTCCCAACTGAGCTAATTGGATGGAATTTTTAGCCTCTGAATAGGTTTTTAAAATATGTTTTAATAATGAGTGCGATGAGGGTCTAAATCATTGTCAGAATGCCTCTTAAAAATTTTGCTAATGAATACGAAATCAAAAAGATTTACTAATCAATAAAGATTTACTCAGCGCTTGTAATTGCAAATCTGCGTTGGGCACGAGGTAAGGCCTGTGCTCTTCCTCTGAGGGAAGGCCTGTGGCCTGCAGTGGGACGTAAACTGCTAACCAGGAATAACTGATCCCTCAGCGTAACCGTAAGCACACTCCAATTTCTACTAAACTTACCCATTTCCCTGTGTTTTTGTTTTGCGGTCGAGCATGCGCAAACGTTTGTGACTAGCTTTCTGGTGACTAGGTATACGAGGTCAAAATAAATAAATAATCAAAAATAATGAACTTCCACACAACACCATCGCTTGTCCGAGCCCCACACTAGGATACCGCGTGCTATGGGAACCGGGCAGGGACATTGATGATACGCCCAGACTGAGACCCGTAACTTAGCCCAACACAATTTTGAAGACCTGTTTTTGAACAATAATTCCATAGTAGTTTTACAAATTGGCACTGGTATTAACCAGTTCCTAATCCAATTCAATCAAAATCCGAATCGGATCGAGTAAATCACAAGTTGTCCCAGCACGTCGTGTCTACACATTCCTTGTGCTGCTGGCCGGCGAAGCGCGACACTGAATTAAAAATAACGGCTGCGCGCGCGCCGCGATCTCTTAGAACAATTGTGCCGATTTTCACTGCGAATTAATTCAACAGCGCCCTCATTAGTTCCCATCTCATACAAAGTAATATGAGGTACACGCTGTGGCTCTCATGTTATTTTTCATTCGTGCCAATGAAATCTCAAAATGCAGCTGAAAATTAGTGACACATTATATTCTTTTTGTTGCACTAACTCGTGCTGAGGACAATTTTAAAAACCTATTTAGGCTAAAAATTCCACCGATGCCGGGACTTGAAAGCCGCGGAGGTCGCGGGTTCAGGTCCCGGCATGGGTGGAATTTTTAGCCTCTAAATAGGTTTTTGAAATTAGTGACACCTGTAAACTGCAGTTGTGTGAGACCACCAAAGAATCCAGGGCCGAGTTTCATAAAACTACATTTCGTAGTTTGTTATGACAATTCGAGATACATTGCGTAGCAGAGTCCACTTGTTAATCTGTGACTTAATATACTTTGTAATGTACATCGAATTGCAATGAATTGTACGAGTAGATCTATGAAACAGGCCCGTGGGAGTCTCTTACTCGTACCTACATTACAAATATAGCATGCAACGCAAAAAGGTTTGTTTTTGTATTAATTAACTGTGTGCTTGCTGTATTCAAATTACTTACAATACACATGACCCTTAGGTTATGATCACGATCGTCATGTATGAATTTTTGGGTTTTTTTGTTGCTAGATGTCTCACACATTGTATACTTTTTATTAATAGCTGTTTTACACTTGACCTGTCTCACATGATGGTAAGCTAAGACGCTTGTCATTGCAGGCGAGAGTGCGCGAATTTGAACAGCGCGAGCGCAACGTGCCGTTTTTTTTTTTAAACCCCGGGGCCGCCTTTCATATTGCGTAGCCGATTAGTACATCACCCCCGGATTCTCGTACACCAACAATCTGTCAATCTACTGTTAATAGCTGACAGTTACCAAAATGCCTACACAAGATAACTGACAGCTGTAAACAGTAAATTAAGGTAATACGGCCGACCTGCACCACTTTTTAAAAATGTCACGTAAGTCGCCATTTAAATTGACTTTTGTATGACGAATTTTAGTTAAACGCTGTTTAAGCCAAATTCAAGAAAGTGGTGCAAGTCGGCCTTAGAGTAAGAGAAACGAGGACTTAGTCTTCCTACTTAACAATTAATGATTAATCTGCTGTGGAATGTACATCGAATTGTCCTAGTAATAATGAATTGTAGTTCTATGAAACCGGCCTCAGGTTGGAGAGTGGGGAACTTGCGAAAAACTTAAACGTAGAAGTGCCGTTGCTTTTATACCATAGAAGATATAGAAAAACCCAAGAACAATTAAAATATAACACGCTAAAAATATTTTTTTTTGGGGTGTTACCTACCTTACATAAGCAGCCTATATGCGTCCCACTGTAGGGCACAGGCCTTCTCTCAGGGAGAGAGTATGGGCTTAATCACCACGCGTGCCCACCGCGGATTGGCGGTTTGAAGCGCTTTCCTCACGATGTTTACATTGATTGCCCAATAAATATTCTATTCTATTCTAACTATAACTTCGCAAATGTACATAACTTAGAAAACAAAGTCATAGGTACATGCCCTCACTGGGAATCGAACCTGGGTCTCTCGCTTCCGACTCCAATGTTCTACCCACTCGGCTACCACCGCTGTTGGTAGTACCTTGTGTTGGCACCTTGCGTAGGCCTTATTCAAGGTATATGCACGCAACTGTACATAGATCCTCTTGAAAACGTCTTCGCCAAGTGTTCTCTCGTGCCTCCCGTAACTGTTCTCCACACGCGAGTGATCTACGCTGTGACGTCATTGTGAAATTAGTGTCGGTGTGAGGTACGTGGTAGAGGTGTCACTTGTGGTTTTGGGAGGTGTTTGTGACTGACGTTGATTGATTGTTTGAGTGTAAACAATTTACGTAAACAATGGTTTAGGACTGTCTTTTCAAACGGAGGGCGTGCCTAATGAACACTCAATACTTCAATCTATGGCAGAGTTGAGGAGTACATACCCACCCATTCAACGGTTTCACACCGAAATGGGCCTCAAAAGCATTAATCTTAATGATTCATTCACATCGTCGGCCATTAATTTAAAATATTGCATAATGATTAAACTTATCTGTTTTAATATTAAATCGGAACACCATAACGACGTCTATATGACTTCCATTACAGATGCCCTTAGGCGGTTCTACAGAACCAATCGTTAAGGCCCGCAATTTAGCTGATGAAAACACCTTTGACGTGTCCGTTAAAGTGCCTAAAAGGACGTGAGGGGGGTCAGGTTACTATGGTTCATAGATAAGTGTTAAGAGTTATTGTATCGGTAGCCTAGTTTTATTTGCATCAGGGTTATTGTGACGCCCACATATTCGGGAGTGATGGCGTGTAAAAAGTAGAGATAACGATGAGTCATTCTTGCTAATAATTTTTTCGTTGCGGTTTCTTTGCTTTGCGCTAAGGAAAATTTCATACTTGTTCACCAAACACTAGATGTAGAGTTTTGTCTAGACGAGATGAGTCATAATTTATTCACTTTTTTAAAACTAATTATTTGTACAGTTTTTAATGTATGCATATTATATATACCCTTATATAGGTACTCGTCCAATTGATAACCTCCTCCTTTTTTGAAGTCGGTTAAAAAGTGGACATGCTGCCTTACTTAGCTGCTAGTCTATTCCAATTGATAACCTTTACAAACTATGGACGGCTTTGCAACAACAATGTAAATGTCGACTGTACCTATCGTTCCGCTCATACTAAAAACAATAGAAATGTATGCATTAGGTAGTTTGTTTTGGCTTTATTGACCCATGCTCAGAACAACAAGCAAAATCACCGTATAATATAAAATACGTTGTCTATCTTCCGACACTGTTCATTGAGCACGCTGTGACAATGCGAAACTCGTATCGGAAGTTCCCACCGCTTATCACCGCAGGCCCTAAATTATAGAGCCTTCATCAATCAAGCTAACCGGACACCTATGAAGCAAAACTACAAGTTCATAACATGAGATCACCAAGTGAATGAGCGATCGATGACTGTCACTCATCGCTATAAAGAGCTAGTTCTTATCGGAGTCGCGTAAGAGTGACTATCAAACAAAATGTGATGTCGCAAAGAGTGGCCAACTGTACCTATACCTCAGCCCATCTGGCAGCAGAGTACCGACTCTCTAATAATACCCACATATCATACATAGGATAATTACAGTGTGGCTACTTCTAATCACTCAGTGAGCTTTTTGCTACTAATTCATAGAGTAATGTAATGTCCGCGGTCAGACGTGGCACTCTGTTTAGAGTGCGGGGACAGCTTAGTGGTTGAGTGAGGCCCGAGGTTCTTTGCCTCGGAGAGACTAAATGGCGGTTTTCAGTAAGTGATCTACCCATTCTGTTGAAATTAAATGAATAAACTTTATTGTAAAACGGTTACAAAAAATGGTTGCTGGCTCCCAAACTAGGATTCCACATGCTATGGGTAGCCAGGCTACTTCCAAAATCATCATCATCATCATCAGCTATTTGACGCCCACTGCAGGACATAGGCTTCCTTCGTGATTTTCATAACTATGAGGGGTTTTGCCATAATCGCCACGCTTGGCAGGCGGGTTGGCCATCGCAGTATGCGGTTGGAATCTCAGGAAGACGCTGCTGCCCGTCTCCTGGCAATTGATTTCCTTAGTCGCCTCCTACGACATCCACGGAATGAAATGGAGTGACGCTATTCTTAATCCGGCGCCACAAAAATGCATTGCTTGTGGCTGATGATGAACCTATCTTCCTATACCTATAGCGTGGATTCTACTCATCAACCAGTACTACGACCTTTTCTAAATACTTTGAATAAATAATTTTGATTTGACTTGATTTGATTATTAGGCCAACTTCGAAATCGCGAAAAAATGTCACAATTATATTCTTTTTATTCTAACTCGTGCTGAGGACAATTTTAAAAACCTATTTAGAGGCTAAAAATTCCACCCATACAGTTGGAAGAGCGCTGGCACGGTTAGCCAGACTTCGCGGGTTTAAGTCCCGGCATGGGTGGACTTTTTAGCCTCTAAATAGGTTTTTAAAATACCACAATTCCTAGGTATAGTTTCTTGAGGAAAATGTTTGTCATTATTCAGAGAACACCTACTTACCTTTCGGGAAGTGTGGGCATATCTATTAACACCGGATATCATAATCATCATCTGCTATTTGACGCCCACTGCAGGACATAGGCCTCCCTCATGGTTTTCCACGCTTCCGCGGACCGGACGACGCAGCGTGGGAAGGGCCCCCACCAGATGGTCTGACGACCTGGTTACGGTGGCGGGGAGTCGCTGGATGCAGGCGGCACAAGACCGAGAACACCGGATATACTTTTAAAAAAATATAGATTTGCTTATCATATATATGATGAAAAGCGATGATAAGCGATTTTATCGATGTGTATAGATGATAATACTACACTAAATTGCTTTGGTACAAAATTCCACAACGCCTTGTAAGAAGCTGTAAGAAGGTGCCCAATGTGCAATGACTGCGTTATAACACGCAGTCATAAGTTCTTTCTGAGTGCAGGAGGAACATCAATATCTGCATAATGCCCGTCAGATAACTTGAACAAAAATCCGTGCAGTCGGGATGATAGACAGGTAGAAGCAATTTTTGTTCAATTTGGTTTTTAGGGTTCCGTACCCAAAGGGTACTCAACGATTACGTACCCAAAGGGAACTCCGCTGTCCGTCCGTCCGTCCGTCCGTCTGCTACCAGGCTGTATCTCACGAACCGTGATAGTTAGACAGTTGAATTTTCACTGATGATGTATTCCTGTTGCCGCTATAACAACAAATACTAAAAACAGAATAAAATAAATATTTAAGGAGGGCTCCCATACAACAAATGAGACATTTTTGCCGTGTTTTGCTCGATATTAATAACGGCAACAGGTAGTCGCTTGAAATCTTAAAATGTTGTATAAATAGTGGTGCGGAATCGTTCGTGCGCGAGTCCATCTCGCACTTGGCCGGTTTTTTAATTTGACCAAACTAAAGTCCGAAGAATTAAGAAGTCACATCCAGCGTCCAAAATATGTCGAAGTCAAAGTAATTTGCCTCGAGCACCTTCTTTATTTACATATTTTTATAAAAGTTAGAAAAAAAATTGTACTTGGCTGCCGTAATTCGTTGCCTCTCGCCAGGCCATGACGAACACCGAGTTGACAAGAGACACCGCGGTTATTCGCACGCGCACCAAAAAGACACAACCATTTCTCTGTCGCGTAAGTATTCGTCGAATCGTCGAAGGTTAGGTGTCTAGGGTTAACCTTAAGAAAAACCTACCTACATTTTAATAAAAAAACAAAACGCTAATTACTTACAAGTTTTGAAAAATAGACACTAACTAAATTAAGTATTCGCATTCAATTCGCAGGTTAAAAAAAAGGTTTAAAATTATTTATATCAGTTATCAAATAGCAGTTGAGTTAACGCGCACCTTGCCTCACTCAGACTAGTCTTAAATAAATTAAAGTTGAATTTTTTGACAGCTGAATCAAAATTTTTGCACACACGCAACACATGTGTTTAGGGAATTATACTCTTAAGTATTGTCGGACATTATACTTACTCTTTGACATCAGTCACGATCGGAACCATCAATATTCGTGTGGGTAGGTACGCGCCCAGGGCGCTGCCCAACTGGATTGCTCGTGTTTTACGATTAAACATCTTTATGATCTCCTCGCGGGGTATTGACGCACAATATGCAATATTAGAACGTTCTCTCAGTCATTTACCGTAGTGTGAGGGAATAACAAAGGCACGTTCGCGCGTGCGGCGCGTAGTGGAATCTGGCGACTGTCTTTCATCCTACCAGTTTTTGTTCAAAACGCGCACTTGTGCTGCACGTAATAAGAGTTGCCATATATAAAGTTCGTACTTTTAAATGACACCAAATCAGATAATGAAGTCTACGTCGATGTGGCTTAGAGCCTGAAACAATTTAGAGTATTACAGTATCATTTAAAAACAACTTCCTTATAAAAGTGACAATGTTGTTTCTCTTTTTAGGAGTGTTTTAAAGGAATTGTATTTGTTAGCTGACGTACCCGGTTCGGTTTTTGCATAGATTCATAGAAGAATGGGGCAGATACCAATGGGGCGTCCACCTGGCATGCCCTATTAGTAACTTTATATCTAAATGCTTGAACGACGACAGACGAGACGAGACCGAAATTGAGCTCAAAACTTCAAACATTACCTAAAATATTACCCCTACGTTCAGTACTGAGTGAATACGCTGTGCTATTGATATACAATGATATTGTAACCTTAAATTGGAGTTTCGTTACAGAACTCGTGATTTCGATATTAGGGCCAAATTAGTTAGATTTTTGTTCGAAAATGCCTTTAGCCATTCCATGACCACTCGATTGTAATGGCTTTGTAGCCTATTTGTCTTTCACTGAAGTAGCAAACTTGAATTAACTGTATTGTACTTTATTGCACAAGAAACAATAACAGACAGATAGATAGATAGAATATTCTTTGTTGTATGTAAACCAGGAATTACATATGAGAATTAAACAATAACAGGACATTACATAAGAAATAGGATGTACAAAGACGAACTTATCTCAGCAAACCTTAGGGACCTTAGTGAACTAAAATGCGGTAACACATACTCTGAAAATGCTTTAAATTTTATCGCTTCCATACTCTTGATCGACTGATCGTGTGAATCTTTTAGTATTTTGTTTTTAATTGAAGTTTTTTGATATTTTGTTTTCTGATTGCTTATGCTCTATAATCGTTAAATTGGTTTTCTACTGATTGAAGACGGCGTTATATTGAAAAGGTAATTATTAACTATTTGGATGGCCATTGAGATTTTTTCGTTTTTATTCTACGACTTGAAACTCGATGAGCTGAATTTCCCAAATAATGGTATAATGTAATTCTCTCGTTTGTTAACTATACAGAAATTCATTACGTCTGGAGTCAGGTACATTTTATCTTTAACGTTAGTAAGGTAAGGGTCGCTATATTTCACACCTCGCAGTTACGTGGGTACCTACACTCCTGAATTTGTCGAAGCAATAACTAACCTCCAATTAAAATCCTCATACTCACTCAACTTCCTTGCACAACATATTTTAACGTTATAATTCCAAAGCCTATTAAGCTCTCTCATCGTTTCGATAATATCTCCTCGCATCTACAGAATATAAGTTCACAGAGGGCCACCTCTATAAAAATTTCGCAAAACCGCACCTGCGAAAATGTTAACAATAGGATGTTTCAAACCACATTTTGGGTATCCTATGCCCGATTTCACTAAGGCCTGCCTAACCCGTTTTACAGGGCTTCTTGACAGTTGTTTTGGTTTTACAAATCCGTAAGTTATATTACGCGCACGAACGATTCCAATCGGCTTTTCTTGTTTTACTGAGTTAAAAAAAAAAACTCAAATTCCATACTAATTGCTAGCGTTTTGTGCTCAGGCGCTGTTGCCAAAAAACGCCATTTTTAACGGAAACCGATTAAAGTCCTACGTTTTTGGCAGTATGCTCTAGGCTGTAGGTTTTACAAATTGCAATTACTATTATTTAATTTTCCGTCCATCACTTAAAAGGAAGGATTATAAAATGAAGGATATATAAAAGAAGCGGTGATAGCCTAGTGGGTAGAACATTGGATTCGGGCATGTAGCTATGACTTTGTTTTCTAAGTTATGTACATTTGTGAAGTTATAGTAGCAATACCACTCGCTAACGTTGAAGGAAAACATCGTGAGGAAACCTGGGTGAGCTATTCACATGCCTCAGCGCTTGAAATCGCCAATCCGCGGTGGGCACGCGTGGCGATTAAGCCCATACTCTCTCTCTGAGAGAAGGCCTGTGCCCTACATAAATATGATCATATAAGCTATAGGTGTATTTTTTATTGGAGGCCGTTAGTTGACACTTACGGAAGTCACTTAACATAAGGGTTGCCTAGATAGGAGAACATTAGTTTGGTTGGTGAAAACAGGCACTAATAGATAGATAAATAAAGAACACTTTATTGTACATAAAAATGGAAATTACACAGATATTTCTTAACCTAAGAGTACAAATGGCGGCCCTATCACTAAAAGTGATCTCTTACAGACAACCTTTGGATAGACTGGACTAATACATTGGAGAAGGAAGTAGAGGTATGAAAATACAACATGATAGAGATGTATGAATTACACATGCCTCAATAACCGAGTACTTACATGAAATTATCAACAGATACATACGAATAATGTACACAAATAAAAAAATATATATTACATATAAATACATAATTAGTTAAACCTGCTTAACAGTATATACATATTGACAGGACATAAGTAAAACACAAATAAAAACAAAACAATGTTACAAATAAGTAATGGAAACAGTATTAGGTACAGTATACTAATCTTACTGAAATACATAAATTTATTGGTACTAGTGAAAGAACTTCATGGTTACGAAAAATAAGAAAGTATAAAAGTACTTATTTGTAATGGAAACGGAATGTATTAAGAGAAATTATTTTTACACAATCTCTCGGTGAACAAGTACTTGCGTATTAAGGATATTTGCCGTATAGAAGTGACAAATGAGGTGTGCCATTGATTGTCAGCGTTACTCTGATACATTTTCATTTGCGGCAAAAACCCGTACCGAAAATTTACCATGAGGGTTTATCTAGTAGGTTTCAGCCCTTAAGACAATACCGAAAGAAGTGAAGCACCTTCTACGTCTCATTATTCTGTGGCGGCGGGCCACAAACGAGAATGTTTTATCTTGAAAGGCGTAAAGTAACGGTCGCCGTGTCCAATTATGTCTTGGAAAGACGCGAAATTTACTTAGAAATGAATTCTGATGGTCCAATGCGATAAAATGATGGGCTGACTGAACAGCTGACAAAGCTGGCCTTTGTGAGGAGCCCGTTTAAGGACGTTTGAAATCGGTGCTTGGGGCTCATGCGCACTACGGTTAATCTCCACAAGTTCTTTTTGCTGCACATCTTTGGAAAATATAGAGACAAGTATAAGGCGCGAGACACACAGATGGGACGTAATTGCGTAAACGCTAAACGGATAACTGTGAGCATTTATTTCGTTTTGTTCTTGTGTGTGTTTTTATTTTTGGTTACATTATAAATATAAGTGCTTAATAATGGAGTACAGACAGGTCCACCACAATTTACTGCTGATTAAAAAATTGGCCAAGTGCGAGACGAATTTGCGCACCGACGCTTTTGTATCACTTATATCAATAATATTTTGCAAAACTGAGTTTTTTTAGATGCAGAGCGGTGGTAGCCTAGTGGGTAGAACATTGGATTCGGAAGCGAGAGACCCTGGTTCGAACCCGAGTGCGGGCATGTACCTATGACTTTGTTTTCTAAGTTATGTATAATTGTGAAGTTATAGTAGCAATACCACTCGCTAACGCTGAAGGAAAACATATTGAGGAAACCTGAGTGTCTGAGCTATTCACATACCTCAGCGCTTGAAATCGCCAATCCGCGGTGGGCACGCGTGGTGATTAAGCCCATACTCTCTCTCTGAGGGAAGGCCTGCGCCCTACAGTGGGACGTGGGACGTATATAGGCTGCTTATGACCTACCCTGCAAAGTGAACATTTGAACTCCGGAAAAAGATTGATTTTTAGTGAGACACTGGACAGCAAACTCCTATGGGTGCCTCTTTTTGACACAATTCTTGAATGAGGATGTCTGTTTAATGTCTAGACTCAGTTTGAATAGGCTGGGAAAGTGGCTGCAATGTCAACATCATTATTAATATTTGAACGTGCTTATTCATGAATGAGCTAAGTAATATTGTCAATACTAACCACTTTGCCACTATCAATTATGGTGGTTTAAAATTGTTTTTCAACAGTCCAACAGCATCTTAAAGTCTCTGTTCACGTCGTCTACGTATATTACGTTATTTTACGGAATTTAGGTCGTGGTCGAGGTCGTGGGTTCGAATCCCGGCATGTTTAAATGACCCTGTTTTTTAAGTTACGTAAATTTGTGAAGTTGTAGTAGTAATACCACTCGCTAACTGTGAAGGAAAACATCGCGAGGAAACCTGAGTGTCTGAGGTGTTCACAGACCTCAGCGCCTGAAATTGCTTTTCCACGGTAGGCGTAAGCAATAATTAAGCCCATACTCTCACTCTGAGAGAAGCTCTGTGGCCTGCAGTGAAACGTATTCAGGCAACTTAAAAAAAAACAACAACAAGATTTTCAATGGATTCGGTTACAAAATCTATTTTAGCGTTTTAAAGAAACATGCTTATTTTTAAAGTCAGTGAGAAACTGGTTTATTTAGCTTCACAACAATTAAAACTTCACATGACTCCATCTAAAACATCTAACACAATGACGCGATTCTTACAACTGTCCGTCATCAGTACTAAATTTAAAAATGCTATTTGTAAAAAGACTACCTCCGGACAGCTCAACAACAGCTTTATATCAAACCACTACCCATTCAATAACTCTTAGCACATCTCCACTAAAGCCCATAAATATCGAAAACTTTTTTCAACAGCTGTGTCTGAGATGCCACCCACTTCGATAGCCGTTCCGTCACACACGCATACCGTTACTCCAAGGAGGCTCTTATCGAACCACCGCGGATCGTACCAGCCGTACGGTCAGCGAATTTCGCATGCTAGGTACGGTCGCCTGCAAAAGTTCTACGACGCGAAATTTTTAGGAGTTTTATCTTGAAATGGACCAGTTGTCGAAATGCCTGTCGATGTAGAGATTTAAGAAAGTTTCTTTCATATCTTGGGGTGAAAAATACGTCGGGTGAGCATTGTATGCGCAAAACGCGTATGCTTTGAATCTTCCTTGTATTCGTTTTGCCAATTCGGGTAAGACTAAAAGACAACTAGATCGTTGGGAAGTTGTTGGGCATACCTACGTCAATCACATTAAAAATACAAAGAATTAAAAAAAAAAACCGTTCAAATACATGGGAGGCATAATGATCTACTCGGATAAGGTAGTCTAGTGTGCCTTGTTTTAGGTGTTTCTTCTTGGTGTGTGGAGAAACTATTTCTAAAACCAACGCGACGATGCGTTGACCGCGCCTGTAAAATATAATTTCGATTCGCTTTTGTATCTGAATGTACTGCATCACTAATACAGTGGTTTCCTTTAAGACAATAGAGTAAGGTTTGAAATGGCTCACACTTTACAAGTGGTAACTACAGTTTTTGACGCCCCATTGTCGTCTTTGAAGACTAATTTGCGGACGTGAAGTGGTGAGAATTGTTTGATTTATTATCGAGAAAATTAGCCTGGGATTCTTGAACTTTGGCAGAGTCTTACTTTGACTATCCCGCAGATGTTTTAACAATTTTAAAAATACATTACGATGATTATTCTATGCGTTAAGTGCTTGTTAGTTTATCCTTAATTTACAGAGCAACTGAAGAACAAAAAATCATATTTTTTTTACAAAAAAAATACATACTTACATAAACTCACGCCTGTATCCAAGAGGGGTAGGCAGAGACCAGGGACTGCTACCTGCACACGTTGTTGCATGCACGCACGCCCATTTCGGGAGCTTTTTATCTTGTTACAAAAAAAATAACAACGCATTAGTGTGAAAAATTGAACGAAAAAAGTGGTAGAACATAAAATGTACAAAATAAAATCTAACCGCCATGTTTCAGGAATTGCGCGTTCGAAAAAAAACCAATGAAACCAATGAAAAAAAAAATGATGAAAATTTTCATCATCATTAGGTAGAGAAGACGACAAGAAACTAAAATTATCCTTCCGTTGTATCTCTTTAAAACTCGTGCTACCATCAATAAATCGTTAACTTTTGAGTGGTAATCGTGCTTAACCGATCGGACCTAAGTTACCATATTTTATTTCAGTATCTTACTACGGAGTTTAAATAATTTGTTTATTCCTAAGCATTTAGGGGCTTTTTATTTACAACTCATAAAGTGTTGATTTTATTTCTTGTTTATAAATTCACTCTGACCAGGCGATAAAACTGTAAACGGAAATAAAAGAAAAACTATAAATCAACTACTGAGCTTCAAGTAAAGGTTGCAAAAAAAACGCATGAATGGTTCATTGTAAAGAGCCTTAACAAGCCCTGCGGTTATGACCCGGAGGTATTTTGTTTTAAATTACGCTGAACAAGTCTTCCGATGAATACTTGACCTGGAATTTAAACACATTGTTTTACTTATGTACCGATAAATTGTTTTGTATTAAAATTAATAATGTATACAATAAAGAGTAATAATCTAACCTAAAAAAATTCACAAACCTATACATTTATTTCGGCTTTTAACGAGATGTAAACAAACATAAATGGTCTTTAAACGTTCTTTATCCAGTCGTCAGCTCGTCCTAGGTCATTCTTCTTCTTAATTAATTTAAGGGTCGCTTGCAGAAGCACGCTAAACCGATTTAAGTCGAAATTTTGACAGTTCTTCCATACATTGTCTGTCAAAATGTCGACTTAATTGAACTAAATCTCGGTTTAGCGTGTTTCTGCAAGCCACCCTTAGTCTTTATTCAACAATTGCGGCCCAGAACTTTGCGACGCTGACTACAGGATCACTCATTAATTCATTCATTAATCATATTAAGTTAAAATTTATCAACACCCTTTATCAATTTCTCGCATAAGAAATGTCATAATACTCAGATCGGTGAGTCAACATTTTGGCAACAAAGTAACATAGCACAACGACGAAGCGCCGACGACTGTGTCCAGCCAGTCGTCCCCCGAACCTCTAGGAGTGTATTGTATTAATCCTATATTCTATTTGTGTGTAACCTCCTGTGTAAAACAAATTTATCCGTGTAATATTCGAATACAGACTTTGCACCTTTTACGCAACCTTCTGATATTTTATTTGTGCCTCCGCAGAACTATAAATTATCACCTCTCTCTTTTGGTAGTCACCCCCACAATAGGATATTTACAAACACATTTTTTATGGTATTTGAAAGATAAAATGTTAACACGCAGCAAAATGCTTATCAAAGGCTGGATTCTTGATGGTTGCCAACTCTCAGTTACTAGAGATTTTTGTCTTACAGACATTCAGTACAATACCTAACCGAATACCTATTCATGAGATCACGTCTTCATTACTGACCGACAACAATCTTCGTAGTAAAATTGATTTCTCCATTACTACGAGTAGGACATCAAAAGCAGCGCATGTGATAATTCAAAGCTGTTCTCTACCATGAGTTGCAACTGCTACAAAGCCGGTAGTTCGCATTGTGCCATATTTGGGCGACAGTTACAATTTCGTTCGAGTAGGTTGCGTTTGTTTTACTCGTGGATGCGATCGCCAACGTAAATCATAGACTAGAAAGAATTGCTTACAGCCAATTGCTCAATCTCCCGACTTTAGTAGGTCATACGAGTACATACGTATTGGTATGTTACATACGTATATGCGGCCCATATACGTGCTACTGCAGGACATAGGCCTTCTCTCAGAGAGAGAGTGTGGGCATAATCACTATGCGTGTCCACCGTGAAATGGCGATTACAAATGCTATGTATGGTATGTGAATAGTTCAAACACTCGGGTTTCCTTAAGATGTTTTCCTTCAAAGTTATTAAGGTAATTTCAACTAAAACAAATAACAAATTCCGATCTATTAGCGAACTTATCTTTTAATTCGCACTTTTTTAGTTCTTTAAGCTTTTTACATATAACCTTTAGGTGTATTGTTTGTATCAATACCTATAGACTATTTTATTTTATAGTATAAAAACCTATTTGAGGCTACCTCCGGCACGGTTGGCTGGAGGTCGTGGGTTCGGGTCCCGGCATGGGTGGAATTTTTAGCCTCTTAGTTTATAAGTTGTAACACTTTTTGAAAGCATTTCACTTTCACCGCCACCGCCACGGCGTTGGTGTGTTTTATCCTTTAGATGGTGAACTATAATCATACTTTTTAGGGTTCCGTACCCAAAGGGTGCCAAACGGGACCCTAGTACCTACTTTGCCTCCGCTGGCTGTCTGTCTGCCCGTCCGACATTTAAAGTGCTCTATCTTTGGAACCATAATAGTTAGCCAGTTGAATTTTGACAGAATATGTGGTATTACGGCGGAATACCTAACAAATAACAAAAAAAAAGTAAAAACCGGCCAAGTGCGAGTAGGACTCGCGCACGAAGGGTTCCGTACCATTATCTATACAACATTAGACAAAGATCGAATTTGAGAACAGCGTCATCTACAGAAATCAACAAGAAGTATTATAACATTGACATTTAATGACATGACATCGGCGCTGTAAAGGTTACATAGATGGTCGCTAGATGGCGAGCGCTGTCCTTAGACAACGTTTGTTATGGGAGCCCCCTTAAATATTTATTTTATCCTATTTTTAGTATTTATGGTTATAGCGGCAACAGAAATACATCGTCTGTGAAATTTCAACTGCCTAACTATCACGGTTCACGAGATACAGTCTGGTGACAGACAGACAGACGGACAGTAAAGTCTTAGTGATAGGGTCCCGTTTGGCACCCTTCGGGTACGGAACCCTGAAAAATTATAAAAAGGGGTCTCCATACAAAAAACGTGTTTTTTGCTGTTTATAGGGTTCCTTACCACACAAGGAAAAACAGAACCCTTATAGGATCACTCTGTTGTACGTCCGTCTGCCTGTCAAGATTCCACCCTTTATCTCGGGAACGCGTGGAGGTATCGAGTTGAAATTGAAACCATATACTCAAGTCTACAGTCCCTTGAAGCTGTGAAAAAAATTAAGCTTCTAAGTTAACGTAAAACAAAGTTAGCGCTGTTTACGCCGCAAAAACGTAAATTTCGACACTCTTAAGGGAAATCATAAAAAATTGGTCTTTGAAGTTCGGCAAAAGCTCGGAAAAACTGTGAGACTACAAATTTGTACGGAACCCTCGGTGGGCGAGTCCGACTCGCACTTTTCCGGTTTTTTTTGCATATGCTCTATTGAAAAAACAGTAATACACTCACAGGCAACACACTTGTGATTGTGGCACTTATTATATATTCTAACGACAAATAATAAAAAACGGCTAAGCGCGAGTACGGAACCTTCGGTGCGCGAGTCCGACTCGCACTTGGCCGTTTTTTTAATTTTCTCTTCGCCCTGTATGTGTGCTGTACCTATTATGGTTAAGTAGGTAGGTAAGTACAATACCCTATCCGAATGAAGCTCATGGTTAGATTGATGGTGTTAATAAAAACTAACCATACAGTTAGCCGGTAGATTCCGTAAATGACCTTACGTCAGATTTATCAAGTTGTTCATTTATTACCACTTCATGCGTCGGACGTTTATTGGCTTTCTAATAAAGTTTTTTGTATAGTTAGGGACTGCCATAAGTATGTATTGTCAATGCTGTTTACAAACGAAGAACCTATACTTCGTACGGATAAATAAATTTACATGCGTAAACTCACGCCACGTATCGCGGAGGGGTAGGCAGAAACCATGGTGGCCACTTGCCACGATCCTGACAAACATAATTAAATTCGTTACCTTAGTTGCACGCCGGTTTCGGGTAGTTTTATTTGTCGCTTCACTAATACCAGTAACTAAATTAAAGTAACTTATAAATCAATAACTTCCACAGAACACAATCACCGGTCCTGGTCCAAAACTAGGATAAACTAGGATAACGTGCTATAGTATCTAGGCAAGGACATCACAAACATGGAAATACCCCCAGACTGTAGCCATTTGTACAAGTGTAAGGCGGCCCCCAGTGGGAATCGAACCCACGACCTCCGGCATGGTAATCAGACGTATTACCATGCCGGAGGTCGTGAACCTCCGGGGGCCGGATACCGCAAGACCATCGAGGCAGTAATAATAAAAGAAATTTAAAATGAAATATATTTTATGATATTTTATGGGCATGTATTTAACGCGGCGACAAATTGATACCATTCCGGATCTTAAAAAAACTGAAAATGGATCGTAAATAAACTACTTTGGCGACTAATTTGAGGTAGCATCTTAACTAGAAAGCGGCGGCTTTTTAATGAGTTTTGAGGTTTTATTTAAATTTTATCTGGCAGTGATTTTCTTTTGTGGCAATTGAATTTCTTCTAAGGCGACAAATTATTGGCGGATAAAAAAGTTAAAATAGGCTTTCATAAATTCTAAAATGGGGTTGTCTATAAACTTGACCAAGGTCTTAAATACAAACAAGATCTTAAAAAAATACTTTTGGCTACATTTTCATAATGTAGGCCCCATGACTTTTCCATGCACCAACCTGATTTAAGTTTGACTCAAAACTAAGTTTTTTAGTGAAATATTTTTTTTCGCTTTTATATAAAAAAAAAGAACTAACACCCGAAGTTTCAGGATGGAGCGTCGCTGCGCTCCGCTCCATCCTGGAACTTCGAACCTATTTTTGCTTATATGTACTGACCTAACAACCAACCCAAAATTTAGATTGCCAGTAGTTGCCAGTGAAGAATGTTTGATATCCCCTCGGGATAATTAGTCGCCACATTAGGTTTTATAATACCTTAACCAGTTTTACACTGATCCCGCTTGATATATTTGACACCTTACAGTAGCAGCCGTTTTTTAGTTTTTTTGATCCTAGCCTTTTGTTGCTTGTATAGTTTAATAGTTGCTAAGATATTTAATCACTGAAAAGTTAGTTTTTTTGTGACTTAATAGAAAGTCGCCTAAAAAGGATTTCAGTTGCCGTGTTAAATATTTGCCTATTTTATGTTTTATTTGACAATTTTTTTCTATTAAACAGTTTCTTCCAAGGTCCAGCTTGTCTGTCCACAATGGAACGTTAATGTCAATCGTCAAGTCAAGTTATTCAATTAACCAGTTCTTCATTAAAATCAATTTCCTTTTCCCTGTCACTAGTCTTACCCACCAACGGAATTTATATGTTCTCCAAACCATGTTTTATGATAATTTAATTTGAATTTCTCTCTGCGTAGTTAGGAAAATTCCACGACGCGTCAGAGTATCGTAAAATCTATTTAATTCCATAAATATACCATAGTCTAATCATCCCAAATATTCGATATCAAGTAGTTTGTTTGACTTAAATAGCTAAGGACAATCTAAGTTTATAAGTCACTAGCTGACTCGGCAAACGTTGTTTTGCCATATTAATTAGCCTACGACGTATTGTCAGACCTAACAAATATAAGCCGCTTCGGAGGAGTTCGACAAGAAACTCTATGACACGAGATTTTCACTGAATAAATCGAGCTTCTAAACAGATACCTTTTAAGTCATTTTAGTAATTTACTGAAGTTAACAGTGTCTTCATGTCTTGTCAACTTTTTGTAAAAATAAAACTTTATCAAACCCAAACCCTGGTCTCTGCCTTCCCCATCGGGATACAGGCGTCAGCTTATGTAATGTAATGTATCGAATATCTAATCTAATATTGTTAACTCTTTCTTTTCAGGTATTGAATCAACTCGTGCTCATAGAGTCTGTTTCGTGGTGGCGCATGAACTACCGGTGATTGAGGGAGTATGTGCAGTGACATTGGACACTCGAAGACTAGTGACAGGTGACAGGTGAATAACAGGTGTGATCGCTGTCATCATCTGTTAGCCAGTTCATGTTGTGGAAGGAAAAATGATATTTTGGAGAACAAAGAATACTAGTCGCCGAAAACAGATTGGGTGGTAAGTAAAGTTTTTTTTAGGAAAAGCAATGCACTGTTGTGACGCCGGATTAAGAGTAGCATCACTCCATTTCATTCCGTGGATGTCGTAGGAGGCGACTAAGGAAATAAATTACTAGGAGACGGACAGCAGCGTCTTCCTGAGATTCCAACCGCATATTGCGATCGCCAATCCGCCTGCCAAGCATGGCGATTATGGCAAAACCCTTCATTGTTAGGGAAAACCATGAGGGAGGTCTATGTCCTACAGTGGGCGTAAAATGGCTGATGATGATGATGATGAATGTACTTTTAAAAAGCTTCGCTTTACTACCACAGGCAACTCAATAATAAGTCCTACCCACGCGTTCTAGTTTCAGCATTACCTATGCCAAGGTTTCAGTGAATATTAGAAAAAATGCGTGCAAACAGTGTAAACCGTTTTTATGGACTTTCAACCGAATTTTAAAGAATTATAGGTTTCTTTGCAAAATCTCTGTCAGTTAACACCTCATTTGTTCTTAATGGTTTTCTATACCATTTAGAATAATAGGGTCTCGCTTAAACATTCAAATGATATACTGGTTAAGTAGAATATACTTACAATATTTAGTAGACGCAATCATAAATAGAGTCCGATTACGAGGCGAAATCTCACATTAGTTACCAGCGTAATTATAAGACGTCAGCCGACCATCGGATGCGTGTTCGGGACGCAAATAAATAGAACGCCCCGGGGGGCCCCGACCTCTAACTTCAGTGCATGCCTGCACTAAGAGAGAATAAAGCACTTTTTTATCTCTTTCTAAATGCATAAAGCGTCGTGACAAAGCACATAACTAATAACAGAAAAGTAGTCCATTTTTATATTCTTTTTGTTGCACTAATCCGTGGTGAGACGGACGTACGTAATGCAGAGTAGTTTGTAAATAGGCTCGAAATTTCACTGATGCCTGCACTTGCCCATTAGCTCAGTTGGGAGAGCGCTGGCACGGTTAGCCAGAGGTCACGGGTTCAAGTCCCGGCATGGGTGGAATATTTTGCCTCTAAATAGGTTTTTAAAATAGTAAATTTTTCCGTCTAGACCCTGGCTTACTTCTCCTGGATACAGGTGTGAGTTTATGTTATGTATAAACCCCAAAAGACTACTTATCAACTAACACTAAAGTTTAATTTTATGTTATGTATGTAGTCTATCGCTCGTAGCCCCGGCTGCCTGAGTGATCTTAAACCATCACGAAGGTTACGCTACACAGGGCGCGTTCAGTGCATGGATGGGTCGCCGTCTATGCCTAACGCTAGTGGCATTTTTCCGAGCGGTTCCATGCTTCGCAAGGCACGTTAAGCTGTTGGTGCCGGCTGCCGTTGATAGATGGCAGTCGTTAAGCCAAGTCAGAGGCCTTAGGGCGGCCTGACAACTTCTGACAGTAGACGAGCCACTAGTCTACAAGCCTTCACCAATCCGGACTTGGCCCCCGTGGTGGAGTATGGCCTATACCTTCCTCAGAGAAGAGACCCGTGCCCCTCGGTGGGGACATAATGGGTTGATGATGATGTAGTCTATTTGTCTATCTATGTAGCCCAATCATACAGCTGCTGAGCAACTGCTGGGCCCTTTCATTCACTCCAAGGCCGTCGCTCCCCTGCTCATTTCGTCCATTGCCTGTCGGAGGCTCTAGCAGTATTGTTGTACTGTGCCCGGTTACACTAACAAAATCCCAGGACGTGAATGTAAAACCAACAAAAGCGATCGTCCTGAAAGCTGAGCGGACTCCTGTCTCCTATTGTCAGTAAAATTTCAAGAGAAACAGTAAAAATAAATAATTGTTGATTTTCTGATATATTTCATCAACAGATCTAAACCAAATCTATATTTTGAGGTACCTATCCTCTTTCTAAATAAAGAAACAATTAATGAATCAATAACGAATAAATGAAATCCTTTTTCTCCCTTTTTTGAAGCCTGCTAATATATATTTTTTTATAATTTTGTTGTCTTTATCCGAGCTTGAACACATTGACAATATGCCTTATAAATTGAGTACAGAAAGCAGCTTCGTTTGCTGAGAAAAAGTGACGAGAGTGTAAAAAAATATGTGTTTGTTACCAGAGAAGCCTACAGAACTAAATAAGGCTCGTTCGTATTTAAAAGAATACTTTCAACAGGTTCATGTTATAAGTTATATTTATGCATCAGTAAAACTGTCCCAATTTCTACCGTACTACCGTTTTAAATATGTGCTAGAAATACTGAGGCTTGAATGAGGCGCTTGATCTCTACGCTGGACTTAATATAGCGAATTTCTGTTAGTAATTTAAGTATTTAGAATCGTACAGAACTTCCTGTACTTCGATCTGTAAGATAATTATGACGCCGTCGTATGAATTCGGAACGCAAATGAATAAAACGCCTCAGGGGTGCCGACCTCTAGTTATACAACTGCAATCAGGTACTAACAGCTGGTGGTTGATCTCTGATTTCTGTGTTTTATGTAGGTGATTGAGTGCTTAGAATTGTAGAGGTAGCTCCGTCATTTTATGTTCATGTCCGGAGTTGTTATTTGTGATGGAAGCGTAGTGGTGGGATATATTTTGCTTTACCTTGTATCTTATAGTATTGTACCCTTAAATTAGGGTTGAAACAGAATCAAGCAATCGATCAGCCGGCATTCGTCCGCTGCCGGGCGAACTCTCCCAATGCACGCCACTTCTTTCGAATTTTTAGTTTAGTTTGAGTAAAAAAAAAACCTCATTATCAGCCAGTTGACGTCTACTGCAGAACCTAGGCCTCCTTCGTGGTTTATCCATAACCATGAGGGATTTTGCCATAATCACCACGCTTGGCAGGCTGGCGATCGCAGTATTTGGTTGGAATCTCAAAAAGACACTGCTGCCCGTCTCCTGGTAATTTATTTCCTTAGTCACCTTCTACGACATCCACGGAAGAAAATGGAGTGACGTGATTCTTAATCCGGCGCCACACGGAATGAGTGAATAAGGTAAATTAACACATCCCTTAGAGTATCCAACTGTGAACACAACTGATTGCTATTTACAAAGGTCAATGTAATGCAACGAGCTTTATCAGCCTGAGCTTAGCAATCAGTAACAGTACATGCTTTTATGCCTAGCAGTAGTCATACTTAACGGAAATATGCTCTATATAGAGGAATATTTTATAGGACTTTTGGTACATACCCATTGATGTAGCGTGGCACATTTTTATCTGCCAGTATTGGCTTTATTCATGTGGAGGTAGCCTAGTGGGTAGAACATCGGACTCGGAAGCGAGAGACCCAGGTTCGATCCCCAGTGCGGGCATGTACCTATGACTTGGTTTTCTAAGTTATGTAAATTTGTGAAACTTCAGAATAGTAGCAATACCACTCGCTAACGGTAAAGGAAAACATCGTGAGGAAACCTGAGTGTCTGAGCTATTCCCATACTGA
This sequence comes from Yponomeuta evonymella, assembly GCA_963969515.1. Classification (NCBI taxonomy): domain Eukaryota; kingdom Metazoa; phylum Arthropoda; class Insecta; order Lepidoptera; family Yponomeutidae; genus Yponomeuta; species Yponomeuta evonymella. The sequence goes on from OZ018350.1 coordinate 15,251,161, forward strand.
GGTATGAAATCGCCAATCCGCGGTGGGCATGCGTGGTGATTAAGCCCATACTCTCTCCCTGAGAGAAGGCCTATGCCCTACAGTGGGACGTATATAGGCTGCTTATGTTATGTTTGTGGAGCATTTTACATTGTTAAGTAATCTCGTATAATTATGTTGTGCCATCGTTTCCTGTACTGTAGAGAGGAACCGTCATTATTAGGTATGCCTATCTGTAGATTTACCAATATTCTTGTACTACTACTTTTGACCGATGATCAGTGGCGTGCAAAGGTTCTCGAGACCACGAACTGGTTAAAGCAGCGTAGGACGCCCACCAGCTCGCTCGACCGACGATCTGATGCAGTTTGCTGGCAGCGACTGGATGAGAATGGCCGAGGGAAGAAGGAAGTGGAAGGGAGGCCTATTTCCAGCAGTAGACGATTACGGGCTGCTGTAACGTCACTGAAACTTCGAAAATGTAGTTAAACCAATAAATTCATTCCCGTTTACACTTACTACTTTTTTCCAGGGGTCTTAAACATTTCAACATGGTAAGGTTAAAACGGTAGAAATGGTCTCACCGCCACCTTCTAAGGTCTTCGGTGGTGGTCCCACGATAAGTAATGTAGGTACAGTCGGTGGTAGGTCGAACCTTGCATTTTTGTTGCAAAGTCATTCTTAACGTGATGGGGTAAAGTGCGCTCGTGTTTAGGTCGATGTTCTGTCGACTGCACCCCCCATTGCTGTTTTTCCCATCTCCCGCGTAGAGCGTTCGGCCGAGCTGTTTCCGAGAATATAATGCAGAGCAGCGTAAGTGGCTTACAGCTTACGGCTGTGGCACAGGAAGTGCGCAGATGGTCCGTTTCATGCTTGGCTACACGGCTAATATTCAGGCACTCCTTAGGGATGCGTATCCTGAGGGAACTCGTAGGATTCTAGGATCTATGGAGAGGATCAATCAATCAATTCTTCCAATTGTTGGATATTTGTAGAATGATGTATTTGATAGTTTGCTTTGATAGATTGGATCAAGCTGAGGCACATAATTTTTGGCCGTTTTTAGTAAAAAACATTATATTTTTTGCAAAAGTGCGTTGTCTTCTAGCCGTGAAGGCATAAACGCTGTATTTCAAATTTATGAGTGTAATTAACTCATCTCATTAGTTACAATATAGTAACAACAAAAACCAAGAGACGAGTTACTGCTTTTTTCTCAGTGGGATAGACTAGAAAATAATCGGTGGTTAACCAACTTGCATTAAGTTTTAGGACGATAGTTAAATATGAGCCGGTGACCAACTTGCTATGTCTTCAATGGCTAAAATTGTAAAGACTATGTAATATGGGCATAAGACTCCTTATAAATTTTCATGTGCGACACTGATTTCATACATACATACATAAACTGCAGCGTCTTCCTGAGATTTCAACAGCATACTGCGATCGCCAACCCGCCTGCCAAGCGTGGCGATTATGGCAAAACCCTTAATGGTTAGGAAAACCATGAAGGAGGCCTGTGTCCTGCAATGGGCGTCGAGTGGCTGATGATGATGATGATACATAAACTCACGCCTGTATCCCAGAGGGGTAGGCAGAGACCAGGGACTGCCGCTTGCCACGATCCTGACAGATCACTTTCGCTTCCTGAACATTCATTAGTCGTTGCATGCACGCACGCCGGTGTCGGGTAAAAGGGCTGATTTGATTTATCTTCTTGGAAGGTGCAAAATCTCTGACTAGGTATATATAAAATTGTTCAGGAGGATATAAGAACTGAGAGTCTATTTAAGCTTTCTGTATCATTTGACTCACTATTTGCGGGCCACCAGGTAGCGGCCCACCTCACACGTGCTAGACCGTATAGCATAGGCCGGGCAAGTGGGCAGTGGCTTTACGGTAAAGTTATTTCCAGCTTATTTCGAGCTAACCCTTGGCAATATTGTATTTTTGGAACGGGACGCCGGGCATTGTGGACTGCCTCGTTGGTCTAGCGGTAACGTCTGAATACCATGCCTGAATAACATATTTGTACAAATGGATTCAGTCTGGGTGTATTTCCATGTTTGTGATATCCTTGCATGGTTGCTATAGCACAGGGTATCCTAGTTTGGGACCAGGGCAAGTGATTGTGTTGGGTGGAGTTATTTATTTATTTATCGTGGTAAGCGGGCGCAAATAGACGACTTCTTTTTTTGTATAAGCAGTGCGACGAATACACTTCAGGGCACAGGTTTTTTCTAAAAGAGATAGTAATAGGGGTTAAAGTATGAAATTGCCGTTTTATTGCAATAGGTTCTTTGAATTGACATAGAATCTTCATGGTTTGAGGTTTTCGAATTAAACTTTTTTCAAATGGTTTCTATGATGTTCTTTTTTTAAAAAATGTGAAACATTTGAATATCGACTTTCAATTGTTTTTGTTTTTCAATTTAGACAAGAAAGATGGATACTGCGAAAATTCGAGTGATTATGAGGCACCCATTTTTCGTATTTTTTTATTTTATTGATTTGACGCAAGTGAGTCAATATTGTGAGTCATCATAGAAACCATTTGAAAAAAGTTTCATTCGAAAACCTCAAACCATGAAGATTCTATGTCAATTCAAAGAACCTATTGCAATAAAACGGCAATTTCATACTTTAACCCCTAATATAAGAGTACGCATGTAGCGTACCCACCGTGGATCAGCAGTTTCAATTTCAAGCGTGGACATCTCAGACATTCAGGTTTCCTCACGATGATTTCTTTTACCGTTATCAGGTGCTACTGCCACTAAAAATTCACAACGTAACTTAAAATACAAAGTTATTGGATATGCTACAATTCAAACACAGAAGATGGCGCACTTAAGATGGCGCCTCACAAGGTAATTCCCATGCAAACTTGGCTTGGTTTTAATTTTCAAACGACATGCCGGATTGCTGTGAAACATTTATAATATGCCCAGAGAACACATAGGGGTTTGAATGTGGTCAGAATTACGTATAAATTTGTTAAAAATTAATTAGACATTTTTAAGAAGTTTGTATGAGAAGGCTTATGAAGCTCTACTGACATTGAATCAATTCTACTGAGCAGCGCTTAGCTAACACAATGTGGCAAACTAACTCTTGCAGTTGCAAATCGTACTATACATCTGAAAATAGTAGAAGTTTACGCGTTGTTACGAACAAATTTTAGTACAGGGGAAAACTTTGAAATCGTGAAAAAAATATCGGCTGTTAGCAAGTGTAACTGCTACTACAGATTCGGAACGTAACCGAAAATACAAAGTTATTGGATATCCTGCAATTTGAACTACCACACATAGGGGTTTGACTGTGGTTAGAATTACGCATAAATTTGTTAAAAATAAATTTGTGATTTTTAAGAAGTTTGTATGAGCAGGCTTATGAGGCTCTACTGACATTGAATCAATTCTCCTGAGCACCGTTCAACCAACACAATGTAGCAAACTAAGTCTTGCAGCTGCAAATTGCCCTATAATGTGAAAATAGTAGAATTTTACTCTTCAATACGAACAGATTTTACTACGGGGAAAAACTTTGAAATTGCGAATAAATATCAGTTGTTCCATACATTTCAATACGGCAAGTGATGCCTTTAGTTTCCCTTTTTTTAGGGTTTCGTAGTCAACAAGGAATCCTTATAGTTTCGTAGCACAGAGACGATAAGTACTAGAAAGCTGAAATTTTATTACGCTGATAAAACGGTAGAATAAAGTCTCAAAAAAAAAAATTTGTTTTGGTTGCATCCTCCTACACCTAAATTAGCGATGCATTTTTTTTCTAGCCTACACCAAAGTGTGGGGTGGTGCTGTCCACTACCAAGAACTTTTACCCCGGATCACCAGGGGTGCCCGTCCCCGAATTTTGTTCTCCACAATTTCATGAGATCCTGGAACACCTGTTATCATAAATCACGTGAATTATTATTAAGTTTCCATCTCACTAATAAATTGTAGCACCAAGCTGATCAAGCGCTCGAAATCGAAATCCCATTACATCTAATCAAATCATTTTTCCGGTATACAATAAAGAATATTCTTCTTCTTCTTCTAATTTGTAGCAACAACATCGTGTTATATTATTATTATTACCAATCGACGCAGCAGGTCGCAAAGAGGTTAGAACCTTACACGCAACAACAGATGCCGAACTTCCGATAAACGGGGGCGGCACGTCTTTTTGAATAGTAATTATGGATTTTGGTTTTCTATCCCTTACTCTTGCCTTTAATTTACTGCTTTAAATGGAACGCAACTGTAAAACATGATTATTGCAGAGACGCATGATCATCGTGCAAAATTTATGAATTTGAATTGAATATATTTTCGACTCTGAATAAAAGCCAGAAAAAACTTTGGGCCTCGATAAATTCTACTTTTAGTGGAAACCATAGAACACGCCTTGTTTAGGATTCCGTACCCAAAAGGTAAGACTGCGCTGTCCGTCCGTCCGTCCGGCAGTCACCAGGCATTAACTCATGAACCGTGATAGTTAGACAGTTGAAATTTTCAGAGATGATGTATTCACTTGCCACTATACCAACAAATACTAAAAACAGAATAAAATAAATATTTAAGGGGGGCTCCCATACAACAAACGTGACTTTTGCCTTTTTTGCTACATAATATATTAATAACGGCAACAGGTAGACGCTTGAAATATTCAAATGTTGTATAGATTATGGTACGAAACCCTACGTATGCGAATGCAACTCGCACTTGGCTGGTTTTTATTTAAGACGCATTTGAACTTGACGTCTGATTTTCCAAATGGCAAGCAAAGGCGAGGAATTCCTGGTACAGACCATACCTTTTATCTTAATAAAGACCCCTCTGTTGCAAATCTAAGAAGCTTGAAGGGACAACTCAAAAACCTATGGTGATTTTTCCTCAAAAACATGTATCAAGAATAAAAGCATTTTCGAGTAGTCTCTACTTTTAATTTACCGTGCATTTTATGGTAAACCCGTAACAAGTTACGCATATCTGCATACTTAAACGAGCCACATAAGTTTGATTGATGAAACCGACCCAAATACCGGACCGAAGTTAATAATTCAAGGAAGCGATGAAATTTTTGCTCTTAACGAATGTAGGAAAGATTTATTGCCGAGGGTCCCGTAGGTAAGTCTAGGGTTATCGGAGCTTTAAGCATCGGTTATAGCAGTGAATCTACGTGTAGTTTGTTTCAAAGCCATTGACTAGATAACATTTTTGATATCTAGACCAGATAGGAAAAATTATTATTTTATTTTAAGAACAATTTTTCATGGTGAATATCGTAATAATTATATTTTTTGCAAATATTTTCAATATTTAACGTTCAAGTCAAAATGTCTGTATGGTGATTAGCGCTAAGCAGTCATCCGTGATTTTAGAACATAGTTTCTCGAAAGCAGGAAATTTTCTTTGTCAGTAACGTAAAACTACACATCATCAGCCATTTGACGCCCACTGCAGGACATAGGCCTCCTTCGTGGTTTTCATAACCATGAGGGGTTTTGCCCTAATCGCCACGCTTGGCAGGCGGGTTGGCGATCGCAGTATACGGTTGGAATCTCAGGAATACGCTGCTGCCCGTCTCCTGGTAATTTATTTCCTTAGTCGCCTTCTACGACATCCACGGAAGGAAATAGAGTGACGCTATTCTTAATCCGGCACCACACGGCAAAACTACACAAACATAAAAAATGACGATCATTATTTTTCAATTTCAAGAACTCAATTAAAACTAAGTGAATAGCTCATACTTCACGTCAAAAATATCGACTGACCACAAAGAAAAATTAAAAACCTCCTCTCAGCCAATAAGTACGACCGCATTTTCCAACGGGAAAAAATCCGTAAATCGTTCAATTTCTGAAAACCAATAACATCCGTACAAGAGCACAATGGTTTGCTGCGATTGGCTACGGAACTCCATTTTTGTCGAGCGGCAGGCGTCAAAGAAACGACCGGCGACGGTGTGGATGAGCCAGGACTCTCTTTCTGAAATGTCACTTACATACGTCACTAAGCGGTGGTAGCAGAGCGGATTCGGGAGGTTCATTTGTTCGAATCTTGACATGTATCAATGACTTTATTTTTCAAGTTACGTACATTTGTGAAGTTTTAGTAGCAATACTTCTCGCTAACTGTAAAGGAAAACATCATGAGAAAATCTGAGTGTCTCAGGTGTTCATATGCCTCAGCGCTTGAAATTGCCAATCCGCGGTGGGAACGCGTGGTGACTAAGCCTATACTCTCTTTCTCTGAGAAAAGGCCAGTGCCCTACAGTGAGACGCTTTGATTAATTAATACGTCATTGACCGGAACACCTGGTACGTTATCCATTTGTAACCTAACTGTTAACAGTTGTCTGTTATTTGTTCATCTTAGGGCGATTGAATCTACAGAATTTAGCAAAGAATTTATTTAGTTGAAACAATTGTCAGGATTCATCAAGAATCGTCGAAAGAATATCGAGAATCATCTGGGAAGGTACTCGAGAATTTAACACTGTCAATAATCAAATTTTCCTTCACAGTTAGCGCGTGGTATTGCTCCTACGGATTTGTAAATGTACGTCACTTAGAAAAGAAAGTAATGGACACGTGCGGGGATTCGAACCCACGATTTCTTGAAAGTTAGGTAAGCGTTCTATCGACCGCGTTACTACCGCTTGAACCAAATAAGTAACTGTATCATAGATGAAAAAATACATACATACATAAACTCACGCCTGCATCCCAGAGGGGTAGGCAGAGACCAGGGACTGCCACTTGCCACGATCCTGACAGATCACTTTCGCTTCCTCAGCATTCAACGTGCATGCACGCCGGTTTCGGGTACTTTTTATCTTGCCATTTGCTAATACATCCCCTATTTGGTCGAAGAATATCCGCCTAAAGAAAAAAACAGCAGTATTAAAAGTACATACTCAGCGCTTGAAATTGCCAATCCGCGGTGCGCACGCGTGGTGATTAAGCCCATACTCTCTCGCTCGCTGAGGGAATGCCTGTGCCCTGCAGTAGGACCGAATTTCGAAAGAGACCGAATTTCAGACTGAAGTTTCATCTCTCAACAATATCAGCCTTGTTTTGGTGTACCGCGGGGTGAACCAAACGCCAGCCACTAAGGTTTCAGATAAGGTGTCTACCGACCTCAACAGACATTGTAATAAATATAATTTATCCGAAACGTGGAGAACCGAACGTGGTCTGGACTCTCTTTAATACTGTTCGTCATTACAGCTGTTATTATGAGGTTGTTAGGGTTTTTATTAAATTATCGCTCTTGAAATTATTTTCAGTAACTTAAATAGTTTTTATCGCTTGCGAAGTTGGGCACCCGGGCGACTTATCTCGAAAAAGCAGAGTATGGACATGATCAAACCGTATTCCTTATCTTTTTGAGACAACTACTGAACTTAACAACTTAAATCAGTATTGATGTGGGTAAGAATCCGAATTTTTTCCGGTATACAATAAAGAATATTCTTATCTTATCTTATCTTAAGAATGGAGCATAATGATTTTTCCGTAATTTTGTTTGTCTTATTGATATGATTTCACGAGAAAATGTCCAGATTTCATGCTTCTTTGAAAAGCCCGCTCCAAATGTCTTGTGAACTTCTTGCAAATCTTGTAATCATTAGACTATGAAAATTGTGTATCACTACCACTTAGCTAGTTGCACAAATGCGCTTTTGTGAAACTAGCTAAGTGCTCGCAAACCAACGCAGCGCCCGTATTCGCAGAGTAATAATCAATACATCTGTCAGCATCATAAATACAGTAATGAAGACTTACACGACTTACACATTCCGAACGTACGAGTATTTCGTCCAACTAATGTCTTTTTGTCGCCAGTTTTCACTCGCTCACTATGATTGTGAGCTGTTCGCGTATATAATATACGATGCACGCCTCAGTAGGCAGCTATTCTCTTGCATAATTTACATACTCAGATTGCTCTTCAGTCTTTAAGTTGATTAGTTTCGTTTGAAATAGAACAGTACCCAATGCCAGGAAACGCCAAGTGTTACTCCCCTTTTAGCATTCGCATGCTCTTAAAAATAAACCGCGTTGTTGTAGTCTACTTCGTAATTGTAACTTAATGTATTGTTAAAGTAATGAAATGAAAAGTTATTTTTTGCAATGTTGAAATTCTTGTGATACTTATTCGAAGGAAAATCTGATCGATATTGCATACTAATGTACTCTCATGTATAGGGAAGTTACAGATACTTAAATGCGTAGCTTACCTCCAGTATTCACGTTACTCTTTTATTTAAAAACCTCAATATGGGAGGTTATCTGTCTGTCAAGTCCATTTTTCTCAGGAAAGGCGAGCTACCAAGTAGAAATTAAAGCCTTTTTTATACGAAGCCGCTGCCAGTATCACTGGCAGCCAGCACTGGCTTGATATTGGCCTTGTATAAACAATTTTTCATGTCAAGTCAGCGCTGGCTCACGAGCGAATATAGCGCCCGTCTATTTTTCAAGCCAGTGACCTCCGCCCCCGCCAACACCTCAAACCCCGCGCCAGCGTTGCGAACATGTGTAGACGTGCACGTACATGTGCACACCACAAGAAAGATGCAGGCGGACTGGCTTCATCTAAACAACACAAGCCAATCCAGCGGTGGCTTGGCTTGTGTGGCTTGTGGCTTGGCGTGACGCCAGCTTCGTTTAAGCCATACTTATGGTCAAGTACTAACGGTCCTTTCAAAATGTGAGAAAGCGAATTCGAGAACTCAATTAATATAAATCAACTCAAATCAGATATGCGGTTTATTTTTCATCATCGAATCATCTCTTCTCATCCGCATCCACAAATTCTTCCGCAGGGTTACCAACGTCAACCATCATAGGGTTGCTGGTCTATTTATTTGCTAGGTTTCGTTTTCTTATGGAAGACATCGTCTCACTCTTACTAATGCCGCTTGCAGATGACGCCTACACCTGTGCCAGTACTGCTATTGTGCATGAAGTTTCATCTTTTCCCTTAGTGTAAGTTTAGACGCTCTTGCTCAAGTCCATTTTATTTAAAAAACTACCACACGTCCGACGTCGTCCGCAAGTGACATAAACGACGATGTGAAGCTACTGCACCTTTGTAAGACAGCAATCCGAACGGTCGCAAACGCGCACGCGACACTGTCTGCCGCGCGCCTACATAATCACATACTTTCGTTTCGCATAAAAACTGTGCCGCGGTTGCATGGACGCGCAAACTTTCAAAATTTTACACACCACTTGATGATGCGTCTCCTGTGACTGGAGGTTTTGCACTACGCCTAGTAGAGTTTCTTACGTGACTCATGCTCTATCGCGTCACAATTTAATTCTTCACAAATCAGACTTTTTTAAAAGTAAATACTGTGGGCGTCGGCGGATACGTCGTTAAAAAGAAAACATATTCAGCGGTAGAATAGAACGCCGGCCTCACATTCGGGAAGGACGTGGGCTCGTACTCGAAGTACCAATAACTTTGTTTTCTATGTTACGTACATTTGTGAAGTTAGTAGTAATGCCACTCGCTAACCGTGAAGGAAAACATCGTTAGGAAACCTGAGTGCTTGAGGTGTTTACTCATCGCTTGACATTGCCAATCCGCGGTGGCCACGCGTCATAATGAAGGTCTTACTCTGGCTCTCAGAGAGAAGGCCTGTGCCCTGCAGTGGGACGTATAAAGGCTGCAAAAAAAAAAAAGAATATGTACTGAAGTTTGCGCATTTGCGACAGTTGCGATACTATTTTTTTCGTTTCATTTACCAGTACCTGCAGGAGGCTGCGGGTAGGTACACCAAGTGTGATAACAGTGATAAGTCCTTTAATGCTATTAATAATAAAATTAGCAGACGCGTTATGTGGTCGATAATTGAAGAAAATTTGACAATGATTGGACAGCATAAATTAGTAAACGCAAACAGTTACTAATGTTAATTCAAAACGAAGGTTAGCACCGATCAAAATTCGGTTCCAGTACGCAAATAAATTGAAATGGAATACTTGCGCTGCAAACTAAAATAATTTTATGGTATCCGTTTTTAAAAACAAACAATTTGTAAAGAGCAGGATTATGGGACAATCGAAAATGATGGTGAAAGATATTGTATGCCTGCAGGAACCGTGTATTGTATTGAATTTAAACTATTAACATTTTAGAAAAATTAACAAATGGGCAGTTATACACGTAAAAATTTTATGTTGTACAACAATTTGAGGCACTAATAATTTCATGTTGATAGTGAATTTTTATTTTAAATCCTACTACATATACATAATATTATAAATGTGAAACTTTGTGAAGATGTTTGGATGTTTGTTACTCAATCACGCAAAAACGGCCGAATGGATTTAGATGAAATTTGGTATGGAGATAGTTTGAGATAGTTTGTTAGTTTGTTTGATAGCTTCCCGGGGAAGGACATAGGAAGGACGTATTTCATCTCGGATATTACTCACTCATTCCATGCGGACGAAGTCGCGGGCAAAATCTAGTCTAGCGGTCTCACATAGAATAAAATAAATAAATAATGCATATACGTAGGGCTTCTCTCAGAGAAAGAGAGGCTTAATCACCACGCGTGCCTACCGCGGATTGGCAATTCCAAGCCCTAGGTATATGTATATAAAATAATGTCTATTTTACTACACATACAGGCGTAAAACCTCATTAAATTAAAACTGTAAAGAATAGACTAGTATTGAAATATTGAAAAAAAATTCGAAAGTTATAGAACGAAAGTGTTTGATAGAATTTAATGGTCATGTTTTAACAATTCTGCAATTTAGAGATAACTCAGTAGAGAGAGACGGACCCTTCTACATATTGAACGTAATTAAGTTACAATATATTAGTGTATTTTTGCCAATAAATGTGGTTTACGTTCACTTTAAATTATATACATTATTTGTACACTTAGGTACACGTTTTGTATTTTGCCTGTTTCATCAATAGATCCATTTATTTGTGAAGAAGTGGGCGGAAAACTGTAACCTCCAGTAAACTGTGTAATTATCCTTCCTTTTCAGACCGCATAATAATAAAATGTACCCTAACTAACGAGCTCGACGTGACTGCTTTATGAAATTTGCCGGTTTATTGTTCGGCAAAAATATCTATTGTACGGTCGAGAGTACCTTTATATTTTAGTTGTAAAGTCGCCGTTACCTAAATGATTACATGCGTTCAGTTTTTATTTAGATTATGTATTATACTAAGGTTTTTTTATTTTTTTGAATAATTAAAAAAAAATTCACGTATGTAACGTCACTGATCACTAAGTTTACGTATGTTAAGGTTAACACTCATACAGAACTAACCCCCCCCCCATACACAAACTTCCCGTCCACTTTCAATTCAATTTAACTGAAATATAATATTAATCATCTTTGTTTTTTAGGGTTCCGTACTCGAAGAGTGCCAAACGGGGCCCTATTACTAAGACTTCACTCTCCGTCTGTATGTCTGTCTGTCCGTCTGTCTGTCTGTCTGTCCGTCCGTCTGCCTGTCTGTCTGTCTGTCTATCTGTCACCAGGCTATATCTCATGAACCGTGATAGCTAGGCAGTTGAAATTTTCGCAGATGATGTATAATTAAAACTACTAAAAACAGAATTAAGTAAATATTTAAGGGGGCTCCCATACAACAATCTTATTTTTTAATAATTTATGAATTAATAACGGCAACAGGTAGACGCTTGAAATATTCACAGAATAATGAGTTCTATATTCGCTTCAAAAATAAATAAATAAAATAAATATTTAAGGGCGGCTTCCGTACAAAAAACGTGATTTTTTGTCGTTTTTTCTCGATCTTTGTGTCAAAGTATAGATAATGGTACGGAACCCTCCGTGCGCGAGTCCGGCTCGCACTTGGCCAGTTTTTGTTTTTGGTTGATATCTATTTTTGGGCTAAATAACAAAGATAAATTAACATAAACAGGAAATAATGTCGTAACTGCAAAAGAAAATATTTTGTTTAACGGGCACTGGGTAGCATATATTTGTTAGCGACTACCAAGTTAACTGACGAATAAAGCTTATTGACAACAAAACTAACCAACCGGTAAAATGCGTTCTGCTAAGTCCGACAAGGAATGTGTCACTTGATACGAACCAACGATTGCCGTGATGTGTTTACCTCCGATCGCTTGCATGAGTGCTAGAAATATTGCGGTATAATCTTTCTGAAAACATAAAAATAGAACTTACGAGTAATTTCACATGTGGCAATGTTGTGTGTGCATGCTTTAGACCACAACTTAGTACTCATGTCATATTATTACTTTTATATCGTGTTATGGTTGTGATCTGTTTTGTACACCAAATAAAATAAAATAAATAATAAATAAATTTAATTTAATAGTCGGGAAATACTGACTCAACGAGAATTTATCAAATCCAATCAAATAGAGATACATATTAGAGAAAGATAGGGATAGGATCCAGACGTATTTGTCATAATCCATATTTTTAATGACTCGCGATGCTCTTAGAATGTTATATATTAGACGGGTCTAAGATTATTATTTATTTATTTTACCTAATGAATAATCGCGATTAGACCTAACAATACAACTTACGAGGAATTTAATTTAAGAGTCGGGAAATACTGACTCAACGACCTTTTATCAAATCCAATCAAATAAAGATACATATTAGAGAAAGATACGGATAGGATCCAGACGTATTTGTCATAGTACATATTTTGTAAAGACTTGCGATGCTCATACATTGTTATATATTATAATTTATTTATTTATTTATTCTACCTAATGAATATTCGCGATTAGACCTGTGGCGAGCACATGTCAACTCTGCGCGCGCACTATAAACTCCAACATTCCTGCATCGCGCAAGCAAAATGTTTCACATGACATACCATAAATATAACGTCCGACGAATATCAGTTGGACCGGCCGTCCCCAGGCATACGATCTGCCTGGCGGGAAATTTCCCTTCATAGTGGAAGAGCACGATCACCCGCTCTTCCCTATAGTGGTGACCCTCGACAGAACAATGTCAACCTTCCTTCGCTCTCGCATCACCCCACATACAATCAGTCTCAAAGCAAGGCCAGAATCCTCTTCCCTCTCACCTCATCAGTTCCACTACAGTCAACGCACCGACTACTGGTACTGATGGTGAACTCCCCCAACCCCTCGGCACGGCAGCCACACAGCAACAGCGCACGTTGCCAGTGGTACAGCAGCCTTCACCGGTTCCTACCACATGCGCGCTCCCCATGGTACTGTCGCCGGTGAAGTAACTGTTAGCCGCCGAACACCCTCAACCGCTAGTCGACTCACTGACTCAGCGCCTCCTGGCACTTGCAGGCTTTAGAGCACAGACTTCGATTCCTATCAGACCTAGCTATGCGTAGCTACGGTCTTGAAGGGGAGTGATGTGGCGAGCACATGTCAACTCTGCGCGCGCACTATAAACTCTAACATTCCTGCATCGCGCAAGCAAAATGTTTCACATGACATACCATAAATATAACGTCCGACGAATATCAGTCGGACCGGCCGTCCCCAGGCATACGATCTGCCTGGCGGGAAATTTCCCTCTATAGTGGAATAGCACGATCACCCGCTCTTCCCTATAGACCCTTTTAATATATAACCATATTTGTCATGTAGATAATGCTAAATTTTGTGGAAGCATTTTTAGGTACTCTTCACGCATCTCTGGTAAGCGTAATATATTTTTATGCCTCGTTGGACTAGCCGTTCAAGCGCTTACTACCAAGATAGATGTCGTGAGTTCGACTCCCACTAGGGGCCGCCGTACATTTGTGCAAACGGCCTCGGCCTGGGTGTATTTCCACGTGTGTGATGTCCTTGCCTGGTTACCATAGCACAGTGTAACCTACTTTGGGACCAGGTCAATTGATTGTCTGGACGTTATTAATTAATTTATTATTATTTATTTTAGAGATTTTCCTGTATAACATTATACAATTTTGTCGTTGTTGGAAAGTTAAATTTAACTTTCCATTCCAATAATAACTCAAAGTTGTAAACGCTTCATCATCAGCCATTTGGCGCCCACTGCAGGACATAGGCCTCCTCCATGGTTTTCACAACTATGAGCGGTTTTGCCATTTGTAAACGCTTATAACAATTCAATTCTGTTTTATGCCCTCACTGCACTGATTATCCAGTACCATTTCGCCAATGTCACGTATTAGACAAGACTACGCATGTAACAAAATCTCGCAAATAGTAAGCAATAAAATGCTAAAACGCTACCCAGGGCCAGGCTCTGAAAACACCGCACAATAACACAGGGTAAATATTAAGGATGTAGCGCCCGCAAGACGTACCAGTTTAAGCAAGAGGGATATTATGGCTTGTACATGGTCGTTTCACATCGTTCGGTGATTATAAAGTGATTTTATTGATTTTTTTACTTCACTGCAGTTGTTGGTTTCCTGTCGAGCCTTGTTATAGAATTCTCAAAGTGAATCGGCGTGTTTACAAGATACTGTGTAGATTAATTGATATCTCGCGTATACTAACGTGAATTTCCTGCAGACTACATAGATTTGTGTTAGGGATGTTTGTTCAAAGACACCGAGGAAGTACACTTAATTATTAAAAACAAACATAAACATAAACATTTACATACAGGCACATACATTGCTTCTGGCCCCACACTAGGATACCCTGTGTCGTATTATTATTACTGGTTTAATGGCACGTTTAATCGATTATTACTCCAATGAGGATGGAATAAAATGTAAGTAAACTATCGGCTCCGGTCCGGGGCTCAATTCAACTCAATGTTTAGCACAATGTGTCAAAGCAATGTGTAAATTACCTTCTGTGATTGGATTGTCTCTAACACTTGCGTATGAACAAAAAAAACGCCGTTAAATTATTTGTTCTTCAAACTAATATCAGATACAAAATCTTACAATCAAACTGAAGACAAATGACTATCACAACATCCGTCATCCGCTTAGAAAGACCCACTCATCGACACCTCGATGTCTCAGAACACAACACATATAAGACATGCGGCAGCTATTAGAGAATCGGAAATGAAAATCAAGAGACCTGACATTGGCCGTGAACTAATAGTTTTCGCTCGCGCCGAGAAAGCAAACTGCGGTGTCGAAGTAGCATAGACTTGTAAGATCGCAGAAAGTCAGCATCTCGTTAAGGTGAGGGTTCTACACTTCTTTGTAAGCGTCAAGGTTGTGGGACCACTCCAGCCAGCTTGTCTCTTTCCTGATAGCCAACAGTGCTGTATTGTCACTACAGACCCCATACAATGAGTTCTCAATTTAGTTCCCGTAGATATTTTTGCGATCCATAAGCGCAACTGGGGGCTAGGGCCTTCCCTATTTGCTGAATCATTTGACACGGGTGGTCTACAGAGGACTAGGCGAGTCAAACCTAACACCCCTGACGCAATGAGGGACAACCCAAACCTTAAGGCTCTTAATAAAACTTTAGTCGTCAATTATAAATCTGCACGATATCTCGAAAGTAGCTGGATCTCTAGGGTAGTAATAGAAAACGCTATATTTAATTTTATGCTTCCCATTTTCTAAATAATCCTTCAAATTCATCAATGGGCTAGGTTGAGCTGAACGAGTAAAGATAATTGTTTTGCTCGCTTCCCTCTCACAAAAATTTCGATGACTGTCTTTCAGTTGCATTCGATATTACGTCCAACTTACTGACTGCCTCGTTGGTCTAGCGGTATTACGTCTGATTACCAAGCCGGAGGACATGGGTTCGATCCCCACTGGGTGCCGCAGTACATTTGTACAAATTCCCTCAGTCTGGGTGTATTTCCATGTTTGTGATGTCCTTTCCTGGTTACCATAGCACAAGGTATCCTAGTTTCGGAAGTTATTATTATTAACTACCGCAATTAAATTGGGATGTCCATTGTTTTCCTATTTTATAGCAAGCTGAATATGCATTGTCAGTAACGTCGAGTGACCTACATCTTCTTTCTTCATTCAACTTTTTAAATTCTTAACAGATTGAGATCATGTCGTATAATTATATCATCATACGAATTATGTCAGTCGCACTGCATAAGATAAGACAAGAATATTCCTTATTGTACAGACCAGAAAAAGTTACAGTGCCTGTTATAATAATACGCCGTTATTGAGCAGACTCTCTGTGATTTACTATTTCCCTCTGCGGCCATATTTAAAGATGGCGGCTTGACAGAAACTGGTCCGCGGGCGATGATTAAATCTAATCATTTTCACTTATGCTAATATCGAATGCTCCTACGATATTGCTTCTTGGTTTGTAGTAGGAAATTTATTGTTTTCTCTTGTGTGTTTTATGTCTAAAATATAAATACATTCATAAACTCACGCCTGTATCCCAGAGGTGTAGGCAGAGACCAAGGACTGGCGCTTGCCACGATCCTGACAGATCACTTTCGCTTCCTCAACATTCATTAGTCGTTGCATGCATGCACGCCGGTTTCGGGTACTTTTTATCTTGCCATTTGCTAATACATCCCTTATTTGGTCGAAGTATGTTCGCTTGGGTCGTCTCTTACCAGCCCTTCCACCCATATTCGCTCGATATATTTGTTTCGTCAATCTTTCTTCCTTCATCCTCTGCACATGTCCAAACCAACATTCCTTTCTCAATTCTAGTCACTACATCTTCTTTCAGTCCACAACGTTCTCTTATCCAACAATTGCGTACCCTGTCACTCAAAGACACCAGACATACTTCTCAAGGACATCATTTCTACTGCATTAATCCTACTATCTTGCTTCTTTTACCATACCCAAGTCTCGCTACCATACATAAGTTAAGCCAGCACTCCATTACGGATAGCCAATTAAAATATATATGAGAAAATAACAGATTTGGTTAGTAGGTAGACTACCAGCCGGATAAGTCAACAACACATTACAATTTGTCCTAGGTTCCGAACCCTTAAGAAAAGGTGGCGATCATTATAAATAGTAATAGCATGCTTACGATGTAAAAATATTTGGCTTAAAAAGTCTAAAATACCCTAGGATTAAATGTTGTCTGGAGCGGTGGCAGCCTAGTTCGTAGAACATTGGACTCGGAAGCGAAAGATCCAGATTCAATTCCCAGTGCGGGCATGTTCCTATGACTTTGATTTTCAAGTTATGTATATTGCTGAATTTAAAGCAGCAATACCACTCGCTACCTGTGAAGGAAAACATCGTGAAAAATCTGAGTGTCTAAGCTATTCACATACCCCAGCGCTTGAAATCGCCAATCCGCGGTGGGCACGCGCGGTGATTAAGCCCATACTATCTGCTTGATAGAAGGCCTGTGCCCTACAGTGGGACGTGTATAGGCTGCTTAAGTGTTATATCTTTCTCAATTGACTTTAAAGGTTTGTTGTACGAACTTAAAAACTAACATCCATTTGTATTCTTAGTGATGTTCTTATGCTTTGTTTCAGGTCCGAAATGGCATCCGACATCACATCACATATAACGAGGACGTCATTCTTATGGCTACTCTTAGCTTTGATAAACGTGAGTACTTTCGAATGATTTACTAGCGTTAAGGTCAACCAAAAAGATAACTTACATAGAGCGTGGTCATTTTCAGTGAAAGTCCAATGTGCAATATTGAGCTTTACTTTAACTAAATAAAAGTTGTTTTTCATGGACACTAAGTAATCACTTTTTTCGTTTTCTCAATCTGAGGTAGGATATTTTTTAGGATACTTACTACCCCTCAATAGCTAAAATGTTCAAAACTTTCATAACAGAAACCGCAAATAAAAATTTGAATCAATCTACTAGAATCGCAACGGCCCCATTGAAACAGTGCGCTTTTTTTTCCTCTCGACGCGGATATGCGTCGAGAGCGAAAAAAAGCTACCCTAGAATAGTGTAAGTGTGTTAGGTAAGCAGAACCGAAGCGCCGGCCTTGGCGAGGCCAAACAGTGTGACCCAACCGGTTTACAATGTCCCCTTGCCTGTTAGCAGCCTGTTGCAGTATGGTGCTTCTTGATTTAGACATGTAATCGAAGATCCGCTCTATTTCGCTCGGCGCGGCGCAGGAGCGTCCGGCGACATACATAGCTGGCATATCGCACGCGGCTAGTGGAGCGAATGTGTAAAAACGCAAATGGATGGCGAAGTCTATGTCGACTTGGTAGGTATGGTTGGCAGAGGCGCTCAGGTGATGGGGATGTAGGATTTTTTATGGACCGTGAAATAAACATACTCGTATGACATAAGGTTATGTTTCACAATGTCTGGCTGGATAAGTTCTACGGACCAGAATGAATTCGCATAAGATAACCAGAATTTTTCAATAGTCTGTGAAGTTCGTAGAAAACTAGAAACAAACGAATTTATTGTCAAAACATGAAGGCTTCTGACTGAACCTATTGCTGTTCACCTAAAAAGGGGCATGTTATGACTACACCGATGTCATAGCATAAAAAGTACCTCTGAATCGTGGACTTCCGATTACTTAAACCAATTTTTTTAGTGTGAGGAGACAACAACCGACTAATTCAATAATTGAGGAGACAATAATTATATTTTGTATACGTTATTTATTTGTATTTCATTTCAGATCTCCTAGTAGAGCCGCTGATTAGAGTGACCGAATAACGGTGATATATTCGTCAAGTGGTGCGAAACTAAAATTTAGATTCATCGGGTCATTTTCTTAAGTCATTTTTTTGGTGTCTAAGTTAATATATTCAGCCAGACTTTTTACGATTATGTATGCCATTTCAAATTCATTATGTTCAAGCCCAATCAAAAACTAGTTCTTAGCTGTAACAGTTATATTTTGATTTAAATTATTTTGAAACCCTAGCCTACTATCTATTAATGTATTCCTATTATCTGGCATCTTCGGCAATCTACGACACTGTGAACCGTATTTATGTATAATTAATTAAAGATGGGGTTTATATGCTAACTGTACGTAACGGTTTAATTACTTTGCAATTGATTTCAATGATTTCTAGCAATTTTATGTCACGGCTTCAGTCAGCGCTGCGGTGAAGTGTGGTTTTTCAACACGTCATTTGGCTTGACTAAGTATGCTGTAAATCATTGCAATTGTGTGCCACCACCGTTAGAAATTGCGCGTCGATAAGTGCAACTAAGGCCGGTTAACAATAGGCGTCATTTAGTACATCTAAAATGACATTATTTTGCGAAATGTGGATGGCGGAACTTTGAACGACTTGACCAGGGGAATGCCCCAAGGCTATATTTTGGGGCTGTTCCTCGTCATACTATAATTTGGAGATATTATTTCGATTGAAATGCGTGCAACGTAATATATAGTGATACATATACGCCACGCTACCTCCGCGTGTCGAATAATGTCTAGAGTCAATTGGGATCGGAAAAATTCCAAAACATAAAGAATGTAATATGTAGAAAATAGCATTGAATTGGCTACTTTATTTTGCGCAATACACAATCTTTATGTAATTGACACGGCCTACTCTGATGGCATGTGCAAATATTGAGCCCCCAGTTTATAGACAACACGGATTAGTAAATAGCCTACTCGGTTATCTAGACTCTCCCTTGTTTGCTTATTAGTTTTTGTTTATAATGTCATTCTTGAGGTAGTAAGTGGTGGATGTTGCATTTCAGTTGGTATCGATGTGCTGTGAATTAGACTTGAGACACCAGATCACTCCGAACACGCACAGCTTAGCTTGGGGATAACATAATAGCCTAAAGCACAATTTATAGCTGGTCAATATGTACGTTTAATATTTGACAGTTATTTTCGTAAAGTGAGCAATGTTCTTTAAGACTTTTGCGGTCACCTTGCACTTAATTTCGTAAAATCAAATGCGACGTGACCAAAAATAAGAATAATATACTTTTTAAAACAATCGTGGTTGCAGGAACATAGACATAATTGTAAAAAAACGGGATTGCTACAACTATTATTAAGTTATTTTCGTTCCCGACATTTAGGCCGTTGCATGCATATAAACGCAAGTAAATTAATAATCGTGGTAAGAATCCCAATAATTTTTTTTTATTTATTTTTATTAGGAAAATAAACAGTAGTACAACAATGACTAACCATAATTTATTATTATTATTAATTAAGTGTAAAAAAATATAAGTGAGTAAACAGTAAGACAGAGTTTAGATTGTATCATCTATTGTCATCTGTCTGTTGGTTAATCATTCGATTCTCTCTAAATTCTCTGCACTATCCGTCCCATTTAAAATCATCTCCCTTCCGAAGAGGGAACAGAATTTCCTTTACGCGAAATTGCAAGTCAAAGCGCTTATTATTATGATAATAACAGTTACAGTTACAGTATTCAAAGCAACTGTAACAGGCGTGATCTGTTGAACTGTGAAACTGTCTTATGGACCGTACGCCTCTAGCTTGCATAATGACATCCCTAAGGAGGCTAGCTCTTCAAAATTGTTTACTGCAGGGTTGGTACTTACTGCTGTGTTAAGACCACCATTGTTATCTTTAGCTTTATGATCACACTCCGAACCGATGTGGTAGGAATACATTGATAACCAAGTTCTTGTACAAATCGCAGAATATATAGAAGTCAGATGCATAAGCAAAAGCAGCCTATATACGTCTCACTGTAGGGCACAGGCCTTCTCTCAGGGAGAGAGTATGGGCTTAATCATCACGCGTGACCACCGCGGATTGGCGATTTCAAGCGCTGAGGTATATAAATAGCTCAGACACTCAGGTTTCCTCACGATGTTTTCCTTCACGTTAGCGAGTGGTATTGCTGCTATAACTTTACAAATGTACATAACTTAGAAAAAAAGTCATAGGAATCGAACCTGGGTCTCCCGCTTCCGAGTCCAATGTTCTACCTACTAGGCTACCACCGTTCGCCAGTCAGATGGCGTAACTCATATTGATGGCAGGAAATTTTCACTGATGTGAAAATTTGCTAGTACAAGGTTTGTATTAGGGAGAATTTTTGGAAAATCGCATTATTAGATTGAAACCGTATACCGGGGTTGGGTCGCTAGTATGTATAATATATTTGTTTGACCACAGCCCGTCGAATCTTAAAATGGATTTACCCAGCAATTTTTATTTCAATTGAGACCTGTTGGGTTTTTTACGCAATATTAACTACAACCCGAAAACAGCGATAACATTGTAATTTGACATTGAACAAAATGAATGTAAATTCGTCACGTTGAAATAAATTTTTGATTTCTTCGCACATAAATTACCTGTCGAGAAGCATTTCATTATCGCAATTCTAAATCAACTAGCAAGAGGCCTTCTCCAACTCATTATTGAAACGGCTAAACATGTTTTATTCCAGCGCCGTCCGCTGATTGTACACTGTTAGCTCAGTCCAGCCCTAGACTAGGTCCGATCACGTACTGAGCAGCCATCCAACAATACCGTACTACCAAGTTTATTTTACCTTTCAATCAATCTAAAGTCTACTCTAACACTTTGTTCATAAAGATGATGTAAGACTGTATATCCAAGATGGCAAACAGTTGTCTACATGCATGTAATGAGTCGTGAAAGTCGTGTGAACCGACCACGCGGCCTGGGAGCCATTGTCTATACCGGACAGGCACTAATCAGGGTCAATTACGATTGGTTAATTGTATAGTTCGCTAATGGTTCTTATTAGTGCGTCGAAAGAAGCGTAATGAGCGTCCGCCCTTCCATTGGTTGGAAATTGGGTCAGTGGGTACGTTAGTCTCTGGTTGCCTAGTAGTTAATTCTTCCATGCATTGTTCATTCCGTGTGGTTGGCGAACAATGAAATTGCACTTCAGCTTCTAATGCACTGTCTAGGAATTGAATTCCAGTTATTTATTCCATTAGTGCAGGCTCTATTGAAAAGAAAACTCGAGTTTATTGCTAAACCGCAGCTACCTTTATGCTTCTATCATTACCGCTACATCGCCAGCCGGCGCTTTTTGATTTGCTACAGAAGAGACGAGATACATGGTGGTTTTTACGCCACTACAGCTGAAGATGTTTTGTTTTAATTTTATTTTTAACACGCTTCTTTGGTATTGCATGTAACTAACAGACTAAGGCACTATGTCGTCCTTCAGTTTTAACGTTCTTCTTATTAATTGTATCGATTTGAAACTTTGCAAGTGATTACTTTGCTATGTGATTTGGATGACAATACAATAATTTGGTAACATCGAGCTTTGCTAGTGATGGAATTTCTAGTAGATTCTGTCCTCTGTGCTATCTGTTTTTAGTCTCTCAATGTTTTATGTCAAGTTAACTTTAACAGCAGCAATAGCGTACAGATCAGGTGTTGTTTATTTAGGTGGTGCTAATGCAGAACTACATATAACTGTGATGGTTTAAAACAAATAATTATTAATAAAACTGAATAAATTGCGTTCTTGGTAATGCACTAAAAAGTACTAGGATTTTTTTTCCCGGTTTCATAATGTTCAAAAAAGTCAATAAGCGTGAGAAAAATGTATTACAACAAAAACTGTTAGGTACTAATCAACAGCAGAATAGAATTAAAACTTTCACCTCCAAACCTTACATGTTTTTTATGTCATGTGCTCTGGTGCACAATAAAGAATATTCTTATGTTATCTTAAAAATCACACTGTATTCAACAGTTCGCAATACAATAACACGCAGGTCAAGGTCAGCGTTTGCAGGCGGCGCGCGTCACGATCAATGTACACGGTAAGTCTTAACAGGTCCCAATTTGCCGTGCATCTTCCGATGAATAATACATAGTGGTGGTACTGCCAACAATAAAGCCTGGGTTCAGTCGCATGTATACGTGACAGGCATACCTGCGAATTGTAGCGGTTCTAGTACGATTGTCCCTTCTATGGATAGGGGTAGTTAACGGCACGAATCTGCTACAGAAAGTAATGAGGAATAGCTAATGTTTCTTTGAATTGTCACAAATAGATAAAGCATACATAAATATACTAAGTACTTTCAATAAATTCGGCAGTGCAAGGACCTCGGTCTGGGTGACACAGGGCATTGTTGTTCAAAATCAAGATGGAAATCATCGTGAAAAAATCGGAGGAGGACAAAATTGTAAAGTCGAAGCAGAGCTGGGCTCAGTCAGGAAGGCCTTTATACTTTTAGTAATGACACGAGTTCTGGTTACGCTATATTATTGTGCAAAATCTAGATGGAAAATATCGTGAAGAAATCTGGATTTTTCAGGCTCAAATTGTAAACTTGAAGCTGAACCCCGAGACAGGAGGCCGACCTCTTATCCAATCGGTCAGCTTTAGTAACGGAAAATTCGACGATTCGCGGATTCCACTCGGAGATGAATATGCAGATCTTATGCTGAATTGCTGACGGTCTGCCTCGGAATGCTAACGGTCGGAATACTTTGGCAATTGTTGGGGCCCATAAGTGGTCATATGTTAAAAGTCATCGTGTGTTTTAGAAGAAAGAAAACTACTATATTATACGCAGTTTAGGTATATCACCTTTTTGTTGTCCAGATCTCAAACTTTGTAAAGTCACTATTTATGTACGTGCACATGAACCTACAGTATTTAAGTAATTTATTATTATTACGTGTAAGTAATGATGTCTATTAATATTCGTATTTGGACCCTACCCTGCTGTTTGACTGTTTCTATTTTAATTTTATTTGGTGTACAAAACAGATCACAACCATTACACGATATAAAAGTAATAATATGACATGAGTACTAAGTTGTGGTCTAAAGCAAGGTCGTTTTTGGAACTCAAAATTTTTAAAAACCTATTTAGAGGCTAAAAATTCCACCCATGCCGGGACTTGAACCCGCGACCCCTGGCTGACCGTGTTAGCGCTCTCCCAACTGAGCTAATGGGCAAGTGCAGGCATCAGCGAGATTTCGAGCCTCTTTACAAAATTGTTAACAAGTAGGTATATTTAAATATGTTTTTTACATTAAATATGGGAAATATTTAAAGTAGGTATAGTAATTGACTAAACTGAATATTATGGAACTCCTTATTTAAATTTTTTAACTCCGTTTAACGTCAATAGCGTTAATGTTGAATGATGAAATCGGTCTTTAATACTCACACGTTTCAACTTGGGAGCGGGACTCGAAACCAAAACCGGCGAAGCTATCGTCTACCAATGATATAACGAAGCCACATTTGCTACTCGCAAAAACTTTAGCACAAAATTACAAGACTAATTTCACTTGAACAGTTTTTTTCCTTCTTCATATTAACCTTTTTACCGCGACTCCGACCGCGGCAAGAGAAGTGACTGCTGTATATTATAAATTTAAATTTGGAGAGGGTGACACATACGCTGCGAGGAAAAGATGGGGAGTAGCTCTGAAGAATGTCATAAAAGTTGTGGCTTGGCTTAGTTCTTACGATAGCCGTTTTCACATCCTACAAACTAGAAACTAGTGTCAATAATCTAAGAGTGTAATCGATCTCCACTAAAAAACTCCTTTTTGTAGGTTCTTGGACCTAGTTTTTAGACTGTAGGTTCTGAAAATCGCTATCAACATTATAAATATTTATGATGTGCAAATTCTTGCAAAAATATATTCTAAATTAGTAGGTACAATTAGGTAGCCCCTTAAATAACATCTGTAACCTGCAGGGGTGTCCTGGATGCCATACTTTGCCACCATCCCTATAACCTCCTTCGCCTTATCTACAGCACCTCTTTCTCCATTAGAAATATGGTTTATATAAATCGATTTTAATTTTCAAAGTACTAGTAGTAGCGTCTGCTCTACGTACAAACAAACGTGTAAAATATTAGTGGCCATATTGTAGGAACACCTGCTCCATACTCAAACGTTATTTGAGTAAGTTCAACGACTTGGGCGATTCTCAAATGACTGGTTTTTAGGTCTATTTGTATCAAGGTCATTACGGCGTAGCGACAGAGGCCCCAGCGAGAAGTCATAACATCGGAAACCGAAGAAGATCCAAAAATGGCTTGAGATTCTGAAATATTGTTAAATACTAGAAATGTATCTATTCAAACACTAACCTTTAACCCTCAGAAAATAGAGCTCAAACTAAAGGACTACAGCGCCTTTGACAGGTGTGACGCACATTAACTGGGTCGAGTTTCACAAAACTACAATTCGTAGTTTATTGTGACAATTCGAGGTACCCTGCGTAGCAGAGTCTACTGGTTAATCTGTGGGTTAATCTTCTTCACAATATATATCGAATTGTCATAGTAAAGCATGAATTGTAGTTCTATGAAACACACGCCTTATTGTAGGTAAATTAACTGTACTACCTATTGTGCGACAAAGTTTCGAATGTTTGTCGAATGAAACGTTTCAAAATTCGAAACGAATAGTCTTAAAAGCGGCGTTTCGCTGAAAATTTTAATAATAATTTAGGGTTCCGTAGTCAACAAGGAACCCTTATAGTTTCACCATGTCCGTATGTTTGTGTGTGTGTGTCTGTCCGTATGTCTGACCGCGGCTTAGCACAGAGACGACAAGTATTAGGGAACTGAATTTTGGTATAAGTTTGGATATACATAATTTTATTACGTTGACAAAACGGTAGAATAAAATCGCAAAATTTATTTATTTTTTGGTACGTCGCCTACACCTGCAATTTTTTTTTGCGCCTACACCATAGTGTGTCGGCGTTGCGTTGTTAGATTGTTCGTTAAAAAATATGGTGGGTGTAGGCAGACCAATTTTTTATTTAGGGTTCCGTTTGCGAAATATTAAGCTTTAAAGCCCAATTTTTTGTCAGAGTAGGGTGTGCCCCCACCTCAACTGGCTAAAGGGTTGATTTTAGAAACTTGAAATAATTCAGAGCAGTAGCACATATAACGAATATAAAAGGAAAACTAACACGTCTTATTAAGCTTTACAAGTTATCGAGTAATAGGCGACCAAGTTATAAAACGAAAACATCGTACAAAAACCAATGAAAATTAATTTGATGAAGTTGTTAGTTCCGTAAAACAGATAACAAGCCCCTCTTTCTAAAGAACCCTACACTTCACATGGCCCGACACGCACTTGGCCGGTTTTTACCGTACAAGCAGTCACGCTTATTTCTTGATTTATATAAAAATATCGCGGTCTTATTAGACCTAACCTTTTGTATTTTACTATCTGATGCTTTGATGTAACATACATTAGACAAATTACAATGTACACTCGCCACGGACATCTGTTCCTCGCGGGTCAATAATGATATGATCAGATTGAGTAGTAAGCCTGTAATTTGGGTTTTTAATTTCTCCCTAAATATTTCGTGTTTTTTACCCAATAGTTCAATGGGTATATCATAGATAATTGTTTCTCATAGTTCAGTGAGGAACAATTATCTATGAGGCTCTACTTGAATAGCATGAACTTTTTAGGACTACACACACCAGCGCAGTGGCGGTGGCGGTGGCGGTGGTGGTGGCGGTCCATACATACGTCATTTCATCATAAACAGCCTATATACGTCCCACTGTAGGGCACAGGCCTTCTCTCAGAGAGAGAGTATGGGCTTAATCACCAAGCGTGCCCACCGTGGATTGGCGATTAAAAGCGATGATGTATGTGAATAGCTGACACTCAGGTTTCCTCACGATGTTTTCCTTCACGGTTAGCGACTGGTATTGCTAGTACATATAACTTCTTAGAACTTAGAAAACAAAGTCATAGGTACATAGGTACGAGTCCAATGTTCTACCCACTAGGCTACCACCACTCTCGCAGTTTATATGTATTAAAACAGATTCAATAAAAGAAAACAGACTAAATTGATAGTATTACTCGTACTTTCTCTCTGAGAGAGAAAATACGAGTAGGACGTATATAGGCTGATTAAAACCCTGCAGTAGGACGTATATAGGCTAATCAAAACCCTGCAGTAAGACGTATATAGGCTAATTAATAAAACCGGACAAGTGCAAGTCGGACTCGCCCACCGAGAGTTCCGTACAAATTTGTAGGTAAATAAATTTGTAATTTGACGGCCGGACGGACGGAGAGACGAACGGATGGACGGACGGATAAAAAAGTGATCTTATAAGGGTTCCGTATTTTCCTTTTGAAGTACCTACGGAACCCCAAAATACACGGTATTACGTCCTTACAGAGACTCTGTCTCTTTCTCAATTCCTCTCTCTCTCTCTCTGTCTCTTACAAAGTCTTCTCTTACATAAAGTTGCGTAGACTCAAAATTTATTTTAACACCGATGGCTAGCAGTCTTCATACGCCCACCTGTATAATGGAGCTTAAACAATCAACGTCTGTTACATTTTTTCTGTACGGTAATTCGCCTATTCAATAACAAAGCACGGAGCGACTCTTGGCGAGAAAATGACAAGTCTTTTTGACAGTCCTACCTATTAGTTACTTATTATCTCCACCGCCGGGCTTCAGAGCCTGTTATTAACTTAGCTGATCACTCTAATGAGACGGCCGAAAGAAGATGTTTTAAAATAGATTGAAATGAGGCTCTTTGCTTGGTAGTCTTTCAAACAGGTAGGCGGTTGTCACAAATCGCTGTGAAAAAATAACTCTTGGTAAAATACGATAATTTTGGCACACTTTATGTAGAGGCACATCTGCAACAAATCTGCTGAGCCGAAAAAGGACGAAAAACATCATGCGGAAACTTGAGTGACTCAGGTGTTTTACGCGAACCAGCTTGAAATTGGGTATTTGACAAAATATCAAATGAGTTACTTTTAAAACAGAATTTTGTTTGAAAATACTGGCTTATGACGTCACATTTCAGAGCACTCTTTTTATGTTTAAAAATTGTAATAACTAGTAATTGACTAAAAGAGATATATTTTCAGAGATATTTTGTAACTTTTGTTTTAAATTTGCATATGAAATAATTTATTGTTGATCGTGTCAAATACCGTATTGCCAATCAGGGCACGTGTAGTGATTGAACATACTCTTTCTCTGATACAATGTCTGTGCCCTGCAGTGGGGCATATGATGTAGGCTGTTTATCATTAGATATGAAGGAAAATGTTGAGCATAACTATTACATCAACGTGTGGGTGAAGCACCTTACATTGACAATTTAAAAATATTTAAAGTTCAAAATTTATGGGTTGATAAAAAAACAGAAACTTAACCTTTACATTTTTGTTACAACATGGCCCGTAACACTAACAATTCTAATCTACGACTAACAGCTGACAGTTTTTTTTTTCTTTTTATGCACTTTGGGTAACTAACAGCTGTTAAGAGGCTCCATGTAGTAACACTAGGGCCACCAAGAAAAAAAAACCATATCGGTTTTTATAGATCGTTCTTGCAAAAAGTGTCTATACAATGTCTCAATCGTGTTAATAGCAATTTTTAGGACCCATGGCCGTGAACCTAAGGCGAAGAACCTAAGACTGCATTGACGCCAAAAACGGCCGTCTTTGGCATAAATGCTATCTAGTCGCAGGTCTGTAATCAATAGGTTCTCGGGTGCGGGTCCTAAAAATCACTATTAACATGATTAAGAGATTGTACAGACATTTTTTTTTGCAAAAACGATCTGTAAATAAAGATATGTTTTAGTTCCTCAGTGGCGCTAGTGTTACTTTATGGAGTCCCTTAACAGTAGACTAGCAGACTGTTATTTTACGAGAAACAATGGGTTAGTAGACTGTGTCCGTATAAGGTTGATCTGATATGCACTGTACCTACTTGGCGTGACGTAGTGATTAAGTCATCATCATTGTCAGCCATTTGACGCCTATTGCAGGACATAGGCCTCCTTCATGGTTTTCCAAGCTTCCCGGTCTTGTGCCGCCCGCATCCAGCGACTTCCCGCCACCGTATCTGGTGGGGGGCCTACCCACGCTGCGTCTTCCAGTCAGAACTTTTTCGCCCCAACGGCCATCAGTGCTCCGAGCTGTGTGCCCCACCCACTACCACTTCAACTGAGCAATTCTTCGAGCTATATCAGTTACTCGGGTTCTTCTGCGGATCTCCTCCTGATTCTCCTGATTTGAGTTAGGCAGTGAAGCTTCTATCATAACTCTATCCAGTGATTGAGTACTAAAAGGGATTTTGGCCGACTTTCACCACTTCATAAATATCACTTGGTTACTCCAAACCTTGCTCGCTGCCTACTGTTTTCGTCGGCGTGTTACGACTATTAAAATGTTAAGCTAAGCCATAAACAATAGCCGCCGACGATGCAGATTGGCCCAACATTTGCGCGTACGCACGCTTATTACTCATCTGTCAACCGGCAACAAAGATAAGATAAATACGTCTCCGTACTGTCTACGCCCGTCGTTTTATACACCTGCTTCTATAAAGGCATTGAACTTGTCAGTACCTTGGCGTGTTGCGTATTAAGTTTGAGTATTACAATCGATAGCACATTCATGTTAGCAAGCGTGTACTCAACTCTATTACATTAGTTAAAGGCGGCTCCGCAGGAGTGTTGAGAATGTATTAAAATTCTGTGGAGAAATATGCTAGTTTTCGTTAGGGCCTCACTTAGAGCTGTGGTAGCTGAGCGGTAGAACGCCGGCTTCTCATTCGGGAGGTCGTGGGTTCGAATTCCGGCATGTACCAATGACTTTGTTTTCTAAGTTACATACATTTGTGAAGTTATAGTAGCAATACCACTCGCTAACCGTGAAGGAAAACATCGTGAGGAAACCCTAGCGTCTGAGGTATTTACATACCTCAGCACTTGCTACGTACAATGGCCCAACTGTGAGGCTGAGTGCGGAAAATCTCCAGTCGAACTAGAACTAGAACTAGGGCCTCACTTCCTCGAACTACTCGTATAATGTTTTACTATAAAAATTCAATGTACATTGCAAAGCCGATTAACCCACAGTTTAAGAAGTAGGAAGATTAATTGTACTAATCGGCTACGCAACGTACATCGAATTTTCATAGTGAATTTTCAGCTTCACTGAAATAGTGCCTTCTACTAGTGAAGGAAAACATCTTGAGGAAACCTGAGTGTCTGAGCTATTTACATACCTCAGCGCGTGACATCGCCAATCCGCAGTAGTCACGCGTGGTGATTAATCCCATACTCTTTCTCTGAGAGAAGGCCTGTGCCCTACAGTGGGACATATACAGTCTGCTTATGATGATGATGCTCCAATTGTGAAAAGATTTAATAGCCTTTGCGTGTAAGAGTTTGTCAAACAGCTTAGGGTGCTCGCTGGCACGCAGAGAGAGACGAATAGTACTCTGAAGTAGCTAAGAAGAAGCACTGGCTAAGTTTATAGTCCATCGTAAAACGTACGATGGCGCTACCAGCTTCAAATGAACAATAGGTTATAGAAGTCTTTATGTACGCTGTAGTATAGGTTTATCTTGAGGTTTTGTAGAGGTTTGTTCACATCTGACAAAGTTTTAGTTACTGAGATGAATTTTACAAAATGTTATATTAAATGCACATAACGAAGCGCTTGAAATCACCAATCCCCGGTGGGCACGCGTGGTGATTAAGCCCATACTCTCTTTTTGAGAGAAGGCCTGTGCCCCACAGTGGGACGTATATAGGCTGCTTATGAATGCACCAGTAGGTAAGATTACCGAAATAGTTAATATTTGGTTGTATGGAAGATCTGTCGTACTTTTACTGTTTGTAACTTATCCACACATTGTTTGTAAAAAAACGGCTATTACTCAGTTTTTGTGAAACAATTAGCGTTTCTCCGTTACAATACTCGCAATCACCTGTGTGGGACATTGAATAAAATCCAATGTAGTCCATTTCAAGGGTAAGATTCCAAATGCAACTCGTGTTATTAGATGTAGACTATTATTTTCAACGTTGGTACTGAAAATTGATTCCTATTTAAGGATCTGTGCTATGGTAACCAATACAATGAACAACACCAACATAGTAAAATACCAGACTACACAAGTCCAAGTACGACGGCCTCAGTAGGAATCGAACCCACGACTCCTGTGCTTATTATCAACCGTGCTGCCGCTAGACCAACGAGGCAGTTGAAACAAGTTGCACAGCGAGGACATCACTGCCAAAAAACTTGAAGTATGCAAGCTCAGAGCGAGATCACAGGATGTGCGTTGCTGAATTTATTATATGGGTGGATGCGGTACAGCCGATACGCCAAACTCACTTGTCATGTGGTAAATGTAGATGGCAGTGTTTAGTTTTTGATGTAAGAGATTATGTTTAAAATTTGGCAACGTAATTTATTTCTAATAAGACGTAGTATAGTTTTTATTACAATTTCTGTCTGAAATAAACGAAATTATTTTCTGTTCTGCTCTGCTCTGCTTTGCTCTGCTCTATTATGTTCTGCTCTGCTCTGCTTTGTTTTGCTCTGCTCTATTTTGTTCTGCTCTGCTCTATTTTGTTCTGCTCTGCTCTACTTTGTTTTGCTCTGCTCTACTCTGCTTTGCTCTATTTTGTTCTGCTCTGCTCCGCTTTGTTTTGCTCTGCTGTACTTCGCTTTGCTCTATTTTGTTCTGCTCTGCTCTGCTTTGTTTTGCTCTGCTCTACTTTGCTTTGCTCTGCTCTATTCTGTTCTGCTCTGCTCTGCTTTTCTTTGCTCTACTCTGGTTTGCTCTACGCTATTTTGTTCTGCTCTGCTCTATTATGTTCTGCTCTGCTCTGCGTTGTTTTGCTTTGCTCTGCTCTGCTTTGCTCTATTTGGTTCTGCTCTGCTCTGCTTTGTTTTGCTCTGCTCTACTATGCTTTGCTCGGGTCTATTTTGTTCTGCTCTGCTTTTCTCTGATCTATTTTGTTCTGCTCTGCTTTGTTCTGCTCTATTTTTTTCTGCTCTGCTTTGCTCTATTTGTTCTGCTCTCCTTTGCTCTGTTCTATTTGTTCTGCTTTGCTTTGTTTTGCTCTGCTTTGCTCTGCTCTGCTCTGCTTTGTTTTGCTCTGCTTTGTTCTGTTCTATTCTACTATCTTACTAGATGGCGTTATATATATCTGCAGGGCACAGGCCTTCTTTCAGATTATATAGAGAGAGAACACTTTATTAATTAATCAGTTAATCACCACGCGTCCATAGAGCAGATTGGCAATTTTAAGCGCTGAGTTATGTGACTCACATACTTAGGTGTCTTCACGATGTCAACCTTCACATTTAGTGAGTGTGAAGATGATTTGCACAACGGACAATCAAGACAATATTGTTCGTTGTGAGAATTAATACTATTACATTTAACATTACTACATTGAACTCCGCACTTTGACACATGTAGCGCTTCTTCAGATAATAGGGAATTGCTGAATTTATGCAGAACTGTATTGGTCTATAAATATGCCTTATCCAAGACGGCATCACAATGACAAGGAATAAAAATTCCACGTGAATGTGAGTAGCACAGGTGACCTGCCCGACGAGCTCTTTACAACTCGATAGCCTGATAAAAACGCGTTTTTAATGACTCACTACGAAACGCGACGAACAATTCTTCGCTTTACGTTAAGTTACATACGTATCACATAATTATACTTAGGTACTCTGATCCTACGCGATATTATATCAACAAAGACGCGCTTCGTTAAACTAATTTTTGAAAGAAATTACGGTCCATTTTCTAATTCACCTAACTGGCCGTAAACATAAAGGCGGGCGCATGTCGCGCGGTAAAAAACAAAATGCCACTCGCGAAAAAACAACCAAAGTTCAGTGACTGGAGGTTAATGACGAATTTGAATATTGCTGACGTGCTTAAATCGATAAATTATGATATCGATATAATGACTTGCGGTAATGACATGTGAATGTGATGAAATAATTTTCAAACAGTGTCGGATCTTGGGTCGTTAGCGTTGTTTATTAGGTGTTGACTACAGTTGTGTTTTGGCAATTTACTAACTAACTGCCTCATTGATCTATTATAATATAGTTTTTAGTAGTCATCATCAAAAATGCGTAATTCCTGAAGAATTTAAGTGAGAATTCGTCATTTAATGTACAACTTTTGTTCTACGATATATGAAACTTTTTTTTTATTAGCCATGTTATCCTTATTTTTATGTAATTTTACGGTTGTTCTGCTTTGTAATGACGCTGTTTGATGTATAATGCTGAAAATTATACTGTGTTAAATAGAATGGACTAGTTTTGTGTAAGACAGTGATGACTGAGACATTGGCTGAGCCTGTAAAAGGCGAATTTAGTACAATTATGTAAGCCCTCACATTTTGAAAATTTAAAATTTGTGAAGCTCCAAGAACATAAAACACAAACTCTAGTCAGTACTAAACATAAAATAGCTTCTAGTCAGTACTTAGAGTTATATGACTTTCTCAAAACATTTCGTCGATACGATTCCTCATTGTAGTTTATTTATCTAGTACCTTTTAACGAGCAATTCTTTTATATATTATGTTGGTGCGTGGTCAACGCCTTTTACCAGACGATAGAGATTTCCTATTTTTGATTGTTGCGTGTGGCGCCGGATTAAGAATAGCGTCACTCCATTTCCTTCCTTGGATGTCGTACAAAGCGACTAAGGAAATCAATTACCAGGAGACGGGCAGCAGCGTCTTCCTGAGATTCCAACCGCATACTGCGATCGCCGAGCCGCCTGCCAAGCGTGGTGATTATGGCAAAACCCCTCATGGTTATGAAAACCACGAAGGACGCCTATGTCCTGCAGTGAGCTCCAAATGGCTGATGATGATGATGATGATTATTTAAGATTTAAAGTGGGTAATCCGCGATAAACCTCATTTTTTACTGACAATTAAAAATGACGTTTATTACCTAATTTTTAATTGTTAGTTCAAATAACGAAGGTAATTTAGAATACTGTTAATTTTGACAGTCTTGATTTAGTTTGTTAGTCTATGCTGTATTTGAGTTTGGTTTATGGTCAGAAACGTCTACTTCTTAGTTCTTAGGTCTTCTTTTAGTCTATGTTTTGGAAACGTCAAGCTGTGCGCTTGGGTAAGGTTTTCATAGTGCTGGCAACACTTTTAGTTTGTGGAGTGAATAGGTTGGTTAGCCGTTTGATTTAGCTTTGTAAAGTTTGCAAGCCTGATTGAAATAGCTTACGAGATATCATGATTATATCGAACGGCAGTCTTATTGTAACTGTTATTCAGATTCTTATTTTGAGTCCTATTCTGATTCACATTATAATTCTAAGTCTTTAGCCAGCTCTGTGTCAAACTTACCACGTTTCTAAGTTTCCAAGTGCCTTATTGCAAGTGTAATTACCGAGTGTAACTAAAATTGAGACTATTTGATAAGATGTGTAGTGCTTAAGAACTCTCTTTATTAATTTCTGAAAGATCAAAAGAAAGAGATGGAGGAGAAAGAAAGACAAGGAGTTTTTTTTGTTTTTTCTTCTTTAAAAATAATTAAAACGACGATGAACTAACTATGAAGTGGTTTTCCTGTGCCATCCTGAATATCGCCCTCAACCCATGAACACCACCCCCGCCGTCATATATTTAAATATGTATTTATTTCTGAATGTTGGAAACGGCTCCAACGATTTTCATGAAATTTGGTATAAAGAAGGTTTTGAGGATGATAAGTCGATCTAGCTAGGTTTCACTTTTAGAAAACGTCGTTTTATTCGTGTTTTCCGGCAATGAAAAACTGCTACAATATCATTAGAATACGAAGGTAAATTTCGCCACCACCTACAAGGTTGTGATAGCTCAGGTGGGAAATCGGGCGGTCCCGAAACGAGAAGACCCCGGTTTGAGTC
Source organism: Yponomeuta evonymella (assembly GCA_963969515.1). Classification (NCBI taxonomy): domain Eukaryota; kingdom Metazoa; phylum Arthropoda; class Insecta; order Lepidoptera; family Yponomeutidae; genus Yponomeuta; species Yponomeuta evonymella. The sequence continues at coordinate 15,285,741 of OZ018350.1, forward strand.
CAGGCCAGATGTGACCAGTCTAATTATTTTTTTCTTTTTTTTTTCGTCGTATCTAAATATAATTTCCAAATCACACGATTAACCAAAAACAACTAATACCGAGCAAAGCTCGGTCATCCAGGTACTTACTATTATCTAGGTATTTGAGTATTAACTCGAAAAGGTTAAGTGTATTGCTAATCTAATAAAAAGTTTTCAAATTAGTTGCTCATACATACAAACCAGATAGAGCTAGTAAACTACACTCACCTTCCGAAGTCGTAAAACTAATATTTTCCTAAAAGATTCGCACACGCAGATCAAAGGTAACATCCAGTTTCCGTTTAAAAGAAAGTAATTTTATTAGCACCCAGGGAATGCTAATAGATGAGCTATAGACATGAATGGCGAGGTGAAAGTATGCGAATACAAATTTGTATTCCCACTTTGTTGTGAAGTGAACATTGAATTTGTGTGCGGGAAACACACAGAAAAAGTCATAGCGAATAATTACGAATGTTAGGTGTCCACATACAGACACCAGGCCCACGCCACAAGAGACCTAGGTATGAGAAGGATCCAAGATGACATATCGTAAATGTCGTCGCTATAGGTAACTCGCGGTCACTGTCACAGATATCAGCACATTCTGGTTTTTATTTTATTTGCTTTGTGTTTGGTTCCGGTTTTAATATTTGCCGAGAAGGCCCTACTAATATTTTCCTGATAGTATTTCATTGTGACATAAAAATGGCAGATTTAAAAAGCGTGGGACGATTCCTATCGACGTGAAAAAAAAAATCTTGTTAAATATACAGACGTCTACGTGACCCCTAAAAATGACGATATTTCAGTAATTCCAACATCCATGCTATCTAGCGGTCAGTGAATAATGCACATCATCAATTAGGAGATAACGATCGTAATATTGCGTTCTTGAAAAGGACAAGTTATTCCTGATCTAAAGACAGAAGATCCAGACGGATTCTAATGGTGGAAAAGAAAGGTCCGGTAGAATTTCATCTTCTTAAAGTATCGATGAAAAATATGGTTTGTCATCGACCTAACATACATTAACATCCACATAACACAAACAGTTGTCGTGGTCCCAAACAAGGATACCCTGTACTATGGTACCCGGGGAAGGACGTCACAAACTTGGAAAAAGAAATACACCCAGACTGAGGCTTTTGTATGTTTCTCATTTGCAGTTGTCTCAGAGTGGTTTCATTAATCTCACATTCACCTCTGTGAACTGTGACATCCATGTTTTACAACATGCGTATGGAGACTATTCTGCCAACAGGGGAAAATTACCTATTAGTTGACAGCCATAAAAAAGCTTACTACTATTTTAAACACGAAAGTTTGTGTCAATTGATGTTTATTACTCAATCACGTCGGAATAGCTGAAGGCATTTTAATAAAATCTTAGCACAGAGATAGATTATAGTCTGGATTAGTACATAGGCTACTTTTTGCCTCGGAAAAATCCACATCAAAATTTTCACGCGAAGTAGGTCGCGGGTATCATCTAGTATTTTATAAGAAAATCTATTGTTGCATCGCGGCTTTTTGAGTTGGATGGAGTTTTGTATGTCATTATCTATAAAAATCATTATATATAAAAATCTTGTGTCACATGTATGTAATAAATTTCAGTGAAATTTTATTGATTTTGACTGCGACTTCATCCGCCTGGACTGTTTTTGTAAAAAAAGTGGGTTTATTTGTTATTATAGGAACATCCGGATCCTAGTTTTCAAGTCTTTTTCATTATAATCGTTGCATTAGTTTTTGTGTGGTCAATTGATGATCGAACAAATTTACAGGCAAAAGAAAATAAAAATTCGGTGATTTTGGGTCAGGGTACACCAGAATATAAAGCCCGACAGATAAATTGAGCAAAAATCCGCGCAGTCGGGATGAGTTTGTGATGGATAAGTAAGAGCATTTTCTTTCATTTGACTAAACTCCATCCGAATTATTTTAAGTCACATCCTGCGTCCCCGCCAATGAGACCCGAAGTAGGTACGTCGACGCGAAGTCAAAGTCGTTTATTTGATCAAGCTTTTATACCACAGTGCGGCGGTAGCACACTGGGTAGAAAAATGGACTCGAAAACGAGAAACCTAGGTTCGATTCCTAGTCCGCACTGGGAGGTATGATTTTATTTCATACTTTGTTTTCAAAGTCAAGTACATCTGTGAATTTGTAGTAGAAATGTAGTAGAAATGCTTGGTTCGCTCCGCACGTTTTGATTTGTCTTTCCTGTGGGCTAGGCCGACTAAGCTGTCACGATGGTATATGTCCCAGGCACTGCAGCATTCGAGTGGTCCCTTCACCCATCTAGTGGAGTGAAGGTGCCACTGGACGCTGTATAAATAGATGTAGATGCAAAGGCCAAAGTTTTTATACTACACTGTGAAACGCTTCTAGGTGACGGAAAAGGCTTAGCCTGAAGGGTTTACAAATAAAATTAATTTAAGATAATCTTACCCCTACCTTAACAAATTTATGTAGGGTAGAAATAAAAAATGTAATTATCCTATTTAAAAAAGTGGATCGATAGAAAGTCGTGCGATAAAAAGGGACCTTGGTCAGTATCGTGATATAGTTTTGTACCAACAAGTTGCTATACTGTCCTTGTCAGCTGATGAAGACCGTAGACGAAGAACAAGGGATACAGTATCCAGATAGCACAGGTCAGGCCGGCGAAAAGGCTCGAATTTGTAGTTGTGCGTAGTGTCAGGCAGGGCAAGGCCGATCCCGGTAGGTTTCAGCCGTGACGTGGAAGCCTGGAATTCGAAATTCTGTGGCGTGAGAACCAGGCCGTAAATTTGGTTTTGTGTATCGCCACCTACAGTAGAAGCAAGAAACAGGTCTAGTTATAGTAAGCATGTGGCAGTACTCAAAACCAGAACGGGGAAAAATAATTAAAATTTAAAGATTCTTAATTTAAAATTTAAAGATTTTAAATTCAACTCATCAATCAGACGTTATGAAATTTTGCAGAAAATGCGAGCTAGCTGCAACATAAAATAAATTTCTATGAAATACTATTAGCAGATGAGTAATGTGATTTAACGTACCAAATTTGAGTATTTCAATGGAAAACAAAAGTACAACCATAATTACTAATTATTTTAATACATATTAATAACAAGGAATGAACAGTAAAATAATCGTGACAGGCATATTTGTATTCCGACATTGAGGTTAGATATTGCGGACGACCGATTTACAATGGAGCCGTTCCTGATTCATCTTGAGATCGATCGTTAAAATTGGAACGTTACTTATACAACTGTAACCCTCTTTTTTGCCGATATAAAGAAACTGACTGTCGATATTATATAGAAACTGTCATCATTGATTATTACTCTACATTCCTTTCTAACGTGAGAGGTGCTCATCAACAAATGATACATTCCGCCGCTGGATTACACAGGCTCCCCGACTAATCACAAATTAGAAGACCTGAAACCGGTCTTAAGTGGACCGTAATAATATAAGCATAGAATATAACTTACAACGTACGACTTCCTCTCTTTGAATGTAAACAAAGTTATGCAGTTAGTCAATAACTGAATAAGTGCCTTTAGGACTCACGCTAAAGTTATGCGACAGCTTATTAAGATGTATGAGGCACAGTGGATGTTTACATTGACCTTAACTGTTTATTGTTAGAAAATTCTTCTTGAACTTTTTGTTTAAGATATTTGAGATATCTACCGGCTTATGTTCATGCCACTTCTGTAGTTTAATTTGTTACAATTTAAGTGAAACTCGAAACGTGCCATTAACTATCGACAATCATTATTATTGTAGAGAAAACTGATCTAAAAACAAACTTAGAAAGCCTTCACACTACAGTTCTCTTTGCTCTATAGTTCTGCTACGTCAAAGAACATCACCAGAAGCTATGATTAATCCTCAGTTTCTCGCTCACTAACAATTTGCCAGCCGGAAAAAAACTTTGCAATCTATTACACACATCGATATTTTCAAATTGTTGAAAAATAAAAATCTAGGGAATTCTCCTCTTTCCGTCAAAATTTCTGTAATTTACGACAAAGTCTGTTTCGACAATTCCTTTATTTATTGTTCATATTTTCACAATAGAAACCATGTACAAACCTCGATATGTATCATTGTTAAGATGCGTCTGCAGCTACTAAAACAACGTTAGACGAAACCAATCCGTTTTTCATGCGCAAATCTTTTTCGTTCCTAGAAGAAGCAAAATAAGAACCATTTTCGCTCATTGAAAACGCATTATTTTGGAAATTGAAAACAAATTAGGTATTTTGGAAGAAAATAATTATGCCACATAGGTACATAGCTGATAACTCTGATAACTCTTATCCTTCTTAACTTAATACATTCTTACAGAGTGGTGCAAGGTGGCTAAAGAGAGGTGAAAGCAGGAGGGGAGGATTTAGGTAGAAAAAATTCACAGACTATCGAGCACATTGGAAATGAATCGAGGCACAAATGTCATTTGTTAAATGTCGTTCTGACTTTTTGACTTTTTAAAAAAAGATAAGGCTACAGAGTAAATCCTCAACCCGATCGTCATTGTTTTAGGCTCAAATTATAGCTGACTAAATTGTCCAGAGGAATTTTTCTCAAATTTTGAAATAATTTTTTGTTTCCAATATATCGAGCGCCAAAATAAAAAAATCTTTTATTTCACTCTTTCGCCCATAACTTTTTCGTTTTTGACTTTCTCGAATAATCCTTTTTGCACCTTATAGATTTCAAGAATACGCGTTTTTTTAGTATCATATCTTCCGAGATATGAGGGGATCGCACTTTTTCGTGAAATCAGAGCCTTTTCCAATGTCAAAAAATCATTAGCTTCTGGTAGAATGCTACTGTGCAAGAAGGTCTAGTAAGACCTCTGTTGTAAATTTTTCACTTCGTGTCATAACGTCTCAGCGACATATGAGGTGTGATTACTGCGGATATATAGCCTGTAGGTACCTACTTTGAGCAAGTCATTAGTGTAATGACGTTCACTGCACGTGCGGCCTACTGGAGCCCGATTCTGGTGACGGAAAGTGTTTGCAGATCCATGAAAACTGTAGCAGGAAAAACTATTCACTATGAACCCTGTACGCTGTATATTAGGTCCCATGGAGACCATTCACGGGCCACATGGCTCTCGCCCTCTATATACTCCATGTGAGGGACCGTAATATTAATTTCATGGACCTTACCAACTCCGACGCGTTAAGATAAAATGTAAAATGTTGCCCTTTTGTTTTATAATCTTTATTTGAAAGGGTTTTGCGTTGCCCTTTTCTTAAGCTAAAGCTTTGTCTAAGTAACAAAGTGGTAGCCCAGTGAAAAGAACAGTGGACTCGGAAGCGGGAGACCCAGGTTCGATTCCCAGTGCGGGCATGTACTTGTGAATTTGTTTATTTTCAAATCTTTTGTTTCTAGTAGCAATACCACACGCTAACTGTGAAGGAAAACACCGTGAGGAAACCTGTGGATTGTTTGGTTCCGCACGTATTAACTTGTCTTTCCTGTGGGCCAGGCCGACTGAGCTGTCAGGATGGTATAGGTGCTGGGCAAGCCTACTCCATCTAAAAAACAATGTCCCAGGCCTGCTTCACCCATCTAGTGTGAGTGAAGGTGCCATTGGACGCTGCATAAAGTATCTCAGTAGATGCAGAGGCCAAAAATTTAGTTAAACTTTACTAGAATACTTCCCCAGGTAATGTTTTTTACTGCTAACGAATAAGGCTGGGTTTGAGTTAAAGTTAACATCTGTAGCGCCTAATGATTGAAATGTTAACGAGCGGAATTTCTCTCTAATAGTTAAGTTCTAAATGCAATTAATTTAAATATAGACGTAAACTAAATATTTTATGGGATTCACAGCAGCGTTCATTGCCTCTACCGTCTGTTACCGTTCATTACTAGTTTATTTATTTAAGCTATTTTGTGTCAATACAATCGTTTATAATGGCCACATAAACCATGATTGAATGGCTCATCTATGACAGCTTATCGTTTGGTTTATTGACGGCATACATACATACATAAACCCACGCCTGTATCCCGAACGGGTAGGCAGAGACCAGGAACTGCCACTTGCCACGATCCTGACAGATCACTTTCGCTTCCTCAACATTAATTTCAACATTTTTTTTTATTCATTTTTATTGACGGCGATGACCTAATTTTTAGTTTTAACCTACAGTCTGTTCATCCTTACTTGTCCAATTTAGTAAACAATATTCTAACCTCAAAATTGACATTTGATGGCGAAACTAGATATTTTCTTGCAAGTTCGTGCACTTTGTTTGTAAACATAGCAGCGTGTTATCCAAAATGGGGTCCCACGTTACTACATTTATGGGAATATGGCAGTTTCCGACTAAAAACTCATACTTTGCGGGTAGAATCTTGTTTACTAAATTGGACAAGTAAGAATGAACAGACTCTACATCTACATAAAATACGGTCGACTAGGCTAGGTACTTTGGTTCTGTTTGGGTGTGGCGCAAAAAATGGAAAACCGGAAGATATCGCCCGCATCGCTCCGATTTTGATCAAAATTGGTGTCTAGGAATTTTTAAGGTCGTTGTTAATTCTAAAAATGTTCCTCCTTTTTTATTTTACCCTCGAATGATACAAACTTTAAGTCCATGGCTCGCAGAAACTAAAAAAGTTTAGAGTCCTCTTCACAAAAGTTGCTCAAAATATCTCATTCCACCGAAAAAATACCAAAAAATACAAACATTATGAAAACATGAACATTAAAACTTTTGGCCAAAACCATTCAAATTCATCGATCTCATCCAAATATGTTATGGAACCGACTCCACCAGTAACAGAGCAATCATTCAAACTAAAAAGGTAATTCATTGTTAATAGGAAAATTAAAAAATTCCGTCATGGCTGGATTATTAAGGTCACAAAGAAAAACATTGTGAAAACTTTTTGCTCTTCGGTGCCATTTTGGAATATCAGTATGTTTTTTTATTTTTTGTACCTTTTCATGAATAAACAAAACAAAAAATGCCAAATGACATTCAAATAATTGCACTAGTGAGTTACATGTTTTTTGGACAAACTTTTGGACTTATTGGACGGAAAATCCTTCTTATCGTAGACGATTCATTCTTATATCTTTACAACTTTTGGGTACATTGTCAAAATAAAAGTTCTAAAAAATGGGTCCTTATTTCAGAAAATGAAGAATAAGTACCGCTAATTGCAATAAACTTTGCTTTTATTGGACTCAAAACTAAGGAATTTCCGTTTATCGAGGCATGGTCCGCTGATGGCTGTTCCAAAAATATTTATGTAATCAAATTTATTCCAAAACCACGGAGGGCGAGGCTCGGAGCCTCCAACGTGTGGTAGCCCCGCAGGGCTAAGAACTGAACTCCCCGGAGGGGGGTGAAAGTACTAAATATAAAACAACAATGGTTTTAAGGTTTTTATTATGAGTTGTTTCCCTTAATCTTATCGGTAAGTTCAAATAATAATATTTTAAATGACTTTGTGGTTTTTTCATTGAAGGATTTCGATTATTACGTATTGTGGAGTAACGGTGATTTCTGCAATATTCTCTCCCTTATATTTTTTTCACTTGTAACGTAAGCTGCTAACCAGATTTTGCGAAAAAAATATTTAAGTAAGGCTCACATAGCTATATTTGCTGTTCAGTGCCTAACCGTTTTCGTCTCCTGTTTCACTTATAGCGGAGCGTTCAGTGACATAGGAGCTATTGCTGAAACTCTAAAAACTCTATGATTTTGAGCGCAAGCGAAAATCAATAAGAGAAACTCGCTGGCGGCGCGAGCCCCTACCGTGCGTCGCAAATAGATTTTCTGGCGCTAATGGCCCAGTGTCGCGTGCGCACTGCCACTGCAACTAAACTCGTTCAATATACATTTCGTTTTGATGTAGGTAAATAAAGTTTTTGAAATGCTGTGACCTTTATATTCGAGAAAATGCACGAGAAAAAGGGTGAATTTATAAAAAAGGGCAGATCAAGGCATAAGCGGAGGGCACCATTTAAAAAGTAGATTGTGTGTATGTGTTTGTGTGTGTGTGTGTAAGCGAGCGAGCGTGCGAGCATGCGTGCGTGCGTGCGTGCGTGCGTGCGTGCGTGCGTGTGTGTGTGTGTGTTGTGTGTGTAGATTGGTGACCTGTCGACCTACTGACTGTTTTTCCACAACATTTGCGGCTAAAGATAAAACGCACAGTCGAAACTGGTAGCTTTAAAAGCATGAAACAGAACAGGTGTCCTTCATAAAAAGTAAATGTGCATTAAAATTGTATTTTTGAAAATACTGTATGAGGGTACAGTACGAGTTGTTGCCAGTAGGAAATCCCGTCCGTTACACGGCAATTTAATAAACCCACTGTCATTGCCTGAAAAGCTCTTTATAATAATAAAGAGTTTAAAATAAATACCCTTATCTAAAGCCGTAATTATACTTTATCGCCGACGCACGGTCTAGTACGGAAACATAAGGGCATAAAAACTTCGCTAGTGAAATAAAGCCTATGTAAATAAACCGTCGCTATACACGGTGTTTTTCAGTCCTATTGTAAAACGTCATTTAAGTTGCTACGGTTTGATAGAAACAGATCAATAAAATGTCCACTTTGAAATTCATCTAACATATAAAAATCTCGTGTCAGTTTTTGTTATCGAACGCCTCCGAAACGGATTTACAGATTTTTATGAAATTTTTTGTGCACATTTGGTAGGTCTGAGAATAGGTCGTAGGCTAATTAATATGGCAAAACAACGTTTGCCAGGTCGGCTAGTAGAATAATAATAATAGTAATATGCTTTATTGCACACAAAACATTAAACAGGACATTACACACAAAACATTAAATAGCATGTACAAAGGCGAGCAATAATAATTTCCACACAAGTGAGATTGTGATTGAAGAATATGTTGTGTAAAATAAGACAATCACTCGTCCTTGTCCCGATCTATGATACCCTGTGCTATGATAAACAGGACATCAAAAATATGGAAGTATACTGAGGCCATATATATAATTCTTATTAGCTTAATTTCGGATTCACTTACTTGATTTTTTGTAAGAGTAGTCCGACCAGATTCCACTCTGATTGGTCATGGTGAGATGGGCCCGTATTATGAAGCAGCGATATGTTCGGAAGGGGCGCAACGTCGCCCTTAAGCCCGACAATTCACTCGAATCTAGCGACAAATACAGTTCTTTTTTTGAATAGTTGCGATTAAAACTATTAACTCAATTGAACTATTCGGACATACTTCGACCAAAAAGGGGATTTGTTAGCAAAGTGCAAGATAAAAACTACCCGAAACCGGCGTGCGTGCATGCAACGAAAATGCAATGTTGAGGAAGCGAAAGTGATCTGGATCGTGGCAAGTGGCAGTCCCTGGTCTCAACCTACCCCTCTGGGATGCAGGCGTGAGTTTATGTATGTATGTATGATTCTTTTCCATTGGTAGCGCTAGTAAACTTCATCCCGTTCAGGATGGCCCTTGTCTAAATATTTTCCCACGCCCCACGTTGTATATTCTGGTCTAAGTCTTAAGGCCAATAAATAGAGAGACCTAAACGTCGGCCAGAGTAGTAAAACGTAATTAAACATCTTTATGAAAATGTAAACATACGTTCGGAAGGCAATGAAGCGGGTTAACGACAAATCTAACTGCGTGCCGCGGCCAGTGATGTAGTGTTAATGTTAATAGAAATTTCTAGGGAATAATCTGGATGACGATGGTCTTACGTGTTCCTTTATCTAATGGTTCACTTGGAATGGAATACAAAATACAAATTTTATATATTGATTTAACGGTTTCACTTGCTTTTATTAGCGTCGGGCAAGCCGACTAGTTCAATATATAAAATGTGTAGTGCTTATGAAAGTTTAAGTTACAGAATACAAATACGAAAAAACTTCATTTATTTAATAGCGTACATAAATGGTGCCTGGTCCTCCAACTAGAATAATCTGCATTGTGTGTCAATGTCTTGAAAAGCGCTATAGAAATTATAGTAGAATGTATGATACCTTGTAATACCTTGTGCCACTTAAGTACGTAACAATACAATTACATAAGTAAACGAGCTGGCATTGATTTAATTGCTGCGGAAGAAATCAATTCGGGTTAATCAGCACTATGAAAGCCTCAAAGACTAAAACTGATACTTTATAATTTATACTTTATTGCACACATAAAATTACATGAATAAAACAAAACATTTACAGAATTAAAAAGTGTACATGGCGAGCTTATTTCAGCAATTTAAATCTCTTCCAGCCAACCCTTGATACTTAATTATAGAGTTGTTATTTTAGCCCTGATGTCCAAAAAATCTACGCCTCTAAAAAACGCCAAGCGCGTAAATTTGACTTGATTGACTGGGTCCAGATTTATTGTTGGAACACCAAAACAGCGTAGACAAACAATAAGCCTTTCATGGTGGTCATAAACAAAACGTCCTCTTTTTTCAATGTTACGTAAAGTGAAATTTAACATCACTGTCATTAAATAGATTGAAGGGATGCAATAAAACCTCTAAATCGTCGTAGTATTGGATGACTGCAAGAATTTTCAAAATGCTCGCAAACATGTATTAGTAATACTGGCTAGTAGCTTGATACACATTATTCGAGTATTAGATTATTTCCCACCAGGGACTCGATTCTACTAGTGCATTAGTTTCTAATTAGTCTGTAAGTTAAGTGTAACACATCTTTCTTATTGGCTATAAATGGTTATTCGTGCATTCATTTTTTCATTCTGCAACAGTGACATGTAACAGGGTAACATTTTTTTTTCGTTTCATTGACGCCTTGGAGATTTGATACGATGGCGTGCGTAGACTGAAAGCGGCAGTAAAATAAAATCAACGCGTTCATGCAGTAGAAAACGATTTCTTTTTAAATTTATAACCTGTAGCATTAGTAAGTCTAGTCACTTGATACAAAAAAGTGCCATACAAATCGGGTTTAAACTATGACCGCACAACGTGCTCGCAACGACTTATAATGTATGAAGCGTTGATCAGTATTTGAGTTATGTCATAAAATATTGTCTTTATTAGACTTCATAATTATTGGAAAACGTTTAGAATCCAATGAAAAAAATAAATCTAAAAGTTTTTTTTACTATTGGAGTAACTTGATTTTTCGCATTTTTTGAGACCTACAAAAGCTGTAAAAAATATTTATATTGGTGTTTTTAGGGTTCCGTACCTCAAAAGGAAAAACAGAACCCTTATACGATCACTTTGTTGTCCGTCCGCCCATCCATCCGTCCGTCCATCTGTCTGTCAACAACATTTATCTTGGGAACGCGTGGTAGTATCAAGTTGAAATTAAGCTCAAGTCTACAGCCCCTTCAAGCTGTGAAAAATCAAACTTCTAAGGTATCGTAAAAAAAAGATACGGCCGTTTATGCAGCAAAAAAACGTATATTTCGACACTCAAGGGAATCAAAATTTATAGAGTATTTTCCGTGGCCAAGAACTATGAAATTTGGCAAGTAATATTTTCTTATACTGCAAATGCAGGAAAAAATCTGAAAACTATAAAACTATAGTAATTAATCATAAAAAAATTGTCTTTGAAGTTCGGGAAAAGCTCGGAAAAAACCGCGAGACTCGATTCCTGAACTATTTATAATATGTAAGTACCTAACTACCTACATATTTGTATGGCACCCTCGGTGCACGAGTCTGATTCGCCCTTGGCCGATTTTTCTGAGTTTCTCTATGTCCTCTATTTATAAAAATAATGTCACTCAACCTAAGTCTGAGGCAGGTTCCCCATTTACTAGAACCTAGGCCCAGCTCTCGTGAGTACGCACAAACCTATTATCCCGTTTCCCATCTCCTGATCTACCTAGTTAAATATTTTCCACTGAATCTTTGATTGCACGGGCGGTGCATCCGACTTTGGCCCACTTGTGTATAATGGGACGGGTCGGCGATTGCTCTGTAATTTTACTATTACCCAGTCAAATACCATTGTCGGTTTTCCGATGGCGTGTAGTAGAACCTCAGAACGCAGATCATAGGTAACCGGCCGCTTTCGTTTTGGGCGTCTAAGGTATTTTTGATCCATTATTTTAATAGACACTCTCGTCGGACGTAAAAGGGATATTTTGGACGGTTAGACGTAATTCGATATGCTGGGAATGTTTTTCAATTTTGTGTGTTATGGAAACTATTAATATTATCAAAAAAATATATGGTTTCCATAATCTGCTAATACTTAGTAATTAGCAGAAAGATTTTGTTGCATTGCCGGACACAGGCCGTCTCTCAGAGAGAAAGAGAGAAAAAAAAAAAGGGACAATTTATTTCCTGTATCTAAGCAGAATACAACTTTTATTTATGAAATGGCTTCAGATTTAACATTCTTTTCTCAAATGTGCTTGGAAATTTGAGCATTTTTTTGACAACCTTCTTTGAGACTAATCGAAACTGCTGTACTGGCCAAATAGGTACAAGCATAAGCGGCCGGCAAAAGTTGTATGAAAATAAAATAAACTCAAATTTGTGGTGTAATTTAAAAATGGAACGATCTTTTACTCCGACAGATGGCAACCAAGGAGTTAAATTATCAAAGGTTTTATTTAAATTTCGAACTGGCTTGGAAATAGAAAGCTGTTTAAGCTGTCTTTTGAAAAAAATGAAAACAAATGAACACTTTCACGCGGGAAAAAATATTGATGTTCGTTATTCGTAATTTTTTTTGAAAAGTAATTGTATGCCTACTTAATTTTAATTTCCGCGCATTATTTGAGAAAAGCACTACAAGCCTTGGCCACAACTAGGCATTGATGGACTTACGTATGTGTAACTAGGCTTCGCCTCGGCTCAAATTTACACGTTCGCCCATCAATGCCTCTTTTGCTGGCCGCTGCAGTAATGTACTATGTAACTCATGTATGTAATAGTAAATTAACAAATAAAGAAAATAATCTGATCAAAGTCGTACTTTCTCTTTAATTTCTACTATTTATTGCCTGTGTTTTAGGGAAAAATATAGTAGCGTGTCTCTAAACACAGGTCAGACGCAACATTGTATCAGGACGGTCGTACACGGCGAAAGACTTTCGGTCGCAAAAATGTAAATTACCGTCTGCCGCCGAAACTCCCGAATTTCTTCCTTCTCTCTCTAAATCGTTGAGCTTCGCATAAGCCCATCTCGCGTGCGAATTCCGCTTGTGCGTGGGAACGCAGGCTGCGTCTCGAGACTTTCCTGGAACGCGAGCCCACGACTCAACAAGGTCCCGAGGGGCGATTCTGGATCTCGACGAGTGAGTTTTCAAATAGCTCTAATAAACGAAACAAAATACATCATCATCATCATTCAGCCAGAAGAAGTCCACTGCTGGACATAGGCCTCCTCCATGGATTTCCAAAAAGACCGGTCGGAAGCGGCCCGCATCCAGCGTCCTCCCGCCACTTGAATGACGTCATCTGTCCATCTTGTGGCTGGTCGTCCCACAAAAAAAATACATAACGCGCGAAAAATTAATTCTAAATTCAATAAAAATAAAATTCCGCGGTGGGCACGCGTGGTGATTAAGCCCATACTCTCTCTCTGAAAGAAGGCCTGTGCCCTACAGTGGGACGTATATAGGCTGCTTATGTAAACAAAATCCGGTCAAGTGCAAGTCGCACTCGCGAATCGAGGGTTCTTTACTACCAGAAATGAATATTACGTATTTAGCCAAAATGTGTTTTCTTTCATTTCAATTTCTGAAATTGCTATTTATATGTAAATATAAGGTTTTGTAATGTATATGGACAAACGGGCTGAAATAAATAAACTTAATTTAAATAAATAAAATAATTTTACTCTTGTATTTGATACAGCAAAAAGCCGCCCTTACTTTTTTCATTTTTGCTATTCGCCAGAACAACACAAATTCTGAAAAAAATTAACTGGCCACCTGTAAAGTTTCAAGAAAATATTGATATTTTATGACGTTACTACTCCTATATGTTTTTCTACGTAGCTCTTAAAAAGCCTAGCCTCGTATAAGATTTTTTTTTACATTTTGTCGGTGCTAGAGTTCAAAATGTTCAACCTCTCCTTTAATCTAACACCAAATCATCGTAATTGAATTTTCAAAGGATTTTTCTTTTCATATAAATAAAGTCAAGCCAGTATGTCGGATGGAGAGGTAGAGACCGAGGTAGGTAGGTTTTCAGGCACATTCGTGTGGAATGCCAGAATCAGGGTCTTCAATTTTGTTAACCAGATTGATAGGGGCTTTATAAGCACTGTGATGTGATGAGTTATTTCAAGAACTTTTGATAAACAAGAAGGTACGCGACATTTTTTAAATACTAACTGTGCCCGCGACTTCGTTCGCGTAGGATACGACTCTTCGGGGAAACTTCGTTGCTACGTTCAAGAAGCACACAATAATAAATACTCGCGTTTCTAATTTAGTGTTTGGTTGGTTAGTTTAAAATAATTTTGTGGAACAATGGAAAGACATGAAATATTTTTTGTAGGGATTTATCATTTGATGTACATAGGCCAACATAGGGTATGAAATGATAAGGTACATCCCTTATTCGTCGAAGTCTGTCCAGCTGGGATGCCATCTATCGGCCCCACCAGCCGCATTCGCTCGATATATTTCTTTCGTCTATCTTTCTTCTTTCAAATAACGGAATTGTAATGTAATGGAACAATCAAGTCGAGAGTGCAAAAGATGGGTAGGTATTACCAAATCTTGAGTCTTGTCTCCGATTTATCTCTTTAGGAATTCGTACAGCTAATACGGCATAATGAGAAAGTAAATCCGGAAAATTATGGCTCGAAAGTGAAATTTGGAACAGCGTTTTGTAAACTAGTTTGTGCGTCATACAGATGTTTTACGCCGATAGCACAATAATAATGATTTCTTGCTTCGTAAGCAATTTATATTTAAAGCTAGAAATATCACTGTCCGTCTCACCTATGCAATCTTGCCAAATTCTCGGAGCTAAACAGCTGAATCTGATTACAAGACAAACAACAAAAGAAGATCAAACAGTTTGAAAATGTTATAAATTTTATTATTTTTACGTGACACAACATAAACTCACGCCTGTATCCCGGAGGGGTAGGCAGGTCTGCCACCTGCCGCGATCTTGACAGATTTCTTTCGCTTCATCAACAGTCATTATTATAATTATCAGCCCTAAAACTCGTAAAAATAGGAAGGAAATCTGAAATCATTTGTTTTTGTTGTCGTCACGTAATTTTAGGTCAACCCAATACCCATTGCGCGCGATTTGAAAGTTGGTTCATTCTTATCCACAAAACAACGTTGTATATTTTGTTGGTTTCCTTGAATATGTGAATTTGTGGGTAGTAAAATAAGTAACTCCAAATAAAAAAAAAATAAACTATTTTGACATGCCTACTGGTACATTACGCAAATAAAAAAAGTAATTTTAAGTAAAATTAAGAAGAAATACAAAGGACGATGTCACCCCATTCCTTTTTCAAAATGTACCAAGACTAGGCCAAGGCATAAAATTATTTTTTTCTTTGACCACGGTGTTCGTGCCACAGTTTTTTCTGTTTTATCACCTTCAAGTTTCATCAAGAAAATTTGTGCGGGCGTTTGGTTGACTAACCTCTACAAAGTAAGCTCTTAAAATACTTACACCTAAATAGGTACTGACCTTTTCAGTGAAAACACGTTTAAAATGATAAGCATCTACTCCAAATATTTCACCAAACATGTCCTCGTTTCATTATCCGAATTCCTTCTCGTCCCTCGCGGCCAATCATCCAATTTCCGCTTAAACGTTTCGTTCAAAAAGTCTTCGGTGCCCGCTCATTATGTTTACACTGCATTATTTCTTGGAAGGACCCGCCTCACTGGAGAAAAGTTGCCGTAATCTTATTGACATGGCTGTAAGTTGCCGTAAGTAGCAACATTAATATTTCTCAGGAAGGTGTCGTTAGTCCATTTCATTGGGTTTCTGTCAATGTTTCTGGTGGCAATTTTGAGTTTCGACTCCGTCACTATATGGCCAAGATTTCTTGGTTATTGCACTTAATGGATGCCAAGACTTTCCCTTTCTGGTTATTAAAAAAATGCATTGCCGTAAAAAGGCTATTGCTATTCAGGCGCGCGCACAAATTGGATCGATCTGGCTCGTGGCTCTAACATGCTTCTGAAAGAACCCATAAATGGTCTATAAAAATTACTCATTGCGAGTAGTCTATACTACAACTACTACAGTTAGGTGTATCTAGGGTGGTAGTTTTGATGAGTGACGTGCAAACGCTCAGAACACAAGTTCTGAGTGCAAATGTGATGAGTAGCATGTGAACCAAACAAAGAATACAACAATACTTTACGTAGACTTGAGATTTTCGCACATACTCTGATAGTTGTACCATTTTATTTTATCCTGAAGTTTATTTCAAACCGTCATTCATCTAGAACGGTTTTTTAAATATGAAATATTTTTAATTATGAAACTCCGGTTTCCGCGACGTAATTGAATATATCGTGACTTCAGTCATATTTGATAATGAATCGACCAGACATCGACTATCACCACATTTGACTATTGACCTTCGAGGTCGATGTCAATTGATGGAGAGAAGTTCTTTTGACATTTGATGTCAAACTTCGAAAGAAACCCATTTAAAGGCTTTTTAAAAATATCGATTCTAACCAAAGAACACAAAATGAGATTCTAACATAAATAATGCACGTACTGTACAAAAAACCGGTCAAGTGCGAGTCAGACTCGCGCACGAAGGGTTCCGTACCATTATTATCTTACAACATTTGAATGTTTCAAGCGTCTACCTGTTGCCGTTATTAATATCGAGCAAAAAAATCACGTTTGCGTCGGGGCTCCCTTAAATATTTATTTTATTTTGTTTTTAGTATTTGTGGCAACAAAAAAATTATGAAAAATCTATAAAAGTTTGAACTGTCTAGCTATCACGGTTCATGAGATACAGATAAATATATGGCTTCTAATAAAATAAAGCTTTGATGTCTAATCGCGATTTCAAAACTTTTAGAAGAAAAAGAGTTTTTAAATTGTGTTTCTTAATTTCATCGAAGTGTCATGTCTTGATAGCACAATGGTATTGTGACATCATCCTGAAATGGGGAATCCGGGTTCGGTCCCCAACTATTCATTTTATGCTCAACCGCTCTTCAACCTTGTCACAGAGTTTTCATAGACCACCTATATACCTACATTCCATTCCGCGAGGGCAGTTGAGGGATTAATAAAGAATTGTTTAAGTTAAAAGTAGTAATCTTAGCTGAACATGACTTTTTTTATAGTTACTATCGGTAAAATTATAGATCAAACCATTTATTTTAAAGATCATTATAGGAAACCTCAATTTTAAATTACATTTAAATAAGATTTTTTTTTAATTTTTTTTATTTGGACTTTGCCCCGTGCTTGTAGGGTGCACAGGGATTTTGCCAGTGTCTCGTTGTGAAAGGTACACGCTACTTTATATATACAAGAAACCAATGTAGAAAGAAAGAGATATTATAATTTGATGAGGAGCTAAAGTAGAATGTTGAAATAATTAATATATTTACATAGTATTCTAATGAATTTAGTATGGGTGTACAGAAGAAGGGTTTTGAAGTTAATGGGACGAGGGATAAAGCAAAAGAGGAATGGGTATAAAGAGGGGAAACGGGGGCAATTGAAAAAAATATGATCAGTGGTCCCTTCGTCGAGACCACACTCACACAAAGAATTATCCCGAATCCGAATTTTGTGAAGGAAAACAGGGGTGCAGCAGTGGCCTAAGCGCAAGCGACAAACTGTAGAAGTGACAAATTTTGGGAAATTTCGAGCCTTGAAAAACCACGGTCTAACTGGGATAGATGGTTGAATGCTACCGTAAAATTTTCCAACGCAATTCTGACTAGAAGACCACAAAGTATTCCAGTCTTTAATCATGTTTGGCTTGGCCAGAGCTAGTAGATCGTGGGCAAAGTTATTATTATGATCCAAGCAACCGCTATCAACAGCTAACTTAGCTAGAGAATCAGCCGATTCATTTCCTTGAATCCCACTATGACCCGGGATCCAGGCAAGGATTACTGTGATATGACGTAAATGACATAGTAACAGGAGGTCCCTAATACTTAAAATAATAGGGAATGTGGATTTACTGCGAAAAGGGTTTGATAAGATTGCCTGTAGAGCACTAAGGGAATCAGTAAGAATAATTGAAGGACTAAGAGTGTGGGATTCTATAAAAGAGAGGGCTTCAAGGATGGCAACAGCCTCGCCAGAGAAGACAGACGAGTGTGGAGGACACTTGTAGCAGAGAGCAACATTCAATCTAGGTAACCATGCTGCTGCACCAACGCAGCCTTCATCCAAAAGGCGGGAGGCGTCAGTAAATAACAAATTAAAACCTAAAAAGTTCGAGGAAATTATAGAATTAAATAAATCGTTACAACCGAACGAGTCCTTACCAATACCGATATTTAAAATAATGTTAGGAGAATAAATTAAAGCTTCAAAATTTGTAGTAAATAAAGGATTTTTATCAAAACAAAGAACTTTCTGAGAAAGATTATTAATTTTCCGAAAGCTAACTACTAACGGCGGAATATCCTTGTGTCTCCAGAAAGGATGGTATTTAAATAAGATCTATTGATTATCTTTCTTTCACATGGCCATTGTACTAAAATCGCGGCGATTTATCCAGTAGGCCAGTCCGTAGAATGATCCTAACCTTTTTGCTAGAATGCGCTGTTTAGAAGTTGTGATAAAGAAACCAAAAAGTCCCTACATTTAGTGGTATAGTAGCTATAGTAGCTGCCAAAAGTGGTCTCGAGATATCTTGTTTTAACATTTTTGATAGCACTCACATATACCTATAAGATAGAAAATAAAAATTAATGCAACCCTTAGCATCGTACTCCTTAGATTTGGACCTCTACTGACTGGCCTGCAGTTATTTACGTGAAACAACACCGTGGGAAGGTTCATCAAATGTTGTGTTCGTGATCCCACAAGCTGCCGAAAGTGGTCTCGAGATATCTTGTGTTAACATTTTTGATAGCACTCACATAGGTATATAAGATAGAAAAATAAAAATTAATGCAACCCTTAGCATCGTACTCCTTAGATTTGGACCTCTACTGACTGACCTGCAGTTATTTACGTGAAACAAAACCGTGGGAAGGTTCATTAAATTTTGCGTTTTGATCCCACAAGTCTACCCCCGCTTTTAAACTTAAATTAATAACGTTTAACACATCAGCTGGACGGTATCGGTGCCTCCCATCACAATCGCAAATTAATTACCTACAATTCATAATTCCTTTGCTTCGCGAGTGGAGAATCGCGATCAATCATTTTGCGAACAAAAAATGCTACTGTGGTCTAATTCAGGTACATACGTGTCTAACTGATCAACCTTTATATTTTGGTCTTGGGACAAACCTTATTGTAAAGGTGTAGAGTCGAATTCAGGTTGACATGATAAAGGTCGAGGTGATGTCGGCTGTAGGTACCAGGTTTGTAGTGGATTCAATCTTGATAGTGCCCCCTAAGTGTTTTACAAAAAAAAGTGACCATCACAACTGAGTTTCTGCAGTTATTATACTTATCATGCTGTTTTAGAATTTCGTTTTGTTGGTTTCGCTGGTACTATTAAGAAAATAAATCATTTACAAATAACAATCTGCGTCAACAAGTAAATATAACACATTTAACGTCTTCAGTCCTGACCTTGAAAATAACAATGGTTTTCAAATTGTTATTTTCAAGGTCAGGACTGAGGAGGTTAATTTAAAATTCACAAAAACATCGATCCGCCCCAACAAATAATGATCCTGGCAGGATCACCATGTAGTAGGTATGATGAAGGTTGAAGGGGTGCGAGTGGTGCACGGGCAGGGAGACGGGACGCGAAGTAAAAAAGGCCTCGATTTAGTACCAGTGGAATCTGCTGTTTATTAGAGATGCATGTGTCTTTATGAAATTCGGTTAGTTGCTTACTTAGCGTTATGCGCTTATGTTTCAGTAATCTTAAGTGTTACAGTCAAACCTTATTACTAGTCATTTACTTATATTACCATACTACAACATAATTATAACATGTTTACCTATTATTTTAGATTATTGTTCCGTGTGGCGCCGGATTAAGAATAGCGTCAATCCATTTCCTTCCGTGGATGTCGTAGAAGGCGACTAAGGAAATCAATTTCCAGGAGACGGGCAGCAGCGTCTTCCTGAGATTCCAACAGCATACTGCGATCGCCAACCTGCCTGCCAAGCATGGCGATTATGGCAAAACCTCTCATGGTTATGAAAACCACGAAGGAGGCCTATGTCCTGCAGCGGACGTCAAATGGCTGATGATGATGATTATTATTTTAGAATCAACGACTGGTGACGCTAGTAAGCTCCGGATCGCCCTAGAAATCTTACGTCAGAATGTCCACAAGATGATGTGTCTCGATGTCAGGCGATAGACTGCAAAAAATGGGATTATGGGGATAAGGCCTATAACCAGCAGTGAATAGAGGTGGGCCGATGATGATGTCTCTCGATCAGCACACCCTCTGCTATTGTTACAGCCGCGGGCGCGCGCCGGCGAACTGTGGCCTGTGGACCGGCCAGACGGCATGCCAGTCATCCAGTCGCTGGAAGTCATGTGCGGGAAGGATCACATGGACGTCCACTTGACCTTCTCGCACCCCTTTGAGGGCATCGTGTCATCCAAAGGTAAGATATTGAACTGCTAATCTATTGTATAAATAGCTTTATAATACGGTCACCCTAGTAATGCTGATGACGTTTCATTTTGATTACAGAGATCCGATAAAAAATAATGTAAAAGTAAAATTACAAATCGTAAATGTAAAATAATAGGGGTTAAAGTATGAAATTGCCGTTTTATTGCAATAGGTTCTTTGAATTGACATATAATCTTCATGGTTTGAGGTTTTCGAATGAAACTTTTTTCAAATGGTTTCTATGATGTTCTTTTTTTAAAAAATGTGAAAAATTTGAATATCGACTTTCAATTGTTTTTGTTATTCAATTTAGACAAGAAAGATGGATACTGCGAAAATTCGAGTGATTTTTGAATACGAGTTCCGACGCGGAACTAACGCGGCAGAAACAGCCCGCAATATCAATGCTGCGTTTGGAGAGGGGTCTACTAATGAATGCACCGTGCGATTTTGGTTTAAACGCTTTCGTGATGGAAATTTCGACTTAAAGAACGAGCCACGAGGAAGACCGCCTACACAGGTGAATAACGATGAATTAAGAGAGATAGTGGAAGCCAACCCTAGTCAAACTACCCAGGAATTAGCGGCATGGTTTAACGTTACCTTACCCACAATATTGACTCACTTGCGTCAAATCAATAAAATAAAAAAATACGAAAAATGGGTGCCTCATAATCACTCGAATTTTCGCAGTATCCATCTTTCTTGTCTAAATTGAATAACAAAAACAATTGAAAGTCGATATTCAAATGTTTCACATTTTTTAAAAAAAGAACATCATAGAAACCATTTGAAAAAAGTTTCATTCGAAAACCTCAAACCATGAAGATTCTATGTCAATTCAAAGAACCTATTGCAATAAAACGGCAATTTCATACTTTAACCCCTAATACATGCAATGCTATTAAAAGTTCTGGAAAGTTGCGTTCTATGAATTTTGTGATAGCTCACATCGTATTTCTTTCAATAATCTTCAACGTGATATCTCCGTAACGTACTTCGTAACTTTCTCAGTATTATCATGTTAAAAAATGTGGCTCCACAAAATATAACTGCGGTGTGGTGTGATACTTTAGATAGATACATAGAAAGAAAACAGTTTATAGCAAAACTAAAAAAAAATGCGTATTAGGAAACTTACGCAGGTTTAAGGAACTAAAGAATGAAACACACCAACGCGGTGGTGGTCCATACATACGTCCATATACATACTACTGCAGGAAATTACGTGTGTTTCATCCTTTAGGTATACATAATATGTTTGCTTACGAATTTAATTAATATTACTCTACAATACATAGTTTTATATTTTGGAGTATATTTTGACGGGGCCATCTCTATCCAATATTTTCGTATCCTGAATGTGCGAACAAAAGTTCTGATGATTTATTGTCCTTATACCGAATTCCCGTATCTCGCAATCTTATTCCAGCTTAGAATCATTAAATGAAAGATGCGGAAAGCCAAACGTAGTTATAGTTTTTTTTTAAGGTAGCGTGAGGTAATGTGACCGCCTTAAACTGGCTAAGAAAAACTATTGATGACTACGGCACCCCAACAGTTGTTACAATGTAGGGGCCATAGAGTTGTTAAAGTTAACAATTACATTTGTGCTAGTTAAGCACCAAAGTGTTCAGACGCCCTGCACTGATAGCTACATGTAAAATTAATTACGTCTATGTACAATTGTACACCACATAAGATGAACAAGATAACGCGAGACAAAAACTACTAAGTCTTCATAAGTTTAGTCTTCTTACGATTAATGGTTACCAGCGCGTTCAGCATAAAGGTCATTATTGCACAAAGCGTTATGTCTATACGTGTAAACCTGGCGCATACCAAGTGAACGAGCCACTTTTTGGGTATTCCGAACTAATGATAATCCAGCAAAGGGCTTTTACACGTATGCCAACTACAGCCTTCGACACTCGTCGACGGCAGGCCTCGACGCGCTGATGGCAGACGAGTGTCGACGGCTGCAGTTGGCACACGTGCCGCCCATGTATAAGTGCTCTTAGTGAGTAGATGAAGAGCCGTTTCATTGTCTATTTCTCGATGTTGGAATAAGGGCTTACATTACCGCGACTAATGTTTATTCGCTTATTCGTGGTCAAAACCAAATAATTCCTACAAATTTTCAATACTTGTGTAGATTTGACCAGTTCACTATCACCTCACTTAAATTCCTCCAAGAGTTACGACGATCGTCAATCATGTCTTTTAATATGTTTTCATAGCACTATTACATTCGCAGGTGCTCGTTTGTTTCGTCGACACCCGTAAAATACACTAAGGCCGTATTCAGACCGACACAACACTAATTGTTGAGTCGTACGCGGCGAGTAATTACTAAAGTTTCACTGGCGTTTCACTAACAATTATGACGGATTCTGTGTGTGAATTACTATCGGCTGCTGCCGTAACGGGCTGCTGAACTTGAGCCACTTGCTCAGCCGGCCGGCCCTTGACGCAACTGTGGATTAGATTAACCCTCATTCTGAGAAAACATGAGATTTTTAATGCCACTCATAATCGTTAATAATGGAATAACGTTGCGGTCGTTGTATTTATATCAAAAGAGAGGGCTAATTCAACTGTATTTGAGCCCAGATCTCACAGATTTTACAGTCTCCTATACACCTATAGAATATATGGGGGCCACCATACATTTGTACAAATCGCCTCAGTCTGGGTGTATTTTCATGTTTGTGACGTCCTTGCTTGGTTACCATAGCACAGGGTATCCTAGTTTGGGACCAGGTCAAGTGATTGTATTGTGTGAAAGTTATTATTATTATATATTTCACTGGTAGGTAATATTGCTAAAAATAAAAAACTAGGCTTAATATTGCATATATAATTTTACAATTAATTACACAAGTAACAAATAGATTGATTTAGATTTTCCTATTGCTTAGGTTGGAGTATTTTCGCGGTATATTTCCTTCTCAATTGTCACAAAAGCCACTGCTAAGTTAATACTCACTTCTTCTTCACTTGACCGCCCGATAAGAGCAACGCAGAGTCGTCGAAAGGCGTCACAAAATTATCTCAATGTCCTCACGGCATGTTTCAATCATCTCACGCTCCGCTCGAAACTCCAACTTAACAATCGCGTGTCAACAGTCTAAAATATTAATTAATATATCGCTTCATGGGCGCATCGTACCTGCCAAAACTTGACGGCTCTCTGGACAGATTCCGAGGAAGTGAAATGTGAATTCTCCGACCGCCTCAGGGCAGAAGCTGTTCTCACCATGCACTGCGCTGGTAGACTAGAAGCGCAATTTAGATAAACAATCCGTCAAATTCAGACGGTAAAACATAAGACTGAGCACAATTCTGTCGCTAATTTCAATGATTCGTAACCAAACAATAGGAACCACGCTTCACAATTGGACTGGAGTGACATCTTACACATTAAAAAAATGCGAATTTAATTGCACCAATAATAATTCAATGGAAAAAAATCATCCAATAAGTTTTTTCACTGAACGAGACTGGCGAGGGATCGGATGGGTTGGTGTGAAAGAGAAGAAGCCTATGCCCAATAGTGGGCTCTGTTTATGGGCTGATTAGATAGATAGATTGAATCCTAAACGTTTTCCAATAGAAGTATAGAGACATAAAAACATTATTTTTCGAGATAACTCAAATAAATATTCTCTTAAAACATTATAATAAGGCGTTTAAGCCCGATTTGTAAAGCGCGTTTTTGTATCACGTGACTAGAATTACTTTAAGACAGGCCATATAATACAATGAATAATATATTATGAATGTATTTGTTACAGATATAAATCTTTATCACAATTATTTATTTTTAACATGGCCTTTCCAATGAGATCAAAATATATTTTTTGCAAATCCTCCAATGCTGAGTCAGATGCCCTTTGTAGCAACTTTGACACATCACAGGATGTATGTTCTGACTTTGCCTTGTTCTATCTTGTATTTACATCTTGTTGTTTCTTGTTTTCTTTTTCTTATTTGCCTTTTATTTCTAGCGATGTGTCAATTTGTTCCAATAAATTTTTCTTTCTTTCTTTCACTCTCTCTCTCTCTCTTTATTTCTTTCAATCTTTCTTTCTTAATAACATAGCTCGAGCTTTAGGCTAGCTCTCTGAATGAAGACTGGGTCAAGCATGACACATCGATGGAATTTCGGTAACTCAAAAATGAAATGGAGAAGTTAGACCCCAAAATACAGGTTTGCATATTAATTTACAAAATCACTTACAAATACTACGAGTATTTAGGATTTACTTTTCTCAAATTATTCTCCTCCAGTTTCCTCACTGTAGTTAATTGTAGGAATGATGTCTAATATGTTTTACATACATACTGTAGGGCACAGGCCTTCTCTCAACGAGAGAGTATTCTTTATTGTACACCAATAGATATGTTTTACTGAACAACAATTGAGTAAATATGCAGTAAAATTATTGTTATTGTTTTTATGCACGCTTGGATCTACTCTACCGCCTATTATCAGTTTATAATCGACTTGTATTGATCATCATTAGCTCAGCCGTAGCCATTACTGGGTATTTATTTATACTGATTTCCACAAAATTGAAGGTAAGTTAACGGTGTCTTAGAAATAAGTCAATGCATTTAAATTAAAACAATTACCACTGCTTTAATTTAAGTTACTGCAGCTATGAGCGTACTCGTACATGCAAACACCTCACGCTTCTAATGTGTTCATTGTTGCCTGCCCCGGTGGCCATTCCAAAATGATAGATGATATCTAAGCCTCTCCATTATTAATAGTAGCAAGGTCCAAAGGTCACATTCGAGGCGTTAATTAGTTATTACGCATGTAAATAGAGTCTTAAATTGCATGAGAATCCAAGTCACTTGCGTACCCCGGATCTATAAATCTTATAGAGGCGTGGTTGTTACATCGGATGCTGTTACTTTTCCGTAATGACTCGATTTTGGGCACGATTAGAGAATTATTGGGCTGTATGTAAAGATTGGGTAGTTTCGTTCGCGTAATACACTGAGTGTTCGATCCATAGTTGATATGGGGCACTGGAACTGTTATTAATTACGTTCCTCGAATTGATAGAAAACGGGTGAACTATAAGGTTACTTTTATAGAGAGATTGAGCTGTCGACTGAACCTCTTGGTACAGTCGACAGCAGGTCATCCTTGACAGTTTTGTCGCGCAGTCTCCATAATATTACTGACAAGAGTGCATGAGTGTAAAAGTGAGTGTGGTATATACATGTTTGTGTAGCTACATTTGTGAAATGGTCGTTGCAAAATTATATTTGCTTGAACACTTGAAAAACATTGTCGAAACATCTCCTGATTTGACTTAGAGATTGTTAAATTTCAGCACTCTTGTTTAGCTAATCGATGAAAAAGAGGTTAGAAATCGTAGTGAAAGGATTCCAACCAAGGTACAGGGCTCAGTAGGTTTGTCGCTTAAATATCCAATTTTCGTTGTAGCATTTAGTCTGTGTTGCTGAGCTAAGTAAAAAAATAAAATTACTATACAAATCTTTATTGTCTCTACTAAAAACTCTACAAGTAAGTAGCTTGATCTGTACGTTTACATCATTAGTAAATCTTCGTGCTTAGCAATCGAATGACAGATGGTTGACGTGCCTGTTTAACTACATTTTTAGCCTTTTGTGGATGTCATCACCTTCCCAAATTAGCTTTATATGGGTACTTCTCTATCAAATTGAGAAGTTTTTATGTGAAAGCTGCCTGTTCGATTTAAACGAAACATGATCGAATCCAAAAGTATTTTCTTGTCACTATTTATTACCATCTTGTCTAGTAGGAGTCGAGGCAAGATTACCATTTTATAGAATCTTAGGTACCGACATTGATGTTGGCGACCTTTCTTCTGGAAGTTTTTATGTTTATAATTCTCTTGCCTTATTAAGGTATATTTTACTTAAGAATGTTGTCTTGATTTTACCGTGCAAGGTACACTTATTAATCTTTAGGCCGGAAAGTAGACAAGGGAGCAAATAGTGTTATTTATATAAATATTTTTTTATGACATCTTATCTTATCTAACCATCAGGTCAACACGGGGACCCCAGGTGTGTCTACGTGCCGCCGTCCACTGGCCAGACCTATTTCTCCTTCAGAATTGCCTACGCTAAGTGCGGTACCAAACCAGGTAAGTGGTAGTACTATTTTGTACTTTATCGTAACTTATTTGTAGTTACTTGTATGATACGGATAATAAATTAATTGTTTTTCTTATTCTGCTCGCTGAGGTGAGGTAGGTAATCATAATTATATTGTTCATGCATTTACTTGAAAAACATAATTTTTCCAACTTAATTCCGGAATAATTTACTTGATTTTTTCGGATGAGTCCGACCAGGTTTGGCAATCATTCGCAGAGCTTAACCGACGTCGGGTTCTCCGTCAATTAAACCGTACAAATCCGAGCGAATCCTGGTCGGACTAATGAATTAATTCCGGAATTAAGTTAACTATGTGTAGTTAACACTGTTTGAAAGACCAAGTATTAGTATTTAAAAATTTGTCTTGGAGAAATCATCGCATGCCATTTCTCTCTGGGACATACTATATCTTAATCATATCTTTCATATCATGTTTCCACTAACCTTTGGTCCGACCGTAGCTAATTAGCAAGATAGACGCCATCAGATTTTCTTAAGAGAAAATTTATTAACTATAAAAAGTTGACGACGTCAGCTTTATGCGCTATTTGCGAATGTTTATTATCTCTCTGCAAAGTTACCCTTGACCGTAATTAACTCCAGATATGAGCATTTAGCGCTCTTTAATTACTAGAAGTTTACCATTTCATGATCGTTGAGTTGATAAAAGCCCTACTTCATAAAATAGAAATAAAATAAACGTCAAGCCGTTAAAATGTTCACATCAGAAAATGTTTACTGAGTATATTTACATAGTTACTGAGATTAATAGTCCATCCTGCAGTAAATTTTGTAATTACATTTTTAATTAAAGTATGAAAGTGATAACTATAACGTGACTTTACAGTGGAATTTCAGTATAAGGGGCTCCGGGCAGTAACACTAGCGCCGCCGAAGAAAAAAAAAATTTTTTTTTACAGATCGAATTTGCAAAAAGTGTACGATCTTATCTCATCATGTTAAAACTGATTTTCCTATGGCCGTAAACCTAAAGCAAAAAACCTAGGACTAGATAGCATTAACGCCAAAAACGGCCGTTTTTACCTACCTACCTATTCCCAGGTTCGTGATATCGTGTCGTGGATCCTAAAAGTCACCGTTAACATGATTAAGCGATTGTTCATACGCTTTTTGCAAATAAAATCTGTAAAAGATATGTTTACTTTTCACTGGATCCCTTCAAGACTCCTCGTTGTGAGAATACGTGAGATATTTACAAACTGTTGTTCAAGCAACTATCAAAACCCCTCGTGAATGAGAGAACAGCTCTTAACAAATTTATCAAAGAGCGTATCGCGTCATACAACATTCACACACCAGTGTCAAGTAAATAAACGGTTTTAGCGCTTTGCTATCAATAAACTCGCGTCATGAATCAAGCCGTATCACAGAAAGAAGGGGGGCCATAGATAGATCTCACTTGGTTATTCATAAGTAGGTTTCAGTTAGGGTGGCAGGAAACTTGGAGGGCCTTAAAAAATATGTTTAGGGGGCTTCGTACTTCATACTGTTACATAATTATACACATTCATAAAAATTCATACATTGACGTATAGACACGTACACACTTATCTAAAATTATATTATAAATACATAATCAGTACTAGGATGACCGAGCTATGTTCCGTATTTTTTTTTTGGTTAAGGTGGTAAGCCCCCTGCGCGCTTACGCGCGCCAACCCCTAGTTGCTCCGAGCCGCAGAGCGGAGAGCTTTCTGTATATATGTATTCTGTATTTATAAAAAAAAGGGGGGGAAAAAGAAAAAATATATCGGACTGGAGACAGGCTCCAGCCGCCGTCTTCTGGTTTCGGGACCGCCGGGTTTCCCACATGAGCTATTACAACCTTGTAGATGGCGGCGAAATTTACCTTCGTACTCTAATGACATTTTAGCACTTTTTATTGCCTAAAAACACGTATAAAATGACGTTTTTTAAAAATGAAACCTAGCTAGATCGATTTATCGTCCCCGAAACTCTATGCTACTACATTTCATGAAAATCGTTGAACTGCTCGTTTTAAGGTATTAGATAGATTAGATACTCACCAATATCCGTAAACTTTAAGACGCACAATATTTGAATCATTCATATTTGTAATAGATCTGTACGTTAAGTACATAATATCACTAATTTCCAAAATACAGGACCACCTACTTTGGCAATTAGCTGTATTGATAATTGTACCAATATCCTTTAAGTGATTTTGTAAAGCCTTCCAAGCTTGTTACGCTGTCTGTTTGTTGTTTTATGGTGAGAGATAAACTTTACTTTGATTTGGATATCTCATTTTGGGTGCTTTACCATAATTGTGTTTGCCTTTTCTCTTTACCATAGCACACGTTATCCTACTTTGGAACGACGAGAAGTGATTGTGTCATGTGAACGTAATTTAACATTTAATAAGCAGTCTATAAACGGCTCATTGTCGGGCTCAGGCCTTATCACAGAGAGACAGTATGACATTAGTCAACTCATCACTTGTGCCCACGACCTGGATTGGCTGAAGTAGGTTTCCTCACATATTTATGTTTATCTATGTTTAAATACTATTCATATAGCTCGGATAAGGCTTTAAACTCAAAAGATTCAATGGTAACAAATTAATCTGGCGCTAAACAAATTATCACATCTGCAAAGTTACCTATAGCGAAGCAACACCTTTTCACTTTTGTATGAGATGAATAATTTCTGCCTTTCATCGTTGTTAAAATCCTCAAAGCTCTAAAACGTAGAAACAAAACCTTTTGTAACTCGTGTGGTCCTTATTGTCCTCGGTATAAAGGCTTTATTCCAATAGAAAACAAGCTCCGCGGCAGTCTTTCATATGAATAGAAACTGGGTTTATCGTGGTACAAGCAACGATGTAGTGTCTTCCAATCTCTCCTTGAAGACGTCAATATTTTTGTCTTCGAACGACAAAATTTGAACTTGTAATGTGGCCAGTGAATGAAAACTGCAATATCATAAAAAGTGGTAGATTTATTCTATGGTAACATGTATTGTTATAGTTATAGGATAGGTAGTCTAGTATAGAACCTAGGGCGGACTGCGTGGCTATCGCAACCTGATGTTCTCCTAGGTTGCTAACACCTGAGGACTGCGGGGCTATCGCACAGATGTAGTGAAGTGACTTTGAGCAGACTGCGGAGCTATCGTACTCATTGCCAGCTGGCTATCGAATGAATATCTGCGTTTTTTTTTTTTAGTCCTAAAAAGGGCACCCTCCGGAGGACACGGGGGAGGTAGGTGGTGAATGCTCGTGGGACTCACAGGAAGTGCGCCTACCCACTAAACACCACCTGGGGGCTGGTTTGGTCCTAAGGACCCCTAAACCGACATCAATGCCGAGGAGGGCGCAATTTCTGCTTTTTTTTTTTTTTTTAGCCCTAAAAAGGGCACCCTCCGGAGGACACGGGGGAGGGAGGTGGTGAATGCTCATGCATAACAGCACGGACCCGGCCGTGCTGCCAATGTGGGACTCACAGGAAGTGCGCCTACCCACTAAACACCACCTGGGGGCTGGTTTGGTCCTAAGGACCCCTAAACCTACATCATGAGCGACCCACCTCGAAGCCGAGGAGGGCGCACAGCGGAGCTCCTTAAGGGAGCGTCCGCTTGGGACTGCTCGTCACATCGTGACCGCGGCTAGGAGGGAGAGGTGGGGACGCCGGTGGGGACACCGGCGGAGGCGGGAGCGGGGGCTACTTCTGACTGGGACTGGGCCTCTAGTAGGCGGTCCAGGTCAGATGAAAGTTTATCGGGGGGGTCGACGAGGGCGTTCCTGGGCCTGCGCACCAGGTAACGGGGGTTCGTCGTGGGGGGAGTGTAGTCCGCTGCTTGGCGGATAAGGGGGTTGGGGTGCACTTCGGCCGTGCTAAAGAAAGTCTCTGAAAGAGATTTAATAAATTTTTGTATGGTTGGAATCTCCATATCCCGATGGAGGTCGGCATTTCTGACACACCAGTGGGCGTTCAGAGCTCTACGAATGAAAAGATTTTGAACTTTCTGAAGTTCGTACAGGGCTTTGGGGGACGCGTGGGCGAAGACGGGTGCCGCGTAAGTCAGCACGGGGCGAATGCAAACCTTATAGAGTGTTCGCTTGTTCCTAGGGGACATCGTACTGTGTCGGCCTATCATGGAGGATAGGCGGCCTAGGTAAAAACGGGCGGTCCGGGTCACCTTCCGGATGTGAGGCCTAAATGTCAGTCTGCTGTCCAGGGTGACACCTAGGTATTTGGCGGTGGAACGCCAGGGGACTGCGGTACCTAACATACGGATAGGTCGGTCGGAGAGACCGCGGCGGACCTTGTGGTCGAAACGGATCGCGGTGCTCTTTTCCGGGTTGACCTAGATTCGCCAGAGCCTGAACCAGGCACCTAGCTCATCGACCGCGGATTGGAGCCTATTAAGGATGACTGACATTTTCCGACTCTTGCAGTAGAGTGCGGTGTCGTCAGCGAAAAGTGACAGTTGGACCCCATTGCGGGGGATGGGGATGTCATTAGTGTACGAAATGTACAGGAGGGGGGAGAGCACGGAGCCTTGCGGGACCCCGGCTCTGAGGGGGCGGAGGGAAGAGAGAATGCCCTCGTGTCTAAAGTGGAAGGAGCGGTCCTTCAGAAAGGAAGCTAAGATGCGGACAAGTCGGTCGGGGAGACCCAGCTCGTACAATTTAAAAATGAGCCCTGCGTGCCAGACCTTATCGAAGGCCTTGGCGACATCGAATAAGACGGCTACCGTCTTTTCGCGTCTGGGGAAAAACCCGCCTAGAATATACTCTACTATGCGGTGGACTTGTTGGGGGCAAGAGTGAATTGCCCAAAAACCAAATTGGTGGGGGATGATGAGGGGGGGGCCCTCTGAGGGGAAGAGGTGATTCCTCATACGAGTGAGGATGACTCTCTCGAAGAGTTTGCCCATGGCCTTGAGGAGGCTGATGGGGCGATGGCTAGAGGGGAGGTTGAGGGGCTTTCCCGGCTTGGGGATGCCTATGACCGTCGCCTCTTTCCACGCGGGTGGGAAGTGGCAGTGGTCAAAACAGGCATTGAAAATGACTGCTAACAGGGTTAGCACCTGGGTGGGGAACATCTTGAGCGCTAGGTTGGCAATACCATCCGCTCCTGGGGCCTTTTTACGTTTCAGTCTTTTGATGAAAGACTGAATTTCGTCCGTTGAAACCGCAATGGGATTTTCGTCGGTTGGAAGAGGGAGGGAGGTCTTTTTACGGACCTCCTCCTCGACCATACCGACGTGAGTTGGGTCGCACTGCTGAGTGCTGGGCGAGCATTGGGACTCAATGCTGTCGGCGAAACACTCGGCCTTCTCAACGTCCTCGAAGGCTGTAGAGCCATCGGGGCGGGCCATAGGTGGTGTGTGAGTGATCGCGTCTGCCCGGAGGGCCCTGGCTACTCTATAGTAAGCCTGGTGGGAGGGGGAGATGGTCTCCATGAGATCGCCCCATTGGGCGTTGTTAAACTCAGAGAGACGGGACCTGACTTGCCGCTGGAGATCGTTCGCGCGTTTCCTGTAGGCAGGAGTTGGGTAGAGGGAGGCCCTCCGGAGGGCGGCTCTTTTGGCCCTAATCAGGTTCTTGATAGCGAGAGGCAGTTTCCGGTCGTGGACCGGTACTACACGCTCGCCCTCACGAATTGCTGATTGGACCAAAAGGGTGAGGGACTCTACGGCGCTATCTATTTTGTCTGTGCTGTCGAAGTGGCCATGGGGGAGCGCATAAGGCGAGTCGGGGGCTTCAAAAGAGGTGACTAAGGAGCTTCTGACACTGTCCCAATTAGTGATGGTTTTGGTGGAGAGTGTGGAGGGTGACGGTGGGGGGCCTAGCTGAAGGGACACCGGTCGGTGGTCGGAACCTAGGTCGTCGAGAGTCTCGATCGCCCTGAGGTTGAGATTGACACCCCTTACTAGAGCGAAGTCTAGTACGTCGGGGGCGTGGTCTATGATATCGGGGTAATGTGTGGGGGAGTAGGGACATAAGACGTCCAATTCTAACGCCTCGGTTATGCCGAGGAGGGCAGTACCGCCGGGGTTCATCTGTAGGCAGGTCCAATCCGTATGTTTGGAGTTAAAATCCCCGAACATAACGGTGTGGGCGCCTAGAGCGAGGATGGCTTCGAAATCACTCCTTAGGGGTAGTGTTCCGCTGGGTATGTAAATAGAGGCTATGACTAAGGACGGATGACCCGTCAGAGCTAATCTACAGATGGTAGCCTCCATGTTAGTGAGGGCTGGAGTGGGGACGGGGGAGCAATGGAGGGACTTCCTAAAGTAAATGGCAGTGCCGCCGCCTCTACGGCCGTCGGCTCTGTCGTTCCGGACGAGAGAAAACTTGGGAATACTCAGGCCCTTGGTATGGGGTTTGAGCCAAGTTTCCTGCACTAGCAACAGATCGACTTCGAGTTCTTTGACGAACTCTCTAAGTTCAGGTACGTTGCTGCGGAGGCCGCGAGCATTGTATGAGATGAGCGAGACACTCCTAGGCTTGATGCGACCCGCGCTGACGGGAGACTGGGTGGTCTGAGGGACCGGGGGGCGCGACATTAACTCACTTATATAAGGGAGAGCAGATGGCTGTGTTCGGCCACAGCCATCAAACGCGCGGTGGGGGAGGTTGCGGCGCGCAGTTTGCGCGCCAGGACCGATATTTCGGCTAGATTGATATTGGCGATTGCGGAGCTGACCGTCAAGAGGTCATCCGCGATCTGGGAGTGAGGGGCGCCCGAGGGGGCGGGGCGCGGAGCGGGGGGGAGGGACTGGGTCGGCGCTACAGGCCCGGCTGTAGCGGCGAGGGAGGGGTGGGGGGCCCACGCGGGGGCCTGGGGGGGGTTGGGATTGGTGGTGGTGGGGCGGCCGCGGCGGCCGAGGGAGGGGAAGTTGGACGGGGTGTTAGCCGGCGGTGGGGCTGGTCTCCTCTGAGGAGGGGGCTGAGACGCCTTTGTGGCCTTAGGGGCCTTAGGGGGGGAGGAGCGGGGGGCACGCGGGCACCCCCGGTAGTTGGCCGGATGGCCGGGCTGCTTGCACAGTACGCAAGACGGAGGACCCTCCGACTCGCGAGTGCGCAAGCAGTCCCCGGTTGCGTGAGGCTCTAGGCACTTCACGCACCTATGGGGGGCGGAGCAGTTGGCGGATGCGTGGCCATAGAGTTGGCAACGGTGGCATTGGCCAGGGTGGCCGCGCCTGTGGGGCTTCTCAACTTTTATGCAGGAGAGCCCACAGACGGTGAGCTCTCCTGAGAAGATGGTCTTCGCGGAGGGGGTGTTGGTGAGAATCACCAGAGAGAGCGGAAATATTTTACCGCGGGAGCTGTGCATGGGATGCACAGCCTCTACGGGGTGACCTTGTGCAATAAGGTCATCCTTAATGGAATTAAGGGGGAGTTCGGAGGGAACTCCTCGGAGGACTGCCCGTACCTTGCGTTCCTCGGGGAGCGCGTACGTATGGTACGGGACCTTATTATGGGTAAGGAGCCTAGTAAGGCTCCTGAAGTGGTCTGTCGTGGAGACCTCAATTTTTATTGAGTCGCCCCAGTTTTGGGCCTTTGTGTACTGGACCTTGTGGTCCAGGCACAGTTTGGACACAGATGTCCAGGCGGATTTATCCCGTAGGAAGACGGGAGGGGGGGGCTTAGCCTTTGGAGGCTGCGGTGAGAACCGCTTAATCGGTTTTGCCGGAGGCATTGCGGGGATGTCTAGGGACATGAGGGGGCGGGGGGAGGGGGCGGTCGCCGCGGGGGTTGCGGGGGCTGCGGGGGGACAGGGGGCTGCGGTCACGGGGGACGAGCGGGGGGTAGGCGAGTTGCCTTTGGAGGAAGAAGCTTGCTTCTGCAGGAGCTTCTTCCTAGGGACGAAAGTTTTGAATTCGTGGCCTTCATCGGAGGAGATGTCGGCGCACGAGTAAACTGTAGCGGCAGAGTCGGGAGACTCTGAGCAATTTCTGCGGGCGTGCGCCCGTTTATATACGCTTTTCGCGTGTAGCTGTGTGCGGGCTGCCGTGTAAGCATAGTAGGACGTCAGTGTGTTGTTGTTGCGTCCCATTCTATGCATACTTGCTACAAACTGAAATTAAAATGATGGGATATACATTTGACAAGTACGCTTTTTTGTTCAACGTAGAGTCACTAAAAAAAAAATCTATAGCGCTACCAAGAATCATGTAGAAAGAATAAAACGCCACTGTCTACGTATAAATGACTCTATGGTTCCTTTTAATCGACCCTGGTGTTACGCTATAATATATAGCCATTTTATTTCATCAAAATAAAACATTTCTGAAATGCAATTGAACAGAGTTTCAGACGACGATGGACCGTTTTTCATCGTGCTCTGGGTGCTCTAACACCTGCACTGCATTCATCATCAGCCATTTGACGCCCACTGCAGGACATAGGCCTCCTTCGTGGTTTTCATAACCATGAGGGGTCTTGCCATAATCGCCGCGCTTGGCAGGTGGGTTGGCGATCGCAGTATGCGGTTGAAATCTCAGGAAGACGCTGCTGCCCGTCTCCTGGTAATTGATTTCCTTAGTCGCCTTCTACGACATCCACGGAAGGAAATGGAGTGACGCTATTCTTAATCCGGCACCACACGGACAATATTCGCACTGCATTCAGGAGGACCTAATGATTGCAAGTACTAACGCAGTCAGCGCGCTGACACTGCAGCGTCACAATGTTCTGTTTTGTGACTTTTATTAACCGAACAGAATTTTAATAATATTTCTTTTGACATCGACACGCTTATGAGAAGAAGAGTTTGAGGAGTGTACGAAGCACGAGTGACGAATTTTTTTTTTACAAATAGGACTGTAGGTTTATAAATACATAAATAAATTAATTGTATTAATTAGAATCTTCCAAAAATGGCGGAGTATTTTATACCACGTATAAGCTGTTTATACTAAGTGTCATTTTCGAGAGGAACTCTCAGTTTGTCTGCACTTTACCGTAGAGAATCAATAGTGCGACTAAATAATGATTTATACAGGTAATAAAACTTGTTTTTGGCGGAAAATGGCACTTTTAGTTTCTACATGTTCACGGCCTTTTTGGAACAAAATAAGGCATAAAAGACATTGTCCATTTTCGGCTAAGCGTGGACAGAATGTACGAGGTAATACGTTAATATTGTGGGTGTAGGAAGACCATTTTTTGATTTAACGTTCCGTTCACAAAATATTAAGTTTTAAAGCGCAAATTTTTGACGGAGTAGGACTTCTAAGACTAAAGCTGATTGTAGAAAGGTGAAAAAATTCAGAACTTAAAGGGAAAATTATCACGGCTAAGTAGGCTTTATAAGTTAACGAGTAATAGGCGACGTACTTATAAAAGAAAAACTTCGTACAAAATCCACTGAAAATTACTTTGATGAGGTTGTCAGTTCAATAAAGCAGATAAAAACTCCTCTTTCTACGGATCCTATAGTTTATTAAAAGCAATGCCACTTCAATCGAAGTTTGACGCAAGTTCCCCATTGGTTGTTTTTTCACAAAAGGCGGTAAATAGTGTTACTGCACTATTACCCTTATCTTGTAACGGTGGCACGGGACCCCCAAGGTGTAGGTTCCTTTCCGGCACAACAGGCCAAGCGTTAAAAGTGTTACTACCCGGCTGCTGGTATGGCAGACGGTGGTTGGCGACTTTTTACGTGCCACGACATATACGCGGAAAGGGCCGTTCCCGAGCCATCCACTGCCAAGGTCTTCGTTTTATTCCGCGGAGTAATTTGACAGTTACTGTAACAGTGTGACGTAGGCATGTATATAAGATAAGCGTTTATTTTGCCAACAATGAAACATGAAAAAAACACACATGCTTCATACATCATAAAAAATATCCGCTAATGGTATACATGAATCCACTGCTACGACCCTTGTTTTATTCCGCAGAGTAATTTAATTTGACAGGTTTTATGACAGCTTGACGTGGGCCTATATGTTCGTGTCTTCTGCTATGATCCTCGTTTTATTTCGTAGAGTAATTTAATTTGACAGTTATCGTAACAGTATGACGTAGGCCTGTATGTATCCTCTGCTGCGATCCTCGTTTTATTTCGTAGAGTAATTTAATTAGTCAGTTATCGTGACAGTATGACTTAAATCTGTGTGTATACTCTGCTTCGATCTTAGTTCTATTCCGCAGAGTATCTAATTTGACAGTTACCGTGACTGTATGACGTAGGCGACGTAGTTATAATCGGTGACGCACCATACACGGGGTTTTTTTTAAAGGTCCACTATAACTTAAGCCCCCTCAATGTAAAGCACTTAAGAAAATGTATTGAAAGACCTGTTTGTTTCTGCTTTTTCCCAGTTGGTTTCATGATAATAGTGGTTTGTATTATTAAGAATAATAAATAAGTTCAACAGGACGTTTGTGCAATACTCTGTAGATGAAAAATATTTTCCTCCGACGTGAAGTAATAAATTCTTTGCAAATGGTAAAGGGATGATACAGAGATTTGAAGATGGGAGGATTGATTTTTCTTAGAAGAAACGTTTTCTTTCTTGAAATTTAGTTCATATCAATATTCTAGATAATATTTTTCCTCTTTTATGTACAATTATACATGAAACAAAAAAGCGGTGGTAGCCTAGTGGGTAGAACAGGTTCGATTCCCAGTGCGGGCATGTACCTATGACTTTGTTTTCTAAGTTATGTACATTTGTGAAGTTATAGTAGCAATACCACTCGCTGGCTATGAAGGAAAATATAGTGAGGAAACCTGAGTGTCTGAGCTATTCACATACCCCAGCGCTTGAAATCACCAATCCGCGGTGGGCACGCGTGTTGGTTAAGCCCATACTCTTTCTCTGAGAGAAGGCCTGTGTCCTTCAGTGGGACGTGTATAGGCTGCTTATGTATGTTACTAGTATATGTACAATTAAATGTTCTCTTACTATTTATATATCTATCTAGAATAGGTCTTTACGAAACTTTTTGAATATAGGTACTCGTAAAGCATGATTACACTAGACCGACGAATTGAAGCGGCAATTTTGTGAGAATAAGACCGAAACGCGTCGTAATTGTTTTATTGTATTTTCAACAATTAGTTCCATCCGAACACGCAGCGGTATAGGGGCCACTCTGCGGTAGCTCCTATGTGGAGCGGCCTAAAGATGATTGTCGGCAAATGGTTTAGTGAGTGGTAAGGGCCACTGTAAGCGCATCATCGAGATGGCGTGCGTGGCGATAGTAAACAAAGTACTCCACGAAATTGTTGCGGTCTCGCTGTTCGGGTTCTTTTCGTGGAAGTGCTGCTGGTAGTTTAGGGCCCGCACACAAAACTGCGATGCGACGTGCATCGTAAAAATCTGCGAGTTTGCGCGACGCATCGCAAGAACTTGCGAATTGATTCGCATTGGCGTTCATAGTTGTAATAAATAGATGAACCCAAAATCTTCTTTGTTTCTTTTTCCTTTATCTTCTTAGCAATGACAGAAGTGAGCACTTCTTTTTACGATCCTTGTCACGACCTAGTTTACAAAATACCTTCAGTATTTTGTAGTCGGTTATCGAAAGAATGGTTACCCGAATCGTGGGAGATGCCTTGGCACACGAAATCGCATCGCAGCAATTCGTGTCGCAGTTTTCTGCGTTGCGAATTGGCATCGCGCCGATTCGCAGTTTTATGTACGGAGCCATAACCGTGTAAATCTTTTTGA
Organism: Yponomeuta evonymella; assembly: GCA_963969515.1. Classification (NCBI taxonomy): domain Eukaryota; kingdom Metazoa; phylum Arthropoda; class Insecta; order Lepidoptera; family Yponomeutidae; genus Yponomeuta; species Yponomeuta evonymella. Next base: position 15,324,329 of record OZ018350.1, read on the forward strand.
TGGTTCAGTGAAGTTCGCCAGTTCCTGCGTAATAACTAATTTCAGGTTTGACACCTGAGAGGGGAGCTGCGCGGGGGATCACTAGGGATTTACCACTCTTAAAGAAAATCTTATGACACACGTCACAATCTTCGTCTAGTGCTTAGGTTGGGGAGTTAGTTCGTTGAAAGAAACGAAAGTACTAAGATAAAATAGAAGAGAGAGATATTTATTCAGCAGAACCCTATGGAAGTGGTAGGACCTCTGCCATCCCTTTTATTATATTTGAATTAGTTTGACGACATAGGTAGGTACTATATCAATCTGTTAGCTCCTCTAAATAGTAATAACACTTATTTGCCGATTTAAAAACAACAATACGAGTACCACATCACGTATATTCATGGCAGCCTATAAAATAAACATTTTTTTATCAGATGTTTAATAAAGAACACGTAATTGTGTAACCATTATAAGGTAATTAATGTGAAAATACCCTAAATCTGTATAATAATTATCAGTCTATGCAACAAGCATATAATAGAAATTTATTAATCGATTAAATATTTTCTTATTGCACAACACTACGTCAATTACTCAGACATAGATACACTGTAAAGACAGTAAGCGCAAACTATCTGTGACTATGTTCACTTTACCGCCAAAGAGATTTGTGTACACTTATACATTTCACAGCATATCAACTTTTACGCATGCACTCTAGTGGATTACGTTACGGGCAAATTTGTAACAAAAAAATTAAGTTTGGTCTACGACGGACGACGGAGGGATAGATAAATGACGGCTGGACGGACTGGCTGACGGACGGAGGAGCAATGGACGAACGGACGGATGGACAAATGATGGAACGAATAAATAAATAAATTAATAAATAAAGCTCTCCTATATCTCAAAATATTATGAAAAATTTACACGGAGCAGATTATTTTTGTGATTTATACCGATGCGCTATCACCGATTTTTGCTGACGAACGCTATAATTTGCTTGTAAGTGCAAGTCAACCTCAAGAAAAAATAAATAAATGACCTCTAAACAACACAATTACTTGTCCTGGTCCATGTCCTGATCAGAAACATGGAAGCTTATGGATATCAAGCCGGTGTTCAATCAGGGCCTAGAAACATATCAAATCTTATAGTTTGTCAAACACGTCACGTGATCCGACTGTGTATTGTACTTAATTATGTTTACTCTATGTCCGCGTGGCGCCGGATTAAGAATAGCGTCACTCCTTTTCCTTCCGTGGATGTCGTAGAAGGCGACTAAGGAAATCAATTACCAGGAGACGGGCAGCAGCGTTTTCCTGAGATTCCAATCGCATACTGCGATCGCCAACCCGCTTTCCAAGCATGGCGATTACGGCAAAACCAAGCATGGTTATGAAAACCACGAAGGGGGCCTGTGTCCTGCAGTGGGCGTCAAATGGCTGATGATGATGATGATGATGTTTACTCACTTCGCTGACTCAGTGACCCGAATTGGGTCTTGGCCTCCAACACAAGCAGTCATCATTTGCCTTTGTCCTGCACGGTCTCCTGCCAGTCGCCTGCTTGGAGCTCACGCAAGTCCTTGGTCACTTCATCCTTCCAGCGATATCTTCAAAACCCAACCAATTTTTGGCCGCTTGGTAGTCCCAGGTATGCCCTCTTCACCGCCTGACCATCTCCCATCCTTTTGTTTCCCCGATGATATTGGGTTTGGAAATCAGGTCTTCAATTGCGTGGTATTGTATTATTATGCACTAACATAATCGAGGCCCTGGTCACAAAACAAAACTAGAGCAAGTGGGAGCAACCCCCGCGACATACGTGGAAAAGTGGACAACTGCTATGAAGAAATACTCAACATAGAACAGTTATAATTGCAACCAACGGTCGGCCGGGACGATAAGTGAATTGGATGCCGGTGATTTTGTCTCAAACAAACGCTCGCTTGCCCGCTGTTAACCTCAAATTACTTAATAGAGTAGTGTTATAATGACGTTGGAGTAGTGTAGATCACTGACGCTGTAGTGGTTCTGTTTAAATTTTATCTTCCTCTTATGTTTCGAAGTTTTGATGTTCCTACTACTATTTTAAATTTGGATGGAGGTTTGTTACTCTATCACGACAGAACGGATCTGGGTGATATTTGGCACAGAGATAGATTATAGTCTGGAACTGTAATACTTTATCTCTGAGCCAGGCCACTTCTAATCCGGAAAAATGCACATCAAAATATTCACGCAAACGAAATCGCGGGCAACGTTTAGTAGTTTATAGGTTCACTGTGGGTTCACTTGTATTGTGTTGGTTTTAGAGTCACCTCTAGATTTTGTACAAATCAGCGCTTCGGCTCCGCTCTTGAAATAGACAATCTGCAATGAGCACGCGTAATCTCTCTGAGAGAAGGCCTTACGAAGGAGTGTTTATACACTTAACAGCCTGTGCCTGTGCCTATTCGGGTAATGTACGATCACACTAGTGAACGTTGCATGGTGCATGAATGGAGCCTCCTCAAACGACGTACTTACTGAGTCCGGCCGTCAGGCGCATCCTGGGCTGCAATCGGCGAGTCCCTAACGCTGACCGGCAAATCCTTTCACCACGATGGCAAACCAAATTCAGCCTTAAAGCCGGCGCTGTGTGTAGTTTCTATTAATATCGAAGGTTTTTCGCAGAATAAGTCAGACATGTTATCTGAACTTTAGCGCTCACCACACTGGGACGTTATGTCATGGACACGCTAAGAAGAAGACGTGAACGTTCACCTAAGTGAATTTTAATTGATTTTGCCTCAAGACTTTCCCAGCGACAGCAGCAGGTCTGAAACAGCTGTAGGTGGCAATCCGGCAGCACACGCTGCGCTCGAGATATAATTTATTGCCAGCTCGTTCCGCTGCCGTCGTGAATTCTGCCGGACATGTGTCCTGCTGCACTTTCTATACAGGATTATTAGGGTTCCGTACCCAAAGGGTAAGGGTTCCAATTACTAAGACTCCACTGTCCGTCTGTCTGTCTGTCACCGGGGTCTATCTCATGAACCGTGATAGCTAGACAGTTGTTTCACAAATGATGTATTTCTGTTGCTGCTATAATAAAAAATATTTAAAAAAGCGTAAAATAAATATTTAGGGGGGGCTTCCGTGTAACAAACCTGATTTTTTGGCGGTTTTTTCTCAATATTACTAACGGCAACAGGTAGACGCTTGATATATTCAAATTTTGTATAGATAATGGTACGGATGGTCGTGCCCGAATCCGACTCGCACTTGGCCGGTTTTTTTAAAAGTGCCCAACTCCCAAGACATCTTCCAACCAAATCACTCTGACACGTAGAATGAGTGTCGGTTTGTCAATCACGGCCAATAACATCAACTTTTGTTCTACCACTTTTGAAACTTTTTAGTTTAATTTACCGCCTTTGAAAGAAATAATCATATATTTTTACAGTTTTTCTGCTTTTTAATAAAAATAATGATATTTTTGCACTGGACCTCGAAGAAAGTGTCCGTAAAGCGCACCAGAGTTCCATCAAAGTAGGAATTGCGACAATTTGCATATCTTGCGACTCGCGAATAACAATATCACATGACATAACAATAAATGATTGATTGATTGATTGATTGAATATAACTTTCGGCATCATAAAACAAAGCCGGAATTGCTCAAGTGACGGTGTAAGGATACAAGCCTGTCTCATTTGACTAACAGGAACATAATAAGTGCAGTCGGCAACGGGTTTAGTTGTAAAGTCGCCTATATCGAAGTCCGATCTTAGTAGAGTTCACCCTATCTGAACTGCATCCACTGAAACTCGCAAGTCGTTAAGCTGTATGGAAAGACATTTATTTCGACTGCAAAATTAAGTTTAGGAAAGCTTAGGGCGTGAGTCCTCCTCGCCTATCCGGTTTTTCATAATTTAATAAGAACCATGTAGGCTGTAGAGCTCGTAAGGTCAAGCCAAAGGGTGAAACGCAACAGTTGTTTTCTTCATCCTTTCTTTTACAACTCTACTACTGGTAGTATTTCAAGCGTCAACAAAATTATAGCTGGCCGCATACCACGCAAATACAAAGGCTCGTAATCACGTCTTTACACTGTAGCTCTAACTTTAACGATGATGATACTTCTGGTGACCTACGACGCGGCACCTCTTTATTACAACCGCTAGGTCACCAAAGACGCCAGAGTTGTGGGCAGTAAAACAAAGTGCGGTAGACTATTCCCAGTGGAAATGTCACAAACAATGTGACTGTCAAGGGAAAAATGCGTGACTAATAAAATAAAGGAGAAATGGAGAAACATTCGTGAACCTTGAGTAAACACGAGGCAGATTTTGCAAGATGTTGTTTGTGTGTTTCTTGTTCTGTACGGGGTCCGTGCTCAAGTGGCTCTAGCCTAGCATTTAAAACTTTAGGGGCTGAAATTCACTGAAATTATATATCATGCGGCCACATGCCCGCATTTATAGAACGTATGAAATTCTATCTCAACAAGTTACAGTCCCAATACAGTTCATTCCGGACTCTAAGCCACCGAAGTGTACGACAAAAACTCTAAAGAGTGTCGGTTGCACTCCGTTCGGCGGAGTGCGGCGATAATTTTAACTTTGATAAGCTGCCGTCTATACCGAACAGCACAAAAAATCATTTCATCTGAAGTCATGTCTGATATTATATGTGGAAAGAATCGATTAATAAAATGAAGGCATTTCAGTACACTTAATTTTACTCATTTTGCTCACTAAAATTCACTCAAATAGACTCTTTATAAGATCTGACCCCAGAAAATATCGTTAGCGAATCCTGTTATCACAACCTCACTGACAGAAACAAAACAGCAGCCATTGCAGTAATGCTGCCTATTTCCCATTGCCGCCGTTTCCATTCATTTGTCACATAAATTAGCTGGCCACGTTGAATTCTCCACTGGCAGCTTCGAAGACCTCAGCGGATAACGAATTATTCAACTTTTAATTGAATAAACGCAAAACCTAATAAACGTTTGTTCTGTCTATATATGGACCAGTTACAATAAGCAAAAGTTAAAAATGTTCAAATATTTACTTGCAAATCGGCAGCGCTAAAATTTCGAAGAATGTTTTTGGGAATATTAAACGTTTTCTAATATTATGGGTATTATTAACCCCTCATACTTATGATAACCATGAGGGAGGCCTATGTCCTGCAGTGGGCGTCGAGTGGCTGATGATGATGATGAATATTATCGTTATTGAAGTAGCATTTGGAGATTTAGTTCAATAATTCACATTGTATAAATATGCAGTATTTAGGAATACCGCAGCCCAATGGTCGGATGATGTATTTAGGTCGGCAGGGAGCCCGTGAATGAGAAAGATGGCGTAATGGGGAAAAGGCCTATACCCAGCAGTGGGCAGAGGTGGGCTGATGATGATGATGAGAAATACCGCTCACAAACTTCAAAATTAAATTATAGTGAAAGAAAACGCTGCCAGACCTCTAGTATCTACAGCTTTAGACTCCTTTCATATAATCCTATGTTAATTATTCAAGAACCGACAGTGAAATATATAAATTCGAATGAAAAACCGTAGTAATTAGTCGAAGTTCTAAATAATAGGTTACTAAATAATAGTTTTTGTAGCTGGTATTTGTTCACACCTAAGACGTCTATATTTGTGGTTTTTTTATTTCATTAATCAACGAGCGGCAATGTTATTAACAATCGAACATTGCAGCCCAGCGGTGGTAGCTTAGTAGCGGTGGTAGCCTAGTGGGTGAAAAATTGGACTTGGAAGCGAGAGACCCACGTTCGATTCCACGTGCGGGCATGTACCTATGACTGTTTTCTAAGTTATGTAGATTTGTGAAGTTACAGTAGCAATACCACTCGCTAACGGTGAAGGAAAACATCGTGAAGAAGTCAGTGTCTGAGCTATTCACATATCTCAGCGCTTGAAATCGCCAATTCACGGTGGGCACGCGTGGTGATTAAGACCACACTCTCTCTCTGAGAGAAGGCCTGTGTCCTACAGTGGGACGTATATAGGCTGATAATGACATTCCAGCTCATCCACTGTGTGAAGATAACTGTAAATCTTAGTAAATCGTAGTAAAATTTTAGGGACAGGGAATCCCGTTCTCGAGATTCAAAGGCGATATGTAGGATGACAATGATAGACAGATAGAATATTCTTCGAGAAGACAGAAGATGGTATGGATACAATATGGCCTTAATCATGCTTGATACTTTGCTGAAGGACCTCAGGGGATACTTTACAGTAATGTTACGGCCTTATTCCGTGGTTTTGATATTGCCTCTTTGTCATAGTCAAAGGCTAAAGGCGATCGAGGAAGCAAACTGCAGTGATGGTTGTTCAGAGAAAATTCTAGGCTGTTGTTTGATTTTGATGGAGTGATTGTAGTGTCGTAAAGTAGTGTTCTAATGACTTTATTTATTTTTTATTTATTTATTTTATTTTAATTGTTTTATTTATTTATTTTATTTTATTGGGGTGATGGTTGACTAGTTTTTATAGGACGGCAAAAGTAAAAACGTGTTATGTTTTTAGGGTTCACGTATGTATGCTTGTCCTTTTTGTCACTCCACCATAAGTTTTTAAGAAGTTAGAGTTTTAGGCGTGTTGTTAGAATCCTTAAGCCATCCTAAGTAACACAGGTTTTATGAAATATTCTACCTGGTAGTCAGTCTTTTTGGTTTCAGTATGTATTAGTGTATTTTTTTGGATTAAATAACATTTGCATATTAAACAACAGTGTCCTTTATAGTTTAGGAAGCCCAGTTTGCGCAGCATCCTATCTAGAAAGAGCGAAGAAGCCAGCCATCGTGTGAAACAGACTTAACACCTACGGAATTGCAAATCGATCAGTTGTAATTAGGTTAGTTTTTCCCGCGCTGATTCCTGGTGTGACTCCCCATTTACATTCAGTCCCTCGCGCTGCAACAACTTGCATCCTGTGATTTTGCAGAACCAGCGACTGTAATAGCGCTAATATAGCAGGCGCTTGCACTGGAGATGTCTCTTCTGTCTTAGATTTTCAATTGAATAGCAACTCTGTTTTGTTCTCCGAGACTCAATTAAGTTTACAAAATGTGAAGAGCACGCATGTAAACGGGCGAGACCATTTTCTCCATTTTAATTATCCGTTCAACTTTATTTTATTCTTCACACGTTCGTACGTAAATCCTACATGGGGTGGTAAATTGTTCTTAAGCGCCTATTTCTGCGCACGTTATGAGCTACTGAAGGAAAGCATTGGATGACGCTGACGCTACACTTCATATGCAGACGTCTCAGTAATATGTTTGCACATGCCATACTCCCCTGCTCGCTCCAGAGGCAGCAGGTGTAGTGTGAACGCGGCATAGTCCTCGCCAACCAGCGCCGGAGTAACGGCCCGGCACAATCCCGCTCATTCCCCGAACCGCCCGTACTCTGGCGCATTGTTTCTCAGAATCACCACCCGCCTGACTGCATAGCGTAGCTTTTAAAGTCCAATTTCCCCGAGCAAACCGGGTTGGGAACCCATATTTTCAGTGGTTTCCTATTCCGTCTGCTGCGCGATTGGCAACGTTAACGACAGACGCGGAGGCAGTTTGCTGTTTATATCCGGCTACGCAAACCAATATGGATTTTATACGACAGCAGATAGGCTTTAGATTTGTGTCTGCGATGCAATTTGAGGTGGGTCGCCGAGTTAGGCTTAATGGATGGTAGTAATAGGGTTGGTTTTGGTCTGTGGAGTGGCTGATGCATCTCGATCCGCGTTCTTCGGACGACTTTTTTTGCTAGGGTTCAACAATGTTGGTTCGCGCAATGATAGAGATTGATATTATGAAACGCTTTTGTTTTTCAATACGGGAACATCTAGAGAGTTAATAAAAGCCTAGATTACTTGTAATTCCTAGGAATGTCAAGTCGTATTCTATTTTACGTCCGTGGGAACGATGATCCGATTTCAATATTTAATTTCAATGCGCCATTTCGTAGGAAAATCAATTAGGTTTTCTAAATCCGAAAGAGATTGCATACGAGAAATTAATGACTTTTCAGAAATAGGCCTTCTATACCAAATGTTTATCTGACACGAAGTGGTGACAGCCAGATAACTATTCCTTGACGGTACTCACGATAGTATTATACGGTGTGTTCACTAGGCCAGACACCGCCACTTGCCTCGCTCAGCCCTAAGTAATCTCTTGGCAGTTGCCTGCCCGGAACTCAAGCGTACCTTTATCAAGAACATCTTCGCAGCGGCATTCAAAGGACTCCACCGACCTTCGATCAGTTATAAGTCCTAATCTATCATTTTTCACCCGTCATGATATACGGTGCCGAAACGTGGACACTTACGCTGGGGCTAGTCCACAAATTTAAAGTCGCTCAGCGTGCTATGGAAAGGGCTATGCTCGGGGTTTCTCTGAAAGATCGAATTCGAAACGAAGTGATCCGACAGCCCACCGAATTAGCATGCTGAAGTGGCAGTGGGCCGGCAATATCATCCGAAGAACTGAGAACCGATGGGGTAGATGAGTTCTTGAATGGAGACCGCGGATCGGTAAACGTAGTGTAGGACGTCCTCAGACTCGGTGGAGCGATGATCTCCGCAGGGCGGCTGGCAACAGCTGGATGAGAGTAGCCGAGGACCGTGCTCAGTGGCGTGCAATAGGAGAGGCCTATGTCCAGCAGTAGACAAGCATAGGCTGATGAAGATGATGATCATTTTTCACATGTAAATCCTCATGTCGCGAGTTTAATCCTATTCGTAATGCTTACTCAATGTTTTGATTACGATATTGCTGCTGGAGTCTGATTAAACACTGGGTAGTTTTCGTTATAATTATTACAACGTGTTACATAAAGGTTCAGTGAAACTTAAATGCGTTATTCTGTCTCAAGACAAACAAATTTTACCAACTCCGAAATATAAAAAAAAAGTCAATGTCAACTGTTCCATACAAAAATTTGCTCTAGCGAATAATTCCCTCATATTTAACTGAACCTTCCTGACACGCGCTGTAGATAGATAGATAGAGAACGTTTTTTTGCACAACAATAATATTATAATATTCATGTAAGTTTTCATCTTACCCGATGAATGTAGCTAAATAATCACTCATTAAATTTCTCTTCTTAACGAATAATTGATGGCAAACTAGGTTCGCCATCGTTGTGAAAGAATTTGCCAATCAATGTCAGGAGTTTGCTTAATGTACAGGGCTCAGTAGGTACGTCGTCTTTACCCATTCACTTTGATTCTCCAAATAAAAGAAATATCCAAATACCTATGCTCCTTTACTGCTCAATCATCTTCCGTTTCCTGCCATGCCGAAGAATACATTTTAATCCATTGAAAAATGTGCTTTATTTTCAGATCTCCACGGTCAGTTCTACGAGAACACAGTGGTGGTCCAGTACGATAAGGACCTACTGGAAGTGTGGGACGAAGCCAAGAGGCTAAGGTGTGAGTGGTTCAACGACTACGAGAAGACTGCGTCAAAACCGCCCATGGTTATTGCGGATTTGGATGTTGTGCAGCTCGACTTTAGGGGTGAGTTGCTTGAACATTAGGCCTATATATATATTTTCCTAGCCGTATTCGGCTATGGCGACTGCTATCTGGCTCTCGGTTATGATTGGTGAGGGTTTTACTGGTGTGCCTTCAGGTAACTTATGTAGCCGATATTGGCTTTGAAGATGCGGGCGCACAGAGTGCACGTCAAGACAACATTATTAAAAGTATATTGAATGGCTACCGGTGATTGGGCCTTTAACTCATCTCGTTTCGCTAAGATCAAGTAATCTTTTCCTCTCAAAATCTTTTATGTTGCTCTGCACTAAGATGATGGGATGTAATAAATGTGAAAGTGCATCAGTAGGTTTGCCCTTCATTCGAGTATCGAAGAACCAATTGATCGATGTGATTTTTTACCTCCATAATACATAGTATATCTATCCAAGTTATATGTATATATCTATCTATCATAGGCTGTCTATGAATGACGCCCACTGTTAGGCGCAGGCCTCTTCATCGTAACGCCAACCTCGGCGTCCTCTGCTAATCTCGTCCATTGTGCTCCTGCCGCGTTCTTCAGAAAGTTATATAGAATTGAGAAAATGTTATAACTTAACTATGTTATAACTTGATCCGGCAAACATTGTTTTGCTATATTAATTAGCCTATGACCTATTCTCAGACCTACCAAATACACACATAAAAATTCATAAAAATCTACGAAGCCGTTTTGGAAGAGTTCGATAACAAACACTGTGACACGAGATTTTTATATGTAGATGTAGGGCCAACTACTAACGCCACGTCTGTGCACCTTCTAGGAGACAACGTAGACTGCTGGATGGAGATCCAGGCCGGCAAAGGACCTTGGGCGCCGCCAGTCTCCGGGATCGTGCCTCTCGGCTCCACGCTGACCCTCGTCGTGGCCATCAATGACTATCGAGGTGAGGAATCTGATGTAGCGTACGCAAGCGATCATCACCATCATCTTCAGTCTGTCGATATCCACTGTATGACAAGGGATTTTCATGGATGCTCCAGTCACTTCAACTCTGAGCTGTTTCCCTCTAGGTCTTGTCTGCCACATTGTCGATGGTGTGTAATTACCTAGTCATATATCTTGCAATTCATGAAACACGTGAGTTAGAGTCTGAAAACTGAAACAATGACTTTTATAATGAAAAAAATTAAAATAGAAAAGCATTTATTGACACCGTAAAACTACTTGGTGTAGTATGTGTAGGTACAGAGTTTTGGTGAAAGAGTCCGTTTTTTGGGATTCCGTATACCCATATAAAAATTAAAACCATATACTCAGGTCTATAGTCCCTTGAAGCTTTGAACAAATCAAACTTCGAAGTTAACGTAAAAAAGACACGTTTATCCCGCCAAAAAATACTCAAGAGAATCAAAATTTATAGGGTACTTTCCGTTAATCTAGAAGTATGAAATGCAGCAATTAATATTGTCATATACTAGAAATACAGGAAAAAATCTAAAAACTCTTGAAGTCCTGGAAAAGCTTGGAAAAAACTGCGAGACTCGATTACTGAATTATTTATAATAATATATAAGTACCCACCTACAAATTTGTACGGAACCCACGCTGCGCAAGTCTTTCTGAAATGTGATCGGTGTCCCCTACATCGATTGAGTAATAAGTTTTCATGAACGAGCGTTGCCAATTGCGTACAGACGAAGAAGAATACTTTTGTAATTATTTTTCTAAATTTCCATTTTTTGATATTTTAATTTTATACGCTTTTAATTTTTTTTTTCATAGTGGTTATTTCTGATAAATAATATTTGAAGTGCTAAATAGAATGGACATACTTTTACGCAGGATAATGACTTATGATAATGACTTAATGAAAGGCTGCAACATTGTTGGAACGTGCAGGTAAAGCGCAAACTTTATAAAATTACATTACAAAAAACTCAAAGAAAATAAGTGGTAACCCTATCTGACATGTTTCACGAATTACTCATTTTAGAGGTACTCCTTCCACTGTAGAGCCTTCTGCCAGACACAGAGTATGGAAGATGTATGTTAACTCTTCTGTTTTTAGGTTACCTACGGTTACGATGGTTTTTTTATGTTACGACAAGAACGGTTACGATGTTTTTTTCGCCGTTAGCAAGTGGTGAGAAACTGACGTACCGATTTTAAATTGAGATGGGACTGTAAGAAGAGCTATCTTAACCAAAGTCGATATGATGAAATCGTTCCTACAAGACCACCCCTAAGTTTTGGAGCAAATGGAACATTTTTCAATTTTCTTATGTGAAAACGTAGGAAACTGACTAAGTTTCGAGTTCGAGTAAAATCCCATAAATGCCCTGTTTTGAGAGACAATAATTTATTGAAACTAAAAACTGACATGTAGTGAAAGTGAAAGTGAAAGTGAAAATATTTTATTTACCACACAAAAATAATAAATGGATTCTGTACTTGACTCTTAGAAAACTGGAAGTAACTTGGCACTACTTATATTTTTAGGGAGTTCTTGAGAAGATGGCGTATTTATTTACATAGGTTAAGGTATAGTATGGGCCTTCTACATCAAAATATGTGTCTTAAGCACGAAAATGTCTAAGTCACTTCGTCTTTTAATGTAGGTACGCTGTATAAATCATCTCATGTGTAAAAAACCTAAGTAACCTATAAAATAAATATAAAAGGTTAGTTGATGACGTCACAAGACACATACATTAATTTGTATCTTGATTTTATAATTTAGCACCAATCAGAATTTGACAATGAATGGAGATTTTAACGAAGCCATTTCATACACTACAGTTACAGTTCGATTACAATTTTCTATGGACGGTTCATCATCATCATCATCATCAGCCATTTGACGCCCACTGCAGGACATAGGCCTCCCTCATGGTTTTACAAACCATGGACGGTTAAAATCACATCATTTTTATCAACAGTCACTACCAGCATCCGGTTTAATCATAAGATTTTTCACACAAAACAAGGATTGAGAAACCGTTATACAATAAACAGTTTCATCCTTTGCATATATAAATAAAGATTAGGAATTCCGAAATTATTTATACAGCAGATATCATCAGAGGACTTTACCGCGATAAAGTAGCAACCGTTAGTTGGCCAGGTGGGACCAATAAAGTTCTAGACGACGTGTGATGTGAAATGTAGCAAAAATGTCTCGTCCGTTGGTCATTTCACAGCGATGGATGATTGATCGTTGATCCGAGATTGAAATATCAATCTATAAGAAGCGCTAAGCCGTCAATCTGTAGAAACTGGGTTGCTATGTCTATTAAAGTAGTAATAGTTCTTCCTATTTTCTCTACTATTTCAAGCTCAGATTAGGTGCGGTGCGCAAATCAATTAAATGCTCATATACAAAACTTTTTAGTCAGGAATAAATATTTTCTCTCTGCAATAAATCTTGAACAGCAACAAGGAATCAAAATACTAAATTGAACAGCAGAAAATTATGAATCGATCGGACGATGTCGTTAAGTCGGCGGAGGGCGTTAAGTTGCGGGTGGTCGGGCAAGGGGCCGTGAGGTGGCCGTGAGAATGCCATCGCATTTGGGGGAAAAGGCGTGCCCAACAGTGGGCAGCGGTGGGCTGATGATTATGATGATGATTGATTGGTCATGGTCAGCAAATCAAAGAGTTACATTTTGTTAACCTGTAAAGTTTATTTTGATATGGAAATGGGATGGGTTTTTCGTTACCCTATTTTCCCTATTTTAATAATATTGTTTTTGTAGAGAATTAAAGTGAAGTGGCGGAATAGCAATCTAAATACTGACTGAGGGAGTCAGAACTTCAATTGCTTCTTTGAACACTGTGCCACTGTTATGATTATTCACTTACTGACCTTATAATGAATAACCTAACCAAGATGAATTTATTTACTGACTAAATGGGTGATCTTTGTTGGGTTGGGTTGACCAAAATAACTGTGTGATGATCAAATGTTTTTTTTTGCTAATTTATACTCATCGTGTACAGATAATTCAGAACGTAGCCAAAGTAAGCGGTTTATTTTATTGCAATTCCTACCAGTGGGCCTTTACACCAGTTGTTTTAACACATTAAATTCAATTCAGTTGTGACTTCGAACGCATTTCAAGGAAAAACATACCATCTGTTGTTCTTCCAAACAGAACTCTTTCCACGAAAACCTGTTCTATAAACAAACGAGCCTAAGACGAACCTTTCAGTTTGCTCATTGCATTTCCGTTGTTTTACCGGTAAAATCAATACGCCATGCGAGCCAGTCACTTTGAGCTAGTTAGGTATTTCCTAGGTGTATTTTTGTGCGGGCGTAGGTGTAGGCCTATGTTAAACTTTGATCTCTGCCTTGCCTACCCTGGCGGGATACAGGCGTGAAATTATGTAACATCAGAAGGAATCTGTACCGAACTTCCATTTATGTCTGGATAATGTTGTACGTCCCACCGTCCCACCGTCTGGATAAACACGTCAACGGCAACTAAAAGCTGCGCATTTTCTAAATTATAAAAATTACATATACACATACATAAACTCGCGCCTGTCTCCCAGATGGGTAGGCAGAGACCAGGGACTGCCACTAAAATTAATTAATATTAGCTAGTTTTATTTTAGCTAGTTGCATGTGTCAATTGCTAGTAATAACTAATAGCTGTCTAGTATCATCGGTTAATCACCAGACTCTTGATACTCTTGTGTTCGGGTTAATCACCAGACCTCTGTTTGGCGCCTCGGAGTCTACCGTTTTTTCCGTCCATGGTTGTCTGTCCCATTGTTTTAGTAATTAGACCGCCAATTGTACTGTACTATATTATTGTTAAATTGTCATATGTAATTCCTGGTGTACTGTACATACAGTAAAGAATATTCTATCTACCTATCCGAACATCTTTCCGACAGGGTCTTTTCTTACTGTGGGGCTTCGGACGCAATATTTTATTGGATAGCAAGTTTAATATCTTATTGGATCGCAAACTGCAGCATTTGACTAATATTGGCTTTCTCCTTTCTGGCTGATAAATCTTTATGATTATTATCTGGGGGTACGTCTGCACAAAGTCATTGTTAGTCATTATTGATGGTATGTTATAAACACGCGATGTGAGTAGTTGCAGTCTCGTAAGATAACCCGTAGATTTTCAATTCAGAGTTCATTTGTCTCATCCCCTGTTTTTCCTTATTTTTTTGGTAAAGTACACAGAAAGAAGAGTATAATATAGTAATTTATATTCATACATTCATTCATTCTGGCTCAGGGACCCAAAATGGATCTTGGCCTCTAGTCATATGACGCTCATAAGGCCAATAAAAAAAGGAGAATAAACTCCTGGTCACAGAACCCAAAATAAAGGGGCCAGAGAATTTTCGCATAATTATTATGTGAAAGATCTTCGGCCCCTTAAGATGCGAAGATGGCTCATGGAGCAATTTATATACGACGTATAATGTTGTAAAATATGCCAAAGATGAGCGCTAAAGTGCAGGTAGCATGGAATCATCCTCCAAATAAGTGAATTTAACGGGGATTATGAAACAGGCTTCAATATCTAGTAACATTTTTTTGTTTTTTATGAGTCTTTCTAGATTGGTGTGGGTGGATATCTACCACGTGATAGTTTCTATCTCATGACTCTAATGGTTTTTCTAAGCTCGCTAGTAATTATTAGTCAAAACGTGTGGTACGCTTTGATTACATCGAATTAGTATCCTTTTATTAGGTTGATCCGATGATTGTTTTAGCTTGGGGAAGGCAACTATTTTTTTTTTCAACTATCTTTTATTTCTTATGTCGTGACGGAACACATCATGAGGTAACGTGAGTGTCTAGAGTATTCACATACCTCAGCCCCAAACAGCCAATCCATGTTGGGCAAGCGTGGTGATTAAGCCCATACTCTCTTTCTCTTTATGACAAGGCTTGTGCCCTCCTTGTATTCAGGGTGTAATAAAATTCTCAAGAAAATGAGGGCTCTACTAGTCAATAAGACGAACATTTAGTATTAGTATATTTAGTATATATCTGAAGAATAGCTGTGAAGTTTTTATAGCAATACCACTCGCTAACTGCGAAGGAAAACATCGCGTGGAAACCTGAGTGTTCACATACCTCAGAGCTTGAAATCGCCAATCCGCGGTGGGCACGCGTGGTTATTAAGCCCATACCCTCTCCCTGAGAGAAGGCCTGTGTCCTACAGTGGGACGTATAGGCTGCTTATGATGCTTATGACGGATTTATATGGGACTTATTGTGCTGAAAGCTTATTGCGTTGAGGGAAAAGTAAGTGCAGCTCGAATAAAACCATATCTAGTGATAATTTAGACTCATGTTTCATATTTTTTTGATGCTATTAAGTTTACAAATAATAAAAATAATGACCGGCGGCCCTACGTAGGACATTGAAAAGTAATCTATATTTTCTTCCGTGTGGCGCCGGATTAAGAATAGCGTCACTCCATTTCCTTCCGTGGATGTCGTAGAAGGCGACCAAGGAAATCAATTACCAGGAGACGGGCAGCAGCGTCTTCCTGAGATTCCAACCGCATACTGCCACTGCACTGCACTGATTATGGCAAAACCCTTCATGGTTAGGAATACCACGAGGGAGGCCTATGTCCTGCAGTGGCCGTCAAATGGCTGATGATGATGATGATTTTTTTCAGATTTCTAATACTAACCATTAGAGAGTAAAATGCATTTTAGAACACCTGATTTAGGGGTAATGTCGGAGAACACAGCCTTAATCTCTCTCTCTCCCTCTAAGAGAAGTCTCTCAGAAACTCGCTAGCGGTGCGGTATGACTTTACGACGAGGAACGGTCCAAAGTCCGGAATGAACAGGCAGTTTATAAAAAAATCTTTTTTAGGCTTAGTTCATTTTCTCAATCCCTTCTTCCAATTAATCTTTGCTCAGTAACGAACCCTTTTCAGTACTCAACTTAGTCTCGCACCATATTGGTCTTATCTAAAACAACCTATTTGTGCCGCACAAAAAGCCTCTGCCACTGCTCGCAACTTGTACTTTTGTACCATGAAAGACCATTGTGTTAACGCATTCCGTTACCTCAAGTAGCTGGTAGAAAGTGTGTTGAAATAAATATACGCACTCGAGAAAACTGGCCAAGGGCGAGACAAGTACTTAATGATATGGTTTTGTAGGGATATTTTAGGGCGAGCTTTGGAAAAACTAGTAAAGGTATATATAATACAGCCTATATACGTGTACGACCCACTGTAGGGTACAGTTCCTCTCTCAGAGAGAGAGTGTGGGCTTAATTACCACGCGCACCTACCGCGGATTGGCAATTTCAAGCGCCGAGGTATGTGAACACCTGACACACTTAGGTTTCCTCACGATATTTTCCTTCAATTTGGTGAGTGGTTTCGCTACTATAACTTCACAAATGTACGTAAATTAGAAAACGGCAAGTTTAGGTGTATTACACGACAATCCACCGGTTTCTGAATTGAGAATTCCACTAAGTAAATAATGAGGTAGCAGCTGCTGGCAGTGGTTGGATGAGGGTGGAAAGAAGGAAGAGGTGCGCCTCGGGGAAGGCCTATGTCCAGCACTGCACGAGTACGGGTAGATTGATTGATTGATTGAAATACTCAAGTTTATAATTTCTTGTTCTTTTTAGGCTTCTTTTTAGTAAGACTTCACTATCCGTCTGCCTGTCTGTCTGTCCGTCAATCTGTCTGTGATAGCTAGGCAGTTGAAATTTTCACAGATGATGCATTTCTGTTGCCGCTATGACAATAAATACTAAAAACCATTTAATGTTCCTGCACAATTGACACAATGATGTTGTGATCTTGTTGGCGTACGGAACCCTAAAAATATATACGCCTGTGAAAACCCACAACCTAACGCTTGGCCATAAACATTTCGACCGAAGCATGTTGTGTGAGACCCTCGTGACAAATGTACCTACGTTGTAAAAGAGAAGAGTGTTAGTTTACTTGATAAAATCTTTTAAATCACAAAGAAAAGACTTTTTATTGTTATTTTATGCTAATTGTTATTGAAGTGGAAACTGTAGAAATTGTATTTATTGTAGTTTTAGTGTAGTGCTATTTGATTTTTATTACCGGAATATAACTAAACAGTGAACAGTCCGATACATATTAACTTTGCAATTGTGCGACTGATATTATAAGTTTTCAGTTAGTTTTAGTTTTGTAGAATTAAAGAGATGCTGGTAAGAATTATAGTTTAGAAATCAATTACAAAATATGAAAGACATGCGAAACGACTTGATTCACTTAAGCATCGTCAAAAAAAAATAACCCGAACTTTAGTTTTAACACGATCATATAATTACTAAAATCCAAACAAACACTAACAGATAATTGATCTAACGAAACCAATCACTTCGCTACACATCTGCCACCAAAGCGCACCAAAGCCCGAATAATTCCAATCGTCTAACTGTCAAATTCCGTACAAAGTGCAATCGCATATTAGGCCCCTGATCAAGGTCTTCAAAATGCTGGTAGTGTTATAGCGCTGCACAGCAAGGCCTTTGAAATTTTTCATTCCAAAAAAGCTCAAAAGCGCACGCGTAAAAATCACTATTTCCAGACGTTAACAACTGTCAACTGAATGCTGTTAACAACTCTCAGTTGGCCAAAGCGCAAACAAAAAAAAACAACCGACAGCTTAATACTTCCTTTGTGAAAGCTTTGGCTTAATTTATTTATTCTAACAATATTAAACTGTAAACGTCTGCTATTAGATATGAATATTATAATAATTGGTGGTGTTGGTATATGTTTCTTCTTTGGTTTTAGGTTCCCCACCGGCCTACAGCTACAATTTGAATAACCGCTTAACAGTAATTGTGTCACTCCCGTGACTGACTCTTCATTGGCAGAACTAGTCGTCTAAGACAGAACTGATTCAAGTGGCCATTAAGAAAAAAAAATAAGCTGTTAACAGTTGATTAACAGATTTTTGTGTGCGAAAAACCGGGGGTTTGTCTTCTAAATGCCATTACAATTTTCAAATTGCGACATCGTGTCTTGGCAGCATTTTACGGGGTCTCCAGAAGGGTCCTGCCTAAACTATTCTACTCATCAATATAAGCAACAACGATATTGTGAGACCGATATTGAAATAAAAACAATATGATATAGCAACCTGCTCTAGCAAGTGTATGGAACAGCTGATATTTTTTCGCGATTTCTCAGTTAGTCCCACAATAAAAATTGTTTGTACTGATTAGTTGAATCACCTCCTGGAGTACAACGCTACCTTTCTGAAATTATCTATATCCTAAGTCCTGACCTTGAAAGTAACAATCGAAAAACTTCACTCTACCGAACTAAAAATGCGACCAGCAAATCCGGAGTGCGACCGCCAGTTACTTAACATACTTAAATCTGTTTACTTTGTAACACGCACGGGGCGTAGCCAATCCCCCTTTGACAGGTGAAACCGAGTCAATAAACCACACCTGTAATGCGTATTCCAATGGGAGCAACACCCATAATGGCTCAACAAAACGGTCACCGTGGTCGTATATTAAATTACGTGACATCTCTAAAGACGTTCTGGTTAGCTGATCGCTGTAAACGATAGGCAAATAGGCTTTTTGATAGAGCCGACACGCTTGCATATTTTATTAGAATAGGGTTATAAAGTAGTGGTTGATTCATAGATATTTCTTTAGCATGACCTAACCTGACCTCAGAGATTTCCACTTCATTATGCGTTGGCATACAGAGAGCGTTATTTCCTTTCATACTTAATTCTTGAAGTACCCCAGTTTAAGTTTTTGTATGAATTTTTCTCAGATATATATTTAACGTTCGCGTAATTAACCGTTAGCCTATGTCCACCCTGAAGGTACATTCTAAATACTGGTGAAAGATTTTTTTAAATCAGATAAGATCTCGGTAGAATACTCGGAGACTACCCCCTGCATAAAAACTTACAAACATATAAATTTACAAAATTTTCCTCTTTATAATATTAGTAGACATGGATATTAACGGCACTACAAAGCAGGAAACCAACGAAAATTCATAAAAATATTTAAAAGAAATGGTTAATTTATTGTCTTACATAATGTGCTACCTAAATAAAAAGGAAATAAATATAAAGTCAGTCTGGACTTAATTAATATATAAATGATAAAAATATACAAATAACATAAATTCTATATTTACAAATAAAACACCTGCTTAATGGTTAATTGAACAAAAAAAAATCAATAATAGTAATATGAAAGTTCTCGAATGAAGACCACATATCGGCAAGCGCAGCCTGGGAAGACCAGCCACAAGATGGTCAGATGACCTCATTCATTCATGGAGGAGGCCTATGTCCAGCAGTGGACTTCTTGTGGCTGAATGATGATGAAGATGAATATGAAAGTTGTTACGGACAATAAACTCTAACCGGCATGTTTCAAGAATTGCACATTTTTGAGGTAACCTGAAGGGCAACCTTGTCTATCCAAGATGACATGCCTTGCGATAGCCAACCACCCAGCGTGATTCGTGATTTAGGGCCTGCAAAAAACAAAGATCTTGTGTAGTGCATGATGGAGTAATTTATATCTTAATAAATATAATTTGCGACGCAATGCCAGTCGTGACCCAGTGACGCACGAGTGCACATCAGCCAGATGGTGTTGTGCCCATGATTAGATAGATGAAACATTATTTATTGTGCGCCACAAAAATGAAAGGGCAACCGTAGCAAAGATATACGGTGAAATTGGCGGCCACTACAGGCCGCAGGCGTTGTTACATTGAGAAGAAATGCCAATAATTTATTTATAATATTATTAACTTATTTGTGTAGTAGTTTATAACAATTACTTAAGTAAGATTTATGTAAGTTGTATGTATGTATGTAATTCGTTTGTGCACAACTACCCGTCTCTCTTTCTCCTTCGGGAACCTTTCCGTCATAAGGTTGTCTGGAAGAAATTGCTGATAGCAATAAGGCCGCCCATTGTACTTTTTCATTGTAACTTTCATATTTTATGTCTCTTGTTTCTTGCGCGCAATAAAGAATATTCTTATCTTATCTAATAATAATACTGGACACTGGTCTAACACACCCTGGTATCTGCCTACACCTGCCATCTGGATACAAGCGTTTATCAAAAGCGTAATAATATTGGACACTAAACATTAATGTAGGCGCCGCGCCGTTAAGGAAGCAATTTTTAAACGCGGTGAAGGGTGGTAGGGAGGTAAATGGTGGTCTCAGTTTCATCTGTTCCGATTCATCAAAGGAATGCATCGCTACGCTTGTCTGTTCGCACTAATGTTTAGTGGGAGTATTTGCAGGTATTTTGTTTCTGTGCTGCATAGGCCGAAAATGTAATGAAATAGGTGCGTGATAATTTGTTTCAATCCATCTAGAATTTACACCACAATAATTGCCTATATTACGTTAAACACCAGTGAATGGCGGCTTTCTACCCGCTCTTTCTTATGTAATGTCCTGTTCAATGTTTCGTGTGCAATAAAATATAATAGAGTTAACGTATTCAATGTCAAGCATTATAGAGATTTTAAAAGCTGTTCCATTTCCAAAATCACACACTGTCCATTGTCATTCTGTCCGTATTACCAATCCTCTGACGCAACGGCATAGAGTCGACAGCACACTAAACTGATGTACACTACAGACGTAGTCTGATGAACCACTCTTGCCGTGCAGGTAACAATCAGTACCTATCCGAGATAGGTACACGTATGTCAAGTAATCAGTAAAGTTAATTTACTTCGGGAATTGTTTCAAGACAGTACGCGCGTGCACTCTACTCAGGTACTGTACGGGCGACTCTTTACAAAGTAAATGTTCAATTGTTGATGCAGTACTTAATCATTTTGTTAATGGTTGATTCTTTTAGAAGTTAAACTTTATTTCTTCGGCATAAGACACTGGCAGCAGATTGACTACTATGGCAATCTTGCGCCAATACTATCTAACAGCTCTATATATCCAGGTGTATCCAGGAGTAAGCTTTATCCAGTAAATAAATTTCTAAAAAGGCTTGCATTATGACATTTGCATAGCTATCCATAGACAAATTGTGTGACTGACAACCCTGTCCATATACTATTTATTCGTTTATCCCTGGATACATATTTAATAATTTACTTACTTATCCAGTCACATAGCGCAAGTCACCCTAAGTTATTTAATTGGTTGTTGTAATATGACCCATATGGGTGCCAGCATGTCATTGTTAAACATACCTAATGTTACTTCATGATATTCCCCTATTTTAAGTAGCATCATCTTAGTTCGAGCTCAAATACTTCTTAAGTCTTAAGACGTGATGATTAGTATAAATAACAAATCACTGTATTATATTGGGTATTCTATTCCTCCTGAAATGAGTTTGAGCTCACGCTCACGCGAAGTCTAAACTTTGAAAAATTTTTATTGGTGGGGATTACACATTTCTCCACATTCTATCGATTAGTTGTGACATTAAGCGGTCACTTTAATTTGCATAATTTTTATTTATTGGTAGGGATTCCCCATACTTACACCACTTAGCTTCAAGCCCCACCCAAATAGCTGAGACATATCTCACGGATCGCACGACACCTCACGCACATAAATAACGTGCCATCATAACTAAACTGGTTCCCTCCGAGTGTCCAGCACAGGGACGTTTACCTCACCATTTGTAGAAAGAAGCTGGTCCTGTCCCATGGCAACAGGATAGAGTGCATAACGACAGAAGATATCTTTCGGTTTCATGAAATCAGTTGAATTTTACGATACCATTGTTCTAGATTACATGGGTCTAATTGCGACTTGATTTATTCGTAGGGATTTGTGGATCCATTAAATGTAGAGTTATATGTGGTCATCGCGAGTTATTATAAGTGACTATGGCACGGTATCATTTAAATGCCTTAAGGCCTACGATATCATTGCAGATTGATTGACGCAGCCTGCTTGCCTAGTACTACGACATTTTTTTATTTCACTAACGTTCTTAGTTTTAATATTTAATGTAATTTTAGTAACACCCATTGATTATTTTATCCTGAATAAAGTGATACAATACAATTACGCGAGACACTATCATAACTCCGATACTCTCTCACACTATCTAGACGGGGCAGAGAAAGCGTTGAAGCATTTTAATATCAACTCTTGGCTCCGTCATCAGATCAGCTTGATGATATCAAATTCGCAAAGACTATTTTTTTTCTTGAGGGCTGAATCAAAAACCATTTCGAGATTAACATCTAAGTAACCATATTTTCTATATTTAAGATAAATATTAAGGAAGATGAGCGTTATTTTTGCCAAAAAACAATAACCTTCATTTGACCTTCTGATGACGTCACATTTTAAAATAAACAACATATGGCAACACTACGTTACTTAAAAAAAAGACTTGCTGTCATAACTGTCATATGCATATCATTTCCTTGTCTGTGAAAAAAACGTCTGTGATAGCAAATGACAGAAACAAAGTGTGACAGTTTGCGCGACGTTTCGGCGTGTGCACTCGAAAAATATGACGTCACGCTTTCAAATATTTTAAATAAATAATTTATAATAATAAACTTAACAAATCGCTGAAAAAATGAAATTAGTCTCTAGAAATTACTTCTGCTTTAAGGAAAAAATATAAAATAAGATCAAAATAAAAAATATACTGCCCGAATTGTTGTATTGTTATCCGCATTACATACATTTGCAAAGTTTTAAGCCGACACGACATTAGAAGTAGATTAAAACTGAAACGGTTACGTACAATTGAAGCTAATAAAAGCCGCCGCCATAGTCAATCTTTCCTCAGGTCCTCGTCAACAGTTCCTCTGTCCTCCCACCTCCATGGCAACAGGCAACAGTCGGAGGTCCGTTAAGCACACGCGACGTATTTGTCTAGTTTACTTTTTACCATCCGCTCGCCGACCGTTAGCCCGTTTGTGTTTACATACCATTATTGCCCTATTAGAGTTGCTGCTGCTGTTGGTTCAGTGTGAGATGGGCTTTTGGGACTATGCCCCTTATGCCCTCAACAAACCGTAGGTGTTCGGTTCAGAGGGTAGCACAACTATGCTTAGGCCGACTTGCACAACTTCTTAACCCGCCATTGGTGACCTATATGTCTGTGAGACCAGGTAGTTAAAAGAAATCAAATATTTTTGTCACCGTTCATCGAATTACACTGTGGTTTCGAGTAGCTGCCTAATTCCACGCCACTTACCGCCAGTCTACCCCGCAACAGAGTCGCGTGCGTTGCTGGCCGTTGCTGGCTGTTTCGCTGTTGAAGATGAGTGATTTTAGTACAGTACTTCAATTTTTTTTTGTTAGAAGTATTACCATTTATGTTATTTTATGTTAGGTTTCCAATGTCATGAGGCTGACTAAGCCCGATTTTATTGTTAAATAACTAAGAGTGTAGCTATTTTTTGAGTATAAATAAACATTGTTAAAATACCTTAGAATTTTAGTGCATCCAAAGATATTCTCTAATGCTAATAAAACAATGAAAGATCAAATTTTATAACCTTTCCAATGAAAAGTAACATAAACCGTAAATTACAGAAAAAATCGTCCCGGACCCCGGTCCGTGAGACCGCGGTCACCAACAATGTAAGTCAAATTCACGTCACCAATGGCGGGTTAAATGTCATTTGAGTGGCCATTAAAATTGAATTTCGCATGAGGAATTTTAGTTAGAATTTTATCCGTGTGGCGCCGGATTAAGAATAGCGTCACTCCATTTCCTCCCGTGGATGTCGTAGAAGGCGACTAAGTAAATCAATTACCAGGAGACGGGCAGCAGCGTCTTCTTGAGATTCCAATCACATACTGCGATCGCCAACCCGCCTGCCAAGCGTGGCGATTATGGCAAAACCCCTCATGGTTATGAAAACCAGTAAGGACATATCCTGCAGTGGGCGTCAAACGGCTGATGATGATGATGATGAATTTTAGTTAAATACTACTAAGTCAGTATTTAAGCCATATTTAAGAAAGTGGTGTGAGTGGACCTTAGTTAGGTAACTTAAAATAACTGTATATCATGTAATATGCACAATCCGCAATAAGTAACAACATCATTATGCCTAAGTTACGACCCGGCCACAGATTCATCCCAGGCAGTTATTGAAATTATTCAAATTATGAATGTAAAACGACATCAGTGTCATCAAATCAAATCAAATTATTTATTTACAAAAAAGCTTAAGTCCTAGTGACATGAATAGACTTAACTTAATGTGGATAGGTAGGTTTGAAAAAGATAGCCACTAAATACTCGTAGTTGCCATGATTAAAAGATTGCCAGGAAATTTTAATCGATCTCGAGCGATGGCGGATAAGTGGTAATTTATAAATATTATTAGCAAGTAATTAATCAATACTTCAATTTCTTTCTTGCAATAAATAACTAAAAATAATAATAATCAGTCAGAAGAACTTCACAACTGACCATCGTAGAAAGGCTATGTAACTTATTTTCTATAGGTAAGCACGGGAAACCAGAGATCGCGGGGTCCGAGTCCTGATCAACATCCACCGCATTCAAGGAATTTCACTCGTTCTGGTAACTTATGGCATTATTTCGTTTAATTTCAGGTGAATTCGACATGCGAGTGAAGTCGTGCGCCGCATCAGATGGCTCCGGTCACCTCATACAGCTTTCGGACGAGTACGGATGTGTTCTTCGGCCCAAGATGATCTCCAGGTATATCATATTAATTACTAATCAAATTATTAGTTTGAGTTGACCTCGCTCTGTTTGGATCTTCAGCTATTCAAATCGATATAGAGTGCCGTGTATTACTTGGGTAACCACAGCTAAAATCCACTTCGTTGCAAGTACCTATTCCTGACGACACCCACGTACCGCACATTTTCAGCTTATAAGATGACTTGCAACGAAGTGTATTTTAGCTGTGGTTACCCAAGTAACATACAGCAAAGTATCATCATCATCATCACGTAGGTCACGTTTGTCTACTGCTGGATATTAGGCCTCTCCTATTGCACGCCACTGAGCACGGTCCTCGGCTACTCTCATCCAGTTCTTGGCAGCCGCCCCGCGAAGATCATCGCTTCACCGAGTCTGAGGACTTCCCATACTACGTTCACCGATCCGCGGTCTCCACTCATCCACCCCATCGGTTATCAGTTCTTCGGGTGACATGGCCGGCCCACTGCCATTTCAGCGTGTTAATTCAGTGGGCAATGTCGGTGACTTTGGTTCTCTTACGGATCATCTCGTTTCGAATTCGATCTTTCAGAGAAACCCCGAACATAGCCTTTTCCATAGCGAGCTGAGCGACTTTAAATTTGTGGCCCAGCTCCATCGTAACTGTCCACGTTTCGGCAGCGTATGTCATGACGGGTAGGACCACGGTAGGATGCACTGATTGAAGACTTTCGTCTTTAAACTCTGTGGGATTGGCGATGTGAAGACTCGACGTATATTCCCATACGCTACGTTACGTACTTTAACAATACTAACTTGTATAATTGGAGCAACGAAGTTTGCATTAAGTTCTGAGGGATTAGAACCAAGATACTCGGTTGTAAATAGAAACTACTTACTTATTTATTACCAGCCTTTTCGGTTTTTCCGTATTTAATGATTTAAGCTCTCTTAAGATACAGGTTTTTCACTTGATATGGGAAATAGGATTCAACAAGATAAAGATATGTACAATCTGAGATGACTAATAACATGTACTGAATGATGTTTGAAAACATTTCTTTTGAAATAAAATAAATAATCTATTTCTTCATCCACGATGGCGAGATTGTAAGAAAATAATACAACACAACCATGCCTATGAATTAATTCAACTAGAGCGATTCAAGTCTATCAAACTAAACTTTTCAACGTCTCCAAACTTCCAGGTTCCTAAAAGCCAAGGCGGCCGACGAGCGCGCATCAGTCATCACGTACGCGTTTTTCCACGCGTTCAAGTTCCCCGACGCGCTGAGTGTTCACATCCGATGCAAGGTGGAGATCTGCCGGCACGGCTGCTTGGACCACTGCCAGCTGGCAGGCGCGACTCCACAGCGGCATGGACTGCTGGACCGCAAGGACGACAGGACGCATCGGGATCATAATGATATCAAGTCAGTTTTCTTAAGGCAAATTTAATATACTACTGCCATCTACTTAGAAAATATGAGTCTCTCTTGCGCCTTAAAATACTACGTCTGTTCTGTGCGCCAGCCGGGTTTAGCTTCCGTTTCATCAGAAGGCTGGTTAGGTTTTGTAGCTTGAGTCTTGTGCCCTGCGCGTCTCAAACGCTTTATAACATCCCTAGCCATAAATGCCTCAAGAAACACAGTTTCAAAAAAATTGCGCCCTCCACAAATAAATAGCTGGCTACATCAGTTCCCTGAGAACCGCCTATTTTACATTTTAGGTGCTTTCAAATATCGTTGCTTCAATAAGATCCTTTGGCACCTAGTGCCAACATGTTTTGCAACATATCAACATCAGCACTGTGACGTAACGTCCATGAATAACTTTACACTACTTCCTCAGTGACTCATCATCGGAAGACGATTCGGACCTCCACATAGCGGAGGAATCACAACACCTGCCCCTGGAGGAAGGCTTCGGCGACGAAGTCTCCGGTGACGCAGTACCGGCGCCAGCGCCTCTACCCCAGCGAATGCCAGCGCCGTCGCCGCAGCGGATGCCGGCACCGGTCGTCGAGAGTGACAGCGAGCATATGTCCGCCGTTGAGGAGCTGGTTGAAGCCTTGGCGAGACCCTTCACTGTAAGTTCTGTTCTAGGTACATATTTTCTTTTCATTGTTTCTATTTATTTAGGATTCTAATAGTTATTTTTACTTAAAATAACAGTTTTTTTTACCTAAAGTCTAAACCTTGAGCTCCATAAGTTAATAAAAAAAAATGCCGTTTTATTAGGCGCTGCCACAACGTTAATGTAGCCGATGCCGGCTCCAGTCGTGGAGAGGGACTACTAGCATATAACCTCCTAAGTCCTGACCTTGAAAATACCAGTGGTTTTTACCTCAGCGGATGCCAGCACCGATTTTGGAAGATGACAGCGAGCATATGTCTGTCATTAAGGAGCGGTTTGAATTCCTGGCGAGGCCTTTCACTGCTGATAACTTTTTGCTATTAGTGTTTCTTTATTAATAGGTATGTTGTTACCTAGACTAACAATCTGGGTAGCAGAGGACCTACAGAATATCGCGGTTCACTAGAGGGATATGAATTTAAGTAAATAACGGGATTTATAAGAACCTGCGTTTTATACAATATTTTATTGTATAGACGAAATTTGTGAATATGAAGAAACTGTCCAAAGTAATCAGCTAGTTCTCAGTGCCAGTTTAAGCCACTTATTTGTTGCTTTCTTCTGTCCCAGTTGACCAGTTCACCGTGCTCTTACAATGTAAAGAAATTCGCAACCAGTGGACTTTATTTTGGGAAAGGCGAAAAAACATAAAAGGATGGAGGCCAGAGAAAAAAATTCCGAAACTTGACAAGTGGAAAGAGTAGTTCTGCCTTTAAACCACTTCCATCCCTTTAACAATTGCCCCATCCTTTCTAGGACCGCCCTTCAGACGTCGGCGAGCGCGAGCGCTTCCCCCACGGGCCACGCAACCTTGGTGCCAACGTTTCGCCCAATGCCGACCAAGACCAACCCTCTGGCGATACCGTAGTCCCCGCCAAGAAGATTGGCTTGGCCGTGGCTGGGCCAAGGTCTCTGAAGAAGCGGCGCTCGGTCCGGGAAGGCAGGTCAGCGGATGTTGGCGTCTCGGGGATATATGAGGTGGTGTCCGAAGCGGATCTGCAGTTCGGGCCATCTAAAGAGTCTGTGACGGTGTTCAGTGGGCGGATCCGGGAGGAGGTAAGTTTCTACTGTGCCTTTTATTATTTTATCGTGAGTTGGGATAAACGGTGTAAATTTATTAAGCTACTATTGAAAAATCTTTGGGTCGCTGATTGATTAAGTGCCCATATCATCATCAATCATCATCATCATGGCAATGGAACTTAACCAATCTGCTTAGAGGCCACAATCAATTTCATCTTGCTTATAAATGCATTAATGTTTTCTTTAATGCAAATAAACTAATGAAAAAGGAATTATAGCTTTGTTATTATTTTCTATAAAAAGTCTTATGAGACTATAATTTTTTTAATTCTGTTTTTCTCAGTACGCAAGCACGAGCAAACCTTGATTGGTATAGTGTAGTTGTGATCCAGCATGTCGTTTGCGAATTAAAACCAAACTACGTTTGTATGGGAATGCTTCTTGGGAGACCCTCTCAACCCTCTCTCTATCCCCAGGTGGTCTACGGCGTGTGCATGGGCGCGATGTCGTTTGGCGCCCTCTTCGCTTCAGCGGCGGGCGCTGCCGCGGGCGCCGCGCTGGCCGCGGCCGTGATGCTGCAGCGGCTGCGCTCGCGCATGGCCTCCCAGCCACGGCACCCCGTCACGCCGGCGCCCGCCTCGCACTCGCTCGCCGCCTGGATGGCGCTCCGGCTGCTTGGGTCACCGCCGCACCACTCGCGAGAGGGTTAATGGGGCAGCTCCTGTATTGCGTGCACCAAACCCTGAACGGTTCCAATTGTCTGTCAAATTCCTTACTTATTGCTGTCGTAAAATTTAGGATTCCGACAGAATTTGGTGCGCATAATTAGGCCTCAGGCCTCAGTACTACGTAACAAAGCCGACTTGTTCTTAATTGCCTAGAAGTTCTATTTGATAGAATTACGTTAACTGGACATAGTGAATTTGTTTTTCTTTCTTGTCTTTAACCTGTTATAAGGCTACCAAAAATTTGCAAATTTCTCTAGGCACTTTAGAACAAGATGATCTGTCAAACAGCCTTAAAATGACTGGACTATAAGGCAGCTTTTGCATCTATATTGTTAGTATACGAGAAACAGGGAGTAAAAGTATTAGAATGTGCGAATGAGAGGGAACAGCACCTTTTTGGGTTTGCAGCGTCTGGACCGGGGTTCAAAGATTCACATCTTCATAGAACACTGTTGCCATTTTTACCGCATGGGCTCTTGGAGGGAATAGGTAGATGCCTAACTATTTCATTTGGCAGACAGTAGAAAGCAATATACTGGGCTGACGGTTAAAATCTCTTTTGCCACAAAATTTTGTGGGTTCACAAACACCTGTATTTAATTTCATCCTGTTTTAGCCTACATATAAACCAATCGTTGATAGAAATCGTTACAACGGGAAGAAATAATGTCTATCGATTTGTTTGCTTATCCTAGGTCATTAATTCATCCCATTAAGAAGGCCTCTCACTAACCGATTCCCATACAACCGTAGTTTGGTTTTTATTCACAAACGACATTTCGGACCATAATGACACTTTAGCAACATATTTAGAGGACACAAATCAAAAATACACAAAACTAAATGTACATGCATACCTACGCGTGAAAAAGAAACTAAGAATATTTTTAAAATAAACAGAGAATATTATTTGTGGCGCTCTGTGGCTTCGAAATGGCATTTTAAACGTTCTAAGTTCAAACACTACAATTCCAAATGTGTTAGAAAGCCTCGATCGGTAAATTTTGAAACCTTTCAGCTCATGAATACTTTTGTCTTTCGTCCTTTTCTCTAGAAACACCTTCAGATTCATTTAAAAAACTTATTTCCTTAATCTGAGGCAATACTCGATTGTACATTGTTTTTAGTAAGATGGTGTATGAAAAAATCTTGTTTCAAAACACATTAAAGTTGTGAGACTGTTGTCGTCGTTGTCTGTGGTAGATAAGTTAAGCTCTGTGACTTGAATATTTTTTGAGCCTGAATTTGAAATTCGGACAAATCGATAAGCCTGACGTTGTCTGGCTTCTTAATTTATCCATTTTTATTTTCCTTCGCATCTACCAACCCTGTAAAACGTGCGTTGCGCGTGGGATTTCTATTTACTTTTCTATCTGTCATGACTTTTTAAACCTCCTACTTTTTGTCAGTGGAAGAAATCTTTTATAGGGATAGGCTCGAATTTGTACATGTTATGTCTTATGTAATGTCTTGTTAAATGTTTCGTGTGCAATAAAGTATAAATAATTAATTCATATAACCAACATGGCAACTCTAACAAACGACAAAATATACGTAAGCAAAGTTGTCAGTTGTTTCAAAATTTCTAGTATATTTTGTTAGGTACTCATAAACTTTATATCTGTTCATACGAACATATGTAAAATTATCAGTACTTACCTTAAATATAGAGAACGTAATGCCATTTTTGGTTGTGCTCGTCAACTCTAGCATTGAGTATCTAATTATGTAACTACAACTGGCAAGCATAAGTGTAATACAGATTTACTATCTCTCAAGAAAATAGGTAAAGTTTCTAAAGTATGACAATTATGGATTCAACCACTGTACAGTGTACACGTAATTTCCTCTTTTTCTTAATTTCTGAATACCTGCCGTGATTCGATCTAATGACAGAGCTTAACTTTACAAATATTTTTCAGCTTATTGTATAGGGTTTCTTTGAGTGAAATGGTGACTTGTAGTGTGCTTACGAAAATTGCATTTATATTTATGTTTCTTTACAAAAGGGTCAGTCAATGCGTCTTT
This sequence comes from Yponomeuta evonymella, assembly GCA_963969515.1. NCBI lineage: Eukaryota > Metazoa > Arthropoda > Insecta > Lepidoptera > Yponomeutidae > Yponomeuta > Yponomeuta evonymella. The sequence goes on from OZ018350.1 coordinate 15,355,404, forward strand.
GTAGTGTAATTCGTAGTTTAGATAGGTTTTCCATTATTTTAATAGAGTTATGTATGATGTTGGTAAATGGTGCTCACATTCTTAGATGAATACAATGTTTTCATGATATAAGTAAGGCCAAGACTTTGCAGTGATCAACCAGTCCGAAGATTTGTAACCAATTATGTTAATTTGCGTAAAAAAACAAACAATCTACAGGAATGTCTACTCTGTTGTACACCTATTAAATTACAAAAATCCTCCATCGTGCAACATATTGCTTTGGAAATTAAGAGGAGGATAATATATAGTCAAAAATGTGAAAACTCGAAGTACTTCGGATTTCGTTGGACCTTGGCGTTTTGTCTGAGTGTGTACGATTCGCCTTTTCACTGCAATATTCAGGTGCCTCGCTAGTATATGGTGCATAAAATGAAAATTGTGTTTTTCTAAACTAGAATGGTGCTAAGTCGTGCTACGGACCAAGTCCAAAAACCTGATGCTTATCAATGTTTCACTTTTGTGAATATGACGTTCTTTTAGTACTTGTTAGTGATTATGTTTATAAGTTTTGTACAGAAGCCACTTTTTTATACTAATTTATAATTTAGGCGCGTGTTCTTTAATGTCTATAAGTTTATTTTATTTAAGAATAAACGTCGAGTCATGCCATTAGGTTAAATTAGTTTGTTCTGAAATAATTTGAAATCTAATTTTGTTATAGTGAATTTGATAAGTTCAGCTCAGATTACCATTTTTGAATTTCATTTTAATTTGACATAGTCACCTTTCTTTTTTGTCCCGTTATTTCGTATATATGGCACTTATTGAATATTGATTGCTATTTGGTTTCCAATCTTTATTTTGATACAAAATCTAATTCAACATCTGGTAATTTGTGGCTTTGAGGCTTTCAAATGTAGGTTTACTGATTGAAAGTGGTTTTAGTAAATGGTACCTACTTCTAATAAATGTTAAAACAATCATGTACTTAATATTTGAATACTAGATTGCTTCTTTATTATTAGTAGTCCGTTCTGAGGAAACTACTGATAACACTTATTTCTTTTTTAGTTTTAGTGATGGCGTGTTAAGTTAGTAGTAATCATAATACTCCGTTAAGATGTAATACATACATACATATACCTAGAGATGACCAAACATTACATTTCACTTATTAAATGTTTGTTATTTATAAAATGCAATTTTGCATATCCATTGCATTTATAACTTATTTAATTTTAAATAAAGTATATTTTTGTACCATAGTTGATATTTTGATTTCCTTATATTTTGCTCAATGTTTTTCGCAATAATTATTAAAAAACTTCGGTTTTATGCATTGCAATATTTAAAATAGAACTAGTTTTGTAATTGTCAAAATAGTTAAGTTACTGTAATGTAGTGTACTGATATTTATGTGGGCACCGCAAAAATATATTTTCACAGAAAAACGTAACATTATAAAATAATAGTACGTACCTATAAACTAAGTAATTATAGCAAAGTTATATATCGGTCTTTCATAGATGGTTTTCTATCCAAAAAGTGCATTTATTAACTTGAAAACACCAAAAACATTTTAACTGGTACTGTAGATCTTAAGGCAATGACTCAGGCCGAATTGCACCTCTTCTTAGATATCACTTAAGTCCCCATTTAAATCGATTTTTGTGGGAAGAATTGTTGTCAAATGCTATTTCAGCCACACTTAAGAAAGTGGTGCAAGTCGGCCTAAATTTATTTTATTTAGTGCAATTTTTAATGTTTTTTTCCAGTCAGTTGTCAACCTGAAATAATTTTATGATTTCTATGTCTCATGTTTCTTTGTTGGTTGTGGTACTTGACTTTCTCTCATATAAATGTTGTTATAAAAATCAGCAATATTAAGACAGTTAATTTGTCTTTTGTAAACACTGTGCCCTTGTTAAATATTTAATGGAATAAAAACTACGTTGAAAGAAAAACATATTTCTTTGATGATTACATATTTACGGTTTTATTTATAAAAATATGATTCTACTGAAATACTCCTCAAATGCAGTTTAAATTGTCTGTGCAAATGAGAAAGACCAACTTGCACTGCATACTGCATTTGAAGTCTTTTTAGGTGTCGTGTTTTTTGTAAATTAGACAGTTAACCTATACTTAGGGACGTACCTAAGTGTTCAAAAACATTGAAACATTATGTTATTACAAAATACCTTAACAATAACAATAACAACGAGCTTGAAAATAACAATTTAAATATATTGTTATTTTCAAGATCAGGACTGAGGACGTTAAGCACTAAAGTTTTAACCGCAGACTAAATTATTTATCTGATTTTTTAGTGCTGGTAGTCGGGAAGAAAAACACAAGGCTTTTAATATGGTTTTTATTTTGAAAATTACGGCATTGACAGATTTATCATAATTTTTTGTCATTAGGGAAAAGTCGTTAGAAATATTTCATACTCGTATTTCTGGAAAAACAAGTGATTGGCCAAACAAATACAGTTTCTGTAACATTTCTAGTAGCGTTTTAGTAGAAGAGGTACTCAGGTGGTGTAAATGAATAATTTATTTAAAATCTATTTTGTCTTTATGACTATAAAAACGTCTTAACTAAAATAAATAATTACTAATACTAATGACAAGTTACTTTAAGTATTATTCTAGCGGTTCACCTAAATATTGATATAAATTATACCATTTGCTTAAAAATTTTCCGTTGCCCCTAATTCAAAACGGAGTTTTACTATTTTATTTTACTATTTGATAAAAGAGGTAACAGAAGATATAACTTATCTAAGTACTTAAAACTGTAATACTACTTTGTGTTCACATTTTGTTTTTGTTTGTTCAGTTCTATTTTACTAATATGACGATCAATAATTTGTAGAGCCCGGAAAATAATAATTTTAATAAATAAGTACAATAAATTAAAGAGTTCACAGAACTTACAAATTCTGAATGAATATTTTTCAACTGAAATAATGTAACTAAGCATAAATAATATTTTACTAACAAAAACATCTCAATTATATTGCTCGTTTGTACATAATTATGAAAACCATTTCTATCTAATGTCGTTTATACAACATATTTTTTACTGCTCTCGATAACTGATCAACCTTCACATTTTAATTGCGGGTCGCCCACAACGTCACCGAGTATGTAGAATCCACACGTGTAAAGGTTGATGTGCTGTCAACTATGCCAATATCCGCTTCCAAACTTCTTTCAATTCGTGCAATCTAATTTTATTGAAGCACAAATCGAAGACTGCTTAAAGTCAGTTTATGGTGCGTGGAGCAGACCAGTGTAAAAAAACATATAATTGACTGTCAACGGCATCTTCACTTCAGTCTCATCACACTAATAGGTATGTACAGAAATAATTGAGTTAGTCGAACGTTACGAGTAGAAGCGACTCTTTGATATTATATGAGTCGCGGTGGGCGGCGGCGGTCGTGAGATTGTCGTGACAGCAGCCGTCTTCTTCTTCAATGTGGAAATAGGACGTAACTTCAAGAACAAAATAGCAGATAGTGCACAAGAGCACAAAAGCGTGGCAAGAAGGGCACCTAAAGTAGCGGCAAAGCCAGGAGTAGTCATGCAAACCAGTCCAGGGGTCGGGACAATCTTCTGAGCTGTGCTGTCATCTGACGAGTCCATGTTAAGGTCTCCAGCGGACACAACCCTGATAACACGGTTGACTCCGACCTCTTGCTCGGGTGACGTAGCCCTTCTCTGCCTTCTCACTCTGCGCTCATCCCGTCTCACTTCTGCTACAGCTGGGTATCCATCAAGAAGAGGCGGTCCGTATTCAGCTTGAGGTCCAGCGATGGCGCTGTGTCCATCAGAGCATTGCTCGGGGCAGCGGTATCGGCAGATCTGGATTGTACATTGGAAGTGCACCTCCATGGAGTCAGGGAACTTGAATGCTTGGAAGTGTGCGTAGGATAAGACAGAAGCACTCGCTCCGAAGTTCTTGATCTTGGTGAATCGCGACATAAGTTTTGGTCTAGTAACACAGCCACGCCTATCTACTAACTGGATAGGTGCGCGTTGACCGTCATGGGCGACGCAGTCGCGGACCAACATATCGAATTTGGCATCGTCATCCTTGATTGCCAGCACCATGGTCATAGTTTGGCCAATCTTCACAAGTCCAGAGACCTCAGAAGCCCAGGGTCCCTTGCCAACTTGAATCTGCATCCAGCAACCAACGTTGTCACCGGCGAAGTCAGCGCGTACAACGTCAAGCATGTCAACAGGGAACGGCCGGAACGTTACGGCCTTCTCGTACTGATCATGCCAAGTACAGCGGAGCTTTCGTGCTTGGTCCCAGACTTCCTGGACTTGTGGGTCATACTGAATCACGATAACATTCTCGAAATAAGTCCCGGCGGCCGCTACGTCGCCTCTGTACCGCGGGTCGCCACTGCCAGCGGTGCCGCAGGCGTGGGCTCCTATTTCGAATGACGCCGACGTACGACCTAGGTTCGGAGGCAGGTGCACGCACTGGTGGTTGGAGTAGTGTCCCTTTGAGAAGACGATACCGAAGAAGGGCTTATCGAAGCTCAAGAACACTCTCATTCCATTCTTTTCGCACTTGACATCGAGAGAGACGATTTTAGGCATATCTGGGGCGGGCGCTGGCCATACGTCTCCGGCTCCACTGTACACCTTGTCACTGGCGGAGGTCTGAACGTCTGCTGGAGGTGCAGGTTGCGGAGGGGGTCCTCGGAAGACAGGACCTAGGTCATTCTTGTGGTGGCCGGCTTGAGGCCCGATGGCAAATGGCTTGGAGTGTATTGCGTGGTGGGCCGGGATCCGGGGCATACCTGAAATTCGAGAAAAAAATACATTAGGTACAATAACAGGGGTATCCTAATCGTAAATGAATCTTATTAGCATTTAAATATCTCAAACTTAATTTATGATTAAATATTGAAGTGGTAATTTAATATTTTTTATGCGTGGATGTAGATAAGATCGCGCCAAACTTTTAGATGCCTCAACTTGAGTAAATTTGACGGGCGAGGGTAAATCTATAAAAGCTTGCAAACGTTTTGTGTTATGTTTAATAGAATAACCTGTATCTATTCCCTTTCAATGCTGTCAACATCGAAAGCTAGATTGGAGGGCGATACAATAGTAGTGCAAATCTTGGAAATGATCAAAGCTACAAACCCAAGGGATGATGAGGCTGATGGTGAGTTGGGTTTTGCCTCCTATTGTGAGGTGGTGCAGGTGGGGGCGGGCCGTTGTACGCATGGCTAGGTGTCTCCCTCTCAGAAGACTCCATCGCCAGCTGGTCCCCGTTGGTATCGGCGGCATTGCTGGTGTCAGATCCGGGACTACTGCCGCCACCGCCGCCCTCGTTCGAGGACTGGTCGCTCAGGGTTCCACTCTGAAAATTGGAAACAGTTACTATTTATTATATAAAACTTGAAGGTTTTGATAGAGAAATTTGATCAGAAGAATACAAAAATCATAATCCAGTTAAAGGAGTCAGTCTCTGACCACCACTGCAGAATTAAGAACACACGTCTGTGTAAAAACATAGCGAAAGCACCAGAAAGCAAACGGTGAGGTTGTTACGAGACATTTTGGTCGCAAAGAGAAGAAATGAGGTTTGACGTATTTAAATAGTTTTTAATCTTTCGCACATTGATGAGTCTTTTATCAGGCGATCTGACACAAATATCATCAATATTTGCCTCACCTATGACTGCTTTCACTAGCCAGTTATTTTAAGTGTTATTTAATACGGCCCACTGACCGGGGGCTTTGTCGCCCAAGCCCCAAGTTATGTGACAGGTGACTTGCACCGCAGCATTTGTAGGTCATTAAATATGAAATACACCCGGCCGCTAGACGAACATCGGATTCCAATTTCCTTTGGCAAATGAATGAAATGATCGCGAGAAAGTTGCTCGTGACTCTGACTTCTCGTTCAGATTTAAATCATCGCTCATCGAGGGGCGCTCCGGTTTCGGTACTTTTTTTAACATCTCTCCGCTGATTGGAACCCGTTCCTTAACAAAGTGCCGAGGTTAATTTAAGGCATTTATTTGTACCTACGCGTTTTCGTTTGCCATTAATTTCGACTTTTATATGATTTAAATGACATCCCGTAGCACGCTTGTGACCGGCTCCGATATTGTTTTTTGCCCTCTGAGTTATTTGGGTGGTCGCCACACAGCCAAAAGGGAAAGTGAGCGGGAGATTTTTTTCCATGGAGCCTGAATGCCTGCGTAAGTCTGTGCCTACAATTTCAAGCCGTGGGTGTTCGCCGAGCCTGTGAAGCCACAATTAACGGATCGTCAACTATTTTATAACGCTCATTTGTTTCGCCTCGAGGTAAAAATTAGAAAGTGAGTATAGACTTCGAACAAGACGTATGTGAAGGCAGTGAAGGCACTTTTATTTCACTGGAGAGATTTATTATAACACCGGCTGGGCTTTTGTCCAATAAATAGTTTTCTATGGGAGTATGGAAATAGGTTGTTGGGAAGGCCTTTCTATCTTTAGCGTGACCATAAAGGAGTAAAATAGAAAGTTAAAATTACATAGTTAGGATGCTGTGATAGCACCAAATTATAGAGGCGCATGATTTATGATCGAAGATAGATGGAACTAATTTATAGAAAATTTGTTCTTGAAAATCTCATCTTCAGTATTTCTGGAGTGTTTCCTCAAGCTAAGCAACTATTCATCCTAGTCCTAGTTACATTAATTTTCAATCCAGAACCTACTTATCCATTACCATAGGTACCATACAATGTCAGCTCTTATAAAGCATGTCATAAGACCGAGAATCAAACAACAGAGTTCCTACCACTTTATGGCGCATACCGACTGTAGCAATTAAAATACCATTTGGCGAAGATTTTATCAACGTCACTTGCACCCGCTTATCATTTTATCAAAAATAATCTTGTTGTCATTCAACTAGTGGTGTAAATGAAATGGTAAACGATAATGATTGAGCATGGCTCTGTCTGACTCACTTCTTTATCCGACCGGTAATCTACTCGTATCTATATCCAATCTATCCTTTTAGGGTTCCACACCCGAAGGGTGCCAAACGGGACCCTATTACTAAGATTTCACTGTCCGTCTGTCTGTCTGTCTGTCCGTCTGTCTGTCTATATGTCACCAAGCTATATCTTAAGAACCATGGTAGCTAGATATTAATAACGGCAACAGGTAGACGCTTGAAATATATATCATTTAGTTCTGTATTCGCTTTAAAAATTTATAATTAAAATAAATATTAAAGGGGTTTATACCATACCACAAACGTGATTTCTTGGGGTGTTTTCCCGGTCTTTGTGTCTAATGTTGTATAGATAATGGTACGGAACCCTTCGTGCGCGAGTCCGACTCGCACTTGGCCGGTTTTTGCTTTTATATATTTTCTACTTTATCAATCAGGCCATGAACAGAGCCCATTGCTGGACGTAGGCGAGGAGACATGACATGAAGCTGTTAAAACCACCAAATAGATACCTGCTTATTTTAAATTATTTTGGCACTAACATTCTGCTTATGAAGATCGCCGGGGTGGGTAGCCATCCTCGACTATCTATTTCGGGAAAGAGAGGGCCGAGAGGATACGCTGAGCTGTACACCAAACAGTGTAAAGATCCAAGGACAGTCAATCCCTACAAATTGTGGTTACCCCAGCACCGTTTCTGATTATCAATTATAAATTTTCCAAGTGGCCCAGTCAATTCGACGTGCAATTAACCCTTTGATATCGGAATGCTGCGCGCACGCAGCTAGTTCTCTGGGGAAATTGTCCAACGTGTTGCCTGCTTAACATTCGCTGGGGTCCGGCCAATTAAATGCTTAGTCAGTGATGTAGCTCGGAAAATGTGGTGGATTAAAGATTTTCGATTAGGATTACTTGTAGCGCAGCTCACTTAACTTTATTGTTTTATATTATAACAATAATAAGTTGCACACAAAACAATCATTTCCCTTGGTCCGAAACTAGGATGCCGTATGCTATGGTAACCAGACAAAAAAAATACATGGAAATACACCTAGACAATACACCCAGATATTTTATCTAATATCCAACACATGCGAGCCCTATTCTTGAATAAGTCATAGTTAAACCAATTTAGCGAGATTTCCTCATTTAAATTAAATTTACTGCCGTGCCGGCCAAGTACTCCTTCAACAAGGAGGTTCATAGCTACAGAATCGCTATATTACCTACCAAATCATAGAAAGACAATTTCGAAAATAATTAATAGCCACTATGTAATATTGATGCACTCGAGGTTACAGGTTTCACATTTGTGAAGCTCTGGGTTCAGCACATGCCATAACAATTAATTACAATGGCATGTGCTTAAACAATGGTTTTTTTTTCTTAGTTAAGGACATTTGTGAATTTGCAGTAGGAATACCACCACACGCTTATTTTGGAGGCAAACATCATGAGGAATCCTAATGGACTGTCTTAGGTGGTCACATAATTAATATCCTTGATGGGTAATCTTAGATATTTAAGATTTTTTATATACCTATATGGTGTACAATAAAAAGTTTTAGGCCGAATTGAACCACTCCTTAAATGTCAATTAAGTCGCATTTCGCAGACTTTTTTATGAAGAATTTTAGTTTAATGCTGTTGCAGCCACATTTAAAAAATTGGTGCAAGTCAGCCTTAATCTAATCCAATCCACGCAGGCACGCGTTCAAGAATACGTTGTAGGTAAACTATTCATATAAATTTTGCACCTTCTCCACATTTGTACTCTAGCTCTGCATCCGCGTACGCGCAGTGTGTCAGCGCACGGTCAACGATCTCGTCCCAATTTCACTTTCATTCAATTACATCGGCCGGCTCGTAAGATTTGTTGATACGAAAACGATTTTTTAACAATCTTTATTAGATTTCGAGCGTCAATTTTGTTAATCGTCAGAACTTTTACTGTTAATTTTTTTTGTTTTACTATGCATTTTCTTAATATTGTTTATCGCTTGTTCCAAGTACTGCGTAATGTATTGATAGAAGAATGCTTAACACCATATGTATTTATATATCATATAAATACTTCTACAAAGGACAATGATTTGCCGGAGGCTGCAACATTGTAAGAGCGCGCAAAAATAAAAATCAGATAAAAACTTCATTGAATACAAGAAAACACAACTCTATTTGCAGGGATTGCTCATTTTTGGCGTCATTCTGTATACATTTGCTGTAAGAATGAAACCAACAAGTAAATATCGATGATCAACAATAACTTTACGCGTCCAATCCAATTCAAGCCATCAGTAAAAATGAAATCTGAAACGAAATGATTCTTCTTTACACTAATGTCTTTATTATAAATAATTTTCTATATATACAACATGATGTGTTATCACAATATAAATAATAAAGAACTAAGAATTGAAAAAGAAAGTAACTAATAATTTTTCACGTGTTCAGCATTACATGGTACAGTAAGTAGGAGTAGCTGTAAGTAATGGTTACATGTGAGAAAAGGTCCACCACCCTCCGTACTAATAGGTATAAACTGTATTACGATAGGGTAGCATCACGTCTGTAACAAAAATTGATTTTCATGCAAAAGTTATAAGCCTTTGCCTGATAAGCCATGCAAAGGTGGACAGTGGATTACAGTATGATATGGTTATAGTAATCTAATCAAACAAAAGAGAAAGTTGACATTTTTGTATTACACTATTAAACAACATAATATAAACACTTATAAACAACATAATAGTACTTATAAATACTTATAATCACATATACGTATATACACATATTTATTGACTACAAGTTAGTATATAACTCTTATCACCTATACGCATAATTATATTTTTTTACCAAGCATATACGTGTTTGTATTTTTTTTAAATTAATTAATTGACATTTAACATATTTTCTGCATTTTGGTAGTCAATTTTACTTAAGTAAGAAGTAATTTATTTTTCTTGCATATGAACTTTGAATTTCCATTTATAGATTGGTCTTTGTTAATTTTATTGTAGAGATATGTTCCAAGGAAAAACTTATGTGCAAACGATGTCTTACATGCTGGTAGGTACTCTGTATACATCATATTTTCTTCTATAAGATTTAGTCGTAGAGAGCTCTTTGCTATGTTGACGTAAAGTTGCTTTAATAAAAAGTTGATGGACTGTGATAACACCAAATTCTTTGTATAAGTCTTTTGTTTATCAACGGAAGTTCTTGAAATTTATCACTTTAATAATAGCTCTCTGAGGGTTCTCGATTTTTAAAAGAGTTCTCTTAGCCCAACCCCAGCTACCTATCTATTCCATAAGCTATTGCCGATTGACAAAAGGCAGAGTAAACCGTTTGATGGTATCTAGGTCGTTTAAGTGCCTGACCTTTTTAAAGATATATATTAGTCTGCGCACTCTAACATTTAGACTCTCAATATGTTCCAGCTAGCTCAAATTCTAATCCACAACTACACCCAAGTATTTTATAGATACAAAATTGGACAGAATGTAGCACGTGGAATATGATGGAGTATTGCAATTAAGGTGCAGTTTCAGATGAAAGTCCGATCTAGGTTGCATGTTATTGCTTATGCTAAAAGTTATATAGGTGCCTATTTAGTTTTACTTAAGTTGAGAGTCAGTAAATTGTTGTTCGACCGGTCAACAACATCTTTAAAACCTGTTTCCGCCACTGACTTGACCTCATTCCATGATTTTCCGTGGAAGATTATAACAGTGTCACCTGTAAATGTTATAATTGTTGCCATCGCATGTACTTTTCTACACAGATCATCATTATAAATGAGGAAAAGTGTCGGTCCAAGAACTAACCGTTGGGGCACACCAAACTTAGTGTAATCAGAACTACTTTGGATATCGCCCAGTTTTACATTTTTGGTTCTATTTCTTAAATAGTCTATAAGTAGCTCCAGTGAGACAGTGCACACCTATGCACTCCAGCTTGCGAATTAACAACATGTGCAATGAGCATCTAGCATGATAAATTACATTACAATTACGTTATTAATAAAAGGAAATACAATTCCGATTATAGTTACAGATACAATTTAAAAATTAATATATTGAAATTAGTTAATTTTCACCGGAGGCAAGGATACTTGCCGTTTTGAATTAAAAAACACGAGAGTGTGATGATGGATGCCAGGCACGCGATATGCCACTTGTTTCTGTCCATTCTCGTTCAGACTGGCTATTCTCGTCCAACCTGGCCATTCCTAGCCATTTTTCTCCAGCAGCGGACCTCCAGTATACATGGCGTAAATGCCTTCTTAAATCCTGAAATGACGGATTTTACTCGACAATACGAGCAACTTCTAATATGTTGGAGGAAAACGTTCATTAATTCACAGTTTCTGTGCTACTTTGGATAAACACTTTTGGATTTGATTTTGAATTTGAACAAAAGCAGCTGTTCCATACATTATGACGCCTTAACGTTAGTACTGTGAAATTTTTCCCTTAATAAAAGTTCTGCATCCGTATTTAATGAGTAGAACCTATTTACCCGACTGTGGCGGAGTATAATTTACTTGGCTGTATGAACAAGAATTCAATCGATTTGTCGTGATTGCTCCAGTGTTATAGGCTATATAAAATCAACACACATGTAACAAAAAATAAAAACATCACTAAAATGACAAAAGTAAAATACTGGAATAAAAAATAACAAACAACCCGACTGCTAAGCATTAACTACTAAGCAGGTGGGACCCAAATTCATCCATGTAACTCCTTAGGTTGGTTTTTATTTCAGTATTTTTCTTTCGAGAGAGAGAGAGTATGGTCTTAATCACTATGCAAGCCCACCATGAATTCACGATTTCACGCGCTGAGGTATGTGAACACCTCAGGCAATCAGGTTTCCTCACGATGTTTTCCTTTACAGTTAGCGTGTGGTATTGCTACTACAAATATACATCAGTTGTCTGTCATTTATTAATTCTTCGATATGTATTGCCATATATCGAGCCATGTCGTCTTCAGAAGACGAAAACGCTCTCGCTCTCGTACAACGTACAACTAATAAATATGCAGGTGTGTCGATGGTACTGGGTTCATCCTTTGTGAAAATCAGCACAAGATTCAAGACTGTATTTATCAATAACGCAACATTATTTTCTGATTCCCTGCCATACGTTGTCCTGCACATTTCTAGTACAATAAGTACATAGCGAGAATAATCATAAATTACTGGATGTTTCTCTACTAATTCACATGTTATTTAAACTCGATGTCGTCACGCATATTTAATTTTCTTAATTCCTTCCCAATAAGACATCCGTCATACTTGCGCGCTGACTGCGAACCGACCTGGAACTGACTGCAATCGGGCGCGGGCGCTGAAATGGCGTGATAGCACGTCCGGCAAAAGGCCGTTTAGTGTGTTCAAATAATGAGCTTATTACCTTGTGTTTGGTATGGTACTAGAATGAAACAGAATGATGTCCGTGCCATTTCCTTGCCAGGCGCCAGGCGCCTGATCAGTGGGCTCCACGCCTAAGTAGTTAGAGTGTTTGTTTAATTGATTTTCAATGGTGAGTGTTATGAGTGTGAAATTCTTCCAATGGCTGCTCGACTAATCTAAAAGCTATCAATTAACTATGCACAATTGCTCGTAAAGCGCAAGTAATGTTGGTAACGGGCTTTGTTACACTTTTTTATACTATAGTAAAACCTATTCACTTAGATGCACAGTCAGATGCAAAAACAATCAGCTTTTGTTCTCTATTTTGATTATAGATTTTCAGTGTCAAGTTTATTTACGCAAATTACCTGAGTGAAGTTACAGATAAAGTAAAATTATTTAAGTAAATAAAGGTGTTAAACCCAGCACTATTAATTTGACCTTTTGATAATGTAATTTACGGATTTCAGTAAATAAACGAGAGTTTTACTGAATTGCGTCAATTTATCAATTAATCGACAAAAAAGTACCTAAGGTAATAAAGGACTACTATTACATGGAAATACAGACGATTAAATATCAAGGCACATTTACCAGGCTCTACTTGTGGATACACTTTATAAGAAGCTCTTCAGTTCGAAGTATTTTGTACCAGCTGTATAAGCATCTCACATGAAGCCATTTTTTTGTGATAAATATTTTAATGCTTACTGAGTTCTCGGTTCAATCATAATTGAGATCAGATTATTCGTAAAAAGAAACGTTTATACGCAAAAAAAAAAATTGAGAAATCCTAGAGTAAACCAAGCAGAGGCCTAGCGAGTTAAGGATAAAACACACCAACGCGGTGGCGGTGGCGGTGGCGGTTCATACAAAATACTACTGGCGTAAATGATTTATGAAGCGGTGGTAGCCTAGTGGGTAGAACATTGGACTCGGAAGCGGGAGACCCAGATTCGATTCCCAGTGCGGGCATGTTACCTATGACTTTGATTTCTAAGTTATGTACATTTGTGAAGTTATAGTAGCAATACCACTCGCTAACCGTGAAGGAAAACATCGTGAGGAAACCTGAGTGTCTGAGCTATTCACATACCTCAGCGCTTGAAATCGCCAATCTACGGTGGGCACGCGTGGTGATTAAGCCCATACTCTCTCTCTGAGAGAAGGCCTGTGCCCTACAGTGGGACGTATATAGGCTGCTTATGAAATGATTTATGTATGGACCGCCGCCACCACCGCCACCGCCACCGCCACCGCGTTGGTGTGTGTCATGTTTTATCAGAAGTCCTTATCCTAATCAGGATTCCTAAAGTGTAGCTATCAAATTCCATACTAACTGTCATCGCAAACGTCAGAACTCCAAAAGGATTTGGTGCGCGTAATTAGACCTCTGACCACAGCGAACAGGTTAAGGTCGCCTGTAGCCAACCAGCCAGCACAGTACGAGCAGGATTTTAAGTCGTGATGTGTGTCGTAGACTCGTAGCTGTGGGTCGCCGGGCGACCGACCACGGGAAAGCCAGCTTTTACCGTCCCCTCGTCTATTGTCGTAAATCGGCAACGTCCGCTGCACACACGTGAGCCACATATGGCTTTAGACGGTCTTTAGACGGAGCTAATTTCAGAGCGCTTAATGATATAGGTTGTTAAAGCGTCGGGCAGAACAGCGGCCTGTTTAATAGAACTACAATTCATGACTTACAATGTCCATTCGATGTACATTGCAAAGTTAATTAACCCACAGATTAACAAGTAGACTCTGCTACGCAATGTACCTCGGATTGTCATAATAAACTAACTAAGAATTGCAGTTTTATGAAACTCGGCCCTGGCTGCTAATCGCCAATAGCACAGGACAGAAAGAAGTAGGAGTTGAAGAGGGAGTTGAATTTAATTATTTTTATTCTACACCATTTTTGGACTCACTTTTTGGGCACTTACTCGTAACCTCACAAGTGCGTAATTCATTCAAATTAAATAACTGCTAGTGCGTTTCAGCACCCAATTGTGCACTATTTAAGTTGGTTGCGTTTGGCGATGACTCCTACTCTGCCGCAACACAGTTTTTTAACCAGCGCGGAGGGTAGTTGTTGCTGTTAGACTGTTGCCGCTTATTGTTAGACTTTGCAAAATATGTACCTACTACCCTGGAATGAGTTATACTTTGCTAAGTAAGTTTAAAAAGGTATCCTAGCGCATTAAGTCTTTATAAATGTGTAACAGTATGACATAATTCTTATACCAAATAAACTATTTGTATTTAATGAAGACACCGAATAATTTTCAAGGCCGAATAACACTTTACTTTTTTACACCTTTGTACAAACACATATAAACTCGCGCATGTATCCCGAAAGGATAGACAGATACCGGGGGTTTTCGGTTGGTTTTATGACATGGTACTTTTAATTCTCAAAAAAGTAATAAACACCACCGATCAGCAAACTCACGAAGTTATTCACGCATCTCAATGTAAGCCCCATAAACCCACAGCTCCTTTCGTGTACGGTCAGTAATGAAATTAAATTAACATTTTAAAGTACGTCGATATCAACTAATAAATTGAACAAGGAGTACGTTGCCGCTTAATTTCGTGGACTGTTGTTTTTGTATTCTTTGATAACGTTCTTAGAATGTACACTACCTACACTCTACTTGATTTTTACGTCATCAGTTTGTCAATCAATCAATCAATCCCTATTTGTCCACTAATGGAACTAAGCCTCCCCCAAGTACGAAACTTCTTTTTGTTCTCGGACCAGCGAGCCGGTGGGTGACCTACGCTACATTTGTTAGTGGTCTCCACTCAAGAACCCTTGCATTAATTTACAAATAGATAAAGATAAAAATAAAAAAGTATTTATTGCCTCAATTTGTCAGTTCAAAGTTAAAAGAATGGAACATTTGATGAAAAGAATGCTCGATAGAGTTTTTTCTCATTCATAATTATATATGTTACAGTAAAAATAAAACGAGGTGATCTAGTTTTATTTCTCTCTAGTAGGTACGTACCTAATACAGTCAGAGTCACGTATATTTATTATATCTTTTCACGCGTCACTATTCAATAAAACGTCTTCGAGTATCGGCAGTGACCGGTGCACAGATGACCACAAAATTTTAGTCTAGAACAGTACAGTAGTTCTGATAGCAAAGGTAAACCGTCGTATTCAGACTAATATTCACTGTGCTGATGACTGTACGAGATCACAAGTAACTTTCCGACCCTAGACTGGGATCGGTGGCAAATAAATGGAGACGGATCTATCTTCAGGCGGCCTACCAGTCCATATTTGGTCTGCCCACCTGCTGACCGTATTAGATGGGTATCGAGGCGGGTTCCTACTTGGATGGACGGACGGATGGACACGCCCCGCGTGGCACTAGATAAACAAGAAAAAAATTTTTTTATAAAAAATAAAAACCGACTTCGAAACACTACAGCACTTAGGTATACACCGCGAAAAGGCTAAAAAGTTAGAAATAATTTAAATAATTAGAAGTATGTATGCTTGTAGGTATTGTAGAAGTATAATTTGGAGTCGGTGCCCAAAATATATGTGCTGGTCATGAAACTGGGCACCGACTACAAATTACACTTCTACAATACCTACGTATATACATACTTCAAATTATTTCTAACTTTTTAGTACTGTAAGTGTTTCGAAGTCGGTTTTTATTTTTATATTTTTTTTTTCTTTTTCAGTTTTTAGTGGGGGAGCGGGAGAAAAATAAACGAGTCCCTTATAACCATAATTTACCCTACTTAATTCGTTGCTTTAAAATTTTAAGTTCTCAATTTTCATCACCGAAAGTCTTTGCCAGAATGTTCTGACTTGTGACCAAATTAACTTGTGACTACTTTCACACTATTTTGTGAAACATACGGATATTACTAAACGATGGGCTCCCTTAGGCCTTATTTACTGCTGTCCATTGAAGAGTTCCGTTCTCCATCTCTGAAAGTATTCATCAGATCTTCATCAAATTGAAATGGGACTAATGGGACGTTATATCTATTCGAACCAAAACAGGATTGCCGAAATCGGTTAAGATGGACGGAGTTATGCGAAAACATAGCCAATATATATACATATATATATACGCGTCGAATTGACAACCTCATCCTTTTTTGAAGTCGGTTAAAAATGCGTCTAGAGTATATTCATTCCTGACACAAATGGGCTATCAAAGAAATTGCGTTAGATAGGCACATTAGCATGTACTAAATCTGACGCTGACGACGAAACTGAAAGCGTTGTCTTCGCGTTCTCCGCCTGTCGCGGTTTGCACACTCTTTTATTTAACTTCACATTATAAAAATAATAACTTCCACACAACGCAATCACTTGTCCCGGTCTCAGACTAGGATACTCCATGTAGCCAGGCAAGGTCATCACAAATATGGAAATACACCCAGACTGAGGCCATGTGTACAAATGCACAGCGGTCTCCAGTGGGAATCAAACCAACGACCTCCGGCACGGTAATCAGACGGATGCCGCTAGACCAACAGTTTAAATATATTGTAAGCCTTAGAATCACTTGCTGTAAAGTTAAAGTTCACTTCTGATGATAATAAACTAAAATGATAGAAATATCGTTGGTAGCCTAGTGGGTAGAACATCGGACTCGGAAGCGAAAGACCCAGGTTTGATTCCCAGTGCGGGCATGTAGGTTATTTCTATCATACATAAGCAGCCTATATACGTCCCACTGTAGGGCACAGGCATTCTCTCAGGGAGAGAGTATGGGCTTAATCACCACGCGTGCCCACCGCTTGGCGATTTCAAGCACTGAGGTATGTGAATAGCTCAGACACTCAGGTTTCCTCACGATGTTTTTCTTCACCGTTAGCGAGTAGTATTGCTACTATAACTTCACAAATGTACATAACTTAGAAAACCAAGTCAAAGGTACATGCCCGCACTCCGACATCATTACGAACAAATGTCTTTTTAGGGTTTCCGTGGTCCACAAGGAACCCTTACAGTTTCGCCATTTCCGTCCGTCTGTTTGTCTGTGCGTCTGTCTCTCTGCGCACAGAGCGACAAGTACCAGAAAGCTGAAATTTGGCATAGATATTCTATACTAATTCAATTCTAATCAGATATATATAGGCATACATATTGTTTATTTGACTATGCGGAAAACTACGAAATCGGAAAGAAATATCAGCCGTTCCATACTTAAGTCACGACCTACGGCATTAAAATGTATCGAACAGATAACAATTTTTTCACAATTCCGAAATTATTTCCATAGCAAAAGTCCTTCCTATTGACGATTAGGGCCCCCCGTTTTTTATGCATATGGAATTTCGTTACACCCTGTATAGGAAGAGAACTCAAACTTTTGTGGATGATATCACGGGATAGGTTAGACAGATAGAGAACGCTTTAACCTTTTCTTAATGAAGATCTCACGTGTTGTATGTAAAAACTTAACGGTTTTCAAGTCAATTTATAACGTCACCTCTCTACTAAGTCGTAACTTCATACGGTAATAATAAGACACAATACCATCATGCAAAAAATTAACGAATGAAGAAATCGCGGAGGCCCGCACATTTTCCTCTCTAAATCACTACTTTTCCCGCGACTTTCGTATGAAAACACTTAACGCATCCCGTTTATCGGCGCACAAGACACAAGTATCCCACAATGATTGGGCACTTAGTGTTTAATCGCGTAAAATCACTCGTCTCAATCGCTCAGTGAAGGACACAGAAGGTCTATTTTATTTTATCACCAACAAGAGTGCATGAAAGTAGCCTCCCCGAGCGACGTACTTACTGGAAAATTAAAAAATTGAACATTTAAAAATATTTATTTCTAAAACAAAATTTTACAAACATATTTTACAAGGTTGAGACCTCATTTTGAGACCTGTGCCAGGAGATCTCACTCTTTCACAACTATACATATTAAGTTTTAATATGTATAGTTGTGGAAGCTACTTACTGAGCCCGTAAGTCTGGCATACCCTGGGCAACAAACAGCGACCCCCTGACGCTGATTGCTAAATCCTTTTACCACGACAAACTCAAGTCCAGCCTTAAAGCCGGATCGACACGCCAAGAAGAAGGCCAAGAACAGTTACACAAAAATAAAATTTTAAAAAGCCATGTGAACTAGTACATACGGGTAACCACAACATGCGTTAAGGCTGCTCTTACGTGAGGCATGGTGTCTCGCTCGCACAACTTTTTTTATAGTTTAGTTTAGTTTTGTTTAGTTTTGTTTATTAGGCATGTAAAACAGGTAACAATCTTAAAATAACAATATTGGAGCATACTAGTTTTAAGCTAGATTGACACCCAAAGTATACACGCACATTAAAATACATAGAAAAACGAGTTACGGTGGTCCTCATATTTAAGAGTAATGAGACAAGCATTATATAAAAACTAAAGAGGACATTACCACCTACTTGAAACTACAAAATTGCCATTTAAATAGGTACATTTTGGAACTAAAACTTTATCATTAGCCCAATTCCAGACTCACCCACTTGAAACATCAAGTAAGTGAATCCGGAACAAATCCAATAACTTATTATATTTATATTTTAGTAATATGAGTATACTTATGATAAATGTGGTCTGAGGGTTTATGTATAATTAAATTACGGACACTTTAAACATATTTTTGTTTTCCTATACGAAGTTTTTTTCTCAATCAAAAACAAAAAATAATATTAATTTTGGAATCAAATTTTCGCGATCAAAAACTTAGTATAGGATAAGAAAAATACGCCTCGAATATTCACAAATATTTTGACCACATTCATTAAAAGTATACTCGTTTTATTACAATCACTAAAAATGTTAAATTGGGCGAGCAAGACAGCATGCTCGACGTAACAGCAGTCTTAAGGTAACAGAAAAAAATACTTTAAAAGTTAATTTATAGTATAGCTAAAGTGTTACTCAACATTTAAGTTTATCCTTTGATTTTTATTAATTTAAAAAGTAGCTAGAGCTTTACTGTAGACTCGAAGGGTTAAAATATGGCAAAACAGGGTTTGCCGAGTCAGTTAGTAATAATATATTGAATCGAAAATGGAGGATTCTGTTCAATACAAACAACCGTTACTATGGGGAATATTTCGAAACAGCGAAAAAAAGATTAATATTTCATCCATTCTATATAATCGCGATTAGACCCGTTAAAAGCATAATTATTTAAAAACATCGCGAGTCTTTAAAAAATAAAATTTTAACGTCGAGGTGGTTCAACGATTTGCGATTTATCGCATTATACACAAAAAATCTAGCGCCGGCCGCTTGAGTGGACAAAGAAAATTTCTTCATTTAATTGAGTTAACGTAAATTTAAAACTCGCGTTTTAAGAAAAGTCAGCTTTGGTCTGTACCATCTAAGCCAAAACATAACTTTTGTATATTCCTACATCCACATTATTTCTTAATGCACATAACTACAGTATTGAATGAGCACCGAGGAGGTGAAATTTTAACGCTATGTTATGGTCTGATTGACCGTTTTGCTTACTCATACCGCCACTTTGTACTAATAGGCGGAAAAAAGAAATTATTTTTCACCTCACTAGCTCGTAAAAGCTCTTTTTATCATTCGAAATCTGCGTGGAAAATCGCACTTTATCCGCTAGCGTGGAAAGTGTTTTTAAAATTCGAATATTTTTATTCAATAAAGGTTTCGTACAATAAATTACATATATATAGAACCTCATTGGTTTCGTAATAGTTTATATTCTCTGCAGCTAGTCCATTGATGATTGAAATGCAAATACTTATTTCATGTCATGCGCCAGCCTCATTTAAAGAATCGCACTGGCCGGCAAGAAAATTTGATTTAAAAAAAAAACTTTAAAATTTTCTTCTCTTTATTGAATTCACTTTACTTCCATTATTTTGGTTTGTTTTTTGATAAAATCGAAAGAAATCATAAAATATGAGCGAAGCTAGCAGCGACGAAGATATAAATTAACAGTAATTTAATATTTATTAAAACTGTTTTTCTTGCACCTAACATTTTCCTCGCTTTAGTGAGGTGAAAAGTTGTGTGTTGCGCTCGGCAGCAAAGTTATTTAGCGTCTCGTACCTTTGAAACCCTCGCTACGCTCAGGATTCTATATTTGAACCACTCGCTTCGCTCGTGGCTCAATCCTAGAATCCTTCGCTTGCTCAGGTTTCAATACAAGGTACTCGCGCCAAAAATTAACTTTGCAGCCTTGCATAACAAATAACTATTGCAACGTAGGCTGAGAAGTTTCTGTCTCTGAACTTGGGATACCATTTTCTGAGTTTTCCGTTTCTTTTATTCATCTGTCAGTTAGCCAATAATTTCGGTACTGTTTGACAGATTACTTTGTTGATCGGTTAACACGCTTGCCTACCAAAACAGAGGTTATGGGTTCGATTCTTCCTGGAGAACTTGATCTGTACAAATGGCATCAGTCTGGGTGTATTTCCATTTTTGTGATGTCCTTGTCTGGTTATCATAGCATAGGGTATTTTAGTTTGGGACTAGGAACTAGGTAAATGGTGTTTATCGATGTTACTACGTTCATATAAAGTAAATCTATCGATTAGAACCTCTCGGTGTCTTAGGACAAGCCGGCTTAATCATTCTATCTATCTAATCAGCCCATAAACAAAGCCCACTGCTGGGCAAAGGCCTCTTCTCTTTCACGCCAACCCATCCGGTCCTTTGCCAGTCTCCTCCAATGTTTCCCAGCCACTTTCACAATATCGTCGGCTCACCGGGCTGGTGGTCTTCCAACTAAATAAATAAATAAATGAATAAATAAATAAATAAATAAATAACCGACCGTCGACCCGTCCTTGGCCACCACTCAATGGCTATTTTTGTCCACCGACCGTCTTCCCGTCTAACCAAACGCCCCGCCCATCTCCATTGCTAATCATAATCTAATCGTTGCTGAAGAGAAATTAGAATAAGATTTGTATTTTCAATTGTTGCTTAAAGTCTCAAAGAACTATTTTACCATCTCTAAAACGCTGGACTTACAAACTTTTCGTAAAAAAGCACTTTTTATGCACGTGCTTCGAAACAATTTCTTTTAGTGCTTATCTTCAACCGGGCACTTAAGCTCGTTAAAAGAAAGTTAGCCGGAATCAGTAGGTGCGAAAATTGTGCGATTATACAATAACAATTTATGTTATGACAGACGTACGCCTTATTAAGCTAGGGCATTATTTTCGAAAATTGCTGTTTATCACAATAGAGACAAGTTACAAAGTAACTTTCTTCTATTTATCTCCGACTTCAGAGTTGACTTAACGTCAGCCGATTGGTCGGAACGAAAACCGTTTCAATATTATTATCATTAATACGTGATTAGATTATGATTTGCGACTGTCAATTTCTATTGGCCGAACACATTCTAATGCTTTATGACAGAATTGGTGTCGGCCAATCACAGTGCTAGAATAACGGACTGTTGCACATGGCTAATCACTTCCTAGGCTGAACTTGTAAGTTATAAAGTTTAGCTTAGGGGTGCTTTTTTAATGTAAGTCTAGCAGATAACTACAAAAAATCACACATAAACCTCACAGGTTTCAGTGATTTTGGTTGTGTTTTTGAATGTTTCTTCTTGTCCTTAAATAAATAAAATTAAAAAAAAAACATGTCATGTCGACAGTAAATAATAAGCTATTTTTAAGTCACAATCAAATAAGAATCAAAATCAGACCATTAAAGTTGGTATTTATTTTACCTTAGTAAGAACTTATTTCATTTCACGAACCATTATGTATAGAAGTATAGTAATTATACCACTATCCTTCGGTATGTACCTATATTATTAAAAGATTCCAAGAGTCTAGTATATTTATTTTTGCACCTTTTATTTTAACTTTGTCGTGTTCTTACTGTTTTGAAAGAAGATGAAACAAACGAGACGTGGGAATTTCGTTGCACCTTCTTGTGCGACAGTATAAAAGATCCTAAAAAAACGCAGCGGTCAAGGCCCTCCACGTTTTCTCTTCTAACACCTCCCAAGTAGGTTCTTACAATGAGGTAGTAATTTGAACTCTCTCACCATGTGTAATATGAGTAGAACACCTATCGCCAGCGCGCGCCTGGGCCGCATCTCTCGGAGCTGTGGACAAAATACAAATAGTGAGTGGCCCGTCAAAGAACCAGGGAACGTATTGGCACTGTACAGTCTAATTGTGGCAATTAAACATTTATTTATGTTTATGCTGTCACTATGGGCCTAGAGCGCATTGGTAGAACTCTGGCCTCACATTCGGGAGGTCGTAGGTTCTATCTAACCTACGTACTCAATGACTGCTTTCTACGTCCATTTGTGAATTTGTGAATACCACTCACTAACTGTAAAGGAAAACATCGCGAGGAAACCCTAGTGTCTGAGGTGTATGGATACCTCAGCGCCCGCTACGTACAACTGCCCGACTATGACGTTCAGTTCTAACTCACTATGGGCCTAATATAATCTGTTGGTGAGCTCGATACAATCTCTTCTGTGAAACGCTACAAAAACGCAACAAACAGTTGTTGACATCCATTTGAAAGGCGCGGATCGTTAACAATATCGTTTACTACATCCAACTAAGCCAAATGTAAGAATAGGGAATAGCAGTCTCATCTTAAGATCGTGTTACTGACAACGAAAGTGCTCGTACAAATATTTGTCGTTGGTCTTTGTACCACTTTGTGAAGGGAAAGTCGTTGTTCTCTCGCCACTGGGTACCATGGGACGACCCCGTTGGCGTAAACAGTATCTAGGTTCTTTTCCAGAGATGTGAAGTGAGATGAGTTTTCGACCGCTTATTGTTTGAGAGAGGTAGTGCCATTAAGTCATGTAAATATGCATGCTTATTCCCTTCTCGTTTATGAGTGGCATTTGCAAACAAATATAACACGGTTGTAAGAAACTATAAAATATTAATGGTAGCCTCATCGGAACGTGTTCTCGTATTTTCAGGTAGGTAAGTTTACCGTGCACTTTGGATTCTAAGGTTGTCAGAAATCAAAAATTTATCTCAACGTTAATAATTAACATTCTTTTTGTTGAATATCAATATACACGTAAGCTGACTTCGGGCCAATTTTGCAACTAAAAAAAAGTTAGCAAAAAAATCTGTCCGTCTTTTCTTATTAAACATCAACTGTTACATTTTAAGATCACTTTTAAGATCTCAGCAGGACTCTTGAGGTTAAAATTGCTAATTTTTTATTTCAAGTAGAATATTTAATAACGATTTAGTAAACAACGTAGTTGTAAGAAATAGCATTCGACTAATTTTCGAATGCTATTTCTTACAATTACGTTCCATGTGGCGCCGGATTAAGAATAGCGACACTCCATTTCCTTCCGTGGAGGTCGTAAAAGGCGACTAAGGAAATCAATTACCAGGCAGCAGCGTCTTCCTGAGATTCCAACCGCATACTGCGATCGCCAACCCGCCTGCCAAGCGTGGCGATTATGGAAAAAACCTCTCATTGTTATGAAAACCACGAAGGAGGCCTGTGTCCTGCAGTGGGCGTCAAATGGCTGATGATGATGACGATGAATTTTACTTTACAGCGCTCGCTTCGGAAACGCAAGGCGAATTTTATCTGTATTAAGCACTCAATTATAACGCAAGTTGGCGAAATTAATATCGAGAGTACGGGTGCTGTTTTGACCTCGCAAAACTACAAGTCAGCCTTAATAACACCGAATTAATTATATTATCTATTCACAGAAATCCGGTGCGAAAGTGATGGCCCACTAAACTCTTTTTTTTGTATTTTCCATCGTTCCACATAAAAACACAGAGTTGCACGCTCAAACTACCGAGAACTCGTCTTGGCGTCCACATAACTTAGCTCGTGGCATTCCTCTCCAACAATCATTGTTGGCTAGGAAAAACGAGAGACAATCGGAGCATTTATCTTGCCGTTCGCATCACTGGCTGGTGAATAGACGGCTATTACACCTATCAACTGTCTCATCAAGACGTTCAACCCACTTTGCATTTTTATTCGACTCATTTAAGGCTGAGCCGGTTAACAGATAATTGCTGACTGATACAATGAAAATATAGTGATTGTTTACTTACTAACTTGATTGTCGTAGGTTTCTTACTTTTTGCTATGGTTTGAGCAATCACCGGCTTGCTAGGTAGCTTACTCATTTGATTGGTTACTCCGCTATCAGTTGGAATTACGTTTTAAGTGCCTAGCCAGGTCCTATTAATTATTGTTATTATTATTTGGTTTGTCTCTTAAGGTTTAATGTATTCTAATCTGTAAAAATACATAAAAATGGGTCGTCTCTACATTTATTCTTATGTTTTAAAAATCGTGGCAAGTGGCAGTCCCTGGTCTCTGCCTTCCCCTCTGGGATACAGGCGTGAGTTTAGGTATGTGTGTATCAAATCACAAATCACTATATGGATGTCCAATGAGTGAGGCGCCGCGCCAGCTTATGAAATGGTATTTGGCTAGCGTCTATTTGGGTCGAACACGCATCAAAGTTCTTCAGATGCCGGTCTGTAAGACCGTTTAAGCCCAATTTTCGTTCAATTATCTTCCTTACATCCTACGTGATTAGAGCTACTAGGAATAGCCGCAACTATTGCTGATAGTGATAAGTAATGGCCTGTATTACAAGTCGAAACTAGTGTAGGCTTATTAAAGCGTTGTCTTTTATTTACTCCAGTTTCCGTAAGCCCGCCAGTATTGGGACCGTGTACTCAGTGGCATTGTTTCAGCTGCTTGTGGGTGAAATATGCGCATAAGTTGGTACCTTCTGTTGTCTTTGTAATGTTTGTTTGTTTACTGGGTTATTTTTAAAACGCGTAATTCCTGAGACAGAGTGTATTTTTGGCAACGATTCTTATTCTGAGTTTTTTCTTAGATTTTTATTTTTCGAAGTATCAGGGCTTATATGTTTTACTAATTTTGTGCTTTACGCGCTCTACCAATGTCGCAATCTTCAGTAAATCCTTGCCCTGCATAGAAGAACGCCCATTCTATTTAGTACGTATGATTTTAAGCATTGTCAAACAGCCCCACTACAAAGCAGAAAAAAATTGAATTTTTCTTCTTGAATAATGTAATTTTTCACAAACTTCTCTAAAACTCATTAAAAAAAGTTATTTTAAGTGACAAACTCTAATTGACATGTTTCAACACTGTTAAATCCCCATATAATAATTATTATTATATGGGGATTTACTTGGAAGTAAATTACATTACAAGCTTCTCCATATACTTAAAAAGTAAATTATTATGACAAATTCAGGTAGATAGCTAGTATATAAATAAGTAGCTGTCTAAAGCTGTCTTTTCTATTCTACACTTTCAATCACGTCCTAGAGAGACCTGTTCTTGGAGTATCAAACGGGCCGCATCCACACTCTGCCTGAAATGACACGGACACACTCCACACTATATGTACCTAGTCTCATATCCTTCCTACCAATAGGGCCTTAATTAGCACAGCACAGGGTATCCTAGTTCGGGACCAGGTCAAGTGATTGTGTTGTGTGGAAGTTATTATTATTTATTTTACTACACACAGTTTACACATCTACTACGCCATATGTGCACTTTACAGCCGTAAATGCCTAGAAAGTATATAAAAATGCAATCTTCTTATATTAAAACAGCAAGCATTAATACGCTTAAATTCAATCGTAAGCCGTATGGGCCCAGCCCAGACAGATGTTCGAAATAAAAGCCCATAAAAGCAGAAAGATACCGTCAAATCAATTCTAGACGTGTCAACGGGAAATAATGCATCAGCAGAATGCTCCAGACCTTTGCCAAAAGGAATACATAGTACGACAAAGGGCTTGAAAATTCCGTAGTAATCGGTTCTTTGCACTCTTTGCCCGACTGAAGGTGGCGCGGGGCGGGGGAGGATTGCGCTGCACTTTCTTTCCCCCTTGAGCTTAAGACGTTTGTAAAATCTAGTTTTACGTATAAATAAGCAGCCCATATATACGTCCCACTGTAAGGCACAGGCCTTCTCTCAGAGAGAGAATATGGTATTAAACACCACACGTGCCCATTGCGGATTGGCGATTTCAAGCGCTGAGATATGTGAATATCTCAGACACTAAGGTTTCCTCACGATGTGGTATTGCTACTATAACTTTACAAATGTACATACATAACTTAGAAAACATACGTGCAGTCTAATCAGTGACGTTAAGGACAACTTTGCAAGAAAAATGCGAAGGTTGTAAGTAATTTTGTGCTCGTTCACCGAAGGCATGCCTCGCGCTATGGTCTTTACAAAGTTGCCTGTCGAGAGTGTGACTTGGTCACCGACAGAGAAGGCGAATAATATCCCTTATTACTCACTGGGCAATTTGTTATCGCATGAATTATTGCAGCAGGAGGGAGAGCGTCTTAGGAAGCTCGTTGTAAGTAGTTTCACTGTCTTTATCGTTAAATCGCGGGAACATTCCCGTTTGGGTATCTACCTGTTTTGGGTCAGTAGGTGCATCTCAAATTCTCTCTCAAATAGCGAATTAGGTGCAGTAGAAAACCAACGCTGGTCACCTGTGGCTAGCATATTGCTGAGCTGCAGTCTTTTTCTCTTGTAGCACTTATGTTTGCATGGTTGTATTATTTCTATTTTTATTGTGTTTTCGTTTATATATATTTTAATTTTCTTTTAATTTTATGTTCACTTGTGTTACAAGAGAAATAAATGTTTTTCACTTTCACTCTTAGAGTAAGAGAGCGAGAGAAAGAGCTTACTATAGTATACACTCACTTATGATAATTCAGCGCGGGCTTGTGTTATGTCACATCATGACATAGTTAAAAATTATGTACATTCGTGAATTTGTAGTACGAGTAGCACTGCCACTTAACAACTATGAAGAAAGACAATGTGAGGGAACCTAAGTGTTTAAGGTGCTCACATACCTCGGCTTTGAAATCACAAATCCAAGTTGGTAGGTACGCGTGGTGTAGCATGCGCTCATACTGAGTTATGTAAATAAATCTTATTTTACTTCATTTACTTTAATCTCTCTGTGAGAGAAGGCCTTATGTATATATTAATTAATACGTTTATTGCACATAGGTAAACAAAATATAAAGGCAATGTGGAGGACTTAATGCTATAAGCATTTTCTACCGGTCAACCACAGGTGGTGCCAGAAATTAACTGGTAGGCATAAGAGATAAACAGATAAGTCGATTTACTTCAACTAAAATTAGATAAGCTGAAAAACACTGAATAAAAAATAGGTAAATAATATACCATAAACTATGCATGTGTTTCGTTTTAGGCTACTCGTCCAATTAAAACTATAATTACACTGAAAGTCCACTAAATGCGGCGACATGCTCTGCTCACGGCCATAACTCCTTAAACGCGTCCAAAATCGGGTCACGAAATGGACCCTTGCCTCGACCATTAATTAGTGGCACTAATTAAGCACTTCTCCTTTTCAGACGTATTAAACGTACAGACCAAGACTGAGGCACTCCGTGACGGCTTGAATAAACTAAGAAAGGACTCCTAACTTTAATCTTAATACTAGGAAGTATTGACAATAACAAAATATAATATCGACCTGCCCTTGTATCACGTAAATTTCCACAGTTTAAGCATTTAGATAACTCCAAAGTGACAAAATATGTATATTATTTATTTGACAGTTCGGAGTAGGCAAAATCAGACAACTCCATACAGTGGACGATTTACGTGGTCGCACCCCTGGAGGAACGAACCTGCTAAAGATCAGCGAAAGCTTCAGGTATCTAGCAGGAGACCGTAACAAGTGACGACTTCATGAATTGGAGTCCAAGGTCCCAGAAGTCATGCAAAAGTCTTTAACACTGTGGTAGAACTAGTTCACCGCTCAGCGTGAAAAAGAACGATATGTGATCCGTGGGAGACTCGGAACTTAGCCATATTCGGAGTGTCTAACGGACCACTTAAAAAATAAACAATTCTCCAAAGAACTAAGGTGATTGACATAGACTATAAGATTAGCAAGTTGTATTGTAGAAGTAGGTTGGTCACATCTACGGAAGAACCAATAATAATTGATGGGGTAAATAAGATAATTGACATTGACTATAAGATTAGCAAATTGAAGTAGCAGTGGGCTGGTCCTATCTGACAAAGAATCTATAAGAGTTGAAGTAAAAAGGTTCTCGAAATCAACCGACATGAGCAGGTACATAAATTCGGATATATAGCAAAAACGTGTAGTGCTAACGAAAGTTTCAGTAAAGGGCCAGTACCTCTCTCTACAACCTGCCCCTGCCAGCTTAATTGGCATCAGAAATCCGCGAAAGTAAAGTCTGGGGCGCACCGGGCGCACAATCACCGAATATTTTGGGCGTTCCCGTCGGACGGGTCGCGGGCAAGTGTGTCGTGGGACCACACGGGGGAAAGTGTCGGCGAATGCCGGAACTCTTTGTGTCGGCGCTTTTTTGCAATAATTCGCCCGTCCGTGTGTTTTACGGAGGAATGCGGCCGGCGCAGTTGGGCTGCTGCGGGAGATGCAGACGGTGTGTCACCCACCTGTTGTTTTTAATTTAAAATTCGCCGTTCTAGAGTTGTAGAGTTTATAATTACAACTACCCTTGAAAGTTACGCTGTGATTTTACCTTCTGTAGGGCGCAGGCTGTCTCTCAGAGAGAGAGTACTGGCTTAATTATCACGCGTGCAGAACGTGCAGAACGCAAATAGAAAATTTCAAGCGTTATGAACACCTCAGGCACATACCTCATCTAATTATATAGGCATGATAGTCGACCAAATAACGAAGGTATTAGCCAAAGGCAAGGTAAAAAGTACTTGTAACCGGCGCGTGCGCATACAGCAAAAATTGTCAGGATCGTGACAAGTGGAAAACTTAAGCCCTGCCTTGCCTACCTCTCCGAGATACAGATGTGAGTTTAGGAATGAATGTTACTTTAGTCTTAATTTAGGAAACTGAGACAGAAGATGGATACTTACTCAATCCAAAAATATGTTCTAGACAAGATTACGGTATAACAGACACTAAAACGTCTATAGCGTGGTTCACTACGTTATCTATGAAGTAAATATGAGTATCCGTTAAATTAAGCTAAATTTAATTAAGTTAAATTTAACTTAAACAGTTAAAATAACTCAAACAAGACGCTGGGACTAAACCAGGCCTAGACTGAGTGTCTCAGGTCTTCACAAACCTCAGCACTTGAAATTGCCAATCCGCGTTGGGCACGCGTGGTAATTAAGCCCATACTCTCTTTGAGAGAATACCTTTGCCCTGCAGTGGGACATGTATAGGCTACATAAAAAGGAACTAGATGCTACAAGAGTCAAATTATGTAGCAATATGTAAATAAATAGGTCAACAATTTCGTTACATATTTTACACATTCTAAAAGAATGTAAGTTATTACTACGACCCATATTATTTTAAAGTTATCACCTTAATTAAAATCAGGTTATCAATTCTGCATGGGAATAAATACCTTAAAGAGAATCTTAAGTTGATAATAAACGACGTAATTTAACATTCTGGGTAATTCTCATTGTGGAACAGAGTAGTTTAACTTAATGGTTGACGATGATAATGTGAATGAAACTCGACGACGGTTGACGGCCATGGCCCATAAAATTTATATGTGCAGAACTAATTGCCAACACAAAATTAACAATCCGCGTTCTAAAACAGTTAATAAAATAAGGCCTGCCCCACACCGGCGCGGTCATCGCGGCCGCAGCAGCAAAATGCAGCCAAATGTTTTACATGTTGTATAAAGCTCTCGCATTAAGGCCGGCTCCTCCGACATTACCCCTAAATCAGGTGACTTAAAATGCATTTTTCTCTCTTATGTTAATACTTAAAATCAAGAAAAAAATATCACATTTCAATGTCCTATCTAGGATCGTCGGCCATTATTTTTATGATTTTTTAAACTCTATAGCATAAAAAAAAATCGTGAACATAAAACTAAATTATCACTACATATGGTTTAATTTGAGCTGTACTGAGTTATTATTATTATTATTCTCTTTATTTATTTTCATAACTTAGAATAGGTTTATAAAATCCATATAAGAAGTATTATTATTATATTTTATTGCACACAAGACATTTAACAGGACATTACATAAGAAATTACATATGCAAAGGCGAGTTTATCTCTGTAAGAGAGTTTTGGATACTAAAAATGTTCCAAAATGACTATTAATAGGATTTGTATTTCTGTAATTTCTACTGCCTACTTTTCCCCCATCTATTCGCTCGCGTAACGCAATAAGTCCCATACAAATATTTGCGCTCTGAGAACCCGGAATTAAGGGGGTGACTCAAGCGACAGCTCCTAATATGAACCAAAAACCCCTCCTTCTAAGTCCGCATATTTTGACGGCAACTCGGCGCGTCACACGTTCTTGGCCGCTTTTTATTTTTTACCCGATTACTGCGAAAGCAAAAGAGGGTTATGTTTACGCCTATGTAACTATGTTTTTGAAAACAATAATAGGTATTTTAAGCTACGAGTGTAGTGGGGTAACAATAATATTACAAAACAACTAATACTTATTGGGGACGTCAGCAATCATTGTCCGGAACCAATAACGAATAGTGTTGAATCCTTACAATTGTCTGTTTCATTGTAGGTACCCAACCTACAATGAAACAGACATACATTTGCGCGAAACACAATAACCTAATTTTTTTTTCGAGGTAGGTTAATGAATTGTAAAATATAACAAAATATTAGTTACTCATTCATTTTTAATTTAAGTGAAATTATCAAAAAGAAATCTAAGTGAGTGAAACCCAAATCCTTCATTTAAAATGTATATTAATAAGCATAGCTTGACTTCGAGACAGTTGCCAATAGACACTGCATAAATACACCTGTTTGAAAAATACTTGAAAGTGTCGTCAGAGGAGCGTGTTCCCTGACGACTACAGAGCTGAGACGTATCGCCTATTCTTGAAGAACAATTACGTATTCTATCCAAATTTTGATAAGAAAACCTTATAGTTCGATGTAAAGATGTTCTCTTTGGAAATAAAATAAAGACTATAAACTTTCACATAGCTCGACATAGTAGCCATATGAACAATCAACACGCGAAGCCTCAATAAATTAATTGTCTTTCATATCGACAAGTCTCCAGTGCCATCACCAGTGATCGGAATAGGTATAGGTGACATAACATGGAGCTGTTAAAACCACCAAATAGATACAAAGTCGTAGTAGCACAGCAGTGGGACGTCGGCGTCAAATACGAGAGGTCGTGAGGTTGAATCCCGACATGTTACGTACATTTGTGAAGTTGTAGTAGCAATACTACTCTACTAGTATCCTAACCGTAAAGACTTCTTAACTTGCCCTGATACACGACACTGGAGTAACTCTACGCATACTGGTGGTGCGGACGTGGCTCTGAACGACACCTGCCGTCTGATCACCGGCTGCTTGAGGCTAACTCCGACCGCCAAGCTACATTTTTTTGCCGGAATAGCACCACCAGCAATCCGCAGAGAGGCTGCCGCTGCTACTAAACGGTGAAGACAAGCAAATAATGACCACCATCTGACGCATTACCATGTCCCAATGAAGCAACGGCTAAAGTCCCGGAAAAATTTCACTACTTTTAAGCGGTTTGACTGAGAGACGCCGGCGGAGCTCCGACTATGTAGGTGGAGGGAGCAGACGAAATACCTATCTAACTTAGTTGAGTCGGTGGAGTTACTACCATCTGGGGGAAAGAGCAGTGGAGAGTATGGAGATCGTTGAACCGTCTGCGCGTAGGTGTTGTTCGATACAAAATTTCTGCATTAGAAAACTTATTACCATGGACGTAAACATCTCGATTAATCCTGTTTTATGCATGTCTCTCGTGCCCAACTACCTGCACTAGTAAGGACTTGGAAGAGGCCTTGGGCCATAAAATTACCAGCGACACATCAAGAAGAAGCATGATTCGGTGGTGCCCGTACTCCGTACTCTCCTCGCCAACTGTAGAGATTTTTATTGAACCTATTCTGACTGGCCATCACACACCACCGCATCCGATTCGCTACACTTTCCTCGGTCACGGAGACCCGCGGTCACGTAACACGCGATCACAATGTCACGGCCCATCCGCGGTCGTTACCACACCCGAAATTACTCACTAAATCACTGTTACGACTTTGACAGACTAATCATGATGGTTAGGTTAGGTAATTTCACTCTCTATTGTCGGGGAATTTATTTTGATGAAGGAAAAAATCCATTAAGTAATCGCTCGTAGCTCCGGCTGCCTGAGTGATCTTAAACGATCACGAAGGTTAAGCAACACTGTGCCTGTGCCGTGTATATGCCTAACGCTAGTGGCATTTTTCCGAGCAGTTCCGTGCTTCACAAGGCACGTTAAGTTGTTGGTGCCGGCTGCCGTCGATAGATGGCAGTTGTTAAGCCAAGTCAGAGGCCTTAGGGCGGTTTGACAACTTCTGACAGTAGACGAGCCAATAGTCTACAAGCCTCCACCAATCCGGACTTGGCCCCCGTGGTTGAGTATGGCCTATACCTTCCTCAGGGAAGAGACCCGTGCCCCTCGGTAGGGGACATAATGGGTTGATGATGATGAATCGCTCGTATTTCTAGTTTCCTTTTTAAGAACTTTATTGTTATTGATGCCTATTTAAAGTTCATTCTTTTTGTTTGAATATATCGTGTTACAAATATGTGCAAAAGCAGCTAAAAAGTGTTCATTATCCGTTATTTTATGGCGAAACCCCTCACGGTTATGAAAACAATGAGGGAGGCCTATGTCCCGCAGTGGGCGTCAAATGGCTGACGATGATCCGTTTTTTCAAACAGCAATAAAAATATTGGAGTGCAATAAAAGTAGGTACGTTAATGTGCTGTCGTGATCTAGGTATCTATTATACCTCAGTAAGGTAAAGCCCATATTAGCCGACAGCACATCGACATATATATGCGTGCGCTCTAGACAATTAATCAAACAATCAGCCCGTATTCAATCAGCTTGTCCTCATGCATCCTCATCCAACCCTTGCCAGCGATCTGCCTTAGATCGTCGATTCAGTGAGCTGGTGGTCGTCCTACACTGCATTTGCCAGTTCGTGGTCTCTGCTCGAGAACCTTTGTACCTCATAGACTATCGGTTCTTCAGCTGAAGTGACCTGCCCACTGCCACTTCAACTTACTAATGTTATAGCTGCGCTCTACCCAACTGGCTCTAAGTTAACTACACTTTCCAACAAGTCTATATGTGTCGTTTAGCTATTCACGGAACTCTGTGTTTACTTGTCCAGGGGTGCGACCACGTGAGTTCTCCACTATACGGAGTTGACACTGATTTAACCTACTCCGAACTGTCTGACACTTCGGAGTCGTCTAAATGCTTAACCTGACAACTGCCCTCGCGGAATGGAATGTATAGGTGGTCTGTACACACTTGGGCACAGATCTGTGACACGGCGGCAGACGAGCGGAAAGAGTAGAAAGTTACGTGATACAAATGGTCCCAAACTAGGATACTCTGTGCTATGCTAACCAGGCAAGGACATCGCAAACATGGAAAATACACTCAGACTGAGGCCATGTGTTGTGTACAAATGTACGGCGGTAATGTAATGAAGTGCACAATTATTTCTCATGCAAACAAAATGTTATTTCGAAGCAGATGGTTCAGCCCTAGTACCCTAAACCGCCCATAACTTTCACTGCGGACTTGACCCCCTTGGAACTTAGCCCTTGCTTTGAAAAACACAGACCAAAATGGACTCTAATCGCTTGCATTAAGAATACTGATATTTTGGCTTAGAAAGAGCTTAAGTACTGAGGTTGTACCGCCATCAGCTGACTAAAGGTCGAGTACAGCACCGACTGTAGGTTTGCCTTGTACAAGGTATCTACTAACTGCTAACATAAAAATAATTCAACTATAATAAAGAATATTAATAATAATAACTGCGTCTATCCAATTATTATTAACTATAATAAAAAGTAAAGTATCAATTTCACATCTGTTATTCAAAACTATAGTAACTACTCATACAAAGAGAGAATCTTCTGATAGAAACCCAATCTAAAACATAAACTCACGCCTGTATCCCAGAGGGGTAGGCAGAGACCAGGGACTGCCACTTGCCACGATCCCGACAGATCACTTTCGCTTTCTCAACATACATTAGTCGTTGCATGCGCGCACGCCGGTTTCGGGTACTTATATCTTGCCCTTTATTGCTTATTAAGTGCAAAATTTATTGTACAACCAGAGAAAAGACTTTACATTTTAAAAGAAGAAAAAAAATCTTGTTTTTATAAGTAATGGTATAAACCAGAAAACCTTTGGATGGAGAGGATTGCAGGAAGAATACAGTAAGTATTTTTCTTTCGCTAGACAAGTTAGACTTTCAAATAAGTGAATGAGCGTGAAATAAGCCGATGATAGATGAAACATCACAATGCTTGACTGATGAACGTATGTCCGCGTGTAGGTAATAAATTGTAAATTATATTACAACGAATAGGCTGCGCGTTGAGATCTTTTATCTGCTATAGACCACATGCATAGAAGGTGCGTTGTCGTACGTGGGAGAAATGTTAATGAAGAGTTTTAATATTGTACCGACCTTCAAAAAATATTTATTTATACATATTTGACAGCCTAAAGAGTCTTTAATCAGTACGTCGTCGTGATAATTATTGTCTACGGAGCCGAGACGTGGACACTGACGATAGGACTAGTCCTCCAAAGAGACTCCGAGCGCCGGAATTCTATGCTCGGAGTCTCTTTGATATGAGACAGTTCGCCAAAGAACTAAGGTGACTGGCATAGCCTGTAAAAGGAGCAAGTTGAAGTGGCAGTGGGCTGGTCACATATGCCGAAGAACCGATGGTCGATGGGGGGCGGAGGTTCTCGAGTAGAGAACGCGGCCTGGCAAACGCAGCACGGACGCCCACCAGCTGGCTGGACGGACGATCAGAGCCAGATTGCTGACAGCGGCTGGATGACCATGGCTGAGAGAGAAAGAAGTAGCCTACCTTGGGGGAGTCCTACGTCCAGGGCTAATTGGTTTTACATATACGTGACGTGTTTTATTCAAACGATCTTCAAACTAAGAAGAATGTATCACAATGTTGTATGTGTTAAAGCCGAGAAATCGAGCTAATATAAGTGCTTAATCGTCATCATCATCAGCCATTTGACGCCCACTGCAGGACATAGGCCTCCCTCGTGGTTTTCATAACCATGAGGGGTTTTGCCATAATCGCCACGCTTGGCAGGCGGATTAGCGATCGCAGGATGCGGTTGGAATCTCAGGAAGACGCTGCTGCCCGTCTCCTGGTAATTGATTTCCTTAGTCGCCTTCTACGACATCCACGGAAGGAAATGGAGTGACGCTATTCTTAATCCGGCGCCACACGGAATAAGTGCTTATTAAATCGAAACTCAAGCATAGTACGCAAGTTTTCTGTCCTCGATTATCCTCCACCGTCCGGAAAACGTTATAAGTACGAAAATATAGATTAGAAAATTCTCTATCGCACAATAAGCATATTTGTACAAAGGTGAGCTCAATACTAATGAGTATTTTCTTCCAGCTAATCATAGGTTATGTGGATAGTGGAAAGGTATTGCGAAAAATTACATAGACCTCAATATAATAAATTTATCCGTAATGTATAAGTTTGCCACGCAATCAAGCTTAAACGTCTTAATGAATTCGGATGAAAGTTAGCATACTGTTAGGCCATGTCATGAAACGTCAGATGTTACCAAAACCTATATAACTTACACAAAATGTAACCAAATTACCATGTTATTATAATGTTAGCACTTTTGCCTTAAATGTACAGACATCTTTGTATGTTTTTCTCGTTTTGGTAGATTTCTCCACAGTAAAAGTGGTTCGTATTGACTAGTAGAACCCGAGAACCACGACAATAAAAATAGTAGAGTGTAAGTACGTAAGTAAAGGTTCATATCTTAATAGTTATTAACCTTTACATACGTGCACCCTAGTTACGTTATGGGTAACTTTGAATCTAAGATAATATTAAAAGTTTAGCAGTGCGGTGGCAGCCTAGTTGGTAGAACGTTGGACTCGGAAGCGAGAGACCCAGGTTCGATTCCCAGTGCCGCCATGTTACCTATGGCTTTGTTTTATAAGTTATGTACATTTGTAAAGTAATAGTAGAAATACCACTCGCTAACCGTGAAGGAAAACATCGTGAGGAAACCTGAGTGTCTGAGCTATTCACATACCGTGATTAAGCCTCCAGCGGGAATTCAACCCACGACCTCTGACTTTGGTAGTCACGCGTGTTAACTGCTAGACCTTTAAATTCGTGCGAAGCCTAGCTTCTGTTAACATTTATTCAGCTGGCACCTCCATGGCGATTCGATTTATCTGTAATCCGTCTCTCGAGTGGAACCAATTTGCCTACAACGCGGTCTATAATCTGTTAGATATCGAGAGGGGTTAACTGATAAATGATGCGCTTGAGGCGTGGGTTCCTTTTTGCTTCGATCATTTGGCCTACTTTCTTATGCCTCTACTTCACTATTTAAAATAACATAAACTCACGCCTGTATCCCGGAGGGGTAGGCAGAACATTCTGACAGATCCCTTAGCTTCGTCAAAATTCATTAGTCGTTGCATGCACGCACGCTGGTTTCATTTATCTTATCCGTCACATCGGGTAGTAAAAAATCGGCTGGTCATACAAATCACGGCGCTTGCATTGTTTAGCTAGATTCATGTCTGTGTTCATCATCATCATTATCATTATCATCAGCCATTTGACGCCCACTGCAGGACATAGGATTCCCTCATGGTTTTCCGAGCTTCCCGGTCTTGTGCCGTCCGTATCCAGCGTCTTCCCGCCACCGTAACCAGTTCGTCAGACCATCTGGTGTGGTGTCTTCCCACGCTGCGTTGTCCGGTCCGCGGTCGCCAGGTGAGAACTTTTTCGCCCCAACGGCCATCAGCTCTCCGAGCTATGTGCCCCGCCCACTGCCACTTCAACTGAGCAATTCTTCGAGCTATATCGGTAACTCGGGTTCTTCTGCGGATCTCCTCATGCCTGATTCGATTACGTAGTGAAACTCTTAACATTGCTCCATTGCTCGTTGGGGGACCTTGAGCCTTCTTATGAGGCCCATAGTAACTCTTTATTGCACTCCAGTGATTTACAGACATAAGATACTTAATATCTAGTTCTTAATATTTAATTATTCTAGCAGTGTTACGTCTGATTACCGTGCCGGAGGTAGTGGAATCGATTCCCACTGGGAGCCGCCGTATTTTTGTACAAATGGCCTCAGTCTGAGTGTATTTTTATGTTCGGTATGTCCTTGCCGGTTTGCCATAGCGCAGGGTATCCTAGTTCGGCACCAGGATAAGTGATACTGCTGCATGGAATTTATTTAATTATCTATACAATCGGCGCCTTTATCACTCAACGTTCTTCCAGACAACCTTAAAATGAATAGAACTGGAAGACTAGCGAACCCTTTCTTTTCCATCGGATAAAGAGTGACATCCGCTTCCGCAACATCCTCACCTAACACGTCTTTTTTCGTCGTCTAAAAATTGACATCCGCTTCCGCAGCATCCTCTAACACACATCTCACGCACCGAACCTAACACAGCACACGAGTGACGTGACAAACGCAAACACACGCGTGACAAAGAAAGTGCCCGCGTCTTAGTCTTATTTGCACTTTCACTTGGCCCGAGGACTCGGATCGCTTCTGACAGGTGTCAACTGGCATTGTAAACACTGCCGCAAAATTCCTATAAGCAAAAGTGTGCCCTCAGAAGGCCGGCCTCGGTCAAAGACTGGGAAAATAGTTCTCAAGGTGGAAAAAAATTTTTTTAGGTGCAAAACGTGATTATGTCGAGGCCAGACATGTGAAGTGTACCATCATTCACATGTCCGAAGACCTTTTTAAATATCTCTATATTTGAAAAAGTCTTCGGTTGATTGTATTACAAATTACAATATATTTTTTAATTTGTTTCAAATAACATGGTGTAGGCTTACCCAGCAGCTACACCATCCTGACAGCTTAGTCGGCCTATCCCACAGGGAAGACAAGTCAATACGTGCAGAGCCAACCAAGCCGCGGATTTCCTCACGAAGTTTTCCTTCACCGTTAGCGTGTGGTATTGCTACTACAAATTCGCAGATGTACGTAACTTTTAAAATAAACATAGTCATAGCTACGTGCCCGCACTGGGTATCGAACCCGGGTCTCTCGCTTCCGAGTCCATTGTTCTACCCACTGGGCTACCACCGCTTATCAACATAAAAAAATACCCGTGTCAAATAATATTACCTATGTTAATTGACACGGGTACTTTGTATCTTACATAACACAGGTGACAGTAGGTGGGTGACAGAGTTCATTAAAACATTCATTATTCATTCATTCGTTCATTCCTTACATTTTTGTATGAGCTCTCACTTTGACTTTCAAAACTTGAGGCCGCTGACCGAAACGAATTCATATCCAATATAAAACACCCGACTGGCCCAACAGTAGCTTTCATTTCTTTTTTTTCAATTAGAATCTTTCAACTTTTGCGTGAAAAACATAAACACAACGAGAACGAAGTTAGAACGGACCTCTACATCTTTTTAATCTCCCCCATTTAGACGAGGACAGCATGAGCCTCGTTAATAAGTGTAAAGGAGACGGCGCGATGTCGTTTTGAGATGTAAGGTCAATGTCGTGACGCGGTCAATGACTTCGTAAAAGCTTTTTACTTTCATAAAAGTCGATACAAGGTGAGAAAGTCAATTGGTATGTAGTTAGGCTCAGTTTGACTGTCCGACGCCGCAAATCTGAGTTTAATCGATTTGATAATCACCCTATTTTTCACACGATTATTACTTAGCACTTTGGTAAGTGAAAATTACGAACCGAATACTTGTAAGATCTTTACCTACATATTATATTTGACAATACAGTACATATTTTATTAAATGCGGGTGTTTGTATGCGATACATTAATTAGTAAATTAACAGTTCCTCATATTGCTGCACTAGATTTGTGAATTGAGAAAATAAACATTATTCTTATTATTTATTTGCTACTCCAACAGTATTTTCACATTTCATTTAAAAACTACTTGTTCTAATGTATAATTATGTGTGAAACACCTTTACAGGAGCATACAACTTTGAAAATGGTGTGTTCGGTAAAAATTAAATTAGTTCATCATAGATAGATAGATAGAATATTCTTTATTGTATGTACACCAGGAATTACATATGAGAATTTAACAATAATATAGTACAGTATAATTGGCGGCCTCATTATAGTTCTAATTAAATTAATTATTTAAGAATTTTGATTAAAATAAATTAATATTTTAGTATAAATTAGAATTTAGAATGAAATTTATCACATTTCTTAAATTATATTACATTACTGATTTTTTTTATTTGTAATTGTATTGCCTCGTGGCGTTCTTATTAATTCTCGATTAAAATATAAAATATCAAATATTTAATATATTTAATGTCATCATAAGCAGCCTATATACGTCCCACTGTAGGGCACAGGCCTTCTCTCAGAGAGAGAGTATGGGCTTAATTACCACGCGTGCCTACAGCGGATTGGCAATTTCAAGCGATGAGGTATGTGAATAGCTCAGACATTCAGGTTTCCTCACGATGTTTTCCTTCACCGTTAGCGAGTGGTATTTCTACTATAACATCACAAATATACATAACTTAGAAAACCAAGTCATAGGTACATGCCCGCACTGGGGATCGAACTTGGGTCTCGCGCTTCCGAGTCCGATGTTCTAACCACTAGGCTACCACCTCTGTTAAATACTTAATGATCTAAAACCGAATCAATGTACTACAGGCCCTGCCTAGTTTAGACATCAGGCATTCATTATTTAAGTGTAAACCCTGTATGTAACTCTATGTAAAAAATGTACTCTACAGTGTTATTGTATTGTATTGTATTGTACTATAACTGTGTATCTCTGATATTGATGAATAAAAAAAATTATGTTATCTTTAAATGTTTACATTATTATTGCCCGTAACACAATGAGGCTTAATTACGTTACGAAATTCCTGGTCTTTTCCAAATAAATTAAGTACCATACGTACCATACTAAACTTAACGAGCCTAATCCACAGGAACATAACATGACATAAACTCACGCCTGTATCCCGTAGGGGTAGACAGAGACCAGGGTTTACCACTTGCCACAATCCTGACAGATCTTTTTCGCTTCACCAACATTGATTTGTCGTTGCATCTATGCACCCCGGTTTCAGGTACTCTTTATTTGCCCTTTGCTAATGTTTATATTCTTTTTTTTTGCAGTAACCCGTGCTGAGGACAATTTTAAAAATTATTTAGAGGCTAAAAATTCCACCCATGCCGGAACTTGAACCCGCGACCTTTGGCTAACCGTGCCCAGCGCTCTCCCAACTGAGCTAATGGGCAAGTGCAGGCATCAGCGAAATTTCGAGCCTCTTTACAAACTTCTCTGTATTACGTACAGGGAGCGACATCTGGCCGAAGCAATTTACATCACTTACTTTGCTATTGTATTTAAGTACCTAAATAATGATTTCTCCGTTATAAGAAGAAGACTCCTTCTCTCGCATCTCGACAAGATATCTATTCGTATCACAAACAAACGTTAGGTGAGATTAATTTCAACATTTATCAAACACTTGCAAAAAATAATACGCATCTGAGATTCCCATTCAAATGGTTGGACTATTCCGCCAGATGGACCTTTCCTATCAGGCCCATTATGTATTTCCAGCAAGAATACTTTTGAAAACGACAATTTTTTTTATAAATGAATTTTATTTAATTGTATATTTAATTAATACTAAAATAAGGCTAAAATAAAAACATATGTGTGGCTACATATTTCGCAATATTTTGAAACTTAATAATGTTGAGTCAGCTGTACACAACATGGAACTTCAATCGCTTTATATATAATCAGATTTTTTTATTTTGACTCTATGTCCTTAAGAAACCGTTCAAGGTACCAGATGTTGATCACCCTTCGACTGCATCTGCCTATAAACAGTGAATTGTTACAGTCAGATGCGTGTGACGGGTGATCAAAATTAGAGTTAGATGTAAACTAACTATTCATGTTGCAATTTGGGAGAAATACAACTCATGTCGTTTTCTGTGTTTATTTGAATAAATAATTGCAAAAGGAATATTCTGAACTTTACCGTTCAACATACTGCGACGTTATGTTTTCGACACCGTAAGAAGAAGAAGTTGCCTCTGTCGGGTAAAGCTTCTACCCTCTCAGCCTAACATGCCCAGCCCTTTTTCAGTCTGTTTCATAAATTCACAACTTTCCTATTAGCTAACAAAATAGACTTTAACTTCAAAACAGACTTCACGCTCTAAGGAACAATGACACCAACCAATCAGACTTTGAACGTCTTCAGTTTGTCACTGACACGCTAAGAAGAAGCTCCTTTCTATCCAATCAATATACCTCCATCAAATCACGCAATTTATTTTTATAGTGCCCCTATATACATAAGCAGCCTATATACGTCCCACTGTAGGGCACAGGCCTTCTCTCAGGGAGAGTGTATGGGCTTAATCACCACGCGTGCCCACCGCGGATTGGCGATTTCAAGCGCTGAGGTATTTGAATAGCTCAGACACTCAGGTTTCCTCACGATGTTTTCCTTCACAGTTAGCGAGTGGTATTGCTACTATTGTGAAGTTTCACAAATATACATAACTCAGAAAACCAAGTCATAGGTACATGCCCGCACTGGGGATCGAACCTGGGTCTCTCGCTTCCAAGTTGCTAGGCTACCACCGCCGTGCCCCTATATACGCGCATCAAATCCTGAACAATTCCAATCGTCTAACTGTCAAATGCCATACTATTTGCCATAGCAAACATCAGGATTCCGGCAGGATTTGGTGCTCATAATAAAGCCCCTGGGCCATTTCAGACCACTAGATGCAACTAACTTCGCCTTAAGATTCTCTGACTCTTGATAGCACAAACCGTTCTCATCACCATCATCATCATCATCAGCCATTTGGCGCCCACTGCAGGACATAGGCCTCCCCCATGGTTTTCATAACCATGAGGGGTTTTGCCATAATCGCCACGCTTGGCAGGCGGGTTGGCGATCGCAGTATCTGATAATGTGTGTGTTTATGTTTGTACGCATGTATTATGATGATTTTTATTTCCACTGACAACTGAAGCATACAGTGCCGCGCGCTGAAGCGCTTGCTTGACATCTGGCGCTAACTGAAACCCAGCGCTAAGGGCTTAAACCCTTAGCACACCGCTGAGTTAGCTGCTTTTTGCAGCAGCAGACATACCGTGACCACTTTGTTTTCTATTTATTTTGAAATTAATTAATTTGTATTAATGTCTTTGTATTTGTAATTTCTTGTACCTATTATTGTCTGCCTAATTTCTTTTCTTTTTTTTTGTTATGTTTATATATTTGTGCCTTTGTGTGTGACTGTTATTGCAAATAAATGTATTTTTTCTTCTTATCCTAGATCCCAAGGCAAAACAGCTGCGCCGGA
Source organism: Yponomeuta evonymella (assembly GCA_963969515.1). Classification (NCBI taxonomy): domain Eukaryota; kingdom Metazoa; phylum Arthropoda; class Insecta; order Lepidoptera; family Yponomeutidae; genus Yponomeuta; species Yponomeuta evonymella. The sequence continues at coordinate 15,398,357 of OZ018350.1, forward strand.
TGGGAGTGGCCCAGCCATGCGCATATGGGAGCAAGCCGGCAAGCCGCCTGTCGTAAACCCAGTTCTAGAACCTGTCGACTGACTGACACACTTATCGGATCGCCTCCGGAACATTAGAAATGAGGAACATCAATGAACAGTCGACAGCACATCGAACACACGTGCTCTCTACTCGGTTACGTTACGGGCGAGTTTGCAATAAAAATCTATCTAAAGGCTGACGTCTGACACTCAACAGTGGGCCAAACGTGGAGATGTAACCAACTACGAAGTCTCGCTTTTTGTACACTGACCTGCATTATAAGCATAAAAGTAGACTAATAGTACCGTCACTTAAAAAAAAATAGTTTTCCGGACATCCTATCGTAGATTACTCCACGTCGCATTGCTACGCACAAAAATGATCGCAAGCAACTATCTCATAGTGTTGAGGACTTCGTGACGCAGCGGTTGTGCAACTGCATACCATGCGAGAGGTCCCGGGTTCGAATCCCGGCTGGGGACAAAAAAAAACCTCAGGTCTTGGATGTTTACATGTTTGTGATGTCGCTGTTTCTGGTTCCCACGACATAGGGTGTCCTAGTGTGGGGCCAGAAGCAATGTATGTATTTAAATCAAAAGTAAGCGAATTCGGATTAAGTAAACGAATTCTGACCTGGCGACCGCGGACCGGATAAAGCAGCGTGGGTAGGCCCGACACCGGATGGTCTGATGACCTAATTTTGTTGCCAGGGAGTCGCTGGATGCGGGCGGCACAAGTCAGGGAAGCTTGGAAAACCATGAGGGAGGCCTATGTCCTGCAGTGGGCGTCAAATGGCTGATGATAATGATGATGATGAATCCGGACTTAAATAAATTAATAAACTATTGAGTCTATAAAAGGACGCCTTCTCTTCACAAAAGGCCATCGATTATTTACGGTGTCCAAATACTCTCCTCTGCTGGACATTAAATCTACAACTTGACAAGCTTAAGAGCTCGTATCTAGTGTCCATCTTAATTTGACAGCACCCATCCACTTACGGTCGGGCGGCCAATGATCAAGACCTTTTACCTTGTTTGCGATACAAACAATTCCGGCGATAGTATCAAGAATGCGCGGTCAAGAGTCGGTATGCAAATTAAGACCGGAACAGAATGTTTTAAGGCGACGACACATGCCGGGAAATAACTTCGCATTCTGGCAAGTGTAAGTTTTGCGAGAGAAAAATAAAAAAGGAGTTAGTTTTTTCGTAATCTATTATTAAAAAGCACGAAACCAGCGTGAATAAATTCAGGGACCAATGCTAGAAGCGAAAATGCAATAAATAGTGTTCAGTTATAATATTGTAACGCTTTGGTTTAATTTTACTAGTATGCTACAATATTTGTGCAAATAAAATAAATATTGAATACCTGTTAATGTTTTCTTCATAACTTAGGTTATCTGGTAGATAATGCTAAGTAGCATTAAGCTCGCCTATGTGCAAAACTGTGACAGAGGTTTGTCAGCACCGTAGCAAGTGGCATACCCCGGTCTCTGCCTTCCCTCCGGGTACCGGCGCAAGTTTATGTACGACTTGGCGGTGTATTGGTCTTAAAAAATATGTAGAAATTTTTAAAATAAGTAAGCGAGATCAGATATGAACTTAAGTCTTGAATTTAATTTAATGAAGTGTTTGGGTGCATAGTAGACTTGATATGTAAAACTTTAATTTTGTGCTTAATTTTTGTGGCCCTGCCTATGTATCTAAATAAAGTCTCTACTTTGGAACATATTTTCCTGGTCAGTTAATTTTTTAAAGTTCCTCCATACAATCGTCGGTGATCTATTTTATCTACGGAGCAAATATATAAAACGGTTCTGTAGCTATTTTCGTATACGAAACGATGAAAACCTCAAGCCTTATTTTGATTTGCTAGCACAAGTCTTCCACATCACCCCTGCACCCAGAGCCGATCATCGTTTGTATATCGATTTTAATTAACCCCTGTCTAATCCACGTCCATCACGACTGTAGGTACTATTGTGTGATATTTTACTGAGTGGATTTTCACTTCAAGCCGAAAGTTGCACGATAAATGCTTGTAGGTATTTGTCGAAAGTATCACCCAGTGCAGAAGTTTCAGAATAGAGCCCCAGGGGCCCATTTACTAAGAGAATTGGCTACGCTATGCACATCGAATTGTCATTATAAACTAAGAATGTAGTTTTATGAATCGTAGCCCTGTTCGAGAACGCCTGGCGCGTTCATTCATTCATTGAACTCGGCATGACGTGTGTCAATACCTTTAGTGAACGGGGCTTAAACAAGAGTAGTCAAAAACGAAAGTAGAATCGATCTACCGAAAATATCGATACGAGAGGCGATTGTGGTCAGTGTGCCGACTTTCACCCAGCACTAATTAGTGGACGGTGTTTACACGACCGTCTAGTGCTGTGACGTAAGGTATTTTGCTTCGGTAAAAATGTATTCTGTAACATCGTGAGGATATGTTAATGGTTACGAAGTCTTAGCCAGTATATTTCGAGGTGTATGAGATAAACATTATTCTCGATTGTCAATTTTAACCCTTGTGTATAAGTTGGTTTTGTTTATGGATCGATGAAGCTAGTCGTTGTTAATGTGAGGTTACAGTAAATAGGTAAATAAATTGGACAATAAACGACAACAGTAACTGTCAAAGATATTATCTTACATTTGTACATAAAAATCAATAATTGAAAATAGTGTCATTTGCTCTGTCATTCTTTGTTATCGATTTTCCCCGTAAAATATAACCAGTTTTGATTTATGTATATGAAAGTACAAATAAAAATAACTCAGTTATTACTAACTCTATTGTATTTGACCCTCAGCCAAGTAAGTACAGGTTACCATGTGCGATCACCCTTAACAGTGTTCATAAGCTCGTATCTTAAATTATACCCCACTGTGACGCCATATTACGTTGAGTGAGTTTCAGTTTTACGAGCCGCAAAATAGGTACCCTGCCCTTTCTATTTTTTTTTTTAATGTAGCCTATATACACCCCACTGCTGCAGGGCACAGGCTTTCTCTCAGTGAGAGAGAGAATATGCGCTTAATCACCACGCGTGCCCAACTCGGATTGGCAATTTCAAGCGCTGAGGTATGTGAACACCTCAGACACTGGTTTCCTCACGATGTGTTCCTTCATATAAGCGAGTGGTATTGCTACTATTACTTCACAAATGTACGTAACTTAGTAAACAATGTTGTTGGTACATGCCGGGATTCGAACCCATGGCCTTCCGAATGAGAAGCCGGCGTTCTACCACTAAACTACCACCGCTACCAGTGATATAGTTATTAATAGAATCTTAGTTTACTAAATATCTACGTTGATTTAATTTTACACTTAAAAATGATGAATGAGCCCTCATGCTGGACATTTCATCATGCTGGGCAGTGGGCATCTTACTCGTCGATCGTACGCACAACATCGTAATGCGACAAAAGACCTCAATGGTAGAATCACAAAATTAACCTCTTCAGTCCTGACCATGAAAATAACAATGGTTTTCAATTGTTATTTTCAAGGTCAGGACTGAGGAGGTTAAAGCAGAGATGGGCTGAAGGACGGTGGACGAAGACGATCACAGAGTAGTAGCTGAGTACAGTCCGTCGTTTAGAAGGTAGGCCGTTGACCGATGGGTCGAAGACATAAAGAAGGCAGCTGGAGGGCTGTGGACGAGGCTGGCAAGGACTGGAGATGTTGGCGTGCCGGCGAACCGGCCTATGCTCCTCATTGAGCTACTGTTATTGGATAGATATATAATATACTCTTAGATATTTAATCATCATCCATCACGTTGCAAATGCATTGACACTTTCCACTTTTCACCACCGAAAATAAATGCTTGTTGTTATAAAAGTCTCTCTTCAGGGTACCAATTCACTTCGAAACTTATTAGTCCAACACGAAAACAGTCTTAGGCCGACAACTTACAGCCAAAATATTTGGTTAATTATTTACAACATACCGACTGGATTCTGTTAGGTGGAGAATTTGGGGGGAGACGAGATGACAAAGAGACAAGAAATAGATACCTTACGTATAGGTACTTTACGTTCACTTGCTGTGGAAATGCTTGACTTGCTTACCTGTAACAAACAAATAATTCAACGATTAACAAGCAGCGACAGTACAGATACCCTGAATAAATCGTTTTGTGAATGAATGAGCCCCACAACGGGGTAACAGCCTTTCCTTTCTCAGACCACAATTTTCTGTTCGGAGTGGTGATAAAGCCACTGACTGGTAGTAGTAATAGTGAGAATGTTGCCAGTTAATAAATTATTATAGCTCTGCCCCTGTAATACCCAAATCCTGAAATGGATTTGGTCGGAATCGTGACGGTTTCGATAGCAATTTATATGGAACTTGACAGTTTTATGTTAGGAATCATTCAAGATTTGGTGCGCATCATAAGTCCTTAGAGCCAGCTTAAACCATTTCTTATTCCTTAGGTAGGTCATAAGCAGCCTATATACGTCCCACTGTAGGGCACAGGTCTTCTCTCAGGGAGAGAGTATGGGCTCAATCACCACGCGTGCATATCGCGGATTGGTGATTCCAAGCGCTGAGGTATGTGAATAGCTCAGACACTAAGATTTCCTCACGAGGTTTTCCTTCACCGTTAGCGAGTGGTATTGCTACTATAACTTCACAAATGTACCTTAGGTAGGTATGTTACCGTTACGAGATATTTTTGTAACAAGGTAAAAGTAAAAAAAATGTTACGCCTGCTATTAATGATAGGTTCTCTATTTGATCATAAGGTTGCAGGCAACCTCACATGGGAAAGTGTAGTCACGTCAAAAAGTTTAATAATTATGTAGTTTGCTTTCAATTATATTGATGGCTAAATCGTTGCGGCTTCAATGCTCACGTCACGACCGTATCGCGCATTGTTCACGGATATTGCTACACTTTTGTACTCTGTAAGTAAAACCCCAAACGAACAATTAACACAAATGCTTGCAGGCAAAAAAGTTATACGTAGAAATTAGAAACCGTCGTAAGTAGGTAAAATAAAAACAACGTTATCCGCTCTTGGATAAGATCAGCTAATGGAATATTCCGCCTGACTTTCGGAAAAAAACTTTTTAACTTAGAAATCAAACGTTTTGGATCTATTGGACAACATATACATTTACCAGCTGTCCCGCTACAGAAATCAGAATCCGTTTATGCGATTCTTTCACAACGCCATCTATTTTTAAAACACAACATTCGCTCGCACAACGCCATGTATTTTAAACTTAAAATAAATATTACCCCACGGGAACGCATTACCGGAATATCATGTATACTATGTCTCAATTCAGGTATTTATCTATCTGTACGCCAAGTTACATGTAAATCCTTTTAGCTGTTATTGCATAATTGAGTAACAAACATCCAAATATCTTCACAAACTTTGACAGTTATAATATTAGTAGGATAGGATTCTTCATGATATGTATTTGTATATGCATTTACGTATGTATGTATGTATATATGTATGTGTGTGTAGTAGGCGTTTAACCTCATTATTACAGTAAGTTACACTTAATGTTTAGCCAGCACTTAACATAGAATATAAACAAATGCACAGTGTTATTTAAGTTCACTTCATTCAATATACGAAGACAGACTACAACTAAGATGTAATCTCTATTCTACGTCCATCTCCTGATACCATATGTGTGTGTGTATGTATGTATGTACATACATGATGATGTATTTTATGTTTGTGTTTTTCCTGGTGTTCAATAAAGAATATTTTTATCCTATCTTATGTATGTTTGTAGGTATGTATGTATGGATATATGTATTTATGTATGTATGTATGCGTGTATGTATGTATCTATTATTCACGAAAATGAAAGGCATTGATGACGCGAGTGTTACTGGTTATATGACGTCACTTAAAACAAAATAGCAGGCGTCGGCTGTCATATTATTATGATTACCTAATAAGACGTTTATCGCACATAAGTAATAAATCTAATGTAAATTCGGCGGGCTTGAAGCTATAGGCAGTCCCACTGCTAAAAAGTCGTCACCCGCTGTCGTATGCATTTAGGCTTTAATTTTTTCTTAGTGCGAGTGGAACGTTCGAACAATGACGCAACTACTCGCACTTTGTACTCACCCAAGCTACTTTGCATTGTCTACAAGAGGCAAGAAATCCAGTAGAAAGTTGCCTGGAAGGTTCTAATTGACATTTACATACGATCTTTTGTTTGCCTTCTTTCTGGCTCATTTCATGGAAACATCATTGAAACTCGTACTATTTATATCGCTATTGTACAGAACTTGACTTTGACATTTTTCCTTCAAAATCACCCTTAACGCCCAACAGTGTACGGTAAAGGTTGATGTGCTGATGACTGTTAGAGGTATGGAACTCTACGAGTATGTTTCACATGTAATATTGTAATATTCACATGTGATATTTTTTGTAATATTTATGTAATATTGACAACGATTCGAATACTATTGTGATTTAAAATATCTTTATTAGGATGAAATCCAGAGCACTATCTTACACAAGCTTAAAAATACATCCACAAACGTTTCGTCCAAACCAATAATAAAATATACATAAGAAGCAAGATGTCCAGCACAGAAAAAAATATATACACACACGAAAACAAACAATAATCAAGTGTCGCACAAACCCCCCCGAGACATACTCGAGCCAAAGGTTCCCATAACGCTGGCAGCATTACCCCGCGGCGCGAGGGAAATCCCCTGCATCAAATATGCCGTAGAGAGGTAGTTCATGCCGCGGTTCCTCAGGCGAAGCCCTTACTCCTTTATAAAAGCTCGTCCCTGGACTCCCCATACCTCTGTAGTCTCAATGGCTAGAGGCACAAAGAAGTAACTACTCATTAACGAGCAATGCTTCAGACATTTATGACTAGCAGCCGCCTCCGCAGCAGCCCCAGGAGAAATGGCCGTTGAGCTGGCCGATTGGCCTACATGAGACGGTGCGAATGTACAGACGCATGTGGCATCCCAGAGCAGAGACCGACCCCTCTCCCACGGAATCTTAGTGAGACCGTCTGGACGTTTCCCATCACTGCGACACAACAGTGGTGGTTCCAGAATCGTGAATTGTGATTTTGTTCATTTACACAAGAAAAGTCACTTAAACTTGTGGTGTCATTGAGACGAGACTGAATACACATTTCTTGAGATTATTTCTGCGTTTACTTGCGCTCCCGCGTTGATTCTACTGCACAAATGCTACCCAATGAGTGTAAGCTTGTTTCTGCAAAACGTGAATTAGAGATTACCTAACTTTTATTAGAGTTCCGTAGTCGACAAGAAACCCTTATTCAATTCAATTCAATTCAATTAAAATATTTTTATTCATTGTAAAAGCAGAATTTTTACTTAATGAACGTCAAAGTTGTTAGTTTCACAATTAATGGATTATGTGGAGAAGAAGCTAACAAAGAAACTCCACATTTATTCTTTTCAAAACATTATCAAACACTTATCATTTCTACGTCCATGTCCGTCCGTCCTTTTGTCTGTCTGTCGTCTGTCTGTCTGTCTGTCCGCGGCCTAGCACGGAGACGATTAGTACGAGAAACCTGAAATTTAATATATGTTATTAATACGGCCGACAAAACGGTAGAATAAAATGCTCAACCTAAATTAGGGATGCATAATTTTTTTCTTGCCTTCACCATATAGTGGGGTATCGTTTGATTGGTCGTTTAAAATATTGTGGGTGTAGGGAAATAATTTTTTGACTTAGGGTTCCGTTTGAAAAATATTAAGCTTTAAACCGCAATTTTTGGTCCGAGTAGGGCGTCCCCCCCACCTCCTGGCTAAACGGTTGATTGTCGAAAAATTATATTTGGTCAGGAAGGCTTGACAACTTAACTTACAAAAGGAAAACTTCGTACAAAATCCATTGAAAATTACGCTGATGAAGTTGTTAGTTCTATAAGGCAGATAAAACCCCGTCTTTCTACGGAGCCCTACACTACGCGTTGCTTAAGTGACCTACGTTTTTTTTACGTTTATTCACATATTTTATGAAGTTTTATGCTTGTAGTCAATAAAAGACATGCGGAATTTGCAAAATTATCATCCTACATAGAAGAATTTGGCACACTTTTAAAATAACCTTGTACATGGTAGAGTTGGGCAGATTGCTGATCAATCTCGGAATTTATTTTCACAGAATAAAAGTATATAGAGCCAGTGTAAAACTACTTTGACTAATGATTTTATTACCATGATAATATAGGGTTGCCTGGAAGAAATAGCTATCAGCAATGAGGCCGCCAATTGTACCTATTCTTCGGCAACTGCTGTTTCTGTAATTGTTTTCTGGTGTGTACAATAAAGAATATTCTTATCTTAACTCATGGTCGTAGGTCGTGGAATTAAATTGCAGGGCCCAAGTTTAAAACATATATTTGAGTTTGGAGTAAGAAATCGGATCAGTCCCTCCCTACAGTCAGGAAGTTAAGTTGTAGATAGATAGATAGATAGATAGAATATTCTTTATTGTACACAAAGATTACATTAACAGAAATTCAATAAATTGCAGTACAATTGGCGGCCTTATTACTACAAGCAATTTCTTCCAGGCAACCATAGACGGAGACAAGAAAGAAGTTAGAGACGGGTAGTTGGTGCAATTAAGAAATATAATTTGAAAAGTATGAGAAAGTTACTTAAACCATACATAAATATTTAAACAAATAGAAATTTTTACATATATACTAATAATCAAATTATATATGGGGAGAGGAAATAATAGTTGTAGCGCTCTTGGTGCAAGCAAAAGTCAACCAAGTTATACATTGACGGTTTTGTGCGTGCGAACTTGTAGCCGCAATGGAACAGAAAGCACTGTCAAAGAGTTCTATTTATAGTGAATAAAAAGTCTGCAAAAAAAAATTCACTCTGATCATCATTTCTCAAATCATGTTAAACAAAATACATCAATTGTTACCTCCATGATAGAGATTACATGATTGCCAATTTTTAAACAGCCTATATACTTCCCAGGGCACAGGCCTTCTCTCAGGGAGAGAGTATTGGCTCACCACGCGTACCCACCGTGGATTGGCGATTTCAAGCTCAGACACTCAGGTTTCCTCACGATTTTTTCCTTCACAGTTAGCGAGTGGTATTGCTACTGTAACTTCACAAATGTACATAACTCAGAAAAAAAAAGTCCTAAGTACATGCCCGCACTGAGAATCGTACCTGGGTCTCTTGCTTCCGAGTCCAATGTTCTACCCACTAGGCTACCACTGCTTGACCACCGCTGATTGCCATGAATAACTTTAAATACCTACCAAGAAATTAATTACTTTTCTTATAAAACGTCTTCTGCCTCTTTTGATGCTTATGATCTGTAGGGCCTGTTTGATGACATGTTTTTCTTCTCGTCTCATCATATGTCCATACAATTTATGCCGTGTCTCAGTGAGCTTCTCTGTGATCGTGGCCACCTCGAAACTACCTCTAACGCTGAGTCCGCTGCCTTTTGTTGCGCTTCTATCGCGATGCAAATGCGATTCAGTAACGGCACAAACATACCTGCGATCGCTACAGTTGCAGGATGGACTCCCTTGGACCGATGGACAACAGCACTCTCGATCTGTCTGTGTTGCACTACTCACGCGCCACCCTTCCGCCGTTCTCCTTCCGACACGGTCGCGCGTTTGCATCGATACAGTCGCGATACTGTAGCGTTTTAGTAGCGCGTTGGCATCGCTTCTGTAGCGCGTTGCAAATGCGACTAGAGCGCGTTCGTAGCGATGCCGTTGCGCGTTAACGAAACGCGCGACAGCCATCACTATAAAAAGTCACCGTGGGCGAGGGGCCTATATCAATATCGTTGTCTCGCGTGTCGCGTGACCCTACCGCCCGAGTATCAATATAACACGCCTATAAACACAAATCTATTAACACGGATATCATAGAGTCTAGAATTTGCCTGACCTCCAGTCTGCTTTCTCCAACTAGAGTCAAAGACGTGATGTCGAAATACACATACTGGTAATCCTCTACTTACAATCACACAGAACTATTTGCTGACATTGACAGCTGTTAAGGAAGCGGTTACTGTGAAACGGCTATGGTTGGGTGATCTCTTAGGAGAAACTCGAACTCTTGTCAAACTAAAAGTCAACTTTTATTTACAAACTTACAGCTAATATATACAGAATTTTTGCACAGACTTAGAAGCTAGTGGCACCTGGCTTTAGCCTCAACTAATCACAGGCGAGCCACGCTCTTTCTGATGCCATTCGATGCTCTACCACAACAGCATTTTAAAGCTTTTATAACATATTCGATCTCTACAGGGTTACTTCTGAAATGCGCAATTCTTGAAATACATCAATTGAAGCTTGTATTTTACGAAAAAAATGTTGTTCGAGTTATTCTCCCATTTACATTTTAAGAATAAACAGGGCTAAATAAGTATAATAAATTTGAAATTCACGCATTCTACCACTTTCGAAGTCTCATTAAATCTTTGTTCCGATACATTCGTGAGATTTTAAGCAATGTTTAAAGCGATTGAAAAAAGTTTATATTAACTTAGCAACATGCGAGCACCCGCTTTGTATCCCGATGGTATTAGATTTGTACTACCATCGCCAACTGACCATGTAACAACAATGTCGCTATGTAATAGTTTAAACAGTATCATTGAACATTCATGGAGACAAAAGAGCGTGTGTTACGATTACATTACCTTTGAATGTGGACTTAAAGTGGGGTGGTGGGTAATAGATACTGCTTGAATGATGCGCCAACGTTCTTACATATGAATGACTGTATGTATGAATGACAACCCCATTTTTTTTCCAAAGTCACCCTTAACTTAAGTGAGTAGAGTGAATGTTGATAAAAGGTTGATGTGCTGTCGACGGTACGATCGATGAGTGAGCAATGGATAGCGCTCGCCTTTTTTATCCATAATTATAATGAAGATAAGTGTCCTTGTCTGTTTGTCTAATCCGCAACAGATGTGCCAAAGCACACAGCTTAGACCACATCGGCGAGATGAGTTTCTCCCATTAACCGCCGATTAGCCAGCTATTAACCGGCGATTAGGCGAGCGCCGCGTGCCGCCGACTTCCTGCGGGGCCTAAACTCGTTGATTGCTGACTGATGGCCGGTTGTAAGCCGACGCGATGATTGGAAGGACGCGGGCGATAGTTTTCCTAGTGAAAGAAGTGGTTGTGGAGGAGTAAGGTATGTTTATACATTTTGTTTAATTTCACTCAGCTTAGTTTTTCCCCGTGCGTAAGAAATAAATCAAGAAATTCGTGTTAGGGTTTCACTATCATGACAAACCCCATTCGCTTCAGCAACATTCTTCAGTCGCTGCATTGTTTTTCGCTGCTTTTTTCCACCACATACTATTTTATATTTACTCTTCCCCCATACGCTGGAACATCGTTTGCTGATGTTCCAGCGTACGTTCATAAGTAATATCAACAAACCATTGATAGTATACTCTCCGTTCCGTTTCATTCATAAAACTCTGTTGGTGAATGAATATCGTGGCTCCGTAGCCACAACACAACATCGACAAGTTTTGTACATTTTTCAGAAGGTCGTTGCTAGGAGAGAATACCCTAATTTAAAGGTAGGTGTGGAAAAATATAGAGAGATAGATAAAATTTTATTCCACAACCAGGTGAAATATATTACAAATAGTTTTTTAAGCCTGGTTAATAAATAGTTTAATAAACCTAGAAGTGGACAGATATGAACTGCTAGATTGGACTGGAGGTCATTCATGCACTTCAATTTGCATCATCATCATCAGCCATTCGACGCCCACTGCAGGACATAGGCCTCCTTCGTAGTTTTCATAACCATGAGGGGTTTTGCCATAATCGCTATAATGCGGTTGGAATCTCAGGAAGACGCTGCTGCCCATCTCCTGGTAACTGATTTCCTTAGTCGCCTTGGACGACATCCACGGAAGGAAATGGAGTGACTTAATTCTTAATCCGGCGCCACAATTTACATGCCGAATTTAATTATTTTTTCTGTATTACTCGTATATGTCACATTACAAAATTTTTGTATTTCAAAGTGTCATTAATTAAACTTAAAACAATAATGTAGTTTAAAACAAAATGTCATTTTAGCCAAATAGGGGATGTATATTAGCAAAGGGCAAGATAAAAAGTACCCGAAACCTGCGTGCATGCATGCAACGAGTAATTGATGAAGCGAAAAAGATCTGTCAGGATCGTGGCAAGTGGCAGACCTTGTGCTACCCCTCTGGGATACAGTCGTGAGTTCATTGAAAGAGAGCGCAGGGCATTGTACGTTAGAGCAAATATGATAGTTAACAGATTTAGGTACTGCACAGCACAGGTTAAAATAACACTGTTCCGATCATACTGTACCTCATTGTATGCTTGTAATCTGTGGGCTGTATATTGGCAGAAGACGCTGAATGCACTAAGAGTCCAGTATAATAACGCTTTCAGGGTGCTACTGGGGCTGCCGCGAGCTTGCAGCGCGTCTGGCATGTTTGCGGATGCACAGGTGGATGGTTTTTATGCTACGCTCCGCAACCGATCTGCCGCAGCGCTCTGGAGGCTCCGCGCCAGCACCAATAGCATCCTGACTATGATAGCGGATAGGGTGGATAGCCGATACACAGAAATGTGGGCCGAGAGACACAGAAGTCTCTGTAAAATTACATATAAAAAGTAGCACCGCAAAAATTTTAATTTTAATTTTTATTACTGTTACTAACATAGTTCTAAGTCGCCATTGTTACTAACAATATATGGGTACTGCCTGAAATAAAGAATTTTTATTATTTTATTTTTTTTATTTTTTCTATTTTATGTTATGTCATTCAAAAATGGTTTAGAGACGTAATTTTCGTAAGGATTTGTGCAGTCTAGGTAGGTACAATAAATTTTTTACCTTTATTCCGGGCCACCATGAATATTTTGAACATTCGCTTACAGCAATTAATATCTTCCGCGGCGATGTTTATCACAGCTCGCGGGCGCGCGCGTCTCCGGCACACATTCGATGACGGTTTGCGCCTAACTGATGCAGGTTTTGGATCCCAAACTTTCTTAGAAAGTATTTTTCAGGATGCAGGATTATTAATTCGTATAATAAAATTTGTTAGTATTTATAAGTAGAATAACTCACTTACGCTTCACCAGGGCTTTCTGCTATACTATGTAGATAGCTCAACATTTCTTTGCGCGCTGCGGTACGTGTAGATGTTATTTGGACACACCGACTAAAACATAATTATTATGACGACTGCTACGCAGACACACATATATCAAAGCTGCATATTTTACGACATTACGCAAACGAAACATATTATGATATTGGGATACTATAACACGTTTACGGACGGTCACAGTCTATAGCTGTGATAGCAATAAAGAGTTTAACGAACAAACTGAAACTAACCTGGAAGGTTATCTGGAAGAGATTTTGCACATCAATAAGCTTTATGTGTAGCAAACTAAAGACATAAAATGTTAAAAACTGTATAGATTTATAGTATAGGTTTTCTAGTTAGTCATGGCAAAAGAGGATTAAAAGTGATTAAATCAAGATTGATGGTAAATATTTAATTTGATACTACACACAACTATGAAGTAAACGGGTAAGTGCAAAGTAATGTTGTCACTAGCGTGTAGATAGGGACCACCCTGGAGATTCCCGAAATTATGTTATATTTAGTAGTGATCTCTCTAATTTTAAAACAATTGTACGGAATTTGTACTAAAATACAAAATTACAGCCCTATGGTCCCTATAAATTAATAACGGAGTAAAAAAATGCATCGATTAGGAGCATACTTGCGATCCGCTCTGAATACTAACAGACGATTCCTAGGTAGCCTAGTTGTTTACTTTGATATCATGATTGCTCATTGAAACTGACTCGCACTCATTTCACTTTAAGAATTAGTTTCATATTTTTTACTTTAGTTACGGGAAAGTGGTCAAGTTTGGCTCTGGTTCACGCTGTTTGTTTCTCGTACATAACTCAAAATATAAGTGAAAACCCGAAACAGAAACAAGCGTCCAACGATGCTGTTGCCAGCTCGTGGTCTCCACTTTAGAACCTATGTACAGCAGATGTGACCAGCTCACTGCCACTTCAACTCTTATCTTCTTCGTCTTCGTCGTTCCCTCATGACTGAGGTTCGCCATCATGGGTCGCTCATTTCCACAGGGAACGGTTTTCAGCCGTGTGGACCGCCTGATACATGCTGCCACCGACAGCCGCTTTTATGACATCCGACCATCTTGTCGGTGCCCTCTTATAGGCTATATCAAATTGGAAAATGGTCTCATTTATATCCTAACCTAACCTACCTAGTTTCAGTCGACAGCCCATCAACCTTTATATGCGCGCACTTTATTCAATTGCGTTACGGGCGACTTTGCAATTAAGATGTAAAGGTCTCGGCAAGGTCTACTTTATAATCAACAGCACATAAACCCCACTTTACTTATTTACGTTATGAATTACATTGCAAGAAAAACGTAAAGTTTAGATTGCTTTCGATTGTACGTCCCTTACGTTAACGGAAATTTAGCTATGGTACAGTCGACAACAATTAACCTGCATGCACTCAATGTTTTTATTTATTTCCATACTGGGTGATTTTGCATTAACAGAGTTGCTGTCTACTGTACTGTTAACGAAAAAAAAATGTTCATACCAAATTCAGGAGCACCAACAACAAACGAACAGACGCAGTCACCAGTCACGTTCACACAAAGCACTCACAAACCCACTGTTCTTTCCAAAAGTTACAAGTCCGATGCTCGATTTTCCCTCTCAAAAACGCACGTGTGCGCGCGATTCGTGCCGCGTGTGCGCGCGCGCTCCTTCACAAGTGACAAGTGATAATGGTACAGGTGTCTGACTCCCTCTAACAAGGTCGCCGGCCCCCACCGCGCCGCGGCATATCCCCATTTCTCGCGGAGAAAGTCTGCCTACATACATACCAAATATCCGAATGGGAGTCTGCGCCGGCGGCGGCGGCGGCGGAGCCTTCGCGCGGTCAGTAGACGGTGCTTTACGAACGTGCTCAGAACCTTTGGCTGGAGTTTACTTGGAGGGTGGGTGTTTACGTACTGACGGAAGAAACGTACACCTAGGGTACCTCATGGGTCATTTGGGTCAGTTTAGTGAATGTAAATTCTAGGGAATTCACTCAATTAAATTTCGTTTGGTGAATGGCCCGCTAGGTTCTCTGGGTAAACTCTAGCTAAGAGTACTGACGAGCGGCGATAGTGAATGTGGATGCGTAGAGATGAATTAAACCTATCAATGTTGAAGGTCTAGCAAATACTATAGATTAGCATCCGACAAGATTTCTTCTTCATTTTAGTCGCTCCTGCTTCACGCAATTTTTATTAGACTAGAGCCCTCAGATACAATAATTTTCAACCTATTTTCACTTTCATCAGTCAATTCGTTCATTACTCTCACAAGTTAAGATCATCTCTAAGTCACGCATCCTGCTGATAACAAACTAGACTTTTTTGAAGCGGAGCGGAATCCGTCAGTGTGACCACCCTTACATACGAAACCTTACATAAAATACAGCACCAATGTTAAGTGATATGGTAAATCGCAGTTATTTTAACTCCTCAGTCCTGACCTTAAAATAAAAAATGGTTTTCAATAGTTATTTTCAAGGTCAGGACTGACGGCGTTAAGCATAATTACGTTTGTAAACGTCACTAATAAAAAGAAAAATTAAAAATAATGGAAATCGGAGCAAAAAAATTCCATTTTCGTTGAAGAAAAGTTGTAATTAACGTGTTCTATAAATTGCGCTTTTTATAATCTATAATGAATAATTTCTTTTAATAACCATTTTATAATTTATACTTGAACGGCTGAGCACAAGTTGGATAATTTAGTTGGTATTGTTACTAAGTAAAATGCATGCCATTGATGCACTGTATGAAAGAACGAAATGTGTGACAGACGCATTAGCCGCCTAGTGAGCGAGGAGGCGAGTGGAGATCGCAAAAATTCTTTAGACAAATTATGCACTGAGTTTTCACCTTTTCTTACCCATAGATTCCACCAACGATCCTAAAATTATAATTCGACTTAAAAACCAGGGCGTAACTTTAAAAAAATTAAAAAAATTAATAACTAAGTAAATATTTATTAAAGTCCTATCTACTATATTTTTTTTGTTGCACTAACCCGTGCTGAGGACAATTTTAAAAACCAATTTAAATTGTCCTCAGCACGGGTTAGTGCAACAACAAGAATATAATCATTAAGGTACAGTGATATCATTCCGATGTAAAAACCTAACTGCAAAGTGGGTCACTCCGGGCTGCAAGTGATGTAAATTGCTTCGGCCAGATGTCGCTGCCTGTACGTAATACAGAGAAGTTTGTAAAGAAGCTCAAAATTTAACTGGTGCTTGCACTTGCCCATTAGCTCAGTTGGGAGAGCGCTGGCGCGGTTAGCCACAGGTCGAGGGTTCAAGTCCCGGTATGGGTGGAATTTTTAGCCTCTAAATAGGTTTTTAAAATTGTCCTATCGACTGTAAGTATATTTGAGTTGGTACAGAAAATAAAGCCATAGAACCAGACACAAATAGTAACTCACGTTGCCTGTGCAGGTCTATTAATTTGATAGATATATACATAAATCGTTTATTTGCATCTACACAAACGTTTAAAGGTTTGTTTATTTTTAGTTTTGTACCTAACAAAAACAATAACCACACTTGGAATTTATGGGCTCAATCAGTTTCGAAACGTGAGTGAGGAATGAAAGTTTTAAGCCCAGTCATTAATCAAGAGACCACGAGACTTTGTCTATACGATTTGTTAATTGTAACATTTTCCGGTTTACATTTTCTTAATATTTTCTAGAAAAAGGGAATGATTAATGCAAACAAATTAGACTATGACGACAACTTCGAATTTAAAAAAAGCTGAAAAAAGCACTAAATAACCTAAAGCAACTTCGATATCCTGAAAAAAATTCAGGATATCGAAGTTAGTCCCTTAGTAAAAGCTGCATGTTTGGACGAGTAAAAACGCATTTGTGAAAAAGAAGAGGATATTATAATACACATTGTGCACTATCGCAAATTCCAAGGTGGATATTCCACACAGATCAGCCCCAGTACTGTTGACGCTAAATTGGCTAACTTACGTAACAGTGGTGCAAAGCGACAATGATGCGTGGGTGTTGTCCTTTGGTATAGATGTTTTACAGAGTTTTTTGTTCAGTTAATAACTTACAATAGTAAGTTTATTTGTCCTGTATTTTCGACAAAACCTCTCGTGAATATTGTAACATACACGTTTTTTTGTAATTTATTATTTTATATGTGACCATTGTTTAGGGTTCCGTACTCGAAGGGTGCCAAATGGGACCCTATTACTAAGACTTCACTGTCCGTATGTCTGTCTGTCGGTCTGTATGTCTGTCTGTACCAGGTTGTACCTCATGAAACGTGATAGCGAGGCAGTTGAATTTTTTACAGATATTTCACCAAACAGAATAAAATAAATATGTAAGGGGGGCTCCCACACAACATGCGTTGTCTAAGATAGAAGACAGCGCTCGCCATCTACCGGCCATCTATGTAACCTTTACAGCGCCGATGTCAAGTCGTTAAATGTCAATGTTAAACGCTTCTCGTTGGTTTCTATAGATGGCGCTGTTCTCAAATGCTAACTTAGTCGCTGATGCGCTCTAAAGTTTTAATAACTATAATGCTATTTGTTATGACTGACATGTTTACTAAGTCGTTATTTCTGACATATTGCATTTGATTTTGGCAGAATAATATCGAGAGTAGAAGGTTTCATTAAGAGATGACGAATAAGTCTGAATATGATTATTTCTGGATGCAATTATTTATAAGGTAAGCTTCATTACCTTGATTCTCGACTAACTTCCGCTTCTAACTTACCAATATCAGCGATAGACGTATGGTAATAAGTCCAACAGAAAATTTTACATTATTCGATCAGCTGATCATTCCGTCGTCTGAGTACACAATGAGAAGGTATTCTAATGTAGCGTGCCTCCTTATCAATGATTAATGATCTTTAAGGAGAATACAGTCATGTCGATGACAATCATGATCCAAGATTTTATTCTTTGTGAAACAAACTTTTAAATAATGAACGTCAAAATCTATATAGTAATAACTTCAGTTTCAGGATCAATTGATTATCTAGAGAAGAAATGGAGAAATAATTTTCATATTTATTCAATCGGAGAATAAATAATAGAAAGTTATTTGGAAATAGTAAAAAATAAAAAGTATTCAGTTATTTCTCTCTCTCTCTCTCTCCCTCTCTCTAAGAAAAAAGTCTTACCTTGTGGTGATGCGTGTATTAAAATGTATATATCTTCTTAATAAAAAAGGCCAATTCTTATATGGCTAACACTTACATTTAACAAAACACATTTTAACATTAAAAAAATTTCTGATATTTAAGATTTTTCTGTATTTTATAGTGTATGGTGTACAGTAAAGAATATTAATCTAATCTGAACTTACTATAATTTTTCACACAAAATTCAATTTCAATAGCTGTATTAAGTGACGTATAAAAAGTGGTGCAAGTGGCCCTCCCTAGGAGTGGAATTCTGGATGTTTGAATTTTGTTATTCAATATCCTATAGACAGCTGTAGGGATTTAGGTAAAAAATACCGAAAATTAAACATTATAAATGTGGATCCCTAAATGAAACGTCTAGGTCTACCTATGAATTTCTCATTCATTTTAAGTACAATCAAAAATTATTAATTATTTCATTCATTCCGCTCTTTTATGAGGACCAAAGAGCAAAAAACCGGAATAAATTGTCGGAATAAATTTAGAATCGATTGTTTGGTCAGTCGCTTTAATAACGGCATTCACCTTAACGTCCGCCCGCTCCATACAAAAGACATCAACGGGCACTTGTAACTTAATTAATATCAAGATAGTATTTTTAACATGACGCAGAGACATTCTGTTGGTTATCTCTTGCATTTATCATGTAGAGGTTATGTTTGAGTAAGTTGACACTTTCTCATTATAAGTATATTATGTGTTCACGTGATTTACGCAAAACTTTATGATACTCTTTTGAGTGTAATAATGGTTTCTTGTTACGTCAAGTGCGATTAAAGTTACTTGTTAGTAGTTACCATTATCATTACTAAAGTAAGATACGCATGTTATATAACCCATTTTCTAATTTCTTTAACTTCAAAACACTACAATCGAGATCTGTAACAAGCTAAGCAAAAATAACTTTTCTTAGAAAAAGAAAACTTATACTACAATTTAGCAACAATGCTTTTCTAATCGGAAATGCCAATCTCTTAACTAGTAAATTCGAAGAAATGACTGCACCAACGAAGTAACTTTCACAATATGTAACGGGCTTCACTAAACAAATTGATGACTAAAATACTTTTGATAGATAAATGTGAATGGTTTACCAAAAAGGGACCTCAAGGGAAAATAATTGATTTCGAGAAAATCGCGTTTGAAGTTTCGTGTATAAACAGGTTTCCAAAACTGCCTCGGCTCACAAAAAAAATTATAAAAAAATAACTACGGCACCTAAAAATATTCTGGTTAGACCAAAACAAAGCTAAAATACCACAGATTAAAAAAATTTAATAAAAAAAATAACGGTTTCCAATCCCTCTAGGTCCCTTTTTGGTCAACCACTCACAAATGGTTAAAAGCAATTAAAAGTAGACGAAGTAGTGGTAGTGCACTTTTTGAACAAGTCGCTTCATATTCAAAAGCGCGTGAGTTTGAGTCACAGCACTTATCAATGAAATTCTAAGTTTAAAGGAAAGTAGGTAGAATAGACAACAAAGTCATTACATAATTACACACTAAAAAGAAATATTAAAATTAAATACATTCACAAAAAGCTTCGTCCATAATAAAATAGGTAACTTATTAAAAATTACACTCAAAATAAAACATCATCATCAGCCACCCGACGCCCACTGCAGGACACAGGCCTCCCTCATGGTTTCCATAACTATGAGGGGTTTTGCCATAATCGCCACGCTTGGCAGGCGGGTTGGCTTTCGCAGTATGCGGTTGGAATCTCAGGAAGATGCTGCTGCCCGTCTCCTGGTAATTGATTTCCGTAGTCGCCTTCTACAACATCCACGGAAGGAAATGGAGTGACGCTATTCTTAATCCGGCGCCACACGGGAAATAAAATATGCACAATTATAACACTAAGAAAATAAGCCGCCCCGGGACACATCCAATACAAAGGTACCTACTACGCTGGCAGCGTTACCTCGCTGTACTGCAAGGAAGATTCTCTGCATAAGATAAGCTCCAGAGCGGCAGTCATAGCTACGGTCCCTCAAACGGCGACCTATCTCCCTAATAAAGGCATTGCCCTGTGTTTCCAAACACCAGTGGTTTCGATCGCGAGAGGCACAAAAATGTACAGGCCCAACAGCGCCGAATACTTAGTCTCGCAGCCTCTTCCGCTGCAGCGCCCGGGGTGGACACGGTAGACGCTAAGTGCGAAGAGGCAAAACCGTAGACTCACGTAGCATCCCAAAGCAAGGAGCGCCCCCTCTCCCAGGGTATCATCGTCAGGCCATCCGGACGCTGCCCATCGGAACGACAAAGACCCGGGGGCTCCAATACACACGGAAAGTTTTAAATTATGAATTTGTAGTGTAGGCACTCGCTAACTGTAGGAACTTGACTTGACTAAATTCCCAACTTGACTAAAATCACCTGAAGACCCAATTTAATAGGTTTTAGTTAACATAACATAAACTCACGCCTGTATCCCAGAGGGGTAGGCAGAGACCAGGGACTACCACTTTACGATCCTGACAGATCACTTTCGCTTCCTCAACATTCATTAGTCGTTGCATGCACGCACGCCGGTTTCGGGTACTTTTTATATTGCCCTTTGCTAATACATTCCCTATTTGGTCGAAGTATGTCCGTCTGGGTCGTCCTTTACCAGCCCTTCCATCCACATTCGCTCGATATATTCGTTTTGTCAATCTTTCTTCCTTCATCCTCTCCACATGTCCAAACCAACGTTTTAGTTAACTGAAAATAAAATAATAAAATAATTCAATTGTTAAACTTTACGTTATTGGTTTTTTTTCTGAATAAATCGAAAATTACTTGTATCAAATAAGTTGTAGAAGTTATCTTCTACTAAAATTTGCTACTACTAAACTGATAATTATATTAGAATGTAGAAAAATTGTAAAAACAGCAATATATTATTAAGAAAATTATGTTTTACATTCTTGAAACTCGTAATGTAGACAGGAAATTTGTTTCCCTCTTCACCAGGGGCCTGTTTCATAAAACTACAATTCATAGTTTGTTATGACAATTCGATGTACATTACGTAGCAGAGTTAATCTGTTAACTTGTTAATCTGCCAGCTCATGATATATTCACAGTTAGCGAGTGGTACAGCTACTACAACTTAGGAAACAAAGTCGGTACATGCCGGGTTTCGAACCCACGATCTCCCGAATGAGAGGAGAACCGCTGCCCTACCACCGCTTTTACTCTACTATACAATTATCAAACTCTCCACACGTTATTGATCCGTCTTTTTTGCCGCACTAATGTCTTACTTTAGCGGCAGACGCCACCCAATCGATTGGCGATCAATTTTAATAGAGAGATGTGAGTATGCGACGTTAATCGACTCCTTGTCAAGAAACCTGATTGATAAGAGAAAACCTCTTTTAATAAACTCAAAGGTGTCAGGATTTAATGTCATCTCCTTCGAATCAGTGACAGATGTTTGCGTTTTACCTTTCGGCATACAAGGTGGGGATTTATATCACGGGAGTGAGATACCCGAACAAAATTATTCGTAGTTTAAACATTTTTAAGTTTGTAGGTATAATTATTTTAAAAACCTATTTAGAGGCTAAAAATTCCACGCATTCAGGGACTTGAACCCGCGACCTCTGGCTCACCGTGGCAGCGCTCTCCCAACTGAGAGCAAGCATCGATGAAATTTCGAGCCTCTTTACAAACTTCCCTGTATTACGTACAGGCAGCGACATCTGACCGAAGCGATTTACATCACTTGCAGCCACGAGTAACCCAGTTTACAGTTAGTTTTTTACATCGGAATGATATCGCTGTACCACGGGTACTAGCACGGGTTAGTGCAACAAAAATAATATAATTAGGTATAATTATTACGATAATCTGTTATTTGACATTATACATATGGGAATATATTAAAAAAAAGTGTCATGTTAAGTAATTATTTAATTATTAGTTATTTAGGAGCAAGAGTCTACTACGCTATGCTCAATAATGATCCCACAGTAATTTTCACACGGAATGACGCCTTCCAAATCTGCGTCGTCTTCTTCCAATAAACATTGCTCAATAAGTGCATCTCAGATGTAAGCCATCATTTTAACCTACAATCATAATTTACACACTATAAAAACACAATAAACACAACAGTAATATGGAAAAACAAAAAAAACGCCCCGTGTAAGGTGGGGTCTGAGACACCCAAAACACGTCCAGGGCCCAAAAGCGCGACCGCACTACTAAGCTGCGAACGCCTATCGAAGCGGCAACATTGCAAACTGAGCTACTAAAGGCGGCAAAACTCGCGCGTCATTTTGAAAACAACTGCAACGGTTTTTAACGGTCTGGGGTATGTGGAACTGTAAGCCGAAGGTTAAATTATGTAGTTTTATGAAACGCGACCTTGGTTACGGTAGAAGGTGTAATAGTGTGGGCGGGTAGACTTGAAATGATCGTGAAACTTGAAGGACCGTGCTCAGTGGCGTGCAATAGGATATGCCTATGTCCAGCAGTGGACAAGCATAGGCTGATGATGAATATTTATTATTGCGTATTGTTGATTGCACTCATGGGATCTTTTCAGGTAGTACTCGTACCAACTATTCTATTATAATTAAAATTATTTAAGAAAAAATGGTCAGAGTGTAGTTTTCATTTTAGAGTGGAGTTTTCTCCACTGAAGAAGAAGAAGAAAGACATTTATTATACCAACAAGATACATCACAGAAACAAAATAAGCAGATAAGTAACATAATATGCACAACAACGGAAAGAAAACTGGATTCCCAATAGACAAAACGAATAAATAAAACATGACCATAGATGTAGCCTGTGTGTGCAACTCGACCTGAAGACAGCGCGTAACAGTGTGTATTGACATTCAATAAACAGAACGTTAATTGTTCACGTTGAACAATAAACTTTTGATTTCTGATTTTTGTTAAGAATAATTAACCTAATTGCCTCAGAATGGAGTCGAATTTAGGTCGTTAGTCCAATTTGTCAGACATTTTCAGTTTGTAAACGTATACAAAACCGGGGATTGTCCTTCAAAACTCCATGAAGAACATAATTCTGGCAAGAAGATACCGTGTCAGCTTATACTATGTATCAAAGCGCATTTTCCGCCATAAAGCTATCATATTATAGTTTGATGACTTAACGAAAAGTGTCACTTTGAGCTTCAAGTTGATAGTTGTATCGCGAGGGCTCTGAAAATTCTTTATTAAAAAAGCCATCATTAATAATATGACTTAACACAGTTTTTACTAGTATGGATGGTAGGAACTCGTCACTGCTGTTACTTTTTTTTACTTTCTTAATTTATATACTACTCTACGAAACCATGTACCTACTACGTTTGATAAGGATGTTAATATGTCGGTTATCCTTTTTGCATGTTAGTAATTAAACACTTCGCACTGTATCTTGTTAACAGCTGTAAGAACATATATTTTTTTGGAGCAAATAAATCAAATAAACAAAAAAAAAGTAGTGTTAGTGATTTATCAAAACTTAATACAAAATTTTACAGTCGTTTGTTACTTCTTATGATCCAGTACCCGAATCCAAAGCCATAGAGATGAAAGACCAGCCCCTATACTACGCGCACCAAATTCTGAACGATTCCAATCGTCTACGTGTCAAATTCCATACTAATTGCTATCGCAAACGTCTGTTTTGGTTTTACACCAAGCAAATTTGGTGCGCGTAATTTTGCTCTATCGTAAAACCAGTACTTAATTAAGGCTTGTCTGTGTGGCGCCGGATTAAGAATAGCGTCACTCCATTTCCTTCCGTGGATGTCGTAGAAGGCGACTAAGGAAATCAATTACCAGGAGACAAGCAGCAGCGTCTTCCTGAGATTCCAACCGCATACTGCGATCGCCAACCCGCCTGCCAAGCGTGGCGATTATGGCGAAACCCCTCATGGTTTCACAAACTATGTCCTGTAGTGGGCGTCAAATGGCTGATGATAATGAGGACGAATTAATACTGGTTAGTGTTTGTGGAATTATAGTGCAGTCTCTATAATATAACACTAAACAATAAAAACCCAGAGTTCCATAAATCAAAGAAGGCCAATATGTACCCGAAATCGGCGTGCATGCAGGCAGCGACTAATTAATATTAAAGATAAAGATAAAGATAAAGATATTTATTTGTGAAACATGAGTATGCATAGATGGTACAATAATAAATATTTGTTCTGCATGTTTTGTCATTGTAGACATACAAATTTTTGGTAGGAGAGAGCGCCGTTACTTAATTATTATGGGTTAATATTACAATAAAGTAAAATAAATAAATTGATAAAGTAAAATAGTTTTGTCAGGATTGTGGCAAGAGGCAAACCATGGTAGAGACCAAGGTATGTCCTTGACACGATCCTCAGGTGGGCAGAAGCCAACCCTTCCGAATTCAGGTGTGAGTTTTTGCAATAGAATGTATAAGAAAAACCTTCCAAATGTATGTCAGAATGCCCTTAAGGATCCCGAATTGAACAAAATAACACATTTTTGCTAAACTAATACGGAACGGAACTGTACGAAACCCTAACCCTTTCTGCTGGTGACATATCCTCTCTTGTAATTTCTTCAGCTGTGGCGAAACTGATGAGCCGTATTAAATCAATAACAGTGTGTGTGTTATCTTTTTTCTTAGTTTATGTTATATTTTCGTCAAATCGTTTATTGCAATTGAGACAGTGCTTTGTTTGCTTACCATCAAAACCAGAAGCCAACTCTCTAAGTTATTCTTAGAAAGGGCCTGAACTAAAATCGGCCCTATACCTCGCATTTGAATAGCAAATGATGGAATTCCCCATTGTTTGCTAATGATCTCAAAACTCTCCAAATGATTATTATTTTGGGAAATGGTATTGCTTTTTGTTGTCGAAACAAAAGCAAATAACTACCGATGTATAACTAATGGGTGGATTAGCCAATCGAGCTGAGTTTCGTTGATATCATAGCTGTCGTAAAGTATTATTTCCTGCTTAAAAACTATCTCCAATCTTAACCTTAAAATCGGCAAGTGCACGAAGACTCGCGTCTAAACACAAATGACCACAAACTTAACTTTTCTGTCAAAATAGAGGTTCTCCCATACAATCCAATGGCAAAAGTAAGTTGGTAAAAGTTAAACATATTTTATTTTCGAACTAAAGTTTCCGTAAGCACTGCAAGTTGTTAACTTAATTCAGAGCAAAACCTAGTCGGTTTCTTCTGACAAAAAACCAAGTAAGTGAGTCCGGAATTAAGTCAATAACATATTTTATTTACGCGAAATAACTACAAAGTAACAATTTTCATGTATTTTGTTTGTTTGTACTGCTGAACCTTCATTCTTTTTCACGAGTCTAGATGAACGAGAAGAGAACGGCATAGAGAGTTTGTTTTCATGAAAATTGTGACGTAAGTTTTAACCTAAGGATTGTGTGCTACATCCCCAGTTTCTCGTACACTAACAATCTGTTAATCTACTGTTAACGGCTGTCAGTTGGCCGAAGTGCATCCAAACAAACAACTGACTGTTAACAGTAAAAGAATAGATTGTTGTTATTTCAAATTAATTTTAGCGTTATAGCAGTTAACGAATAGAGTTACTGTATTCGTTCTTTAAATAAAGGGTCCTGACAGACCGACGGACCGACTACAACGCGAACCTATAAGGGTAGCTTTCATTCCTTTTGGGGTATGGATTCCTAAAACGAGAATCTAAAATAGAAGAGAATAGAAAAAGATTTATTCACAAATTAATTTAACACTGTATCCACCTGAATGTATTGAAATTCTACAACACTTTAAAGGATTATCCACATAACAACGTGTTGACGACGTGCGGGCGCAACGATACAAACTAAAACAAACCTTAAGCTTTTATGGTTAGAGACTGCAATACTTTTTGGATTTTTTGCACTTGTACTATAATAAATTTGTAAGTATTTTAAGAATTATTTTAGATTGAAATCGTGCTGCCTGCACGTCGACGACGGCCTATTGTAACGTCGATAAACCTTTTCAGTCCTGATAAGTATAAATAAAACTGTAAGTTAAATGCTACTATAACATATATACAAGATGGACAGATGACATCGTCCAAGTGGCAGGAAGACGCTGGATGCAGGCCGCTTCCAAACGGTCTTTTTGGAAATCCATGGAGGAGGCCTACGTCCAGCAGTGGACTTCTTGTGGCTGAATGATGATGATGATGATGATGATGACAACATATATGTCTCGCTGGACCGATGATCTGGGGCAGATTGCTGGCAGTGGCTGGATGAGGATGGCCGAGGACAGAAGGAAGTGGCGCGCCTTGGGGGAGGCATATGTCCAGCAGTGGACGAGTACGGGCTGATTGATTGATTGATTAACTAGAAACTATGCGGCATTGACGACGTGTATAGTACTACAAAAACCGGCCAAGTGTGAGTCGGACTCGCGCACGAAGGGTTCTGTGCCATTATCTATACAACATTAGACAAAGATCGAATTTGAGAACACCGCCATCTATAGAAACATGACATCGGCGCTGTGAAGGTTACATAGATGGTCGCTAGATGGCGAGCGTTGTCTTTAGACAACGTTTGTTGTATGGGAGACCCCCTTAAATATTTATTTTATTCTGTTTCTTGTCTAAAAACCAGAATTAAATTGTTTTATTCTGTTCCGCCTATCTATCACGGTTCATGAGATACGGCCTGGTGACAGACAGATAGACGGACAGTGATGTTAGTAATAGGGTCCCCTTTGACACCCTTCAAGTACGGAACCCTAAAAAATTACAACATGAAATGAGTGCACCATTTATTCCGCAGTTTTTACCCCGGACAGGCAGTATTAAAGCAATACCGCTGGCTAGTCGCCGGACCCACTTACCCACATTATTGAAGCCTCGGGTGACTTCTCGTATGAAAGGAACCGCCTGTCAGTAATCAGAAACTCTTCAGCTGTGTAATCGGAACAATGAGCAATAATTAAAAGAGTAATCAAGGAAATTATCCCGTTTTAATTTAAGAGTTTGATTCACGTTCAATTTCAAGGGTCGTCTGCTTGGACCCGATATTGTGTCAGACGGCTAGTAAAACTGTAAAGACAGATTTGCTAGTCATCTAATCCAGCTAGCAAAAGTTTAAAGACAATTTTGCTAGCTGTCTGACCTTATAATAGTAAAAAGACAAAACTGGCGGTAAAACTAAATATTTATGTGTGAAAACACAATACAGTCACTTGCCCCAGTACCAAAAAGATAGTCAGTAATATGCCAAAATATTGAAAGACACACAAACTCACGAGAGCATTGTGAAAATCTCAAAGATATCTGTGGTAAAAATAAAGTTTCGACGTAACCTTATGTTGGTAATGAATTAACGAGGCATTTGTCGTTCGGTGAAGGAAAACATCGTGAGGAAACCTGAGTGTCTGAGCTATTAACATACCTTAGCGCTTGAAATCGCTAATCCGCGGTGGGCACGCGTGGTGATTAAGCCGATGCTCTCTCCCTAAGAGAAGGCCTGTGCCCTACAGTGGGACGCAAATAGGCTGCTTATGGTTGCTTATGGTTGGCATAGCTAGCCAGTCTACCTAGTCTTAACCTAATCTCACCTAGTCTTACCTATTTAAACGTAATTCTGAAAAACGTATCAGCTATTCAACACTGAAGTCGCAGCATTAAAATGCATGGAATAGATGATATTTTTTTGCTATTTCAATGTTTTCCCCATAGGAAAAGTTGTTAGTATTGCCAAGTAGACCCCTCCGTTTTCGTATTTTGTTGCATTGTAGGTATGTGCAACTGAGGGCTGCAGCCTTAGGGACGTTAGGAACCCTATGGAGCTTAAGGAAAAAGTATGGACATCGTGAACACCGCCGATACACAAGTTTTCCTAATACTTTCCTTCACGGCTAGGGAATGGCATTACCATTTGAATTTTACAAATTAACGTAACTCAGAAACCAAGTCATCGGTACATGCCGGAATCGAACCGAGAACCTCTTCAGTCTGAGGGAAGCGCCCTGCCGATGTTACCACCGTTTACGTTAAATACCGTCCTGAATTACAGTCAAATTTTGTCCATGGGTAAGTAGTAAGCACGTCCGTAGAAAGTCATTAACCTGCTTAAAAGCAAGTAGGTATCCGTACCATCAACTTCACTACACCTCTTATTTATTTAAACAGATTTCTTAACAAACATCGATGTCCGGTGAAACTACAAAGGTACTCAGAGGACGTGAGAAAAAGTTATTTTTGAGTAGACACGATCAAGTGTTATGGAGTCTTATCGGATCGGCTTCACATATTCACGTTTTAGAGCCATCATGGCAATGCATGTCAGGATCGTGGCAAGTGGCAGTCCCTGAACTCTGCCCACCCCTCTGGGATACAGGCGTGAGTTTATGTATGTGTTATCCACAAATTTACTGAATTTACTGGAAATTATTTCATCATCATCAGCCCATCGCTGCCCACTACTGGGTGTAGGCCTTTCCCCCCAAATGAAATTATTTCAATAAAGATCAATTCACGTAATTACTTACTCCGCTGGCTCAGTGATTCGAAGTGAGTCTTGGCCTCCGACACAAGAAGTCGCCACTTGTCTTTGTCCTGCGTGATCTCCTACCAGTCACCCGTTTGGAGCTCACGCAGGTCCTTGGCCTCTTCATCCTTCCAGCAATATCTGGGGCGGCCATCCGGTCTTTGACAGCTTGGCAGCCCCGGGTATGCCCGCTTCACCATCCGATCCTCTCCCATCCTTTCTATGTAATCAGGCCGATCTAGATGAACGGCTATGAGGCTTGGACACTCACACTCAAGGAGGAAAAATCGTGAGGAATATTCTGGGTGCAACGAGGAGGGAAGATGCTACTTGGAGCGTTAAAAGGAACCAGTAATTGAAGACCTGATTGCCGATCCCAACATCATCGGAGAAACAAAACTCCACCGAATCCGTTGGAACGGTCACATAAATTCACACTTTTTAGGGTTTCGTGCCCGAAGGGTGCCAAACGGGACCCTATTACTAAGACTTCACTGTCCGTCTATCACCAGGCTGTATCTCATGAACCGTGATAGCTAGGCAGTTGAATTTTTCACAGATGATGTATTTCTGTTGCCGCTATAACAACAAATACTAAAAACAGAATAAAATAAATATTTAAGGGGGGCTCCCATACAAAAAACGTTGTCTAAAGATAGCGCTCGCCATCTAGCAACCATCTATGTAACCTTGACAGCGTCGATGTCATGTCGTTAAATGTCAATGTTTACCGCATCTTGTTGGTTTCTATAGTTGGCGCTGTTATCAAATTCGATCTTGTCTAATGTTGTATAGTTAAGGGTACGGAACCCTTCGTAGGCAAGTCCGACTCGCACTTGACCGGTTTTTTTTTTTTAACAATTTTAAGTTCTTATCAAGCGAGAATTCTCTGACAACATTCTTGCCCGCCCATCAATCAATAAACATATAGGTCTTCACTTACAATCAGGGTTGCGTTTTATAAAACTACAATTCATAGTTAATTATGAAAATTCAATGTACATTGAGTAGCCGATTAGGACAATAGGTCTTCTTACTTATTAATCAGTGGGTTAATCAA
This sequence comes from Yponomeuta evonymella, assembly GCA_963969515.1. Lineage (NCBI taxonomy): Eukaryota > Metazoa > Arthropoda > Insecta > Lepidoptera > Yponomeutidae > Yponomeuta > Yponomeuta evonymella. The sequence continues at coordinate 15,428,307 of OZ018350.1, forward strand.
CCATGCAATGTAGATAGGTATTGACTGCCTCGTTGGGCTAGCCGTTAAGGCGCTTAGCTACCAAAACAGAGGTCATGGGTTCGATTCCCACTGGGTGGCAACGTACATTTGTACAAATGGCCTCAGTACGGGTATATGTTCATGTTTGTGACATCCTTGCCTGGTTACCATAACACAGGTTATCCTATTTTAGGACCAGGTCAAGTGATTGTATTGTATGGAAGTTTTTATTATTATTATTGTTATTGAATTGTCACAGTAAACCATTTGTAGTTCTATGAAATAGGGCTCTTTTGATAAACAGCCTAACTGCCAACCTGTCTAACGTAAAAAAATATTAAACACATCTATCGTTTATTTAATAACTTATAAAATATTCTAAATACTGGTAAAAAAAAAATCAAATCGGATGAGTGGTTTTGGAGGTTACCCCCCTACAAACTTTCAAACATACAAACTTACAAACTTTTCCTCTTTATAATATTAGTATAGATATGCTTTCCGATGCGCTTAAAGAACTTTTATGCGCATCGGAAAAGTTAAGTTCCATTCCTTATAACTAAAACGTGTTGATGTTTACTGATTGTTATTATCCAACACACGTATTGAATTTAACTGCAGCGTCATTTTGAACACAAATAATAGGGGTTGAATTATGAAATTGCCGTTTTATTGCAATAAGTTATTTGAATTGACATAGAATCTTCATGGTTTGAGGTTTTCGAATGAAACTTTTTTCAAATGGTTTCTTTGATGTTCTTTTTTTAAAAATGTGAAACATTTGAATATCGACTTTCAATTGTTTTTGTTATTCAATTTAGACAAGAAAGATGGATACTGCGAAAATTCGAGTGATTATGAGGCACCCATTTTTTGTATTTTTTTATTTTATTGATTTGAAAAAAGTTTCATTCGAAAACCTCAAACCATGAAGATTCTATGTCAATTCAAAGAACCTATTGCAATAAAACGGCAATTTCATACTTTAACCCCTAATATTAGGGGTTAAAGTATGAAATTGCCGATTTGTACACAAAATCTAAATTGTTTATTTTTTAAATTTTTAACAAATTTATTTAATCAAAATAGTTGCCATTATTATCTATACATTGCTGCCATCTAATGGGAAGGTCATTAATGCCTTTGCGATAGAACTCCGACGATCTAGACTGCACAAACTGTGTGAAAGCATTTTGTACTGCCTCCTGGGAAGAAAACTTCTTGTCACGTAGATAATTGTCCAAATCACGAAAAAAATGGTAGTCCGTTGGAGCAAGGTCCGGTGAATACGGAGGATGACGAATGGTTTCTAACTGCAGTTCCTGAAGGGTCAAAATGGTTTCTCGTGCTGTGTGAGGTCTCGCGTTGTCGTGGAGCAATAATGGTGAAGATCGATTCATGAGTCGGGGCTGTTTATTGATTTGACGCAAGTGAGTCAATATTGTGGGTAAGGTAACGTTAAACCATGCCGCTAATTCCTGGGTAGTTTGACTAGGGTCGGCTTCCACTATCTCTTTTAATTCATCGTTATTCACCTGTGTGGGCGGTCTTCCTCGTGGCTCGTTCTTTAAGTCGAAATTTCCATCACGAAAGCGTTTAAACCAAAATCGCACGGTGCGTTCATTAGTAGATCCCTCTCCAAACGCAGCATTGATATTGCGGGCTGTTTCTGCCGCGTTAGTTCCGCGTCGGAACTCGTATTCAAAAATCACTCGAATTTTCGCAGTATCCATCTTTTTTGTCTAAATTGAATAACAAAAACAATTGAAAGTCGATATTCAAATGTTTCACATTTTTTAAAAAAAGAACATCATAGAAACCATTTGAAAAAAGTTTCATTCGAAAACCTCAAACCATGAAGATTCTATGTCAATTCAAAGAACCTATTGCAATAAAACGGCAATTTCATACTTTAACCCCTATTATATTCATTACGAAAAATTGCCTTGCTGGTAACCTCAAGGCGATAATTAATTAAAAATTACGCATGACTGGGCTATTTTCGGTAGCGGGGAAATGGAAAAGAGTTCGCGGTGCGATACGCGCTTGGCCGCCGCTTTTTTCTTGGCACCTCGACCCGGAGGAAGTGAAACTGCGCGCGCGCATGTCGGCCGACATGTCGACAAGGTCGCGAGTAGGATGCGCGCCGTGTGGCCCGTGATAGAGACAGTATGGTCGCCCCATTGTGGTGCGTTTATCTTCTATAATATAAAAATCTCGTGTCATAGTATTTGTTATCGACCTCATCAGAAACGGCATCACCGATTTTAATGAAATTGTTTGTGCATATTTAGTACGTCTGAGGCTAATAACGTTTGCCGTGTTAGTTAATAAAAAATAACGTTTGCCGTGTTAGTTAATAAATAGATATAAGTATACGGAAAAATTTATTGCATAACTAGAAAAATGCATAACATGTGACCTCTTATAATTATTATATCCAACAATCAATATACAATTGGCGGTCTGATGCTTAGAAGAAGAATGATCGCTTGCAGATAACGTTTGGTCCACTCCGGATTGCAAGAATAATGTGGTCGGTAGGTAGATGAAGATAAATGAAATAATTAAAAATATATTGGTATGTAAAGAAATAAGTATGTACTCCGTGTGGCACCTGATTAAGAATAGCGCCACTCCATTTCCTTCCGTGGGTGTCGTACAAGGCGACTAAGGAAATCAATTACCAGGAGACGGGCAGCAGCGTCTTCCTGAGATTCCAACCGCGTACTGCGATCGCCAACCCGCTTGTCATGCGTGGCGATTATGGCAAAACCCCTGATAGTTATGAAAACCACGAAGCAGACCTATGTCCTGCAGCGGGCGCCAAATGGTTGATGATGAAGTAGAGTAAGAAGGTATTTATCACTGCCTGAAAAATTTGAATTTTTTTACTTATGTGCTTTACTCCGCCGACTCTTGATTTTTTTTTTGCTGATGATGATGATGATGAAGTAAGCACAGTGAAAGATTGTAATGATATAAGTTTCTATAGGACTTCATGAGATTTACTAAAACTCTTAATGTTTAGAGTGATTTGTAGGACCCACGGCCGAGAAACTAGTCAAGTGGCAAACCTTAGTCTCTGCCTGCCCCTCCGGGATACAGGCGTGAGTTTGTGTGGATGCATAATAATATTTGTGTGTGCGTGTGCGTGTTTATCGTAATAAATAGAAGTCTGTCTGGCAGAAAAACGCACTCGTTTTTAGCGAGCGTGTAGTCCAGCGCGTGCGCACTGTCGCGTGCCCGGATGCGCGAGTGACATTGCGCTGATCTACTAGGAGACCATATTGTACAGTAGGCCTTACTGCCGGCTACCGCTTTTGTTCGATATGTGTCGTTTTGCTTACATGAGGTCCTGAGTTCGAATGTGGGAATGGCTACCAATGACATTGTTTTCTGTGTTACATTAATTTGTTAATTTGTACCTCAATCAATTTTTGCACTAGACTTCATAATTCAGAGTGCAATCCGGATTTTTTTCCCAAACCACGAAAGCAAGAGGATTATGCTTTTGGAGCATTACATTTTATTACTAACTTGCAGGCAAACACGGTACCTACATTTTGCAATTATAATACCTGCTTAAGAACATGCGCAATGCGCCAGTATCTGGCGTAAAAATTTTCTGCAATTAACATAGCACCTGCTTTTATTTATAGATATTTATGTATCATCGCGTCACGGTACTGCTTCATAAGAGTAGTTTTAACAGACTTCAAAAAAGGAGGAGGTTCTCAATTCATCGGAATCTTTTTGTATGTATGGTGGGATTCTTCAGAAATCGAGGGAACTCTTCAAATTTTAAAGGCGCACTCAAAGTGATTTGGGTGCTTTTTTCAGTGATTCGTGCATTTGCTCTCGGAAAACACAATTTGGTGGTGTCATAGTGATAGAGTCATGTTTGTAATGTCCTTGCCTGGTTACCATAGCCCAGGGTATCCAAGTTTGGGACCAGGACAAGTGTCTGTATTATGTGGAAGTTCCTATTTACAGAAAATCGTAGCATACAATTTTTTTAACAAAAAATAATAAATTAAAACCGACTTCAAAGAACTAACAACACGAAGTAATTTAGACAATATGACCTTGGAATTTGAAGTCGGTACGTAGGTACATGTTATACTTCTCCAAATTATATTTCTAAAATACCTCCATGTAGGTACTTACTTACTTACTTTATACTTTATTGTACACAATATAGGTACGTGCCGACGCTGAATTTACAGGCTAATTCGTTTAACTTATTTTTATTTTTTGTTGAATCTTCAAGTCGACGAGTGTGAAATCCGTACATAAGTAGTATTTTAATCCACAATTTTTTTATAGGACCAGTCAGCCGGATGCCAAATGTTTTTCGTCTTGATCGTGTAACATTTCTGAACTTGAAATATCTTTCTAGCCTCTCGTCTTGACCATTGTTATCATAAGCAGCCTATATACGTCCCACTGTAGGGCACAGGCCTTCTCTCAGAGAGAGAGTATGGGCTTAATCACCACGTGTGCCCACCGCGGATTGGCGATTTCAAGCGCTGAGGCATGTGAATAGCTCAGACACCCAGGTTTCCTCGCGATGTTTTCCTTCACCGTTAGCGAGTGGTATTGCTACTATAACTTCACAAATGTGCATAACTTAGAAAACAAAGTCATAGGTACATGCCCGCACTGGGAATGGAACCTGGGTCTCCCGCTTCCGAGTCCAATGTTCTACCCACTATGCTACACCACCCACCAAAAACATAGAGCCGGAAAATGGTGTCTGCCTCAATGGTGCTCGTTAAGATATTTTAAGGTACTTAGTATTGTTATTACCTATATCCCAAGTAGGTTTATTGGACGGATCCAGTACTGGGGTTATGTCACAGAATAAAACTTAAAACAGTGGTTTTACCCGTCAGCACCGGTGGTCAAATCACTATATACTAAATCATGCACAGCTATGCTGTTAAATACAGGGTGTAATTATCACGTTAATTCTAGTCCTAGTATGTATCTAAGGCTTGGATTTTACGTAGATTCGTTAACTCGTAGTAATAGTATCAAAAACATAAACAGCGTGAAAACAGTTATTGGCACTGTCTTTCCTGCGAATTTAAGCTGACTAAGCTGAGAGGATTGTGTAGGTGCTAGGTGCATAGGATTTGAAAAAATGTGTGGGTCCTATCTTTGCGTTCCGTTTTTTTATGTAGCCCCGTTTGTGTCCCACTGCTGGGCAAAGGCCTCCCCTTTAGCTCTCCACTCCTCCCTGTTCATGGCCACCTCCTGCCAACCCGGTAGAAAGGTAGTGAGGTCGGTCATCCTGCCATCTTCGCTTGGGTCGGCTACGTTTGCGACATCCTTGGTATGCGATATCTAACCGATATAGTTTGGTATATATATATCTATATTTTTTGTTTGTTCAGCTTTAACGTTCGGCTTCCTGCTTTTATTTATTGTATAAGTGTGAGATTCTGTTATTGGCCCTATTTATTGTATTTCAATATTAGCACTAACTCTGTTAATTAAGCAAACCTGTTTTGAAAAGAATGTGGAGTTTCTTTGTTAGCTTCTTCTCCGCATAATCTATTAATTGTGAAACTAACAGCTTTGACGTTCATTAAGTAAACATTTTGTTTTTATAGTGAATAAAAATTTTTGACTTTGACAATACTATTAATTAAACTCGCTGTGGATACCTCTAAGATATAAAAATAAAAATAAAATGTCCATCGCGTGGAACCCAGTGAGTGACGATTTTGCCTACCTGTCTGGGCGTATAAGCTTGAATTTTTTAACCTTACAGGAACCCTTGCAGACCTTAGTACCTGATATTAATATCATCGCTTTATTAGATCGTTAGGGTTCCGTACCCAAAGGGTAAGGGACTATTACTAAGACGCCACTGTCCGTCTGTCTGTCTATCTGTGACCAGGCTGTATCTCATGAACCGTGATAGCTAGACAGTTGGAATTTTCACAGATGATGTATTTTTACTGCCGCTATGACAACAAATACTAAAAACAGAATAAAATACATATTTGAGGGGGGCTCCCATACAACAAACGTGATGTTTTTGCCCTTTTTGCTCGATATTAATAGCGGCAACAGGTAGACGCTTGAAATATTTAAATAAATTGTCGTGCTTGGGTTCTGGGCGGGAGAGAAACGACAACTTAGCAAAAGGAATTATAATTATATTAATGCAAACGAGGGTATATACAGAATATTCGATCCAAAATCATTCTAAGTTAGTAAAGCTACTTCGCAGTTTCCTTACCTAAGAGCAATAATGACAAGTGATAAAGTCAACGTACATTAACTAGAACGAACAAACCGGAAACGGAAATAGTACCACCGAAAGTTTCCAGAAGTCCGGAATTATGCGAGTAAAAATCTTACAAGACTAATAAAATGACTGAATTGGCTCGAAAACGTGCTGAATCCTAAATGAACCAAAACGGAAACGGAAATGGTGCGGATTTAATTATTTAGGTGATTTAGAGGCACCAGAGGAGACGATGCAGCAACGCCAACGATCGAGCCAATTCAATCAAAATTACAAATGCCCACACGAGCTGACCGGAAACGGAAATAGTATTCGTCCAGTATGTCCGTCAGGAATTCATCCGGAATTTTCGTAATACCTGAAAAGGACCCTTATTTACTATGCGGGTGTCTAATTGAAGAAAAACATGAAACACAAAAAAAATAATACAGCGGAAGAGTTAATTGCACCGATCTTCACCCGATGCACTTTATTAATTAAATTTAGTAAATCGCCTCGCCGAGTGAGTAGCCTCTCAGCTACGACCAGGAGAAAATGGATCCTCTGATTGACGCGTCTCGGCGAAATAGGAAATTGACGGCCAGCAGGCAATCAAAGGGGAACGTACGAAATCTGTTAGTCTTTTACGGGGATGCGCTTCCCAATCATAAAGGGCGTTTCCAAAGGCTGTAACAACAGAGGAAACCAGAACTTAATCAGGTGAGTGTTTGAACGGCGGACAAGAATTACTATTCATTAAGCAGCGCAACCAATTCTAGGTATAGTGAAGGACTTAGGTACCCCGTGTCCCGTAGATATACCGACACTAATATGCACAGCTCACACTTAAAACTGTAAATTACTCCATATTTCGTCCGAGAATTCTGCAGGATCGACTAGCGTTTGAAATTATCTCACTGACTTTCTCTTTTTGATCAGGTACCCCCAACTCAAGAAATACGATTTGTCTTGAGCAATTTCAAAACGCCTAACGCCATCTATGAATTTGTAACGAAGGCCTGACAAAATATTGTATAGAAATGGGTACGGAATACTTCGTGCGCGAGTCCGAATCGCACTTGGCCGGTTTTTAGTATTCACGAGTAGAGCGCCCCGTTTTTGTATATGGAGATTTTGTTACACCATGTAGAGCTGCACTTTTGTTTCGTTTTATTCTGTGATTATGATCCTCATTAGTTCTTGGTAAAACGATCGCTTGTCCTATATATTGTAAAGTAAGTAAAGTCGGCACCACAACTGACCACTGGAGTTTGAAGGCTCTTAAGCGTTTTATTAAGGCTGTTCAAACCTTGGCAATCTACCAGTAAAATTCATGGTTATTATATTACTTATTGCAGTACTTAAGAGACAGAAAAAGTGGTAAGTTCATTAAATTATTTAATAATTTTGTCACATAAGTCGACATACACTTGCGTAAGCTTGAGGTAGTTATTATATTATGTAATGAAATACTCACGTTTTACTTTTATTTTGTTTTGTATACTCGAATCCTCGCGGATTTAATTTTAAAACTTCGAAAATTATTATGTTCTAAGATTCGTAGGATCCGTCGATGCCCTCATATGATAAAGATCTTTATCAATAAAGCGATTACTCCTCTGAGATCGCTCTTGAGTGCGTGTGTGAGTCACGTTGCAATTTTGTTTCAAACGACATCAGCAACCAGAAATTTATTTCACTGTAAGGAATTCACATTCACATTTGTTGAATGTCGATTTACAATGTTATCGCTGTCTTTAGGTCGAGTTGAACTGGAGAAAAAGACAGCAAGAGAAAACTCCACTCTGACCAACTTTTCTCAAATCATCTCAAATCTAGTACATACGTTGGTATGAGTACCTAATTAACAAAATACCATGAGTGCACTCAAGTCCACTCAATCAACAACTTGTAATGCTAAAACTTCTTAAAATATAAATAAATCTTCAAGTCAGTAGCGATTTCAGAGGTATTGCCCTTAATTCTTCTCCTACATAATACATAAACTCACGCCTGTATCCCAAACGGGTAGGCATAGACCAGGGGCTGCCACTTGAAACGATCCCTTTTACTTTCGCTTCCTCAACATTCATTAGTCGTTGCAGGCACGCACGCCGGTTTCGGGTACTTTTTATTCTTCTCTTTGCTTATACATCCCCTATTTGGTCGAATTATGTCCGCCTGGGTCGTCCTTTTCCGGCCCTTCCACCCACATTCGCTCGATATATTTGTTTCGTCAATCTTTCTTCCTTCATCCTTCCACATGCCACATGACCAAACCAACGCAATCTTATCGTACTTTGGAACAAAACTAGTTAATTAGTTTCTAGTTAGTACAGCATTTCTCCGTATATAGGTAGTTTTCGCTCCCTGTTTGAATTGCTCTGAGGACCCTCAACACATTCAAGGATCAAAAGTAATTAATTTTGAACATTGTTTTTTTCCTTTCAATGGTTTAAACGTTTTATTAAGGGTTTTGAACTTTTCATATTACTCTTATTAAAAGTAATTTCAAACCCGAGAGCTCACATCAGCGTTTGCTTGACACGTGCTTAAGTAATTACGCCCATTCACTCTCTCCGTAAGAGAAGGCCCGGCGGAGGGAAGTTTTTAGGCTGTAATTATAATGGCCATTTCTGTAGAGATTTTCACAGAAATCAAGGGCTAGTGATTAAGACCGCGAGTAATATGAAACTTTCTGCAATTCGTTGAAAATTATTTGTGCGTTGAGAAAATGTACCTGAGATTTTGCTATAAAATATTTAATATTTTTACTGGTATTTCAGCCATCTAAAGTGTGCAATTACATACTTTTAACTCGTAGTTAAGACTTAATGCTTTGCCAACAACGTAAAGACACCTTTTGATTGATCATTAATCTCAGGAATTTAAAGCTTACTTCTCGCTTTCCAATAGAGTGTTCCAATAGATATTTCTTTGCCAATTTGATAAAACAGATGATGAAACTTTTGCAACAAGTATTTCATTTACGCATATGATACGTAACGTTGCTCAGCCACGGCATTTTAGACTTTATTTACATATTCAAAGGCTCTTATTGCGATTATTTTTAGGCAAAATATTATTATATTAACTACTGACGATAAATATAACCGTGTGGCGCCGGATTAAGAATAGCGTCACTCCATTTCCTTCCGTGGATGTCGTAGAAGGCGACTATGGAAATAAATTACCAGGAGGCGGGCAGCAGCGTCTTCCTGAGATTCCAACTGCATACTGCGATCGCCAACCCGCCTGCCAAGCGTGGCGATTATGGTAAAACCCCTCATGGTTATGAAAACCACGAGGCAGGCCTGTGCCCTGCAGTGGGCGTCAAGTGGCTGATGATGATGATGATGAGTACCTCCAGTGATAAAAATATCATTTTAGACTGTGGTTGGTTCTTATGTCTAAGCTGCAAGGAATAGGAAACTTGCGTCAAACTCAAATTGAAGTGACGTTGCTTTTATGCCATAGAAGAATTAAATAAATACTTAAGGGGGGCTCCCATACAACAAATATAATTTTTTGCCGTTTTTTGCTCGATATTAATTACGGCATAAATAATTCGCAGAATATTTGGTTCTATATTCGCTTCAAAAATAAACAATTAAATTGAAATAAAATAAATATTTAAGGAGGAAGACCTCCTACAATAAACGTGATTTTTTGCCATTTTTTCCCGATCTTTGTGTCTAATGTTGTATAGATTAGATCGATGTTGTTGTTGTACGGAACCCTTCGTTCGCAAGTCCGACTCGCACTCGGCCGATTTTTTATAAGGGTGTAGTGTAGGTGCATAAAAAACATTATTTTTAATTTACGAGATAACTCAAATCATGACTTACGCTATAGGCGTTACGTGCAAGGTGTGAAGTCATAGATTGACCCGTTTTGTATGGCGCGTTTTCGTACCACGTGACTAGAATGAGTTTTCGACAGGTTTTATCATGAAAAGTGTTAGATGTAGAGAAAAAAACACCACCTTCATTTATCAGACGTGCTATAGGAGAGGCCTATGTCCAGCAGTGGACAAGCATAGGCTGATGATGATGATGATGATGATGATTTATCAGACAGCATAATTAAGACGATGTTTTGTGGTCAGTACACTGACGGAGAGTAAGCTGAGAGAAAGGGAATTGAGAAAGAAAGAGACAGACAGAGCAAGAGATAGAGATTACGCTTACAGCCGAGAGCACATCAAACTTTCCATACGTGCACTCTAATCAGTTAAGTTACGGGTGATTTTGCAACTGAAATGTAAAGGTTGATGTGCTATCAACGGTATATAATTTTTTCAGCCACCTCATTAAAAATACTCATTAGCAAAGGTGAAGACTCACGTTTTACTTTATTTGTTTTAGGTACTTCATTTTAAGCATGCGCAACGCACCCACCCAAACATTATCCACAAACCAAAGGTTAACTGGTAGAAAATGCTATCATCAAGTATGCCTTTGTACTAAACATGTTTTCTGTGCAATAAACAATTTCATTAATAGTAATATTTTTTTTTATTTTTGTTGTTAATGGTTTTAGACTTAAATACGTCTAAAACCAGTAAAGGACGTTTTAAAACCGAAAGTGTGTTGAGCTTATTTCATCTTGATGAGAACTTTGGTGAAACTTAATGACTAGGGCCTGACAACTGACCTAGAAGGTAGATATTACTGGAACTCATCAACGGATAAATGTGAGTTGCAGCTCATTTGATCGAGCTTTATGAATTCTTGGTAAAAATCGGGGACAGATAGTGGGATTAGAAATTGGATACGAGAACTCCTTAATGGAAAATAGTACCTGCATACATAATTACAAGAATAAAAATTATAATTTAAGTTACATCTTAGAAGAATAGTTTTGGGTGTATTAAATAATCACTGATAGATATATGTTATTGCACTTATTCTACACAAAAAAGAAAAACCCAAAACATTGCACCTATAATGTTCCGTGTGGCGCCGGATTAAGAATAGCGTCACTCCATTTCCTTCCGTGGATGTCGTAGAAGGCGACTAAGGAAATCAGTTACCAGGAGACGGGCAGCAGCGTCTTCCTGAGATTCCAACCGCATACTGCGATCGCCAACCCGCCTGCCAAGCGTGGCGATTATGGCAAAACCCCTCATGGTTATGAAAACCACGAAGGAGGCCTATGTCCTGCAGTGGGCGTCAAATGGCTGATAATGATGATGAACTTATACAATAAATTTTCTGTCTTTCACCCGGGAAAAGTTTGTTTTTAGAGACAAAACCACCAAACTAGCACCTAATTTATTGTATGCGATACAATACACTATTCTCTACTCTTTTCATTCTAAGTGTTCAATGTTCCTTGGACTGATAACCAATTACATAGGACTGCAGCATAATGTTTGGTGAACTAGTCCACGCATCAAGTATACTGGTTAACTTAGCGCTCCTAGGTAAAGTTGATCCACAGACCACATAATCTTCTAGAGGTTCCGCTAATTGATTTTCCCTTGCACGGGAAAACCTTCTATACATGGCATTTCCTTTTATTTTAGTATTGGACCTATTAATAAATTAAAATATGATGCAATTCGAGAACAGGAAATAAGTGGTAGTCGCGATTCGTTTCTTTTTCATGAATATGGATATGTTATGCAAATTTGTAATTACTAGCTTAATTAATGAAGAAAAATCTAGAACAGAAAGACACTTCTGTTCAGAGACCTTCCTATGCGGCGTCTAGACTATTCTATTATCTATGTAGGCTCGAGCTGGGCCGTCAATGAGTTTTACGAATCCGGTTTGTAAACGACGTCTGAGTGACCAACTTTTGTCTTAGCGAGCATCTCGTACGATATAGAGTGGCACTTTAATACCTAAACCGTGGAAAAACTTGAGGGAGAAAAAGCCTCCTTATTTGTGTGGAAATTTGGACAATTTTCCTTTGAAGGGTGTTAAATACGCAGTTAGAGAAAGGTGTAAGTTGTGCTGTGAGAAGATAAGTATGGCGTTTACATTATCGTGAAGGCTATAACTGGACAATGTTTACCCTATTTTCGCGTACATTAAGAATATATTAATATGTTTTTGTTAAGAGCTGTTTTTGTTTTTTTATGAACTTTAGCCAACTGGCAGCTGTTTACAGAAGATTGAATATTTTTTTTGTGTACGAGAGACCGGGCGGTAACGTAGCTTAGGAACCTATTATCTTTATCTATAAAACATATTTTGCTAATTTATGATGATTAATCGTGACTTTATTTGCCTTAATGTACGTCTGAGTACCACATTTTCCACTGTCACCATAGCAGGCGTTACCCCGACGAATTCTAGGCCAATTAGATATCATAAAAAATATTATTATTATCTGTACAGTCTACAGCACATCACCCTTTACATTTTAGTTGCAAAGTCGCCCGGAACGCGACTGAGTAGAGACCACGGATGTAAAGGTTGATTTACTGTCAACTGTTCATTGTGAGTTTGTGTCTGTAAGTTTATGAAGCGTTACGTCCGCGGTTTCATACGAACAAACTGTCCATTGATACAAGTACAAATTTATGCGATAAATGCAGAAATTTCCATGAATGACAATTTGTAAGGTGCTTAAACTATTTAACACATTTGGATAAAATCGGCATACAGATAGACTATACCTAAAATCAATCGTAAAATCAAGAGTCGGCGGAGTAAAGCACATTAGGAAAAAATTCAAATTTTTCAGGCAGTGATAAATACCTTCATACTCTACCTCATCATCAGCCATTTGGCGCCCGCTGCAGGACATAGGCCTGCTTCGTGGTTTTCATAACCATCAGGGGTTTTGCCATAATCGCCACGCATGACAAGCGGGTTAGCGACCGCGGTATGCGGTTGGAATCTCAGCAAGACGCTGCTGCCCGTCTCCTGGTAATTGATTTCCTTAGTCGCCTTCTACGACATCCACGGAAGGAAATGGAGTGACGCTATTCTTAATCCGGCGCCAGACGGAACAAAACGACTCTGCTGTGCTGCTGTCACGAAACAACGAATTGAACATACTTACATGTTTTTTTTTTTACAAAAATAGACAAACTGCTATTTTAATTGAGTTCTTATGTTGTATAGAACAATAATCTAATGACTATTTGACTTAATGTGCTTTAGTCCACTGACTCTAAAAAAATAAGGTACGTTTATAAGAATCTCACAAAAATGAAGTTGGGGACACAGCTAGTTCTGAAAAAATCTTGAAAGACTGGTAACTTAATTCGATTTTATGGTACTCAATCAAACGCGTCTATTGACCAACTAATTAAGGCCCTAAAACAAAACAACCGAACTCGAATGCAATAAATCAATCTAGCAAAGACAATCACGGAATGCTACTCGTTAACCGGCGCGCACTTGAAAGAAAAATCACTAAAGAATGTTGCCGGCGTACACTCAACCCAAATATGTCCAATAGGCGATAAAGCCCACCTACGTTACCCTAAAATCACCACCTCGATTTTACCCTCACTATAGACCTTAGATCCAAAGAAATAAGGCTGAAAATCACTCGATTCTAGGCGGATAAGGTGGCATTTCTTCAGCCAAATCATGACTACTTTCCAACGTGTCAATAAGAGCTTTCGCTATCGATTGGGAGAAGTGTTGTTTGTTTGAACGGTTTTTTTTCTTTCTGAGACTTGGAAATGTCTGTCATTAAGGGCCATTAAAGTTTCAGGGCCTTCGTTATAAAAAAATCTAGCAGAAGTTGCGAACTAAAACTCTACCGTATTCACAGAGCCGTGCAATTTAAAATGTGTCAATAATTTTGTTTGTCAATACGTGGTTCTTATATTTAGCAAATAAATATTGAATAAGCCTATTATAGGTTTCCTCTAGGGCCCTAATCATACTATAAAATCATAAGTATGATTGTAAGTATGACAAGTTGGTACGTAGGCCCATGCATAGGCGTAGATGTATTATATTTCTATGTAGGTATTCCGTTTATTTTTTCTTGACATGAACGCCTTAAGCGTGTAATTTTTCAAGCCCTGAATGTCTTAGCTATCAGGCAGGATGTCATAAATTTGTACAGAGGTAGGAACTCCATCGGGAATCTAACCCACGCCCTCTATTTTGGTAGTCAAGCATGTAACCCCTTGACGAACAAGCTCAGCAACATTGTAACATTAATTATATTTCTCATTCATTAAACGAAACCGGCGCCGGCGTGCGCGCATGCAGCGATTGGTAAATGTTGATAGAGCAAAAGAGGTTTGTTGCGGATTGTGGTAGGTGGCAAACCTCGGTCTCTGCTTGAACCCCCGCCCCCGGAATGTAGGCGTGAGTTTATGTTTTGCTTTTAATTGGAAACTAGAAATATTGTAAACCGCTACGGCTAGAAAAATCGTGCACCGGAAAGGTAAGAGAAAACGAATAAAACATGTTTTATTATGGAACTAATTGTTTCGAATGTACTAAATAATAAAAAGTATTTTTTTAGCTATAGCAAGTGTACAGCGTATAGAAAGTGTGCTTCGCAAAAGAGACTAGTTTAAAAAATATTAGTATAAATATTACCTGTTTTATAATTAAAATATTAAAAACCAAGAAATCCCACTGACAGACGCTGTCACGCCCGCGAGACTCGTGAACTTTTTTTTTCTTAAGTAGAGACTTGACAGACACACATAATGTATTATTATGCTGGCACTTGCAAAGGCGTAATTTGACAGAGGCGTGTCAAATTGGTGTTCCTCCAAATTGATTAACACTGTCTATGTCTAGATTGTGTCAGCGTTAATTTAGCTTTTATTGTGTGCAAAATAGGCTTCGATTTTGAATTGACGGTAATTAAAGCTTTGAAATTTAACTAAATAGAATAGATTGTAAATATTAATACACAAATTCAATTAAATATTTTATTAACCACAAAAAGTATTAACCTACTCATTTGTCTTGGAGGCGGTAAAAATTTAGGACATTTTATCAATGTACAAAGTCTTTAAAAATTTTGAAATAATTTATTACTTTCTGTTAAAGAGTAGCTAAGTCATTATGAAAGCATACGAGTAATTATTTCGAAAAAAACACTCGATCAGTCAAGCAACTCATCCAGATTTAAACGGCTCTTTGAAAAGCAAAACATTTTGGCTTACTGGACAAAAAAACTACCACAGAATCACACTTCGATCTGACGATAAGTTATACGTATGCAATTAGGAAGAACTAAATCAATCCATAAGTCTACTCTCGTCCACTGCTGATCATAAGCCTCGCCCAAAGCATGCCGCTTAGACTTTGATTTTTGATGATGTTCTAGATGAATTAATTAATATGGATTTAATCAAGCCATTGTTATACATAAAAGAATGTCTTACAGCTTTATTTAGAAATCGAATGCTATTGTAGTTAACGATTCCCCTATAAAATAAGTCTTATTAATAAAATTAGATTCCTTAAAACACTCTTAAGATGGAGTTAAAGCCGGTTTATGGCAAGATTTCCTCTTATAAATCTGCTTTAACTCTGTCTTAAGAGTTTTTTAGTGAAATCGACTGTATTATAAACGTAAGACCGTTATTTTATAGGACATTCGTTAATTACAGTAGCATTCGTTTTCTACATGCTAATTGTATTATTTTACATTGTACTAGCTGACTCGGCAAACGTTGTTTTGCCATGTTAATTAGCCTTCAACCTATTCTCAGACCCACCAAATATACATAAAAGAAAATCATAAAACTCTGTGAAGCAGTTCGATAACAAACACTGTGACACGAGATTTTTATATATTAGATTCGTCTTTAAATTTAAGATTGAATGAAACTGAACTAAATGGGTGTTAATCAAATAATAAAATACTCTTTCAAATTGAATCAAATTGAAACAGAAGCGGTGGTAGCCTAGTGGGTAGAACATTGGACTCGGAAGCGGGAGACCGAGGTTCGATTCTTAGTTCGGGCATGTACCTATGACTTTGTGAGGAAACCTGAGTGGCTGAGCTATTTACATACCTCAGCGCTTGAAATCGCCTTTCCGCGGTGGGCACGCGTGGCGATTAAGCCCATACTCTCTCTCTTTCTGGGAGAAGGCCTGTGCATTACAGTGGGACGTATATAGGCTGCTTATGCGAATCAAATTTACATAGAATTTTCATATTACATATAATTTTCTGGAAAACTACATTTAAAGTTCATTAAAGATTTTGCTTGTCCCATACGCCTTAAAATTTAGTACTAACTACTAGTAAAATTTATACTTTATTGCAGACATACATAAAACACAACATTTACAGAAAAATTAAAAAGTATTAGTCTTAATATTTCAACGGCAGCCCAGTCCTTCTGTGGCCATTCGGTCCGTGTTTATAGCCTTTAATTGACATTTAAATCGACTACATGCCCGAAGTTCACACTTGAGCATTTTCGATGAAAAAATCGAGAGCGCCCAGTAGAGGCAGGCCGGCGGATGAAGGTAAGTGTATGAACCGGTGGCTGCCAGAGAATGGGCGGGCGCGGCGGTGATTTGATTTGATCTGAAAGTTATTTATTGCACAACATAGGTTAGCTTAGTACTAATAAGTATTTATCTAACCTTTGGTGATGCGGATATGGAAGGAGATCTATTGGAAGAATTGTTAAGACTGTTGGAATGAAAGATATTTTATTAATAAAGTACGTTTCTTTTCAGGTTTCAAATTTTTTTCAACATTAAATAGCATGTCCATGACTTCCATCTACTACTCCGTTATGTTACGAGAGAGTTTTCATACAAAAAAAAACAAAGATTGGTCTACCTATCTGTTGACTGCACGATGAATTTTTATAATACCTTAACCAAAATAAACATGACAATTTTACTACTTGAAATAATAATTTTCCTAACCTATTATAGATACAAAAGATAAATATTAAATATAGAAATCATAAAGAATTAATAAAAAACCGATAAATCACAACGTTTGGGCCAAACTAGGTTACCTCGTTGCATAGTTTGCCCCGATGGCATTAAGTTTGCCTAACAAATAATCGGCAAGGTACCCCTGCAGGGACTGGCCGTTTATAGAAAGGAGTGGAAAGCTAAGCGGGGAGGCACATCACACATGTGTGCACCATTATTGGACACATTTGCCCAGTAATGAGACACAAAATCGGCTGTTAGAAAAAATCGTGATTAGACCCATTAAATGTATAACTAAACACTTTGTTCAGCGAAATCGCCGCGTTCGTGGCACTCACGGAAGCCGGGTGTAGTCCACACCGCTCTCAACACACTGACCCACATCTTTTCCCATACGAGTAGTATTTATTTATCCGTATTTACGCATGCGTCGTCGGTCGCGCCGCCGATTAGTAGTCTACGGACCTGTCAACGGATGAATTTGGGAGGGATCAGGTGGCCTGAATAGGGAATCGGATATGGAGGTTTCTTGGTCATTGTAGGCACCAATACCTATCTACTAGCTGATCAACACCACTAAAGTCATATTTAAACCCTTCAAAGGTATAGATAGATAGTTGTACTCCCTCACCAGCAATTTTTTTCATAGCTATTATGTACCCAATGACGCCAATTAAAAAATCCGGCTAAGTGCAAGTCGGACTTGCGCACGAAGGATCCGTACCATTATTTATACAACATTAGACACAAAGATCGAGAGAAAACGGCAAAAAATCACGTTTGTTGTATGGAAGCCCCCCTTAAATGCTAAATTCAATTTCCATAACTAGAGAAGTTTCGGATACCTATGTACAATCTGGCACATTGCTAGGCTCACCGTTGTGAAAGTGGAGTATTTTGAGGCAAAATTATTATTAAAGGCTATAAATAAAACGGATGAAAGTTTGAAGAGCCGCCTGTCACGATCGCAATTATGGAAGGCGGGCGTGGCATCGAGACGTTTTGCATGAATCATATCTTCTTCATTTGCGAAAGCATTCCTTGTTTGAGCACCTTCGGCAACTTCCGATCATAATAAAATTCTTCTTTCAAGAGCTGTTAAGTGACTGTTTTAAGCATTTATGTATCATGTCAATTACAAAATAAAGCTTTTGTTTGTATCACAATAAATCTAAATTAATAATAATAACTTAAATACAACTCAATCGCTTGTCTTGGTCTCAAGCAATAGATTAAAAAATGTTAAAATGTGATTGTATGATATTTTTCAAAACTGTCATTCGCATGTTTTAGGGTTCCATACCCAAAGGGTAACTAACCCTATAACTAAGACGTCGCTGTCCGTCCGTCTGTCCGTCTGTTCATCTGTTACCAGGCTGAATCCCATTAACCGGGATAGTTAGACACTTGAAATTTTCACAGATTATGTATTTCTGTTGCTGCTATAACAACAAACCATACTAAAAACATAATAAAATAAATATTTAAGGGGGCTGCCACACAACAAACGTGATTTTTTTGCCGTTTTTGCACGATATTATTAACGGCAACAGGTAGACGCTTGAAATACTGAAATTTTATATAGGATAATGGTACGGAACCCTTTATGCGCAAGTCCGACCCGCCAGTTTTTTAATAACTAATTGTGTTCGGTCGGTATTGCAGGCTTGCATGGAGGTCCAGTGAAGCTTTCCCTTTAGGCAGGTAATAAACCTCTTTGGTCTCTCGGAACTTTTTTCTTCTTGTTCGAATTTTCCGCGTGCTTTTATTTTTTCTCACCCGAAAATTTTCTCGCATCCGTTCGTTTGTTTATCTCGTACGGAATTTCAGTTTATTTTCATTCCGTTTGGCCTTATCTTCTAACATTTTGCTCACATTTACATATTTAAGGTCTATCCAGATGACATCGTTTGCAAGATTAAAGTGCACGTATGTAAAGGTTGATGTGCTGTCGACTATACGGTAACGAATATTTTAATTTGTATTGTTGCGCCCACACATCTGCTACCCCACAGGTCATTGTATGTATTTTTTGCAAATTTTACGTCACACATTTCCACCGTTTTCCTGAGTCCTCACGCGCCGGTCAATTGGATGAGTTTTTGTAATATTTAACAAACTAGCCAGTTCTCCCTACTATGTGCAACTGTAGGCATGGGCTGCAGCGATCCGACAAAAGGAGCGCTATAAAGATACTTTTCTGTGCATCGTAGCCGGTCGAACATCCCGTTCAAGTAGCTCAATCGTGGCGTTTACGATTCGAGTACCATTATTTTCCAAGAGTGAACACAATGCAGAAATTAAAAACAAATGCTTAAATAACTTCCACATAACTCCATCACTGGTAATGCTGCTGTAAATTAGGAAACTTGGATAATTGTACAAATCAATTGTACTGATAAAAAATCATCATCATCATCATCAGCCCTTTGACGCCCACTGCAGGACATAGGCCTCCCTCATGGTTTTCATAACCATGAGGGATTTTGCCATAATCGCCACGCTTGGCAGGCGAGTTGGCGATCGCAGTATGCGGTTGGAATCTCAGGAAGACGCTGCTGCCCGTCTCCTGGTCATTTATTGCCTTAGTCGCCTTCTACGACATCCACGGGAGGAAATGGAGTGACGCTATTCTTAATCCGGCGCCACACGGAGTGATAAAAATATTTTACTTTAATTCTCTTGTCTTGACTTTGGTTTTTCTACGAATAAAGCTCGGTATTAACAGAGCGCTCCTGGCTCCTCTGAGACCGCTCCTGTCAAGTTACTGTTTTGTTTCGAACAGCATATTGAAATAGGTACTCAATAGTGATCCCAGATGTAATTTAAGTACTTTATTAATACGGTCGTGAAACGTCGCATGAAAGATAAGACAGCAACAATTATTTCCATGTTTCTTTGATAAGAAGTGATGCGAAAAACATAAATAGATAGGTAGATAGAATATTCTTTATTGTATGTACACCAGGGACATATTGATACAGAATAACTAGAATAAGGCCAGGCCGTGAAAAGTGACAAATATAATACGTACATACATACATATATAAACAAACTCACGCCTGTATCAACTGTAGAGAGGCAGTGACCAGGGACTGCCACTTGCCACGATCCTGACAGATCACTTTCGCTTCCTCAACATTCCTCAGTTGTTGCATGCACGGCCGCCGGTTTCGGTTACTTTTTACCTTGCCCTTCGCTAATAATATAATAATGGTTTGTTTTTACAATCTCAAATTTTCAACTGATGTGGCTAGAAGAAGTAGGGTGCAAGTAACCAATTTAATGCTTAATTAAAGTTCTGTGTGGCGCCGGATTAAGAATAGCTACACTCCATTTCCTTCCGTGGATGTTGTAGAAGGCGACTGAGGAAATCAATTACCAGGAGACGGGCAGCAGGGTCTTCCTGAGATTCCAATCGCATACTGCGATCGCCAACCCGCCTGCCAAGCGTGGCGATTATGGCGAAACCTGGTTATGAAAACCACGAAGGAGGCCTATGTCCTGCAGTGGGCGTCAAATGGCTGATGATGATGATGATGAAATTTCTAGAAAAGTTTGTATAGGTACAAACAGGTTGCTATCAAGAGAAAAAATGCGTATTCATCACCTACCTGCTAGAGATTCGAGATAACCAGTTTTTACGTCTAGTCTCGTAGGATATCTGCCTATAAAATAATTCAGTTACTTACTTTCTCTTAGAAAATTGTACCGAAATAAATTATTTATGTTAGCGATTAAGTGGCAGACTGTTATTACAATGTTATACTTACTTTAAAATATTTACACTGTATCAGTCGAGTGAGTTTAACTGATGTATTTTCAATGCAAATCAATCCCTTTAGTTAAAGATGCTCTCATTAAAATTCACAGATAATTAAAATTATTGATTTTCTTCCGATTTGTATGTTGATCATGGATTTATATGCGTCATGGTGTGAATGTTAGTAGCTCGATGTTTATGGGTCGCCTTAAGTTATAGCAAGATTCTGGTACAACTGTACGTTTGCATTAAATTTTATTTTATTTATCAGGCACACAAAACAGACATTAGCAGTATATTTTAAAAATAAGATGATTAGAAGTAACATCTAGACTATTTTCCAAAATATGTGTACGCAGCATGATCATTAATTTACGAAACCTAACTGAGACGAGTAACTTAGACTATGCCGGCGTTATTTTGCAAAAACACGACTACCCAAAACACTCCACAAACGCAGCACAGTCTATGGTAATGTATTTCCCTTTACCTCAGACCATCCATAACGCGCCTATGGAGCGCATCAGGGAACCGTGTTCCCATCAACAACACCATACATTTTGTTATAACATTAAATCAGGGTTTGATAAAAAGAAGGAGGAGGTTATTGTTTTCCCGGGCCAGTTAAGCTTTTCCTAAATTTTAACTTCAACAGTCCTATACGCGGGTAATTAACATAATATTATTAGCTTAATTCCGGCTACATTTACTTGATTTTTATTGGAAGTGTCCGACTCTGATTCGTAGAGCTTTATGATGGTGAGTAGAGACGGAGCCGGACTAGTAATGTATACGGCTTTTTTTATGTACCTACCCTATATACATCCCACTGCAAGGCAAAGGCTTTCTCTCAGACAGAGAGAGAGAGAAGTGTTAATATAGTACGTATAGTGCTTATATGTAACTTTTAGTTCAATTAATATATTATTTTGGTTCATGTTCCCGACTCATCGTTGGCGCAAAATGTTTTCTTTACAGATGTTTGTTTCAGACACCGCAATGTATTTCAGAATCGTCTAAGTAAAACTTAAGATCATAAAATGAGGTGCCGCCGACCGGTATACGTTTAAGGAGAGAGCAAATTAGAAACGGAAACCTTGTAACTTGCACCGTGTATCCCGTTCAAATGTATAATTTTCATTATACTCGGAATAAACGTCGATTAGAGCAACTCTACCAGTTATTATCGCAGCTATTTGTGAATTTAACAGGACACCATATTTGTTATTATATTTATATTCCTTTTCTATTATCTAGCATAGATCGAATCTAGTGGCGTTGTTAGCGAATTACATTGCTGCAACAAATTATGAAACCGAAAAATCTTGTCGGAAATAGAACCAAAGCTAGGCAAGTTTTCTGCCCATTATCTACTACCGCATTAATATTGTAATAACCCAATCATCATCATCATCAGCCACTTGACGCCCACTGCAGGACATAGGCCTCCCTCATGGTTTTTATAACCATGAGGGGTTTTGCCATAATCGCCACGCTTGGCAGGCGGGTCGGCGATAGCAGTATGCGGTTGGAATCTCAGGAAGACGCTGCTGCCCGTCTCTTGGTAATTTATTTCCTTAGTCGCCTTCTACGACATCCACGGAAGGAAATGGAGTAACGCTATTCTTAATCCGGCGCCACACGGTTAATCCCCCATATCCCCAATATCCCATTTTTATTTTTAACTAGCTAAATTCTGGAATTTAGCCAGTGAATTGGTTCGCTCCAATCAATCTTGTCAACTGACTCTACATTGAGATCTTAAAGCAGCAACATCAACAGTATCTAACAGGCTTTTTAGGGTTCCGTACCCGAAGGGTGCCAAACGGGACCCTATTACTAAGACTTCACTGTCCGTCTGTCTCTCTGTCTGTCTGTCACCAGGCTGTAAACCGTGAAACTTGTGACAGAACAAAACAGATGACGTATTTCTGTTGCCGCTATAACAACAAATATTAAAAACAGAATAAATAAATATTTAAGGGGGGCTCCCAAGACAACAAATGTAATTTTTTGCCGTTTTTTTCTCGATATTAATAACGGCAACAGATAAACACTTCACATATTCACAGACTATTTAGTTCTATATTCGCTTCAAAAAGAAATAATTAAATTAAAATAAAATAAATAGGTATTATATAACAAACGTGATTTTTGCCGTTTTTTCTCGATCTTTGTGTCTAATGTTGTATAGATAATGGTACGGATCCTTCGTGCGAGAGTCTAACCGTTTTTTTTTTAAATTACTCTTCTGTTTACTGTCAATAACATATTACGATTCGGGAAGGCTACAAGTATACATCGCTTTACTCGACGTTGGTTTTGATCAGCTGGGTTAGGCTACAGGCGTAGTCCCGGCTGATGTCTACGCCCAAAATCTTATATCTCTTTCTAGCCTAGTATCCCTTAGAAACATGCAAATAGAATCAAATAGGACCTTCCGCTATGTCTGCTTTTCTACAATGAAATAGTGAAATGATCGGAAAAGCGAGTAGACATTAGTAGATAATGAAGAAAGCCATGTATAAACGTTTTTACTTTCCACATCCACTGTACATAGTGATAGCCTGGCTAAGCACATCAACCTACACTGCTTGTTTGTTTTAATTTCTAACTACAAATAACCCAACGCTTTCAGCAAACGATATCGCATGTGGTAGCCTTAGTGTAGAACTACATTGTGAACAGCCATAGCTCATAAAAAAGTGACTTTTGTTGAAACTGCTAGTAGGTACAACGATTAACTTGATGAAACTCTCTTTTGAAGTGTTTGTTAGAACAACGGCGTTAATTGCCTGACTGTTTAGGTTCGAGTTTCACATAGCTAATTGGGTCCTAGCTTGGATATTGTCTGTATAAGAGGCGTGTCGATTTATTCTATTTGGAAACTTTACAATGTTCCAAATCTCTAAATCACTAGTTGTGTATGTAGTTACTCAGTTCTACACCTTAGATCTGCTTAAAATTCAAGGGCTCAGACAAAATAACTAATGAATGTACTTTATTTAATTAAAGTTTTTCACAAATTGACGAAAAATAATAAAAAATCCTTCAATTCAGTACTCTCTCTTGTCCATAGGCGCCTTTGCTCCGAAAACTGATTGTATTTTGTATTTGTATTGTATTTGGATGTTTGTTACTCAATCACGCAATAACGGCTGAACGGATTTAGATGAAATTTGGTATGGAGATAGTTTGAGTCCGAAGGATACCATGTGGACGAAGTCGCGGGCAAAAGCTAGTTTATAATATTAGTAGGATTTATAAAATTAATAATTAAATGAATTTGCTTTCCTTACAAAATGTCCCTTGTTTCGGAATGTCTGTCGACAAAGGCCTCCAGCTCTTTCCATTCTTTGCTGTCCAGTACCACGCCTCTCCAATATGGTCCTGTCGTGTATTAAATTTCGTCCTCCCATCGTTTATGTGGCCACCTTCGCCTCTTTTGCCATCTCTTGGTGGGTGACGATTTGGCTCCAATTTCCTTGGCTGTTTTTGAGCATCTGTCCGATCCATCTCCACTTTTGCGAGTCGATTCTGTGGAGTATGTCTTTTACTTTAATCTTACTTCGAGTATTTTCGTTTCTAACCCGGTCACTCTTTCTTATGCCAATCATGCTTCTCTCTATTGCTCTTTAAGTCGTAGCTAGCTTGTTTCTATGTGCAAATGTTAAGACCCACGTCTCGCATCCTATATGAGGGAAGGGAGAACACACATATCAAATACTTTCCGATTGACTGCCATTCCAAAATCTTTAGTCTTCATTATTTATTTCAGCTACCAGTACTTTCGCCATGCATTCACTATTCTTTTGTTAATTTTCTTCGATATAAGATCATTTAATTATGTTATTTGGCCTGAATAAGTGTATTTTTCTACGTACTGCAAGAATTCACCATCAACAATGATAAATGTTTGTTCGCTGTTGGTCACAACTTTAGTTTTATTTATATTCATTTGTAGGCCCGCTTTTTTACTTTAAATAACATAAGCATAAGCAGCCTATATACGTCCCACTGTAGGGAACAGGCCTTCTCTCAGAGAAGCCCATACCTTAATCACCACACGTGCCCTACAAGCGCTGGGGTATGTAAATAGCTCGGACACTCAAGTTTCCTCACGATGTTTTTCCTTCACCGTTAGCGAGTGGTATTGCTACTATAACTTCACAAATGTTCATAACTTAGAAAACAAAGACGTAGGTACATGCCCGCACTGAGAATCGAACCTGGGTCTCCCGCTTCCGAGTCCAATGTTCAACCCACTAGGCTACCACCGCTTAAAATAAAAATACTTTAAATAGACAGTTCTTGTATCATGCTTTCTAGTCTTTTAGCATCTTCTTCGAATAAGACAATGTCGTCAGTAAATCTAAGGTGATGGTTTTTCTACCATTTATATTAAGGCCTATAGTTTATGCAACGAAAAGTATTTTCCAATACTGCAGAAAAATGTTTTGGTGAAATAGGGTCCCCTGTCTTACACCTCTCTTTATAGGGGACTCATCACCTAGAGTTTCTTTGGCTGAAAGTTTGTATATCCGTACCCTCAGCGTACGGCTATTCACACATTAAAGATACACGTCATTGCGATATTATATTTGACCAGAAGAGGAAGTCCTCTTCTTCCAAATTGGTACGTCCTGTGGACGACGGCACTTACGAAATTAAGACTTATGTTATTGCGATAAGAACTAATATATTGCACTGAGTACAAATGAATAGGTATTTGAATGAAACTTTTATGTCCTTCGTTAGTTCATAGTAAAGTTAGACAGATTTCATAGAATACACTCTAAGAATGCGATTTCATTTCCTCATGTAAACGCCATAGCTATTTTACACCTTATCAATTTGATATTTTATTGATGCTCTGTCGCATCGTTAAAAATAAAATATGGCTAGGTATTTTATAGAAAACACCTCCTTTTACTGATTGATCGTTTGGAGAAAATGCAGTTTCCATGGTCCAATATTGAATAAACTTACGGTTTTCATAATCGTTAGCGAGTGTTACTATAAGAATAGCCCAAAACATATAAAGCTGACTCGTGCCTGTCGGGTTTTCTGACGAATTTTAAGCACTGATTTCGTAAAACCCACAATATATTATAGATTTTCGGCTAATAGGCGACTTCGAATAGCCACGTGAAATCGCAGCATAAGGAAAGTCCGAATGCCTTTACCTCAGGTAAAGGTCTATTTTCTTAATATATTTTGCCATAGTTTTTCGTAGGTGCTTGTTTGTACGGTCAACGCGGCATTGCCAACACTGGCCTAACATCTCCTAATAAGCCAAGGAGGTTGGAATGCCAGGAAAGTGTGCGAAGTGAGACGTGATCCGCTTACTCCGAGGAACTGTCACAAAAACGCACCGACTTAGGATTCCTGGCGCGCACCAATTTACTTTTAGATTCGCAACTCTGTCGGACTGTAGATTTTGTGGTGGAATTGTAAAGAACAACTGAGTTGAGCTTCGGTCACACACAGCAACTAATCGCTGCGAGTGCACTCGCCGCGAATAATAGTCGCAACGACAATTCGCTGCCTGCCTTACACATACAGCGAGTTGTACACGAAAATTTCGACATTGACTGCGCATTCGCAGCGAGTGAAATTTAACATGCTCGGTTCTAGTCGCGGCGACTTCAACTCGCGGCGAGTGAATCTATTCGCAGCGAATAGCCTGTCATACACAGCGACTACTCGCGGCGAGTAGGCATTCGCAGCGATTAGTCGCTTCATGTGACCGAAGCTTTAAGTACTGCCGAAGAACTTTGTAACGTAGAGGCGGCTTATATACATACATGGTGTGATAAAATTCCCGTATCTATTCAAAACTAAAAAAAAACATTTGTTTAATACTAGTTAGTTATTGTTAATTCTTAAGTAAGAACAAAATTGCATTAATAATGTACCTGGTTGTTCAATAATTAAGAAGTTGATCTTTTAACAACAACAGCGAACGAACAACTTATTACTAAGGGAATAACGTCATAATCGCAAAAAAATAATGCTGTTTCATACATTTTGATGCTTAAATATGAAGTGAGCTATGGTCACTTCTCACCGCTCCTAACACGTCCAGCCCTGAGTATGCAAATTGCACCGTGCATAGCAAACAATAAGCTCACACGCGCACGCGCCTCGCTCCACTGACCAACATGGGCAGATAGGAGAGAGAGACTAATCGGTGAAAACTAAGAGATAAAAGTAAAATCACTCTCCATTGCACGTAGGAATGCTCTCACTTTGTTGGCGAGTTGATGATGTAAGTGATAAACATGCTCTTTTTTGTTATAAAGTTGCCTGAAACGTACAGCCGACAGCCCATCAACCCTGTCACAAGAGTACGGCCGAATTTGCATAAAAAATGTGGAGGTTCATCTGCTATTACTTCTGAGATTGCTCTTGAGTTCCTATTTCAAAATTATGTTAGAAACAAAAAAAGAGCAACTTGGCAGCGTACTCCGGAGCGATCTCAGAGGTAAGAGCGCACACTCCAGTTCACATCTCTATATTAAATTTGTGATTCTCAGCTGCAATGCCTACCTCTCGATACGAGGAAAAACCGTGAGGAAACATGAATGCAAAGAGTCTTCACATACCCTACCTACTGGTCCCTTCAAATCGACTATATAAAGTCTATTTTCTCGTAAAACGCTCAATATGGTGTCAGGTATATTAAAAAATAATTGCAATTAAATGAAGATTTTATGGAAACTTCAAAGACAAAGAAGATCACTTTCTAGCCGGCGTTGTCTACCGTGTCCTACTGAACATCACTTTTTACAAATTAATTTTGATGAGTTACATTTCGTACGCTTTGTGGTTACTGTGTCAACATATACTCGTTTTGAGTTCTTATTTCAAATGCGTAGAGTTAACTTTATATTGACAGAGGTTAGCAGAGAGTAACCCTTCCATCTTCACACGTATGCACTCTTATTTATTCAGTTGTAGCTGAATTTACTACAAGAATGTAACAAAGTTTGATTTGATGTCGATTTGAAGAACAGTCTTTCTACTAGTATCACAGGTCGGGAGGAGCACAACAGAATATCATAACTTCTCCTAATTGGTTGCAGTTATAGTTCAGAATTGGAAACGAAATGAGAAGAACTCTATGTAGAGTAACACAAAAAACGAAGAAACTAAAGACTGGCCGATAAGTATTTTATTATTTTTGTATTACAATTCATATCATTATTTTTATATAACTATTTTTTTACCTTTCCATCACAAGAATGTCTGAAAGAAAATCGCTGTTAGCAATAACCATTGTACTTTTTTTCATTGCAACTGTTATTTATGTGTTTTGTTTCTTTTGTGCAATAAAGAATATTCTTATCTTATCTTATATTAGATGAACAGTTCATCGTCCGTGCGTTGATAAAACGAAAGAGATTTGTCAAGATGGTGGCAAATGGCAAACCTTGATCTTTACCTACTCCTCCGGGTTACAGGCGTGCGTGAGTTCATATACGTACCTACGTGTTCGCTATCAACATAGTTATTTGTAGTATACACATAATGCACTCTACTCCGTGACCTAACGGGCGACTTTGAAACAATCTTTAAGTACTGCTGTACGAGTATTTCAACTATTCAATTGAGTTGAATAATTGAAATAATGAAAATTCTAATTATACATACAAAATTGTAGTTGGCATTGACTTGAACAAACAAAACAACATGCGCCATGTCCGCCTGAAGTTATCTTTAAAATTGTAATTAGCTTATGTAGCTGAACAAATAACAAACCACATCATGCTTCACGTCTGCCTAAAGCTCCGCAGTAGCTAGCCGGCAGGATCCTCTGGGCCCTATTGCATAAAGGTGATAATCACACTTATTTGTCAAAAACTGACTTATTTCTCAGATTATTAGGCAAAGCTCTTTGCACTAAGTGTCGCATTTGCTACTTATTTGTCAAAATCTGACTCATTCATCGGATTACTACTAAGCGAACTCCTTTGCACTAAGTGTCATGATTGCTGGACAATTGACAATCCAACTTTTATAAAACTGTCTTATTTATGGGCTTGTTAAACAAATCCCTTTGTACTAAGTGTCATAGTTGCTCGACAACTGACAAATCTCAATAAATAATGTTGTCATTTTTATGCCTCAGGACTCAGGGGGCCTTACAGGAATCACCTAGCACGATCGAAAAATGTACGCTGGGAGCTATATTTCAACTTATGCTTTCGACACAAAATAAGAAAAACGTATCCCAAAAGCACTCCTTTGCCTCTCAGTTCCTTGACATTTCATAAATCCTAACAACTTCTTGTCTAATGCCTATCAGCTGTTTTCGCCCATAACTAACAGGTATTTTATTCAGTCTACCACAAACGCTATTTAAATTATTGGATTATTCCATCAAGAGCACGTTTGTTTGCTAATTTAATAGGATGAAAGTGTCCATCGGAATTATGAATTGAAATTACTTTGGCCTCCCGCTTACATTCATCTCCTGATACTGCTCCTTGCACGCCAGCTGTTTCTAATTTAACTTTTGTATAGCAAACCGCATTAAAAATATTTTAGGGAAACAAAGTCTAATATCGTATCTAATATATTTTTTTTATGCCAAAGTCAATTGCAACGTAATGATAAGGCGCAGATGTAAAAATTGTTGAACTCTCGCAATTGAGAGATTTGAGACAAGTATACCAATTGAACTAGATTAGAATTACGTCGGCGGTGTCTCGTACACAAACAATCTCTTAATCTACTGTTAACAGGTGACAATTGACCAAAGTGCATACAAAAAAACAACTGACAACTGTTAACAGCAGATTAACAGATTGTTATTAGTGAACGAGAAATCGAAGGTAAGGATCGTATAGTGTAACTAAGGTATTTACTTGTCCACTTCTCTGCGCAGTCTTGCTGCGTCGGAACGGAAGTAATGTAAACATAGCACAGAGTTGAAGGATCGGCCACAAAGTGAAAGTTTAACTAGTAAATTTTTCACACGCTTCACAATTATCTTTTAACTTCTCATAAATATTATGCATATTTGATGAAAAATATTATTGACTACACACATTTCCTACGTTTTCTTGTAGTAAGTTATGTATACAAAGGCCGTATTAATAAAACGGTATATAAAGGCCATATAAGTATTACGGCACATTTCAAGATGCTTTTCGAAATAAAACAGCAATATGACAGCGCACTCGAGAGCGATCTCACAGGTAAGAGCGCTTTATTAATAATGATTGAATCTTTTGGTGATTATACTCTCCCACAGAACTGGTTCAAAACTTAGGTAACCAACAAATACTCTAACATTCAATAATTTAAACGAGATTACATTCTGTCAATTATTATTATTATTTATGTTTCTGTGAAATAAATAATGACTTACATTCGTCTAATCGACTTCGATATTCTACTGATAGACTTTAACTGTCAATTCATGCATTCAATTTGGCACTAGTATCTTATGAAAGGGTCTACGCAAGGTGTTGATTAATCTGTTGAACTTTCAATCTAAGCAGGTAAAACCCAATTAACTTACCTGCAGAAAATTGAATGAGAGCTGAGAGTGATAATTCAACAGACCCATCAGGTTTTGCCGACTGTACCTTAATTAATGGAGTTGCTAAATAACTGCTTCAAAGTAAATCACTTCACAATTTGGCGGTTCAAAATATTACTTACTTTTTCCTAAACCATGACAAGAGACAAAACGATTTTTTAACAACAAATACCGGCTCGACTTGACGTACCATTGACAATTCATATTATAAGCGTGTAGAGTTGAATTCAAATCGGCAAGATCGGCGGCGGTACCAACTGTTCTTGTTTGTACATTTGACAGCAGGTCAATCCCTACGTAATTATGGCAAAATCCGTACCCGTAATCCCCGGCAACGAAATTAATAAAGTGCACGTGTAAAGCTGCTTAAACGTACGTATTATTACGCCTAAATCAAATGCAATGTCATCAATAATAACAATTTTTTTTAATATCCTGTCTGATTCCTCACTCGTCGTCGACTGGCTCCTAAAACAAATGTAACGATTTTTCTCCTATGCAAAATCAAACTAAACGACTGTGCCGGCTAACTACCATAATATGTACAAAGAGGTATCATCACAGTAACTGGTGTGTGCACGATAATTGTCTTTATTCTATGATACTGACGAGAGAGTAGATGCCCTGATCCAATAAATAACAAGAGTAGCATTTATGACCTCACGTGATTCCAGTTTTTTTTTTTCTCTTAACACAAACTAGGTGAGGAGTCGTAGAAAAGTGGGCTGAAGAAACTAGTTATAACGGCACGAATTTGCTAATACAACAAATTTCTTACTCGTCCGGTTAGCGCACCTGCGGTATCAGCATATTCAGCACAACTATAAAATAATAATAACACGTACGGTCAGCCTCTAATATTAGCAGCAAGTAGCAGTAAACTGTCACACCGCCGATTACTGAAGCATCAACCAATCAGTCAGAAAGATCAGAAAGTAGAATTATTATAACGTATAGATATATTTAAAACTGAATTATAACTATGCATGTGGCCAATTGGCCATATTGTAAGTCAAAATGTAACTAAAATGTAAAAATGCGTGCTAACCTGAAAAAGGGAAATAAAAGGCTATATTATTATATTATATTATTATATTATATTATTATAGAGCTCCAGTCCGAGCTTCCAAAGCAAGGTAACAAATTGCTAGCCAAATTGGCATGCTTAGCGAAGCCGCTTGAAAGTGTTGCATTATTATAATGAAAATGTGCATCTGAACGTTACCCTAATGTGTGGCACGCACAACATGTTACGTTGACGTGTCGCTTCGTTTTTGAGCGGAATTTGGTTGTAGGGTTGAGTTGTAGTGGAGTAAAAGACAGCGAAAAAAACTCCACTCTGACTGACTATATTGGTAAGAGTACTTGCTAATACAATACCTAATATGCAATAAAATATTGTTACAACAGTAGGAAAACACCAGTGTTGCGGCCAGACATACGGACTGCACCCGTTCACGAGCATTACATTCTTTCAAAATTCATTCTCTATACTTTGCTCAACCATTTCACCAACCAGACTCAACTCAATTTTTCCGTTTAGCTTGAGTTTAACCGATAAATCTCTCTCTCTCTCTTTCACCTCAGCTTTATTTGATTGTGATACAGTAAACTTTTCCTTTCATCGACCTTGACTTTGCATCCGTAACGCAAATCCGCGTTCTCGCGTAGCTTCCGGTCTCTTCATGAAATGTCAAAAATGGCAGTCCCGAGATTGTTTCCATGTTAAACTCGTATCAACGACAGCATTCAGTGCGGTAGGCCAGAAATCGTCGCATCTGCCTCTGGTACGATTGGCATTTGCCATTAAAATGCAAATCGGCTTAGAAATATTTTTACTTTCCAGTCTGCGCGTAGTTTAATGGATAGACCTGACCTCCAGTTTGACTCCTACTTAAACAATTTAATTCCCAGCATATTTATGACTGCACTGAAATGCGTGGTAATAAATTACCTGGTATCTATCCGAAACGGAGGAATTCAAGTCGTTATTTTTAGTGTTCCGTACCCAAAGGGTAAGGGACCCTATTACTAAGACTCCGCTGTCCGTCCGCTGTATCTCATGAACCGTGATAGTTAGACAGTTAAAATTTTCACGCATGATATGTTTCTGTTGTCCCTATAACAAAAAATACTAAAAACAGAATAAAATAAATATTTAAGGGGGGTTCCCATACGACAAACGCGATTTTTTTGCCGTTTTTTGCTCGATATTGATAAGGGGAACAGGTAAACGCTTGAAATACTTAAATATTGTATAGATAATGGTACGGAACCCTTCGTGCATGAGTACGACTCGCATTTGGCAGGTTTTTAATTGGATTACTCGACTGCAGCAAACAAAGCAATTCGTCAACCGAAAATATTGACCGACACGAGACCGCACATTTTTTTAGTCACTTAATAAATTAAGGCTTCTAATCTTCTGTAAGCAGACAGACCAACAGAACGAACCCGAACGAAGGCACTCGCCGATCGGCATCGCACACGGCCGAAGGCGAGCTAAGGTCCCTTTTGACAGTCGACAGCAGTTCGACATATAAATCTTTGTTACAAAATGGCCTGTAGTGTAACTGAGTAGAGTGCTCTAAGATAAAGATTACCTCAAAAAATTGCTCTATCTGGAACACGTCATTTAGAATTCGCCAGTTACAACCTTTTTCCCATTTATCGTCAATTACAACGTTTGAATTTTGTCGTTTTCTCCATTTACCAATATTTATTTCTATATTTTACAGCTTTTTTGTTTTGTAGTGGCGTTTATGGATATATAATTCTTACCACCATATTTGTTAATAGAATGGATATTATTCTATTTAGGATAATAATTTACGGAAGGTACAATTGCCATACAAACGTAGTTTTAATTCACAAACAACTTGCTGATATCAACGACACTTTGCCAATATACTTAGAGGACACAAATCAAGGTTTCCTCGTATTTACAACTGAGTATTACAGAATAAAAATGAACTCAGAATTGTCATACACGCTTAAAACACTTCGGAAAGGTCAAAATGGACCCAATACAGTGGACAACTGTCATTCACGTAACTACGTGATAGGAGGGCTGCAGGTCTGGAGATCAATGAACTTATCTTGAGCCGCGTTTTCACGACCTTAGTACAGTCGGACCGAGTGACCGATTTTTGCTACTCGGAACCTACTCGTATCAAGTTCACCGGCCATCTTAGTAAAAAAGTGCCGCTCTGATGAAAACGGCCATTTTTAGTAACTCGGATCGCGCTCTACTCGTCTTAGTTACGATGAAATTGTAAAAACAAAATGGCGCCAATAGTAGGAAAGGAACTCCTGCGTTTCGTAAAGAAAGTGGCAGTGAAATGTTGATGTTTGTAGAGTTTTATCAAGCTGTGGAAGTACTGTGAAATGTATTGCTTCCATTACCGTGATCAAACTATTCTTTCTCTTTTCTTTTTATACCTTTATTGTTGATGTTCGATGATAAACATATTTAATTCGGCTTTTTTTCATAGCAATAGATTTTTGGTCATATTTGGCACGAGGAACGACACTGTTTGCAATGAAACACCTATAAACTGAAGCAAAAATCTGAATTCACTAAAATGTGTGTACACCACCATCCGAGTAGCCTATAGTTTTTAGTTACTAAGATGAGTCACTCTGTCCGAGCTCACAAAGATCGTGAAAACGCGGCTTTATTTTCGCAGTAACGTCCACACTGATTCATTCACTTTCGTTCGTTTTCATTTGCTCGGATGGTCCGTACCCGGCATAATAAAAACGTCTTGCTGAGGCCTATCCGCGCATCTTATTTTACCATGTCCATGAATAATAAAATATCTTCGCCGCCGATCTGAATACACATGTCAACGATATGGGATGGGAAGATATCTGCTTTTATTGTGATCGCTGTAAGTTTAAAGTAGGTGTTGGCTTCGAAGAGTGACACTTCATTCCGAGCATTGCCTAATTATGATGTCGAAGTTTTTTAGTTGAAGTACTGATTTTGAAAGTTCACCCTGAAGGAAATAATGAAAGTGCATTTTTATGCACTATTTGCTTGGCTAGAACCTGCTGAATTAAATAGGTACTGTATTCGATTCCAACAAGTAACGATAACATTATTTCCTAAGGTGCGTAGATATGCGAATATGTTGTAGCAAATTATGGGCGATTCAAACCTAAGCCATAATACAGAAAGATCTCCACCACATCTATCAGCGGACCCAAGACTGGCTCATCACACTCAACGAATCCAAATGCACCGTTTTGCATATTAGAAATAAAACCCAATGTCACCATAAAGCCAAAAGGATTTAGGAGTCAACATCACCTCAAACCTGAAATCTGACACTCGTATATACTGGAAATCACAAAGAAAAAAAACTCCATTCTCTACACCTTACGCAAGGCATTTCCATACATAGACAAAGAACTTTTCCTGAAACTTTACAAAACATACGTTCGACCACTATTAGAATATGCATTTCAGATATGGAACCCCTACTTCCAGAAAGATATTGATTTGCTTGGTAGAGAACAACGAAGAGCTATGAAAATGGTACCCAGCCTTAAAAACCATCCCTATGAATACAGATTGAATGAACCAGAATGATCCGTGTGGCGCCGGATTAAGAATAGCGTCACTCCATTTCATTCCGTGGATGTCGTAGAAGGCGACTAAGGAAATCAATTACCAGGAGACGGGCAGCAGCGTCTTCTTGAGATTCCAACCGCACACTGCGATCGCCAACCCGTCTGCCAAGCGTGGCGATTATGGCAAAACCCCTCATAAACATGAAAATACACCCAGTCCTAGGCCATTTGTACAAACGAATGGCGGCCCCCAGTGGGAATCGAACCCACGACCTCTGTTTTGGTAGCTAAACGCCTTAACGGCTAGACCAACGAGCCAGTTAAGTATCTACATAAATATTTATTCTTTCTTTTCATCAACTCGTTCAGTGTAAGTTCTTGGAAGAGAACATACAATTATGTATCTCCAACGGTCCTTCTATTCAGATTAATGACAGTTTACCAGTTTTGATAAATAGCCTAGGCGCACGAATTGACCGCGACCTTCTTTAGAAAATCCTGATTAGAAAGTGTTCTGAACTTAAATATTCAGTTTTAGTTTTTTTTTTATAGATTGTCCCTGTCCAATGGGATTTGGGTGATGTTTCTGAGAAATGATCGCGATGCGTAACTTCCATCCATTTATTAAGACAATCTTTATTTGGGGTATGTTTTGATCTGACGGTTTTGACTTAAATTCTGTTCAAAAATCCAAACGCCGTTATTTAAAAAAAAACTTCTTTTCATTAGGCTCTAATATTTTAGCTTTATCTTAAGTAGGTTGTCATCGGTACCTATAGACAACTGAGTGAATGAATAAAAAAATGCGTAAATAACCAATTATTCATGTATTGCCAAGAACAAAGATGATTCATCGTAAAGAAAGCATAGTTCAAGGTTATTTTCTTCCATCAGTTTATTTTGTATCAGACAGATCTCCATAGTTGGAATTTATTTCAATCACTCCTACACTGTGCCAACTTGAACAAGGAAAAAATAACTGAAGGTAGGTAACTATACCAATATAACATGTGTGACGGGAAAAAAATAGACTTGCAAGTAGCATTTAAAAATGACAAAACAATGCATGAGTCATGCACGCTACCCGATAATGGCATTCTGGTCACAGTGTTTGGAACTACATTAAAACAGTATTATCGGACGACCACAATTTGGTGATCTTCGACTTCATACAATTAGGTATTTGAGATGAGGAACAGTTATGGTTATGTCGCCATTTTATGGCCCGTTTACACTTTTGTAGTAAGTGGGACTGATGGCAGAGTGCTTAATTTATTAGAGTGTATGGTTTATTATGTAAACAGTTATTTATTATGTTTAGTCGGACCTAAAGAGTACTTCAAAAGAAGCAAAATACACTCCTTCATGAATAAAAATTTACATGGACAGATAAATTAGGGCCCTTATTATGAAAAATGCGACATTATCGGAAGGGTGCGGGTTGAGCCCGACAATTCACTCGAATCTAGCGACGAATACGGTTACTTTTTGGATAGCTATTACTATTCAACTATGGAAACTATTCAAAAAAATTACTGTATTTGTCGCTAGATTCGGGTGATTGTCGGGCTCAAGCCCGACGATGATGATCCTTTCAAACATATCGCTGCTTCATAATAAGGGCCCAGGTGGCATGCACAAAACAAAGTGTGTATGTGTGTGTGTGTGTGTGTGTGTGTGTGTGTGTCTGTGTGTGCGTGCGTGAGTGCGTGCGTGCGTGCGTTCGTGCGTGCGTGTGTGCGTTCGTACGTGCGTGCGTGCGTGCGTGCGTGCGTGCGTGCGTGCGTGCGTGCGTGCGTGTGTGTGTGTGTGTATGTGTGTGTAACAGCCCTCAGTTATGGCGGTCTTAAAATAGTTCTCAACAAAATTTCGACGTATAAAGTAAAATCTCCACTTTAGTTCAAATACTAAAGTTACGATATATTTATTGTCGGTTAAATGTATTTATTATAAACCCTCCATACCCTAATGTAGCATATAAATTCATTTTTTTATAAATAATACAGTAACATTTCAATACCCATGTTAAAAATACCAATGCTTTCGATAACAAATTATCTTACGTAGAATAAATACACAGATACAGAGAATATTCTAGATAGATATAATGTCCAATTAACACAAAATTGTTCTCAGGGTCATAATTCAGACAGTGCCACTATAGATCACAAAAACTCTCACCTTTATCTACAGTAGTTTCCAGTTGCAGTGAACTACTCTCATAACGACTGGAACAGTGTAAACAGGTCTAATGGTAGGTTCCCGGTGCAGAACTGATAACAATTTGTCATTCCCTTTTTTACTTAGTGTGGTCAGCCACATCAATACACACAAACGTCCAAATTGCAATTTCTGTAAACGTTCAGTGAAACAATGTCTAAATTAAACCTGTGTTTTCTGGTACTGATGCTATCTAGTGTGGTGTTGGGCAAGATTGTAAATAAAAGGGATTGCCCAGAAGTGAGAGCCGTACAGCATTTTGATTTACCGCAGGTTAGTAAGCTATGGATTTGTAACAAAATATAGAATCCGTGTGCTGTGGTTTTAACCTAAATTTTATTTATGTGAAAACCACAGTGTACCGATTGGCAATATGGATTTGACGACACGAAAATGGTTCGTAGTATAAATTCAAAATGAAGGTTCATTATGTCATGGAGTTTTTTTTTTCCGCCGCCTTTTTCTCCACTACATAAGGCCCGAAGATAGCGGCAACATAATACATTGACATTCAATAAACAGAATGTAAATTCTTTACGTTGAAATAAATTACCTATTGATCTCTGATTTCATGTGCATTGTTTGAACCATTTCTCTGAATGGTTAGTAACCAGGTAAGTAGTGCCACCGTCACACACAACGATATTATACTAATTATTATTATCCTTAATGCACCATCATTATAATTACTACAATTGCACTTTACAGGAATGTCCGAATGCGAATTGCGAATCGCCCTTTGCAATGTGTTCTGTTGCATAGTCACTGGTAATATGACCGAATACAGAGTAAGCATGTATGGGGGGGATCCGCTGTCGACTGTACTTTGAAACTTTAAGATTTAGTTTATTGTTACCTAGTAGATACTATTTTTAAAAAATGTTAAAAGAGTGCGATTAATTCGCCAACAAACTGCCACGCAGTTTGGCGAATAATTTATAAAATTTAAAACTCTGCGATACCAACGTAGGTAAGTCAATAAATTAAAAAAAAAAAAAAAAGCTTCAGATGGATTGATTTATATTTTTATTGCAAATCGGCAGTAGGTAACGTAAGGGAGCAAAGTGCGCGCGTGCACTACTGTACACTTACTTCTGTTTTGAACCTCCGGGTAATTACCTCCGCGGGGGTAAAATTGTTATTTTGCGGAGTAATGGGCTGGCAAAATTGGTAAAATGACATATCAGCGTCACGTCAATTGCAATCTCGCACTGAGAAACTGTGTGGCTATGATTGTGTTTATAAATGAGCGATAAAGCAGTTTTACTCGAAGATTTTTGAGGTTTTGAGGATCTAAAAGGTTAGGTTTTGATGTAAGTGCTCTTCCATGTTTGCGATGTCCACAGTTAACACAGTATTTTTAATGACTCGCGATGCCCATACATAATATATTACATACATACACCTACATAAACTCACGCCAGCATCCCAGAGGGGTAAGCAGAGACCAGGGTCTGCACGACAGATCACTTTCGCTTCCTCAACATTCATTAGTCGTTGCATGCACGCACGCCGGTTTCGAGTACTTTTTACATTATACATATCATCATCATTCAGCCACAAGAAGTCCACTGCTGGACCGGTGGGAAGTGGCTTGCATGATGCAACGTTGACGTAAGTTGCAAGTTGCATCCAGCGTCTTCCTGCCACTTGGATGAGGTCATCTGTCCATCTTGTGGCTGGTTGTTCTACGCTGCGCTTGCCGATATGTGGTTTCCATTCGAGAACTTTTCGGCACCTCAACTTACTAATCCGCTGGGCTATGTCGACGACTTTCGTTCGTTTACGGATCTCATCATCTCCCAAACAAGCCGGTTTCCGAAAGGGCTATAGTACCGTAGACCACATGCACACGTTGCGGCAAATTATACAGAAGACTGAGTATAAAATAATTGAAATAAATAAATAAATAAATAATTTGCCATTATGCACGTTTGTGGACTATGAGAAACCCTTCGATTCGATTGAGTCATGGGCAGTGCTCGAGGCTCTCCAGCGTTGCCGTATTGACTATCGGTATATCGAGGTGCTGAAGTACTTGTACAACAACGCCACTATGTTCGGTCCAAGTACAGGAGCGGAATTCGGAGGCAATTCCATTGAAAAGGGACGTGAGACAGGGAGACGTTATCTCTCCGAAACTGTTCACGAAGGACTTGAAGTTGCCTTCAAGCTTTTGGAATGGGAAGGACGCGGCATCAGTATCAATGGCGAGTACATCACTCACCTTTGATTTAATAATGAAATAAATGGGCGATTATCGTCGATTAACGTCGGGAATCTAAAGTAATTAAATTTTACCTAATAAATAAGCACAGTTACCTTCCTCACATGGGTGAGGTCGTTCAAATTCATATCCCGGCATGTACCAATAACTTTTTTTAAGTTAGGTACGTTTGTGAACTTATACTAGCAATACCAACCGCTAACTATGAAGGAAAACAGCGCGAGGAAATCCAACTACCTATCTGAAGTGTTTATATATCAGGTTCAGCCTCTATATTACGCGCACCAAATCCTGAGAGATTACAATCGTCTAACTGTCAAATTCCATACTAATTACTATCACAAACGTCAGAATTCCGACAGGATAGGAATTAAACGTATCAACTGCCCAACTACACTCGATGAGTCCTTTTACAATGGCAATAAACATTTTTAACAAGTTACCAGAGACACTCAGAAACAATATTAATGACAAAGAATTTCGTAAAAATCTAAAACAGCTCCTCATGTCCAAAAGCTACTATACTGTTAATGAAGATAAACTTAACTACCTATAATATAATAGGAAAAGGATATATAAGAAGAATATTTTATATAAGTGATAATAAAATTGTTAAGATTAAACAGTTCCTAGGTATTGGATACCACTTTAGCTCTAAGATTTTCGGGTTATTCCACTAATCCGCATTGGAAATCCCCATTGGCGTGTCTTAGTATTGGCAATGGGGATTTTTCAACAAAAAGTAAAGTTCAACGACTCGTCTGCCGCGACACAGATCTGCGTCCAACTTAGTATGGGCCACCTATACGTTCCATTCCGCGAGGGCAGTTCAGGGGTTAATCTCCATTGGTATATAAAACGAATATAAAGAACAACTCATTAATTATGAATCGTAAAGTATTTATTTTGTAACTAGCTGTGCCCGCGACTCCGTTCGCGTACATTTCGATTTTTACGAAGCAGCATTTGTATGGGGGCCACGTCTTATCATAACTGGAGCTAAAATTTAAATAGCCTATCCTGTGTCCCAGATGTCTATATGTTTTTATACCAAATTTCATCAAATTCGGATAATTGGTTTAAGAGTTATGGAGGAACATACATACATACACACATACAGAAAAAAATTCTAAAAATCGTGAAATTAGTTTCAGTATCATATATTGAGCCTATAAACACAATATCTCTGAAAACAAACTAGCTTACTCCATGACCGACCCTTACAGATTTATTATTAGTATAGATACCAATACCTACATTAAACAATCACAGTTTTACAATATTTTGTAAAATCACAGATGATTAGATACTTAATCTTATGAAGCTTCTCACCTCGTTGGCTGAAGATGCATCGTACTACGAAGTGGATTACTGTACATTGTGGTTTACCGAAGATGGAAAAGGGATTACAGAAATATCTTTCCAAAGTATTAATGGCGAGGCCCATGAGGTGTTGTTCTTTATATTTGTTTTATATACCAATGCGGACTTATGAACTTTCTGTTAACAAACCCCCATTGCCAATACTAACACACGCCAATGAAGAAGAAGAAGAAGAAAGACATTTATTATACCAACAAGATACATCACAGAAACAAAATAAGCAGATAAGTAACATTATATGCACAACAACAGAAAGAAAACTAAATACACAACAGACAGAACGAATAAATAAAACAGGACCATAGATGTAGCCTGTGGTGTATCTAAGTTGCCACAAAAGGCAGCTGACTCAGCGTTGTGGGGATTTTCAATGGCAATTAGTGGAATAACGCGATTTTTCTAGGAATTTAGGCTTTTGCAGTGCCCGGGTCCATAATGATACACATTACTAATCAGTTATTTAAGATCCTACCAAACATATGGCTGCAATAAAGTATTGAGTGCTGAGGATCTGGTACGCATAATCAGGCCCCTGGACTACGTGGACAGTGGACAGAACATCAAACATCACATTTATGTTGCAAAGTTGCTCGCAAAGTTACCGAGTAAAAGTGCACGCGTGTTAAGGATGATGAGCTGTTGACTTAGCATTGGCGCAACTAAGAGGCTATGGCCAGTTTCCGAATTGAGAGTTTCGCTAAGTAAATGGTTGACTGTAGTGCTCTCTTCAAATTTTTCAGAAAAGAGCGTGACAGAACGTTACTTGAGTATTTACTTAGTGAAATTCTCAATTCAGAAACGGGCCCTGCGAGAATCCTGGTCTAATTAACTAGTTACCATAACAGAATTGTTCTAGTTTGGGCCAGTACTAGCGATTGTGTTGTGTGATAGATAGATATTTTCGTTTCTCGACTCGTTCTAAAATTTGCAAGATCAAATTTTGATTTTTCTATTGATAAATTTTAATGAAACATTTTAAACAACAGAAGCCTTTTAAAGAAGGTCATGTAGCACACGATATAATAATATTAAGTAAATATAGAAGACCCTGTTGTCGCCTGTACAGTCAAGAGCTGATGAAGCTTTGAATTTGTGTTACAAAGTCGTCCGTATCGTAACTGAGTAGAGTGAATGCGTATAAATGTTTGTATGCTGCCGACTACACTTAGACTGCGTGGGCGCCGGATTTGCGATAACAGTACTCGCACTTTGTAACAAGTTATTCATTAAGTAACGATGTTTGATGTCAGTCATAAAAATATTTGTCAATAATACAACGTATCTTCAACTTGTTGCTGTCATACATGTCATAATGACCGACAAATAACTTGAACAAATGACAAGTTGACTTTGACTTCACATGCACATATATCGCAAACTCAACCCGACTACGACTACGCAGATTTTATTTCAAGTTGGCTGTTGGGCATTATATTAGAAATCCACGTCCCTGCTAACTGAAAGTAGGTTCGGTGGACCTCATAAGATGGACGGGCAGTAAGATTTAGGTACCCTATGGCCGTGCGTATGCACAAGTGCTAGAATCAAACAAATAATCTGTAGAGATGATGTTAACTGTACTTGAGTATTTATTACTTACCTACTTTATACTTTATCGCACACATTAAAGGCATGCTTGAAACTGCATGCATGCAAAATTTACAACATAAAAAGTGTGCGGCGAGCTTTTTGCTTAAATGAGTGAATGAATGAATTATTTATTGCCACAAACAAACATGTTTACATACATACAATAATCGTAAATAAAGAAGTGTGCATGTGACAATGATACTATTTCAGCGGTTGCTGTTTATTTATTTATTTGTAGAAAATACAGGCACAGATAATAAATATTTTATGTTTTACAATATTGGGTATGGCCTTATCTGCCCTATGGAACACCTCTCACTTATAGTTCAAGCAGGTAGTGTAAAAGCGGCAAGCGCTTACTATTGTCTAACATGCAAAAAAAACAACTTATTAAAGAGTAATAACACCTCCACGCCAGACGAAGAAAACGTGTCATGCAGGTAGGGCTTATCGCTAAAGAAAACTTGTAACTATTAATTCAAAATGAATAAAATAGACATTGCTAATTATGTGAAATTCGAATGTTAATAACGTTTATATTCGAAATGAATAACGTAGGACAATATATTTATACTTACTTATTAATTGCAATAGTAGGTAAAGTATTTGTAAACTGTAGACTTGCGCTTGGCCTCTTTCTCACCTGATGCTAAAGGCGATATTACACGATTCAATTTCGATTCAATATTGCTTTCAATTTCATTGCTTCAATTGCATGGAGATGTGTAAATACATTTCAATGCGATTACGCAATTTCATTGAAAGCTATGAATCACCCAACGCTTTCAATGCCATTGGCTCATAAATCGTTCAATGCGATTAAAAAGTGTAAGCACGGAGATTAAACTACCCGGCGATTTTTTGTTTTAAAATGTTGTTTAAATGGCGTAGCAGACACATAGCGCAATTTTTGGAACATTTCCCAAAATATGAGGGTTTGTGTGATAAAATCACAAAATTATAAGTTTAGAAACCAGCGTGAGAATGAAAAGTCATTTAAAAAAGACTACATAAAGTTGAAAATAAAAATTATATCTTTTCTGTTTAGCGTACCTAAAAGGATAGTATCACTTTTTTGTCCGTCCGTCCGTCCGTCCGTCTATCCGTCTATCCATCCGTCCATCCGTTCG
Source organism: Yponomeuta evonymella (assembly GCA_963969515.1). Classification (NCBI taxonomy): domain Eukaryota; kingdom Metazoa; phylum Arthropoda; class Insecta; order Lepidoptera; family Yponomeutidae; genus Yponomeuta; species Yponomeuta evonymella. The sequence continues at coordinate 15,471,845 of OZ018350.1, forward strand.
TCTGTCTGTCAAGACCCTTTATCTCGGGAACGCGTGGTATCCAGTTCAAACTAAAACCATATGCTCAGGTCTACAGTCCCTTGACGGTGTGAAGAAATCAAACTTCTAAGTTAACGTTAAAAAAAGTTACGGCCATTTGTGCCGCAAAAAAACGTATATTTCGACACTCTCCAGGGAATCAAAACACGGAACTACGAAATTTAACGAGTAATATCGCCGTATGCTATAAGTACAGGGTACAATCTGAAAACTATACATTTGATATTAAATCATAAAAAATTGTCTTAGGAGTTCGTAAAAAGCTTGGAAAATCTATCATTGCCAAATAAGTTAAGTAAATCATACGTCCTACGGACGCGAGTTTCCGTTCGCAAATAGAGTTAAATTCACAGATTTTCATTATATATGTATTTCAACGCAACGTGGCATAAATTTACAAGGATTTAAGTTTGAAACAAGACCGTTATCTATTTGTGGTTCTTATTTCACATTTAAATACTCGATGTGTATACTTTTATGCCACTTTATTTTAATAAGCGGTAATTTCTCTTAGTCTATTCTACTTTTTATTAATACCTCTGTACTTAAGTACACCCGTTTGCCCAATCTGGTCAGGGACGGAAAAGATGATTTGAAAACGCCTGTGGATTTTAATATAGCAAAATCACAAAACCATAAATGTGTTTATTTAACGTCCAGGCGGATCTTTTCTTTTTATATTTTTAGAGGAATATCGATATAATGTATAAGTTTTTGTAACCTGTAAACTTAATTATGATAATCAAATGATAAGGACGAATACAGGATGACTGATTAATTGATTTGCTTCGGCAAATGAGGTAGACATACACAAATTCACGCCTGTATCCCAGAGGGGTAGACCAGGAAAATAAGCTAGATTCTTTGTGAATTCTAAAATAAATGCTTTAACATTACTGGACTGAATAAATATGTTTGTATTTTGTTGTATTTGTATAAAACTTGGAATATACAATTCTAAGTAACAATATTGCGTGTTGAGTGAAAAGGAGAGAAGCAAACACTTATTATTTATTTTTCTAGCCAATAATTATTACACTGACCAATAGTAGACTCTCGAGTGTACACCACGAATACAAACGCAGAGTAAAACGGACAGCTACTCGCTGCAATGACGATCTAAGGGACCGTACACAAAACTGCGATGCGACGTCGCATCGTACAATTCTGCGAGCTCGCGGGACGCATCGCAAGAACTTGCGAATTTATTCGCATCGGCATTCGTAAAAGTAATAAGCCCGCCTTTGTACATGCTATTTCTTATGTAATGTCCTGTTCAATGTTTCGTGTGCAATAAAGTTTATAGTAATAATAAATGGATGAACCCAAAATCTTCTTTGTTTCTTTAATAACAGAAGTGAGCACTTCTTTTGACAATCCATGTCACGACCTAGCGTACAAAATACGTTCAGCACGGTTGACAGTCGTCGAAGGAATGGTCACCCGAATCGTGGACGGAAGATGCCGTGCCGCACGAAATCGCATCGCAGCAATTCGAGTCGCATCGCGCCGATTCGAAGTTTTGTGTACGGTGCCTAAGGCTGAGGATGTCCAAGGACAAGAAGTGGCGTGTCTCGAGGGAGGCCTTCGCCCAGCAGTAGGCGAATACAGGTTGATTGATTGAACCATTTATTTTGCTGATCATTTTAATAATTCTTATTACTTAATTTATTAATTCACATTACATACAATATGTTTTAGATTAGTACATGTTTTACACACGTGTTTATGTTCGAAGCTTAGAAAACCATGAGGGAGGCCTATGTCCTGCAGTGGGCGTCAAATGGCTGATGATGATGATGATACGTGATAAGCAAAGTAACTACTTGGCTAATTAAAATTGGCATTTAACGCTGTGCGCTTACACAGAACAATCAACTCCAAAAAATATATAAAAGCCTTATTCAGTCTTCAGTTTCCCTTTCCAGATGCTTGGAGACTGGTTCGTTGTTGAGTACTACGCGAGCGCTGAGGAAGCCCTCTCATACAGTTGCATGAGAGCCGTGTTCACTGAAGATGACCATGTCCAGATGAAAGGTTTGTGTTGGTAAATAATAAAATACACACATACTTACATAAACTCACGCCTGTATCCCGGAGCGATAACAGAGACCAGCGTTTGCCAAGGTAGAACAGTTAAGTACTGAAACGTGGTTACCCCAAAAATTCGCATTTCCTGAAATACATCAGTTAGAGTTCGTTATTTATAACTTTTGTTCTACGACTTTTGAAAAATGTTTGGTAATTTTTTTCAAGATAATATTCAAGATAATAGTGACGCTGTTTGATAGACAATGCTTAAAACTACATGCGTTAAATAGAACGTGTCAAATAAGGGATGTATGCAAAGGGCAAGATAAAAAGTACCTGAAACCGGCGTGCCTGCATGCAACGACTAATGAATATTTATGAAGCAAAAGTTATCTGTCAGGATCGTGGCAAGTGGTAGTCTCTGGTCTCTGCCACGCCCACTGGGATACAGGCGTAAGTGTATGTTATGTTACGTTAAATAGAATGGACATTCTTCTATTTTGGACCATGTTTCGCCGTCGGCTGTAATATTGGTATAGCGTGTGAAGAGCAAATATAATAATAAATATAATTTGTATGCACACATCATAAACTCACGCCTCTATCCCGGAAGTATAGGCAGAGGCCAGTGTATGCCACTTGCCACGATCTTGACAAACCTCTTTCGCTTCAACATTCTTTAGTCGCTGCGCGTACGCATGCCGGTTTCGTGCACCTTCATAATTTTCCCGTAGGTTGCGTAGTCCAACAAGGAACCCTTACTAGAAAGCTGTAATTTGCTATTTTTATACGTAATTATTTATCACGCCGACAAAGTTACAGAATAAAATGTTGGATTTTTTTTTTACTGTACCTCCCCTAACATGAAAAGTAGGGATGTTTTTTTTTATCGTCTACCCCATCATGTGGGGTAATCAAAAATATTGTGGATGTAGGAAGATCATTTTCTTATTTAGGGTTCCGTTTGTGAAATATTAAGCTTTAAAGCGCAAATTTTTGTTCGAGTAGGGCGTCCCAATGGCTAAACGGTTGATATCAGAAACGTGGAAAAATTCAGGGTAGTAACACACAAAATTAACTTAAAAAGAGAAGTATCACGGCTAAGTAGGCTTTACTAGTTAACGAGTAGTAGGTAACCAAGTTATAAAATTAAAATTTCGTACAAAACCATTGAAAATCACTTCGATGAAGTTGTTCGTTCTGTAAAGCAGATAAAAAACCCTGTTTCTACGGAACCCTACATTGCGCGTGGCACGACACACTCTTGGGTTTTTTTGTAAGCCGTTATAAATCGTAAAAAGTTGTAGTTGTTTTATTGAGATATTTTAGGATTTGCGAATTTTTAGATATGTATCTTATGCCACGATTGGTTTCAACATAGGGCAGATGTTGTAACAGGAAATATATAGATGACTAAACCCAATCCGCTGTTATTGCAAAGAACAATAGAAATGCTGATCTAATCCGTCAATGATATCAGACCATTCGCATCTACCAGCTCAATAGAGGCTCTTATGTCCCGGGAATACCCGACAAGTGGAACTTAAAAATAATATTGCCATTCTATTTTTTACGGCTTCTGGTCGATGACTCCCTTAGATCCATTTAGATCTTGAAACGGAACTAAGCTGATTTAAAAAGTCATTGTTATCGTCATAAGCAGCCTATATACGTCCCACTGCAGGGCACAGGCCTTCTCTCAAAGAGAGACTATGGGCTTAATCACCACGCGTGCCCACCGCGGATTGGCGATTTCAAGCGCTGAGGCATGTGAATAGTTGTGGCATGTGTCATTATTATGTTGCGGCACAATAAAATAAAATATGAGTGACTTAAAAAACTTTAACAACACGCTTTTGTCGATAATGAAGTTAGGTCCAGTGGCTAAGCCTAAAAGCGTTAGGCGCGTTGTCCAGATTAATTAAAAGTACCCAAATTTAACGAAATTAGTCGAATGTTTCTGGAAAGAGCAGCACTCTTTTTGACTTGGCCACTTCTTCTTATCGTATCGTGTTGGCTTAGCCACTGAACAATATGCAACCATTACAATAAACTCAGTAGCATCCTAGATGTGGACTGTGGCATTGCACAAAGTTATCGAAACATTATTTTCATCATTTTATTGCACTTAAGTTACAGCATTATTGTAATTAGACTGACGTAATTCACATTATTAAGATCTAGCTGCTTATTTACTTTTGTTATGCATACTGTGTTTATCTATAATTAGTTATACATCTAGTTCAGCATATCTTCTCATATTATCCGGTTCAAATGCTGTTGGATAAGACCTTCTGGAGTTGCGTTACGCGACAGTCATCATCACTAACGATAGTCGATGTCTTGTAGGGTCAGAAAAACAGTCAGATGAATAATGTTAATGAATGTTATCGAATGATCGAGTACGTAAAATAATAGAACTCTACTTGACCAGTCTAGAAACTTCAGTAAGTAGTTTCCTAGTAAGTACTAGGAAACTATATAACATTCCAGAGTATCTTCGAAGACACTAGAAATAGGTTCTAGAAGAATGTTCAATATTCCAGAATGTCTTTCTATCTCTGTCTGACAGATAGGTCTGTCCATTTCTAGCACATAGATTATTCTGGAACGTTCTCTTGTGTCTACATACATAATTACCTATCACGTAATCTAATTGCACCTATCATCTAGATTTTTCTACAGAGTTCGACTACACTCGCGCCGTCCGTAGCAAATATAATTTAAAAAGAAATACTTCCGATGAAGTTGTATTCGTCACTCACGTGTCACGCGCTTTCCCGGCAACGGTTCTGACAGGAGTCAGTTGACGTCATTTGCCACTCCATTCCAAAAGGTCGTATTCTAACAGCATTTGAACCGGATAATACGCTCTTAGCACGTAAGGTTGTATTTTATAAACTGTTGATAAACCTAATTAAATAAATAAACTAGGTAAGGAGCAGCTGCTGCTAACTAAAGCAGTAACCTTATTTTATCTATGGCAGACGGGGCGCTAGAGCTGAGCCCAGGTGTGACGATGAACTTCACGTATCGCTTTGCCGATGACCCCCTGGGAGAGACTCTGCTAGGCAACATTACTTGGAAGGTTGACATGAATGCGCCAGCGCACTGGACGCATGAGGAGACTGAATGTAAGTTGTAAGTTTCAGAGATATCGGGTTATGCAAGTAGCTTCAACCCCAAAACTTTTAGCCATCCGCCACTTTGCTATGACGCTGCGACTCTTTTTGTTTTCAAGTGAAGTTGGAAAGATTCCAGTCTACTTTACTAGTGCTTTCAAATTCTATCAACGTAACAAATGTTCAGTGACGTGTGGGCGGCACAATTCCAATCTAAAACAATCCTTAAATACTTACGCAGTTAGAGACTATAATAGAATTCCAAAAAAGTCTATTTCCATGATGTGCTCATCAGCCCCGTATCGTTTTAATTTGCACTGTAACGTAGTCTCTACCCTTTAAAATTATTTAAGGTACCGCCGGCCCGTTGTGATGTGGAGAGTCCTTAAGTCATTCGCACACCTCGCTCTGAACTTTGCGACTCTACCACGACTTTTTTCCTTCTTTGTGAATATCGTTAAGATGTTTCGCTTGATAAATCTTTCATAACATACAGACGATGGCATCTACAACACCTACGTGCTAGACACTGAGTACAAGACCTGGGCGTTACTGCTCCATTGCGCCGAGCAGCGCGAGGGAGCGCGGTACCTGAGTGCCTTCGTCCTGGCGCGCAACACCACGCTGCCCAAAAACGTCATGGCGTATTTGAGGGATAAGCTGCCGAGGTGAGTCCTGAGTCAGGGCGGAAATAGACGAGGTGATTGCATCTTAAGTGCTAAACACGGAGTACAAGACCTAGGCGTTACTTCTTCACTGCGCGAAGCAACGGGAAGAAGCGCGGTACCTGAGTCCTGGCGCGCAACACCACGCTACCCCAAAACGTCATGGCGTATGTCAGGGATAAGCAGCCGAGGTGAGTCCTGTTCCTGATTGCTTCTTACTTGCCAGACACGGAGTACTCTTATACAGGTCTTCTTGGGCGTTGCTGCCCCACTGCGCTGAGCAGCGGGAAGGAGCCTTCATCCTGGCACTCAACACTATGCTGCACAAAAATGGCCTATTTAAGGGATAAGCTGCCGAAGTAAGTCCTGAGTCCGGGCTTCCACCGGTTTCTGCGTCTGTAGACGAGGTTATAGCATGGTACAAACAAAAACAAACGTTCGTAACCAGCTCAAACATAGGTTTTATTCGTTTCGAAGTATATCTCTTTACTCATAAGGAGCCCATAATACTCTGGTAAAGCTCTCATGTTTCTTTAATTTTCTTTTTCCTCTCCTTCCTTCTTATCTTTTGTCCTTTTAAATGTTAAGATCTAGGTTGACATTGGGGAAACGTCTTTTTTTCTCATTCTTAATTTTCCGTTCATTATTCGACAATAATCTAGAAGCCAAAGAATCAATGCTTGAAATGCAACTGACCCATCTAGTCCTTGCTTAAGAGATTTTTAGTAAGCACCGGATTTTTTGTTTACCAAAAGTGTCTACAGCAATATAGTTGAATTTCAGGTACGACGTAGACGTAAAATACGTGTTCCCGATAGCCCACACGGACTGCTCATCAAAGCCGGTCCGGCCAGAGTTCTCGCCTCTGATTGTGGAACTTGGCAGCAAAGCTCCGAAGAAGCAAGCCGTTAGCTACAAGGTCGCTTTTGGCCAGTAAACTCTTCCCACTGACAGTCGATAGTTGTTACTCGTTGACGACTCGTTGCTACCGAAATAAAAGTTTTTTTCTTTTAATCACGTACCGCTATCTTGCTTTACGTACCTTTCCTATAGTATGCGCGCCAAATCCCGAACGAAGGAAATCGTTTAACTGTCAAATTCCAATACCATTTTCTGTCGCAAACGTCAGGATTCAGACTGGATTTGGTGCGCATAATTAGGCCTCTGAAAGGAGACGTAAAGGAGATGATGCTAGTTGAAGAGGAGATGAGATAAGATAAGAATATTCATTATTGTACCTTTGACCTTTGCATGTACGTAATGAGATGATTTATACAGCGTCCAGTGGCACCTTCACTCACACTATGTGGGTGAAGGGACCACTCGGACGCTGGAGTAATAATAATAAAAGAATAATAAGAACTTCCACACAATACAATCACTTGACCTGGTCCCAAACTAGGATACCCTGTGCTATGGTTACCAGGCAAGAACGTCACAAACATGAAAATACACCCAGACTGAGGCCATTGTTTTTAGATGGAGTAGGCTTGCCCAGCACCTATACCATCCTAATACCTTAGTCGGCCCAACTCACAGAAAAAACAGGTCAATAGGTGCGGAGCCAACCAAGCCGCGGGTTTTGATTTATTGGTTTGTTCTTTGTTGTACACACAAGAAAAAAATTACAGAGACAACAGTTACAAAAGAAGAGATAAAATTGGCGACCTAATTTCTGATAGAAGTTTCTGCCATGCAACCTTATATTGGAAAGATAAAAACATTTATCGCGGTGACGTGTAGTGTAGTATGCATACAAACTAGCAACAAAATGTCAACTCGCACCATGGAAGAGAGCAAAGTGTATGTGAGTAACAGTTTATAGGTGCGACTGTGTTAACAAACACTCCTGTGTTCACGGTAGAACTGAATTATTTTTCACATTAATAACTTAGACCGCAATTATTTGAATCGTGAAATAATGTGAAGGATATTGAAGTACGTGAGAATGTCAGGTCGGACTAACCATTTATCGCGATTATAATTTTATTTAATTTTAGTTATCATGATGCTAATTTTAATTTTCTTTTGGTAACAGTTAACTTACGATAATGTAATTAATAATCAAGTATTTGTTAAACATACAATTTATTTAATCATAATGTTAAAAATTTTACATTCAAGCAAAAATTCAATTATTATACTCACAACATGTTCATCCGATCATTAAATAATTTATCATAACAAATGAAAACTAAATGTCAGTTAAATACCCCGTGACACATCCGACCCAAATCCGGTTTTTGTCACTAGCTCTTTAATAAAAGTCTTCCTTTTATTGATATTTAAATACAGTATTTTGTAATATACACCCAAAGAAAATTGTTTTATTTTATCTATTTTATGAATATAGAACAAAATATTCTGTAAATATTTCTAGCATCTACTTGTTGCCGTAATTAATTTAGAGCAGAAAACGGCAAAATAAGTTTGTTTTATGGAAACCCCATTAAATATTATCTTTATTCGATTTTTAGGATTTTTTGTTATAGCGGAAACTGAAATACATCATCTGTTAAAATTTCAACTGCCTAGCTATTACGGTTCATGAGATACAGCCTGGTGACATACAGACAGACGGACAGTAAAGTCTTAGTAATAGCATCCCGTTTGGCACGCTTCGAGTATGGAACCCTAAAAATACCAACATGGCACACACAATTTTCACTTGGAAGTAAAGTAGGATTATTAGTTTTTTACATATTGGCAACACTGATGTGTTGACAACCTTGGGTTTTAGGTTTGAGTGTTTGACTCCTTCATCAAGACGTCATTTATTTTCAAACATTTTGTTTCTTTCTTGGTTATCTACACGAATGTGGTTACCCGTGTGCTCTTGTGAATTTGTCAATTTTGGCTGGTTTTTCGGGCTGATTACTATTGTATTTACGTATACTGCGCTGCGCTGACTGTTGCTTACCTGGACTTAATTCGTTGATCACCTGTTTACCTCGGCTTTGTCACAATGTATACCGATCTTGAACCTGCACGCATACGTTTACAGAACAACTTATACGAGTTATTAATGTCAAAGATGAAAGTGACGACGACGATGATAAGGACGATATATACGACATAAGCAGATGCAACATGTGTAACATATCCAACATCCATACACGACTGCGGTTGGATTTAGTATGGAACAAGACATCGCGCGATATATTTATAGGCGTCGTCGCCGAACTTTGAAAAATTAACTTGTACTCTCTGTACGTCAACAAATGTGATGGATTGCGATGGTTCGTGACTCCAGCACATGTCAAAGTGACAGTATATTTTTTTGCATCGAATTAATACAAACAGACTTTAATTTAGTCTTCTACATTTTGGTGTCGTAGTTATTGTAAGAGTGGTATACCGCTCTTACCTCGGCGATCGCTCTTGATTGCCCATTTCAAGATAACGTACGGCAGCAACTTCTTCTTCTCAAATTCCGTTACTTCTCTAAGGAGTTCTTCCTGGTAAAGAACAGAGAGAAATGGAAGAAACTCAAAGAAGAATAGTAATTGAAATTATTTCAGTACTTAATTGACAGAAACGTACTCCAGAGACAAACAGCGCTTTATACTTACGGACCTAAGTATGGCACTGATATCTTTTCGCGATTTTAAAGTTATCCTTCTTGTTAAAATATTGTCGTACGTATTGCGAAGATGGGGATTACAACAAAACAAGTAATGAGGAAGTTCTCGGGAAAGTACAATGTAAAGCTAGCATATCACTCTACTAATCCCACAACAAAGCTGATACATTTATATATATCTTTAAAGGGAGTTTACATCTCACAATAATAGTCACATATCTTTCCTCCCTGGGACAAATCTTAATCATATCTCATATCTTTGCAATCGATTTGAAAGATATAAAGCTTCTCCAAATCTCTAACTCACACTTTCCTATTTAATATTCAGCTCATACGGCTGTCACTGAGTTGATGAGTTGAAAGATTTAGTTACCTTACCAAATACATATACATCCGATGTTAGCCGAACAAACTTAAGGACCGTTCCGTGACTCGCGTTATGCTCAGAGTTCCATACATGAGTGAGAGAGGCGAGATTGACCTAGATAAGATAAGAATATTGACCTAGATATATAATACAGACACAACTGAGGTTGCCTGATAATTGTGTTTTATCATAAATCTAGCTTCCGAGTTACCCAAGTCTGAAATGTAGTAGACTGTACACGGTATGTATCATTTCCTTTTTAAGCCTACCCAGGCGTGGCCTCGCACGATCGATCATCAGTTAATAAATACATGAGTACTTATTACTCGTGAATTTATTAACTGTAACATACATATTGCAGACACCACAACATGCGATGGTCATTTGCGCACCTTTGTACAGGAATCGAACTCAATGTAGTGTAATGTATGTAAAATACAAGTCATTCGCTTGGTGCAGTCATGAACGAGGGACTACATTCATCCGTTTGCATAAGCAGCCTATATACGTCCCACAGGGCACAGGCCTTCTCTCAGGGAGAGAGTATGGGCTTAATCACCACGCGTGCCCACCGCGGATTGGCGATTTCAAGCGCTGAGGTACATGAATAGCTCAGACACTGAGGTTTCCTCACGGTGTTTTCCTTCACCGTTAGCGAGTGGTATTGCTACTATAACTTCACAAATGTACATAACTTAGAAAACAAAGTCATAGGTACATGCCCGAACTGGGAATCGAACCTGGGTCTCCCGCTTCCGAGTCCAATGTTCTACCCACTAGGCTACCACCGCTTCATCCGTTTATTCATGGCAAAAGTTTCTTGCAATCATGTTATAGCCCATATTTCACTAGACTAGCTGAATTTATACGATTATACGCGATTTTTTGCATATACGTAGGTAATGATTGATTAACGTAGGTAATGATCCTATCCTAGTGTAGTATGGACCTTATGTTGGCTAAAAGTATGTCCGCTACTTATCTATTGATTGTATTCTTTATTTATAGTATCGGGATTTCCACACGGGTTTCTCACTTGTCATGATCCTGACAATCTTCTGATTGGTTTGCTATCAAGAGATTTTAGTATGGAACCGAAATTGGTGCTGGAGGGCATGTAGTAAGTTTTTGGTGTAGAGTAGGTATGTTTATGTAAGAAAAAAAAAGTTATAAGAATGTTCAATTAGTATTGCAAAACACTGGTACTGACCTTGTAGGTATGTAAGGTTACACAAAATTTCCTTCGACGGTGGTGTGTATAGGTGGACCCACGGTACCTGTCAAGGTTTCAGTATAAAATTGGTACCTATCCCAGAGTTTCTGCATGGAAACGGAATCGGTACTGCATGCCCTTCAATCTGCAGTTCGGTTCCGTACTGGAATTTCTCGATAGTAAATCTATCAGTCCACTTGCGCAAACTATCGTTGAAACTAGACTAGAAATATCGCCGAAACTTTCGGTCGCTAACCAGGTAGTGTCGCTGCTACATTCAGTCGAAAAAACGTATTCGACGGTGGAAAGGAAAACACTTGAAGCGACACTTTGGTTGAAATTGAGTTATATACATATTCGGAATCAGCGTTTTTTTTTATATAACGAATATGTATATAACTCAATTTCGACCAAAGTGTCGCTTCAAGTGTTTTTCCTTTCCACCGTCGGTATGTAGTATCGCACCAGCTTGCTGTCGATTGTCATAGCGTTGTTTGTCATGACACGACTCGTCCAGTATGTAGCACAATCCTATGCAATTTTATAAAATCCTATCAATTACTAGCGATACCTATCGCTAGTTAAAGTATTTGCTACAATCAGTCGAAACAACGTCACGCTACAATAATATGTAGCAGCAATATGTGTCGCACAGTTGGATTGTCGATACTATGTAGCATAGCACCAACTTGCTATAGTGTCATAGCGTTGTTTATCACGACACGACGCAATGTATGTAGCGCAATCCTCCGCGCTTTTGTAAAATCATATCCTGTACTAGCGATACCTATCGCATTTGTACCTAATGGTGCCTGCACGCGTTATGTAAACGAGCGTTTACTGTATCCTTCAAAAGAAATAATAAAGGGCCAAACATTGTTCAGACTATTTCCATTAGTATTCAACGACACATGGTTTCTGAAGAAAAACCTAAACAATACCAAGGGGTTTTACAATACTGCTGAAAATCGAAGGATTGTTTCGAGACCTCCAGCTAAATACTTATTAGTGTGAAAAATGTGGGCCGCCAGATACGATAGGTTTTTTTGTACTTGAGTAAACACACGACATTCACACTTGACCGTGTCTAAGCACACGCCTTCAATACCGAGCAAAATTAAACGATTTGAAGTATATTGTGGTGCCGACCAATTGGAATTTTCACAACTAGCTAGCTGAAGGCGAAGTTTGGCATAGAGTAAGAGGAGTCGTAGAAGCGACTAACTGCGTTTCATCAACGGTTAGCCACAACTATGGATAGTCGCTGTTTCGCTTAAAACGTAGAACGGTCGAAGCAAAATCCCATATTCGTCCCACTGCAGGGCACAGGCCTTCTCTCAGAGAGAGAGTATGGCTTCAGGGCTTCATCACTACGCGTGCCCACCGCGGATTGGCAATTTCAAGCGGTATTTTACTTAATATTTTGTGAAAAAAAAATATTTAAAGAGGAAATAACAGATTGCAATGTGTACAGGCTATACAGTATTGTGTATGGCAGTGGTGTTGCTATCGTTACTGTCAAACGAACTCAGTCTCTAAAATGCGCAATTTCTGGAACACACCAATTGAAGAATGTTATTTACAAAAAACTTGTTCTATAACTTTACTTTTATATATAAAAAAATGAGAGATTTTACTCGTCAATACGAACAACTTTTACTAAGGGAAAACTTTAAAATCACCAAAAAATATTATTTTATCATGTCATACAGAAAAAATAAAAATGTATATGTATACACAAATACACCTGACGGTCCCTTAAGTAAACAAATCAGCTGTTCCATGCTAAAACTACATCATGAAAATGTATGAAAGATCATAAAACGTACTTTTTTTCGCCATTTCGAATGTTTTCTTACGTTACTTAATCACACAGAAGTTCAAGCCGGCTAGAGAGGAATTCCCCTCATAAACCGGCATTTGTTCCGTCTTAAGAGTGTTTTAATGAAATCGACTTTCACAAATAAGACTGTTAGTCTCCCGGAGGCACGCAACTTTTAGGCAAACTTGCTAGCCAATCAAAATTCAGCTTGTCTTACGCAAAGACGGCACGTTATAAGTAAGACCAAGAGACGCGTACCCGAAGTGCTGTGCATAATACTGAAAGGATGGCAGTGGCTTTGCGTCTCTTACTGTGCTCCACCGCATTGCTGGTCTCCTTCAGACATATCGAGGGCAAGGTTTGTATTTTATCACATTTCACAACTTGTCACTTACTGCAAATAATAAATAAATCACTTCCACACGACACAATCACTTGACCTGGTCCAAACTAGGATACCCCATGCTATGGTACAAAATCAAGTACGGCAGCCTCCAGTGGGAATCAAACCCACGACCTCCGTTTTGGTAGCCAAACGTGTTAACCGCTAGACCAACGAGGCAGTCGAGGCACTATATGAGGCAACAACGAGGTACTGTAGCGATAAAAAAATATTATTAGGTACTGAAACAAAAAACAAAAGCCCTGGTGCCTGCCTACCCCTTTGGATCTTTACTTACCCCATGTTGCAAGGATGATACAAGGATTCTAACAAAACCGCATGCTTCTAAAATGAGTTCATTAAATCAGTTAAAAATAAGTGGACTAGAATAGCTGTAGGGTTTTTCCAAGAGCTTAAGTAGGTACCCTGTAGTTTCTTCTGCATCAGATAAGGCACGTCTAACAATTAGGCCGTTAATATTTTATGGTCTATTTTACGAATACTCTGTGATATGGTGTTTTCTTTTCGTACTAATATTGTTTCTCAACTTTAGTTTTTATGTCAATAGGAATAAGTGATGATGGAGGACACACTTATGGAATATTCAATGATTCAATGACGTCTTTTGTGCATTCTTTGTTTGAACTGAAGAAGAGTGTTTGGATTAGTTTTGCTTCACGGTTGTTTATTATGTCTTTGGAGGCAACTAATGGCTGGTGTCATCACTATTCTTGATTATTTTAAACTTTATCCATAAATAGATCAATGATGGTATAATGTAATCAAATGGAAGGCACCTAAAAACTTTTCAAATGAAACTATATAACTCTTTGCAACTACCGACAAGTGTCGGTTTGACTGTTGACCAGATATCTTATGATTTAGGTAAAGTATGGTGTGCAATAAAAAGTTCTAATCTCGTCTAATCTGAGCCAAGAAAAATAACCGCACAATTGCGAGAAGAGTACAAAATATTCTTCTACACAACCCAACTTCAAAGCTGAGTTTGTAAGTAGTCTTAAAAATTTTTTTTCGACTTCAACTTCAATTGTACACATTTAAGATGTTTGTGATGTACTTGCCTCGTACCCACAGCATAGAATACCCTAACTTGGGACCAAGACGAGCGATTGTTATGTGTCATCATTATATTAGGGGTTAAAGTATGAAATTGCCGTTTTATTGCAATAGGTTCTTTGAATTGACATAGAATCTTCATGGTTTGAGGTTTTCGAATGAAACTTTTTTCAAATGGTTTCTATGATATTCTTTTTTTTAAAAATGTGAAACATTTGAATATCGACTTTCAATTGTTTTTGTTATTCAATTTAGACAAGAAAGATGGATACTGCGAAAATTCGAGTGATTTTTGAATACGAGTTCCGACGCGGAACTAACGCGGCAGAAACAGCCCGCAATATCAATGCTGCGTTTGGAGAGGGGTCTACTAATGAACGCACCGTGCGATTTTGGTTTAAACGCTTTCGTGATGGAAATTTCGACTTAAAGAACGAGCCACGAGGAAGACCGCCCACACAGGTGAATAACGATGAATTAAGAGAGATAGTGGAAGCTGACTCTAGTCAAACTACCCAGGAATTAGCGGCATGGCTTAACGTTACCTTACCCACAATATTGACTCACTTGCGTCAAATCAATAAAATAAAAAAATACGAAAAATGGGTGCCTCATAATCACTCGAATTTTCGTAGTATCCATCTTTCTTGTCTAAATTGAATAACAAAAACAATTGAAAGTCGATATTCAAATGTTTCACATTTTTTAAAAAAAGAACATCATAGAAACCATTTGAAAAAAGTTTCGTTCGAAAACCTCAAACCATGAAGATTCTATGTCAATTCAAAGAACCTATTGCAATAAAACGGCAATTTCATACTTTAACCCCTATTATTTCATCACTACCATGCTTCATCTTCCCCATCTTGCCACGCTTTCCAGCCATTCTTCGACGGTGGCTTCTGGTGCGACCTCTTCTGCGATGACGACGATTATGATACCAGCGTCAGTACCACCACCAGTATGGAAGACTTGCTCGACTCATTCTTCGACTGCAACGGCTGCAGGCCAAACAGAAAGACCACTACCTCGACCACCGTCAGCCCCTTGCAGCCATCACAAGGGTTCAATCTGAACTTGCGTAAGTCCAGGGGTAAAATTATTTATGAAGAAGTGCATCCTCACGCCTGTAACTTCTTCTTCGTTGGCAACCAATTCGGCTATCTTGCTTCTCGAGGCCGCTAATACAAACAAGGGACTGCTTCTGCTACTCAATTCAAAACAGTGTCATTAGTAATAATAACAATAATAACATTATTTATTTAAATCTTCTGTGGCCCAAAATGTTAGTAACAAACTATGTTAATTGTACGTGTATGTACAGTTTTTTTTTATAATTAACACTTCACGTCCTCAGTGCTCCCACGGATGTGGAAACACTGAGGCAGCGATTAATGTATGGTTAGTCAAGTCTGTCTGCGATCATACTGAGGACGCTGTTAGCGCTGGCCCGCACGTGCGCACCGGGGACGCGCATCTCTTACAATCCAATCTTGGATTGCGTAAAAGCAATCCACGCGTACTTCAGCAAACATCCCTGTTGCTGTGATGTATAGCGGGGAAAAAAACATTACGAATTCGTTGGGAAAATTCCCAACAGTTTGTTTATTTTTATTTGTTTTGGGAAATCTTACAGCTTATTATTCTTACAGCTTATTACAATAGTTAACATACAGAAAGTCATCCTTAGTTCAATATTCTATAACAAATTATGCCGAATAAAACGATTTAACGTTGCTGGATCTGTTCACTAATAGCTGTTAATTTGGCTATCGATGCACGTTCATTCGGTGGCTGGATGAATCCTTCCCAATGAAATAGGTATGGGAGACGAAAGACAGAAATTGACGAAAAGTAAATCGTTTGATTTCGCCTTTAGTTTTCGTTAGCTTAGATTTGGTTTGGTAACGTTAGCGTAAGTTAGAAAAATAATCAAAGATGTAAACTGGGCAAGCAAGCTGGTGGACAAAATTATTGTTGCTTTTGAGGAAAGTGAATGGGTGTGATGTAAGTAGAGTCACAGATAGATCTCAGAGATTGTTAGCCAGGAAATTAGAAGGTGTAGGATGATCGAAAACAGAATTTCAATTAGGTATAAAAACTATCTGACTTGCCTGACTTTGGGCTCTCCAGAAGGATAAAACTTTATTTCGACTCCCACGTGTTCATATATTCGTATGGGCTCAGTGTTGGTTAGGTTATTTTGATTCGCATCTTGCAGGAATATTAGGCGAAATCAACTCTATGCTATAATAGCGGTCAGATGTGGACACATGGAAATTTTATTTTGCTTCAATCCGCATTAGCGTCACTACGTCTAGATTTAATTTTCAAAGGGTTAAATTATGAAAAGCAAGACTTGTAGAGAAAAATCTTTATTACGATATCTTTTGACATGACCTCCTCAAATGAGTTTTTTTTGTGATTTTCCATTGATGAATCTTTATAATGTACCATAAAACTAAGCCAAACCATGCCAGCTTTACTATCCAAATGTAACCAACTCAATTCCAGCACCGTCTCCTGTCGGCGTGAACCTTACGATGCAGAACGCCGGCGGCTCTTGGTTCCTGAACTTCTTGCCTTGGCTGCCAGGCACGCCGATGCCGCCCCCTGCCGCCCCGGCCGCCCCGACCGCCCCCGCGGCCGCCCCTGCCGCCGGAAATGCTACCGCCGCCAACGCTACTGCGCCAGCTGCTTAAGCGACTGGAGGGCTCTTTAACTTACGGTGTACAGCTTAGGCAACTTTAAGGCTCTAGAACTTATGGTGTACAGCATAAGTAGTAGCAGTCATATGACGCGCCATCTATTCTATTGTAGTTCTACTTTTTACTGACAAAAAGTGACAGGCCGCTGGATTTGTGACGGCAATGGATAGATTTCTTAATTAGATTTATATAGTGCTCATGATGATCCTACAGATTTTTCGCGCAAATGGGCACTAGGTATTGTTACATAGTAAAGTCATATAGTCTTGAGTCTTGACTGCTGATATTCTTGCGTATTTGCCCGAAAGTAACCGAAGAATGTACTCATGTAAAGTGTTTCGACTATACCATACGCTTATGTTAGTTTCAAATCTCAGTGAATCTTTTAAGCAGTAAATTTACATTATGAACTTAGCAATAGTACACACTCTAGTGGTCATTTATAATTTTGAGAGATACAGTGGTCAAAACCAGTAAACTGTAGGCGCTGAAATATTTATTAAAAATAAAACACATGTTAGAGCTAACATTTAGATACATTTATTAACTGAGTGATACTTTCTCATAGTTTTAGAAGATTACATAGATAGACTGTTTATGTAGACTACGTTTTATATATTGTATTGTAACACGCAAAGGTATTTATCAACAGTACAACAATATTTTAATTTATGACGGTAAAGTTCTTTATAACAAATAAATAAAAGCTTTAAAATACGTTACAATTAGTTTATATTTAATGTCAAATTTTTTGCCCCTCATCGCAGATAAAAGAACTCAGCAGCCAGAAATATAATAAATTGTACTGTTATTATAATTTATTGCACACGAAACATTTAACAAGACATTACATAAGAAAAAAACATGAAAAAAGGCGAGCTTTTCTCTGTAAGAGATTTCTTCCAGCAAACCTTGGAAAGTCGGAGAAGAACATGCACACGTACACTCACGTAGGCTTTGCCACTTAGTTTGCTACGAACTTGACACACCTCTTTCGGTTCGAGGCGCACCAAATCCTGAGCAATTCCAATCGTCTATCTGTCAAATTCCTTACTAATCTGACAGTTCATGAGCAGCCTTTATACAGCCAGTCCCACTGTAGGGCACAGTCCTTCTCAGGGAGAGAGTATGGGCTTAATCACCACGCGTGCCCACCGCGGATTTACGATTTCAAGCGCTGAGGTATGTGAATAGCTCAGACACTCAGGTTTCCTCACGATGTTTCCCTTCACAGTTAGCGAGTGGTATTGCTCCTATAAATTCACAAATGTCCAATTTGACAGTTAGACTATTGAAAGAGCTGAACGTTCACTAGTTGCTTGCTGCATGCACGCATGCCGGTTTCAGGTACTTTAAATACCACAAAACATAAGGTAAACTCACATTTGAATCCCGGAGGGGCAGGCAGAGACTAGCATTGCTTGACACTTGCCACGAACCTGTCAAACCTCTTTCACTTCATCAACATTGATTACTTAGTTGCTGTATGCACATGTCAGAGGCGGTAATCATGGGTTAGGGCGGTGTTCAAGGTGGCATAGAAAAATGACTTCATTGTTAGTTCATCTTCGTTTTAATTCCTTTTAAACTACACTGCTTTGGAAACATACCCTCCAAGAACAAAAAGCAGCAAGCAGCTTTCAGAAATGAATACAGAGAGTTGTTAAACACTACATATCTTATCAAATAGCCTTTATTTTTAGTTACACTCGGTTATTACCCTGTAATTAGGTAGGTACTTGGAAACTTGGAAACGCGGTAAGTTTGACACGGAGCTGGCTACACTTCTTAAGACTTACAATTAGAATGAGAATCAGAATAAGAATGCTATTCGATTCGGTCACGGCATCCCTGGTAAGCTCTGGAGAGCTTCCGTTTACGAGAAACATTACAAAGTTAAAATCATCATGATTGGTCCCCTCAAACAGACTTGCCAACTTTACAAAGCTAAATCAAAAGACTACTAAACGTTATACTGCCTATATACCCTGCCTAAGCCCCCTACATAGCTCAAAACAATATGGCATCTTAGCCAATCACAAAATATATCCTGTCAAACAGAAGTCTCTCTAAAAATGTTATCAAGTAATCTTATTATTTATCTTAATTGTCTAATGTAGGTTTAATATTATTACATGTATCCCAAAGGGGTAGACAGATGCCAGAGTTCACCACTACAGGGTTTGGCAGGCTTTTAATACTTTAAATACTAGTAAGAATTTTACGGCATTGGGCTGAAAATATTCTGACTGATCACAATAAAATTATTACAATTGACTGCATTAAAGCTTAGTTAGTGTGAGAAATCGACAAATGTTAAGCAAAGCATAACAAAAGTAGTTCGGTTAGGTAACAAGCGTGGAATCCAATAATGGCCTATGAAATCGGCTCTACTGCAGGATATAACGATACACTGTTTTTAGGCAATAGTAAAACCCTGAAATTGCGGTGGTAGCGGATCAGTAGAGCACTGGCTTCTCATTCGGGAGGTTGTGGGTTCGAATGCCGGCATGTACCAATGACTCTGTTTTCTAAGTTACGTACATTTGTGAGCAATAGTGTTTGCTAACTGTGAAGGAAAACATCGTCAAGAAACCTGAGTGTCTAAGGTGTTCACATACTTCAGCGCTTGAAATTGCCAATCCGCGGTGGGCACTCTCTGAGAGAAGGCCTGTGCCCTACAATGGGACTTTTATAGGCTACATTATATAAACTCTGAGATTGGGGTTCGAGCTAAAAGCTATTCATACTAATACAGCTTCAGTCGACAAACAGGGCCATGTTTCACAGAACTGCAATTCATAGTTTATTATGACATTTCTCTTTCTATTTCTCTGTGCCACCCAAAAATCTGAATAATGATGCTAACTTGTTTTAGAACCTACAGTCTAGATTCTAGGCAATAGGTTTTAGAGCCTTGAACCTAGGGCCGGTAACCTAGTTCAAGGTAGAATTTTCGCCAAAAACATACGGTCTTACTTATAAAAATACGATTTCTCTAAAACGCCTCTCAGGTGTAGTTTAAATAGTCTGTGGTAACGTTTTTCCTTTCACCACCCACCATTTAAACTAACTCAAAGGAGTGTTTTAAGGTATCGTGTTCTTATTAACTTAATTCGGGACTCACTAACTTACTTTTTTGGTGGAAGAGTCCGAACAGGTTTTGCTCTGATTCGCAGAACTTAATCTCTGACGTCAAGCCGAGCAACCGACGATACGCGCTCCGTCTCTATTCACCATGATTAAGCTCGGCGAATCAGAGCGAAACCTGGTCGGACTCTTCCGACAACAAAGCAAGTAAGTGAATCCGGAATTAAGTTAATAATGTATATAAAAGTTTTTGTTCCAAAATATGTTTTTTTTTATAAATAAGACCGATAATTATTTGGCAAAAATTGGTATCTTTTCTGAGGTACCCCAACTAAATGACATGGTACATGGTATACCAGTGTGCCGCGTCACACTCTTTGCGGAACACTGGTGTACTGTACGGTGAAGTTAGATATCTTCTAGTTTCATCTAGGCACGGTACAAGTACTTTTAACCTGTTAACCTTCTGCCAAGCGTGACAACTGCTCGAATTACAACTTGTAACACCAGGTGCGGGCGCATGACTAGTGTAATGAAAGGACCTCGTCGACTACCAGTTGAAACTAGTTCGTGAATCTAAACATAAACAAAAACATAAACATTTACATACAGGCACATACATTGCTTCTGGCCCCACACTAGGATACCCTGTGTCGTGGGAACCAGAAACAACGACATTACAAACATGTAAACATCCAAGACCTGGGGGTTCTTTTTTGTCCCTAGCCAGGATTCGAACCCGGGACCTCTCTCATGGTATGCAGATGCACAACCGCTACGCCACGAGGTCGTCGTAAAGATAATAATTATTTTAGTAGAGTCACTATCACTCTTCCCGGCTCTAGTAGCTAGGTATTACGTAGTGAGGGTGATCGTCGTTTATGAAAGCATTCTATGAGATCTTTAATTGCCTTTAAGGTAGAGTATTGATTAAAAATTCCGAAAATTTAATGTAAGTTTCTTTAAAGCGGGGAAAGCACCCAAACTGAGTATTTGTAAGAAATTGGCCTGGGCCAATTTCTTACAAATACTCAGTTACAGCCAAAAAAAATATTACAACTAAAATTTCTTAAATCTAGGTAATCTTATACAATTGGCGGTCTTATCTCTTAGAGTGACCTCTAAAACAATTCGACATCCTCTAAATCTTGCCAGTTTTGGACTGTTGAATTTAATCTATTTTTGGTCACAAAATATTGTTCCATGTTTATCAGCATAGTGCTTATTCCGTGTAGGCAAGGAACTTGACAAAGTTCCTGCATATCATCACATATAATGAAGTTTTTTCGGGATGGGAATTGTCTCATTTTTTTCACATATTTGTTTTGATGCTTGTGACTCAATGTTTAGTCGCCCATTTTTATGAACAAATTATTTGTTATGTATAGGCTATTCAGGAGGTCGTGGGTTCAAATCCCAGCATGTACCAATGGCTTTGTTTTCTAAGTTAAGTACATTTTTGAAGTTATAGTAGCAATACCACTCGCTAACGGTGAAGGAAAAACATTGTGAGGAAACCCTAGTGTCTGAGGTATTTGCATAACTTAGCGCTTGCTACGTACAATGGACCAACTATTACGCTAAGAGCGGAAATCTCAGGTCTAACTAGAACTAGAACTAACATGTATAGGGTAAGCATACATGGTGTATGAACGGTAATGGCGTTTGTGCCAATGTATAGGTATATTTTATAAAAACTTGACTTCTGCATAAGCATGATAAAGAATAATAGTAGCTTACTTGTAAACGTGTACCTATCGTTATGAGCCGCCATTTTCTTTACAGATAATTTTTTTCTGTGGCTTTCATCATCATCATCATCATCATCAGCCATTTGACACCCACTGCAGGACATAGGCCTCCCTCATAGTTTTCATAACCATAATCCTTTCTTTCATTGCCATAATCGCCACGCTTGGCGCCTAGGCGGGTTGGCGATCGCAGTATGCGGTTGGAATCTCAGGAAGACGCTGCTGCCCGTCTCCTGGTAATTGATTTCCTTAGTCGCCTTCTACGACATCCACGGAAGAAAATGGAATGACGCTATTCTTAATCCGGCGCCACACGAATGTGGCTTTATGAAAGGTATATAGAGAACACTTTATTGTACAAAAACTAAATATTTTGTAACCTAAGAGCCCTATCACACTAGTGCTAGCGATTTGAAAGCGATGCGCGTGTACAGTAAGCTCGCCGCTCGGCGATTTCGCCGCGATTTTCACCGTCGACGCCATTTTGTACAGTCGCGTTCGACAGTCCGACCCGCCCCACTTGAATCATATCAAAGATACGTGTGTAAACGGACGTAGCATCATTTAGAGGTATAATAGTCGTTGATACAATGGATACAAAGTAATTTATAACTAAAAATCAAAATCGTCCCGTTACATGGGATACATAGCAGTCGCTCTCTCCTATTCGATCACTTGATAATGTATCTGCCCAGATTCATTGTTAACTTGTATCTGCTTTAGTTTTCTGCGTCTTTTAAGTAACAAAGCCAGTAGTAGTGTTTCCTCGTCGAATCATTCCATTTTGCTAGTGAGGGTCCGAAACGCGGCGAGCACGCCGCAATAGCTACGAAATCGCGGCGAGCTCGCTGCGCAATCGCATCGCTTTCAAATCGCTCGCAAATCGCTGATGTGATAGGGCTGTAAGAGAAAGAGTAGAACAAAACAATTAAAGTTGAAGAAGAAAGTATTTTTATATCAACATGTTATCTTTAAAAGTAGTCTATGGACACTTAATACTAAGTGGAAGTAAGTGTATTTTGAGTTGATTTTGAGACATGATTGCTCGTAATGAAGGATAGATCTTAGGTCAAGAGAAAAATGTTCACATAAAAACTTTGGAAGAGATCCTAAAAAAGGCCCGCATGGAGTTCGAATCTGGCGAACTCTGGACTCGGCCTACTTCTCCGAGATTCAGGCGTACGTTCACGTATCTATATGAATGTATTACTCTACAAAATAAAAATTATCTGCTCAGATCGGTAGTTCAGAAATAACTCGAGCGTAAGCCTCATTAAAGAGTGCAGTGCAAGAAGCTAACTAAGAAATCACTGAGACGACTGCGTCTCACTAAGGGCCGATTTCTGAATTGAGAATTTCACTGAGTAAATACTTAAGTAACGTTCTGTCACGCTCTTTTCTGAGGAATTCGAAGAGACGGTACTACAGTTAACTATTTACTTAGCGAAATTCTCAATTTAGAAACTGGCCCTAAATGGTATAGTCCACGCGACGTGATCACGACAGAGAAAAATGGGCCGTGATTCCTGTGATAATCTTTCCTACGACGTAATGTATCATAAATAGAGAAGAAGAAAGACATTTATTGTACCAACAAGACACATGACGCAGCAGCGTCTTCCTGAGATTCCAACCGCATACTGCGATCGCCAACCCGCCTACCATGCGTGGCGATTATGGCAAAACCCTTTATGGTTAGAGAAAACCATGAGGGAGGCCTATGTCCTGCAGTGGGCGTAAAAATGGCTGATGATGAAGTCACATCACGGAAACAAAATAAACAGATAAGTAACATAATATGCTCAACAACAGTAAGAAAACTAAATACACAACAGATAAATCAAATAAATAAAAGATGACCATAGATGAAGCCTGTGGTGTGTCTAAGTTGCCACAAAAGGCAGCTGACTCAGCGTTGGGCTGAGGATGTGATCTCTCCGCGCTGATTGTCAGTCAAAATTATGACATTCTTTTAATTCGTAGTATATCATGTTATCGAAAAAGGAAAATACATATTTTTAACCAATATTAAGTTATTCACAAATAAAAAATACAGAATGGGTATATACCTACATACGTGAAAAATTCAATATCCTATATTAGTACACAATAGATAGGTATCACAAGTGTTAAAAAGTCTTGGATCGATTGGGTGTTAATAATTACGAAAATTCTGCTACGTAATATTTTAAAGACTCTATAATTGTAAGTTGGAGTACCTACTTGGAGTTGTTAAACTTAATCACAATAACATCGTAGCATCGACTAATACTGCTAGTTGGAGCGACACCCAACACTATGGATGCAATGACCGCTTGATTGCTTCAGCTTAAGATCACCGGATGCCCTTCGAAAGGCTAATTGAGCTTCTTAATAGGGCGATAAATAAAATGAGAAAACCTCTACGTTGTTAATTTCACCGTTCAAATTAGACCAGGGTTTGTTACTAAACCAAGTTTAGCATGGTACTCAAGAACTGGAATTTAAATATCCTTATCCGTTCCCGTTGTCCTTTTCTTTCTTCATTAACACGAAAGAGACAGTTTCAAAATCGCGTAATCCCGACAGCTGTTTCATAATATAAAAGTTGTACGCCAAAATGTGTTAAGAAACGAATTTTTTTGACGATTCCATGTTGTCACAATTCATAAATAGTAACCAGTCTTTTCTACTCCGAATAATGCTGCTTCTATCTCACTAACTAGGTTAAGACCGGGTTCTCTGACCGCACGGATTTGTATGGGACTTATAGCGTTGCGCGAGCGGAAAGTTGGGGGAAAATAGTAAGCGTTTTGAAAATTACAGAAATACAATTCTTATTAATAGAATTTTGACGACTTACATCACTAACACATTCAGTGATGTTCATTTTGGTATATTTTTTATTATCCAAAACTCAGTACAGAAAGTAAAATGTATTTTAAGACACCTAACTTAGTGGTAATTTTGGAGAACCCATCGTTAATAATAAATTATTATCATTATAATATATTCAAGAGTTAAACTCTTGCTGATGTAGTATCTTCCACGTAATTTCATACTCTGTCATTTTTATGCCTAATAACAACCTTCGTTTAGTTTTAAACGTGAAATTTGACCCAACTCTACCGCCTAACTGGGTCGCTTATGAAATCTGAAATAGTTCCGCGAGAGGAATTTGGTTGAATCTCTATCTCTGACTGAAAGCTTGAAGGGCGATGCAATTGCTGCATGTTTCGACGATATATAGAGAAAAAAAGACACGAGTATTAACCGCAGGAATGCTCTATCTCTTTTTTTCTCCACTCTATTTAAATTATTAAAGGGCTCGAATCCTAATCCCAACAAATCCGCCCAATCAACTAGACCACGTTCTCTTGCAATACGTCGAGTACCCAGAGCGTGCGCTTGTATGGTAGGCAACGTTAATTTTAAACTTTTATGAGTCGTAAAAGAGATATTTGGATATGAGAAGTTATTTCAGCTCATGACCGTCTATTTTTACGTGATGATGCTAAAAACCGAGAGGAATGTGAAGGTGCTAGTCATTCAGAGTATTGAAAATAGTTAGTTCCAGAGGTTTGGCTATTTTTCGGAAATAATTTGAAGCAAGTTCGATGCTGATGATATAGGGGTAGTATTGTTTTAATTTCAGAATGTTCCCTGTGTGTTGTGTTGACCCTCATAAGCAACTTATATACGTCCCATGAGTGAATAGTGATGATCAAATTAGAGATTTTTGTAGTGACGGCCGGGGTTAATTTTATCAGGGTTTCCGCACGACGATCTCGATATCTACCTATCGAAATATGAAAATGGAACACAATAAGAAAAAGGTTTAATATTGGAAAAAGAAAAGTTTGCAGCCAGTAATGAGGCAACAATAAGGCTGAATAACTACAGAACAAGTAGCAAGAATAACGTCCTTTATGATATTTGTGACATTAATTATTAGGTGCATTGATCAACTTAGGTTCCTAATACGTGTCCACTAAACAGCGAAAATACCGGCAGACCAATCTCATGCATAAACAAAACAAACAGTTACAGTACAACATGCAACGGACCATATAGATCGACTATTTACCAAACAAACACTTTTTGGTGACTCGAAGATGCCTACTGTTTGCTTAGGCCGAAAGTCAACCAAACACGTCATCAATTGGCGCGACATGCGACCATCGCGACCGTGGCCATGCCCGCAGGAAGATGCCGTTCATTTTTTAATTAGGAAACCGGCTCTACGTCCACTTGGGTGCAATAAAACAACATAATCTTTAGGTGCAGGTACCTGACTTAGAAGGATGGGACCACGCGAAAATACCGGGATTTTCGTATAGTTCTCAACAGGTGTCATTTATCCATTTAAAGGGTGACTAGAAGTAAGTAAATAGATGAATAATTATCCAAGAATAAACGAATAAATAGACTGTATGACTGACAACCTGTCAATTAGACAGGGTTGTCAGTCATACAATGTATCTATGGATAGCTCTGCGAATGTCGTGGTTCAAGACGTTTATGAACTTATTCACTAGATAGCGCTTACCCATGGATAAACAGACAGATAGTGTTGTTAGACTGCGTTGGCGCAAGGCAGCTTAAGATAAATCTACGGCGTTAGATACTGGTGCAGTCTTCAGCACATCAACCTTTACATCGTTATACATTTAACGGGTTACTTAATTATGAGATTTCTGTAGATTCGGCTAACGCTGCAGTTACCGTAGTCATGGGTAAACTGAAGTTTTCCCAATAAACAATTGCGATTAGACCCGTTAAATTTAAGACAAACTTTACATTCGTGCACTCTACTCCGACACGCTAAGGGTGGCTTTGCAATTAATATAAAGGTTGATGCGCCATCGGCTTTAATTGGTGCCGTCTAAACCGGAAATTTACCTTACATTAGACAAGCTTTTAATCTCAACACATACCGTTCCAATTTGTCCTTTTATTAGACACCCGATGTTCAATTAATTATCTCGATCAGAAGAAAATTTTAATAGGATGCCTTCGGAGTCTTGTCGTTAGGCGATCCGAGCAGCCAGTCCCTTAAACGCATAGTTGTTCAATAGAGGGATGTAAGTACGGCAATGCTTGTTTACATTGACACTGTTGGTAGGTAGTCTACTAACCAATCGCGTTGCAACGGTATAACCCACAGAACAGAGAAACTTATTTTCTCTGTTCTGTGGTATAACCTGTGTAACCGCACCTCGCGCAATTCGATCTTTGTCGCGAGAGATGCATATTTAATTTCCGCGGGTTGGAACCATTGGAATGACATTGTACTGCTATTGCTTAGTAGACTACGGAACTGAGGCAAGTAGCAGCTATTGTCATGTTTATTAGACTCTAGGGCCCGGTTTCCGCGCTCGCGAGTGCACGACTGCAGTAAAAGTAACCTTCCGTCATCGGCATTCGGACAGGAAAGCATCGGCACGTTGCATGAGCCGCGGCTTCCTACACCGAAACGCACGCGCAGCCAGCTCGCTCCAGTCAGTTTACCCGCGTACTTCGTAACCGACGTACGTACTTCGCAGACGACCGACACAACGCGACGTATCGCTCTTCTATCGTTTACCCTTCAACGGTTAATAGAATTAGAGACCACTGCCGCTTAGGATCCTGGGAAGCGAGCCTTAATTGACGTATAAAAATATCCACCCAATTGATCACGACGATGTTAGATTACAGCTGTCTTAATTAACACGGGTAGTTTTATTGATACTGGCCAGTTGCTTTCGAATTTGTCTCGCTTATCATACTTGACAGCTCGGCAACTATTTAAAAATAAAACAAAAGCATCCAAGTGCCATTAAACCCGTGTCTGTCAATTAATGAAAGATAAAAAAGACAGATGAAATCATCATAAGTTACTTACCTACCGTTATATTAAACAGATTGCGAGTGCCGAAAGCAACGAAGTGATAATAAACTTTTTTCGTGACGAGTCAGTCTTACTTACCCAAGTTTGCGATCTTCCAAGAGACGCCCCCACTCCTCACTTTGGAACATAATAGTGATGCAAAAGTGACCCAATGGCTCTACAATATTTGTTCCTAATCTTGGCTGTAAGCCTGCCACCAGCATGGACCCACAAAGGTCTCAAAGGGATCACAAGACTGAAGCTGGACCCACTGTCGAAGACACGATGCGACATCGTTTGCCAGGATGTCGAAAAATACAATAAGGCATCGGTAAGTCGTCACAAGGATGTGAGAAGTGCACTCAGAATATTAAGTAACCAGGGATTTATTGTCATTAGATGAGGTCCAAGTTTTTGTCGAGTCGGTGGTAGAGTTCGCACCATCATTGAAGTCCTACGGCAATTTTAATAACTTCCACACAACACACTTGTCCTGGTCCCAAACTAGAATCATCGTCATCATCATTCAGCCACAAGAAGTCCATTGCTGAACATAGGCCTCCTCCATGGATTTCCAAAAAGACCGGTTGGAAGCGGCTTGCATCCAGCGCCTTACTGTCACTTGGATGAGGTCATCTGTCCATCTTGTGGCTGGTCGTCCTACGCTGCGCTTGCCGATATGTGGTCTCGATTCGAAAACTTTTCAGCCCCATCGGCCACCAGTTCCGCGTGCTATGTGCCCCGCCCACTGCCACTTCAACTTACTAATATGCTGGGCTAACTAGAATACCCTGTAATATCTTATACTTATATCATAATTATGCGAATTAATATACATACTCTAGTGTGAATCAAATCGGCGACCTCTAAATGGACGTATAAATTTCCATATGATATAAGTATGACTTATCATAACATAGGGCATCCTAGCTTGGGACCAACTTGGTCAGGACAAGTAGTTAAAAAAATATTTCAGCAACTCGAATGTAAAGGTTGGCGTGCTGTACAAGCAGTAGGTACGTACGTAACCTAATGCAACTTGGTTTACTATTCGTTATATAATGAAAGAATGAGTTACCTATATAATAATTCATCACCGTTCCGATGTTACGAAGTATAGAGATGATAAACAATGAGTCGATTGAATACCAATGAGCGTTATGTTCGACTTTAGCATCTGTAAACATCCGTAAACTAATCCAGTCTCACTTATAAAACACTCCTCAAATGCAGTTTAAATAGACTGTGTTAAGGGGAAACTGCGTTATTTATAAAAACACGCTTCCGCTAAAACACTCTTCAGAGACTGCTTAAATAATCTTTGATTTAGTATTTCCCTTTAACACAGACTATTTAAACTGCATCTGACGAGTGTTTTGACTCTGGAAGACTGGTATAAAAGACAAACTATTTAATCTGAATTTGATGAGCGTTTAAAGGAGCGTTTTTGTAAGTGCTTTTAAACGTTAACAGGAACCTTAGATAGACTAAAAAAAAAACGGGCCAAGTGCGAGTCGTACTCGCGCACGAAGGGTTCCGTATCTATACAACATTTGAATATTTCAAGCGTCTACCTGTTGCCGTTAGTATTAATATCATTAACAGAAATACATCATCTGTGAAAATTTCAACTGTCTAACTATCACGGTTCGTGAGATACATGAGATCGTGAGACGGATGGACGGACGGACTGACGGACAGCGAAGTCTTAGTAATAGGGTCCCTTAACCTTTGGGTACAGAACCCTAATAAAAACCACAGATACGGTTGCACGTGCCCGTGTTTCTACGAAAACGAGTTCAATGGACCAGTCAATGTATCCATTGTCCATGTTCATTGATCTTTCTTTATAATTTTCCGTGGAAGCTGTTTACCGTATCTTCCTTATTAGACTTGATCTAATATGTACACAAACAATTTATTTGGTTCCTCATTTATCAAACTTAATTATCGTATGTATGTATGTATAGAAAGAGTGCTCCTATTTAAAGTTCATAAAAGACTTGTGTACAATCGACAGCACATTAACGTTTACACGTGTGCACTCTAACTCAGTTACGCATTAGAAGGTTGACCTGCTGTTGACTGTACAGTAGCTGGCCAGTTCTTTTAATTCTTTATTTCTTTATTTATTTATTTTTGAATGCCAACAGGCTACATAATAACCAATACACTGGTAACACAGTCTGAGTCTAAATTTCTGGTATGCATCCCAGTTAGAGGCATCCACAACATTTTGCAGAGATATAAATAAAAAATTGTGTACAGGCGACAACTAAGCAACTAAAGCTATACTCCTTTTAATGTTAACAAGTAATTTAGTGTAATCGGCTTACCAAGTCCATCAAAACATAGCATGTAAATCTACGTTTTGAGGGACTGGGCGATTTTGTTCACAAAAACTTTGAAGACCCTGAACGAATCATTGAAAATGTCCATGTCTTCAATTTAGCCATTAAATTAATTTCTATATCATTGTTGAGAAATTGCATACATCTTGAGATCCTGAACTCGTACGTAGATATATAAATGATTTATTATATATTGTTTCAACTATAGATTCTATCATCTAGAACGAAAGTTCAAATAAAGCGGGAGAGCCATGTTTCCGGAATTCCCTGTGGTGGACAAATAAAACATTACAGGGTGAAGTTTCAAAGGGATCATCCTTTTGGAGCTAATACGCACAAGATAATTATCTTTTAGTGCAAGTGAAGCGAGGTAATCGGCAGTAGAGGAGTAACTACCTAAAATAGGCACCGGCACTAGAGCTTCTAAATGGATAGTCCGATTGCCCTATAATTTACGCCAAGTTGATACACATAGTTGATACAACTAAACTATCTTTCAATAAAAATCCATGTTGAAATCGGTGTGTATCGGTGTGTGTAATGTTGTGTTTTATTTATAAGTTTTTGTGTCCAATAAAGTATAAAGTATCTGTTTGAGAGTTGAGAGGCCACATACAGACATACAGGACTATCCACATTACAACGGTCTGAGCTGGCGGGACGATTTCATCTGACGGGATATGACTCAGAATTCTTCGGACTCAGTTATTTTGAATAAAATTTAGAAATAATAAAAAAAATCCTTCTAGGTGTCCATCGCAGACTCATCCCGACTCCGCGGATTTGTGGCCGAGTTACATGCCGGATATTTATTATGTACACATGCTGGAATCGAACCCACGACCTCCCAAATATGAAGCAAGTTCTACCAATACTTTACCACATCTCTCTCATAATATACTTTGATTCCAGTGCCGAACCGACTGTAAGCTCCGAGAAATCAAGCCTGGGACCTGTCCCGCCTCGGACAGTCCCAAATGGGCCCAGGCCTGCGTGAAAGCCTGCGAGACTGACGCCCAGTGTGACGACACTGAGAAGTGCTGCCACCATGGCTGTGGCTCTACGTGCAGCGAGCCAATAGATCTGCTAACTGTTTCAGGTAAAGTGACGCTCTTAGCAAAACTTAATGTGACGCACTTAGCAGTTCCGAACTAAGTAACCTCAGAGAGATCAATCCTGGGGCCTGTCCCGCCTCGGACAGTTCCAAATGGGCCCAGCCCCGCGTGAAAGCCTGTGAGAGTGATGCCCAGTGTGACGACACTGACAACTGCTGCCACCATAGCTGTGGCTCTACGTGCAGCGAGCCAATAGATCTGCTAACTAGTTCGGATAAAGTGACGGTCATAGCAAAAGGTAATGTGACGCACTTAGCAGTGCCGAACTGAGTGCCTTTGGCGCCTCGGACAGTCTCAAATAGGTTCAGGCCTGCGTGAAAGCCTGCGAGACTGACGCCCAGTGTGACGACACTGAGAAGTGCTGCCACCCCGGCTGTGGCTTTTCGTGGAGCGAGCCAATAGATCTGCTGGCCGTTTCAGGTAAATTAACGCTCCATACACCCTGGGCAGAGATTAGCGGTGTCATTTATTAACAAAAGCTCTCACAGAAAAAGGTAACTTGGCTGAAACACGTTCACAACAAGAAGATACGCAAAGTTACAAACCAATTACAACAAGTTTGTCCCAAAACTTTGGTCATACTTTATGCTTAGGGTATGATCCAAGTTTTATGTGTAAGGCGTTCCGTAGGACTTTTCAGTCTTTTTCTATTTGATTATTTGAATTACCCGCAATCCTCAGGTTTGCCGCCGCTTCCTGTGATAATGGACATCAAAGAGCGCAACCACTCAATCCAAATCCAGTGGACGGATGGAGTAGGAGATACGGCCAGGGCGGTCCCGGGTCGCGTCTTCTACTTGCTGGAGGAGCAGCACCATGTCGGTGCTGAGTATGACGAGGAGGAACTAGGCGAATGGAGCCTCATCATGAGGACAAACAAGTAAGACGGGACCAGATTGATTAATAGGTGTAATGGTGTAGCATAGCAGAGTAGAGCAGAGAGCACTTTGTTGTATACAAACAAGGAAAATACACAGATATTTTGTAACCCAAGAGTACCGAAGGCCGTAACGCGAAATGATATGATGAATGAATGATTTATCTAGGTTGACGGAGGCATTGGTAAGGCAATTGATTGATGCTTACTTGATTGCTGGGTATTGGTATTGATCGATCTATTGGTCGATTTATTGTTTAAGTTATTTGTGGGTTCATGAAATGACATATCGATTACATGAATGAGAAAGTGAAGAATTGATCAAAAACTTCTTGGACTAATAAAAAGCTTATAGCTATTGTTTCCCTGCTCAAAACTACTGCTCAAAACGATGGTAAATTTTAATAGGACGCTGCTGTCTGAACTATTGCTGTATCTACCGACCTGATGCTTGATGTACCGACAGTTTTGCTCGGGCATGTTTGCAATATTGCCGATTCGTCAATTCTGAACCAACTAACCCACTAAAGGCCTTGCCTGAAAATCGGCAATTAATTGTATACTGGTGTAAGCTACATAGTTACAGTCCGAAGCATAAACTTTGTTGTACCATTAACCATTTCATTATTTGTAATTCTTTCTCCTGGTTGTGCCACAAAGTGTATAAATAAAGTATCTATCTATCTTGTCATCATTAAAATGTTGTTACTGTTTCGTGTGTGATTATTGTGACTACTATACCTAAACGTGATGTGAAGACAAACATTTCCTATTTAGATATAGGCAACTTTCCATCATAGGGTTGTCCGGAAGAATTTTAGTAATAAGGCCGCCAATTCTACTGTGTCTCTTTACATATTTTTATATCATGTGCTCTGGCGTACAATAAAGAACAATCTAATCTTATGTTATGTTTCTACTTGACAACAGAACCAAGGTGAACCTCCGCGTGTGGCTGAAGCCCGGCCGCTGGTACCGGTTCAGGGTAGCCGCGGTGAGCTCGGCGGGCTCCCGAGGGTTCTCCGCCCCCAGTCTGCCGTTCACGGCTCGCCGTGGCCCCAGGCCTCCGCCCCGTCCCAGGACGCTGCGGGTCACGCCGCTCGAGACCAATAATGGTGAGTTCCTATACAAGATGACCACGCTAGATATATATATCAATAAAAGTAGGCACGTTTCGTTCTTTTGTTCTGGTTTGTTTATTCGTAAGCCTCACGATACGCCTCGCGGTTTCCTAGAGTGGGTGCCGCTAGAAAGTTTGAACTGGGATTATGATACATACGTTACATTACATAAACTCATCCATACATTATGTATCCCGGAGAGTAATGCAACCAGATTTTGTTTCATTATAATATCGGACCAATAACTTTGTTTTCTAAGTAACGTACATTTCTGAAGTTGTAGTAGCAATACGAAGGAAAATATCGTGAGGAATTTTCGTATACCTCAGCGCTTGAAATTGCTAATCCACTGCGGGCACGCGTGGTGATTAAGCCCATACTCCTCTGCGGGCCTGTGCTCTACAGTGGGACATATACAGGCTACATAAAAAAATTATATCGGAGATAAACTGTTTTTATCTATCTTATCTTGTTCGGTCATTGAGCAGACCAGCATAGAGATGGTCGGGCGATATAGTTGAGTCGACGAAAGATCCGTGGATGCGGATGGAGCGTAAGAGAACGTGAGACACGGCATTTGGTTTGGACAGGGACAGGACAAGGCCTATACCCTTTTAATGTATTTTGTTTTCTGATGTGTACAATAAAGTGTTCTATTCTAATCTAATCTGCCCAACAGTGGGCAGCGGTGGGCTGATGATTTTATCTTATCTTGTAATGTAATGTGGAAATAAAATGGCGTAAAATAGCTCAATTCAAACTGAAAGGGTGTCCTTATGAAAACCTGTTTTGTTTCGTAGGCACAATATCCATTCGGCTGCATTGGAAAGAGCCCAAATCGGACCTACCAGTAATGCGATATAAAGTCTTCTGGAGCCGAAGATTACGTGGGGTTAACCAAGAATTGGATTCCGTCGTCGTCAACCACCAGACTGTTCCCAAGGTATGTACCTACTTGTGATTTAATTTTAATTCAGCTTTTCCCTGGATGTGAAGAAACATTTTTTTAAAAACAACGAGTCTACTTTTTCTTGAGCAAACAATTTGATTGGTTTCCGTATATATGTATATGTATTTGCTAAAAAGAAAGATTTGCAAAAACCGGTCCGGCTTACATGGGGTACATTACACTGTGATGCAATTCCTTTAACAAATACTATAGTGGACTAACCAATTTAGCCCATCAACCTCTACTCATTTACGTTACGGGTGAATTTGCAACGGAATTGAAAAGGTTTATCTGCTGTTGACTGAACTTGATGATTTAGCTGCCAGTCACGCAGTCAATACCCAAATACTGACAACGTAATTTGTAGCACACATAAGCCTATATACGTCCCACTGTAGGGCACAGGCCTTCTCTTAGACAGAGAGGATGGGCTTAATCACCACGCGTGCCCACCGCGCATAGGCGATTTCAAGCGCTGAGGTATGTGAATAGCTCAGACACCCAGGTTTCCTCACGATGTTTTCCTTCACCGTTAGCGAGTGGTATTATGACTTGACAAATGTACATAACTTAGAAAACAAAGTCATAGACACATGCCCGCATTGGGAATCGAACCTGGGTCTCCCGCTTCCGAGTCCAATGTTCTACCCACTAGGCTACCACCGCAATTTGTAGCGTATAGAGACTATAACATATAGTATATTATATAATAAATATTATAGTACACGTAGAGACCCGTCAATCAATCAATCAATCCACCGACTGACATAGGCTTTCCCCAAGGCACGCCGCTTCTTTCTATCCTCGGCCATCCGGGGGCCATTCGAGGGGTCTCAAAGACCTTAGTCAAATAAACCCTACCGCTGATAATTGTACAGCATTTTTTTACGCCACGGCTGTTCCAGGACCAAACCTACTGCGACATAACCGACCTACAGCCGAAGTCGATGTACTTCCTGCAAGTTCAGACGATTAGTCAATATGGGGACGGACGAATTCGCAGCGAGAAGGCGGCAATGTTCTACAACACAACTGAGAGAGCTGGGGGTGAGATACAACGAAATTACTCTGCAGACTGTACTCTGCAGCACATCAACCTTTACAGCAAAGGCTTACTTAGGCCGCGTTTCATAAAACTACAAATAGGACGATTCGATGTACCTACCTACAATACAGATTAAACAGTAAGAAGACTCGACTGCGCATTTGCGCAATGCATCGAATTGTCATAAATTAACCCTACATAGCACGATTTTTTTTCTGTATCCGAAAAAAATATATGTTATATTATATATAATTAGAAGCTGGGGAAAAATAATAAAAAAAATCAAACTCGTATATTTTACAAAATAATCAACTTTTTTATTCTGTTCCATATCTGGTACACCATGCCTTTACCTTGCTTTTAACAATCATTTCTAAGAACATCGGTACATTTGAATCAGTGTGAATTGTTACTTTAGTAGATGAAAAAAATATAACTAAAAGGTGAAAACAAAACGAAATAGAATTTTTTCTCAATTATGACTATATCTATTGGTGAAAATTTCGGAAACAATTATTATCTTTGTTCAGACAAAGTTCAGCCTGGCACTTTTCGCATGATATAAACGTTTTTCCTTTGCATCCAGGATATTTACAACGTTGACGTTTTTGGCCCCAAATTGGAAAATGCTCAAATCCATCGCGTCTGACGTCACGAGGAGGAAGAACCGCCGTATTAGGCTTATTTCTCTTTATGTCAATTTCATCCGGCAAAGAGGTCGGTCTACCTCTTTTCTTCTTTATCGATTGACCGACCATGCAAAGACTTTTCGCAACTTCAAGTTTGAAGTCTTTTAGCTTTAGTGGAGTTGGCGTTTGTTTTTGTTCACCAGCTCTTCTGTATAGTAACCAGCTATTTATTACCATCATGTCGAGAAGGTGATAAAATATTCTCAAATACCATTTCTTCGTGCGAATTTTTATCTTATATTTTCCCAGGAATGAGTCCAGCAGGTCCACTCCTCCCATATGCTGATTGTATACCTTTACGATTTTGGGGCAATCTATTTGCATATACTTTTTTAGTTTCTTACAGTACCTCCTTACAGGTTGTTGTGGCTCTTGGCCCACAAAAGACGATGATAAGACCACTGGTTTGTTATCATACCACATTACTGTCACAACGTCAGTTCCATCAACATTAGCCACCCATTGCTCCGAAAAACCTCTGTCTATCTTGTCTTTCTTCAAGTCCTTTAGAGAAGGTATTTGAAGATCTTTCCCTAAACGCCCTTTATTCAGCGTTCCCAATGATAGTATACCTTCTTTGGCCAAATGTGAAATTAATTCCGGAGAAGTGTAATAATTGTCGAAGAATAGCCTGTAGTTTTCGTTCCTGGGTATGCACCTAGCCAATCTTATAACGATATTTGCACTGGCGCCCAAGTCTGGCTCATTTGGATCTCTCAGCTCCGGATCATTCTCCATTCCTGAATAAATTTCGAAGTCGTAAGCAAAACCACAATCATCGCAAAGAACCAGAAACTTATATCCCCATTTGTTAGGTTTATTTGGAAGATACTGTCGCAGAATATTTGAAGCCTTTGTTGCACACATTTGTTCATCGACAGATAGTGCCTCTCTTTTCGGTATGGTTTGACATTTTTTCTTGAGAGTTTCCAATATAGGCCTGATTTTATGAAGTCGATCATGTCCTGGTGTACCTCTTGGTTGCTGGGTAGTATTGTCATTGAAATGGAGGAACTGACATATTTTTTTGAAGAAATTAACCGGCATTGTTTCCATAATCAACGGTATACCTAGTTCAGATGCCCAGTACATGCGGATGTTTGGCAAAGGTGCCACGCTCATAATTAGGCAAACACCCAAAAACTTTTTCAATTGCGATACGGAAATTTGAAAAGGTTTTGAGGAATTTTTCTGGATACTAAATTTGTGCATTTCTTCTACAATATGCCCAAGTAGTTCGTCGTCAAAGAACCACAAGAAGTATTGGAGAGGAGTTTCGAATTCCAAAATTGGCGACCGTAAATTTACATCACCAGTGAACTGAGGATCTGTTGCATGAAAGGATTTCTTTTTCCAGATAAAGTTCCTCTTTTTCTTTTTGTTCACAGGTTGGGTGCCACGTTTATTTTTACAAACAATACTCACAGAAGTTTGACGTTTTTGTCTTGTGGCATCTGAAGGATGTCCTGAAACTATACCTGATGAACTTGGTTGAGGGCTTGATGTTTGTCGCTGAAACGTCTTATCATTTCCAGTAGCCGCATTACGAGATTCTTCATCACAGGGAGCCAAACATTGCGGTGAAGGTAAAGCTTCCGTGTCGCTAAGCGATTCTGATAAAAACCTCACGGTAGACAGAATTTTTTCGGTGTCTTCATCACTTTCGGCTTCGGAAAAATCTTCACCATCTTCACTTTCTGACGGTATAGCTAAATAATCTTCAATTTCCCCTTCACGTAACCTTTTTCTCGTCATTATCTGAAATAAAAACAGTGTTCGTAAGAAAAGTTGCTATACCCTCGTAAAGTTGGAAAAAAGAAGACCAAGGCATGGTGTTCCATATATGGAACAACCAAAAAAATCTTTTATTTTTGTATGTAAAGTAAAATAAAACAAAAACTCACTTACCTCTGTAAACTAGACACTTTTTCCCGATGCTTGATATTTATATTGCGGTCTAAACTGTATTGCAACTATTTTTCATAAATTTTTTAAATTACTCAAAGTGCAAACGCAAGTCTTAGGTGCAATTTTCAGACTTGATTGATAATAAAGGGACTAGTGATGACATCTACAGGCAGTGACCTATATTACACAGTTGCTATGTTCAAGTATTTACTCTTTGAAGATATTAGGTGTCGCTACTAGTATTACATTCACCCGGAGGAACAATCAAAGTGGTTGTTCCACATATGGAACTAGGTGCCATGTAGGGTTAATTATGAACTTCAGTCTTAGGAAACGCGGCCCAGCTGTCTACTGTACCTCGATGCTCATACATAGAGTCCGCGCCATTACTGAAGTCCATTGTGGACATCTTCGTCCTTATTACAATGCCGGCAAGGGTTCCTCCGTAGGATATGAGTGATGGCGCGTGCTCTATTTATACATTTAACGGGTCAGATTATTAACTTACACAGGAAGAGAGGAATGACGTCATAGCGTGGCAAAGCGCGCGTTGTGTAAACATTGAACGTGAATATTTTACAAAATAACATCGTTATATCGCTCGGACTGGAGTGATCTATTTCAGTAAAAGAGGGAGATTCTCATCAATCGACTATGTCTCCTAGCTTAGAAATTTCGGTAGAATGTATGAATATTTTGTTTACCTAAGTCTTGCGGTCTTATTTATAAAAAAACACGATTCCTTAAAACGCCGATTAAAATAGTCTGTGGTGGAGATCTTACAAGGAAAAGTAGTAACCACAGATTAAATAAACTACCTCTTAGGAGTGCTTTAGAGGAATCGTGTTTTTATAAATAAGGCCGTGAGTTTTTATTTTAGATTAAAACATTCACTTTCTGAAGATTTGTGCGTGGAGAGACTGTAAAGCAGTACAGTTGAGATCGCATCAAGCTTTACATACGTGCAGTCTAATCAGTTACGTTACGGGCGATGTGATGTGTTTTCGATTGAACTTTAGTTACAATAATTTACGATACGTAACGAAAATATTTTTTCATTACTCGTAGTAGGAAAGTAGCTCTTGCCTGAGAAGCGGCTTGAAAGTAATACTTTTCAGCCCTAAGGAGAATCGTTTTCAACTGACAGGTGTGAAATTATTTAAAAAAAAACTAGTTCTATTTTCAAACTGCTGAACCATGTTCCAAGTAGTCCTAGCCAGCGGCGAGAAAAAAAAGGCGCGAATTCATTTGTTTTTTCGAGTTGTAGAGATTTGTTTGTAAGTACTTCCGTATAGCAGAGATGTATTAACATTTAAGCTGATTCATGTTTTTATCTTTACTTTCCTTATATTCGTAATGAATAAATAGTACAGTGTTCACCTCGGATGACTTATGTTACTTTCACTCGTAGAGTAACAATGTACTATTTTAACTGACATTATCTTGGAGATTCCTTTCCTATAGGTTATACCTAATCATCATCATCAGCCATTTGACGCCCACAGCAGGACATAGGCCTTCCTCATGGTTTTCCAAGCTTCTCGGTCTTGTGCCGTACGCATCCAGCGACTCCCCGCCACCGTAACCAGGTCGTAAGACCATCTGGTGGGGGGCCTTCCCACGCTGCGTCGTCCGGTCCGCGGTCGCCAGGTCAGAACTTTTTCGCCCCAACGGCCATCAGTTCTTCGAGCTAGAACTAGAACCTACCTAATCACAAAAGCATTATCGAATGGGTCGCCCGTGTCACTTCTAACAAAATTTTATTAGTATTCACAGGTGTTCACCAACAGTACCAGCTACAGTCGGATGGCGATGCGAAACGTGACAAAAAGATAAGAAATCTGAAGCTAAGGGGCATTCTGTGGGACAACCATCGGATCAAGGCGAAGATATCTTGGGATGCTTTACCAAGGACCAACAAAGACAAGTTTGCAAAAAGGTAGGAAATAGACAAATAAAACTATAACTACTTACAGAAACTTACTCGACCTATAATAGGTAGATAAGATTTATTCCAGTATAATAATTTTATTAATTTTTCAGGTATCACATCAATTGGGAGGAGATTGAATGTCAAAACCGAGCTGATGGGGTGAGGTCGAAGAAGGCGCTATCAGCTTCAACAGAGGTAGGTACCACTATAGATTAGTCACACCTCAGAACACAAAAAGAAGAGTCACACACACGACAAGAATGCCGGTCACATTTAAATCCAAGAAAAAAAAACCAACTAAAATGGCAAATTCAATGTGTGAAACTAGAAATGAGCTATTTGTATCGATAAATGTAAAAATAATATAAGCAATGTGATTAAAAGCACCCGAAACCGGCGTGCATCCCTGCAACGACTACCTAATGAATGTTGAGGAAGCGAAAGTGATCTGTCAGGATCTGTGGTCAGGATTGTGGCAAGTGGCAGTCCCTGGTCTCTGCCAACCCCTCTGCGATAAAGGCGTGAGTTTATGTATGTATGTGTATGTAAAAGTTTTGGAAAAATATTTTCTATGATTTTAATGAAAGCTGTCAGCGGCAGTGATAGTATTCGTAGGTCAGTGGCAGGCGCTAAATTCTAACCTGTCCCGAATAGCATATTTTCCATCCATTTTCGCCAACTCGCGCAATTTCAAAGAAACGAAATGACATGAAGTTAGTTATGAGTTGATTTAAACCCGCCCTTGGAAGTGTGGCTAGTGTAATAAATTGCCTGGTAATATCGTTAACTTTACTAATCTAAAATGTAGATGGCGTTGTTGTGTTTTGAAATATACATGAATGAAAATAAGTATCTAATAGGAAGGAACATACTCAGATCCATAGTAGGTATTGTTCTTAATGAAGAGTTCCAATAAGGAGGTCTAAAAATCTTTAGTTGACTAACCTCCTTGGTACTTATATTTTATTCTCTAATCTATATTTTAAGACCTAACACGCTCTATACTATATACCCCCTATACACAGTCAAAAATTGTAAAAACTATCGACTGTTGTAAAAATACAAAACTAATATAACGAAAAATAAAAAAAAATGTAAAAGCTGCTGTAATAGTAACTTTTTTTTCAGGAAACCACGTTTAAAATCTACGAGCTTGATTACAACTGCAGTTATCGAGTTACTGTCAGCAAATCAAAAAGCAAAAAGTCGAATCCAGATTCTGAAATAAAAATAAATATTCCCACCTGCGCTGGTTTCCAAAATAAAATGAAGACCAAACAACTCAACTGTACTGCCTGAGAGAGATAACAAAATCTATAGTAGCTCTAACATTTACTATTAAACTTTGTAGGTATTTAAGTGTAGGAAAGTGACTAAAACAAGTTAATGTAAGTAAAACAAGCAGTTAATAATATAAAAGCAAATCATAGATCTGAACAGCTGATCATAGATATTAAATACATGAAAAGACTGAATTGAGCGTTTTATTTTACAGCCCATGAGAAAACTCAGTAAAGCGAGCCACTAGCGCCCCATTTTAAATGATTTTGTGTAAAATTCTAAGGAACCTCGGCCTGTTCACCCGTATCGCAAGCGCAGTATTTAAATAAATGTGGTAGATATTCGAATTAAAAAGAACGCATGCCGATGGCGTCAAATTATTATTATTAGGTATGTAATATACAT
Organism: Yponomeuta evonymella; assembly: GCA_963969515.1. Lineage (NCBI taxonomy): Eukaryota > Metazoa > Arthropoda > Insecta > Lepidoptera > Yponomeutidae > Yponomeuta > Yponomeuta evonymella. Next base: position 15,513,220 of record OZ018350.1, read on the forward strand.
TATTAAAAGTTAATCATTATAATAAGTCCTTATGTTCTATAAGACTAAGTTACTTTACAAAAAATATCAACATCATCATCATCATCAGCAATTTGACGCCCACTGCAGGACATAGCCTCCCTCATGGTTTTTATAAAATATAATTATTACAAAACGATTAGAAAGAGAACGAGACACAAAATAAAAAAAAATTAAGCTGGCAAAACTAAAGTAGTGCCTGCTCCATACCTGGAATAGGTACAAGGTTAAAGATTACGCAATGGTAACCAATGTCACAAGTATGGCCTGTCCTGTCTTCTGTCGTCGACAGAATATGAATATCACGTACCTACCTCATCATTTATCATGATAATATAATGAGTCAATGCAATGATATGATCTATTGTGGTAAGTTGGTACCAGTATTCTACGATATATCGACACTGAGATACGATAATACGACTCAGACAACTCAACCGGATAATAAATTCGACCCGGATTTGTCCGAGTTGAATTGCCTCACCGTTGAGATGTTGCTACCGATGCCAGAGGTTAGAAAAACGACAGCAAACATTATTGCAGTACTATTTTATCTCAACAGAGATTTACAAACGGCGCGTAAATCAAGGCTATCAACAAATGCGGAGCTGAGTAACTGATACGTGCTGAGAGAATTAGGTACCTACATTATTATATGTATTGTGTGCAAATTTTTTAGAATGGAACAGATAGAACAGCTGAACTGTCTGTAAAATGCAATTAAACTTGTTTTCAATATGCTACCACGACAATGAGCACTGGTTTATTGTACTCTACTAAAATAATTTACTGGCTCTTTTCATACAGCTCGGTAGAAAGGTCATCAAAAAACATGATACATATAATAAAAAATATTTGTAGTCAAAAATGGTACCTACAATAAGTAACCATTCCTTTCTTTAGCTAGTCAAAGTTATTTTTTCATTAATATTAAATATCGTTACAAAATAAGTAAATTACAAGGTTATCAGTTTTATAACTTGCATTTAATGAACCAAACTAATACGTTCACGTTTTACATTATACCAATGCCTGATTTCCAGCAAAAAATAAAATAACACAAGAATAAAACACACATATTTCGTCACCCTTTAGTAAAATTAAAACCACCAAAATTTTTTTGAGGAAAGGAAAATAATACTTTTGGGAAGTTCCTTTCTTTATTCATGGCAACACTATAATGACATACAATACATATATGCAGCTAACTTCACTCCGTAGTTTTCAACCATTGAAACTGTCAGAAGTAAATAAATTACAAATTTTATTTATTGTAAAATATTCATAAATAAATTGCACTCTACACTGTATATTTACTATCTTACGATTATTCTGCACCTAGATTTTACTAATTTACCATATCTTATTCACTTTCGCAATATTTTCTTCTCGAGTGCGGAGAATCGAAGTGACGGAAAAATGCGCGAAAAATCTTGCAATTATTTCTTGCGTCAACATAATGCTCTATAAACGCTTAGTTTTAGATCTAAAACAGATTCTGCTACTTCGAAAAAAAGACAACCTTCGTAACGTGCGGTGTTCATTTATTATTTAGTGAATTGTGTGGGCCTGCTGCTGGGCGTAACCTTCGCGACTTCGCTCTTAGAATGAGTAATTCTCGGCGTTTTTGAGGACCTAGTAGCTGCCTGAATGTCGACCATGGCTGAAGACGAAGTCCTGTTCGACGACGTGTACGATCTCTGTGAAATCATCGGCAAGTAAGTAGAGGAAACCACATTCTTATATGAATTTCGCGAGGTGACAGAGTAAGCGGCGATAAGCGCTTGTTTTTACTGAAAATATTCGGTTTGGTGATTAGGAGAACATGACAAACTTGCATGTCTCCTGCTACAGAGCTAGATCTTTTTCTTCAATCACCAGATCATTATCATCACTAGCAATTTGAAAATCATTATTAACTGGGCATTATCATTATTAACCATTTATCTAAGCAAAGCAAGTAAGTGAATCCGGAATTAAGTTAATAATGTGTATGCTTATGAAAGTTTTGTTTGCAAAATTCCAAAATCCTTATAATTTTTTTCTGGTTGGGTCAGATGAAAAACAGAGAACCAACGATGATGAAACAGATTTCTTACACTATAACAACAGCTCTTATTGTGTATAAAATAGGGGTCCGTTCAGTCTGGTGCGGCGCTGCGTGCACCGGCAGACTGGACAGCAATTTGCAGTGAAGATTGTGGATGTTGCACGCTTCACTGCTAGCCCTGGACTTAGCACTGCCGGTAAGGATAAAGTTACTGTAATTGTGAGAATAGGCAAGATAAATATTGACAGGCAATTTGTCATATGAACAACATCTGAGATTGGTTTACCACCATTTTCTGAATTGAGGGTTTCACTGAGTGAATTATTAAGTATGAAATCAAGAGATGCTTAAATATTTATTTAGTGAAATTAATAATTCAGATACCAGTGAGCAGTATCCTTTGTGAAACATTCATAAGCAATAGTGCTTATGAATGTTTCACAACACAGGTTTTATGAATGTTTTGCCAGTTTTGCTTTGCAAATCAAAGTGTATTCAAATAGGTAAAACATTTATAGTGTCCTTTCTGATATTTGAAACTATTGAGGTGTTAACTTGACTGTCAAACTGATTAGAGCAAAGATAAATTAACAACATGTGTTTTCTTTCATTCAGTTGATTCAGAACTCTGTGTGTGACTCACACTTGACTGGTTTTTAGTAGAGACTGCAATATAAAGTTTTAATATTTGCATGTAATGCAGTTTTTATGATAGAGCTAAACCCATGTAAAAATATGTACTAATCATGCCTCCAAAAACTTGAAAAATAGAAAACATGCAAAACTAAGTACATTATTATAAGTAAGTTAAAGGTGAGGGTGGGTATTGACTAATGTATGAAGACTACACAAATTTGCTTACAATCATAAAATGTGAGAAAAGTTATGGTAACTAAATTAAAACTTAATAAACCCTTTCACTGATGGAGGGTTTAGAGTATGTAATGTCATGTTGTTGTGAATAATGTTTATTATGTAAGCAGCCTATATACGTCCCACCGTAGACCTCAGGCCTTCTCTCAGGGAGAGAGTATGGGCTTAATCACCACGCGTGCCCACCGCGGATTGATAATTTCAAGCGCTGAGGTATGTGGATAGCTCAGACACTTAGGTTTCCTCACGATGTTTTCCTTCAACTTTATCGAGTGGTATTGCTACTATAAATCTACAAAATGTATATAACTTAGAAAGAAAAGTCATAGGTACATGCCCACACGGGAAATCGAGCCTGGGTCTCTCGCTTCCGAGTCCAATATTCTACCCACTAGGCTACCACCGCTCAATCAGAAATCAATAATTTATTTCAACGTAAAGAATTTACATTCTGTTTGCTGAATGTCAATGTACTATGTTACTATGTTAGTCTCATGTTTATTAGTCAATAATGTTTATTACACCCATATTACAGATCTGAAACGCGAGGCAACAATATGCCATATGCTGAAGCACCCGCATATTGTGGAGCTCCTCGAGACCTACAGCTCCGAAGGAATGCTCTACATGGTGTTTGAGTAGTAAGTTTCTTTGCCATGCTGACAGGTTCTAGTTAGACCTGAGATTTCCGCACTTGTATCATAGGGCCTAACTATATATAAAGGGCCTGGCTTAGTGCGCAAATCTCAGGTATTTAGCAAGCGCTATGTAAAAAGTATGTAAATATCTCAAGAGGTATGTAAATACGTGCCACCGCTATAGTATACTTTGTCATTTTCAAAAATTTATCAATCCTAAAGATAACAGATTTTTACGATTGATTAATTAAACCGCACCCTGACAAGCAAGTTTCAAATTTTTGATATTTAATTTCATCATCATCAGCCATTTGACGCCCACGGCACAGGCCTCCTTCGTGGTTTTCATAACCATGAGGGGTTTTGCCATAATCGCCACGCTCGGCAGGCGGGTTGGCGATCGCAGTATGCGCTTGGAATTAAATTAAATTTAGTTAATTTATTATTATTGGCTTAATTCCGGATGCACTTGCTTGATTTTTTATTGGAAGAGTCCGACCAGGTTTCGCTCTGATTCGCGGAGCTTAATCATGGTCTTAATCAATCCAGAATTAAGCTAATAATGTCAAGTGCTTACGAATGTTTTCGTTCATTATCATTATTTATTAATATACAACTGATGCGCGAATATCACTTTCGTGCACTTTTATTCTTCTTATTGCACTAACCCGTGCTGAGGACAATTTTAAAAACCTTTTTTACAGGCTGAAAATCTCACCCCTGGAATTTTGTAATTTTTAGCCTCTAAACAGGTTTTCAAGCACTTGTTAAATGTTTATCAAGAATGTTTTTAAATGGTGTGATATCATGCTATCTTGAAACTGACCGCACCAGCGGTCAGTTTAAATGATACATTAGCCCCCACTGCATTGTTTGTACAATTTCGTCAATTTTAAAAACCTATTTAGAGGCTAATAATTCCACCCATGCCGGGGCTTGAACCCGCGACCTCTGGCCAACCGTGCCAGCGCTCTTCCAACTGAGCTAATGGGCAAGTGCAGGCATCGGCGGAATTTCGAACCTCTTTACAAACTTCTCTGTATTTTTAGCCTCTAAATAGGTTTTTAAAGTCCTCACTACGGATTAGTACAACAAAAAAAGAATGTAATTTTGTCACTGTTAGACGCTAGAAGACTTAACAACATGAGTGAGACTTGGGTCGATATGTTAAAGCTGTCAGTTGTTTTTTTTTGTGTGGACTCTAGCCAACTGACAGCTGCTAACAGTAGATTGACAGATTCCTAGTATAAGAGAAACCGGGGTAAGGCTCAGTATAGTCCGCACAAATCTTTTTGGCGGTAACGTGAACATAGTCACATATCGTTTGCACATCGCTTACTGTCTCTACAGTGTATGTGTGAGTAATTGACTACTTTAGTAATTGACTAATAGTAATTTGCTACGCACCATACTACGTCAATACGGTATTTGACACTATCAACAATAAATTATTTCATAGGATCGATTAAAACAAAAATTACAAAATATCTCAGAAAATGTATCTCTTTTAGTCAATTACGAGTTATTACAATTTTTAAATAGATTAAACATAAAAAGAGTGCTCTGAAATGTGACGTCTCATAAGGAAGTATTTTCATACAACATTCCGTTTTAAAAGTAACTCATTTGATATTTTGTCAAATACCCAATTACTCACACATACACTGTAAAGACAGTAAGCGATGTGCAAACGATTACGCCAAAAAGATCTGTGCGGACTATACGAACTTTGAAGCTGAGCTGGTTATGGCTATTATGATCTATGATACAATTGTGACTTCCGGTTGATTGTGGCATTGCAACAAATGAGTACTATTCTGGGCTCTGTTGGGCACTAATTAGTTAAAAGCATAAACTTGTATCCCAAGAATAGATGAGCTTGACAACCGTTCTCATCTCATTCAGAGGCTCCACCAAAATAATATTAACAGCTGCTAAAGAAACGAAGCATATTAAGTCCTTTTGTTACATAGCATTTTTGGTGCAGGATTCTTGACAATTATCCAGAATTTCCCACAAAAGGTGTATAAAAAAATTTGATCAAGATAGAAAAATGTTGTGTGTATTTGAAAGATAGGTAGTTATTGTAGATAGTTTATTTTTGCATATTTTTATGTCATGTGTCTAGTTTACGGCAAAGAAAAACTGTGTTTGTCTCTAGTTAATAAACGAAATAGTATACTTACAGCAATTTATAAAGAAGGCCTTTTAGGTTCAATTATTATTATCGCAGATCAGAGCATCTGATTACTAATATGTTTTCTATTTCCAGCATGGATGGTTCTGACCTATGCTTCGAAGTAGTGCGTCGCGCCACCGCCGGATTTGTCTACAGCGAGGCTGTCGCTTGGTATGTAATGAATTGTATGTATTGTATGTACTGTGTGAGCATTCTTTACTTGACGGCAGTTCGCGGCAGCGTCCGTTTCGGCCCAGCTTAGTAAGAGTTAGAGCCTGAGATTTCCACACTTACCCTCATAGTTGGGCCGTTCTATGTAGCAAGCGCTGAGGTTTATGAAAACCTCAGACCCTCGGGTTTTCCCAGGATGTTTCCTTCACGAGTGGCTTTGTTTATCAGGACTTACTTACTTGACAATAATAACAAAGAGTAGTAGCGACATAGCAGTGAAGTGGCTCGTAGTGACATCGCATTCATGTGACGTAGGAATGATTTTTGTCGCCCACACATGCCATTTTTCTTTCGTTGTAGTTTTGAAAATTTATATTCATCAAGTATTTCCTTCCATCCGGTTTCCCAGCCTCTTCGCGCTCACCAAATCCTGTCGAAATGCTGAAGTTAGCGATAGCAATTAGTATGGAAATTTACAGTTATCTATAGGAATCCTTCGGGATTTGGTACACATATTAATTATTTATTTATTTATTTATACTTTTATTGCACTTAAAAAAAATCGTACAATGCGGCGGACTTAATGCCATAAGCATTTTCTACCAGTCAATCGCAGGAGGCAAGGGAAAGAGTTGGTAGGCGTGCAAAAAAAGGACAAGTTAATATAAGTTTAAAAATATACTTTTATAAAATGTATTTAAATAAACTTACACATTAATATAGACATATATACCGATTTTATATTAAAATACAATAAGCCTCTGAACTGCTTATATCTGTGAAACCTACATAGAAGGCTCTCCACCTACAGCTACATAAATGTAACCTTTTCAGCCACTACATGCGTCAGATCCTCGAGGCCCTGCGCTACTGTCACGAGAACGACATAGTGCACCGCGACGTGCGTCCCCACTGCGTCCTGTTAGCTGGACGGGACAACTGCGCACCCGTCAAGCTGGGCGGGTTCGGGGTAGCGGCCCAGCTGCCGACGCCCATCGCTGACCGCGCGCCGCCTGGTAATTATTCATTATTCTATTGCTTGAGTAAGGTTTTAGGAAGCGACAAGGTAAACCGTTAATAAGGCTACCGTCATCATGACCTGATATTCTGCCTTGTGTCCGGAATTCGGCCGGCTTTTTAATTTGTCTGGATTTTTTGGCTTCAATTAATTTTCTCATAAAATTACTTGAGAAGTAAAATTTGATCAGTCTTAAATACACTCTCGCTTGTGTTAATTCAAAACATAATTACTAATATTATAATAATCTTTTGAAAACTATCAACTAGTTTGAACTGATGTCATTTTGCACTTTCTGACTAAAATATCTGGAATCTTAAGGAAATGTCCAGGTTTCTATCAGGACTATTCAAATTTCTAAATGGTAACCCTAAACGTGAATTATTCGTGGAGAGAAATTTTAGGAGATTGAGTTAAGTTTTAGGAGAGGAGAAGAGATCGGAGTTTAAATAAGCGTGTCAAACTAGCACAAGGGTCGATAGGGCGCCCCTCTAAAGCTTAATTGGTTGCAAAAGAACTGCATTGCGCGCTATGCAAATGAGCTTTTCTGCTTTACTATTCATAGGGCGGCCCCTTAGGGCTTAAGCGGTTGCAGAAGGGCTGAATAGTGCGCTATGCAGCTGGAAGAATTAGTTTTCTACTTTGTGGTAGTTGGGTAAACTTTCTTGACGCTCTCTCAAACCTATTGGGATGTTCGGTGTGACTTGGTACTCGCTTCGTTTTTGGCTTCGAAAAGATAACGACTATGATAACTATGACTATAATAAGAAGCTCAATTTGCTAGGGTTGATAAAATTTTGACGTTTCATATTAATTTCTCTACATAACTAGTAAACATTGTGTCATCCATTTGAGTAACGTTAAATATTGTTACTTGCTGCTCAGAACTGGTGGTGGAAAGTCGACTCATATTGGGTCCTTTGGGCTTAGCGTATCACAAGTCAGACGAGTATGGTAAGCCAAGCGATATGTGCCCTAACTGCATGGATATTGTGTGGTTATTCCATCAGCACAACTCCTGCGCATTTGTTTTATTCGCCTTCCATTTCACCTGTTCACAATATATACTTAATCTAGTTACTGTACTAAATACAGTGACAAATAAGGTTGCTCGCTGGCGGCCGACAAAAATCACTGATGTTGGGACCTAGCATATACAATAGAAAATATTAGGTTAGGTGCCTATCGTAAAACATTGCATATAATAAGTACAGAAAACAAACAGCTTCCGCTGACAACGGACACGAGACCTTATGTTTTGTTGTAAATTATGAATGTTTTTGCACAAAATACATGTTTTATGTCATTTTCATTCCTGTGATTGTGTCCAAACGTCATCGTCTCTTCTGAATTATCAACTTGAGAAGCTAAATCTTTCAATACTCTAAGTATACATTAAATCATCATGTCTTTTGCATTGACAACACTCCTGTGGACGAGATTTTCTAAAATTTATATTACTGTGTTGAAACAGAAAAGGGACGAATAGTTGTCAAATATTGATTCAAATACCGTGGGTCCAGCGAGCTGGTGGGCGTGCGCTGCGATTCGCAGTTCGAGAACCTTTGTACTCCATCGCCTATAGCAGCTGAATAAGGATGGTCCACAGCAGTGGACGAGCACGGACTGATTGATTCAGACTCAGAGCTACGAAGAAACGAGTCATTTTCGTTTATTAACTTATATACAAATTCCAGGGCGCATTGGAACACCGCATTACATGGCTCCCGAAGTAGTATCGAGCCAGCTGTATGGAAAACCGGTGGACGTATGGGCGGCCGGCATTTTACTTCACGTGTTGCTGGTTGGATACCTGCCCTTTACTGGCACCCGCGAGCGTTTGTTCGAAGCTATTTGCCGGGGACGATTGAAGGTAAATAATTATGCTTTTATAGACCTAGAAATAGAGAGGTGTACAAAAAAATTCCCTAACTCCTTGGATTTATAGACAAAGTTGAACTTTGACCGTTGTGACGGATGCTCTGGTCAGTGTCACGAAAGAATTGACAGTGTTGAACCCGAAGCACTATAAATTGAATCATGCTGAGTATAACACCAGATTACCATCTCGGCATGAAATGGATAAAAAAATACTTTTCCACTTTTCTGTTTATGAATACCTTCCTAACCTGGTCCCGAATTTACTTTTGGTCTTAATGCGTCGAAGGGCCTTCCGGCGCCATGCAAAAATTCTGTTGATTGTTCCTGCTGGCTGTAAGTGTTACAAAATCTGTAAATCTGTAAAGTGTAATAACAGTTCAGAAAACCGTTTCTTAGTACCGATAATTAGACAAATTTATTTTTTTACAAATCTACCGCGTCCTGTATTAAGATTATGAACGATACTGAAGAAACGTTAATTATTTCGAAGAAAATTTTGGTGCGGTCGCCTTAGAACGTTCTCCAGAATATTTCTACGTGAAATCTTCGAATGCGCAATGTGATTCGTCTGGCCTGTCAACAGTTCGACGCTCCACTCTGGGACGACATCAGCGACGCGGCCAAAGACCTCGTGCAACGCATGCTGACCGTCGACCATACGCAGAGAATCACCATACAGGAGGTGCTCAACCATAGATGGATAAGGGTAAGACGACGACGTTTATTGCTTTCGGAGGAATGTATAAACATCAGATAATTTCTAACATTATTCTTACCGTTTCGATAGCAAATCAATCAATCAGCCCATATCCGTCAACTGCTGGACAAAAGACCTCTCTCAAGGGAGCATCTATAAAGTACGTCGCATGATAAGGGGGGGAGAGGGGGGGGAGATGGTTTCGACAAAGTGTGACATTGTGTGACGAGGGGTGGGAGGGGTCCAAAGTTTAATATGATGTTGATAATATTTAAAAAAATCGAAATAAAACTATAAAATAATTTCCGAAATGCTGTTTTCTAGATGTAAAATTGCAAAATCTGTGACGTCACACTAGGGAGGGGGAGGGCCTCACCGATGTGACCAACTGTGACAAGGACGGGGGAGGGGTCAAAAAAATCACGAAATCGGTGTGACGTACTTTATGGATGACCCCCAAGGCACGCCACTTCTTTCTGTCCTCGACCTTTCACCTCCAGCCGCTGGCAGCCATCCGCCTGAGATGGTGGGCGTCCTACGCTGCGCTTGCCAGTTCGGGGTCTTCACAAGAGAAAAGTTCTTATTGGATAGGTTTGACTCAGAACTGTGAGCTCAAACTCTAAAAAATTATCATTATAGAAACAAATGCTTCTTTAACGACCATTAAACCGGTGGGTAGCTGCTAATGTGTTTCAAATAAAAGTTTTATGTGAGGTACAGTGGACGGCGAATCGGCCTTTGCATTGTGTTGCATAGTCACTGGTAATATGACCGAATACAGAGTAAGCATGTATGGGGGGGATCCGCTGTCGACTGTACTTTGAAACTTTAAAATTTAGTTTATTGTTACCTAATACTATTTAAAAAAAAAATGATAAAAGAGTGCGATTAATTCGCCAACAAACTGCCACGCAGTTTGGCGAATAATTTATAAAATTTAAAACTCTGCGATACCAAAGTAAGTCAATAAATTAAAAAAAAAAAAAACTTTACACTCCACTTTGCACCACATCTATCATCGCTTCTTCGGCAGATGTGACCAGCCCGCTGCCACGAAAAATACACTAAATGGTTATGGCCCAAAATAAATAATTGCTATGCTAACTGCGTCATTACTTGGAGTCATAAGCTCTTGCTTAAATCAGTGGCGCGTATTTAGGCTGCATATTTTTTTATGTGGGCTGTGTACAACCCACTACGGGGCACAGGCCTTCTCTCAGACAGGGATTTATAATCTTAATTACCACGCTTGCTGACTGCGGATTGGCAATTTCAAGCGCTGAGTTAATAGGTTGCATATTGTGAGATTTATTACAGAATTTCCATCCATTGCTGACAAGTCAATACATTTATGAAAATATTATGTATGTTAGAAAAAATATCACCAATTTCAAAACTATTGCTACTCATCATAATATTGATACTAGGAATAAACATAAATTGTCATTTCCTTCTAAATTGACATTTTCATCTAAAACGTTACATTTCCAAAAGTTAACACATTCTTTATGGGGCACTGTGTACGGTTCTACAATAAAATTCCTCAAGAGTTACCACCAAAAGGGCTTAAAAAATGTGTTAATCATACTCTGTGCATAAAAGCCTATTATAACATTAAGGATTATTTGGAAGACACAAATGTCTCGTATTTAAATAATGTTAACAGGAACGATTGTATCTAGTATAGTGTAACCTTAAGTTGAAAACTCTGTTAATTAAGCAAACCTGTGTTAAAAAAAAAATGTGGAGTTTCTTTGCTAGTTAGCTTCTTCTCCGCATGATCTATTAATTGGGAGACTAACAGTTTTGACTAACATTTTGTTTACTAGTGAATAACATTTTTGACTTTGACTTTTGGTCCGAGACTCATATCTCAAACCTTTGCAGGACCGCGACAAGCTAAACCGCATCCACCTGGCCAGTACGGTCGAGGAGTTGAAGAAGTTCAACAGCCGGCGCCGGCTGCGCGCCGCCACCCTCGCCGCGGCCGCCGTTGAGGAGGAGGGGGAGGAGGAGGAGCAGCCCGCCAGGCGGCAGGCTCTGCTGGAGGAGGCCAACGCTGCTGGTGAGTTTGACTGCCTTAGTGGAGGAGTTGAAGAAGTTTGCCTTCGAATAGCTTAGACTTGAGAACGATTGTCGTAGCGGAGCTTTTTCGGCTGGCCAACCTCTTTCAGAAAGGTAGCAGCAGTGCTCTTCTGGAGATTTTGGGATCCCGTTTTACTTCTGGTCACATATGCATAGATCGAGCTAGCTGTAGCTAGAGGAGGTGCCGAATTCGTTCAATTTCCTCGCTGCGATCGCCGTAGAGGAGGACCCCTCCTATGAGTACTCCAGCAGGCGCAAGTTCTACTGGAGGAGGCCAACGCTGCTGGTGAGTTGCTGGGCTGGCTTAGTGGGCAGCTGAAGAAGTTCAATACTCCCCGCCGCAGGGAAGTAGAAGGGAAGGAGGAGGAGCGGCCCGCCAGGTGGCAGGCTCTGCCGGCGGAGGCCAACGCTGCTGGTGAGTTGCTGGGCTGGATTAGTGGGGGAGCTAAAGAAGTTCAACAGCCGCGGTCGTGGAGAATAAGAAAGAACGGAGGAGCCCGCCAGGTGGTTCTGCTGGAGGAGGCCACCGCTGCTGGTGAGCTTGGCGGCGGAGCTGAAGTTCAACAGTCGCCGAGAATAAAAAGGTAAGTAAAGCCCGCCAGGTGACAGGCCCTTCTGGAGTATGCCAACGATGCTGGTGAGTTGTGAGTTGCTGCGCTGATCTGTTCATGTACTGTTAACACCAGTCACCGGGTTAGTGGGGGACCTGGAGTAGTTTAACAGCCGCGCCCGTATTCCTCCTTCTGGTCATATAGGCATAGATCTAGCTAGCTGTAGCTTAGCGGAGGAGCTGAATTAGTTCACTTTCATCGTCGCGACCGCTGTAGAGGAGGAGAGGCAGTACCCCAGCAGGCGCAGGTTTTCCTGGAGGAGGCCAATGCTGCTGGTGATATGCTGGGCTAGCTTAGTGGGGGAGCTGAAGAATTTCATCGCCCGCCGCCGCCAAGGAAGAGGAGGGAAGGAGGAGGAAAGCCCGCCAGGCGACAGGCATTGCTGGAGGAAGCTGCTGTTCTTGTTTAGTAGAAGATCTGTCGAAGTTGTCTCTGAGCGTGAAGCACATATACACGTCCATCTCTCGTCCATACCCATCGTGAGAGGTGGGGTCAAGCCTGCTCTCAGGCTCTTTCGGACGGCCGACTGTCTAAAGAAGCCCACTGTTGGGCATAGGCCTCTTCCCCGTCATGCCAACCCGGTACCTTGCCAGTCCCGTCCATTGCCCTGCTGCCTCCTTTTTAAAATCATCGATCCATCAGACAGGTAGCCTCCCTACCTCGAGACCGCCTTCGTCCACGTCCTTTGTTCCGTGTGGAAATACAGCATTGTGACTTATCAATGAATGTTATTTCACAGCCGTAAACCTGGTAGTAGAATCCCTGGACGACGTATCGGTCCTGCAAGACGGCCCCATGTTCATGGACCCAGATCTCTTCCACGCCGTGCTTGATGACCTGCAGCTGAGGGCTTTGCTTGAGGTAAGTCAATATTTTTTCTAAAAATTCGAGGTGGAATGCGGGAATGGCGTTGAATAAAACAGTATTTTTTTACCAAGTAAAATATTATTATTATTATTATTATTTGTAGACGGGCAGGCAGTTGGAACAACTGATAATTGCCCGCATCCAGTTTCACTTGGTTATTTTTTTCTTTTGGTCAGTGATGTGTTTGTCCAGTAAGTTCTTGAATTTGTTGACGTTTGGTGCTGAAACCACTATGATTTGAAAAGCACATAAAACTATATTAAAAACCGATTAAAGATTATAAAGATTTCATTCTGGCTTATTTTTGCATTTAATTCGCATTTTTATTGGATTTTTTTTGTTGAAATTCCACCAAAAACATTTTCATGTAAAATGTTGCCAAGACGAGAACATATACCTCGCACTGCAAAAAGTTATCAGATCTCATGTAGAGCCAAGCTTCTATCTCTGCACGTCCTAACTTCACAAACTACACCAGGGTGTTTGTTTATACACGGGGCGGCTTATACAACTGTCGTTCGCAGCGTGCCGCCCGTGTTAAGTGGTTAAATTAAGTGGCTTGGCCGTTTCTGTAAATCTTCTTTTGTTTTTTCTTTTTGTAAAACATTTGCGCAAGCGACACGTTATATTACTAAAACCTTGATGATAACATACATAAACTCACGTCTGTATCCCAGAGGGGTAGGCAGAAACCAGGGACTGCCACTTGCCACGATTTCCACTCAACAATATTCCCTTTGACCTTGAAGATACTACTGAAAATTTGTCTTATTTTGAAGACTGCGAGGACTTACAGAGGAGATAAATCTGTTCAAGTATTTTGTCGTTAAATAAATGTTTTATTTGTCTAAATGAGCAGCCTATATACGTCCCACTGTAGGGCACAGGCCTTCTCTCAGGGAGAGAGTATGGGTTTAATCATTACGCGTCTTTACTAAGCCCGCATACTATGTATGGTTTATGTTAGCGCAAGTGCCTATCCGTAGTGTCTAATTAATAGTATTATTTTTCGTGTCACAAATTTCCACATAGTTTTAATTAACGTTGACTCTGTTAATATTAGTTGCACCAATTTTTATGATTTAAATAAAGGAATTTGAAATGATATGACTAAGCGTGCACACCGCGGATTGGCGATTTCAAGCGCTGAGGTATGTGAATAGCTCAGACACTCAGGTTTCCTCACGATGTTTTTTCCTTCAATATTTGCAATAGCAATACCATGGTGGTATTGCTACTTTAACTTCACAAAACTGTACATAACTTAAAAAACAAAGTCATACAAAAGTTCTACCCACTAGGCCACCGCCGCTTATTTTAAGTGTCTAGATCGGTGCTAAAAAACCTATTTCCACTTTTCGTCTCTTTTAATTTTTTCTTCTAATCGGCCCGTGTTAGTGCCTTTTCACATGTACCGGTTGCCGGGTAGCCGGCGGCGAAGTGTATGGCCATGTACTTTAGCTATCACACGTACCGGCGTAATTTCCTCGGCACCGGATCCACCACAGTGCGTCCGGTTGGCGCCTACCGGCTAGCCGGCGGCCGGACGCATAGTGCTGCGTGGAAGGCGCAGCTTACCGTGTTCCCCGGCAGGTGTACGACCGCATCGCGTGCACGGTGGTGGTGACGAGCGGGCGCGCGCCGGCGGCGGACGGCCGTGCGCGCGCCCGCCAAGCGCTGGAGGCCGCCACGCGGCTGCGGCACGCCGGGCCCGCGCCCGCCGCCGCCGCGCCGGCCACCGCCGCCGCCGTGCACGAGCTGCGCCGGGCGCTCGCGTTGCCGCATATCAAGGTAGGTTAAGTGTGAATAAAGAAAATTTCGCGGAGGATCGCCCGGGATGTAATTATTTGTCGCGGCTATTCTTGGTCAAAAATGCGTCGCGATAAAATTTGTTTGTGGTCGAATCAAAATTGAGAATCATCGACTCTTAGACTCTTGTCTTTGGCAATCAAGTGTCCCACGTGTCGGTCACTAGCCTTGTGGCTGTGTGTCTCGTCAAAGCGTGCTGGAGGCCGCCACGCGGCTGCGGCACGCCGGGCCCGCGCCCGCCGCGTATCAAGGTAGGTTAAGTGTAAAGAAAGAAAATTGTGGACACCTACGACTTGTCTTAATATTATATTGGAAGGTTCGCATATCATGATAATATTGGTTTAATAAAAGAATTAGTCTCCGATGGCCCATAAATTCTGTGAAACTGTGTGAAATAAGTTGGGTCTGGTTGACTAAACTAGGTTGGGTTGACAGCTCTGCTGTTAACAGTAGATTAACAGCTTGTTAGTGTACGAGAAACCGGGGGATAACCCCCGAATTTGAGAATAATCTCAAACGATGTTCGGTTAGGTACAGTCGAAAGCACATCAACCTGTTCACTAAAATGCAAAGGTTGATCTGCTGTCTACTGTACACGGTGAACCTATGGTACCACGTTCTGTTCGCTACTCACGGTGGTGGAAGTTCAATCGTTAGAGGAGCCGGGCTCCTTCCCGAGGACGATACGACACGCTGATCACTCAACCCCTTCGCTATATACTCGTAGGTATTTGTAGTGTTTCTTTTATGATGGAAACAAAAAAAAAGTGTTTTAGCGCCATCTGTGGAAGGCACCCTCCCTTCTTAACACTTGGACTGTTCTTTTTTACTGAAGCAATGGGCTTTGTGTTGGTTCAGTTTGTTACCACTAGGAGGCGCCATCGATGGAATTATAATTTTTCTCATTTCCAGGTGGAATCATTGAAACGGAATGGTGTCACAGTGAATACTTAAAATCAGTGATTCTATACAAAAGATAGCCCGCCATTAGTTCAAAATTATCAATATCTTTTATATTGTTCATACATTGACCCAGTAGAGTTTTGGGATTGTATGAGAAAAAAAAAATAGAATTATTATTCTTTTGTGAATGTGGAAGTGTGAAATTGGAAGTGGTTTAGTTTTCTATATTAACCCATGGCAGAGGTCGTGGGTTCGATACCCACTGGGGGCCGCCGTACATTTGTACAAATGGCCTCAGTCTATGGCCTATTTTCACGTTTGTGATGTGCTATGGGAACCAGGCAATGGTTACCATAGCACAGGGTATCCTAGTTTGGGACTAGGACAAATGATTGTGTCGTATGGAATTTATTATTTATTACTAGCTGACCCCGCAAACGTTGTTTTGCCGTATTAATTAGCCTACGACCTATTCTCAGACCTCCCCAATATACACAAAAAAAAATCATAAAAATCGGTGAATTCGTTTCGGAGGAGTTCGATAAAAAACACTGCGACACGAGATTTTTATATATTAGATAATGCAGAAACCGTTTTCAGGTTTTGCTTTATTTCAATAACACATTGCATAAGTACCTATTATTAGTAAATTTTCTCTTAGAGAGAGGAAAGAGAGAGAGTATGGGCGAGTTCCATTTCCTTCCGTGGGTGTCGTAGAAGGCGACTAAGGGAATCAATTACCAGGAGACGGGCAGCAGCATCTTCCTGAGATTCTAACCGCATACTGCGATCGCCAACCCGCCTGCCAAGCGTGGCGATTATGGCAAAACCTCTCATGGTTATGAAAACCACGAAGGAGGCCTATGCCTGCAGTGGGCGTCAAATGGCTGATGATGATGATATTGATGATGATGGGCGAGTGTGGTAGTCATCGAATAAAAAAACAATCATAGGCCGCTATGGTCCTTTTAGTTGGCAAATGAAGGCGTAGGTACCTACAGGAAATAGTCCTGAGGAAAACGGAAAAAACAAATAACAACAGATGTTCCCTTACATTTGTGCGAGTAATTGCCAGCCTCCGACGTAAAAGCTTCCGAAGCGAACGCAAAACTAACAAGACAAAGTATGTCGAAAGTTCATAAGTAATGGTTGGTTCTACCGCCCACTGCTAGTCTCTGAGCGCTGGGATTTCTACGTCACTCGTTCTGTCTACAGTGTGATTAATTAAATTTTAAATTAAATATATTTCATTACACATACACACGCCTGTACTCCGGAGGGGTAGGCAGATACTAGGGTTTGCCACTTGCAAAGATCCTGACTAACCTCTAAAAAAGATACCCCATTTTTAGGGTTGCGTACCCGAAGGGTGCTAAACAGGACCCTATTACTCTGCCTCCGCTGTCTGTCTGTCTGTCCGTCCGTCCGACCGACATTTAAAGGGCTCTATCTTTGGAATCGTAATAGGATCATTTGAAATGTTCACCTTTTTCCAAAGAAAATTAAATGTATAAAACAATAAGGGGTCTCCATACAATAGACGTGTTTTTTCGCCGTTTTTAGGGTTCCGTACCCAAAGGAGTAATCCACCTTATTATTAAGAAAGTGGGTTACTCGGGGCTGCAAGTTATGTAAACGCTTCTGCCAGATGTCGCTGCCTGTACGTAATACAGAGAAGTTTGAAAAGAGGTTCGAAATTTCGCCGATGCCTGCACTTGCCCATTAGCTCAGTTGGAAGAACGCTGGCACGGTTAGCCAGCCCATTCACTTTCTACACCCACCATATTTTTCAACGACCAATCCAACAATATCCCACGCTATGGTATAAAGTGTGGGATATCGTTGGATTAGCGAGAAAAAACTTTTTTTTTCGAGGTTTTATTCTACCGTTTGGTCGGCGTTATAAATATGTACATCTAAGCCAAATTTCAGCTCTAGTACTTACCGTCTCTGTAGCCACGGACGGACAGACAGACAGACGGACAGCCATGGCGAAACTATAAACATAAACATTTATATACAGGCACATACATTGCTTCTGGCCCCACACTAGGATACCCTGTGTCGTGGGAATCAGAAACAGCGACATCACAAACATGTAAAGATCCAAGATTTAGGGGCTTTTTTTGTCCCCAGCCGGGATTCGAGCCCGGGACCTCTCGCATCGTAGGCAGATGCGCTACTGCTGCGCGACAGAGGTCGTCTATAAGGGTTCCTTGTCCACTAGAGACCCCAAAAAAGTGCTTTTAAAAAATTGCAAACGGCTTCGATGTCACCTTGTAGTGCATCCTTACTATTGGAGGTTGGTTAAGCTCTACATACTCCTCTGTTTTCTTCTGGCTCACTATTTTGTTAAAATAGTGTCTACCGTGTGGCGCCGGATTAAGAATAGCGTCACTCCATTTCCTTCCGTGGATGTCGTAGAAGGCGTCTAAGGAAATCAATTACTAGGAGACGGGCAGCAGCGTCTGCCTGAGATTCCAACCGCATACTGCGATCGCCAACACGCCTGCCAAGCGTGGCGATTATGGCAAAACCCCTTATGGTTATGAAAACCACGAAGGAGGCCTATGTCCTGCAGTGGGTGTGAAATCGCTGATGATAATGAGTGTCCACTTGCGGAGCAATTGTAAGAAAATTGTAAGAAAAACCATTAGATGCCTATAGTGTGGGTCCGACCTAGTTTACAAATCTAGAGATCACGTAGAATATTATTATGGAAAACACTATTTTGTAAATATCATTGCAAACTTTTCGCCTAAATAAATAGGTCTTCGACACTGGCCACTCAAGTAAGTCTATTCGAATGATAGGGAGCCACGATTTTCTTTTGCCTTTTCACCCTTAACTCGATTTCATTCAGCGCCTAAAACATCAAAGGTGGTGTAATTCGGCAAATGTAACCGCGGACTTTTACCTATACTTATGTTTTCGCGCCGCCTGTTCCCATGCTCTTATAAAAGTTTCGCGTTGCCACGAGTCCTTCATTTCCATGTTATTGTGGGGTGGCCATAATTGCATGTTTCACTCGGCTCATGTTCCTTTACATTGCTGCCTTTACGCGAGGCTGTATTGCGAAATTATCCCCCTTTCAGAGTGTTTTTTTTTTTATTGGCTCCGACATAAATTCACGAGGGTCCGTCCTACAAAAAACTCTGCAGTTATAACTCTATGGACATAAAAGGCTTCGGGAGAGCATCTGACCTCCTTCGCGGTCGGCGAAGTCGACTTTAAAATGCGAGAGTTGTGGTAACACTACGGATTTGGCTAAGCCGGGATATCAGTAAGTCGCCAGTCGCTCTTTCTCAGTACTGAATGTTTCCAATCACGATATTTTATTTCGCTGCGGCTTTTGCCGTGAAGCTGCGCTTACATCTACCTTTCCTCTCGCTCGCACACTCTATATGTTTTAGGGTTCCGTAGTCAAAAAGGAACCCTTATGGTTTCGCCATGTCCATCCGTCCGTCTGTGCGTCTGTCCGCGGCTTAGCTCAGACACGATTAGTGCTAGATTAGCTGAAACTTGGCGTAGATATTAATCACGTCGGCAAAATGTTAGAATGAAATGATAAAAAAACCGTAGAAAGAGGGTTTTTTTCTGCTTTACAGAACTAACAACTTCATTGAAGTAATTTTCAATGGATTGGTTGCCTATTACTCGTTAACTGGTAAAGCCGACTTAGCCGTGATACTTTTCCTTTCAAGTTCATTATATGTACCTTGAATTTTTTCACGTTTCTACAATCAACCGTTTAGCCAGGAGAGGGGTCCCCCCTACTCGGACAAAAAATTGCGATTTAAAGCTTAATATTTCGCAAACGAAACCCTAAATCGAAAAATAGTCTTCCTACACCTACAATATTTTTCAACGACCAATCCAGCGATACCCCACATGATGGGGAAGACAAAAAAAAATCATCCTCACTTTTCATGTTAAGGGAGGTACAGTAAAAAAATTATATTTGTATTGTTTAACTTTGATAAATATGTATACACACACCAAATTACAGCTTTCTAGTACCACCGGTCTTTGCGCTAGGCCGCGGACGGGCAGACAGACAGACAGACAGACAGACAGACAGACCGAAGAGACAGACAGACAGACGGACATGGCGAAACTATAAGGGTTCCTTGTCGGACAACGGAACCCTAAAAAATGGAAAAAATATCTATTGTAAAATGTCCTTAATTTTAGTACTTTAATGGGTACGTTTGTAAATAAATTACTCATCAAAGACGTCGCTGAAAGGGGTAACAAACCGTACAGGCTTTGGTGTTTGCTTCCGGCTTCGTACGACATACAATTTTAAACCTTGTGTTCTTGGCAGTAAGCCATTACGTTACAGCTTTAGAGTTCTACTGTAAATTCTATTTTCTATTACAATGAAGATCGGGTGTGGGTAGGATTGGTTAGATTCTACACAATGGGACATCAGGGGATGGCATTTTCCCACTAAATTGTTACTCTCGTAATTCTATGAAGGTTTTACTTCTCTACTCTGCTATTAAATATTTAAGATTTACTGAAGCATCATCGGTTGCCACGTAGACTATCAGAGGTTTTTCAATTGAAAGTAAGCATAAACATAAACATAAACATAAACATTTACATACAGGCACATACATTGCTTCTGGCCCCACACTAGGATACACTGTGTCGTGGGAACCAGAAACAACGACATCACAAACATGTAAACATCCAAGACCTGGGGTTTTTTTTTTTGTCCCCAGCCGGGATTCGAACCCGGGACCTCTCGCATGGTATGCAGATGCACTACCGCTGCGCTACGAGGTCGTCCAAAGCGTCTTCGATCCTCTACGATTATCATAATTTGACATCATTATGTACCTTTTAATGACTCGCGTACTTTACTTTAGTCGCGTACATACATATACATTCGTATTGAAATTATTTATTGCCACAAACAAAACATAAATGACATTTATGGATGCACAGTTGTCCCGGCGAGCTTCGCACCATCACAGAATCCGTTTATACGATTCTTGCACAACGCCATCTATTTTTAAAACATAACGTTCGCTCGCACAACGCCATCTATTTTAAACTTAAAATAAATATTATCCGACGGGAACGCATTAAAGAATGCTATGTCTCAATTCAGTCCTTGTCCATCTGTACGCCAAGTTTCATGTGTAACAAATCTCCGAACATCCAAACATCTTCAAAAAGTTTTACATTTTTAATATTATGTAGTAGGATTTGATGTTCTAATACCGACGTTCCCAACGTCGGCAATTAAGGTAATAAAGTTTACCTAATATATCTATTAGCTATTTAGTATTATGTTGTGTCTAAATAATCCACATTTGTACAATTATCTTGGGTTAAATTTAGGTTGTCTTGATGAGTTCAACTAAAAGGGCTTTACAGGCTTACGACTTGAGATTACCCTCCTACTCTGGTATACGTATATTTTAATCCGCATATAAAAAAATCAGCATACATAGACCATATTCTTTCTTAAAGTAGGTACCTCTCCATGGAGGCTGGATGTTTGTTAGCTCTTTGCAACGTTCTCTGTTCAGTGCATTTCTGCGGTTTTAAAACCGTCCACTCCTTGATGTCGCACAACGATCACATACTTCTACGGGGCCTATTATTTCCTTTTTCCTTCAACCTTGGTCATCATTATAGTCTATAGCTGCTGGTTTCTTTTATATTGTAGCAAAGTGGCAAGGCTATTTTCGCTGGTTGTTACACTCTGTCAGTAAGTATCTCGTTTACAAAAACGCTACGGCTGCTTCATTTAATCTCCCATTAAAGCTTTCAGTCGGCACCATATAAGATAGCGCGCTTACTTATTATCCGCGTAAACTTGGCTCACTGTCGACCCCTAGTTTAATTAAATAAGAAGCGAAGGGGTCTTTCCCTCTGCATCTGGCATTTTGAGTACAAGTGGGCACCGAGAATAGGAAGATTTTTGCTCAGAATGTAATAGGAACAGTCTAAACTTCACACACGTGCGCTCTGCGCAATTAAAAAAGGTTGACCTGCTGGCAACCGTACCGAATTGTAAAATGTTTAATTTTCGACAGAAAAAAATCTCGAAAAATGTATGTGTGAAGAATGAGGGCTTTTCAAAGCGTCATTAAAAATACAATAGGTACCGCAAGTTACCGATAGATGGTGCTGACGTCACATGATATGTCAAAACTGACATGACAACACTGTATAGTGCCACAAAGTTATCTGACCCGGTAGAGGTGTCAAATATAGTATGGAAACGTCAAGTTTACTATGAGAAAAGTGACGCCTTCACCGGGTCAGATAAGTTTGTCGCACTCTACCTTCTCTGTGGTTTCTGTCACGTTGCTCGCTTGTTGATTATTAGTAGAGATGTTTAGATTATCACAGATTAATATTTACGCTGTACGCGCGCGAGCACCTGCGCCGCGGGGACCGGCACGCCTACGCCGTAGCGTAGAGACTGGCCGCAGTCGCCCGCAACTTGACCAAGACAAGTAAGTCTGTCCACGTCATGGGTCCGGAAGTATATAACAAACTTCCGGAAGATATTGTAAGCGCATGCAGTGAGTCCACTTTTAAAATAAAATAAAAAAAAATGGCTTGTCGAGAGGTGCTTCTACAGCTACGGTGAGTTCCTGGCCTTTGAACAGTCTACATAATGTAGACCATCGATATTACTTTCTTTCAATTTTAAAATTGATATTGTTACAATTATGTAATATTTGACATTATTCTTGACATTTTATATCATTGACATTTTTCTGTATTCAATTGAATTAATATTATTTTTATAGCTTTAATGTAATTATTACCTCTCATATGTAAAGAATATTACCAATAAATTATGTCTATGTCTATGGGTTACCGTAGGCACTGACTGAAAATCAGCGCTGAGGGATCACTTCCTCAGCACAACGCTGAGTCAGCTGCCTTTTGTGGCAATGTAGATACACCACAGGCTACATCTATGGTCCTGTTTTATTTATTCATTTTGTCTGTTGTGTATTTAGTTTTCTTTCTGTTGTTGTGCATATTATGTTGCTTGTGTGCTTGTTTTGTTTCTGTGATGTATCTTGTTGGTATAATAAATGTCTTTCTTCTTCTTCTTCTTAATAACCACGTTTAAAACGTATAATGACATTTGTTCTCCTTGCCGCGCCATCTAGTTTTTTTTAATGAAACTCAACTGACAGCTGTCATTGAAAAGCCCTCATTGTAACGAAATAGTTTCGATATTGATACCTACCGAAGAAAACAGGTTTCCGTTTTTGCGTTACTTTAATTATGAAACGTTTTTTCGACAGAAAAAATTCTCGAAAAATGTATGTATGAAGAATTGTAACGAAATGGTTTCGATATTGATAACTACCGAAGAAAACAGGTTTCCGATTTTGCGTTACTTTAATTATGAAACGTCGGAAAAGTGTTTAAGTATTGTTTTTTGCCTTCGTCAGCCCACTCAGAGCGACAGACCTACTCGTTTTTGCCCGCTATGTGAAGCAAAATGGCGGTACCATGACTCTCTGCGAAAGAGGTCGGCTGCCCAAAAACTACTAGCGTTATTGGTCGGCTTCACAAGGAATATATCGATAACCGTAACGAAACAACATTTATATTGTTTTATTTATTAGTGAGCAACAAGTTACCCTGCGCTCAAGAGCACTTAGGGCTATCGGTACTGACTGAAAATCAGCGCTGAGGTTTCACACCCTCAGCACCATGTTGATTCAGCCTTTTTATTATTTTCTATTGACCATATTTTGTTATTTAGTGTGTATGTAACTGTTGTTGCAATAAAGATTTCTCTTTCTTTTTCTTTATTTAACTCCTTACATTTACTATGGCCTTAGCCGGCCGTTGTATGGAAAATATGTTGTGCAGTTACCGATATCGTTTAATGGGACACAGTCCATTGGATAAAAGTGAAACAAAGCAACGCAACTCTACGTTCGGGCCTGCGTTACAGCCGCCTTCCTTGTGAGTCACAGATAACTGCTGCGTAATTTTCACCCTTGTTGCTTAGGGCCGAAAATTTTGTTATTATTATGAGTCAGAGTATCTTTCTTACACGTTTTGCAATATTCGTGTTCCACTACACCATCCTACTAACATTGGAACATGCCTTATTTATAAAAGCAGGATTCCTTAAAACACTCCTAAAGTGCAGTTTAAATAGTCTGTGGTAAAGGGAGAGACGCAACCAAGGGTTATTTAAGCTGCCTCTGAAGCTTGTTTTATGGGAATCGTGTTTTTTTATTTATAAATAAAACCCCAAGGCCGACTTGCAGCACTTTCTTAAATATGGCTTAAACAGAATTAAACTAAAATTCTTCATACAAACGTCGAATTAAATGGGGACTTAAGTGACATTTAAGAAGTGGTGCAAGTCTGCCTAAATGTAAAGGTTGTCTATATGTAACTGTCCAGTGTCCCAATGTCCCAGGCACTGCAGCGTCCGAGTGGTCCCTTCACCCACCTAGTGTGAGTGAAAGTGCTACGACGCTGTATAAATCATCTCATGTAGATGCAAAGGCCAAAGTTAAGTTGTAACTGTATATTTGGTCTTGTATTTGTCTATTTGTGTGAAAGTAGTTACATTAGTAGAAAATCTTGTGTAGAAAATTACATGGGATACTTTTATTTCAATCCCACATGAAGGAAATCGTGGGATCATTGCACAAAAATTAAAAACTTAAATAATAGGTAAGTGTAGATGTAGAAAGGCGGACTTATTTCAAAAGAAATTTGTAAGTATTAGTTCAAATTTATTATGATAGGTGCCTGCGTAAAAAGATTTTGTCGGGTTCTCATGCAAATTATGTACATATGTACCTAATTATCAATTGGGTGTTTGACAAAATATCAAATGAGTTACTTTTAAAACGGAATTTTGTATGAAAATACTGGCTTATGACGTCACATTTCAGAGCACTTTTTTATGTTTAATCTATTTAAAAATTGTAATAACTAGTAATTGACTAAAAGAGATACATTTTCCGAGATATTTTGTCATTTTTGTTTTAATCGAGCATATGAAATAATTTATTGTTGATCGTGTCAAATACCGTAGGTATTGGTATCTATTTTATCCTCATTACAGTTCAGTGGATGACCACACGTGGCACCTGAGGTGAGTAGGCTTCCTTTTATAAACCCGACATTTAGTGCTTGATTAATGAAGCTCGCACCCCGACCACCCCGATGCGCTAGCCGCATTGTCTCGCTATCCCAGATCTCTTTCTTTCACATCATGCCAGAGTGAGAGAGCACCGCGTATCATGAAGAGTGCAGCCGTGAAATGCACCAGAATAGGACGGATTATTCCCTAATGGCGGGAAAAATCTCGAACCGAACAAAAAACTGTGACGTCATCCCGCCTACAGCGTTTCAATTTTATTTTTAATATCTGCTGCGGAAAAGTTTTGGTTTCATTGCCAGTGTTTTTTTTTAGTGAGGTGGCTTCTAATAGCCTCCGGTTTTTTGTGCAAAAGGAATTTCAATTTTGTTTATTAAATACATAACGGACAAAGGCCCTAATGATATCCAACAAAAGTTGGGCGGGGTATTTCCAAACTGAATTAGTACTCATCGCTAACTTTCCTCTCTTCTAATATGCTTGAGGAAGCCTGAAACTAATGCTCGGTTGATTCTTTTGTAAATCGTGCTCTGTGAAGACGTTTTCTTCTGTTGTTCTGTTAAATTTGCCTGTTGGCGTTTCCAACGAACGTTCCATAATGTAAGGAATATGAGTTCTTATGATTTTGAATTTTGACTATGCAAAAACGGACGGACCAAGACACAAAATATTGCGTGATGAGAACTCAAATATTTAAAAATGGTTTTTATATATTTGTAATATCTTTCACCTGGTTGTGCAATAAAGTGTTTTCTATCTATCTATCTATCTATCTATCTATATTATTGATTTTTATGAACGAGATTTTTCTATATTAGAAAAGGATCTATACCTATATAAAAATCTCTTGTCACAGTGTTTGTTATCGAACTCCTCCGAAACGTCTTCACCGATGTTTATGATTTTTTTTTGGGTATAGGTATTTGGTATTTTCTAGTTCTAGTTTGCACCCAAATTGTATGGAGCGTTTTTGTGTCACGTGACTAAAATTGCTTTTCGACAGATTGAAAAGGACTGCTTGTAGAAAAAAATCTTTATCACGGTTATTTGTTTATTATATCGCCTCTTCAATGATGTCAAAAAATAGTTTTTTTGCATGTTCTCCATTATTTGCTCAGACATACAATTAAAACGTACATAATGTTCTTCTTTATTTTGGGTTCATTCTGGAGTAGGTACCTACCTATATATACAAAAAAAAGAGAATTCTTATTAAATACTTCATCTTCATCATCATCAGGCATTTGGCGCCCACTGCAGGACATAGGCCTCTCTCATGGTTTTCCTAACCATGAGGGGTTTTGCCATAATCGCCACGCTTAAATACTTCGTTAGGTTAAAAACCTTTTATTTAAACATAAACATTTACATACGGGCACATACATTGCTTCTGGCCACACACTAGGATACCTTGTGTCGTGGGAACCAGAAACAACGACATCACAAACATGTAAACATCCAAGACCTGGGTTTTTTTTGTCCCCAGCCGGGATTCGAATCCGGGACCTCCCGCATGGTATGCAGATGCACTACCGCTGCGCCACGAGATACTACTCCTATCATGTTAAAATATAGTAAAGATAGGGAGGTATACTTCCATCAATGACATGTTATATTGTTGTCCGTATAAAATATGTAATCCTATTACCTTTTTTCTTTCGAACAGAAAAGTTTTGTATCGAAGAGTGCACTTTGCCGAAGACATCGCGATGTATGCGCTTGTCATGTTCTAGATTTTTCTACGTGCTCCCTTTTCTACTTTCTACGGAGTTGCGATTTAGTGGGTGCATTTTATTTTTATACTGAAACCTTTTTGTAAGCAAGCTCTACAAACTTTAGACTACGGATCCTTGTTTAGACTCCTTGTTTAGACTGCCTCATTGGTCTACATGTCGCACGTGTAATTACCATGCCCGTGGTCGTGGCTTCGATTCCCGCTGGTTGCCGTAGGCCGTATAAAGTAGGGTAGGCCCGCAGCCCAGCAGTGGGACATGAAGTGTGGTACATTAAAAAGTTAGAATGAGCGATCCAAAGAGACTACCGACTTCAGAAACGCTCTTAGATTTAGGTGAACATAATCAAGTACAGGTAATTAATTTACAAATCTAAGGAATCCTCAATGCTTCGCTCATGCGATGGTTACAAGTTACGTAAAGTAGTAGTAGCGAATAAGCTCCAAATGCTTTGCTGAAACAGACACTCAGAGAAGTAAAATCGAATACGTTGATGATATTAACTATTCTCAATCAATATTAATCTAAAAGTTACATCTGATTTGAAAGGCTAATGGTTTTCCCTCCATAATGGGGGCTGGAGTCATCTGTCTTTGTTTGCGCGCTTTGCGAACATTACTATGGGCTCTAACTCGATAGCTCCGAATTAATTGGTGATTGCTGGAATGGAAATGATAATATGATTCGAGACTCTTTGTTACTTCAACTTTTGCATGCCGAACTAGTGGGCCATTTGTTGTCGAAGGTTCTATATTTTGGTTTACGAAGCATCAGTATGTGAGTATGTATGTACGTCAGGTGTATCTAGAAAATACCGTCTGACGCTTTAGCACAGTGACAATACAGTTATTGCCACATTATTGCCATATATATATCTTAGTTAATGCAGTGCTCACCAGTAATATCATACTAGACTTGACCTTACTGAAACTGATAATTGTGTACTACTTGTATGTTATCTGTGAGTATACTTTAAAATAAGTATATAAATGTGTTGCATAATTTTGTTGAGAGAGTAGGTACTGTATTTAAACAGTAATCAGTGTTCCCCACTCTAGGAATTGGCTGTATCGAGGGGGATAGGTTTGAAATTGCAATTATTTCAAAATTGAAATACTATTAATTCGGTGGTGGCTGTATGATCTTACGCGTCCTTTGCAAAATGCGGTTATTTTTCCAAAAATAAAAATATATATATTTACCTGGAAAGGTCCCTTTAAAGTATAGCAAAGCTAACGATAAAATGTTGCGTTCAATACAAAGCCGTTAGCTCATGCGAAGGCTGAACCTGCCTATCTATAAGAGAAGACTTAAAAATTATGATTCGTTTTCATTTTTTTTTATTTATTTAGTAATACAACGTTTCATCATCAGCCACTCGACGGCCATTGCAGGACGTAGGCCCTCATAGTTCTCCTAACCATCAAGGGTTTTACCATAATCGCCACGCTTGGCAGGCGGGTTGGCGATCGCAGTATGCGGTTGTAATCTCAGGAAGACGCTGCCTCCCGTCTCCTGGTAATGTTTTTCCTTAGTCGCTTTCTACGACATCCACGGAAGGAAATGGAGTGGCGCTATTCTTAATCCGGCGCCACACGGAATCCAACATTTAGCTTAAATTTATTTATAAGGCTCAATTACAGGTTTACCTTAAATTATGTGTTATGTTATATTAATTAATAAATCGTTTTATCCGTTTGTCTCTTATGCCTACCTGTTAACGTTCTGGCACCATCTGTGGTTGAAAATGCTTATAGTATTAAGTACGCCACATTGCCATTGTATTTTATTTACTCACGTGCGATAAACGTATTATTAATTCCTTTGAACACTCAACTCTAAGGTAGAATTACTTGAACGAATCAGGCCGATTCTGTAACCTCGACTACCTCTCAATCTGTTACGAAATTGGAAAACACAATGGCCCCTGCAGCCGCGTTGACAGTTCAGCCGCTTATCATTTGCCGTGGCCCCGTATATTTTCTCATTGTACTCCCGGTAACAAGAGTCTGCATTGTCTCCCGGTACGTAAGTACATGGCGTAGACAACGGGCCTTAGTTATCCATAGCATAATCACTGAATGCCGACACTACATAGGTAGAACGTAAATGTTAAGTCGTTATTGAAACCAGTGCTTAGAAAATATTTTTTATGTATTTTACACACATAGGTACATAAATATACATTAACTCGCGCCTGTATCCCAGAGGGTTAGGCAGGGACTGCCACTTGCCACGATCCACGATACACTTTCGCTTCTTCAACATTCATTAGTCGTTGCATGCACGCACGCCGGTTTCGGGTACTTTTCATCTTGCCCTTTGCTAATACATCCCCTATTTGATCGAAGTAGGTCCGCCTGGGTCGTCCCTTACCGGCCCTTCCACCCACATTCGCTCGATATATTTGTTTCGTCAATCTTTCTTCCTTCCTCCTCTCCACATGTACAAACCAACGCAACATTCCTTTCTCAATTCTAGTCACTACATCCTCTTTCAGTCCACAATGTTCTCTAATCAAACTATTGCCTATCCTGTTATTCAAAGGAACACCAGACATACTTCTCAAGGACCTCATTTCTACTGCATCAATCCTACTTTGTTGCTTCTTTTGCCATGCCCAAGTCTCGCTACCATAAATAAGTGTTGGGACCAGGACTCCATTATGGATAGCCAATCTAGCTCGGAGATGTTTTGGACACTCACTAAGGAGTGCAAGGCACCGTTTACACAATTTCCCGCTTTTACTCTTTCTGTATCACCTTCACACTTTCCATCAATCGTAAAGAGGCTTCCCAAACAGACATTCTTTCGCTTGTTCCAACCTTTCACCTCTAATCCTTATCTTGCACCCAGTCATTTCATCATCTTTTTCGAACACCATTACTTTCGTCTTACTCACATCAATGTTCATTCCTTTCATTTTAAACGCCTCATCCATTACTCTTACTTGTGTCTGCAGGTCTTCAACCGACGAAGACACACACACATACTGATTAAAACAACACATTTCTTGTTTTACATTAAGGTAAGTCGCTATTTTTTTTATTCTACTCTCCTTAGAAAATTACGTTTTATGGACTTTTAAAAATAAATAGTCGTAGGGTATGTTTTTGTTTATTTCAGTTGATACTGACACTGATAACTGCACTTTACGCGCTAATTTATCTTTTTTTGTGGAATTTAATAGATTGCACACCATGCTTATTGATTCATATCAAGCATGGTGTGCAATCTATTAATACTTCATTTTAATACAACAAAATATTGTATAGAATACTTTTTCTTCTCTTAGAAAATGGGCGCTGACGTCGCACGTCCATCGAATACCTCCCCACACTAGTTCAAACGTCAAATGAAACGTCAACGAAAAAACCAGATTTTTTTAAAACCAGAGTCCTTATAATGTTAATAGTACCTATGTTTCTGTAATTGATTTCTGGTGTGTACAAAGAATATTCTTATCTTATGTTATGTTTGTATTTTAACTAAAATGTTTAATAAAAAGTAAAGCTCCTGTAAATAGTCATTATCATTTCTTACCATTTAACTCTATGACTTAATACCTCAAAGCTACTTGGTAAAACTAGAAACCAATCAGAGCCAGAGTTGGCCAACAAGCAAAAATCAAGCTAATCAAGAGTTAAGGATATTTAATCTAACGAAGGCGACTCGCGTTTTTGCAAAAATCCGATTTTTTCAGTAAGATTGTGTAATTATCCGGGTTTTCGTAATATTCCTTGAATTTTCGCGAAAATTCGATTTATCAAATCATCCTACGACGGACAAGTACACTATATACATATATCCATAGATTCTCTACTGGAGACATATTATTTTGTTGTCTATGTTTGTGTACACGCCGGATTACATACACAGAATCGAACTCTAACCTTTTACTTATACAGAACAGTAGTTAATACGATAGTTAATCGATAAATCAATATACATATCCATCGGTAACTAGTATAGAATGAAAGTCTGGTGAAGTGAAATCCCTTCCAGTCAACTGACTTGCAGTGTCTAGTGGCGAGCTACGTAAGACTCAATTCAGTGAAGAATCTTAGGTGCCTTTTCCAGCTACAAAGGAGACATTGACAAAATTAAATTACTTTAGTAGAGTATATTTTCTGACGTGGTACAGAGAAGAGAGGTGTTTCCTTTCCTTCGTTTCAATATCTTCTATTTACGCCAATTTTTTAATCGATTAATGAATATTGAGGAAGCGAAAGTGATCTGTCAGGATCGTGGCAAGTGGCAGTCCCTGGTCTCTGCCTACCCCTCTGGGATACAGGCGTGAGTTTATGTTACGTTATGTTGTTTTTTTTTTCAATATTTTCTTGTAAACTGGTGAAGTCATCAGCACATCGACCTTTACGCTGACAATCTTACTTCATGCACTCTTATCGGTGTTAATTATAACAACACGATTCCTCTAAAACACTCGTCAGAGGCAGTTTAAATAATCGCTGGTTACTTCTTTCCATTTACTACAGACTATTTAAACTAAATCTGAGGTTTGTTTTAAAGATACTTGTTTTTATACATAACACCGTTTCTATGTCTTTACAATAATAACGGTCCAAAGAATAAAATCGAGGTTGTATAGCTGTCGCCCGTACTGAACTTCACACACTCGATCAAAATTTACATATCTAATTCAGATTGTCAATTCACGTAAACGTTGCTTATGTCAATCTCAATCAATGCAGTCAATTTACAACTGCAGTTAAACTGTATTAGTTGTTGACTTCCATAATCAGAAAACCCCTCCATGGTGATTTATTGTATCCACCACAACCTTCCTTTGATACATGGGACTTTTTTTATTTAAAGCCAGTTAAACTAACACTATAGAAAGAGAAAGACAGTTAAAGAGAGTAGAATATTATATTGATCTGAGTATTAAAAGACAAGTCAAAGAGAAACTTGAACAAACCCTGGTCTCTACCCGGAGAGGTCTCCGGTATACTCGTGAGATTACGCCGTAAAAAAACTTCACATAGAAAAAAAATCCAGTTCGAAGCGGGGCTCGCCCCCTTGGGGTACAAAGGGGGCGAGTGAAATATATCGCGAAAAAGACAGTGACCCGTATCGCTAAAGAAAGTACTGTCTGTCGTAGCCCCAACGTATCAGTTGAGTTCTTCAAGTTTCTTGCTCAAGTGTCTACCTGTGTGTGGAACTCGAGTTATAATTCTACGCGTTACATTTTACCGCCATTTGTCTCCAGTGTTTTCCGCACGGAGCGCCATGGCGCGTACAGTTGGTGACTGACTAGGCTGCTGTTCGCTTACGCACAGCGATAGTGGTCTAAAGTAAATGGTGCTATAACTCAAAATTGACCACCACTCGCTGAAGGACCAACGTGGCTCGCACTGGCTTAGCCTCAGACATGTCAATACCAAAATCATTAGCTCATTAGCATTGATATCTTATATCGTTACGCTGGGGCTTAACTTGGCTATTCGTAGTCGCGTATTTGCCGGCGATTTATAATACATTTCAGGATTTACGAAATCAGTGCTAAAGATTCGTCAGTGAACCCGTCAATGGATGGTTCATCAGATCATTCAGCCACAAGAAGTCCACTGCTGGACATAGGCCTCCTCCATGGATTTCCAAAAAGACCGGTTGCATCTTCTCGTTTGATTAGTGTAGAACCACATACAAGAACCTTGAAAGAATTAACTAATAATATGTAAAACATGAGAACATAGATAGAATAAATAATATTAAAAATAAAATAACTGTAAAACATAAGAACATCGATAATTTGCACAATCCGTATGGTGGCATAAATGGAAAATAAGATCATGGTCGAACACTGTCTCCTGAAATACAGGTTTACACCTAGCTTAGGAGACAGAGTCAAACTTTGTTATACCTCACAACCACCGCAATAATTGTAAACTCAGGATGTCATCATCATCAGCCATTTCACGCCCACTGCAGGACATAAACCTCCCTCATGGTTTTCATAATCATGAGGGGTTTTGCCATAATCGCCACGCTTGGCAGGCGGGTTGGCGATCGCAGTATGCGGTTGGAATCTCAGGAAGACGCTGCTGCCCGTCTCTTGGTAATTGATTTCCTTAGTCGCCTTCTACGACATCCACGGAAGGATATGGAGTGACTCTATTCTTAATCCGGCGCCAAACGGAACTCAGGATGGACTTAATTGTAATTTCCTTGTTATTAGCAATATATTGTTTTTACCTTCTAAATAAGTTTTCAATATATTAGTTTTAACTCTAATGTGGTGAGAAATAAACATTTCATTTCATTTCATCTAGCGTCTTCCTGCCACTTGGATGAGGTCGTCTGTCCATCTTGTGGCTGGTCGTCAATGTTTAATATTTGACAAATATACAAATACCAGTAGCCAAATTAGGCCCCGACTTTGGTGAATGGTGGTAGTAGTTGTTACTATTGTTGAACAGATCGATTTACTACACCGTTATACCATGTCCAATTTCCCATACTATGCCACAGTGCCATGCTACGGGTACCATAGCACAGAGTATCTTTGTTTAGTTCAGCAATCGTTTATCTTAGCTGGCACAAGTGATTGTGACGTGGAGACGTTATTTGTAAATCAAAAGTAGCACCGAGAAAATTTGAGTAATTTCTGGCAACATTGGCACAAGAGCAAAAATTTATTTATTTCCTCAGCCGAGCGTACCCACCTTACTCGTGCTATGGTTAATATATGAAAAAGGGAGTACTGTAGGTACTCGTGCGTAAGAGTTAACGATCTGAGATTTTTCTGCGTGCCTGTGCATCGGGTTATTATCCGTACAGAAATTCCTTTGACATTATAAAGATAAACAACCTACCGAGTGGTTATTCGGCGCGAATAAGTTGCGCCCGACTGGAAGTAAAGATACTCAGTAATTTTTTGTCTGTCCCTCTCAGTTGGTTCCCCTGAGAAAGGTTAAGGAGTTTTTCGTAAGTACGGCGTCCCGCTGGACAATTTCTGCCCCTGTATACGGGACGCTAATTTCTCCAACTAGAGTTACAACCAAGTGCGTTTATTTAACACATTCATACATAAACTCAAGCCTGTATCCCGGAGGCGTAGGCAGAGGCCAGGGCTTGACACGTTTTTTTAATAGACGTATTGCGTTCAGTTTCCGATGCGTTCTAAAGTTTTAATATAAAAGGTGGCGCAAAAGTAATGTCATAATTTGAATTAGCTGGCATTTTGTTATAAATGAAAAAAAGAGCCCTGTGTTCATCAAAAGTTTATTTGAAAGTGTATAATTGGTTACATTACATGGAAAAAATTATATCGCGCAAATGGCCGCCTCCTGAGTTGATGCATAATTGCGCTCGTTTTACGGCATTTTGAATTGTTGCCCGCAAAACATCTGGCTCCAAATTAGCGATTTCTTCTTCAATGTTAGCTTTGAAGTCTTGCAAGGTTCGTTGGTTTGTTGAGGTAAACGCGAGATTTTAAAAAGCCCCAAAGGAAGAAGTCTGGTGCTGTTAGATCTGGCGATCTGGACGGCCAGTTCAAATCTCCAAAACGGAAGATCAATCGACCTGGAAATCGATGTCTCAAAATCTCCATTGGTCATTTAAACGATATAATTTTTCCAAGTAATGTAACCGTGACCCGTGTACACTTTCAAATAAACTTTTGATAAACACAGAGCTCTTTTTTTTCATTTATAAAAAAATGCCAGCTAATTAAAATTATGATATTACTTTTGCGCCACCCTGTATATTGTTATTTCTTGTGGCTAAAACTACTAAGTAGTTATTTCTGACCTATTTGTTGCATTAATTTCGGTCCAAATTGGAACACAATAACGTCGAGGGTAGAGGGGCTGGTTGAATAATAATAATAATAACTTCCACACAATACAACTCGGATACCCTGTGCTATGGTAACCAGACAAGGACGTTACATACATGAAAATACACCCAGACTGAGGACATTTGTACAAATGTATGGCGGCGCTCAGTTTGAATCGAACCCACGACCTCTGTTTTGGTAGCTAATCGCCTTAGCGGCTAGACTAACGAGGCAGTCAATACTTTGTTGTTTTTCTTTTGAGTCTATAGCTCAATGTTATCCGTGACAGAATGGAAGTAGCAACTCGCCCTAAAATCCGTTTCATTTGGCTGAACACCCAAAAACCGTTTTAACACCTAAACTTTTGCAGCAAATAATTTCTAGATTTGAGAAATGTAGCGACTTGGTAGCTACAGTGTCACTCATATTGGTTACGATATGATGTTACGATGGGCAAGCATCAAAGATTTTAACCACAAGAACTCATATTTTGAGCTGTAACTCCTAAAAAACCGGCCAAGTGCGAGTTGGACTCGCGCACGAAGGGTTCCGTACCATTATCTATATAACATTTGAATATTTCAAGCGTCTTCCTGTTGCCGCTTCTTGTGTTTTTAATATAGAGCAAAAAACGACAAAAAAATCAGGTTTGTTGTATGAGAGCCCCCCTTAAATATTTATTTAATTCTGATTTTAGTATTTTTTGTTACAGCGGCAACAGAAATACATCATCTGTGAAAATTTCAACTGTCTTACTATCACGGTTCATGAGATACAGCCTGGTGACAGACGGACGGATGGACAGCGGAGTCTTAGTAATAGGGTCCCTTACCCTTTGGGTACGGAACCCTAAAAAATATTTCGCCAATAACAGTGAAATCAAGAGACATGTCAACCCGGAACTTATTGAATGAAGTCAGTGAATAGCACACGCCCGTAAATTGGCAGGACCGGAATTACAACCCTAGAGGATGAGTACAGACGTACCAACCTACACAGTGAAATATTTAATAGCAGAAGGCTTACGCGGTACCGACATAGTTTTTTCAGGTCTAAACGCACGTGCAAATTTGATACGTATCCCAGAGGGGTAGGCAGAGATCAGGGACTGCCACTTGCCACGATCCTGACAGATCACTTTCGCTTTCTCAACATTCATCAGTCGCTGCATGCACGCACGCCGGTTTCGGGTACTTTTTATCTTGCCCTTTGCTAATACATCCCCTATTTGGTCGAAGTATGTCCGTCTGGGTCGTCCCTTACCAGCCCTTCCATCCACATTCGCTCGATATATTTGTTTTGTCAGTCTTCCTTCATCCTCTCCACATGTCCAAACCAACGCAACATTCCTTTCTCAATTCTAGTCACTACATCCTCTTTCAGTCCACAACGTTCTCTAATCACACTATTGCGTATCCTGTCATTCAAAGTAACCACCAGACATACTTCTGAAGGACCTCATTTCTACTGCATTAATCCTACTTTCTTGCTTCTTTTGCCATACCCAAGTCTCGCTAGCATACATAAGTGTTGGGACCAGCACTCAAACTTCAATAAAACTTTAGTTTTGGTAACATTTAGTAACTGAGCTTATTAACATTGTCGTAATATTGTCCCAATAATAATTCTGATTCATCTTGTTTCCTTTAATTTTTGTTTTGTGTTTTTCTGAGAATTAGACCGCTTCGATAATGTGTAACCCTGTATAATGTTATTTCGTGTGACTAAAACGTTTACTAAGTAGTTATTTCTGACCTATTGCATTTAATTGTGGCCCAAATTGGAACACAATAACGTCAAGAGTAGAGGGGCTGGTCGAATAATAATAATAATAACTTCCACACAATACAATCACTTGACCTGGTCCCAAACTAGGATACCCTCTGCTAATGTAACCAGGCAAGGACGTTACAAACATGAAAATACATCCAGAATGAGGTCATTTGTGCAAATGTACGCGGCCCCTAGTTTGAATCGAACCCACGCCCTCTGTATTTATACCTGTAGTGAGTCAACCATCTGTGTTGATTATAAAATGGTCACAATACCTGCATGTTACTGTCTACGTACGATAATGTAACGCGTGATAAATGTTGACGTTTGCCTGTATGATACGCTTGAGGCGTGGTCACCGGAATTATGGTCCTGGTGATAAGGCTGGTAGGTGTATTTATGAGGCGGACTTTTCCTTCGTTGTATGTTTTTGATCGTGTGGATACGCAAAATTATACTAAGACTGCGGAAAGATATCGAACAAGATTAAAAAATGTCTTGAGGTCTTCGCATTTTTTTTCTATTCGTAGCGATTTGGTCACTCGTTGTTATTAAACCTTGAAGTTCCTGAATTTCCGGTCCTTGTTTTCAATTCCATAAAAATATTTAGGATACGCCAGTCCGCGGTGGGCACGCATGGTGATTAAGACCATAATCTCTCTGAGAGAAGGCCTGTGCCTTACAGTGGGACGCATATAAGCTGTTTATGATTTAAGATACTGTTACCAGTTCTGTCTCTACTTAGTTCAAGTACTGTCGACGGCCAGTTAATCTTTACAACTTTATTGCAAAGTCGTCCGTAACGCAAGCAACTAAATGAGGAATGCTCGTATGAGGTGGATGTCAGTACAAACTTACCTACTGGTGCTTTCAACTTTCTTTTCATCATCATCAGTCATTTTTACGCCCACTGTAGGAAATAGGCCTCTCTCGTGGTTTTCCCTAACCATAAAGGGTTTCGCCATAATCGCCACGCTTGGCAGGCGGGTTGGCGATCGCAGTATGCGGTTGGAATCTCAGGAAGACGCTGCTGCCCGTCTCCTGGTAATTTATTTCCTCAGTCGTCTTCTACATCCACGGAATGAAATGGAGTGACGCTATTCTTAATCCGGCACCACACGGCAACTTTTCTTCATTAAATGGAATTTAGCAACACCGTTCAGGCCAACTAACACCAAAGAATTGTGTCTTCATGAGGACACTCCTCATCGGACATGAAACTTTGCATGAAAAGGTCCATATATCTGAATGGTACATTAGCCAATACTTCCTTCCTCCTGCAAGAGCGGTGTAACCGTGACATGCAGATGAGCCCGCTGTACATATGTGATCTGACAAGACTAAATAGGAAACATTGTCTCGCGCCGCTGCGGGTGCCAACGACAAGGCTATGTTTATGTGTGATAAATATAGTACACGACTCCGGAGTCGAGCGAAGGGTTCGAACCTATGTACACATACTTTTAGTTAGGTTTGTATGGTTCGTTGCGTAACGTCCCGTTAAATTAGATACGAGGAAGTAAGAATGGTAAAATATCTTAAAATAATAAATTCACAAAGCTCACAAGGATGTGAGTAACTTAGCAGATTCAATAGATCAAAAATTAATAAGAGTTCTTTTCGCATGCAGTGGAGCTCTACAGTATTTGATAGTTTTCAGAAATAGCTCTGGTATTTTTACCTCAAAAAGTAAATTCACAAAATTATCTTCTACTTCCTGTAATAGATAATTTTGCAGCGGATGAAACATAAATGTGACTTCTTATTGCATGCAGCAGAGTTCTACAGTTGCTGATACTTTTATGAAATAACTAGATGACTCCGTGAACTTCGTATCAATTACATCGATCTTTCTTTTTTCTTCGCACCGTTTAAACCTTCCCTGTACTTCCACAAATATAAAAAGCTCAGCCGTTCTCGAGTTTAGCGAGACAAACGAACAGCAATTGATTTTTATGTATATTTTACCTTAAAACTACGAATTGGAAGCTTGCGCTTTAAGGTGTGCTGAAACATGCGATTAATCTAGCTAGGGGCACGTAATTCTTGCCAAAAAATGTTTGTAGATGTATTTATTATAAAGAAACACGGAATCGCGATCGTCACATTTGGTTTGTGATAGGCCGCAAGGAGCCATACGTTCGAGAGAAGGCCGCGGTTCTAACTAGATTACCGTTGATTAACAGAACAATATGTGAACCGGGACGCTTGGGAATTCAATTTTTCACCGCCAGAGCCGCATTTACACATTCCGAGTAGCATCTGAATATTTGAGGAAGCAGATGAAGCCTGAAGATGCTTAATGAGAGTTGGTTTCATGATAATGAACAGGATCTACAGTAGATTTCTGGACGAAGACTGGGAATATCTGGGAGACAAATAATGACCATGGATAGAAAAATATGTCACTCCAGGAGTCTACTCCTAGATCTGGAGCTGGATTTGGAGCTGGGGTGATTGAAGGTGATTGTTGTCATTGAAGCGTCAATCAGCACGACAAATTTGCGAGCTTCCAAGGGAAAGATGTAACGTAGGATCAAGAAAACATATGCTCCTGTTAGCATAATTAATGACAATAATGTCACAAAAATATCAAGCACGAAAAAAGAGTACATAATGGGATCAAGAAAGCAGAAGCATGTTAGCTTAATGACATGAATTATAGTGTATACATACCTACATCTTGTAAGAATTCAGCGTAAATTAGGAAATTACGCACGCAGCGACTAATCAATGTTGATTAATCGAAAGAGCTTCGTCTCGAGTCTTCGATCGAGGCAAATGGCAAACCTCAGTCTCTGCCTATACCTCCAGGATACAAGCTTTAGCATATGTGTTTATGTGGATTATTAAGGCAAGATTCTAGGAAGAAGAAGACCTGGGACACCAAATATATCGCGGTTCCACAACTTACGATTGTGGTTTGAATAGAATACCAAATTCTTTTTAGCATTGGCAGCCTCGAACAGCACAATAGACGAATTGATTGCCAACCTCGGTTAGGAGACGGCACATAAAGAAGAAGAAATATTTCATCAAGCATCAAGACGGATTGACCATACTCGTATCAATCTGTCGATAGATAATATTTCGCATTAGTTTTACAGAAAAGTTGTGTGGAAGAAGACAGAGAAAAATGTCTAATGCTTCGTTATAAAATATAGTAAATTGTAGAGCGTATCGCAGTAACGTGTCAACGCGGCTTAACCCAGCCCCATCTCTGCTAGCTACGTGTTGTTGTTTATAATTGAATCTCTGTAGTTTTAATTGGCCTAATTGAGACATGTGATAGAGCTCGCTTGTCTTGCGTTGGGTGGTTTCAGTTTTTATTAGGTTCCGTGGAGTCTGTGAATAAATCGAAGCTTTGTTGCTGGTGGTTGAATGAATGTGTGGTTCGCTTGGTAATCAATTTTGAATCCGTTATAGTTACGTTGTACGTTTTTCAGTCGTTGTGTTTTGTTAGTCGTCCTTTGTGTAGTTCAATTATGCACATAACTAGTATTTTTAAGCTTTCTCCTTACCTGCTGCATCCGTAAAAAGCTGATATTTTTTCGATATTTTTTAGTTGCTCTTGTAATAAAAGATGTTTCTATCGATGAATAGAAGAACTATCGATTGCACACTTTGTATTACTGGCAAGACGAAGCATCTTCTATTTAATTCCGTCGATGTCTTCCATTCCAGCCATCAAATTCATGTCGTAGATGTCTTAAAGCAGCGTAGCAGGATTATTAATAAATTAGATCTGAGATAAATAAATAACTTCCACGCAATACAACAGGTCCTGATCCTCGTTCCAAACTAGGATACCCTGTGCCCTGGTATGGTATTATTTGCTTAAAAGTCAATGATCAGGATGATGAGGTTAGTGATCGATATTTGAGTAGTAGACTACGAATGTTAAGTTATTTGGTAATGCGGCTACATTTTTTATATTTTACTCCTGATATTGTAAAGTATACGTTCTGAAAACGTCCCGTTCGCAAAATGTCCCATTTTATCAAAACGTCACGTTCGTAAAATGTCCCTTTAGCAAGACGTCGCGTAAGTTACGAGGAGCAGCCATCTTCTATGACAGATCAAATATGGACTTCTTAGATAGAAGGGAAACCTTCATGAAATTAAAAAATCAGTAGCAGTCGTAACACGTTCACGTAAAATCTTATATCTATTGGTATCTATCCGGCGTGCGCGGTGACTGTGAGAAAAGTCCTATGGCTTGCAGTGAGACGTCCGCTCGTCTGCCTTGACTCCGATCGTCATCCGAATTTCATTGTCATCGTATAAGTTCTGTCTAGCGAGGGAAGTCTAATATAGTGCAATTTTAAATGCGCATTTCCTGATATAAGTCAACTAGAGTTCATGTCGAACTTTGTCGATATCGCAGCATGCTCTTCTACCAGAATTTTTTGATATAGGGACTAATTCGCCCTGCTACCAAAACTGTCAGACGCAGAAGCCAAAAGGGGTTCTTCGCTTGGGGCCTATAAACAAGCGGTATAGTTTGATCTTAAATCCGCGCTGACCTCAAATCTAACAATATGGTTAATAAATAAAGAACTCTTTGAGTAGTTCGTCCTCGCACGGTCCGCGTGGAGGTTGGAGGCCCTGGTCTTCCCCTAAGGCTCCAAGAGCGCTCTTTCCAAGAAAGCTACTTACACTTGTGACGCTTGGCACTTTCCGATTTTTTCTTTTCACACCGTGTAAGAGGTTATATTTTGCCGCATGCAAGACGTTAGCACACATCACTTGATCAATGTTTATTCACTGTTTTCCTTGGTCCACCGATTACTGATGCCGCCGCGACACTTTTTATACAGAAACAACTGGGAATCCTCCCGTATTACATATTATTTCACTCCACGCATAAATAATGACCAACCAGCAATACTTCCACGTAATTAGCTATTTGACAAGTCCAGTCTGTCACAGATTAAAACAAACCAAAAAAGAGAAATCTGCCACAGATTAAAGGTTTGAAACAAAAATTCCTGTCTTACCTACCAGTAGGGATAGACCAGTAGGGATATGTGGAACAGGAGCGTTCGACCATTAATGCCTCTTGATGGCCACTGCAGTATTGTACTAGTCTGATTGACGTGTTTCGTAATTTGAGCATTTTCAAAATATATAGACTATTCAAAATATATGAAACAAATATATCCTTCAAAGATTGCAAGAGGCTTAAAAAGCCTATGGAGGTGTACGTATACATGGAACTCATTTGCTTCTTTCGAATCTTGTCGACTTTTTCCTAATTCGCCAGTCGCATCTACGTCAAGAAAACTTGGCCAATTGTGTGTCGAGCCACGCGCAGTGTAGGGCTCCGTCGAAAGAGGTTTTATCTGCTTTACAGAACTAACAACTTCATTAACGTAATTTTAATTTTATTTTATAAGTTGGTAATTTTAATTTTATTACTCGTTAACTTGTGAAGCCTAGTTAGCTGTGATAGTGTTCCTTCTAAGTCTATTGTATACTACCCTGAAATTTTTCACGTTTCTACACTGAACCGTTTAGCCAGGAGAGGGCGCCCTTATCGGAAAAAAGATTGCGCTTTAAAGTCTAATCTGTAGAATTCTAAAAGACACATTAACAATGGTTTTTAAATGTTCTTTTCAAGGTCATAATCTAACAGGTTAAAAGCCTTAAGGTGGTACCGACTTTACTTACTCAACAACATATTTCGCAAACGGAACTATAAATAAATAACCCGGAATAAATAACCCTAAATAAAAAATATATCTTCCTACACCCACAATATTTTTAAACGACCAATCCAACGATACCGCACACTATGGTGTAGGTAAGAAAAAAATGCATCTCTAATTTAGGTCTAGGGTACCCTGAAGAAAAAAAAATGTCTAGATTCTACCGTTTTGTCGGCGTGATTAATATGTATGTCTAATGCCAAATTTCAGCTTTATCGTACTAATCGTCTCTGAGCTAGGTCGCGGTCAGACAGACGGACACGCGGACAGACAGACAGATAGACAGACGGACGGATAGACAGACGGACGGAAGGACGAACGGACAGACATGGCGAAACTATAAGGGTTCCTTTTTAACTACGGAACCCTAGAAACAAGGAACTTGCGATGATAAGTTCAGATATTGTGCCCGAACCCCAACTTAAATTACTATGTTCGCAAGTAATTTCGAGCTTTTTCCTCTCCCATCAAAACTTTATCTGATATGGTCTGGGTGACAAACCTGCTCTTATTGCTTTCCAAATAAAGTTTTTTTATGTTGTTGTGATTAAGGTTAGGGTTCAAAATACAAGAGAGAGTAAATAAAATAAAATAAATAACTAGGTAGGTACTTTTTAGGGTTCCGTAGTCAACAAGTAACCCTTATAGTTTCGTAATGTCCGTCCTTCTGTCTGAGCGCGGTTTAGCACAGAGACAAGTACTAGAAAGCTGAAATTTGACATAGAAATAATATTAATCACGCCGACAAACCAGTAGGAGAAAAATTAAAAATGTATATAATTTAGGGTACCTACACCAAAATTTGAGATGCAATTTTTTTTTCTTACCTACACCATAGTGTGGGGAATCATTGCATTGGTCGTTTAAAAATATTGTGAGTGTAAGAAAACCATTTTTCCAGGTTTTCCAGATTTAGGGATTCGTTTCACCATTTGGGAATTAAAAAAGTCTCAACGCCTTGGGTGCCTCGAATGCAAACGGCCGAACAAAACCGAACCAGGCTGAAAATTTCACAAAACTGTTTTGGCTCGATTTCTGACTATGGATGAAACATGGCTTCACCATTACGATCCTGAAACAAAAAAACAATCCGTGACTTAGAAGAGACCAGCACCACCAAACCCTAAGAAATTCAAAGCCGTTCCATCTGCCTTTTTTGGGACGGCCAAGGGGTGATGATTAAATACCTCAATCATGAAGCCACTATTAAGTACCACTATTAAGTGCCACTTAATCTTAAGTACCTAAATTTTAATTTCAGAAATTATGATCTCACTAACATGTTTACTTTTATTATTTAATGTAATCTTACTAACAACCTATGGATGGTTTTATCCGAAATAAAGTAATACATACATACATACTATTACGGGGAATATGTACGCTGAACAAATCAAAAAGTTGCGTGATAAAATACCCGTAAAAAGGCAAGAACTTAATTGCATCTTATTCATTCTCACTACTTATTGAACCCCCCTAGTATAGTGAACTTAAAAGGAAATCTATCACGGCCAAGTAGACTTGACAATTTAACGAGTAATAGGCGACCAAATTATAAAAGGAAAACTTCGTACAAATTCCATTGAGAATTACTTTGATAAAGTTGCTAGTTTTTTTCAAAACCCGTTCTTCTACGGAACCCTACACGTGCCTACACTGCGCGTGGCCCGAAACGCACTTGGCTGGTTTTTTATCGTACCTTTACAGATCTATTTCAGTACACATTTATTTACATTACCTTTGGTATTAACCTACCGAGAACGGATAGAAATAAAATAATCTATGTATATAATAGTACATTACGATACTAGTGCGAAAAGTAGGAAATTTGCAACGAGTGGCGATAAATTAAAACACGACCGAAGGGAGTAATCTCTTATAGTACATATGGTGCTACATTACCGCACTAGTGCGATAATGAGCACTTTACGTGCCTATGTCGAAACTTCAAAGGGCCATATGTACTATAAAACGTTGTACGATACACGTGCGAATAGGTAATTCGTAACTCGTGTCGATATAAAACACTCCCTTCGGTCGTGTTTTAATTTATCGCCACTCGTTGCGAATTTCCTACTTTTCGCACTAGTATCGTAATGTACTATTATACAAACGGTTAACAGTTTGTTATCGAACTTCTCCGAAACGGCTTCATCGATTTGCACGAACATTTTTTGTGTATTTGGTAGGTTTGAGAATAGGTCGTAAGCTAATTAATATGGAAAAAACAACGTTTGCCGAGTCAGTTAGTAATAAATAATAGTAGTTTATGCAACTGTCATATAATGAAGGGTATTAAAACACGAGTGTGAGTTTATGAAACG
Organism: Yponomeuta evonymella; assembly: GCA_963969515.1. NCBI lineage: Eukaryota > Metazoa > Arthropoda > Insecta > Lepidoptera > Yponomeutidae > Yponomeuta > Yponomeuta evonymella. The sequence goes on from OZ018350.1 coordinate 15,557,486, forward strand.
AGCGCAGCGAGTTTCATAATAGTAACGAGTGTTTTAATACCCGTGTTATATGCAGTTGCATACACTACTTTATCTTCACTAATGCAATTAAAAATTAAATTCACGCGTACGTGTATAATCACAGTGATTTTGCCGCCATTAAAATTTAACCAATGAGAGCGCAGCTGCGCGCTTCAATAAAACGCGACCAACCTGATTGGCCCTGCAATCAAGTTGGTCGCGTTTTATTGATGTTATAATGAGATTTTACGATATCGATGTGAATATTATACCATCATGTGAAATTGCTTAAATTGAGTGTTTTGTTGTCTGCGCTATAACAGTAGTAGTTGGCCGAAGAATATCCGCCTGAGACGTCCCTTACCGGCCCTTCCAACTATATTCGCTCGATATATTTCTTTCATAGTAGTTTAGCTGTAATAAATTGGTACGTCAGCGAGCTCCTATCTTTTCTCATCGGGTGTATGGGGTTCCGGCGACATTAACCAGGTATTGTTACGTTAAATAAATACGTGATGAGTCTATTGCTTTCTTACATTTACGACTGTCTTTACGGCCTTTGTTTTTTTGCTCCCCTAACGCTACGTCAAATGCAAGAGTAATTTTGCACCTGCAGAGCTTATTTGAAGCCTTATACAGGGTGTAACAAAATATCCATATTATGCGAAAATGGGGGTGTAGTCGTCAATACGAACAACTATTACGATTAGGAAAACTTCGAAATCGGGTAATAATATTAGCTGTTCAATACATTTTAATGCCTGTAGTATGGTACTAGTGACTTTAGTATGGAACAGCTGATATTTATTTCGCGATTTCGAAATTTTTCCAGTAGAACCCCTCACTTTCGGATGTATATAAGGATCTCGTTACATCATATACAGGGATAACCTGCACGAATGTCAGGTAGCGCACAGTGTGTTCTGGGACCCGTTTATGCAATAAAAATTGTCTAGTCCGAAAATCGGGTCTCAGAACAGACGATGCAGCGGCGTTAGCAGCGTGTGACATCAATAATTCCTTCATCATGGTAAATAAGATTGCTTTCTAGATGCCAACAACTCTACTTTTGTTTCCTTTTCACGAGTGCTGCGTATAAATTTATTACAACACAACTAGCTCCACCCGCGGCTTGTGATTCGAATTTATGCCGTGGGGTTATTGTAAAATATGCCACAGTAATGCACTCTGGTCGAATAACAGGGCCTCGATTCTGTTAGTGCATTAAACTGCAATGACAGATTCGTGGTCGTTACACGTGTCATAATGTTTCATCGCGTTGACGCTTGATAAGTGTTTGTTACACTCAAAGCGACGTGTAAATCTACGCGTTCATGCAATAAACTTTACCCAACTAACAATAATAATTCTGTGTCGTATAACATGAAAAGACTAGGTTTGGAGTTTTTGAAATGGACGCCGTAGAATCAAGGTCCTGTTCAGTTAAATGGAAATTATATTTCATTTACGATGTAATGATGCTGCGCTGCACGTGTAGGTGCTACGTTCCACTGTTTAATCGTGATGAATTGAGCCCACGTGTGGGAGAGTGGTGAATAAACGGTGTAATTACCTTTGTCATCCAGTTTACAGCCACTGCCATCGTAGTGATCAGCCCTTTCTCGAATATGAAAGAAAGAAAAAAAAATGCAATCCAGGGTATTTAGTACCCAAATTTGCCTTTGTATGGGGGCTAAATACACCTTGGGGTTTCACTCATACCAAATATGGTCGTAACACAAACGGTTACGACCATATTTGGTATGAGTGCAGACTCAGATGAAAATGAATGAAATGAAAAAAATTAAAAAAACTTTATTTAGAAAAAGGTTAAAAAAGTGGTTACTGGCATGAGATTACAAATATGCCTTCCCTTCTCTCTCCATCCGAAATGGAACACCCTATTCTAAGGTTGGTTGCAAGAGACCTTCCTTAGAGATAAGTCCGATTTTACTTCTGATTTTTGCTGCATTACTGTATGTATGCAATAAAGAATAAAATCTTAATAAATAAAATCTGGCGCAGAGTGATCTTTCCGTGTGGGATTTATCTTTCCTATGCTATATGTACGCTGTACAACTGAATCTTTTCACCAAACTCTGAATGTATTTTGTCCGCAGGTAAGTACATAATCCAGCTGCACGGTGATGCAGGTGAGTCGTGCGTTCATTAAAAATTCTCCCGTCGCGCGCTCTACCGCCAGATGTTTACAACGGGCGTCATAAGCCTGCCATTATTGAATCTCACTGCAAGCCGGCCAGCATTATTGGACATCATTGGGCTACCTGAAGATTATCTTCCGGATTATATAAATATACGATTTTTCACAACGTCAAAATAAACTTAAATTGTTGCTTAGGGCCCGAAAATCGACCGACATGATATATGGAGAAAAGTAAAACACATAACTGACCGGTTAATAAATTTCACTAACTTCATTCTTTCTCTAACTTTTTTCTCAGTGCACCTTTCTTTATACCAACAACTTAATTATCGATCTGCCGTATATACGCAAACAAGGTCAACGATACCAGACTCTTTTTTTTTTAAAGACTGCATATTCATGATTTTTATAAAAATAAAGTCCGTAAAAAAAGTTTAATTATAAATATATCTATAGATGCTGCAACAATAGTAAAAATGTGTTTTCTATCGCTTGGCATATTGTGGTATTGTGCCATCTATATACTCGAGATTTTCTCCTTGCAACATTAAACATTCTCTTAGATATAAAGTAAAGTGTAGTAGGGTGGATGTTGTGCTGCTTTGTTGTGTGTTGGTGAAAGTGGAACAATCAGTAGAGTAGTCCAGCATTCACTTCACACCTATTTACCAATAATGCATTTTTCACTACGTTAGGTACGTCATGTATCAAAGTTATTATATAACAATTATTATTTAGTGGCTTTATTCCGGACTCGCTTGCTCGATTTTTCATCCTATCTGGTTGCGTTATAATCAGACTCCGGACTCTTCCGACGGAGGGTCGAGTGGGTGGGTCCGGAATTAAGCTAATGAAGCGGTATTTTGCAAGAGTTTTAGTTCGAAATTTTACTATTTTTTTATTGATAAATCTGGAAATCTAGTGAACACCTTATATAAATTATTATCACTTTGATATGTAATAAGAAGTTTACAACTACCAGTAACAACGTTTAAAATAAAAATAAAAATTGTAACTAAGATCTATTTTGCTATTCACACCTTTGAAACAAATTCGGAACTGTATTGATTTGTAGAAATCTGTTATTGGCTTTAAAATTTAGTTATTTTCTAAAGCTAATATACTAACATTAAAATTAAGCATTTTATTGCATTTTATTTCCTGAATAAACTTAAAATAAAATAAATACAAATAGATCAAGTTGACGGTTGTCTGGTTTTATTGGTCCGGTAGTACTACAGTGCACCATCAGACGCTTAGACATTGAGCCTATAAATTCGCGTCGCCTGAAAGGTGGCAGCGGGAACAAATCGCTCCTGTTCGTGGCCAACTCGTTGAGATAAGATAAGAATATTCTTTATTGTATACCGGAGATACCGCCTGCAGTAGGTAGACCGGCGGAAACTAATCACGTCACTCGTCGTCACTATGAGAATAGCGGATCTATTATTGCATTGAATTTTTATGGCGCTCATGCCAATGCCATAATTCAAATCTGCGAAATGTGGTCTTTGTTTCGCTAATGGGTTCTTTAGAAAGGTTCTGCAGAAGTTAAGGGTCGTAAATAACTTCTACTGTGAGATCAACTCTCTCTACAAAGATTATTTTAAAAAAAAAATTAGAGCAAACTAAAGCATCCATTAGATCTATAAAACTTGCGTTCTTTGTATAGTTAGTTCAAGTTAGTTTAAAGAATAAAACTTTTCTTTATTGATGACTAAACCTAATGGCTCCTATTCCTCCTGGCCTTGTTTTTACCAGACTATGGCAGAGCCCAAAAGGAGGGTTTGGCGTTTGTACGTACATACGTATGTACGGAAACAGCATCGTACATACATAATGTACGATTCTATGTTTCCGTCGTATTTATTTAACCAATCGTAAGGTTTGGGCAACAAGATCTTGATCAATTCGTCATATTTGCGCGGGTAATATATGATATACGAAATCAACATAATAATATATCCAAAGAAAAACTGACAGCTGTTAACTGAAGATAAAAATTCAAATTGAAATATTTTATTCATTATGAAAACAAAATGTTTATTATAATAACATATTGTTAGTGTACGAGGAACCCGGGGTTAGTTTGCTATAATATCAGTAGTTACATACACTCTTTTGTTGGTAATGTACAGCAAACTACGTAGTACCTAGGTACTACGCAACCTCTAGCTCTAGAGCTTTGGTTGCGAAAAAATGCCTCCTAAAAATGCCCGACCGTAGTGTATTGTGGTTTGTAGCTAAGGCCGGCCACATACAGATGGAATTTTGATTCGAAGTCGATTCGGAATTCCGTAAACACATCACATATAGCATCGTTTATATCCGGCACTGCTGCGACAGTCATATTTATAAGGTTCAGGTACTATTTAAGTGTTGTCTTGCTTTGTTGTTTTTATTATTGTGTTAATATGGGTCTTGCAATCTGAAATAAATGCATTTTATTTTTTTGCCTTCGGAATAGCAACGCTCAGTTGAGAGAGGGTAGCTATTGAGTTCAAACCTTTTGCGTTGTTGCTGTATTTTGCTAAGGAGAAGAAAATACGTAACGCCTTTTTTCCGTACGGGATTCCGGACGCACGGGCTACCATGGGGAATTCCGAATCGGGGAAAACTTTGCACGAAAAATTACTGTATGTATGTTTTAGGTCCAAAGGTTTGTATGAATTTACCGCGTTCGGAATCCCGAATCGATATTTCGAATCCAAATTCCGAAACGGAATTCCGACTGTATGTGGCTGGCCTAACAGTTGCAGCCTGCAGCGTAACTTTTTGGAACCGACTTCTAAGCCCACTGTGAAATGTCACTTTGGCAGCGCTGCTCGCTTCTGGTCAGATATTTCAATGCGATTTCCGTGCGCGGTTGGTCAAGAAAACAATTCCTTATTGTCGCGAATTGAGTGAATTACGGTGTTTCATAGTTGGCTAACTTTTGCAATTGTTTCTCTGGCTTGTACAAATGTGCAAATAAATCTGTTCTCACAGCACAACAGTGCAAAGTTTATTTTAGTCACTGAAAACTTGACTTTTATATTAAAGTCACACCTCAACTTCTGAGCTTCCTGGTTCTCAATGAAGAGAATTGGGAATTGCCAGCATTACAGAATTTTGTATTTTGGACTCAGTGAATTTTTTTATTGACAACATAATTTATATTTCTTAACAAATTATAATACAAACATACACATACAAACTCCCGCCTGTATCCCAGATGGGTAGGCAGAGACCAGGGACTGCCACTTGCCACGATCCTGAGAGATCATTTTCGCTTCATCACCATTATAATAATGTATGTAATGTAAGTATAACTATGCCTCTAGTAATTAAAGAGAAGGTGAATGTCGTGACTTTCGTATCAGGCTGTTAACAAACTGACCTATTATTATTTATCTTATTCACAAAATATATGTTTAGGAATTGCCTAAGAAACGCTACAGGCTAAGTCCGTGCCGAGACGTGATGAGATAAAATTTATTACCGGAGTATATAGAACTTGCTACATCGACAACAGGAGTCCAACTCTTGAATATAATGTTGATGACATTTCCCGTATTTAGACCAGAAAACTCGTCCTAAAGCTACTTACATATCTTAGCACACAGAAATCGTGAAAAAATATTTCTTCTAGAGCAAAAGCAATTTAGAAATCAGCAACTTTGTATTCTTAGTCGCGTAACTTTTACACTCTGCAACTTACATAGACGACCCAGTGCCTGGGGCTGACGCAATTCAGGCTCCGCAAACAAACCGTGCGCCTCCTTTCAGCGTAGGACATCACGGTACTGTCACCTGTGGAATAATATAAGCAGCTGGCTTGCGCAAATGTTAATATTAATTTCGTTTTCATATATATTAGGGGTTAAAGTATGAAATTGCCGTTTTATTGCAATAGGTTCTTTGAATTGACATAGAATCTTCATGGTTTGAGGTTTTCGAATGAAACTTTTTTCAAATGGTTTCTATGATGTTCTTTTTTTAAAAAATATGAAACATTTGAATATCGACTTTCAATTGTTTTTGTTATACAATTTAGATAAGAAAGATGGATACTGCGAAAATTCGAGTGATTATGAGGCACCCATTTTTCGTATTTTTTTATTTTATTGATTTGACGCAAGTGAGTCAATATTGTGGGTAAGGTAACGTTAAACCATGCCGCTAATTCCTGGGTAGTTTGACTAGGGTCGGCTTCCACTATCTCTCTTAATTCATCGTTATTCACCTATGTGGGCGGTCTTCCTCGTGGCTCGTTCTTTTAGTCGAAATTTCCACCACGAAAGCGTTTAAACCAAAATCGCACGGTGCGTTCATTAGTAGACCCCTCTCCAAACGCAGCATTGATATTGCGGGCTGTTTCTGCCGCGTTAGTTCCGCGTTGGAACTCGTATTAAAAAATCACTCGAATTTTCGCAGTATCCATCTTTCTTGTCTAAATTGAATAACAAAAACAATTGAAAGTCGATATTCAAATGTTTCACATTTTTTAAAAAAAGAACATCATAGAAACCATTTGAAAAAAGTTTCATTCGAAAACCTCAAACCATGAAGATTCTATGTCAATTCAAAGAACCTATTGCAATAAAACGGCAATTTCATACTTTAACCCCTATTATATTCAAACTTTAATATCACGTAGTTCGTCTGAGACATTTCAACTCCTGTCTCCTATCGTGATCGCAGAGTTTAGGAGCTCAGAGAGAGCATTTTAGTGAGTGAGTGAGTTGGAAAGAAATTGGGCATTTTCTACCCTAAGATTCTTTCGCATTGACTCTTCCTCGCACTTATAATATCTATCTTCAAATGATAGATTGTAAATTAAGCTCTAAAGTAAATCTTAAAATATGCATAAAGCAGACCGACACTTAAAAAGAAGGAAATCTTAGACGAATGAACAAGAGACTAGTGAGTTGAAGACATAATATCTTGTGCTTCACGGTGATTTGATTCCCCTAGATCTCAATAATCCAAATTTACTCATGTCTAATAAGAAGAATCGGTGGAGCGATACAATGCCATACTATTTCCTACAATAGGTAAAGTCTCGGAGTTCTTATGTCACTTTGCCAGTAAAGACAACGACCGACGGTTTGAAAAAACTGGTGGACGCTGGCAAAATCAAGAGGAAACTATTAAAAGGAAAAAGCCCGACACGCCTGTGTCCCGGATGGTCAGGTCGCTCGCAAACCCTGGTGTCTAATAGGTTTTGCCATTTGCCAAGATCCTTAAAAACATCTTTATCAACATTTATGACTGATTTTTTGTTCTAGCGGTATCACGTCTGATTACCATGCTGATGGTCGTGGGCACGATTCCCACTGGGGGCCGCCGTATATTTGTACAAATAGCCTCAGTCTGGGTGTATTTCCATGTTTGTGATGACCTTGCCTAGTTACCATAGCACAGGGTATCCTAGTTTGGGACCAAGACACGTGAATGTGTTGTGGAAGTTATTATTATTATTATATTATTAGTCTCTCGCTCTGCATTACACTCGCCGGTTTCGGGTCCTTTTTGTCTTGACCTTCGCCAGTACATCTTATGGATCTTTGGGATTCTCTTGGATCGAGATATTATGTCAGCGGTTTGTCAGGATCATGGCCATTGATAAAACCTGGTCACTGCCTACCCCTAGAAGGTAGGTTACTTTTGGCATTTTTATTGCTGACTGTACATTTTTTTTAAACTGTGTGAATGCAGTTTGTCATTTCTCTAAAACTTAGATGTGGTCTCCTAACGACATTTGACCAGTAACAAGAAAGTTTCAGGTAGTTCCTCTTTTGGCCCCATCTCATCTCACCACCCTGTATACCTAAATAGTTTTTCACTGTGATTTTGATGGCTAGCCTAAGGTTAGCCATTCAGCGATATGGCTAAATATGACTGTTAGAACAGCTAGTAGTAATGGCTACAGTCTAAATAGACCACATTGTAAGCAAAAAGGAAAATACCAAGGGACAAGGTTTCAGTAGCCATAATATTCTTTCGCATGCGACCATACTGTGATGTCCTACGACACTGAAAGGAGAAACGAGAATAGTGGTAGGTTTATATTTTCTGTCATCGAATTGATACGTACCACTTTCTCGTTTCTCCTTACAGTGTAGGACATTACAGTGCTGTCGCATGGGAAAGCAAATGGCCACTGAAACCTTTTCTCTTAGAATTACGCGTTTTACCTACAACTAGTAAGTCGGCTCATCAGATTCCGAGGCTATTCATTGACCAACAACAAACTACATCCACTACTAATTGATCATCATTCTCATCTCATCTCGAAGGTTGATCGCTTGGTCTAATACTATAATATCTAGGTTGCAGCTGAGTCTAGCGACAACTTTAAGCCTTAAGTTAGCCGACTTGTAGTTTCCACCGTTGCCATTTCCATTCGCCAACGGAGAGGGGAAGCGTATCGATACTCTCAGCGCCTACATTAGGATACGAGGGATCCTTGGGAAATGAGCCTTTTGTTTCCCGGGCTCATTGTTTTCCGGTTCCTTTTCTTGGAATGTTTGCCTTTCCAGTCCGTTATTGTTGCGTGATATTTTAATGCCCACCCGTTGCTGCTATTGGGGAAATATGTTTCGCTAATGAATTTCTTTTGCGCGGAAAGTGGTATTGTTTGAACGCAATGTTGATTGGCATTTCAGAATATTATAATTATTTTTTCTCTGGACTTCCGTGTGACACTATTGTTTGGGACGCTCTGTATATACATAAACTCAAGCCTCTATGTCGAAGGGGTAGGCAGGGTAGGTCACCAGGGTTTGCCACTGGCCTTCACCCTGACAAACCTCTTTAAACGTTCATTGGTCTGCCACGCACGTCGGTTTTTTTTAAATTTATTTATTTATTTATTTAATACAGGTGATACAGTACATTAAACTCGCCAAACAAACTGTTACGTTTGATGGCGAGAGATCGCTCGTTTGGTTTAGGTTTGTTGTCATTTGTTTCTAATCCGGTTTTGTGGCACCCTCAGGATTATGTCATCGTCAGAAGAAGACAGACTAGTAACAGCGAGACGTGTCATTATTTCTTTAACTTCTTGGACTATAAATAAAATTGGACGAAGCGAGGGATGTCGAGTCGCAAACATAATGTGGTCTAACATTTGTTTCTCCACGTTGACAGCTCATAATGTGCGTGGACATATTGCTATTACATGAAAAATCGGACAACTCATACAACTAACCCAAAAATAACTTTGTAATATTTTTTCGTAACAAATTGAGACAAAGTGTAATGTGTGATTCTCAAAAGGCTATACACCTATGAACATGTAACGCATTTTATCACTGCTTTGCAAGCCCTGGTTTGCATGCGTGGTGATTTGTATAATTCTGTAACAAAACAAACCGGCCAAGTGCGAGTCGGACTCGCGCACGAAGGGTTCTGTACCATTATCTATACAACATTTGAATATTTCAAGCGTCTTCCTGTTGCCGTTATTAATATCGCCAAAAATTCACATTTGTTGTATGAGAGGCCCCCTTAAATATTTATTTTATTCTGTTTTTAGGATTTGTTGTTATAGCGGCAACAGAAATACATCATTTGCGAAAAATTCAACTGTCTAGCTATCACGGTTCATGAGATACAGCCTGGTGATAGACAGACGGACAATGGAGTCTTTGGGTACGGAACCCTAAAAAATACCCGTGAGGAGGAAATTATTAAGTACATAACGCATTTACAAAGTTTTTTCGATTTTTTTGCTTTTTAAGTGTTAATTAGGTAATAAATTACTCTCACGGACCTTGATTCCTTTCAAATTCTAGGCCAACGGTTAGTGCCCTTAGTTTTTGATACTGAGTTAGCTAGTATGAAAAAGGTGACGTACTGGTCATTTCATTGGATTTTGTTAACTTAAAAGCTTGAATTTTTTACACTTTTAGGGGCCCGTGAGTCTTAGTATTTAATTTTAACCTGATTGTTTTGAGAAAAAGGGTCTTGACAGACGAACGGACTGACGGACGGATAGACAACAAAATAATCGGACCCTTAACGAAGGCTCGTAACTACAAAACCCTAAAAACAGCTCAAAATCAAATAAAAAAGAGTCGCCACGTCTCTATGTAGTTCTCATTTATTATTATTATTTCTTTATTGCACACAAGACATTTAACAGGACATTACATAAGAAATTACATATGTACAAAGTCGAGCTCGTTTAGCATCTGACCGAAAAGTACCAGGCGAACATAAGGCGAGTCGTTTACCTATTCGTCATTGAAATTTTCTAAACTATCCTTGCTCTCGGGGGTGCGCCCGATTCTAGGGTCACACTGCGCTGACAGCGACGCCCGACCGCCCGCCCCCGTTTCCACAGTGTGCACAGCCCTTTCCGGAAAGTGAAAGTCACTAAACTGTATAATTGTGTAACCTCTCGTTCGCTAGTTTCCTGAAGTATAAAATTGGGACGGCCTCCTAGACGACGTTAACGGTTGTGACAGGTTGCAAGCAAATTGACGCACGTGAAAGGAATTACTATGAGAAAAACAGAAAAAACCTACTGCTTGAAAGAAACGAAATAAATAAGCTTCCCATTCCTGGACGCCTCTCATTGTTGGAGAGGAGTTTTTACATTCGTTGTGATCTTAGACGACCCAAGCTCCACCAGCATCTGTAATGATTATTGTTTTTCACTCGTCAGTGTATTTTATGTTGTTTTTATTTTAGTTAAACCACTTCCAAAAAGTCTAACAGCCATCAGTCGTAGAACAATGGTCTTATCAATCTTATAATAACAATTATCTATTGTAGTGTATAGTTAACAATATAAGATATTCTGACAGCTGACAGTACCACGTGTCAGCTGTCAGTAATATATATTGTCATGTTTAATTCATAGAAATTGAGTTTAAGTCCTTAATCAATTAGTTATAAGGTTCATTCATTCATCCTCATCCAGCCTTCTTTAGAGAATGGTGGTATTGAAACCTCGCTCCGCGCGTCCGCATCAGTTAACCGGATTAAGAAACATTGTAAAGAAAATGAAATAAGTCGCTTTTGCGTTTTGATACCTGTTTATCAATTCCCTACATGCTAAAAGAGATAAAATTTAGACCTAGGCGTATAAAACTTACAGATCTTCTAAAATTTGAGACGCTTTACCAGCTTGTTTTGTTTCGCCATAAGCGGATAAAGATACGGGGCCATGTGAGCTATTCTTTTCAGTAGCCAGGTACCGTGTTGTTTGCAGCTTGTCACTGCATGTGACGTTGATATGTGTACGGAAGGAAAACATAAATTTTCCGCTGCGTCTCTCCCGCGTCCAGTTAACTACAAATGGCTCCCGCTATATCGATGTTGTTTGTCTCCTTAAACGTCATTTATGAGAAAAGGTTTTCTTTAATCTCAGTAAACCCTTTATAACACAAAAAGCATTTTGAAAACCCTTTTTGAAAATCGGATACAATTTTATGCGACTGAAATTTTCCCAATCTGACGAAACCTTCGAGTGAAAATGTCTGAGATAATTCATCACCCATGTTGACTCGGATGACAATTCAGAAAAAGGGTCGGACAGCGGCGTCTTTTCGTTTCTTGTTTGTCCTAAGAACACAGACCGTGATTCGCTACCAAAAGGATTCGGAAGCGCACGAGACTGCACGAAAAATTCCCCACAAAGAAGCGGGTTGCGGCCGTTGACAGTCATATTTCACTCTGCGCGTTGCATGTCTCCGAATAATATGACTTGTGTATGCACGCAAGGGGATTGTGGGCTTTTTGAGACCACTACACGTAATGTATAAAAATTGCCGCACTTGCTGTAGTTTTATCCCTAACCGTACGAAACACTTTTATATCCGTCGTATTTTATTCAGGCTCTTTTGGGTACAAGTTTAGTTATTTTCGCATCAAAAAAATTTATTTATTTATTGATACTTATATTGCACTTAAAAAAAATCGTACAATGGGACGTTTACTTGTTTAGTTTAACTTTAGTACTACAACGGGGCGTATTGCAGACTCGAGGAGCGGCCGTTGATACGCCCTAAATAGAGTTTGCTCGACAACTGGACGATATTATCGCAGCTAGTGATAAACTGTTCAATGGACAACATGCCTTTGTTTTCAGGACAAATAGACTCGGAGCATCTTGATACGTACCAAAGTAATTTCTTTTCCGTTTTCTTTCGAAATATTATTGCCTTGACCGTTTTAGTCACATGACCAACTCACAGAAGTATTTTCCAGCTCGGAAGTGGTAAACAAAATTTAATTCAGACAAACAGTTCTCAAGTTTATTGTAAACACACCCGACCGAGATGAAATTCAGTACTTACTCTGTATTTGCTTAGCGCTTAAAAGCCAAACAAACATTGAACTCATGAACAGCATTCAGAGATTAATTGTATCTGAGTGGTAGTGAAGCGAAAGTCAGCGTATCCAATGACCTCTGGGTGACTAAAGGTGCGTTAAGCAACGGGGACTTAGGCGTAGCTTTCGGTCCTAAAGGTGATTAAAGGGCTTATCCGCCTTGATTCAAACTATAGACAAATGGGGGCGATTTGCTGAAAACACCCTTGGATATATCGCTCGCACAACATTCCCTTTGTAGAGGGGCGAAATCTTGCAAAAAGCAACTACTCCTTAGATTCGTTTAGCATATTATGGGCAATTGTGCAACCTTTTGAGAAGATATCTGAAAACAAACCTCGAGTTCATTCTTTCGAAGTAAGCCATATTTTTTTATCGTTCATTCGCTTATGTGTAGGAACACATAAGAAAGACTAATTATTTTCGAATAATCACACAAGATATTAAGTATTTTTCTTTTTTGTATTCTACCTCATTTAGTTCCATTGCTAAACTTGCAGATGAAAGCTGCTAGTTTCTTGTTGAATTTACTGCTCTTAATGCTCTCACACTTACTCAATTTTCTTTGCTTTGTTTGCTTCCAAATATTGCGCGTTGGCTCCTTGCCTGTGTTGGTTTCGTTTCGGTGCCTTTGAAGCTATTTTCTCAATCAATTTGACTTGATATTTTTTAACTTTGAGCCTCGTGTCCAATTTCCATTTTACATGCATAATTTATAAGGGATTGACCGGCCTAATTAGATTGACTTTAAGCGGTGTGATTATTCCGGGCCCCTCGATAGGGTGTCAATTTTTTACTCGTTTAATTTATGTGTCAGTTTGTTTTTTTTTATCGTCGGCCAGTGCCTATCGATGTGAATTATGAACAGACCTAATACAGGTGTGGTGGTGGGCTGCGCGCGGTTATCCTTGGAATTCCCGATGAGTTATTGGCGATATCCAGCTCTGTGGATTAAATAGGTAGTAATACATTAGCTATGTGCACACTGGTAAGCTTTTCAACACGATTGACGCAATTAATTTTCTCTTTGTCCCAATCTACACACATACATAAACTCACGCTTGTATCCCAGAGGGGTAGGCAGAGACCAGGGACTGCCACTTGCCACGATCCTTACCGATCACTTTCGCTTCCTCAACATTCATTAGTCGTGGCATGCATGCACGCCGGTTTGGGGTACTTTTTATCTAAATGTATCCTGTCATTTAAAGTAACACCAGACACACTTCGCAAGGACGTCATTTCTACTGCATTAGGTAATCTTACTTTCTTGCTTCTTTTGCCATACCCAATTCTCGCTACCATACATAAGTGTTGGGACCAGCATTCCATTATGGATAACCAATCTAGCATCTTAATATAGTGAGTGAAGGAGAAATAAGTGACATCAATGACAATGATTGATGGCAAGTGGCAGTTAATGGTGTTTTGATTTCTTAGTATATTAGTAGCATTTATAAAGAATATTAAGCTTCAGTATATTTTCTATTTTCACAAAAACGTTCTATGTTTTCGTTCCGAACTAAAGCAGAGTCAAATGAATATTGGATTTTCGTAACGTGCCAAAAATCTCACTCTAATAAGATAAATGGGCCCTATCAAATCCAATCTCTGGATTGATATTCTATTACCTTAAGTGATCGTTAAATATCTAGGATTGGGCAGGTGTACTTCAGGCGCCGAGCGCTTACACATTAGTATCGTTATAACTAGCTGAAGTACGGATTCTACAAAATAATGTCCGTAATTATCTGGGCTATTGGAATTGAAATTAGTATTATTAGCCTAAATAAATCAAAACGGTGCAACTTATTTTTAGGACATGGTGTTTTCCAGAATACGGCAGAGTTACCGCTGGAAATATTATATACAATACAATAGTAATTTGTTTATGGAATTTCTGGTCACGTTGAATTATGTAAAATTATTATCATTAATCAATTGCCAGGAGACGGGCAGCAGCGTCTTCCTGAGATTCTAACCGCATACTGCGATCGCCAACCCGATTGCCGAGCGTGACGATTATGGCACAACCCCTCATGGTTATGAAAACCATGAGGGAGGCCTATGTCCTGCAGTGGGCGTCAAATGGCTGATGATTATGATGATTGATTATGATTATATTGTGCTCAAAATACGACATTTGATGTCATCCAGATATTTAAAATGTCATATTAATAATTCCACGGCACAGGTAATTTTGGTAATAGTAGGAATATTTCCAACATCCCCGGGAAGGGCACATCAGCAGAAAAGCGAGATAGTTTCAGTTAAAAATGTGTTAAGAACAACTTAACGGTGACATCTAAGTGGTCTTATATCTCGTCAAGCTATTAGATTAAGAAGCCTCAGATTATCCGCGCGTGACCCAAGTTTCGGACATGAATAAATTACTATACAGTCAGTAGTTTGTAGGTGGCTCCAGAGTCTAAATCTAATTGAGCGCGGTCGATATCACATTTGACTATTTCCTCGTTTCCGGTGAGTATGTTTTTGGGAACACTGACACATTAATTATATCGGTTGCCGAAGGTTATAACCGTTGGAAGCGTTCCCGTTAGCTCGATTATACTATGCCAATTGGTGAATTCGTGAAGTTGGGAAGCTAAAAGTTTCCGTAAAGGTTTTTATAATCTGATGCCATAATATGATACCAGGATGACCGTATTCAGAGAAAAAGAGTAATTTCAAATCTTAAGTTGCCTGAGTAAATGACGCTGAATTTTTCTTAAGATGATTTTCGACACAATTAGGTTATAGCCACAGTTACATAATACATTATATTATTGGGAATCTGTTTTTTTTATTGTTGCGTTCAAGTTGGTGTAATGTTACCGAAAAGTACCTACGAAGTTTCATTAAATAAAGTATGACCACAAACCTTTTTCTTGAGCCTTACTTTACCTATTACTGCACCTATATCACTGTTTTGACTTCTATCCCATAGTTAGACGCTGTTATAACTCGCATAATAGGCATAGAGGCCTATTTTTGACGCCTGCCTCCGAGTGCTTGACGAGGGTAAAGCTTTTCGAGAAGAACCACACAATGCCAACGAGCTATGAGAAATATATCCTGTAACATTGACCGTGGCAACGTCGCTGCCGACTCACCTAGTAGGTACTACACACGCTGCCGTTCATCTTTTATTTATCAGTAAGTAATGGAGTTATATTGAAGCATGTGCCATCGCCACCGTTATTGGAATACTGTATAGAGGGGCTTCTGAAGGTTACGGTTGATTTATACATAACAATAAGAATATGATATTTCACCTCCTTACTCCTTGTCACTAAGCGAGGTCCTGCCCGTGAAAAAAGGAACTTTTCGTTTTATGAGAGTAATGACGAGATATTCTTTTCACGGCAAGATGAATGACCGGGACGTTGTTTTTTTTCATATTTTCCTTTAAATAGAAGACATTTGGAAATCCGCCCGTGGCGATATTCAGGCAAACGCCGCAACTATGCAGAGATTATATTAGGGGTTAAAGTATGAAATTGCCGTTTTATTGCAATAGGTTCTTTGAATTGACATAGAATCTTCATGGTTTGAGGTTTTCGAATGAAACTTTTTTCAAATGGTTTCTATGATGTTCTTTTTTAAAAAAATGTGAAACATTTGAATATCGACTTTCAATTGTTTTTGTTATTCAATTTAGACAAGAAAGATGGATACTGCGAAAATTCGAGTGATTATGTGGCACCCATTTTTCGTATTTTTTTATTTTATTGATTTGACGCAAGTGAGTCAATATTGTGGGTAAGGTAACGTTAAACCATGCCACTAATTCCTGGGTAGTTTGACTAGGCTCGGCTTCCACTATCTCCCTTAATTCATCGTTATTCACCTGTGTGGGCGGTCTTCCTCGGGGCTCGTTCTTTAAGTCGAAATTTCCATCACGAAAGCGTTTAAACCAAAATCGCACGGTGCTTTCATTAGTAGACCCCTCTCCAAACGCAGCATTGATATTGCGGGCTGTTTCTGCCGCGTTAGTTCCGCGTCGGAATTCGTATTCAAAAATCACTCGAATTTTCGCAGTATCCATCTTTCTTGTCTAAATTGAATAACAAAAACAATTGAAAGTCAATATTCAAATGTTTCACATTTTTTAAAAAAAAGAACGTCATAGAAACCATTTGAAAAAAGTTTCATTCGAAAACCTCAAACCATGAAGATTCTATGTCAATTCAAAGAACCTATTGCAATAAAACGGCAATTTCATACTTTAACCCCTATTATTTTGAATGAGGCGAAAGCTGACCGCAAAATAGTTCCAGATTCTCATTTCATATTCCTATTTTACTGCGAAGCTAGAACCTTCGAAGTTTACTACATAGGGTAACTTGTTTTATGTAAGCCGTCTAGGTCGAAAACATTATAAAACTCTTATTTATGGTCGAATTTGCCACCGCTGCAATGTGTTTGCCTTGAATAAAGATTGTGTCTATTCTCACCATTACGCAAATATCTTGTTTGTTTCTTCCGGAAAGTTCGTAAAATTATCCCAACGCAACCACCTCACTTCCTTAAGTACCTGTAATTTATGTAAATGTTACTCAGTCAGAACGTAATATGACTTCAGCTTTAATAACAGTATTATGGACGAACTTTCCCATAATATGGCGTGTTATAGGTAACTTCGTTTCACGTTCACCTTTTTTCCCAACACAGAATGTTTGTTTAGGAATACGTAAAAAGAAAATACTTTCCCCTTTATCAGCTTATTCAAATGAAAGACCCTTACATTCATAGGAATGAAATCCATTGAAAATCTACAATGGCTCCCCGACGAGTTTTTCCTGAGCGTAACGACTTGATCCTTAGCTATTTGGGACTCTGCGAATTCGATCATACAATACCTCAATTCTACAACCCTCAAGAGGTTACATTCATGAACAAATGACTTGTTTTGTAAGTAGATTAGGTACACTTTCCCATACTGAAGACATATGTGTGGATTTGTAGATAAAATTATTGAAGTGACCCCCAGATTGTTTTTTTTTTGCGGTTTGCATTATACAATAGACAGTCATGTTTATCTTCCATTTGAAAGTCTCTTTTTACCCTTTTTGCTGTTAGTGTCCGTGAGCAATTAGATTACACTCAAACGCTAATGTGTACATGCGTTGACACACCAAATATACGCAGTGTGTAAACATTGTACAATCCTTTCTCGTCCGATCGTGCATAGCTAATGTTTGCATAATTCTTTCCGCTCGCTGCCCGGTTTTGTTCGCGTAAGAGCACATGCCGCATTAAAAAGTCCGCCTGATTCTGGGTAGGCCTGTCGCTGGGCTGTGTGCGTGTGAATGAAGGCGGGGGCGGGCGGCCGGAGTGCGCAGCCTCCGTCGAGTCACCGGAGCCAGTTGCCGTCGCGGCGAGCGAGCACCGCCACGCTACCCGCACTCGCTCCCACCGAACCGTCTACCAACCAAATTGTGACACTTGAACAACACGAAGCACTCGTCGTGAGTACCGGCGGCCGGCGGCCCATCGGCGACCGAGCCGCTCCGCGATCAGCTGCGCTAATTAGTCCCGCGGCCTTTTTGAAAACTACAACAATGACAGCTGAAACGTCAACCGCTCCGCGTGGGGTCTTTAGCGGTGTAGTTAAATGCTCCGATAGGCCTTTTGTGTGCCGGGGTGATGTCTGGGGTGGGTTGGTAATTTGACACGTCTAGAGGACCCACTCGACACGGGAAGCTGTCAACAGGGCTGATTGGTGCGCGCCAATCACGTGTCTCCTTCTGATTTGTACGATATTTTGGCCGCAGCCTCTCGAACTATTCGATTGCTTCTTTGATGTTTGTCAGTTGAAAAAAGGTTTGGGATCGCAGTGGCGTTTCCTTCAGACTACTTTGCTCTCTCTGCACTGTTATTTTTGTTGATTCTTACTTTGCTTACCATTTTTTACGTTCTCTTACATTTATTTATGCTATGATCAAATTGTACCTATTTACCAAAGCCTGAACCATATTTCGTGTTATATTTTCGAAAGTAATAAAATGTAATTTATTAGCAACAACATTACAAATTTTAGGGCCAAAATTATTTTCTACTTCAGCGATAACTTAACCAGTTGGCAAGGCTTCGACGTTTGTTACTGATAATATTGTGAAGCCGGGACGTGGGGTGGGCTCTGGTCGGAATCCGTGCTAACTGTTGTAATCTAGTGGCTGACCTAGCTTTGCGAAGACTCCACTGCGTTAGCCTACAAGTAGTTTTGATTTCTCCAGGGAACGAATCAACTTTTGCATTAGTCGACGGAGATTAGAATTTTATTCAAGGCAGGTCCCGCTCCCAACTTAACCTTCCTTTGGAAAAAGTACTCCTATTGATTTGGAGGTTGGGTCTTAATGCAGAGCCATTTGCAAATTAAATGGTCGGTCGTGTCAGAGTAGAACGCAGCCTGGCACCACAGAGGGACAGAAGCTGAATTAATTAAAAGAAACGCGTATTTTTACGTTTCTAAAATTTGCGCCCGAAATGGATAATCTAATAACGTCCCTCTTCAGGTGGGCTCTCAGTGATACATTTCTCAGACATAATCTAATGCGAGCGCTTGACGGAGTCCGCAATTCTGAATCTCATTTGCATCCTGCCCTCGGATACGACAAACGTTGATTTACTTGGGAAATTCACGACTGTCTGTGCTGAGAAAGGAGATTTCGTCCATTTCAGGTTTTCGAATGTCCACTATACAATATTGTGTATTGTGTGTTTCTAGGAATTATACCAATACCCGAATATAAAATGTCCTAAGTACCCAATTATCACGTTTGATGGTCAACGCGTGTCGGTTATTACAATTGTCAATAGTTCATCACTGAGTCGCTGACCTCTGGTAATATCTCCGGGGATTGTGCCCGTAAACTATTAACTTGTCCGAAATAGTTAGCGAATAGATCAATATTCCTTGGAACCGCCGCCGCCCAGATACATAAGACATATTTTAAACATCAAGTCTTTCAAGATTTCTATTTTCTATTCATCTTATTTGAAAAGGGGCTTAATCGTTTCTGCAAAAAGCGTGGGTTCCTTAGTTAACATCTCTTTATGAAAATTATAATTTGTATTGCTCATTTCTAATACCTTACCTTTATATAGAAAATTTAAATTTTATGGAAAATTTATGAGGCGCGTAATAACAAGTATTTCTTTGTTGAGGAGAATTCGGTTTAAGAGCGGTCCTCGGTGGTCTGCGCTCCGCCACAGCCTGCTACGTCGACACGATAAGCTCTCGAGAAATAGAAAAGGGTTTAGTTTTCTGAGGCGCCCGCTTGTCGGATTAAATTGGCTCACCTGGTTTATGACATAATTCAAATTATATCACGGAACAATGAGCTGCCCAGTTATTAGGCCCGGTCAGGTATCTACCTCTGTCGTAATTTTGGACCGGTACTGTTTCTATTAGCTGTATTATGTTTGCCGTAGAATTTATGGTATTCAATAAATCTTGCCGAAAATAACGTTTGAACTTTTTTTTGGAAATTTATTTTAATGATTTTGCCACATTTATTTTTGCAAACGTAATTGTTGAAAATTGCTGGTAAAAATCAAATATGTACGTCAAATCATTTGTGTTAAAAAATTTATCAATTGACAATTACGTAAACATTGCTCTTGCAAGATTGAGTGTTCTTTTTAAATTAAGCAAAGTTTACAGAAAACGGTCACGTTGTAGCAATGTTTAGTGTCATTAAAAAACAATAAATAAGTAGGTATGTGACAGTTTGCAGAACTGCAGCACAACGGCCTATTTGATTATACCTATTTAATTTCCTTACTGCGACTCGCCGTCTGCATGGTCTCATTAATTTTGATTTATTAATCCGCTCCCATTTTCCACCCAAACGCGCAGTTTTTTTTTTTCAATAACCCTCTTACAAAGTAAACTGAATATACGGCCTCACTAAAAATGCCCCATTTTACCGCGTGCTTGCATTTGAGCTACAAGGAAACCGTTAAAAGGAAAATGTGAAAGTTTACCTTAAACGACCCTGACCCATTTTGCTGCAGACCCGGGGTGACTACGGTAACTCGTTCCCGATACCGCGCTCGTATTATGTAACTCAACAGCTGTGGTTATCGCATTAGCTGGCTTTACCACTGCGGGCCATCACCATCGGGACAACTCCTACAGCATGGGCCTAGAGTCTAATAAACACGTCGTTGTTCAATTGAATGATATCAGCACGATAATAGTTGTTATTTGCATCGATAAGCAATATCAGTATTTAAAAGCAAGTTATGAAGGCGTCTCTCGCGATGAACGAATCGCGTAGGTTGCACGAGTTATATCATTGGAATGCGATTAGTTAGTACACTACCATCGTGTCAATGAAACAATATCCTATATTTATCAACTATGCACTTAGGAGACTCGTCCCCCTGATTTGGCTGGGGACTAGGCAGGCGACTTAACGCATGGCTGTAAAGATTTTACTGACCGTGTCTCTGCAGTAAAGGTGTTTGGCTGTTGGCTTTATTGGTCTTAAAAGTAAGCGTCCCATTTTCAATTTTATCGTTCATCAAAAAGATTTGGCTTATTTCGTCTTCACAGATTAAGGAGGGATTGCAAGTGTGGTGAAGGTATGTAAGAGAATGCTAGAAAATGTTTGATGGGTAGTGCTCAGTTATAATATTGTAACGCTTTGGTACAATTACTGATATGTTGCAATATTTATGTAAATAAATACTAAAGACTAAGGAGTTTATTTCATTTCGGTACTCAACTGTTCGGCACGCAAACAATTTAATCTATCTTAATTAGAAATTCTGCAGATTCTATAATTGTGAAGCCGAAAATATAATTTCATGTTTACTTTACTTACCCGAAAATTTCAGGCACTTGAATAAACTATACCCCTATATTTAACCGAAAAGCCCTGTTGACTTACTTTGAAAGGGTATTCGTTGTTATAGACTTTGTTGTTAGAATAAAAGATACTGTAGATGCAAAGCTCAGTAAGAAGAGAAATATAGAACCGTTGTAACAAAATGCTAAACCTCCTTTCAAAGCTACAAATAAGGGATAAACAAAATAGTATATTTCATTACAAGTGCGGAAAGGCTGTCATTGCAAAGAGTTCCGACAAATGTCTACCCGAGCCGAGGCGCAGCCGAAGGCGAGGGTTGACAGTCGGAACAAGTTGCAATGACGGTTCCGCACGTGTACTGAACGACTATTTTTAATACAGTTGCGAAAAAATTAAAAACTATTTGCTTTTTTCTCTTCTCTCCACGCAATAAATTCGTCGTATGTAGATATGTAGTGACTTTTTCACTTTTCCGGTAAAATGTTCTTTGAAGCATTTTGTGCAATTATACTGAGTTCCGGTTCAAGAAAACTAGGGTCGAAATTACTCATTTTGTGCAACAAACAACTAAACTCGCAAAGAAAATTTCTGAAAAATGGCGCCAACCGTAGAATATAAGCAGAGTTTTTTTTTTTCTTCACCCATTCTGGTAGGCAAAGGGAACTATGCCCATACAGCCAAGTCTTCAGTAGAAGTTTTTTATTGATATGAAATGAAAATGAAATTTAATGAGATGAATAAATTAAATTAAACCTAACCAAACTCATTCAATCAAATAATTAAATCTGATTAAAACAAATTAGTAGCTTCTTTTTAGAAATATACCTACGTATTTGCATGAATCATAAAAACTTCTATGATTTTTTTAGTAAAAACTTCATGGTTGGTTATTCTTTTTAATAGACATTATTTTGACAGTTGGGAAAGAGAACGCACGAGTGCGGGAAAGGTAAAAAAAAAGCACGAGTGTGTAATAGCCCACATCCCGAACGCTATACGTCCCTGCAATACGCCACTTTTTGAGCAACTGTATTAAAAAATCCTTTTCGCGATGTTTTCTGTGCCGCGACCTAGAAACAGAAATATCCCTCATATTCCATGTCGTAATACGTTTCCATTAGAGCTTGTTGACTTAGTCCTTGAAGAGAGCAACACAGTGATTGTGGGCATGCTCTTTGACTTTTCTCGTATCAAGGCTTTACGATGCAAAGGCACGCAACGTACCCTCCCTAGATTTATTTTTATTATCGCGCTCAGCTGTGCCGTCGACGATATTTTTACCAAGCCAGATTGGAAAGGGCGGCCCGTGCCTAAAATTAATAATGTCGTGTTGGACGGCTAAAATTTCCCCGAAAAAAGTTGAAGCCCGACAGTCCCAAGCCTCAAAATATTGCTAGTTGATTCTGCAGCTGGGGAATTTGGTAACGGATGCTGATGCAAAGCCCGTACGACTCCGCAGAGATATCTCATTGTATGACAGCAGCAGTGAACTGATGCCCCACTGACCCAGTTCTGGCCTGCAGTAGTAGTCAGGTTTTCGTTTACCTATCTATTTGTTTTGGTTGCCAGTGATTCGGTAGCCAACTTATTCTCATTCATATTCATGCGAGCGCCGCTGCCGCTGCAAGACTCCGAAAAATAATTACGGAACTTTTTAAATATTTTTCGGCCTAATTTGGAATTCATACTGGCATATTGTGACGCTGTAATAAAAGAAGATGTTATACGCGTCCACTGGCAGTTTAGCATGGATAGGCTTACATAATTATTAACAAAATCCTTGTTGCTATCTTCCGTGTGCGAACTTTGCCATAGGTACCTATGTTTTATCTCAAGTAGCAAATGAATGTATGCTCTTAAGGGGAGAGCAAAGTTTCTCAGTTAACGGTCTCGAACTTAGATAATCTCAAATTAATTCTCTTGGCTCACAAACTTTTTCGAGGTTTCATTTTCAGTCTTTTGTTCCACAAAGCGTTGGGTATTAATTTAATTTTCAAAAACCTCGATCATTTCATAATGATTGATGTCAACTTGACATTGATAAGTTGACAAACTTTCCATTTCATCAATGATGAACAATATTAATGCCCAGCCAAAAGTAATATCAGACGCTTTAATGGCGGCAACTCGAGGAAGTATAATTATAATTATTGTTTTATTATATTACTATGTAGCACATCGGTAGAATGCTTGCCTTTGTAGGAGCAATACCAATAGTTAACTCTGAAAGAAAACATCGTGAAGAAAACCTCTGTGTCTGTGTCGCTTGAAATCGCAAATGCGCAGTGTTGAGCCGTACTCTCTCTCTCCTTCTCTATCTCTGATAGAAGGTCTGTGCCCGTAGTAGAACGCGTAGTAAAATACGTAGGGCCGGTCGATGAATTGAGATTTACTAAGTAAATACTTAAGTAACGTATTCAGTTAACTATATACTTACCGAAATTCTCAATTCAGAAACTGGCCCTTATTAATTGACTTATCTCAGGAATTGTGCATTTTAAGGTTACAGGTTAGCCAGGCTGCTGCTAATGTTATGTAATGCTAGAAGATAGCTCTCAGCGTGGAGAAAAAAGCAGTTTTCATTTTCCCATCGCTCTCTGTGGCTCTCTTTATTTGTCACCCAGCAATTGGCATAAGCGAGGCAGTGAAATTTAATGAGCCACTCATTCGGGTCAAGGCTTTTTGACTGAATGGTCGTTACATTTGAAGGTACACCCTAAAATTTTGCACGAGTATTTTGGGGATACTTCAGGACGTCACTCCCGACGACATGATTATAGAAGGTTTATGCGACTATGATAATGGGAATATTAAAATTTTATCTAACTCTTTGCCTCTCGAAGCGCGAGCAAATAATGGAAATCGTCTAAATGAAAGGAAAAACACAGGCGGGTGCGCTTCGTGAAAATACGAATTCTAACATACAACTTCCATTTAATACTTATTTACTTTCCATTTAATTAATTTTATTTAAATACAGTGTAATGGCGATAGTGAAGAGGCGAGTAAGCCATAAACTGACTATCAAAATTCCATTTTAATTTATTTCCTGATAGAAATTGCAATCAGCTCTGGAGATGTTGAGATTTCAGACGTAGCTTTAGAATTTCAAATATAAGATTTCTGCGTCGGCGACAGATAGGCCTGCCAAAATTTATTACGGCAGCAGTCATTTTAATATTGATCTTGAAGAACCATTAAGCGTTATTGGAAATTCATTCGTTCTCAGCTAAATTTCTATTGAGTGCACTTGAGATTGCGGTATTTTTATTTCGCCAATTAAAACGAACTTGGCTAGTGAATTTGCCGGTGCACGCTTTGAATATTTAATGACTGTGATCTGGGTCCCGGGAAATAAGATTTACGCTTCGCCATAGTGACTGGGATTTTGCTAACCTCGTGCCAAGCTATGTATAGTATTGTTCTAAAAAGTTATGAGATTGTGCCAAAAGGAATTATTGAGCGCATGTAAGTGCTTCAACGCACTGGACAAAACAACGCACTCTAAAGCGAGAGACCGAGGTTCGATCCCCAGTGCGGGCATGTACCTATGACTTTGTTTTTTAGTTATGTACTTTTGTGAAGTTATAGTAGCATACCACTCGCTAACAGTGAAGGAAAATATCGTGAGTAAACCTGAGTTTCTGAGCTATTCACATACCTCAGCGCTTGAAATCGCCAATCCGCGGTGGGCACGCGAGGTGATTACGCGCACACTCTCTCCCTGGGAGAAGGCCTGTGCCCTACAGTGGGACTTATATAGGCTGCTTATGAAGCCAAATAAAACAATTCCAGAATTCATGAATGTTGATGAATCTATACTGGTTTGGTTAATTTGTGGCAGCCGTAGTATTCGCCGCGCCAAGATCAAAATGTGAGATTATTTATGTGTGTTTGCAAAACGGTACCTTTATTACATAAACGTTTTCGACATAGCATTTCTTATTACTATTGCTGTTACTAAATTGCACGTTTCCGTATTCGGAACTTCATCTATTGAAGGGTTATTTGCCGTGCCAGCATTTACCACTAAGACCGTACTGGCTCTCCAAGCCCGAAGGGGCTCGGAGCGTGGCTCGGCTGCCTATTATTCGTGTAAATCTCGGTGCACGTACGTGAGATCATTTTTTATTGGCTCGACCTCATCTAAAAGAACCTTTTCTTTTGTTGGTGTTGTGCTGTCAAGATTTGCAGGAAAATCTGCTGCGAAAGATTCTCAGAGCATTTCCAATGTGTCGTGTTTTTCAATACATGTATGTATCTTAGCACACTCTCGTAGCACACTTTGTACGAAATAAAAATGTTAGGAAGATTATTATAATGATAGGATTATTTGAAGGCAAAGATATCTGGTATTAAATGGTGCAATAATGTTAGACGGTGTCTATCAACTTAAGTACTTGAAATGAAATCAAAAACTTAGTTGACATCTTTGAAATCACAAGTGTGAAGTCTCGTTTGTCAATTTCTGATCCACATTATCTATTAATTCTGAAACTGACAGCTGAGACGTTCATTTGTATTTACATCGAATCACTTTTTTTCATCGATTGTCTTTTCATACACGAATGAAATATATTTTTAGTCGTTGACTTAACTTAGTACGTTGCGCAGTATGAGTAGTGAGGGTAGTGTGGTCATAGCGAAAGGGGTAGAAGGATTATTTCAGAAGGTCCTTGTTCAATCTCCGGCATTTGCCTATGACCTGGTTTTTTTGTGGGAATTGGATTATTTTTAGTTGCAGTACCATTCGCTAATTCGGTTTGTGTAAGAAACCAGAGCTTTTAAGGTGTTCACATACATTAGAGATTATAGTCGCCATTTCTTGTTGCACTACAGCAACAGCTGGTATTGTCTGTTTATACCTAGTTAGATGCTGTTTTAGCACCTGGTGGGAGGGGCAGTGGTTTGTTTTGTTTAGTGGTGAGGAAAAAAACCATAGGTTCTGGTACATTTGATGTGTATTGTATATGAACCGCAAGGTATAGCACCGTCAAGGACGGCGGACGCACGCAGAGAGACGGAAGTAATTAAATGAAGAAGAAGAAAGACATTTATTATACAACAACAGAAAGAAAACTAAATACACAACAGACAAAACGAATAAATAAAACAGGACCATAGATGTAGCCTGTGGTGTATCTAAGTTGCCACAAAAGGCAGCTGATGAGGGAGTGATCCCTCAGCGCTGATTTTCAGTCAGTGCCTACGTTAACCCATAATTGTACTACGGAGTACGTGCCGTGGTGCAGTTAAAGAATTAAATCAAATGCAATAACATACATACAATAAAGTAAAAAAAAATCGTCATAAAATAATACTTACATATATTATTAGTTTTAAATTAATATGTGTGAAATATAGAGGAACGCCATAATAAACTATCAATCATTAATTCCATTCGTTCACTATTCATCTTCATTCTTGCCAACACTGTTTATGCTTATGCTATGGTGTTGGTGGCGTAACGTGAACTTATACCTGATAAACTACTAGACCGGCTGCACTGTCTTGTACCTTGGGGAGTAGGCCGTGACTTGTGTTCCGAGCCATAACTTCGACTCGGGGGAAGTCATGTGTGGCCTCTCTCTATGTTTATTCCTTGGACGTGGCCCGTTGTTGCCCTCCATTCAGCTCCTCCATCGTTTGCAGTATGTGACCGGTGATTTACTTCCACACTGCGGTGGGCATTAGAAAGCTAATTTACGTCTTTGCTTTGTTTAATTTAATTTTAAGCTTTCCACGTTTAACCGAAGTAGGTGTGGCAGTTACTTTGTCAATCTTAGTGAAGAATGTAATATATTGTTTTGGTGAAACACTTGGTACTCTGTAGTGATTAACTTCCAAATTAATTTACTGCATTCGCCGCACATTTCAGTTAATTCAGTTTCGTTAGTCAATGTTGCGTGTAGTTAAGTTCTCAACGCGGAATATGTTACGTATGCGGTAGCGGATACGGCTTTCAACGAATTCGAAATTCCGTAATTGTTAACAATTCGTGTTTACATTCAAGTCGAGCTCAAGTTGAATCAAATATTCTGGAATCAGATTCTCTCGAGTCCAACTTGGGGTTTGCGGTATTCGTTCTATTTTACTAACGAATTGGAGCAAGACTGTGAGTTTGCCATCTAGTCGGGTGAACTTTACTCATTGTGCGTTATTGCAAGGCCACGTGCAACTAGCGAGGTCCCCGTTTTTGTTCGAATATAATGTAGAACGTATATTGCACGCGATAAGAGCTACCTTTTTGTAGTACTAGCTATCGTTGACAGAATCTACCTAAGCGCTGTTCACTATTGCGTTTTATTGTTGATTCTTCATCCCTAGGGGCACGCGCTGCGCGATTCACTGTTTAAATAATCATTGCAATCACTTTCCGAAGAATCGCCTTTTGAAGCAGCTTTTTCCAGTGCCAGTGTTATAGTTTTCAAAAGGCTGTCTGATACAAGATAAAAAGTTCAAAGTGATGGAGTCTTGCAAGTGCGTTTCATGTGCCAACTCGGCGTGCAAAAGGACTAATCACTGACAAGTTACCCGGTTTGCCAGCGTCTATCGCTGACGTTTGACACAGTGTGCAAGTGAATCCTAACCAGCGAGTGGCGCGTCGCGTAGTGCGCGGATGATAGGATGCGCGGGTCTGCGCGTCGGCGCTAGCGCCCCACACGGTCCAAGACCGCGGGAAGGGTGTCGGGCCGCGAGCGCGACGATTGGTGCCCGCACGACGCGCGGCGGCATGCAGTGACGTGCGCGCGGCGGTGCGCGTGCTGCGGTGCGACGCGATGCCCCCCTGGACCTGAGATGGAGGAGGGCGGCTACTGGCGGCCGTCGTGCTCTACGCTCTCGCTTGCCGAGCACCATGGGAGCACGACGCACCTCTGCGCCAGGCACGCGCCGCGCGCCGCGCACCGCCACGCGCCGCACGCGCACCACGCGCACCACGCGCACCATCTGCCGCCGCACGCGGGCCACGCTCCGCACTCGGCCGGCTGCCCGGTGCACAGCCCATTTCGGCAGCCCACGCCCGAGTACTGCGCGGCGCATTCTCAGGTATCTTTCATTCTCAAGCTTTTGGCGGTAGAGTCGATATTGGGGTTCAGTAAGTAGCTAGACTTAGACTGTTTTGTGGTCGATTTGTTCAAGCAAGTTTAATTATCCGACTGCGGCCCAGCCCAAAAGGAGCGTAATGTGTTTGGCGGTTAAGTATGTTTGTATTTATATATTCTATATTCCCTTATAACTCCTTAACCAAACTTCAGATTTTGACATTAACAACTAGGCTACGGGGAAGCCAGCATAATAAGTCAGCATAAATCCGTAAAAACGAAAAAAAAAAACCCTACCTATTTTGCAAGAAGTTATCTACAGTTTATTTAGTTAGTTTGTCCTGTGATTTCCGCACTTCGCCTTATATTTGGGCCATTGTTCGTAGCAGAGCTGTCAGATAGATAGATAACACTTTATTGCACACCAGTATTAATATTACAGCACAAGATATTAATATCTTTATAAATATAAAGATATTAATATCTAGTTCTTAAAGGTATACAATTGGCGGTCTTATCGCTAAAAGCGATCTCTTCCAGACAACCTTAGGAGGGACAGGACCGAAAGAAGAGAGTGGGATCACTCCAGCCAGCCAATCTCTTCCCAGATAGCCAGCAGTGCACCAATGTTACTGCTGGCCTCCTGCACGGAACCCAGCTTTCCTCGGTATAGCGGGCTGTCGGTCAGTGCCATGGTGTGGAAGTGTTTATTCAGTGGGCAGTGGCCCGTCATAAGTGCCACTGCTTTGCGTAGATTGCATCTCCTCAGACGCCTTTTGGCATTTCGGCTTGTCTGCATTTCGTTTCCATGTTCCATAGTTCGGCATGTTCAGTTCGCAGCCTTAAGCATTTCCGAAACTGATTATAGCATTAAGTCCGCCACATTGCCATTGTATTTTTTACTTATGTGCAATAAACGTATTAATTATAATATATGGTAGTGGGAGTAGAGGTTCAGGTGCTTCTACTATATTTTCCGAGTCTCTACTGGCGAGTCCATCCGCAGCATCATTGCCTCGGACGTCGCTATGTCCCTTTATCCATTGTAGGGTGACTCTGTTGTTTATGGACAGTTTTTCTGGTGGCACTCTAGTATTAGACGGTTGTGTGTGAGCTTATTTTGAAGTGCTTGTAAGACTGGAAGTTCTCTAGATTGTCACTATGTATGCAATCAGAACGGATGAACACGATGGACCGTAGCAAGTTAATTAGCACGGTTCAGCCCCGCACTAGGTATTTTAACAGAATAAGTCACATCATAGTGCTCTTATGTTAAGATGCTTATGTCGCGAAGTTTGCGAAGTTAAAAGTCCCACAAATTGACGATTTATTCTAAAAAACTATTCTTTTCTATTAGAACAACATTTCGTATATCCTCATAAACCTATAAGTGGTATTATTCCACTGAACATTTTATTAGTTTATAGAATAAGCGGATAGCTCATCGGAACTTTCAGACTCAAGTCTGCATTGCGCACTTTTTCAATACAAGTTCAACAAAAAGAATCTTATGCTCGGAACTATTGCAATTAAAGCTCTTCTCAGTTGAGTAATTAAGGAAAGGACCAAAACATAGGAGTCCTTGGTGAGCAGTTTTGTTTCTTGAAAATAACCGCAGAAAATCCAATTCCTTTTCCCTGCAATGTAAATGATTATGCGCTCCTGCGGCCAAAGTGTGGTTTCAAGAAAGTGTTACCTCTCAAAGCTTTATGGTGGGCACGTGTGGAGCTATTTGCCAAGTCACGCCTGTGTCGCCATCTGCGGCTGATTTATCTATCATGGAAGTGTTCGCAACTATTGAACTGAAATTTTCAATGATGGCGATTTAAGTCATGTGTGTATAAATTGTCACTCAGTGCCGTCACAAAGTTACAGCACTCATCGCAGATCGCTGGAATAAAATCTTGGCTGTAAAATAGCGATGGGACTTAAGATTCCATAATTGGCCCGATTTCGAGAGCCGAACTCGGTACTGTGGACCACAATGACATCTGATTGAATGGAAGTGTCTTGAAAACAAATTACGAAGTTTCATTTCGCCATCCAACGAAAATAAATAGGTACAATTCTTCAAAACAAGTCTTGACTTTTAAAAAGGTTGGTTATAAAACAAAGGGTGTGAAAAAGTACGCCCAACTGTGAAAAAAGTTATGAAAAAGACCTGAATAATAAATAGAACTCCAAACGAATCCGAAATATGACAGATATTATCATGGTACTCCAGCACCGAATGAAAATTAAAAGAGTTCCGTGAAATGGAACACTGAAAGTCGGTTTTAAATTAATATGGGTATTGTTATTTGTGTCCCGGCATTGTTTGCTTTTAAAAAAGTTAAACTCAATAATTTCGGATGGTTATATTTTTCTTTCGGCGGAGGGCGCAGTCAGGTATATTACGCTTATTCTGGTGTCCGTGTTTTTCCGAGCATGATTATTAAACATCCGCTTCATATAATGAAAATGCGGTCACTTTCATAAAGCACCCGAAAAAGTTGCGGGTTGATATTTCAATAACCACTAATCTAATATCCGGTGATAAATCCTGTGTTGCCTTTTAGCAATTCGTTATTTGGCTTAGCGGCCAGGCTTTGATGCCATTAGTGAGTCTCTTTGTTCTTTGCCTTAGAGAACACAGTCAAGAATTAATGACTCAGCGAATTAGCTTTCATCTTAAAATCAGCGGTTGTGGAATACAAAACAGGCCAATTGCGTTTCCGGCCACGCGCAGTGTAGGGTTCTATGGAAGGAGGGGTTTTTTTTAACTGCTTTATGGAACTGACAACTTCATCAAAGTAATTTTCAATGGGATTTGTACCAAGATTTCCTTTTATAAAAGGTCGCCTAGTACCCGTTAACTTGTAAAGCTTACTTAGCCGTGATAGTTTTTCTTTTAATTTCCTTACGTGCTACTGCCATGAATTTACCTACTTTAGCAAAAAATGCGCTTTAAAGCTTAATATTTCCCAAAAGGTTCCCTAAATCGAAAAATGTTTGTCTTACACTCACAATATTTTTAAACGACCAATCAATACCCTACACTGTAGCGTAGGCGAGAAAAAACAATGCATCCCTAATTCAAGTGGAGGGGAGGTATAATTTTTTTTTTTAGATTTTACCGTTTTTTTAAAATGTATCATCATCATCAGCTGCCCACTGTTTGGTGCCCTTTCCCCCCAAATGCCATCTCTCACGGTCCCTTGCCATTCGCATCCCACATGTATGTCTATGCCAAATTTCAGCTTTCTAGTACTTGTTGTCTTTGTGCTGAGCCGCGGACAGACAGACGGACAGGCGCACAGACAGACAGTTAGACGTACGGACTGACGTCTAACCCTTATGGGTTTCTTGTTGACTTCGGAACCCTAAAAGGGGGTTTTCCAAACCCTAAATTACTCTGATTCTACATTTTCATGAATTTTCTTCCCCTGCGTGCGTCGACAACGGCAATCACGAAGCAAAATTGCTTTCGTGGTGCCACCGAAGGGTTATGCGTCATTGGGAGCGTTTTGCATGAAATAAATGAAGATATCGGGCTTTGAACGGCGAATTGAATCGGCAGATTTGTACAGCCTGTTGCATACACACAAGGCGGTCTTAATGGGCTTTTTGCCGAATCCGTAATCGAAACGGGATGAGTTTGATGAATCAAATGCTCGAGCTCGCTCTGAAGGTGATGAAGTTTCACTTTTACTCAATGGAAGTTTCTGTGACGTAACTTTCCTCTATAGAACTTCTAAGGTAAGTCTCTTCATTAAGCTTTTCTTGCTACTTCATCCACCTGCTATTTTTTACCGTCGTTGTCTCCGAGTAGACTTAGTAAGTTTTAGTCTTTAGCTGACAAGGTTTTCAACCTAACTCCAATGTTACCGCGAGACCCGAATAGAGTAATTTCGCTGCCATCCCAATATCCGCGCTTCGTGCACTGAAAGCCAGGTGAAACACTCCGGGGAAATCAAAAACTGCCTCAATGCCACGCTAATGTACTTTTTCTATTATTTAATATACGTTCAACAACTTTGAACTGTATGTGCCGTGGGCTGTGATAGAATTGCTAAAAATCTTGTTAATTATTTTTCTGAGCAACTCACGTTGTTGCACGTCTCTATTTGATTAAAAGTAAATAAATTAGCGAGTTCTTGATGCTGATTGGAAAATCCCTTCACTACTAAAGGCAAGGCAATAAATACTTTTTTATTTTATCTTATCTTATTATGGTTAACATCGATTGGTAAGATTAGTGATGTGTCTCGTTTGTCATCAATACGCTGTATAGAAGTCAACAAATCACGCAATATTTTACTAACTAGGTAGCTAGCTGAGTAGACTACATAACTTGTTAACAAATGTAACTGATACATAGTTCAGAGTTGCTGTTAGCAAGTAAGCAGTTGTAGTTGGCATATTGTTCCAAACCCGACTAGACGTGAAATAAGCATTTGTTTGACATGGTGACCTAAATATAGAGCTTGGCAGGGCATTCAGATTCCTAGCTGATTCACTAGAACTAGCAAAATTCTTACTCAATTCGCTTCGTCTACCACACATAAAGGTCTGCAGTGTTTTCAGAGATAATTTATTGGAAAAAATACTTTTTCGTTTTTGGCAATGTGCTATCTTAACATCTTCAAGTTCAAAATTATAGAGAATAGTGGAACTGCCCGCTTCTTTTCGCGGAAGCCTGCCAAGACCTCACTCTAAAAATAAAATGAAAAAGCTGAATTATTATTATTATCAGCTGTGCTGTGAATGACGCAATAATAAAAATGTACAATTTCATCGAAATGAATTGTAGCTTTATCAATGTGACTAAAACATTTTTACATCCCTTATATATCAATCTATCACGTAAATTCACGATCATTGTCCGTACAATGAAATACGGCTTCGGGCGATTTGGGATTCCATGTTTATTTGTTATGTTTTCATTAATATTTGCAATTAAGTTTTATTTGATATCCCCCTGACGGGGTGAGCTTTAACGAAGGAATCTGTTGCTTCTTGATGTTTATCTAATTTAAGGACGTCGTCGGGATGACTTCTAATGTTGCCATGAAGACAAATACCTGGGACGTCATCTTTGTAATTAGTGCCTCGCTGCCATGTAATGTTATTAAGACTATGTCTGTCCTCGTCGCTCTTACGGTGAACGTGTAGGTACTTCGCAATAAGCGAAATTTTAGTACAGGGCCTCTACTCTTTTGTGCCACTAAAGACAGTATACTCGTAACTCGTAAGTTTTTTTCTCGGTTTTTCGTACACTTAAAATCTGTTAAAAGCTCTCAGTTTTTATTTTTCTGTATGCACTTTGTCTAAAAGACAGCTGTTAATAACCAGATTGTTAGAGTACAAGATACGGGAGTTAATTTAGTTTGCTTTGCCGACAACACTGAACTCACGGAGTCTTGGAGTGTCATCGTGGGTAAAACCGTGTTAAAACAGGTCGCTATTAACAATTGCAAACTGTAACAAAGTGATAGCACCAGTGATACTTAGGGTTTAAGCAACTCCAAGAATGTACGCCCAGTAAATCGTTTTAGTGGAACGACTAGACAGTTATAACTAGAGTAGAGGCTCAAACGTCTCACGTATAAAATACATTGTTAAGTTTAACACCATTGTAAAGTTCGAGGAAATGTTACTTGGAAGGGTTGTTGATTGCCACTTTGGGTTTTACCGATGTTGTTTCAGGTGTATCGATTTATTTTTGGAGAATTGAATTCAAGAGAGCCGACTTTACTTGAGCTGCAGTGAAGAATAGGACGTTGATTCCGTTTAAGAAGTTGTTTCAAGGCGAGTGACCTGGAAGGAGATAAATGTTATTATTTCACTTCATCATCAGCCACTGCACTGCAGGACACATGCCTCCCTCATGGTTTTCTTTTATTTCACTTGGAGCTTGCGAAACTCGTCGTTAACACACAATCTATTTATTTGATTTATTTGTTCCAAAAATATATATTCTTACAGCTGTTGACAAGATACAGTGCGAAGTGCTTAATTACTAACATGCAAAAAGGATAACCGACATATTAACATCCTTATCAAACGTAGTAGGTATATGGTGTCATAGGGTAGTCTATAAATTAAGAAAGTAAAAAAATAACAGCAGAGACGAGTTCCTACCCTCCGTACTAGTAAAAACTGTGTTACGGCGGGGTAGTTGATCTTCCCAATATGACCAAAATACACTGACACATATAAGTACTGATCGCGTTTGTAAGGCAGGTTCAGCTGACAGTGGTTTTTATTATCAACTAGTTTTTTTGTGTACAGTATATGGAAAAAACGTAGAGGTAACTTTTTCATACTGAAAATTTAAATATGTTTCACAGCGTTCACTTTAAAAATAAATATGAATAGTTACATAGTAAAGAAAACTTTATTAGGAAATAATAGATTTAATGGAACTACATTTATTTTTAGACTCGCACTTGGCCGGTTTTTTATTGTTAGTACGTCTACTTCGTACTTAATGCCAGCAGTCGAACGCTTCGAAACCGCCAAAACTCGTACGTTATAATAGGGGTTAAAGTATGAAATTGCCGTTTTATTGCAATAAGTTCTTTGAATTGACATAGAATCTTCATGGTTTGAGGTTTTCGAATGAAACTTTTTTCAAATGGTTTCTATGATGTTCTTTTTTTAAAAAATGTGAAACATTTGAATATCGACTTTCAATTGTTTTTGTTATTCAATTTAGACAAGAAAGATGGATACTGCGAAAATTCGAGTGATTTTTGAATACGAGTTCCGACGCGGAACTAACGCGGCAGAAACAGCTCGCAATATCAATGCTGCGTTTGGAGAGGGGTCTACTAATGAACGCACCGTGCGATTTTGGTTTAATCGCTTTCGTGATGGAAATTTCGACTTAAAGAACGAGCCACGAGGAAGACCGCCCACACAGGTGAATAACGATAAATTAAGAGAGATAGTGGAAGCCGACCCTAGTCAAACTACCCAGGAATTAGCGGCATGGTTTAACGTTACCTTACCCACAATATTGACTCACTTGCGTCAAATCAATAAAATAAAAAAATACGAAAAATGGGTGCCTCATAATCACTCGAATTTTCGCAGTATCCATCTTTCTTGTCTAAATTGAATAACAAAAACAATTGAAAGTCGATATTCAAATGTTTCACATTTTTTAAAAAAAGAACATCATAGGAACCATTTGAAAAAAGTTTCATTCGAAAACCTCAAACCATGAAGATTCTATGTCAATTCAAAGAACCTATTGCAATAAAACGGCAATTTCATACTTTAATTAACCCCTAATATTATATTTTAGTTACTGTATCTGTAGCACAGAACATAGGAATAAGGTAGAAAGCGCATGTAGGCGAGGCGCGCGTGCCATACCCAGTCGGCCGCGGAGTCTCACCGAGCATGTTACTGAAGAAAAACTGCTAAAAAAAGGGTAAAAATGCCATCGTGAGCAATTATCACCTGCAAAGCTCGAAGCAGAGACGTTAGTCTGACTAATGGAGGGATTTCTTTTCATCTTTAAGTAAATGAAACCTTTATTTTGAGTGATTTGATCGAAAATATTGAAAAGAGTATGTTTTCCAGCAATAGTGAAAAATATCGCAAGTTGAAGAATACATTGCCGGTGTTGTACGCAAATAATTGCTGCGCCAACATATTATGTACGCGAAGAGCAATGCAAATCTGCGTGAACGATTGATTTCACAATATTCCGTGGTACTCCCCATAAAGAGTAGCGAAGGGAATAACTTATCGATAGTGTTGAGTCAGTTTTCGTGGTGTCGATATTGTTTCAATTTTGTTATTACGGAATATTTAATTGCTCTTAGAAACCGGCTAAGGGCGAGTCAATATCGCGCACGTAGGGTTCAGTACAGACTTGTAGGTATGTAAATTGTTCGTCTATTGCAGGAATCTAGTTTCTAAGATATATTTTTTTGTAACTACTAATTTACGGATTTTGGATTTTTTCCCTTTAATTTTTTATTATAAATTCACTTATTTGCAACTACAGTCACACACACAAAGCGAAAGAACACAACATGAAATAAACATAACAAAAAAAAAAAGAAAAAAAATAGGCAGATGTTAAAAGGTAAAATTTTTGGAACATTCTGAGACCTACAATACACCAAAATTTTGTTTTATGACTTTTTGCAGTCTGAGTTTGAGGCGAGTTTCCCATTTAACCACTTCTGACACACTTGTCACAAGTATTTACGATAAAATTGTGAAACCTCATCTGATAGAATTAAGCGCTAAAGAAGAGTAGAGACACACCAGTACACGCAACAATCAATAATTACACACAAAATATGAAAATTTTAAAATTAAATTCACTCGTAAAAAGCTTCGCCAAACAAAGATAATAATATCGATATCTTTTAATTTTTTGTCAATCCCTATCACTTTGCTTGTTCGTACAGGCGCTCGCACACATCAAAAGTTGCGTTTGTGTGACTGCATTAGCCAATTGCAACGCTTGCTTTCGCGGCCTTCGACTCACGCACACGTGTATAAGCCTGCGTGCGTATTGCTTACATTAGTAGTAGTAAAGAACGGTGGGGGGTGAAGCGGCGACAGCGGTTCCTGTACAAAATACGCACTAGGGCCATTCTAACTTATTTTTTCTGTTCTGTGATCTGTAGGTATAGGTGACTCTATCATAATTTAGCCCATCAAATTGCCTGTCTTTGTTTTTACAGCTGTGTTTCATCCGCCAAGCTTGTATGTCCGTGTAATGGGCGCGTCTTTGACGATGGTCAAGCGTGAAGATGACATTATTCCTGTAACAGAGATTCTTTAGAATTAAAGCACTTGAAATAAAAAAAAACAAAAGGGCACTTCACATTGAGGTGTAATTACGAATGGGAAGGCAAGAAGCATAGCAACATCTCATAGGATTACAAACAAATATACTTTTCGAATGCAAAGCTTGTCATTGTTCGGAACCATACGAAGCCCTACTCGCACTCGTCATCATTCTGCATAGTGTATGAAAGTTTACCGAAGAGCGGAATTTTACACTACATTAATAGAAACCACACGAAACAGGAAAGTGACAAAAGCGACAGGAAAGCGAAACAGGAGTGAGAAAAGAAATATTGAACTCAATATCTACATAGTTTGTACCTACTTACTCCAGTGCATCAAAAAAAATTTCCGTGGTATAATCAATGCAATTAGCCTCCTCAAAAGCTATGACGATCGTGTATTGCTCTGTCAATATTTACAGACATTTGGGATCTGTCTGTGAACATTGCACATAACCACATTTTCCGTAAATTTTCACTCCAAAGTGATTCGCTAGTTCTGTCACGCTACCTGTAACAAATAATAATTTGAAATTATGAGTCCTGTGTGATTTTCTTTGAATAGATCATGTAATAGAGAGAATAGAAGAATTGCCCTACGCCTGGCTCCTTTATCACTTCAGCAAACCAAGTTACATACACTTCCAAATTTAATTAAAATTCCTAGATTTGTTTATCAATTATTTACGATTCACTTAGTTTGCCAGTTACACACAAGTTAAGCCGATACACGCGTGTTAACATTAACATCTGTCTCTGCTTGAATTTGGCCTTATCCACTTCGAATCCATTTTGAATTACGCCGGGATAGTAGTAGCTCCATTTCATAGTGGGGACAACAGTCTGTTGTATAATCGTTCGGCCATAGTATACCAACTTGCATAAGCCATTGTTTTTTGTGGTTAACATTTTTCTGATCATATTCATCAATCATAATACTTATAACATGTCGCTCATTTTGATACTGTAATTAAGAAAATAGTCTTTCTGACACGCTCTTATTAAACGAAACAGAATGAAAAATAGGTCAGAACTTTAACATGGGACCTATTTAGGTAAAATAATATAGAAATGTAAAGTGGATAATTAACTCGGCAACTAAAACTAGCAAGAAAAAACGGCAGTGGAGTCAACAAGCACTACAAATACGCCAATATTAGTATAAACAAAGCCAATATTAGTATAACCAGTATAAACAAAGTTACTTGCTTCAAGGTCCGCTTCGTTTGCAAACGCTTGAACCAGCACCTCCTCTACTATGTGTGCCATATTTCAGTAATCATCATCTGATCATCACCACTAGCGTCGATAATACAATGTACTGCACTGCACTTGAATATGTAGAATGTAAATTCCAAGTAAATTTGGGCTCATCTGAAATAAAAAATTAATCGGTGCAACTTTTGTTACTACCTACAGATTTTTATGTGGCTTGGTTAAACTTTAATTAAGCCTTCAAAGATGAACATAGCTCAAAGTCAAAGTCAAAAATTTTTATTCACTGTAAAAACAAAATGTTTACGGAGAAGACACGGCGAGACATAACTATGCGGAGAAGAAGCTAACAAAGAAACTCCACATTTATTGCTCTATATTGTTTTTAACGTTTCTTCCAGACAATTTCGGGCATTGTATTGTATTCTATGTATTTAACCATATTGTACAATTGTTTGTTTTCTTTCAATAAATAAAAATAAAATAAATAAAATTGTCATTATTTTAAATAGTTCCCAAAATTCCCACTCATTCTCTTACTCTCGTCCACAGAATCGCTTGCTGTCATGGGAACAGGGTGATCCTCTGTCTTACTGATTAATTGCTCAACATGTTACCTTTGATAAATGGTCGAGTACCGTTTTACTTCCTTTTCCAATGCTTGCTTATGCCAACGAGACTACATTGCATCCGCTAAATCATCTACCCGAAAAGATAATATAAATAGTTTTCTCTCGAGAAAATCAGAGGGTGACATCGGAGAAAAACGTAGCAAAATAAAAGTAAAGGACAGTTTACTGACATAAAACATTTGCTGTAGCTACAACAATAGTACAGTAAAAAATCGATAGCAATAAAAACGCAATTGAATTCCAATGGCCATCTAAAACGCTGAAAGCAATAAAATCGAAACATCAATGTAACGCTTGATTGTTTCTGATT
Organism: Yponomeuta evonymella; assembly: GCA_963969515.1. Lineage (NCBI taxonomy): Eukaryota > Metazoa > Arthropoda > Insecta > Lepidoptera > Yponomeutidae > Yponomeuta > Yponomeuta evonymella. The sequence goes on from OZ018350.1 coordinate 15,596,802, forward strand.
GCAGTGGAACCTGATTGAAGCGGAGACTAATTGCAAACCATGTGCCGAGAGAAAAATAAACTAACGCGGTAAACCACCGCGTTTTAATTATGAAAGTCATTTCGTGCTTTTTTTTGTTCCTAGCGACGTTATTGATTGCAGACTCCGTATACATCCCTCTGCGATATTTACACAATTATGTTAAATCTGGGCGTAAGTTTGCTCAATAATTTCTCCACGATCTATATGATTATGTTATCAAGAATTATTTACTTAATTATTAACAAACTAGATGACCCCGTGAACCTCGTATCACATTCTTTTTTTTGTTCTTACCGTTCAAACCTTCCCTCGAATTCCACAAATATAAAAAAAAAATATCCAAATCGGCCCAGCCTTTCTCGAGTTTTAGCGAGACTACCGAACAGCAATTAATCTATCTATATCTATCTATACTAATAATAAATCTGTAAGGGTCGGTCATGGAGTAAGTTAGTTTGTTTTCAGAGATATTGTGTTTATAGGCTCAATATATGATACTGAAACTAATTTCACGATTTTTAGAATTTTTTTCTGTATGTGTGTATGTATGTATGTATGTTCCTCCATAACTCTTAAACCAATTATCCGAATTTGATGAAATTTGGTATAAAAACATATAGACATCTGGGACACAGGATAGGCTATTTAAATTCTAGCTCCAGTTATGATAAGACGTGGCCCCCATACAAATGCTGCTTCGTAAAAATCGAAATGTACGCGAACGGAGTCGCGGGCACAGATAGTATATAATAATATAATAATTATTAACAAATTCAGTATATTATATTACTTAATATAATGATGATTAACAAATTCAATGTATTGTTATTGGTAATAATGCTGTTTTGTACATCTTTTTACAATAAAATAAATTAATCTATACTAATAATACATCTGTAAGGGTCGGTCATGGAGTAAGTTAGTTTGTTTTCAGAGATATTGTGTTTATAGGCTCAATATATGATACTGAAACTAATTTCACGATTTTTAGAATTTTTTTCTGTATGTGTGTATGTATGTATGTTCCTCCATAACTCTTAAACCAATTATCCGAATTTGATGAAATTTGGTATAAAAACATATAGACATCTGGGACACAGGATAGGCTATTTAAATTCTAGCTCCAGTTATGATAAGACGTGGCCCCCATACAAATGCTGCTTCGTAAAAATCGAAATGTACGCGAACGGAGTCGCGGGCACAGCTAGTAAATAATAATTGACAATACCAAAAACAGCGCCACCGGCTTGATCCCTTGCACCTTCACTCGAATAAAAAGAGAAGTTAATAATAATTATATATTTCACATAAGTAAACAAAATACAATGGCAATGTAACGGACTTAATGCTATAAGCTATTTCTACCACTCTACCACAGGTGGTGCAATAAATTAACTGGTAGGCATAGCAGATTAACGGATTATCTTTTTTAAATCATGATACTGTTTTTGAATACGTCTATTTTCAGGTCCGGTGGATGGGCCTTTTCCTGGTTTAAAAAATGTACCGTACTTCTGTTATCAGGCTCCAAGCAAAGGTCCGTGTAACATGAATTTTATAGTTTGGTTCTTCGACATTGTGACAAGAAAGTGTATGCAGATGTTCTACTCCGGGTGCGGAGGCAATGAAAATAGATTTGTATCTAAAGGCGCTTGCCAATCTCAGTGCCAACACGCTGGAAAACTTTGAGCGAGTCGGAAAAAAATCGATTAAATTTGTATACCAGTAAACGTGTTTTATGTTTGACGTCTCTTATGTTCGAATTTTTAAATTTTCTATTACTAAGTTGTCGCTGTCTTCTAAACAATCAACGTTTTTTTCTAAACGTTAAATAATTAATAATGTTCTATCTAAAATCTCCGGTGCGACACATTCTTTTTTAATTGCTGTTGCTATCTTCTAGTGTATAAGTTCGGGTTTTTGTGTGGTTTTTTGTGTGGTTTTTTGTGTGCCTTTTTCATTTTCATGCTTGGATTACATTCATTTACCCCATCCCCACCTTTCCGCTATGTACCTACTAATGAATTTGGATTTCTCTGTCTATTTACAAAAACTCTCTGAATAGCTCTCCCTTTTCCCCGAGTAATTATTCAACCTCGTCCGACAATTGTTTATTGGCGAAAGGAGAAAGGCAGCTGGCGTACAGCCTACTGAGAAAATGCTTTGAACTCATATTTACACAATTAATTAAGTTCATCATGACGGTATAAATCCAGTATTGAGACATTTTTTTAAGTTGGACGAAAGAAAAACCGAAATTAAAAACGAAACGCTAATAGTATGGAGACACTAAACGCAATCATTCTTAAACCAATATGGGGCTGCCAGGCTAAAAGTTGAGTTACGATCGGATACGATAAATCGATACTAAAATCATCTAACTACGCAACAATCTTGAATCATTCGATATTATAAGTACGTTGGAACAAGATGTACATAGCATAGTCTGTAAAATCTAAACAAAATGATATTTTCGAGTTTTGTGCGACTTTATTTTAGTTGATTTTCATAAAACTGGCAACACTAAGTGTCAAAGTCAGTCTAACTAATCTGTGAGTTACTAGAGAATCAACCTATCGAATTGTTTGATTTTGTTTGAGTTTCATTGGTTTGATTTGTTTTTAATTGTAAGTCTTGGTCTTGCATTTGATTCCAATCTTGTCCATAATTGCCTGAGTCGAGCCACGCTCCTCGGTATTTAGATGGTGGTTTGTTGTTTTTTTTAATACCTTATTACTATAGAGCTGATAAATTGTGCCTATACTTTTCTTCACGCTTCTAGACTAGGTAGGTGGCGAGAGACCTAAACGCTAGACGTAAGTGCCTATGTGTGATTAGTAAAATCGATCACGTAAATGTCAGTTGAAGTTAGGGTATCGATTCTGAAAAGTCATTCTAACCTCTAATCTCATAGTGAAAATGATCATATTAATTCCGACTCTAAAAATATATTTGTTATTTTTTCTGATTTATTTTATGTTCAATAGTGACCATTGTGTAACAAAACATGCAATTCACAAAAGCGGTACGAAACACCCGTACAACACTGCCTTTCTCCTTTACTAAGGTGTACTTCGTTTATGGTTTCTCATCCGTTGAACACATAGAAACAATTTAAATTGCAGCAAAAAGCTTTTGACTGCCTCGTTTGGTCAATAGGTTGACATGCTTGGCTGCCGAAAAAGAAGTCATGTATTCCTGCTGGAGTCCTATTGGAAGCCACCGTACTTGATTTGTACTAAGAACCTTAGTTAATGTGTATTTTCATGTTAGTGCTGTTTTTGCCTTGTTACAATAGAACAAGGTATCCCATATTGTGGGGAAGTTATATATTTAATTGAATTTACTTTTAAGTATCCACAGTGCCGTTTCTCGTAGGGTTCTCTTAAGTGGAATAAGAAAGTAGACCTTGAAGACGTTTAGACATGGGATAAGTGCCTTTTGGATGCCCTAAGCATGCCAATATAGGTGCTGGGAATAAAGTTTACGTTTCTGTAGAAAATCCAAGGGCATCGAGCTGTTATGTGATATGATGTGACGCGCGAGTTGAATCAATAAATAACTACTTTGGCAACGTACGCCATTGCGAATGCGTGTCCATCAATGTCAGTTACATCGGATTATATTTGGAGCCACAAGCACAGTCGGAGAGTCGTAAATAACCCCCGTTATTTCGAAATTACAACTTTAGAAATTTCGAAAACTCGAAGACCATTGGTTAATTTTTGTAGTGCCAAATCTGCAAACAATATCTCTTACGTTGATCTTTATAAGGATTAGTAAACATGATTGTCTAAAATATTGTACCTGGAACAAGAACAGACTTTTAAACTAAAAAATATCTTAATCTAATCTTCTTAACCACTCCTGCGATGAAGCCCGTATCCCGGTGGGGTACCAGGGGGGGTAGGGGAAATTTTTATACATTCATTATATGCGCGAGGTCACAAATGAACGTTACTTACAAAACAAAATCAAAGGTACATGTCGGGAATCGAACCCACGACCTCTTGGATATGAGGCCAGCGTTCTACCTACGCTACCACGGTAGCGTAGCAGTTCCCGACATGTACCTTTGATTTTGTTTTGTAAGTAACGTTCATTTGTGACCTCGCGCATATAATGAATGTATAAAAATTTCCCCTACCCCCCCTGGTACTCCACCGGGATACGGGCGTGAGTTTACGTGTGTATTTATTTTCATTAACATATCAGGATAATACTGAATACCTATTGATAACGTAATAATACAATTGTGTTACTTCGAAGCGTTTCGAAGATATACACAACAGAATCATTGGGTTCCTTACAAGCAAAGAAATAAAAGAACAAATGGATTGACATACCATTATTAGTTTTAGATTTTAAACCATGTAATTAAAATATTTTTTTTTAACTAAAACTTTCGTAAGTAGTTACTACACATAATTAGCTTAATTTCGGACGGATTCACTTGCTTGATTTTTTGTCGGAAGAGTCCGACCAGGTTTCGCTCTGATTCGCAGAGCTTGAGTCATGGTGAGTGAGACGAGCAATCGACAACGCAACCTCCGTCTGAGCGGAACCTGGTCGGACTGTTCCGACAAAAATCAAGTGAATGCGGAATTAAGCTAATAAAACTTTACTTCTACGACCACAGACAAAAAAATCAAGTAAGTGACATACATACATATATACAGAAACTCACGCCTATATCCCAGAGGGGTGGGTAGAGACCAGGGACTGCCACTTGCCACGATCCTGACAAATCCGAAATTAAGCTAATAAATCATTACTTCTACGACCACCTCAGTATCGTGAAGTGTGATTTCAGGATGAAACAACTAAGGTAAACAAATGATTGCTCAACCCCTGCTTTCTCGTACACTATCAATGTTAATCTACTGTTAACAGCTGTCAATTGTTTTAGCGTAACCGATTCGTAGTGTACGAGAAACAGGGCGCAATACTCGAAGACACCTTCCCCCGTTTCAAAGGAAAGCGGAAGATAATCTGAATTTGTGCCCTCGATTAAGTCTCACCCAACTCGATTATCGAATTGGATTATTTCGCTTAGTCTGCGTTTTATCTTCTGTTTTCTTTTCATATTTCTCGATGACTCTATGATTTTAAACGAAATGGTTTTCTTGAATATAATTTAATCTTCTTAGCCTTTAAGTAACGTGTCTCTCATTCACCTTTGCCGAGTCAAGTACGTGTCGCAAAGAAATCCGTGAGGATTTAATTTTATAAGATTGTTTAATAAAACAGAAGACTAATGGTTGTTGTAAGTTACGCGCTCTAGAGTTTCTCGCTAAAAGCGCTGGAACGGAATAATTAGAAGCCTTAATAATGGAGATCGTTTACATTTAGACTTTAAGGCTGACTTGCACCACTTCTTAAATGGGGAAGAAGTAGCATTCAAGTAAATTTTTTCATACAAATGTCCATAAATGGCGTCATACAAGACATTCAAGAAGTCGTGCAACTGGGCCTAAGGTTCTCTTAGTTTTCACGGAGTACGGGTCGGCGCGCTTAGTTACACTTTAGTTTTTGATCGGGCAACCTGTGCTGCTGAATTAATAAAAGGCCAGTGAGTAATAGTTTCCGCCGTGACAAGGGAACGATTTTAGTAAGTTGTGTGTGTAAATAAGTAGAAAATATGTACTGAGTTACGTCAACTTTTCGAACTTTAAATTGACGGCCTGAATAATGAAACCTGACGCTGTAAACATAAAATTAACAGTAGTTTAAAAACAACGCTTTTGTACTTAATGAACTTAAAGGCATATGCACGAAATTGATTGAACGATGCCATAAATAACGCTTTTCGTCTTAGCCACTGAATATTACAAACTGACAAGTTTATTTTCTACTTTTTAGTCATAATTAAAGTGGTTTTGCAGTAGTGCCGCCCACTGAACAACATCTGCATGAGTAGTACGATGGCACGAGTCACGCGTTTTGTGGCGCTAAAATGTCAGAATTAAACAGTTAATGTACTGGAAAGACGCGACTTACACTTAAAACGCGCAACTAGCGTCGTCGTACAACACAGGCTGGACTACTACTATAAATGCGGTATATGTATATTTTACCAGTTGCTTGTTGTTAAACTACACTACTGCGTGAAAAATGCTTCGTGGCTATTTAAAGCTGCTTTGTGTCAAGTTTCTCAATGAGGAATCAGTAGAAACAAAGAAATTACAAGAACAAGACTACTGTTCCCGCCTTCCAAAAGCGGCACGACTCCACATAATTTGATTCCAGGAAATATTCACTGAAAATAATGTTCCCGTGAAACAAAACATGTAAATTGCCAGGGTCATCCAAATGAAACCAAAGTAAATAAATCACGCGGCGCGTCCTTCGTTACCGACATCAAACAATACGTAAATATTTTCACTCGCAAAAGGGATCGGGCGCTGCGCTCACCGCTCAGAGCGTTCCCGTTATGAATTTTGTTTATAGTAAGTATTCATTCCTTTGTAAATATTGGCCGTGGTGAAGTTTCCCCCGGCTAACGAGTTTCTGAGCCCGTGTAAACGAAGCCTTTGACTTCATTTCTGTTGACAAAATTTGAAAACTTCTCTTGCAAGATAGAGCAAGCCGTGGAAAGAAAAGACCTAGGCAAGCCCATCAGCTTAATTTTCGTTTTGGCTTAATTGTAGATATTAATTTTGTATTATAAATTGTTACTGATAGAAATCCCGTCGTTCCCTGCGTGCCCTAAAACATGCACTCGATAACGCAGTCAGCGTTAGTCACGCTGAGAAGAAGACTGATAGAAAATTATTCCCCCAGAAAATCCAGCAACCAGCAATTATTTTTCATACAAACAGTAAAATTTTTGCTGTGCCGTCCATTTCAGCTAAAACCGTCGCGTATCTCTTGAACCGGCACGTAGGTACGCAAATTAGTCTTCATCACTTCTCCGTGATTCAGCGGAAAACCGGTACCCGCTCAGCCTCCAGTGAGCTTTGCTGACGAATTTTTTCGCGATCTCCAACCGGTTATAATGACTAACGATTTTCGGGAGCACGATTCTCGAAATTACTCTGAGCACTTGTTTCGTGTTGGCGACATTTTGCTGGAGGAAATAAAGTGGTCGAGTGAAGTTGGAAAATATTGATTCTGGGGTTTATATTATGTGACTGATTTCGAAGAACCTACAACTCGTTAGCGTAGAGGTTTCCCAATAATGTTTATCGAAACTTTGCAGAGCTAATCAAACTATAATCGGAATCACTTGTCAAGTTAGGCCGAAAAGTTATGAAGCGTAAGGTTTAAAATCTTTTTACTAATATGATTTATAATTAAAGCAAGATGTATGTTTTCTGATTTCTGCATTTCCACCCTGGTATACAGTCAGATGTAGGCTTTAAGGCTTCTTCGGCGAAGGATTAAAAGAAGCATGACCACAGATTCCCAACGGAAATTGTTTTCGCCTAGAATCCCTCACGCCTGCAAATTACAATATTTTCAATGCTTGTAATTATTTGCATTTTCAATTATTTGCATTATATTGTATTTGCCTGATATACTAATTTATAGGTATTCTTTTAAGTTATTTCTAACTTTTTAGTGCTGTAGTGTTTTGAAGTCGGTTTTTATTTTTATTTAATATTTTAATATCTTGCTAATTGTAATTTATTAGTAACCTATTCTAATTCTTGCTAATCGTGTCAATAATAATGACGTAGGTGATACACAAACAAAATATGTATTAAATGCCGGTCATTGCATTTTATGGTGATAGATGTAAGATGGTGTTCAGAGCACATTTTCCACATGTATAAGTGGGTGGGAACTGTCTTGTACAATTCTTAAAAATGTTCCAAGAGGGACGAGAGGGGTGCAAAGAGAGTAAACGCTCTTGCGATTATAGCGTTCTCCTAATGTGTTACAGTACTCATTCTGTTCATTGATCGAAGAGTAAAGAGCCAGGGTCGCTGACTACGCCGTGACCCACTTCGGGCTCATTAGCAGCGCTTTGCGACCAGCGGGCGGCCGGACATCAGAATGCAGCAGCTTACTTATTCAGCGAGCAAGCAAGGACTTTTCAGTTTTGCCACTGCGAGTCCTTTGCTTTTGTTGATGCATCCTCTGAATTTTTCATTGCGCACGCTATCCTGCTTTTAAGCTTTTCCAAATCCTGCTATCCTGCTTTTAAGATTTCTAATTTCTCATTTGCCGCTTCCGTGATTTGGTCTAGAGTCTGTGTTAACGTCAAAAAGTGAGGTTCTTAAAATGTAAATCCGATGTAATTAAAGACTATTTCAAATTAAAATCACTTCTGCCTCAAAGGTCAAAAGGTAATCTCCTACTCTTTTGTCTATTAAGTAAGGTAAGACTTTATATTCTAACTTTGATACATTTGTGACTTTTTTGAAGCAATACTTCATACGTGAAGAAAAGCATCGTATAGAAAGTTGAGTGCCAGGGGTGTTATCACTTACCTCGTCGCTTGAAATCGCCTATCCGCTGTGTGTAGGTATACGTGGTTAAGCCCGTACTTTCTCTGAAAGAAGGCCAGTGCTCTGCAGTTGGACGCATACATTTCTTAATGTCGGGGCTTGCATAATATTGCTAAATCACCAATCTACAATAAATAGAAGAATGCTCATTCTGTTTATCACACGATTTTAATTACCCGAAGGGTGCCAAACCGGACCCTATTACTAAGACTTCACTGTCCGTCTGTCTGTCTGACTGTCTGTCCGTCTGTGTGTCTGTCGGTCACAGTTGAAATTTTCACAGGTGATGTATTTCTGTTGCCACTATAACAATAAATACTAAAAACAGAATAAAATAAATATTTAAGGGTGGCTCCCATACAACAAATGTTGTCTAAAGACAGCGCTTGCCATCTAGCGGCCGTCTATGTACCCTTCACAGCGCCGATGTCATGTCGTTAAATGTCAATGTTAAACGCTTCTTGTTGGTTTCTATAGATGACGCTGTTCTCAAATTCGATCTTTGTCTAATGTTGTATAGATAACGGTATGGAACCCTTCGTGCGTGAGTCCGACTCCCACTTGGCCGATTTTATTTAAGTACCTATTATATTACTGTCTCGCAGTGAGCCCAGCACGGGTAGTACGATGGCACGAGTTACGCATTTTGAGGCTCTAAAACGACAGAATTTGACTACTGGAAAGTCACGATTTTTGACATTTAGAACGCGCGACGAGCGTCGTCCAAGCTGCATGGTAGTATGAAAGCGCGAGTCGCGCGTTTTGTGGCGCTAAATTGACACAATTTGAGAATTTATGTACCTACTGGAAACGTCGCGAAGTTTTGACGTTTAAAACACGCGACTCGCTTTCTGCCGTCTGTCATACTTTACTTTGTTTTCATTTCTGTTATTGCTATTTAAATGTGTTTTCATATCAGTTTCGACGACCCCTTCCCTTGCGGTAAATAATAGTACGTTGTACACAGAGGGGAGAAAACGAACATCGAAACGAAACATTTAAACTCTCGAACAGAAATAGAACTTTCTCCCGAGTGATACACTTTATATTTCACCTACGAGAAAAATAAAAGCATACTGTTAAATTATCAATTTAGTTAAAAACAAAATTTAAGAAAACAAAAATTGCCGACCTTGTTTTTTTTGCGTAGTGTAGAAAATGGTTGCCACCCTCCTTTCATTCAAAATTGAGTAAAAAAAAAATCCCACCCCTTTTTTCTAATTATTGTATATAAAACCTTTTTGAGATTTGACGTTTGTATTTTTTTTATTTTCGCTGCTAAAAAACAAAAGAACCCTAGCAGGGCAGGAATGGATTTTCATATAGCATTCCTGCTCTGCTACGGAGTGCAGGAATGAAATTACGAATAACTTTTTCCGCCGCACATTTATAAGGGAGAAATGACGAACTTTGTACCCGTTTATGAACGAGCAATCAGACACTTTCTGAGTGAGTGTGGTTTAAATGTTATTTCTTCTTGTGATAAATTTATATTAAACAGTGACCCTTTTTATTCTTGAGTTCACAAACAGTAAAAATAGTCATAGATTTTTTTAGCATTGAAAAATCGAAACAGATTATTTTACATTCCCGAAGTATTTCACTTTTCGGGAAAAGCTTGTCCCCGCCAGTCATTTTGCACATAGCCAATAACCAGAGGGGTAGGCAGAGACCAGGGACTGCCACTTGCCACAATCCTGACAGATCAGTTTCGCTTACTCAAAATTCATTAATCGTTACATGCACGCACGCCGGTTTCGGGTTTTGTTTTTATCTTGCCCTTTGCAACAAAAAAAAATACATCCCCTATTTGGTCGAAGTGATCTATAGCCAATAGTGATCTTGGTATTAGCTGAAGTGATTGTGTTGGGTGTCTCAGTACGTGTACGTTACATTAAGTTACCTCCGTTAAAAATCTAGCGTTTGGGATATCTCTTTCCGAAGTTTGTTCTCCTCCTATCATGCGACATGGCCGATAAGCGAAACAATCTGTCATTTCTTCGACGCGTCCCATGTTGCAATTCAGCCTGTGTCAACAGATTCGTGTCCTCGTGCGCCCTTGACATAATTGATGGACCATCTTCATAAGATAGGCGCCACAGAAGCTCTTCTAGACAAGTAAGTAGTGCTAAGAAAGAAATATTGGGTAGAAATCGGGTATCCATCCATTCAAAAAGTGGGAACTCATCCAAAAGTGGAATGGAGGCCTTCCTGAATCGTAGATAAACCTTAAAAATACAATATAGCACAGGTACATATATTTGTTGTATTCATACTCCGTTAGGGTTTTGATACTAGTTTGTGGCAACTTAGATACACCTGGTACATTTATGGTCCTGTTTTATTTATTCGTTTTGTCTGTTGTGTATTTAGTTTTCTTTCTATTGCTGTGCATATTATGTTACTTATCTGCTTATTTTGTTTCTGTGATGTATCTTGTTGGTATAATAAATGTCTTTCTTCTTCTTCTTCTTCAAAACTCCATTCTGCACTCTGATAAAGTCCCCAAAAACATGGGGACTTCGCCTGTCCGTAAAAGTTAGATTTTTATGTCATATTATACTATATTATATTATAATCTCCGTGTGGTTCTCAGTGTAAGAATATGACCACTCCGATTCATCTCTTGGGAGTCGTATGAAGCGACTAAGGGAAATCCAGGAAGTGGGCAGCATCGCGTCACGTGTACTAGAGTAAACTTTTACTGTGCTTGCCCAACCCAGCGTGCCCTATCTTTATCTTTATCTTTGTCTTCGTCTTTGTCTTATCTACAATACATCAATAACTTTTCTTACAACTCGTCGACACGTCTATCCAGCCGGTCCTTATTGATGGCTCTCAGACTAACTAGTTACTGACTGGTCGTCCGGAGGACAGATCGGAATACCACACTGTTCTAAAACGTGTATAGCATATCTGGGTGTTCAGACCGCCAAACCAAATACTGAAAAGGAACTGGGCCGGCCACGTAAGCCGCATGCACCCGAATGAAAGATTCTGGGTACCGAGTGAATACCGCGCGGCGGCCATTGCAAACGGGGGCGGCTGAGAAGACGATGGCGGAAAAATGTCGACAAATTCTTGTTTGTTAGAGGTGGCAAATGACCGAAAATGTTGGTCTTAAAAGAGGAGAGGCCTTTGGCCTGCTGTCGGTTACCCATATTATGGAGACTACACGAAAAAAAAAATCTTCATATTGTGTATTGTTTTTTGAAAAAAAGTTACTATTATCATTTTGTGTTGCCGAGATTGACCTGGGGCTTTTCGTTTTCAAGCTACTTGTTTTTACAACACATAAATCATTCTGCAAAGCCGTGCACCACGAGTTAGGGCGCAGTGATCCGTTGACATGACATGCCAACCGGGTGTCTGACATGACATGAATCAGGCTGGGTATACCGGACTTAACGTGTTTAGTCCAACTTTCTGTGTTACTATATTGTGCTGTGTGAACTGTCATCGCAAGTCTACCATCTATATATTCACAGACCTACGTAATATATAATATGCACACTGGAGTGAAGCGAAATGTAGGAGTTTGAAAAAAAAAAGTGATTTATCTTCTAGATTTTTTTTACGTAGCTTATAATTAGACGTCCCACTGCAGGTCACAGGCCTTCTATCAGAGAGAGAGAGTATAGGCTTAATTACCACGCGTGCGCACCGTGGATTGGAAATTTCAAGCGCTGAGGTATGTGTATACACCTCAGACACTCAGGTTTCCTCACGATGTTTTCATTCACAGTTAGCGAGTGGTATTGCTACTAAAACTTCACAAATGTACGTAACTTAGAAAACGAAATCATTGGTTTATGCCGCGGTTCGAACCCACGTCCTCCCGTGTCATATTTGTATTTCTTACTAATACTTAATCTAGAAGATTATTAGTAAGAAATGTCTTACTGTATTTGGGCGATTCCGCTATAGACGATTTCCGACATTATTTTTTTAATCACGCTATTATTTGTTTTTTATGTTATTAGTGCAAAGAGAAAAGTCTAAATTTTATATTAAATCTATTTTTATTTGATTTTACTCCATATTTGATTTTTTGGCGCGTTTGAAAATATTACCATTCGAAGAGTTGGTACAAATTCAAAAGTCATACCTAGCAACACTGGCGCGAAACAGCTTTACTGACAGTTTGAGGTTATATTTTACTGGCTAAACGTGAAGTGATAATATTAATTTATGCTTTAGTTCCAAAAAATGTAAGTATATGTTGTTATTTATTAAGCAATTGACTGCTAGTTAATAGCTAGTTGACTTGTTGCACCCGCGATACAAAAGATATAAAAGTTTACTTTTTTCATAGAAATAAAGAGCTAACATTCTGAAATCTTACAAAAGTAAGAAAATATCTAAACTAAACTTAAATTAATCGTTTTCAAGAGTGTAATGATTGTAAGTTTAAAACTAACGATAACTTAAATTGGTTGCACCCGCGATCTTCACGTCAGATCGCGGGTGCAACTTTTTGTCACTTAGCCTTTTTGTGTGTTTATTTACATGTTTTGTTGTTTTGATATGCTTTGAATAATAATATATGCTGAATACTATTGATGATATATATTTAATATGTGTATTTATATTATATTCTGTATGTTTTACAGAAATATCGGTTAAAATGACAACAGAGCAGCACAAGGAGACTGCTTCGCAGAAATATAGGCGGAGATTAAAAGAAAATGCTTAGCTTCATGCCGAACACCTCCGTCGGGAAAGGGCTCGTGATACCAAACGGAGAGAAGTGATGAAAAGGAAAATGGAGACAGATGTAGATTTGAAAATATTGGCTAGAAACAGATCCAAAGAAAGAATGCAGGCAACTAGAAAACGGCGTAAAGAAGAACAAATTAAACAAACATGCACTAGATACAGCAGTCCTCGCACACTAGGGAAGGCTGTGGCAAAAGTAAAACGTAATCTTCCAGCCAGTCCCACCAAAGCGGTGGAAGTTGTAAAAAAAATTGCTTCTGAATTCCAAATTGCTGCATTTGAAAAAAACGATGCCCCTAAAGCAGCGCCTCGAAAGCTAACGGATGAAGGGAAAAAACTAATTTGTGACTTTTATAATAGGGATGACATAAGCAGACAAATGCCTGGCATAAAAGATGTGAAAACAGTCAAGTCCGATACGGGAACGAAAATGCGAATCCAGAAAAGAACAATGATTATGAGCATTAGAGAAGCCTTCGAAATTTTTAAAGAGACTTATTGTGTCAGAGCGATATGGATGAAGATGGAGACACCAGAGTACAATTTATGACGACGATTGATGGCAAACGTTACACAGAAATAGTTAATGATATAGCAGACGTGCAATTTGAAGACATTATCGCTAAGCTGGAAGCGCCGCAGAAAAAAACTGATGGAAATAATATGTACATAGAATTTTCGAGGAATATTGACGTATTTGAAAAGAAATAATTAACATAAGCAACAACCAAAGTATACTTATTAGTATTTAACTATGATTTGATCTCTCACATTGTTCCTATTAAGTTAATTTGATGTTTATCTTTACTTAAATAAGACGGGTTGCACCCGCGATAATTTGATGTTGCACCCGCGATTATTTTAAAAATTAATAATTCATTGTTTATTTTTGTTTTGTTTATAGTTTTTATTTTATGTACTTCGTTACTTAAACACCTTACAAAATATTACAGCATAAAATATTAAATGTATCACAATTAACAAAATTCTGCGTTTTTTGTTCATGATCTGGAAAGGTTGGGCCAAATTTGTTGCACCCGCTATAGCAATTTAAACCTTCCTCCTGGCTTTTAAAATGTTATTTTAAAATCTATGTTAACTAATACAAAGTGAAAATATTAAAATGTAGTCTTTTAAAGATTAAATTCATTAAAAATGTTTTTTATTTAACTTCAAGAAACTAAAACATGTGTCTAAATGTTGCACCCGCGATAATGGAATCGCCCATTTGGAAAAATTAAAGATCTTCTGTCAGACAAATATGATCTGAATGCTCTTTTAGAATTAGGGTCATGCATGGCGAATAATTCAGTCATGCCTACCTTACTAGGAGTGGAATACAAGTGAAAGTACATGTCAGAGCAGTATTAAAACTGTCATATGTCATCCCTCTTCAACATTTAGTGCAAAATAATGACGAGCTACCCCACTCGAAAAGGCAAACAACTCCAAAATTGATTCAAATCCTTCATGCTCTCCTATGTGATGAGGCAGGCGCTGACTGCTGACACGGGTGTGACCCAATTTGCTCTCATTAATGTGCAAGAACGCAGCTCCAGTGTGAAATAGGGTTGCCGACATGTCTTTTGGGTTTTGTTTTAGAGTTAGACTATCGACATAGGTGAGTCAGACTGCGAGATGTGTCGATTGTGCCGAGTTAGACGTGTTAAGGAAGTACCATCACAAACTTCAGGTGATTGCCACTCTAGGTGTGTTACCATGCGTGTGATGTCCGTGCCTCGTTGCCATAGCACAGCGTATCCTTGTTTGGGACTAGGACAAGTGATTGTGTTGTGTGGAAGTTATTATTATATCATCATCATCATCATCATCATCAGCCCTTTGACGCCCACTGCAGGACATAGGCCTCCCTCATGGTCTTCATAACCATGAGGGGTTTTGCCATAATCGCCACGCTTGGCAGGCGGGTTGGCGATCGCAGTATGCGGTTGGAATGTCAGGTAGACGCTGCTGCCCGTCTCCTGGTAATTTATTTCCTTAGTCGCCTTCTACGACATCCACGGGAGGAAATGGAGTGACGCTATTCTTAATCCGGCGCCACACGGCGTTAATCCGGCGCCACACGGCGATTTATATGATTATATAGATTATATAGCTTGCTTTTTTATAGACAAAATACAGAAAATAAATGTTTTCTTTCTCAGTGGCGACTTTGGAGAGGCTCTGTTAAGGCTGCTGTTGCGTCTGGTATGCCGTCTGTTAAAAAATTTAGGCATACTTTCGATAAATGTGGTCTGAGGCTTTGCTAGTTTAATGAGTATGGAAAGTGACAATAACCAAAATTTGTAGAATATGCGAGCAAGACAGTGTCAGACGTATTATTTTTCAACGTTACCGTACTCCCTATCACTTTTAATTTGGATTCAGAGTTTCGAAGCAAGCAAGGGTCAGACATCACGAATCTTTACAAACATGTTCCACAGTTATATTAATAACTAGCTGTGCCCGCGACTCCGTTCGCGTACATTTCGATTTTTACGAAGCATTTGTATGGGGGCCACGTCTTATCATAACTGGAGCTAGAATTTAAATAGCCTATCCTGTGTCCCAGATGTCTATATGTTTTTATACCAAATTTCATCAAATTCGGATAATTGGTTTAAGAGTTATGGAGGAACATACATACATACACACATACAGAAAAAAATTCTAAAAATCGTGAAATTAGTTTCAGTATCATATATTGAGCCTATAAACACAATATCTCTGAAAACAAACTAACTTACTCCATGACCGACCATTACAGATTTATTATTAGTATAGATAGTCCTTATAATAATGAAAAACATATTTCCCTCAAAATATTGCCAACTATCACGCCGTAGAACTCTGTACATTAACCACATGTACCTTTTAGGTATACTGTCTATTCTAATTTTGATAGCAACCCTATTATGAACTCAAATGCACAGTACTCTTTATAATAATGAAAAGCATATTTCCTCAAAATATTGCCAACTATTTCAAAATCACGCCATAGAACTCTGTACATTAACCACATCATGTATTAGGTATTCTGACTATTCTCATTTTGCTAGCAACCCTATTATGAACTCAAATGCACATCGCTGACGCTGAAAGAAACGGGCCTTTTTAGACATAAATTTATCGTGAAAGTTGAAAGGAACGCGGACTTTAAAGCAGTCTATATATAAATAGATTTTTCAGGTCATAATAATAATAATTTCCACACAATACAATCACTTGACCTGATCCCAGATTAGGATACCATGAGCTATAGTTACCCCAGTATTACTGTATTACAGTATACAAATAAATCATCGCGTCGGGAATCAAAGGTAATTAAATTTTACTTAATAAGTAAATAATCGCGCTTAGACCCATTATGAGCATCGCCAGTCATTAAGATATACCAAAAAAATACTAAATCATCGCGAATAGAATTACTTTATTCACTTATCTAATATATAAAAATCTCGTGTTTGTTATCGAACTCCTCCGAAAGGGTTTCACCGATTGTTATCATTTTTTTTGTGTGTATTTAGTAGGTTTGAAACTAGGTCGTAGGGTTAATTAATATGGCAAAACATCGTTTGCCGGGTCAGCTAGTACTATATAATAGTTTGCTACTTACGAATTCAAGAAGTCCTTGTGCTACTACATATTTTACTCACACACACACATTCATAAAACACAAAGAAGACCGAAACTTATCTACTTTTACATTATTGGCGAGATTCCTTTATTAACTTTTAGAGACTAAGGCTGACTTGCACCGCTTCTCGAGTGTCACTTAAGTCACCATTTAAATCGATTTTTGTTTGAAGTATTTTAGTTAAATGCTGTTTGAGCCACATTCAGGAAAGTGGTACAAGTCGGCCTAAATTACATTGTTATAAGGTTGATTCTCCGAACTGAATAAATAAATAAATAATTCAATAATGTTTGTTGTTAATGCTGGTTATGTGATAAATAATTAAGAAAGGGGGCCAGAGGCACTGTGCGCTGAAGTACAGGCTATAAACCTATATAGTTCAGTAGCAGATGCTTTATTAATACGTTACGTCTAACTTTTAGTACTAGATATTTTATGTGTCAAATTTTATTTCCTTAAATTTCCACACGTTTTCTAATTCAATAAACGTTATGTTATCTCTTATCTTATTGTTGTCATGGCAATTTAGGAGAGGAGATAAGAAAAAATATATTGGTTATAGTATAAGCTATGTCCAAGAGTTGAACGACAGATTATTTAGTTGTTGTGTTGGGCAATTCTACCGTAGGTATGTGTCAGATATAATTCTACTTTACAAACCCCCGGTTTTTCGTACACTAACAACACAATCTGTTTGTCCATTGTTAACAGATCTTGTGTACGAGAAACCGGGGGAAACACTGACCTGAAAACAGAAATTGAATGATGGGTCCAACGTGGGTCTAACAATAGTATTTATTACTCGTAAATCCAAAACAATTCCGCCCAATTGAGGCGGTCCGCGTTTCGGCTCGCATCGCAGTGTGTAAAAGCATTTTATTGTTTTGTTGCAGGTAATGACGCGTGAAAGAAACATCACCCCTTGCTGTGGGTTACAATGGTTGGTATGTATTGGTTAATATACATAATTTGCCTTACAAACAAGAATGCCCATTCGAGATTTATCTGTAGTATTATACTTCGCTTATAAAATCAATATTCGTCAATGAAACTTTCATGTTGCCATGGCATTAATATTATATTATAGTTATGAAAACCGATTTCATATTCTTAACCGCCAACTCATAACTTCGCTTACTGGTATTGTGGTCCCCGTGGATTGTGTATAAACGACAAAAAGGTAGCCTCATAAACATTGACTATATTGTGGTTTATGTGGACGGTGGTATCACCAATTTCATGAGTTTCCGATTTATATAGTTACCTACATTTTAATGTGTGCAGCGTACGTCTCCCCTGTTTGCGTATTTACATCAGGCAAAGGAATACGTTCATCGCATTTCGTGTTTTCATGACTAAATATTAACCTTTCTGGGACGCAAACAGCACTTTGGAATGCAAACTCACCTGAAAACTTGCAGTTGAAAACGCTGCGGTTCTAGGCAGATGGTAGAACAATTAGAAGTACAAAGTAGGCTAGTCATTCGCGTCATGTACCGCCATTGTGTGTGAATGGCTAAAGGCAGTCCAGCGTCGTCATAAAATCGTGTTATTACACTAGTTACACGTAAGCGCTATTAACTTTTATAAGCGCGTTGTGTGATTGCGGAATTCTATTACAGCTTCCAGCGCTACCAAAGTCCAGGTCTGTGGTATCCATTAAAAAGTTAACGTGGATCCTCAAGGAGAGGCGTGATAAATGGCACAATATGCAAATGCCGCGTATTTTAAACAAGTGAAGATAAATCGCGTCCATTTACCAAACACATCGCCAGTAAACAATGCAAGAGCAAACTTCTCGCTAACTACTTCAGCACTTCGTAAGGCCACGGCCACATCTAGGCCAACTTTTTCTCTCCTAACGATTACGACTTTGAACTTTGCAAATTCTTTTAAATAATTTTCAGCTGAAAGTTTAATATTGCTCCGTTGTAATGTTAGTGTTGAAATCCTTCTTATTTATTCATGGAAAAATTCCTGTTTGTTTTGTCCAACGAAGTGTGTCACCGGCTTGGGTTTGCCACTTGCCACGATCCTGACAAACCTCTATCGCTTCATCAACATTCATTAGTCGTTGCACGCACGTAATTTAAAATAAATAAATTTAATAGCATGCAGGTGTGATTTATTTATTTATTTTTTTTTACATAAATATTGCAACATTACAGTAATTAGGTACACCAAAGCGTTACAATATGTCTGCGCATGCGCATGGTAGGGTTGGTGTGTCTATGTGTGATGCAAATTAATTTCTTTAAAGTTCTTCATACTGTACTCGTTATGTGTCAGTGCCCTTAAGGTTGCGAGCTCATTTATTTTAGCAGCTTCTTGCCTCCTTGTCGCTGCAGCGTCTCCTCTCATTAATAATTCCCCGCCTCCGCGCTTCGTGGCACGCTTTCCTTCGATACTCGTTCTTGAGATGACCTGAAACTTTGAACGGCTTAGTGTTACAACAATTCAAGCTGTCACCGACGTCTGTCTTGGTAGCAAGAATTACTAACGCAGATTGTCTAAATGAAACTAATGGGCATCAATATTTTTTTTAAGAAATACAACGTGTTAATACCGGGACAAACCTAGCTTTTACAAACGCAAAAGTTAAGTTTCCTAATTTTAGGCAATATTGAAGTTATTGTCGTGGGCACTGCATTGTAAAATCCACTCTGACATTATATGGACTTTCTCGCATAGACAGCTCACGTCTTTGCACTGTTTTATTTAAGCGACAGGTTGACTTTTTTGGGATGGACGAGCTTTGCCATTAATAATTCTTACCTTAAAGATTGGCTGTTATTCTTACTAAACGTATTACTATGGAATCAAGTGCCTTCATTTTTTTTACCTCTCTGTCAATCTATATAAATAGAAATCAATTGCCAGATGTATGACGAAGCTGTTTTGTTTTCCTGACTGTTTGTCGGACACAGGTCAATCAACAGTGAGAAAGAACAAGGTTTGTGTGAAAGAAAATGTCAGCTCGGTCAGCTAGTGAGATATAAAAAATGCATTCTTTTGTGTATCTCGCAAAGCTATTCTTTATTATTAGTTTACTTTCTTTTACTGAGGTATGTACTGTTTTCTCTTCTCTATGGAGTTGAAAAATTTCTTTTTGACTATTTTCTTGTCCATACAAAGATAGTTGCAACCTTATCTTTCTAAGAAAATCCGACAATGTTCCCCGACAAAGAAAATGTGTTAACTCACCAAATAGATTCTGCGCGCGTAACAAGAAACAGGTCGAAGTTACGAGTGTAGTACTATTGCTATCTGATTCCCTCTTGGATCGCGGATTCCTTTGCTGATTTCTGCAGTGTTGAACAAAAAACCGGTTACGTAGCATGTGCTCAATTAGATCGTGTATTTTAAAAGATACGCCTCGTTGGACTAGCCGTTAGGGCGCTTGACTGCCAAGACAGAGGTCGTGGGTTCAATTCCCGCAGGGGGCCGCCGTACATTTGTACAAATGGCCTCCGTCTGGGTGTATTTCCATGTTTGTGGTGTCCTTGCCTGGTTACTATAGCTCAGGGTATCCTAGTTTGGGGCCAGGTCAAGTGATTGTGTTGTGTGGAAGTTATTATTATATGTAATTGGCTTCTATCGGAGGTTGTCCATATTATTATTTGTCCACTTCCTCTTTTTTATCGATTCCGCATGAAATTGACATATTTGATTCTATGTTACATACATTTAGTGAATATGTCACATCCGTGAAGGAAACTGAGGACACAAGAGTGTCACACGAGTGTTTACGTATGGTAAGCAGCCTAGGTAGAACGACGACGCTAGTTGCGCGTTTGAAATGTCAAACGTCGCGACTTTCCAGTACATTAACTGTCAAATTGTGACATTTTAGCACCACGCGTGACTCGTGCGATCGTACTACCCCATGCAGGTATGATTATCAAGGCCACCCATACTCTCTTTTTGAGAGAAAACCTATGCCCTTCAGTGGGTCGCATGTTAGCTGATTATGTACGAAAGGTTTTCCGATGTAGTCTTTCCAAATTGTATTCATCACTAACACGTCCTGATGCAAACGTTTGGCGAATATTGGTGGTGATGAATGCACGTCAGGAACAAATTATTAATATCCTGCCGGCGCCGTGCAATGTACTTTCGTGACGTATTGCAATGTCGTCAAATTTTTGTAACCTGTGCGAATTATATAGAAACTATAGTTCGCTAATTTAAACACTAGGTAGCGCTGACGGTATTCTTTATCACCTCTGAGGCGATAATCCTTATTGACAAATTAAACAGTTAACGAAATCGGACAAACAAAATGCCTTGTGAATACTTGTGTTAACTCAACGTGAACATTTTGGAACCAAAACTGGTATGTTGTTTAAGGACATATTAAGACTAATTATCATCATTCAGCCACAAGAAGTCCACTGCTGGACATAGGCCTCCTCCATGGATTTCCAAAAAGACCGGTTGGAAGCGGCCTGCATCCAGCGTCTTCCTGCCACTTGAATGACGTCATCTGTCCATCTTGTGGCTGGTCGTCCCACGCTGCGCTTGCCGATATGTGGTCTCCATTCGAGAACTTTTCGGCCCCATCGGCCATCAGTTCTGCGTGCTATGTGCCCCGCCCACTGCCACTTCAACTTACTAATCCGCTGGGCTATGTCGACGGCTTTCGTTCGTCTACGGATCTCATCATTTCTGATTCGATCTCGTAGAGAAATTCCGAGCATAGCCCTTTCCATAGCTCGTTGCGTGACCTTGAGCCTTCTTATAAGGCCCATAGTGCGAGACCACGTTTCAGTGCCATAAGTCATCACTGGTAACACACACTGGTTGTATAATTTTGTCTTGAGCGATTGAGGTATATTAGACGAAAAGACTTTTCTAAGTTTCCCGAAAGCTGCCCAGCCGAGTTGGATTCGACGATTGACCTCTTTCACGAAGTTGGACCGGCCTAGTTGGATTGTTTGTCCTAAGTAGATGTATTCGTCTACAACTTCGAGAGTCGTGTTCCCCAATGTTATTGGGGTGGGCACAACACGAGCGTTCGACATGACCTTCGTTTTGTCCATGTTCATTTTAAGGCCCACACGTTGGGAAACTCGACTGAGGTCGTCGAGCATTATGCCGAGGTCTTCCATCGTTTCTGCCATGACTACTATATCGTCGGAAAATCGAAG
This sequence comes from Yponomeuta evonymella, assembly GCA_963969515.1. Taxonomy (NCBI): domain Eukaryota; kingdom Metazoa; phylum Arthropoda; class Insecta; order Lepidoptera; family Yponomeutidae; genus Yponomeuta; species Yponomeuta evonymella. Next base: position 15,618,785 of record OZ018350.1, read on the forward strand.
GTGCGTGATGTACTCGCCATTGATATTGATAACTAATTAAGTCACTGAGAAAATAATTATTCTCCTTTTTAGGCACTTCGCGAATATTTCAGTCAAAGGAACTCGGTCGTTCTCTCCTTTCTAATCAATCAGTCATAATTCGTCATAAGTTACTTAGACTGTTAATTAGTTGCTTCACAAAGTGCTTCTACAGCAGCCGACGAGCGTTTACAAAGTTTATGAATTCAAAGTAGCCATACAATGTTGTAAAAACCGGCCAAGTGCGAGTTGAACTCGCGTGGAGAGGGTTCCGTACAATGCCAAAGTCAAATGTTTTTATTCAATTGTGGTATCACATTTGAAATCCTCACAGTAAGACGCGAGTTAACTACTACTAGCGCTATCTAGTGGTGTTTTATTGAACTATTTCCCGTAATTGAACGTAGTATGTTGAGTTTACTACTTTATTTTCAAGTAATAGAATTTTTAAAGGTTTTCCTGTAATCTGCAAGCAATGAACTACATTTTGTATCGTTTCCGAAATTTTAGGTTCAGTAGTTTCGGAGATCAGGTGGGAGAATGATAAATTTTCGTCTTCTTTCATGAACAAAATCGAAACTGTCTATTTTACAATAATATCTAAAATATATTTGAGATCATCATAACGAGCCCTTTCATTTGATATTATGACACAGTAAGCTTTGCAAAACTTTTTTTTAATGACCCTTAATTAAACAAATATATTTATTTACTTTGCACATCTGTGTTTGGGTCATAGGGTTACACCATCCTACCAAATTTCACCTGATTTGGTGCAGTAGATTCGGAGCAAATTGGCTGTGACAGATGGACAGACAGACTGATGCACGAGCGATCCTATAAGGGTTCCGTTTTTTTATACCGTGTACGGAACCCTAAAAAGATAGTAAATCAATGGTGGAATCAATGGAAATATTGAAATGCTTGTGTGATTCTTCCTGCCCTGACCTTGAAAATATCAGAGCGTCTTGCCTCAATCAGTATTATTATATTATCAAAGCAAGTCGCTCTGATATTTTCATAGATCAAATTATAATTGACCAATGTACCTAAATATTATAATCACTGCCTCGGATTTTTTATAATATACAGGGTTGTTTCTTGCAGGGCTATTAAGTATACCCGTGTCTACCTAATATCCCCAAAAATATTATGTCCGCATTTCCGAAATGCATGCACTGAGCTGAGCCCATTAAATTGAAAAGCTTCCGTACATAAAACGGAGAACGAGTGCCCCGGCCGGCTGTTGTATGGCGTACACAAGAATACTAATAAAATATCACCATATGGAGGCGAGCCAAAGAGATACTTTCCATACATATGTTTGTATTTGCCCGGTTGGCGTTTCTCCGATTTCTACTGTTAAATTGTTTTATCTTATGTTTGTTATAAAAATTTAGACCTCTGTCCCCTTCAAAAGCAAAATTTAAATGCTATATTTTGTAATCTTTCGGATTTAACCGCATGTTACATGAAATACCTTTTCTTCCAAACCTTTTATCCTGTCCATCATTTGGTGTCCCTATTTAATTTTTATTTTCATCTTCTTTATCATCCTTTTTTGTTTGTCGTGTACCAATTAACTAAATTATACCATTTACAGGCCACGGCTATTTCCCTTGGAACTGTAGGACTGGTAATTAGTACCCCCCGACAACAAACCGTCTCATACGCTACGGTCTTGAGCTAAGGAATAATGGACCTTAGGGTTTCACCTTATAGCGTGACGTACAAAAGATTCTTGTAAACTGATGATGTGGGTTTTAACTTTACTTTCAATCTTTTAATTGGTAACGTAATTGCTCTCAAACTGATGGAGGCTTTGTCACCGAAATTATTCTACTACTAGCTGTCCCGGCGAACTTCGTACCGCTACAGAATCAGTTTTTATACGATTCCTGTTACCATGGCAACGCAATAAATAAATATCTTAGAGGTTGCCTTGAAAAAAGGTTACGGTAACAATAAAATATTATCCCACGGGAACGCGTTACCGGGATATCACGTATCTTATGTCTCAATTCAGATCTTTGTCTATTTTTATGCCAGTTTCATATCATTCCGTTCAGCTGTTATTGCGTGATTGAGTAACAAACATCCAAACATCTTTACAAACTTTCACATTTATAATATTAGTAGGATTGTGTGAATCATAGAAATAATCATGTGGAAATACCACAGGTGAATTAACAAGTAAATTTACCGTTTTATTTGTGTTTTATTTTTTTTAATTTGATAACTTAACCAATTCCAATGACAAATTTCAGTTATTGAAACTAATTTTGCCCATTAGTTTATTATATCGGACTTTCCAAACCTGGTAAAAAGCATCAACATCGTGACATTCTTTTTGACGAATTACGTTGGCTGTTTGTACGAGTATTTTTTCATTCTCTTTCTAGCATAAGTGTCGTGACCTGTCGGTTGTCCTTCACATGACAACCTTTTGGCTATAATGGTCCTGTAAATAAGTATTATCACAATAAGAAAACCCATTTTCTATGCACCGCTCAATTTGAAACATTGTTTAGCTTTTAGCCATCAGAATTTTATGCACGAGTACACCGCTCCACGAGTTCGGCAATGAGTAGATTTTTATTCAAATTCATGCACCGCGCTTTGAGGTGGCAATTCTGGTGTTTTCAAGCATATTACTTAAAGCGACTCTACCAGCTTACTGTGACAATTCAGGCAATAGGTAATGTTAGTATTGAAAAATTGAACAAAATAATTGTTGACTTGCGTAGTTGTTGTAATACCAATATGAGTATTAAAGTTCTGTAACATAGGATGAATACATTTATTCACCCAAGTGAGTCTTACAATAATTCGAATACCTCCATAGATCATTATGAATTGTATCCGCAGGAGCGTTCGTTCAAATTTGTTAACGAATTCCCAGTACGATTAATCTTCCACGGGACACGTCAGCTGTTCCAGATTATTTGCTAACCTGTTCGTAGGCCCCTACTTAGAATTTTTTAGTTGTTTTGGTTTATGCTAGATGTTGTGAAGTTTATAATTTAGTGTACATAGCTAGATTTCTTATGACGTAATTCACTTGAATGCTTTTGGGTAGAACCCCATGTTCCTGATTTTCAAAGAACACAGCTGGACCCATGCCTGTCGGAAATGTCGTTCGATAAATTAATCGTTTCTCTGTTGAATATTTATGGTATGTCATCTTTGTTTTGTCTCGAATATGTAAATATGATTTTGGGTGCTCGCTAGAGTGGTTATGAGAATAACAACTTTGGTATTCTGTTAGGCTTCGTCAGTGTCGTTATTTATCGGTTCATTTTCCAGATTATATTTTTTTTTGCAATACAGATCAAAAATAGTGTTGTCTCTTGTATCCTGTGTCTGTTTGTTTACTAAGAACTTCTGCCTCTACGAGTACATCGATAGATTTTTTTCAAAAATATGGAGCCTCTTTATCAAACGGGTTAGGTAAATTAGCTACTGTGACGCTTTAGTGGACGCTGTAGATACTTTAGAAACAAAACTACATTTAAAATTTAGTCTGACTCACACTTGGTTTACGCCTCGGCAAATACCGTAAGCATAGCTTATTCCGTTGCCACTAAAACTAATACTAGAATGCTCGAACTTAACAGACTCGCATGGTTTAAGCCAGTTTAATTTACCATTTAGCCTCAACTGCATGTGGTGCAGCGCGGTCTGGACTTGGCTCAAACTTGTCGGATAAGAAGTTCATTTTATACGTGTTTTATGTTATAATGTTTGTAGACCTCTTGCATCTCATCTTAATTCTATTACGTAATGTGTATCGCATTAATGGAAAATTCCTTCCCTACTTGTTTTTATTTAGCTTTTATATTCGATAAAGTCATCAGGCGAGTGCCTCAGGACTACCTTGAGGTCGACCTTATCTCTGACATTGTAATTGGTGTTTTTCTGTGTTTCGGACGCCCTGGCCTGGTTACTATGACACAGGGTAGCCTAGTTTTGGGACAAGTGACTGTGATGTGTGGACATTAAGGTCGACCTTGTCTCTGACATTTTAATTGGTGGTTTTCTGTGATTCTGACGCCCTTGCCTGGTGACTATGGCACAGGGTATCCTAGTTTTGGGACAAGTGACTGTGTTGTGTGGACGTCATTAATTCATACTGTACCTAAATTTTCTTTTGTCTATCTCCACGTGTTATACCAATCATCATCATCATCATTCAGCCAAAAGAAGTCCAGTGCTGAACATAGGCCTCCTCCATGGATTTCCAAAAAGACCGGTTGGAAGCGGCTTGCATCCAGCGTCTTCCTGCCACTTGGATGAGGTCCTGCAACTTGGATGAGGTCCTGCCACTTGGATGAGGTTATACCAAGATCCAAGTTTATTGGGCACTTTCTTCTTTTCTTTGTGCCGTTTATTATGCCTTTTATAGAAAAAAACCGTCCAAGTGCGAATTGCACTCTGACATTGAGGGTTCCGCACCATGTTTTTATTCATTCACTTCGGGATCCTTAGCAGGAGTCCAACTCACACTTGGTTTTTATTTTTTGTTATGCTGTAGGGACTGCACTATAATTACACCAAATTTGACAGTTACTTGTATTGTCGTTTTTACGGAAGAGCAAAAACAAAAAAAGGGCAATTTGTTATTTTTAGGATTCCACACCGCAAAAGGAAAAACGGAACCCTTACGGGATCACTTTGTTGTCCGTCCGTTCGTCAGTTCGCCCGTCTGTCTGTCAAGATATTTTATCTCGGGAACGCGTAGAGGTATGGAGTTGACCATATATGCAGGTCTATAGTCCCTTGAAGCTGTGAAAAAATTAAACTTATAAGTTTACGTAAAAAAAAACATACGGCCGTTTATTGCTTAAGGGAATCAAAATTTATAGAGTACTTTCCGTTGACCTAGAACTATGAAATTTGGCAAGTAATATCGTCTTTACTACAAGTACATAAAAAAAGTCTGAAATTCGTGAAAAAACTCGGAAAAAACTGTGAGACTCGATACTATTTATAATATGTAAGTACTTACAAATGTGTTGAGAAATCCGATGTCATAACAAATATTTTGGGAAACTATAAAGTAACTCCGTGTTACGGTTCAAGAAAAAAAAACCCTTTATACATCACACAGACGTACAGATAGACGGTGTAGCGATGCACAGTGTTTTAAATCACTTAAAAAATTTCCCGATGCTGTTTTCCACATTAATCGATCAAGGAATGCATTTGAAATGTAAGAGTAGAACACCCACGTGTCAATTCCTTATACTTTATTTAAAAAAAAATTAATAATATTTCGTGGCCTTGGCTTACAAAATTGTTTAATTAATTTTTGTAGGCGTAACGGATCAAGATGTTATTCTTTTATTAATAAGGTTTGATAAATTATTTTACAGCGCATATTTCCCAATTTAAAATTTTTGGAAATCACCTCGGGATATCGAGTAATTAATTTTTTTTCAGATTTTGGTTTTTATTTTTTTTCTTTAAAATACCTCAAAAGTGCGATCTGTAACTAGCACAGTTAAATTGCTCTTAATTAGCTTTATCACTGATAAAAAAATCACGTTGCTCCATCGCGGCCTTTGGGAGTTACGTACAAAGGTCAATTGACATATTTTAGGGTTGTCTCTAAAGGTCAAATAAATATAATGTTTATTTTTTGTCTCTAATAAAAAACTATACGGGGTATATATACAAAAGGTTTAAATAATTCAGGGGTGGACTCAGACCATGATTTTGAGTAACTTTCCCAAAGAAACCAAGTGTTGGAAATGAATTTTTTTTTCGACTGTTCATAAAAAATTGGTAGCTGAATTTTAGTATTTGTATGAAGAGTTGAACTTTTTTGTAATTATCTGCATAAGGTTACACTAACAAATGTTTTACACTAAAAATAAAATATTTTACAAATAAAATTTAAAAGCTAGGTATTTTATTTACAGGAACGATAAATATTTTACACGAGAAATAGTAAAATAGATTTAAAATAAATTTTCCGGTCTAATATACCTCAATCGCTCATGACAAAATTATACAACCAGTGTGTTACCAGTGATGACTTATGGCACTGAAACGTGGTGACTCACTATGGGCCTCATAAAAAGGCTCAAGGTCACGCAACGAGCTATGGAAAGGGCTATGCTCGGAATTTCTCTACGAGATCAAATCAGAAATGATGAGATCCGTAGACTAACGAAAGTCGTCGACATAGCCCAGCGGATTACTAAGTTGAAGTGGCAGTGGGCGGGGCACATAGCACGCAGAACCGATGCCGGCCGATGAGGCCGAAAAGTTCTCGAATGGAGACCACATATCGGCAAACGCAGCGTAGGACGACCAGCCACAAGATGGACAGATGACCTCATCCAAGTGGCAGGAAGGCGCTGGATGCAGGCCGCTTCCAACCGGTCTTTTTGGAAATCCATGGAGGAGGCCTATTTCCAGCAGTGGACCTCTTGTGGCTGAATGATGATGATGAAGTTTTCCGAAAAATAGTGAACCTACTACTAAAATTAAAAAGTGAAAAATAAACTTAAGACTTTTGAATATGTTGTCAATTAATAACAACTATGTCATTAAATACAGGAAATAGGAAACTAACTAATGAAAAATTACTTCAAAATATATTATAGACGTTTTCACATGTTAGATTGCTTTCAAATTTTCTGGATTTTATGGCTCGTATGAATAATTTTCAGTTTCTAGTACCAGAGGGCAGTCATCAAAATTGGATGAATCTTCTTCATCGTCTAACGATGATGGATCTTCGCCATCTTCTGCTGTGAATTGCAAGTTTTCTACAATAATCGGCTTCAGAAGTCCACGAACAGTTTCTGGCAGACAAATCTTACTGGGCAATCTTGTGCGTTGGCGATAGTGTGCCATAGACAAGAACGGATCAGACGATTCCAAAGCACGGTGAAAAAGGTCTATCATCGTTTTTTTCCTGCTCATTTTACGGCAGTGGCGTTCCCTATCTGATCGCCAAAATTTGTTACGCGATTCGGCCGCTTGCTCTGATAGCATACCAACTGGCAGAGAACACGATTCGATTATCTCTTCACCATGCACAAGGATTTTGTGTACAGTCACAGTCATCGGGTGCCAATGGTATGACTGTACATACCTTTCAGCTAGCGTACGGCAAAAAGTCCCAAATTTTTTTGAGTCTATGGCATAGGTACTCGCAAGAGATAACGACAAGGATGATATGTAATCCATCGACTAACCATGCATCTAGACCCAAAATCTCTGTAAATGTGGCACGGTATTTATCTGATAATGCTGTCCGAGCTGTATTGCCGTCGTTTGTGGTCCCTGAATTTGGTTTTACTATGTCGACTAATAATCCTATCCTGTTTCTTAATTCTGTTTGAATACGTTTTTTTCGTTCTTCCACAATTTGGCTTTCCTTGCTACCCTTATTTACTCTCCATTTTTGAACCAAAGGATCGTTTTTGTAGCTGAGATGTAACAAAAACTCCAAAACACGTATCCAAGCGTGAAGAGGATTGATGCCATGTCGCATATTTTCTTTCACAGTTTGTGTTGAATAAGATTTCTCCAAATCATTAAACTGACTAGCAGTTACTTTACAAAATGGGCATCTTAACTGAGAAGATGTTCCAGTTATAATGTTGAGAACTTTGCCGTCAATCACACTTAAAGTTAAATCACAAACAAATGTAATACGATGCCCTTCTGAGGTTTGTGTGGTGATGGGACTCAAACTTTTAATTTGCTCTTCTATAAGATGTTTTTGCTCCAGAATAAGGCTTGTCGTTTCTTTTTTGTATTGAATGTGGAGTGGACGACAAAATCTATAAGATTGCGGTGTAGGATTCAGCCAAGCCACATATTGTTTGTCCATTACTACACGTAATGGAATAAAAGTGGTGGCAAACAGGCTATTTTCATTGATGGAAATGTCTTCTTCTGAACCCGGGAAGCGTTGTTTATATAATGATTGGCCTGAACTTCCATCGAAACCCCAGGACCCTTCAAATATGCATGAAACTTCTTGCTTACCCTTTCTATTACAATACTCAACAAAACTAGCATCAGCACTTTGAACCATTCGTTGAATACTATGAGTAAGAAGTCCATGCAACGACACTGACGCTTCTATTTCCGAAAGTTGTATATCTTCCAGAGGTTAGCATGCTTTTCTTGCATTTAATATTTCAGTGTAGGGTGGGTAAGCAGGATATCCTCGACTCTTCAAGTCCAGTCTCAAAATATTATATGTTTCTACACTCAGTTTCCTGTCTATAATAAAACCTAAAGCTTCCTCCGGTGTATAAGGTTTTGGAGCAAAAGAAACTCTTTTATGAACTTTTGATGGTTCTTCAGGTGATTTCAAACACAGTTTTATTACTTTTTGTAAATCTTTTGAAGCTTTAGGAGTTATTTTGCTTCCGTCGTCTGATGTGATTGTCGAAGCAAAAGATTTTATAACTTTACTTTGAGGTTGACCTTCTAGGGACTCCATGATCCGTTTTCTAGTTTTCAGATCTTGCTTATAACTCGTGCTGGGATCATTGGATGATATAAGCGATCCTGTTGACGTGTCAATCGAGTCCCAGGGTGGTGCTTCCGACATTGTGACATCTAGTGCGGTAGATTCCGGAGCTATTGCAGTACTAGACATCTCGGACGTCGCAATGTCCACAGCAACGCTTTCTAGAGGCAGGGAAGAACTACATATCTCACTAGACTCACTAGATGTCGGAAAATCCGCAGCAACCCTCTTAAATTCGACTGGGACATCGTCAATAAACAGTTTGTTCAAGAAAACAGCATGCTTGTCTCTGAACCTCTTTTTGTTCCGATTGCAACTTTTATAAAACCTAGTGGCTTTTCTAAGAAATGGGTAAACAACGTTGCTTATAAGTCTATCTTTTTCGCTAGATGAGAGATCTTTAAGTTGCTCGCCCATTTCTCTGAAAAGTACGGTCATCAAATCCGATGGTGTTAGGTCGTCAGGAGACCCGGTCTTTTTATATTTTTTGCTCTCTGCGTAAAAACATTCAAAAATATGTAGTCGCGAATAAACTCCTTGCATACTTGCGGTTACTTCTGGAGTTTGATAAGAAGTACCGGCTATGGCATGATCCATAGCATCGCTTGCCACTCGTGTACCAACATGAGGGTTGGCGCCCTCATGCCCCCCTTGTCCTAAGTCCTCCGGTCGGGGCCCGGATGGACATCCCTCAGCAGGTTGGGTAAGGCCCTGCTGAGGCGAAGTGGCGCCATGGGTCTGTAACGGCTCCATGGTGCCTCACCCCCGTTTCTCAAGTTAACATGTATAAACATAGGGTTTTAGCATAGGTAAGCTTGACGAGGGTGGACCCCTTCCTACGCTACATGTTAACCATCATTGAACTAAAACTAAGTACTTACTGAAAGTAAATACTTAAACAAAACCAAGCAATCTACTTCAGATAATTAATTTAAAAAAAAATTAAAAAAAATTATTTAGAAAAAGGTTAAAAAAGTGGTTACTGGTTAGTGGTTGCTAATATTAATTGCTAATATTACGGAAATTACAATTAAGTAGGTACATCCTGAGTTTACAATTACCGTGGTGGTTGTGAGGTATTGCAAAATTTGACTCTGTCTCCTAAGCTAAGCGTAAACCTGTATTTTAGGAGACAGTGTTCGACCATGATCTTATAACAAAACTAAAATTGTTTTAAGCATGTAAATGTTAGTCTATATAATGTGAGAAAGAAGCTATTTAGAAGATGTTTTAAGTGTATGTCTAAATATATATAGTTTTGCAATTAATCAAAAAATAAAAAGTATATATAGATTTTGACTAAATTGAAAGGTCAAGTTGAGTGACACCCCTAACACTAAATTTTGAAATTCAATAACTCATAAACGCCGCGTAAGTGCAACGTGATTTTTTTATCAGTGATAAACCTAATTAAGAACAATTTAACTGTGCTAGTTACAGATCGCACTTTTGAGGTATTTTAAAGAAAAAAAATAAAAACCAAAATCTGAAAAAAAATTAATTACTTGATATCCCGAGGTGATTTCCAAAAATTTTTAATTGTAAAATATCCGCTGTAAAATCATTTATCAAACCTTATCAATAAAAGAATTACATCTTGATCCGTTACGCTTACAAAAATTAATTAAACTATTTTCTAAGCCAAGGTCACGAAATATTATTAATTTTTTAAAAAATAAAGTAATAGGAATTGACACGTGGGTGTTCTACTCTTACATTTCAAATGCATTCCTTGATCGATTAATGTGGAAAACAGCATCGGGAAATTTTTTAAGTGATTTAAAACACTGTGCGATGGCGTGAACACATACAGCTGAAAATATTCTGGTTGTGGAAAGCGTATGAATAGTCCCATTTGCACCCTTCTGGTACGGAACCCTAAAAACTATTCGCAAAGCAATAAAGTCTATAATGGATCAAAGATTGCGGACTTCAACACACATCTTTAAATCGAAATTGCTCTCGAGTCGACACGTAGCGTTGAACCAACTTCAGGTTAATTCGGAATCTCTCGTAACTTATTTTAAATTGGTTTAGTTTATTGACAGACTGCAGTTTTGAAGTATAAGGGTGGAGATAGGATTTCTGAAATTCCTTGCCTGCAGTCGCGGCGATAGCGCCAATTTATCGTTCAACTTGATTGGATTCCGTTTGATCGTGCAATAAATAGATACTGTTATTAAGAGCAACCGATCTCTTCGTATCTTTAAACTTTTTGATGGATTTCAATTTTGTTTTATTGGTAGCAATCGGTAGCAACCCGGAGAGGAACTGGCGTGTCATATTTTTTTCTCACTCGGTTTGCTGGATAGATGAAAAGTAATCAGTTAATTTTCCTGTAAATATCATACAAGTAGTAAACTAAAATGGTTGAGGAGTAATTCATGAAAAGTAATTAACGCTTTCAACATCCAGAATATTTTCAGTTGTATGTAATATTTATGAATATGAAATATTTTGTTACGAAAAAAATACATATACAGCTGTTACATTGGTCTCCACACTAAAAAAAACCTGTATAGTGGTGACTTTAAGTGTAAAAAAACAGTTATCACTTTACTCGGGCGTATTAGAACTGTCTAGATAAACAAAATTAAATAATAATATGTAATATGCGATTAAATTAAGTTGAGATAATATCTTAAATATGTATTATATATTTTTTATATATATTGAGTCTGGATATTAATAATTTAAGATGACAAGGATGAAGGTACAGTATTGCACATTTCTCTTTAATACTAACTATGGTTTAAACTAAACTATTTGTTTAATTATTTCCTATTATACATCTTGCTTCAAGGAAATAGTAATCGGTTAATAGATATGTAGTGTAGTGTAAGTATAGTGTGTTGAAGAAGTGCAGTGTATGAAGGTAAACTACAGCCATTCGTCCTGCGTCCATTCTAGTCCCGTTAATAAGTTTTCTGCAAACCTCCCAGGGGTGCTAGCAGAGTCGTTATATTTGGATTTTAAATTTAGATCCCGCTGGCTGGGCTCCAGTAAGTGAAGTTAGAGTCACGCTAATGCTTACGTACTTATTTTCTTTTAAGGTGAATGTAGCTATCCAATGCTGAGCAGGTAGGTAGGTTTCTTCTAGTGAACGCCATTCACTTCGGCCTTCGGGCCGTTTGCATCCAGTGTTGTCCTGCCACTTTGGCGCAACTTGCAGGAGCAACCATCGGCGAGCTCCTCGTGCTCATTTGAATATACTCCACCTTGGCGAACCTCGTTCACTAAACCGCTGTTCTCGAGTTTTCTCTCATTTAGTTTTAGATTTCACCTCTGACGGCTTTTAAAGTAAAGTAAAAATGCGTTTTTCATCTTAAACTTTCGTAAGCACTGCACGTTTCACTTACTTTTATTAACCTCGGGATAGCCGACTAGTTTCGACCTCGTCCGGACGTCTTAATCATGGAGGAGAGTCGATGCGTTAATAAAAGTAATTGAAACCGTTAAACCAATATATAAAAATGAGTTTATTGCGACCAACAATACATCAAATTTGCACAAATCATGAATAACAAATATAGAATTTACAGTTGAGAACAAAATCTGTGTGCTCAGCATGTGCCACCAGACAAGACCTGACAATCCTGACATGTATGTTGACAGCGCTGTTTTTTAGCACTCACCTGCTTAAATAACTAACTACGAACTAGTTCCTAAACCTAAATACAAACTAATAAGTATGACATTTAAGTGGTCCACTGATTTAAACTAGCACACTTTTACATTTCTGCTATTATATTTTAACCGACATAAAAAAAGCGCCGATAATTCCTCAAATCGTTTCCGATTTCACTGATTTTTTTCCTTTTAGAAATAAGGTGGTCTCATAGTTTTTTTGTCAAGATCTGTTGACGACATCCGTCAGCGCCTCCTAGTGTTAAAATTAGAGAACTATACATTTGTTTATTAAGTAATAATCGATAAACTGCACTTTGAAGGCGGTTTTTTGTCAGGACCGACTTGTGCCGATGCTTTTAAGACTCGAAATAACCTGCCGAAAATTACAGCTGTCGCCCATTTTAAGCAGCTCTTCGACGTCGAACTCTCCGCGATGTAGGTCGCTGCCGAATTTGGGCAGTCACGAAATATGCATTACCTACTTAGTAACGAAATTAGACATGGAAAAACTCAGCTGGGCGGAGTCGTTCGGAAGACCGAAACGGCCTCGTCTAATGGGATTGGCGAGTCGCAAGTGCCAATCGTGAACAGGAAACGGGCAAGCGGGCAAGTTATGAAGCTGCGAGGGTAGTGAGCGTAAATATGTAGCTACAGAACGTTGGACGCTGATCAATGTCCTACGAGAGCACGAGTTAGGATCTCCAAAAAAAAATAAAAAATTGTATGAATGGTTTTGTGGTAATAATGCGTCCAACTATATACGTCCCACTGTAGGGCACAGAACTTCTGTCAGAGAAAGAGTTTGGGCGTAATCACCACGCGCACCCACGGCGAATTCGCAATTTCAAGCGCCGACCTAATCGAATACCTCATAAACTCAGGTTTCCTCACGATGTTTTCCTTCAAAGTTAGCGAGTGGTATTGCTACTATAATTTCACAAATGTACGTCACTTTGATAAGAAAGTCATTGATACATGCCGGGATTCGCACCCATGACCTCCCGAATGAGAAGCGGGCGTTCTACCGCTCACTGGTTTTGCGAACTCATTGATAACACAGAACATTGGACGTTGATCACTGTCTTACAAGGGCAGAATAAAACGTGTAAGATTTAAAAAAAAAAGGCATAAAAACAAGTAGGATTCCCGAAAAAATACCATATTTGTATGGGTGGGTTTGCGGACCGGGTTAAATCATACGGGGTGTTGCAGGATGGTACGGTAAAACTTAAGGGGGCTATTCTTCAATACCCTGTATATTTTAGTGACGGAGAATTTGCCTCAAAATTATATTAGCGTGAAATTTCATTCATACCGTGAAGGAAACAATTTATTATAAGTCAGAAAAAATAAGACCAAAAAAATTACAGGTTTCAAAAATGCGAAAAATCTATCTGAGGACCTTCTTTGTTTCGTTGTTTGTGATACCAGCCCTGTTTGCTGCGTTAGGTAGGTAGGCATGGCTTTGTTGGTCGTCATCGGTTATGAATATTCATTTTGAGGTTGGTTTATTAGAACAGGGGTTCCCAAACTATTTTCACCGTGGCACCCTTGTTGTGCTAAAAAAAAATTCGCGGCACACCTACTCTTAAAGTGGCTTGCCTGCTTAAGAAAACAAGAAAACACAATGCAGTTTAATGCTCATTTACCTTTAATGCGAAGAAAGAAACTGTTTTAGTGAATTTTTATTCAAAGTAAAAGAAGCCACACCACAAAATGGCCGACGACTCGTCGTCGCATACTTGATTCGATTTTTCTTTTGTGAAAATTAAGATGTGAAAAATTAAGTGTCGGCACTGCTGGCTAATGCCTGCGGCAACCCTGGCACAGGCTCGCGGCACCCACTTTGGGAATCCCTGTATTAGAGAAATACACAAAAGACGTAGTTAGACATGGGCCTAATTCAATAGGTTCGTGCCTTCGGAGATGAAACGTTTAAGCAAAAGCTTTCTTGGTTATTTGAAAATAGTTCATTTTTCATTTCAGGGCTCTCGCGCACTACGATAAATTTATGTACAGATTTTTTGACTCTTTTGAAAATTTATTGATATTGAATTCAATTGCCAATTAAAGAAACACACATCACTTGTCAGTGTCAATACCATAAAGTATATTGATTTCGAACTCTAAAGGTAAAGGTATTCTTGCCTTCTACGCTCTCTTTCTTCATCCACATTTGGCCATCTGAAAATGAATGTAGTTAGCTTAATGTAATTCACAAAGTTCTTTAATTAATCCAAATGACGTACTCAAATAATTACATGTTGCTTTCAACTGAAACTTCGGCTGTACAATTATAAATGAGCCCTAATTAGAGGACACGTAGGAATAAATACTAAAGTGCGGTTGCTGAAAACGTATTTTAAAACTATCACACATTTATAAATGTACACCTTTCTTGTTTCTAACTCCCAAATCCAAGCGGTCGCGGTTGCGGTGGTGGCGGTCATTTACTAAGACAGATTAATTGACCACTAAAAAATTATTGTTGCGTTCGCGTTCAGAACGCGTCCATACAAAACTTTGGCCTTTGCGTCTACGTAATGAGATGACCTGATCATAGCTTGTAACAGAGTGGGTCTTAAAATTAACGTGGAAAGGACTGAGATAATGTCGAACTCCCATGTAGCACCCACTCTTATCAACGTTGGCGGCTCTGACCTCAAAGTGGTCGACAACTATGTATACCTGGGACAAACAGTACAGTTAGGTACTCGTAAGTCCAACATCGAGAAGGAAGTCACTCGTCGAATCCAACTCAGCGTTCGGGAACCTAAACACACATGTTTGCGTCCAAAATACCTCAGTGTCTCAAGACAAAGGTGGGAACATGTATGGTCTCGGCCTTCGGCCTCGGCCTTAATGGAGCTCGGTCTTCGGCCTCGCCACGGCGGGGTTACTCGTGCCCGCTTCGCGGAGCTCGGCCTTCGGCCTTTCCGCGGCGGGGTTCCTCGTGTTCCTTCCAACACACCAATGTGTGTTGCCAGTGATGACTTATGAGACCTGGTCGCTGACTATGGGCCTCATAAGAAGGCTCAATGTCGCCCTACGCGCAATGGAGAGAGCTATGCTGGGAGTTTCACTGCGTGATGAATCAAGAATGAGGAGATCCGCAGAAGAACCGGAGTCACTAATATAGCTCGAAGAATTGCTCTGTTGAAGTTGCAGTGGGTGGCGCACACAGCTCGAAGAATTGCTGGCCGTTGGGGCAGAAACGTTCTGAACTGGCGACTGCAGACCGGACGACGCAGTGTGGGTATGCCCCCCACCGGGTGGTATGACAACCTGGTTACGGTGGCGGGGAGTCGCTGGATGCGGGCGGCACAAGACTGGGAAGTTTGGAAAACCATGAGGGAGGCCTATGTCCTGCAGTAGGCGTCCATGGCTGATGATAATTTACAGCGTCCACACCTTTACTCACACTAGATGAAGCGACCACTCGGACGCTGCAGTTCCTGGGACATTTTTGTTTAAATAGAGTAGGCTTGCCCAGCACCTATACCATCCTGACAGCTTAGTCGGCCTAGCCCACAGGAATGACAAGTCAATGCGTGCGGAGCAAACCGCCACCGCGCCGGCTACCGCTTTGGTTTGTGAGTTCCTTTACTTACAGGAACTAGATTCTTACCACGATTTTTAATCAATGTTACTTTACAATAATTACCCGACTACGGCGGAGCCCAAAAGAAGGGTAATGTGTTTTGCTCGTGTGTATGTATGTATGTAAGTATGTCGGATTATATGTTCCTTCATAACTCCTTAATCAATGGTCAGATTTTGACAAATGAGGTCTCAATCGGTTCGTCACCCCTGTCGGAGTGTCATAGGCTATATAAAATCGGTGCTAATAGGACAGAAAAGTCACAAAAAATAAAATTTGCTATTAAGCTACGTTAACCCTTGAGGCACTAGATGGCGCTGCTACATTTAATGTATTCTATTCAGACGTGTAATTAAAAAATCACTAAAAGGACAAAAATAAAAAACTGAAATAAAAAATAACCAAAAATCCGATTGCTGAGCATTTACTACTAAGCAGACGGGACCAAGCTAAGGAGTTACATTGCTGAATTTGGGTCCCGTCTGCGTAGTAATTAATGCTCAGCAGTCGAGTTGTTGATTATTTTTTATTTCAGTTTTTACTAAATATGGTATTTCTCGTATCGTCGTGGCTTTTAATGAGCACAATGCATCGTACCCACAACGCTCTGATGTCGTACCGTATCTGTGCCGAAACACTTTTAGTAGTTTTTAATGCATTCCGAAATTAACTAGTGGATGGGAGGAAAATGGGCTCTCACGAGAATTTTATTGACAAAATTAAAATCAATGTTAGCTCGTATAATTATGCTCTATGAGGGAGTATCCGCTGATTTATGAATTGGAAAGTCCCAAAAAAAACCTAAGTATCGTTGTGTCTCATTCTTTTTTAAGAAATCTGGGAATCTATATTTCACATCAGAAACCGGCGGTGTGTGCTGTTAGCGAATAGAAGCTTTTAACTAACACCGTTGTGTTATCAGAAATCGGTGAGCTACCTTTTAAAGTCATAATGGGATTGGCGTACGTAGGAGTGTCTTATAAATTGTTTAGGCACGTAATTTGTGAATCGCCAAATAGGTAATTTATATTGGGAGAACATTAATTGCTATCCTATTATTACTAACATATTTATAATTCAAGCATAATAGTGTTCTAATCTAATGTAATAAAATATTTTGGCCTTGACATAATTTAGACTAAGCCACAAGTTGATTTTTCCTCTCTAAAATGATATAAACATTTCGTGGGTTCGATTCCCACTGGGGGCCGCCGTACATTTGTACAAATGGCCTCAGTCTGGGTATATTTTCATGTTTGTGACGTCCTTGCCTGGTTACCATAGCACAGGGTATCCTAGTTTGGGACCAGGTCAAGTGATTGTATTGTGTCGTATTGCGTCGTGAATCTGTTTAAACCTCTTAATAAATTTTGACTGCACTATACAAATTTTACGGCGCAGAATCCAAAGTTATGCTAAAATATTCGGTTGAGACGTTTAATACTTGCCTTCTTTTATGACAGGGGGGGTATAAACAATTATTATAGTTCAAATTAACTGTATGCTACTAGGTATAAGCTATAAAATAGCGTTTTTACTACGCTCGCTCGAGCAGCGAAATAATTAGTGCTTCACTGAAATTTTCATTTAGTGAAATTAGTCGAATTGCTAATGAGACGAAATTTTCATTAAGCGGCAAATAGTGAACGACTAATAGTAGAGTGGCTTCACAGAAGGTCGCAATATTCTTTAAAATAATTGGCCGTAGTATTCCATACTAACATTACACTCGTTGAAGAAGAACCGACTCATATTGCCTAATCTCCTCCAAACACAGCACTACTGAATCTCTATTCTCTATAATGATATGTATACATACATTTCAACACGTTCCACTGCAGGGAGCGGGCATACTCTATGAAAGAGAGCCAATGCCCAGCACGGATACCGTATGTGAAACGTCACTCGGGTATCCTCTTTATATATGTTTTACTTCGCGTCGTTGACATAGCCCAGTGGATTAGTAAGTTGAAGTGGCAGTAAGCGGGGCACATAGCACGCAGAACCGATGGGGCCGAAAGTTCTCGAATGGAGACCACATATCGACAAGCGCAGCGTACGACGGCCAGCCACAAGATGGACAGATGACCTCATCCAAGTGGCAAGAAGACGCTGGATGCAAGCCGCTTCCAACCGGTCGTTTTGGAAATCCATGGAGGAGGCCTATGACCAGCAGTGGACTTCTTGTGGTTGAATGATGATGATGACTTCACGTTAGCAGAATAATGTGGTTCCGTCAGAGAATAAGGTGGCAGGCGCCTTCTGCCTCTTTCAAGTCCGAGCAGTGGGTCAACGTCGCCTTTCCCGCCCGGTATTTGCTGGCGTTGAACCTTGCATCTCATTACGAACGAAACATACTTTAACTTCGACATGGCTCTTGCCTGCAAATGAAAACTGCTTTCAGAGCCTTCGTTTGGCGTATTTTGTTGTCCAGTCGAACCTCCAATCTTTGTTGCTGTTCTGCTCTCTTTGAAACGTGGTCCCGAGACTTTGTAGTTAGTCAGTTTCTACTACCTAAGTATAAGAGCCATTAGGTATGTAATAACTTATTAGTGCCAATTTAAAATTACAAATTTGCCAAAATATTTTTGGAACGTAACTTAATAATTGTTGCCGAGGGTAGTAAACTAACATTTAATGGTTTAAAAAAGACGCGTGTCACCTCAGTCTACCGAGACCACGGAACTTGCAAAAGTACCGAAACGTCGGAAAATTGTAAAATGGAAAAGTAAACGAGTAAATATCCGTTAAAATTCAGTTTTATTATGTCTAGTGCTCGTGTTGACCTCAGAAAATACCATGTACATATATATATATTCATAGCATGACAGACAGGGATCACTAACTAGGTTTTTTCTACTTATAATATTTCATTTTGTAGGAGACCAACAGCACAATATAATAAAATGACAGAACAGAACTTTATCATTTTTTATACCAATATTAAGATTATCATACTTTTAAGTAATTGAGGAAATGTTTATTTATTAGCAAGTGGTTTAAATAATTTTTGTTATCTTTTTTTTATCTTACCTTATAAAAACACAAGGCTAATTAGCCCTACATGTCTCCAAGTATCTTCAAGGGTCTTCAAAGAGTCAAAAGTTCAAAAGAGTAAAGAGTTCAAAAGTCTCTTTGTCCGCCTGGGACCGCCCTTACAGGCTCTTCCACCCACATTGGCTCGATATATATATTTCGTTTATCGTTCTTACTTTATCCTCTCCATATTTCCGCACCAACGCTACATTCCTTTCTCAATTCTAGTCACTATATCCATATCCTCTTTCAGTCTACATAGTTTTCTAATCAAACTATCGCGTATCGTGTCATTCAAAGTACTTCTCAAAACTCATTTCTCAAGCAAGCAACTTAAAAGCATAGCAACTTATTTCGGATATAACTGAATGCTGCCTTGATTATAGATGTCTAAATCATAAAAATATTGCCCGACACCTACGTGTTGCATAACAACGAAATATGCCATTAGCACAAAGTCCACCTTTTGTACACTTTCTTTTGGGCAATAAAGAATTAATAGTAAGAATATACTTAGGTGCTAACATTAAAAAAAATAGCCATATTAGAAAAAACAAAAAAACGGCCAAGTGCGAGTCAGACTTGCGCACGAAGGGTTCCGTACTATTATCTGTGCAACATTTGAATATTTCAAGCGTCTACCTGTTGCCGTTGGTTCTCTGCCTTTTTGCAGAAACATTTTTGGCCGATTTTCATTTGGCAACTAACGTTTCGAAGAATATTATTTTGCGGAATAATCATTTGCCAACTTTTCTTATTATTTTTTTTTATTTCCCAACCTCGCAGTTGCCAACTGTTTGTTTGGTTTGCTTTTTATAATGACATTTTTTCAAAATGCCAACTTTTAAGTAGCGTATGTTTTACTTAGCGTAATATTCATTCAGTTGTTTATTGTATACCAAATGTTGCATTAAGTTTCGTTAAGTAACTTATGTGGGTAAGCGCCACATAACCTAAAGGTTAGGAAAACCTAGTAAAATGGATAGAATTTTCCTAGCACTTGCCGGCCGCTGCCGTGGCACGCTCGCTTCGCTCGCTCGGCTCGTGCGTGTGTTGGTCACAGTTCTAACCTAACCTAACCTATAGGTTTGCAAAAAAAAAAATTAACCTAAAGGTTAGGAAAACCTAGTAAAATGGATAGAATTTTCCTAGCACTCGCCGGCCGCTGCCGCGGCACGCTCGCTTCGCTCGCTCGGCTCGTGCGTGTGTTGGTCACAGTTCTAACCTAACCTAACCTATAGGTTTGCAAAAAAAAAAAAATTAACCTAAAGGTTAGGAAAACCTAGTAAAATGGATAGAATTTTCCTAGCACTCGCCGGCCGCTGCCGCGGCACGCTCGCTTCGCTCGCTCGGCTCGTGCGTGTGTTGGTCACAGTTCTAACCTAACCTAACCTATAGGTTTGCAAAAAAAAAAAATTAACCTAAAGGTTAGGAAAACCTAGTAAAATGGATAGAATTTTCCTAGCACTCGCCGGCCGCTGCCGCGGCACGCTCGCTTCGCTCGCTCGGCTCGTGCGTGTGTTGGTCACAGTTCTAACCTAACCTAACCTATAGGTTTGCAAAAAAAAAAAAAATTTACCTAAAGGTTAGGAAAATTTAAGGTAACTGTTTCACAGACGAAACGTTATTCATCTAATAGTTGTTTGGCCTAGTAAAAGATTTGAAAAATAATAAATACCCAAAACGTTTTGTTTCATTATAATAATCAGCTTAACAACAATCCTACCAAATGAAACGTTGCCATACAAAAATTTGTAAATCGTTTGTTGTCAAAGTGAAAAATAGGTGAAATGTTGGTTGGCAAGTGATAATCAGCGTAACAATTTTCTGCGAAAAGGCAGGATCCCGTTGCCGTTATTAGTATGGATCAAAAAACCACAAAAAAATCACGTTTGCTGTATGGAAGCCCCACTTAAATATTTATTTTATTGTATTTTTAGTATTGGTTGTTATAGCGGCAGTAGAAATACATCATCTGTGAAAATTTCAACTGTCTAACTATCACGGTTCATTAGATACAGACTGGTGACAGACGGACGTACGGAGTCTCAGTAATAGGTTTCCTTACCCTTTGGGTACGGGACCCTAAAATCAACCGCCAAGCAACTCTGAAATCGCGAATAAATAAAAAACAAAACTGTTAATTAAAAACATAACTATTTATAAGGGTATAAAGCCAACTAAACAAGTGCAAGTACAGTTGGTCCTTCGAACGGAGTGAAATGCGAGTTACCCATAGAAAACTTTGGTAATTTCGTTAGTATTATGTGTGCGCGGGACCTTTGACGCGGACGCGTTAGTTACGTATGAAAAGGATGGAACAAATTATGAAACTCGCGTATCCCGTAAAAAAATGGAACCTTCTGTTTCAAACACTTTTAATGCTTAAGTTCAACGCCAACGTTGTTTTAGTTTAGAGTGCTCTAGGCGGCGGCAAAAGATCTTTTTAGATTTAAAACCATAAGCAGTTAGTGGATTGGAAACTTAGTCGTGAATTATAATTCTCTCTGAGGTAGACGGCTTGAAGACATTTTAAACAAAAAGAAGAAGAAAAAGCACTTAACGCTTAACGTGACACTCAGATTAAAATTGCTTGTAGGGGAAGAATAATAAAACCCACCTGTGTTCACATTTTAAGCATGTTTTATCTTTTATCATCCATTCATACGGTCGTCGATTAAATAAACTTGTAGGTAAATGGGCAGTGATCAGAATACCTTAAAGTCTTTGAGTAATGAGATGATTTATACAGTGTCCAGTGGCACTTCCCTCACACTACGTGGGTGAGTGGACCACTCGGTCGCTGCAGTGCCTGGGACATTGTTTTATAGATGGAGTGGGCTTGCCCAGTACCTATACCATCCTGACAGCTTAGTCGGCCTTGCTCACAGGAAAGACAAGTCAATGCGTGCTGAGCCTGTTGAAATGTGCAAAGAAAACTAATTATTGAGCTAATCTGTGTGTATCAAAAACAAACTCAACTTTCCTTGTCTATGAAAAAACCGTGCTACAAAATGTCTGTCTGATTTTCGTTGCTTAAAATATAGTCTTTTATTACTGCAAACTCTGCTGTTTTGCTTTTGATAGCCCATAATTCTCAACAGGTTATGGGCCCAGAGAAAAAGAAATTATAAGAAAGCAGAAATACGTTGAGTAAGTCGCGCAAAAGGAAATAGCGTGGTTCGGCGAAAAGGGGTAAAAATCAAGGTTGTAACACGCAATACGGCGTGGTTGATCAAGTGGCATCCCTGGAAGATAACATGGAGCAGAATCGCATGAATGTTATGCTAAACGGCCGTAATTACACGGCCTGGAAGTTTCAGCTGGCAATAGTTTTGAGGGCTAAAAATCTATACGACATAGTAACCGGTACGGAGATCATAAGTGTAGACAACAAAGATGGATGGTTCCAGAAAGACGGAAAAGCACAAGAAATAATCGTGACAAGAGTAGAAGAGCATGTTTTAAGTCACCTTTACGCCTGCAAGACCAGCTATGAAATGTGGGCCAAGTTAGAAAGTATATATGAGCCGGCATCCACAGTCAGCATTCACTTGGTACAACAAAAATTTTTCAACTGCAGAGCCACTAACTTCATTTTTGTCAAAAATAAATGAAATCACAAGCCAATGCCGCACAATGGGTCAAAACATAGAGGATAGAATGGTAATAACAAAGATTTTACTCGCATTACCCGACAAGTACAGGCATTTCGTATCGGCCTGGGAATCTGTGCCAGAGGCTGATCAAACACTTAAAAGGTTAACGTCCAGACTTTTAATTGAAGAAGAAAGGAGCAGAAGTGCGGATGCTATATCATCATCAGCCCTAGTAGCTAGTCGAGGCGGAGGAAGCAGCCAGAAAAGCGGAGGATACCAAAGAAGTTCAGGAGGATATCAGAAGACCTCGGACAATCCACAGAGGAGCGGACTAAGGAATCAAAATAGCGGCAATGAAAATAATAAGTGCTTTGTGTGTGGTAAAGTCGGACATTACAAAAGTGAGTGTAGACTAAGAAAATGCAATTATTGTAACAAGACTGGACATCTATATAAAGACTGTAGAATGCGGTTACAGAAAAATCAGGGAAGTAGAGATAGGCAGTTACCCAGTGCATATGTAGCAGAGATAGCAGAAGGATGGATTATGGATACAGGCGCAAGCGAGCATATGTGTGCACAGAGGAAATACTTCTCTGATTATAAAGACCTATCAACTGAAAGGTATGTAACTATTGGTGACGGTAGAAAACTCAAGGTATGTGGTGTAGGGAAAGTCGAGTTTAACAGTTTTGACCAAGCACCTTCAGTTTTGCTTAATGTTCTCTATGTGCCAGATTTAACTGTTAATCTTTTCTCAGTGGTGTGTGCCATCGATAAAGGCTACACAATGATGTCTACAAAAACTGGCTGTAAATTCAGTATAAATGGAAAAGTTACATGTACTGCCACCAGAGTGGGTAATCTCTATTTAATGGACTTTCAATTTCAAAAATGCCAGTCAATAGCTTTGTCAACTTTGAGTGAATGGCATGAGCGACTCGCTCATCAAAATTTTAATCATACAAAAAGAGTGTTAAATTCAAATAATTTGCCATACAAAGGGTCAGCTGATGAGCAATGTATTGCTTGCATTAAGGGGAAACAACACAGGGAGTCATTCGGTAAAAGTGACAGCCAATGTACCTATCCTGGGGAGCTAATACATATGGATCTTTGTGGGCCTATGGAAGTAGAGTCATTAGGGGGTTCAAAATATTTTTTGCTGTTGAAAGATGATTATAGTAGTTTCAGATTTGTTTATTTCTTAAAAAATAAATGGGAAACAAAGCTTTGTATTGAAAAATTTCTAACTTTCTTTGAGTATAAAGTTGAAGCAGTACGGTCAGACAACGGAAAAGAGTTTGTGAATAGAGAAGTTAAAAGTTTGTTTGACAGGATGGGCATAATACACCAAACTACAGTAAGCTACACACCTGAGCAAAATGGACGAGCAGAACGCGACATGCGCACCATTGTGGAGTCAGCAAGAACCATGTTACAAGCAATGGACCTCGATAAAAGATTCTGGGCAGAGGCTGTAAGTACAGCTGTTTTTACAATAAATAGGACAGGCCCAAGCAAGATATCAGGCAAGTCGCCTTTCCAATTGATGTTTCAGAAGGACTTCGATATTAACACACTAAGGACATTTGGCTCTGAAGTGTACATACATATACCTAAACAGAGGCGATTAAAGTGGGATGCGAAAAGCAGAAAAGGACTTCTCGTGGGCTATGGTACTGATTGTAAGGGTTATAGAGTATGGATGCCAGACGTTAGACAGGTGGAAACTAAAAGAGACGTCATCTTTATAGGAAGTGACAAGATAATAGAAGAACAGGAAAATCGTACAGATATAGAGAACAGAGGTTATGAAAAAGAAGAGGAAGAAGAAACAGAATCTGCAGAGGAAATAATACATGCAGAAGAAAGAAGACTTATTGAAGAAAGAGGGCATATAGAAGAGCGACGATCTGAGGGAAGTGGACATACAGAAGAAAAAGAAGATACAGAAGAAAAAGGAGATACGGAAGAAAAACGTCCAACAGAAAAGAAGATACATACAGAAGACGAACAAAATGCAGATGAGGAAATAAATACAGAAAAGAGAAGATCTAAAAGGACAGACGAAAGCATTGAAATAGAAGAAAGAGACCGTATCCAGGAAGACGAGCAGCAGTTTTATGATATAGAAGATGAAAAAAATCCAAGAAGATGTGACAGATGAAGGAGAAAGAA
Source organism: Yponomeuta evonymella (assembly GCA_963969515.1). NCBI lineage: Eukaryota > Metazoa > Arthropoda > Insecta > Lepidoptera > Yponomeutidae > Yponomeuta > Yponomeuta evonymella. Next base: position 15,643,353 of record OZ018350.1, read on the forward strand.
GAACAAGAACAAGAATTGTGACAAGACCGAAAAGGTTTGACGACTACTATATGAATTTTATAGCTGTTGAAGAAGAACAATTATCATATATTGAAGCTTTAAAGAGTGGTGATGCCAAAAGATGGAAGAAAGCCATAGAAGATGAGCTAAAAGCCTTAAAGGAAAATAACACTTGGATTGAAACAGACTTACCTCCAGACAAGAAGACCATAGAAGAAAAATGGGTATTTAGAGTGAAAAAAGGAGAAAAAGGACAGCAATCATTCAAAGCTAGACTGGTAGCCAGAGGATTTCAACAGGAGGATTATTTTGATCACTCTGAAATTTATGCACCAGTGGCAAAATTACCGACAGTAAGAATACTTCTTGCAGTAGCAAATAAATATAACCTAAGAATGGACCAGATGGATGTGAAAAGTGCTTTTTTATATGGCGACATTGAAGAAGAAGTTTATCTGAGAATACCAGAAGGCCTAGAAGACAATGGAAAAGTATTAAAGTTACAGAAGTCACTATACGGACTCAAAAAGTCTCCGAAGATGTGGAATGAAAAATTTAATGACTGTTTGATACAGGAAGGGTTTTCTAGAAGCAAGTCTGACTACTGCTTGTACTACAAGGAAGGAAAGAAGTTCTATGTATTGGTTTATGTAGATGACTTAATTTTAATAAGTGAAGATGAGGATGAATTACAAAAGTTGAAAACAACATTAAAGACAAATTTTGAAATGAAGGACATAGGAAAGGTCTTTAAATACTTAGGAATTAATATAAATAAAAGAGAAGGAATACTAGAGCTTGATCAAAAAGAATATATGGAAGAGATATTAATGAAATATAATATGAAAAATTGTAAGCCAGCCGCAACACCAATTGAAGTTGGATTGGAAATACTACCGGAATCAGCAAATGATAAGGAATTAACAAAAAGGTGTAGAAGATTGATTGGTTGCCTGATGTATGCGATGCTAGGTACAAGGCCAGATATATGTTTTGCTGTAAGCTTTCTCAGCAGATATCAAGCAAATGCAAATGAACAATTATGGAAAGCACTAAAAAGAGTTCTGCGTTACATTAAAGGGACAATTAACTTAAAACTAACTTATAATTCTCATAAAGACATGCCTATACTGCTAGGTTATACGGATGCAGATTGGGGAGGAGATAAAAAGGATAGAAAGTCTACTTCTGGTTATATAATGCAAGTATTTGGTTGTACTGTGTCTTGGAGTTCTAGTAAACAACAATGTGTTTCTTTGTCTACAACAGAATCCGAATATATTGCTTTAGGCAAAGGTGCATCAGAGGGTTGCTGGATAAGGAACCTGTTACAGGAAATAGGCATTGGTTGTAACAAGCTAGTCCTATTAGTTGATAATCAGTCAGCCATTTGTATTGCAAAAAATCCTGAAAAACATAGTCGAGTAAAGCATATTGATATTAAATATCACTTTATTAGAAGTAAAGTGTGTGATAAAATTTTAGAATTAAATTATATCCCTACAGATGAACAGGTTGCTGACATTTGTACAAAAGGCTTAAATAAAGTAGCATTTGAAAATCTTCTCAATAAAATTAAACTTTTATAGGACTGATTGTATGTAACTGATTTTTGTAATAAAAGTTTTTTTTTTGTTATTTTAGCTTAGCTTAGTTAAAATGTCTGAAGAATTCAGTTATACTATAATATAAGGTAGCAGATATGTCTCTTAAATATTGTTTTCTGTTTTTGTTACATAGATGCTTTTGATGCTGAGATTATTTAAAATATTTTTTTTGTTTTAGTTTTCATTGAGGAAGGGTGTTGAAATGTGCAAAGAAAACTAATTATTGAGCTAATCTGTGTGTATCAAAAACAAACTCAACTTTCCTTGTCTATGAAAAAACCGTGCTACAAAATGTCTGTCTGATTTTCGTTGCTTAAAATATAGTCTTTTATTACTGCAAACTCTGCTGTTTTGCTTTTGATAGCCCATAATTCTCAACAGAGCCAACCAAGCCGCGGGTTTCCTCATGATGTTTTCCTTCACGGTTAGCGTGTGGTATTGCTACTACAAATTCGCAGATGTACGTAACTTTGAAAATAAACAAAGTCATAGGTACATGCCCGCACTTATCTGCTTATTTTGTTTCTGTGATGTATCTTGTCTATTCTATATCTATACTAATAATAAATCTGTAAGGGTCGGTCATGGAGTAAGTTAGTTTGTTTTCAGAGATATTGTGTTTATAGGCTCAATGTATGATACTGAAACTAATTTCACGATTTTTAGAATTTTTTTCTGTATGTGTGTATGTATGTATGTTCCTCCATAACTCTTAAACCAATTATCCGAATTTGATGAAATTTGGTATAAAAACATATAGACATCTGGGACACAGGATAGGCTATTTAAATTCTAGCTCCAGTTATGATAAGACGTGGCCCCCATACAAATGCTTCGTAAAAATCGAAATGTACGCGAACGGAGTCGCGGGCACAGCTAGTTGGTATAATAAATGTCTTTCTTCTTCTTCTTCTTCACTGGGAATTGAACCTGGGTCTCGCTTGCAAGTCCATTAACCTACCCACTGAGCTACCACCCTAATCAAATTTGAATGCAATCCTCAAAAAATAGAGACGCATCTTAAGGAAAATTCCGACCTCAAATTGAAAGTTTGATAAGCGGTTACATCACCAATACGAGTAGTTTTGGTGCCTGCAGTATAATTGAAAACAGGATTGTAATACAGCGACGTCCTTACAAATAGTACGACTTCGCTAATGGCGCCGGCGAATATTCTAGCAATCTGCATAATGCCTGTAACTTGGTCTAGGTAGGTACTTATTTCCACTTGTTGTGTACCGGCAAATTGTTTTGTCTAGCTCGAGGACGCTTTGGCCCGATCTGGAGCAATTTTGAGGATTCAGATTCTATTGTTACAAATGCTAATGTTACGACCGGTAAAATTTTCAACGAAGCTATACGGGTACTTGGAATATATCAAGTTGTCTGTGTGTTAATTCTCTTGACTTGTGTCGCTTAAAACTTTAAACTGCTGCTTTTATGTATTCTGGACTGCTAGGCAACATTATGTTATGAGTGTTACAAAACACCCTGTGCCTGTATGCCGAGAAGTTGATGATGCTGGGCGAAGTGTTTAATAATAACTTCCACACAACACTATCAGTTGTCCTGGTCCCAAACTAGTATTCATTAAAATTATTCTGGTCATGAGCATGACTAGCTCGATGATTTTTTGTAACTCAGAATTGACGCCCTGCACGCACACAAGTGTTGCAAACGCAGTTGCGGTAGCTTCCATTATGAGGTTTGCATTCCTCACATGCAGAGCGGACGGCTCGCGGTCGCGTATGAATTTACATATTGCATTCTCGTCGCGTTTCGCGCGCGCCGCCGCCGCCGCCACCCTGCTTTGTTTGTTGATGGTTGTTGTAGCTTGTCGCCTTATAGTTGGCTTGAATTTTTGCTACGAAAGTCCATATCATCTTCTTCGCACGTACAATTTCTGCGATTTTTTTCTTTGGGGTTATTGTGAATTCTCGGTTTTATGCGGTCGATTAGACGACGTAGACGAGTTCTTGAGTGGAGACCGCGGATCGGTAAACGTAGTGTAGGATGTCCTCAGACTCGGTGGAGCGATGATCTTCGAAGGGCGGCTGGCAAGAGCTGGATGAGAGTAGCTGAGGACCGTGCTCAGTGGCGTGCATTAGGAGAGGCCTATGTCCAGCAATGGACAAGCGTAGGCCGACGATGATGATGTGGTCGAGGCCCACCGCGTCGGTGGTGAGATACAGCCACATGGTTGTAATAAAGTAATCGAAAATTTTATAAAAAGACTAAAGGCCTGTTGTAAAAGGGGCGGGCCGAATATTTCATTCCATTTTTATTCGGTGCGTCTCTACAATTCAATAATATACTCGTATTTTTATTTTTAAATGAAACTGTGCATTATTGAAACTTATTGAGACGTCCTTTACATACATAATGTCATGCCATACCCCAAAGGGCCAGGCATGACATTATAGACCAGGGGATCACTTGCCATGGTCCTGGCAAACCTCTTTCGTTTCATTAACGTTCATTATTTTCGGCGTGTTTGCATGTTAAATTTTTTGTAAAAAAAACATAGCATTCCCCTGGGTAAGTTTAAATCTAGCCCATATTCAGATTATTTCGGTTCGTACTTTCTACCCCTCTCGCACGATTAAATTCAAAATTAAATTTTACTGCTTCACAAACCGGCTGCCTGTCTTGTGTAGATAGACAGCCTACGTAATCGTTGGATCTTCCCGGCACATTTGTATGGATTTACACGACCTGGCTTGCCTTACAAATGGCCTTAATGTCGCTGTATCGTAGTATAGGTTTGCACGACCTTATTATCTCCGGTCACACTTGGAGTTTCTGTCTCACGTCCTGTGAAGTCTCCGGGAACGTCTATTCTAAGCTGATCGGATTCGTAGTCCAGTCACTATCGCAAAGGTGTGTATGTGGCGCTTCTGAACGCTAAGGTACTTATGAACTGAAACTTTTGTAAGCACACGTTATTAACTTAATTCCGGATATAGAAGAAGAAGAAAGACATTTATTATACCAACAAGATACATCACAGAAACAAAATAAGCACATAAGTACATAATATGCACAACAACAGAAAGAAAACTAAATACACAACAGACAAAAAGAATAAATAAAACAGGACCATAGATGTAGCCTGTGGTGTATCTACGTTGCCACAAAAGGCAGCTGACTCAGCGTTGTGCTGAGGAAGTGATCCCTCAGCGCTGAATTACTTACCTACTTGAATTTATGTCGGAAGAGTCCGACCGGTTTCGCACTTATTTGAAGAGCTTAGTCCATTTTGTAGATGCCCTTGCCATTTTTCGTGGCAACATCGACAACCCTGGTCTGCTGAACGATTCGGGGCGCGTGCTATTAATTTATTCTCGATGGTTCAGACGCCCTATGTAAATTTATTTGCAACCTAACGACTCCATCTGATCTTCTCCTTGTACTGCGTTGCCTCATCCAAGGAGAAGATAAAGTTTTAAGCACATAAGTAACATAATATGCACAACAACAGAAAGAAAACTAAATACACAACAGACAAAAAGAATAAATAAAACAGGACCATAGATGTAGCCTGTGGTGTATCTACGTTGCCACAAAAGGCAGCTGACTCAGCGTTGTGCTGAGGAAGTGATCCCTCAGCGCTGAATTACTTACCTACTTGAATTTATGTCGGAAGAGTCCGACCGGTTTCGCACTTATTCGAAGAGCTTAGTCCATTTTGTAGATGCCCTTGCCATTTTTCGTGGCAACATCGACAACCCTGGTCTGCTGAACGATTCGGGGCGCGTGCTATTAATTTATTCTCGATGGTTCAGACGCCCTATGTAAATTTATTTGCAACCTAACGACTCCATCTGATCTTCTCCTTGTACTGCGTTGCCTCATCCAAGGAGAAGATAAAACATAAACATATAAACATTTACATACAGGCACATAAATTGCTTCTGGCCCCACACTAGGATACCCTGTGTCGTGGGAACCAGAAACAACGACATCACAAACAGGTAAACATCCAAGACCTGGGAGTTTTTTTTTTCGTCCCCAACCGGGATTCGAACCCGGGACCTCTCGCATGGTATGCAGATGCACTACCGCTACGCCACGAGGTAGTCTAATGTCGTATAAAGAACAAAACCTTGTGTATAATTCCATTTTTTTCGTCTAATTTGTTTATATTCAACCTATTGGAATTAACGCTATTTGTTGCTTCGAATGAACGCATGTTCGTTGACTCCAGTAGGACGTTTTTCAGTATCCAAAGTTGACAAAAGTGTTATCCCGGCTGATCGTGAATAGCTAACCCCTCCTCGTGTGGGTCGCATCGCATACCGCACCCAGTGCGCGGTTACACGTCGAGAATTATGTGCGGTCGGACCCTGTGTCGTGCGCACCGTAGTCAGGGCTCTCTCGATATCGATGTGGGCACATGCCCGATAGAGATTGTGGCTTAACTTGCACTCGATATCGATGTAGGTACATGCCCGATAGCAAACGTGGCTTGGCTTGGCTTGTTATTAATGTCGTCCTTCAGTAAGAAACTTTCCTGTTTCAAAGTAATGTCTGGAATCTTGTTGCGAGGCTAGTAACTAACTAGATCTGAGTTTTCCGCCGTTTGCCTCATAGTTGAACATTGTAAGTTGCAAAGCTGTGAGACCTGCTGTAGCCAGCAGCGCTCTGATATGACTGTGTTGAACTATGATGGTGTTTCTTTCTCCTTATTTGAGGCATCCTCGGTACACCAGACTAGCTTGTTTGATTAATGGTTTATTGTAAACGCTCAATAAGACGATTAAATTCGCGTAAATGGTATAGGGGCATTGTCTGAACAAGTTGGGCATTGTCTGAACAAGGTGTGGACTGGGGATACAACTTTCGCTCCGTCAGTATTTGAGAGCGGGAATTAATTTTATTGCTCTGGGTGTTTATGTAGGTTTGGAGAAGCATTTCAAGATATTTGTCTCGGCGATAGCAATTAAACGTTCACATAAACTTCACCGATGTAGCTGCTGTGATTCGGAATTAACCTATTTGTTAAATAATATTAAATCATTCTAATGAGAACTCGTTAAAATTTGGTTAGCGGTAAAATGTTTTGATTGGACACCTTTCAGTTCAGTTTAATATTCCCAAGGTGTTTTTATGTACAAAGTTTCTACCCGACAACGCTGGGTTATCGTACAGCGGACCTTATAAATAAGCTAATAGCGCCGATATTGTCTTTGTGAACTTAATCGCGTATAGTAGGAAGTTTGACGAGGAATGGGATTACACGGAAAAGTTGTAGAACCGGGGAAGAACTTGGAAACTTGACAGATTGATGTACTTACTTTTAAGTTTATCCACGTAAATATGATCGATGTATTCTAAACAATGCAACAACATTATTTTCTAGTATTTTTAATGTTCTTAACTGTGTGTCTTCAGCTGTCGGCAGCATTTTTTTTATTGTACTAAGTAATTAATTTATTGACAATACATGCAATGTAACTTTCAGTGTTGATGTATAGCTTTCTTAGAATACCTCATACTATTATCAGCCTTTACAAGAGTTTAGGCGATACGTTATTATAATAAACGCACGCCTATATCCCGCATGTAGAGGTTTCGGGTGTTTATATTTGGTCATTCCACCCACATCAGCTCAATTTGTTTTTGTCACTCTTTACGTGTTTTTAAAAAGTCGCCCGCACCCTAAACCACAGCAGCGTTCATAAGAGTTTATACTTTAAGTAGGTACATAAACTCACGCCTATATCACGAAGCTGCAGGCAGAGAACCAGGTTTCCCACTTGCCACAATCGTGGAAAATCACTTAAAATCTTTAAAAAAAGGTAATTATTTTTAATGATTTTATTTTACCGCTTCATCGGCGTGATTGATGTGCATGTCTATGCCCATTTCAGCTTTCTACTTCTAATCATCTCGGCAGACAGACGGACGAAATGGCGAAACTATAAGGGTTCCTTGTCGACTACGGAACCATAAAAACGAAGTATGCGGGGTGTTAAAATACTGACGGATAATGCTAGACAATCAATTAATATTTTTTTTATTAGAGAAGGGCAAGATAAAAAGTACCCGAAACGGGCGTGCGTGCATGCAACGACTGACGAATGTTGATGAAGCGAAAAATTTTCGTCTGGATCGTGGCCAGTGACAAACTCTGGTCTCTGCCTACTCCTTGAGAATACAGGGGTGAGTTTATGTTATGTTACTTAAATATAATAAATTTTACTTTTAATAACGTTACGTGGTGAAATTTCACATTGTTTCTGGAAGAAAGCTTAATAATTTAAGCTTTTGAAAAAGAATTCGCCGGTCACGGTCACCGGTAGGTGCTAGGAAATTGTGAAATTTTACTATTAAAATCACTGTGTTCAGCTCTTTCACTCTTGATTCCGGTCTTTGTGTCCAGTTGCGGTCTCGAACATAATAAAAATAATAACACCAAGAGCTTTATTTAGTTCAAACACACATGGTGCGCCAAAGGATCGTTGACATTTTTTCAAAGGAACCGTGCGCGGAAAATCTACGGCTTAAAAGGTATCTTGAAGAATAAAGACGGACTTGTTTGCATATTTCCATAGAAATGCATCCAGTATCGTATACCGAACATTTTTTCCCTAAATTTTATCGCAGGCAAAGTCATCATATAGGGTGGAGCGTAAGGGAGATGAATTAAAGGCGCTGATGCTCAATTACGACTGTTTGAACTGTCAATATAGTAGTATTTATACTTAGCGAAGGGTCAGTTTCTGAATTGAATTATTAACTGTAGTGCTGTGTCTTCGAATTTCTCAGAAAAGAGCGTGAACGTTACTTAAGTATTTACTTAGTGAAATTCTCGATTCAGAAACCGGCCCTTAAACTAGGTTAAACATGACCGAGCAACAATAAAAAGAAACAAGAAAAAATAAAACAACCAGAAATTTCAAAAGGATGGCTCAAAACACCGGGACACTCACACAAGGGTAGATAGATAGATAAATCATTTATTTGTGCTTATGTGTGTGAGACACACACACATAAAGCAATAAGTACATATAGAAAAGTTGATGACAAACAATAGTTTAGGAACAAGTACAGACTAATCTTACATATGCATAAACATAAAGTTTTATGGCACTTTTAGGCCATATATGGGTGTGCCACAGAAGCTCAAAAGGCCGTATCTCAGCATTATAAATATCCACTTTAAGAAAGCCGATATTTTACTGATTTTCAGCTGCAGCCAAAGAGTGTGAGCACGGCGATGATAGATATTTATAGATAATCATAGAGTAGAGCTAGTAATAGTTAAAAACATAGATACTCAATACTTTATTGCATTTCACCGATGATGGCGCTATAATTATTTTTGAAAAAATACGTTTTTTGTGGTATAAACGGCCGTAACTTTTTTTTAAGTTAACTTAGAAGTTTTTTTACGGTTTCAGGGGACTGTATAGGCACCTGAGTGTATGATTTTAATTTCAACTCGATACCTCCACGCGTTCCCGAGATAAAGGGTTTTGGCAGACAGACGGACGTACGCCAACAAAGTGATCCGATAAGGGTTCTGTTTTTCTTTTGAGGTACGGAACCCTGAAAATGACCACGTTCAATTGTGTGATGGCGGGCGGTGCTTGTCAATTGTGATACCAATCGGAGCGAGTTCAGTCTATGCACCTGCCACCGTCAGACCGCCATTTTGCGAGGTACCTAGATATTTCGACGGGTTATACATCAATGAAGTCATCGGTTTGACGTTTTTGTATAAAACCAACCATCAGTTACGCTGTCACTTACTGTCGCCCAACCAACGTTCACGTCACGCATGGCGCACAGAATGAACCAATCACAGAGTGATTTACTCTGCAGCCATCTTGCGCTCATTTCATTGGTAAAGACTAATCGAGAGGATTGGGGCCGTTTTTGAGGAAGTTTTGCAAGAAATTTTGTAGGAAGAAATACTTATAGAAGAAATACTGTAGACATTTACGCTTGCGTTATCAGTTTGGCGTTTTAATAATAAAAAAAAAAACAAATCTCGCTAAAATTGTGTATTTGAAGGAATTTGTTTTGGTGTCCAGCTTACTTTGCTTTTAGGTCTGACGTTAGTCTTTTAAAATAAACATAAACATAAACATTTACATACAGGCACATACATTGCTTCTGGCCCCACACTAGGATACCCTGTGTCGTGGGAACCAGAAACAACGACATCACAAACATGTAAACATCCAAGACCTGGGGTGTTTTTTTTTGTCCCCAGCCGGGATTCGAACCCGAGACCTCTCGCATGGTATGCAGATGCACTACCGCTGCGCCACGAGGTCGTCGAAATAGCTTGTATGTTTTGGAACTAAAACTTTCGTATAAGCACTACACTTTATTATTGTATGTAACATACGTGGTTTCACATGTGGTTTGTGTATGTGTGTATATATTCTAAATTAATTTCTAAATAGAATCGTTTCAAAACGAATGTCACAGCAGTAGTTGATGAGCTGGCGCCTCCCGCGTCTACACAATACGAGTGCAAATGAGATGGTGAAGACTGCCACTGCAACGTGCTTACACTACACACAATAGGTTGCTTACGACTACGCGTTCACATGCACAAATGCTATTCCGGTATTTACTTACATACCTTTGTAACTAGATGTTCGAGGTAAATTAAGTGCCCTCAAGAGCTTGTATGTCGTTGGCATTGCCTCTCGCTAGCTCGTTCCATATATCTTTTGTGATTGTACAGGAATGAGTAAACTTGTGAAAATATAGGAAATACTAGCAGTTCCCGCGACTACATTCGTGTGCCAAACGAATTAGCCTCTGTCCACCCTGAAGTTCCATTCGAAGTACTGGTGAAAGAAATTTTAAACCGGATAAGTTTTCGGAGATTACCCCCTGCATACAAATTGTCAAATTTTTCCTCCTTATAATATTATTGTATATATATAGAACGTACTAGGAAATAAGATCACGATACATTTTAGACGTGTTTAGTAATAATAAACTCTTATATACCTACTTAGTTTTTGATAGAGCATAATTGTTTTTATAGTTCTGAACATCATAAACTATTCTGTTCATACAAAATCTGTATGTTAAAATCAAAATTTGTCTATAATGACCGTTGTTTTTTTTTTTCTAGTGAAACAAACTACTTTATCAAAGAATATTTTTACGGTCTTAAATATAGAATTTACTCAGGGATAGAATATATATATTGAACGGTTCTACCCTTGATTATTTGTTAGGTAAAATTTAATTACCTTTGATTCCTGACGTTTCGGCAATGTTGCAGCTTCCGTGGTCACGGGTAGACGTTTAACATATTACTATGTATGAGCATCGCGAGTCATTAAAAATAGTAACTCAGAGATTCTCTTTTCATTTAACTTCATGGTTCTATCCCATAATGATCACGCGCGGATAATACTCTGAAATATATATTAACTTAGTACGAGGGTTGTGGAGGGAGTAAATTATAGGAATATTATAATATGTACAACTTCAAAACTGTGTTTAAATTAAACAAAACTGAAAAAAATATATAAAAAATAATAGAAAAACAGGATAAAAGATAATTTGGAAAGTAAAACTTGTCAGTGATAATGTCTCGTCAAATGGTCCAAAAGAAATCTAGAGCGTGTGACGTAATTTTAAATTTTGATTAAAAAATGATAGACAATGTAATAAATATAAAAAAACCGGCCAAGTGCGAGTCGGACTCGCTTACGAAGGGTTCCGTACCATTATCTATACAACATTAGACACAAAGATCGGGAAAAAACGGCAAAAAATCACGTTTGTTGCCCCCCTTAAATATTTATTTTATTTTAATTTAATTTTTTTTAAGGGAATATAAAACGAAATATTCTGTGAATATTTCAAGCCTCTACCTGTTGCCGTTATTAATATCGAGCAAAAAAACGGCAAAAAATTACGTTTATTGTATGTGAGCTCCCTTTAAATATTTGCTTAATTCAAAATAATTTAGTATTTTGTTGTTATAGCGACAACGGAAATACATCATCTTTGAAAATTTCAACTGCCTAGCTATCACGGTTCATGAAATACAGCCTGGTTACAGACAGACAGACAAACAGACAGACAGACGGACAGTGATGTCTTAGTAATAGGGTCCCGTGTGGCACCCTTCGGGTAAGGAACTCTGAAACTGGTGTAAAGAGGTGTACACCGTTACAAACTTAGTGAGTTGGTAGTCCTATAACTTCCATGGCGCTGTCATTACGTTACAACCTCGACCAATGTTTCCAAGCCTTGCACGTCGCTTATTTCACAACGAACTGATTTTCATTACAACGTTTTCTTTTGAACTTTCATTTACGGTGTTATGAGCAAGATATAATAGAAAACTCTGTAAAGTAAAACTTTTTGGTACGAGTGAGTATACACTTAATTAGTTCAGTGCAAACAAAACAGTCCAAATTGTGTCTGATGAAAAAGGTGGCTTTATTTCAGTAACGGTTTTAAACTTATACAAAGTGAGTAAAGAAAACCCCACTGAAACTCTAAAAACTTGACCGTTTTTCTCCGTTTTTGTATCTTCACGGATAGCATTTAATTATTTCGCATTTTCTGCATCTTCCTTCAATATGCACATTTTTTCAGAAAAGTCGTATTTATTTTTAGGTAGCCGAAACCGGCGTACGTGCATGCAACGACTCATGAATGTTGATGAAGCGAAAGAGATCTGTCAGGGTCGGGGCAAGTGGCAGACCCTGGTCTCCGCCTACCCCTCCGGGATTCAGGCGTGTGTCTATGTTATGTGCTGTGTCGTATTTATTTATCTCATTCTTTTTCCTGTTTCCTCGATCGAGGCACCTAGCAAGGTTTTCATTGAAGGATTATAGAATTCGATATGGATCTAGCTAGGGAGCATGGTCGTGGGAACGTGTTGCGATGTGTCGATAACATTCCTGGATTATGCGATTAGGTTGGTGTATACGGCGGGTTAGAAATCCAGCAGGCTTCCAGTGAATAGGGTTGGCAACATCATTCTTTATATAGAGTGACACTAGGTAATGGACAGTGGTAAAAGACAAAAGTGAATAGGCTTAAAGTTAATAAGTTAAGTCATTCTTACCAACTACAAAACTGTACTAACCCGTGCTGATGACAATTTTAAAAACCTACTTAGGCGCTAAAAATTCCACCCATGCCATGGCACGGTTAGCCAGAGGTCGCGGGTTCAAGTCCCGGCATGGGTGGAATTTTTAGCCTCTAAATAGGTTTTTAAAAGTCTACGTTCGTGTATTTTGTTTGTGTACCTTCGTGTTTACTTTGTGTTTCTGTGACAATTTAAATAAATGTCTTCTTTCTTTCTTTCTTTCTTTCTTTCTTTCTTTCTTTCTTTCTTTCTTTCTTACTGCTGGTCAACCATTATATTTTTGTTCCAAAGTCACCAGACTACATTAATGTACCTAGCGTTTGATGTGATTTCACTTTTATGTATCCCGTCTCTTTTAAAAAAACTTCTGTGTCCAAAGTGTGAGACGTCAAAATGTTTTAAAACGGAAGACGGAAAAGAAACTTTTATTAAACAAAACCTCAGCTACTTTAAATTATTCAATTAAATTTACTCTATGAGAGTTAAGCTACACTGACTTTTGACTCCATTGAATTGACCCTCAGCAGTCGTGACAGCTCGTTAAATTTCTTGTGGGTAGGTTTGGTTATGCCTGCCAAGGTAGTAAATTAAATGGACTCACTTAGGCCGTGCCTTGGCCCTGCGTTATTTTGGCAGTCACATTTTTGTTTTATAATGAGTTTTTTCTTAAACATGCGCGGGAATATTGTCATTACTTTTGAATAAAGAACACGCGAAGTATCATATTTACGTAGCCCGAAAAACCAAAATCACTTCCCGACGCGTTCTTTGAATTGGGAACGAAGAGCGCGCCGGCAATGTTGTATGAAACGGTGTGCTGTTTGAATTTAGAACTCTTTCATTTATCGTACACATTGCGTTCTCGTGGCTGTATAGCCACAGATGCGTTTACCTTTCGGCACAAACTGTAAAATAAAAATTGGCGGTAAAGCGGAGTTCGTTGTTATTTTGTTAATAAAATAATTAAAATGAGTTCCGATGATTCTGAAAGTGACAATGAAATGAACATTGACTGCACTCCACCAGATTTAAGATCGGAAGCTGAATTAGCGATAGCAAAATCAAAAGAAAAAAATATTATGCCTTTTTTGAACGCCTTGCATTTTTTTAAGAAAAGCACTATATATGCGCTTTCTGAACATTCATTAGTCGTTGCATGCACGCACGCCCTTTCGGGTATTTTTTATCTTGCCCTTTGCTAATACATCCCCTATTTGGTCGAAGTATGTCCGCCTGGTCCCTTACCGGCCCGTCCACCCACATTAGCTCGATATATTTGTTTCGTCAATCTTTTTTCCTTCATTCTCTCCACTCAAATATTATACCAGGTAGGTACTTAAATATATTAAAATATGCGTATTCGACTGACTACGAGGCCAATTGAGTCACTACCTAACTCTTTTTATTCTGCATAGCCAATATCTCCTAAGTGCCATTCAGGTACATTTTGACGATGTCCCAGACCAATTGAGTGCCCAATAAAAGACTTTACTGCGTGAAATATTGAATACAATTTTGCATTTACTACCCACCAATATTCATACTCGTTTGACGTGGAACATACCGACAAGCTTGGCGGAAATGAAGTCATATCCTGCCGTTCCTCCACGTAGGTGACAATAGATGATTAAATCATTGACAATCTAGTGGCTGTTGTAAGAACGACTACGGTCGAACTCGGTTGGCATAGTCAATTTTATATTCAATGTTCGTGTTGCGCACAAGAAAATTAGGTATGCATTCAGTTATTTACACGGAAAGTGTTACTGTGAAGCCTTAGCCCAACGTGAACCCGTGAACGCCAACTGCTAGGTATTATAGGCCTCGTCAGGTTCACGTCACTATTGGTGGTGAACTCAGTACAAACGTAGAAAGGTTTGTACAGAGTTCACCACCAAAAGTTTCGCTATTCGCTACAAGCAGAAGCTTGTAGCGTTTTTATTAATTAAAACTTATTGACTTTTACTTTTCACGGGTCTGTGCCGTTCGCATCCACTACCCCCAGCCCGTTGCTCTTCTGAAAATAATTCATATTCATATTAATTTATTGCAGTCATATTGTACATAGGATGGTATCATTACAATGCTTGGATCATAAATGACGCCCTCCAGGGCATGGCAATATTAAGGTGCATGCTCTAATTTTAATTACGTTATGAGGCTTATTGAACTAAATTAAATTGGTAGTTTAGGTACTGTAATTTGGTACTATGATTTAAAATATCTAACATGAATCAATTAGATGTTTAACGTATCTGACAAATTTATATTGTAGAACTACTACTTTAATATTTGACAATTACTTTCCCGTGACAATATAAAACGAAATATTTCTGTACCTTTTAAATTGTAGTTATTTGAATAAATACTTTTTTCTCGTTATCTATCTAAAAAAATGTTTTTATTGCGAGTGGAGAGAAGATAGTGTAGTAGAACGCGCGAGCAGCAAATTGAAGATAAAGTAACATACATACATAAAAGCACGCCTGTATCCCAAAGGGGTAGGCAGAGACCAGGGACTTCCACTTGCCACGATAAAATAAATAAACAAATAACTTCTACACAACACAATCACTTGACCTGGTCCCTAACTAGGATACCCTGTGCTATACTAACCACAAACATGGAAATACACCCAGACTGAGGCCGATTGTATAAATGTGCGGCGGCTCCCAGTGGGAATCGAACCCGCGACCTTAGTCTTGGTAATTAAGCGCTTTAACGGCTACTCCAACGAGGCAGTCAACAAAGGTCTGCCCTGGTACCTACAACATTTAGGCTGTAATACGAACCTTAGTAGCTCAGCTTTCACGGCTTTATTGCTGCTAAAATAATAGTGACTTACGAGATCAATACTTGCCGAGTAATAACACGATATAAAGCCACCGGGCTTAGCAACATCAGCCACCGAAACAGGAAAGATCCGCTTATGATTGTTTTTCGGTCGACAGCGAATCAGCATTTACTTTTTCGTCACATACTTATGTTGTCCTTCATTCGTGATTTACCGGCCTTATAAAAGATATCCGTTTGCTGTAATATTAAGCAGCGACTTTGAGGTTCTCTCAACCTAGACTCGTGTAGATTAAAGATGAAAAAGAAACATATGATCACATTGTAGTTCTTCCTGTATTGATACCCTGGTTCTCGGGATTGAACAGAGATATAAATTTAAAATTAATATCAGGTGCTGAGTCTTATGCGTCCCTTAAAAGTGTAAAAATATCATGTTTCTAAATCAAATATCTAACCATTGAAGTCAAAATCTAATATTATAAAAATCTCTTGTCAGTGTTTGTTATCGAACTCCTCCGAAACGGCTTCACCGATTTTTATGAATTTTTTTGTGTATATTTGGTGTAAGAATAGGTCGTATGCTAATTAATATGGCAAAACAACGCTTGCCGAGTCAGCTAGGATATTTACATTTGTCACTTTGTTCATAGAATCAAACTCTGTCAAAACCCAAAGGGTACTTCCCCCTGAATCATGAAAAGAAAGAAGCAAGATTTCACAGCACAAACAAAGATAGAAGTCGAAAACGTTTTATTTGAAGTTATTTCACAATAAAAAACAGTTATAGTTGAGTTGTAATTGAGATCATATTTTTCCATTAGATAGATAGATATATAGATAGAGAACACTTTATTGTACATAAAAATTGAAATAACACAGATATTAGTCATTTGTGCGGAACCCCAAGGGTGTGGGTGCTACTTGCACTTGTCTACAAACTCTCACTTTTTATCACGCAAATCGATCCTGCGGTTTTTATGAACCTAAAGTATCTAAGGGACAAACTTCAGTTGGTACAAGAAAAGTCAAATGAAAAAACAAACTCAAACTTAGTAATATTAGATTCTCAAGAGCACCGCCGAACACGTCGGGGTAAAGTAACAAGAAGTTTTAATTAAAATTTCATTCATTTCGACTATACTATACATTAATAGTTTTAAAGTATTTATGAAAACACGATTCCTTGAAACACTACTCACTATCTGAGGAGTGTTTTAGAGAAATTGTGTTTTTATAAATAACACCTTTAGTCTACTGAATTGTCATAGCTTCTTGTGTGAAGGTACTTCCATATTCTCTTGCGACGGAAGGTTCAACAATCGACTCCCGCGAGGTGGAACGCAGGCTTTTAGGGAACAATCGCGCGAGATTAGCCTTTCTGCGTCGCTCCTCGCTTCCAGGAAAGCTAATGGGGTCCTATTTATGATTTTGTTGTTCACTGGAAAACGCGTTGGCGACGAACTGTGTAGAACGTCTGGGCCACAGGGTTTGTGTGGTCACAGGTGAGAGTATGCGGTTTGACTCGCGACGTGTAAAATTATTTGTTTCTGGTTTTTGTGGATTCCATTAGCAATTACAATTACGAATTATTATTGAAAATAAGTTACTGGTTGCGGAGAGAAAGATCATGAGGAAGATTCTAGGTCCAACGAGCAGGGAAAATGGCAGTAGGAGACATAGAAATAACCAGGAAAACGAAGACCGGATTTCCGAAGCCAACATTATTGAATAAACGAAATCCCAACAAATCCGTTGACTCGGTCACTTAGAAAGGACGGGAGAGGACCGGGCGGTGAAGAGGTCATACCTGGGGCTGCCAAACGGCCAAAGAATCGTTGGCCGCCCCAGATATCGCTGGAAGGATGAAGTGCAGACGACTGGCAAGATACTGCACATGCACATGACAGAGATAAGTGCCGCATCCTGGTGACCGAGGCCAAGACCCACTTCGGGTCGCTGAGCCAGCGGAGTAAGTAACAACAATAATTATGGTGAGGGTAGCCCGCGGCTCAGTATAAAATAAAACAGAATAAAATGGAAATTGAAGGGAGGAAGGAAACAGAACGGGCAGTTCAGGGGACGGAAGAGAAGGGAAAGGAAGATAATATAGCAGAATGAACACTTGTTAAAGGCAACCAACATGTAATTGGCAACACACATTGTGGCTTACGACTTTGGCAACTTAACGTGTGGCAGATAAATTTGCCCTTCGAGTTGGGGCGTATTTGCGGTCATTGGTAATTTCCTTTTTATAGACTACTGTGATCCGATTCGTCAGTGAATAGTGGTCTGTACTAAGGTGACGAGTCTAACTAAAACTATGTCTCGAGCATTGGAACGTGTTCCGTTTACTTCACATGCCTTTTGTAGGTACGTTCTACAAATTCGTATAATATAAAATAAGCTCTGGGGTAATTCCTTACCGGGAAATATGTAGGTATGTCTCACGTCGAAGATTATAATAAACGTCACGGTATGGCGGGCGGTGCCATTTTGTTTTTTGGCGCGAGGCACTGCTCTCTTTTATGATTTTGACATGAATGAATCGAGTTTCGTGAAATATGAAGTAATGAATACGTAATACGTTTTTCTGCTGTTTGTATGCTTGTTTATAAAACAGCCGAAACAAAGGGATGATTTAAAAAGAAAAAAACAAACGACAACAGTTTACCAAGAACACGTAACGTAAATCGAGCCGTTTTTTGTGTAGGTACGTAATTGAAATATAGAATAATTCCCCCAAAATTACTTCCTGACCTAGGTAAAGCCAATTGTCCGGCGTGCCCATTTAAAACCCCCTCACTAACGAAGAGCAAACGTGAAATGCGAATATTGCGTTTTCCCCAACAAAAGTGATTGATCAAACGAGTGAGGGACGGTGGCTGCTTTGGCGGTATAGAGGCTCTACTATAAGATGCCTGCATATAAAGAGAAATTTTCTAACAAACCGTGTCTATTACAGTTTGTTATTTACAACTACTATTGTCTTACGAGTTCTGATTTTTTTTTAAATAAAAAACAATCATGAGTTTTTCTGCTTTGGAGTGGCGCTGTTTGATAATTTATTCTTATAACCTACAATTGTTAATAACCTAAAATGTTTAAAATAGAATAGACATTCTTCTTCATAGCACAATGATTTACTGAAGGCTGTGGCATTGTTAGAGGACGCAAAGCGCGAACTAAAAAAAAACCGGCCAAGTGCGATTTGGACTTGCGCACGAAGGGTTCCGTACCATTATCTATACAACATTTGAATATTTCAAGCGTCACGTTGCCGTTATTAATATCGAGCAAAAAACGGCAAAAAAAGTCACGTTTCTTGTATGGGAGCCCCCCTTAAATATTTATTTTATTCTATTTTTCGTATTTGTTATAGCGGCAACAGAAATACGTCTTTTATTTTGTTAGTTGAAAATTTCAACTATCTAACTATCACGGTTCATGAGATACAGCCTGGTGACAGACGGACGGACGGACGGACAGCGGATTCGTAGTAATACCCTTTGGGTACGAAACCCTAAAAAAGACAGAAAACTTAGTTTTTTTTGTTGCCAAACTCTAATTCCCATCTCAGAAATGGTCAAAAATGGTCAAGAGTGGTTGCGCGTAGACTCGCCTCTTCAATATACCTATAGCAGTTACAGCCTCATGATCTCGAAAGTGCATATCTCGACAAAACGCCGCCAATGCCTCTTTTGAAGTGATCTTTAATGTCACCAAATTGCCTGGAACATGTAGCCAATTCATCAGCTTGTTGCTCGCGTTATGAGACCGTAAATTACACTTTATCGGGCCTCTACGTCGCCATTGCGTCACGCGTTACGTCACGTCGGGCGTGGGGTTAGGAAAAAAGAGCAATCTATTATAAACAATTGCTAACTGAAGTTTCAAGCACGAATTTAGGAAATTGTCAGTAATTGCTAAGGGGAAGTGTTTGGCCAGCAGGGACACAGATGGGCCTGGGTGGGTTTTGTCTGAACTCTGAAGCTGTGAATGAATGATTGACCTTTGAATATCAATAACAGCGGTCTTGATTTTTCTTGAGTACTTATTTGTAAAATTGTGTTATAATTCTTTCATTCATCTCGGGACCCTCAGCGGGAGTCAGACTAATAGTAATATATGTGGCAAGCAATGAAAGTGCGTTGTAGTTACTGGAATAAGAATATGTACTAACACTAGAATAAGATTACTAACAACTTTATATGAATTTTTATATTTGAAATAAAATTATTTGAATATTAAACGGATTAAACCTAACTGCCAAGGGAGTCTTGGCCGTTTTTTTTTTTGTTATTTGTTATGCTGCAGAGACTGCTCTATAATTACACCTAGTTTGACACTTATATGCTTTTCTGTTTTTACGATAGAAATAAACCAAAATAAATTATATTTTAGGCATAGTAATAGGGTCTGGTACTTTGGGTATAGAGCCTCAAAAAGTGTGTCTTAGTTTGTTGCCTTAGTTTTTACGTCTTTGTATTTTCTAAGCTAGGTTTTATCATTTAAAAGATTTAAGAGGAGTTTATTATGAAAGTGGCTGAAAAGCCCGAACCGTAAAGTAAAAACTGTGCATAAATTCACACGATTTGCTTCACTCAGGCCTCTTACACTAATATGTAGGTACAGAAAATGGGCTTTCGTATCATCAGCCTAATTGCCATCCAGCTATAACCAATCGTTCCGCTATCACAGTCACCAGTCGTCAATCAATATCGCGCTTCCTAAATCAGAGAGCATTAATCTTTCCCTGCCATTCATTTTCCGGTTGCATAAACTCCCATCCGAGCCGTCGATCCAAAATCATCTTGCGCCCTGCTCCCCTAATCCTTAGCACGCCAGTCTCAGTGGATATTTTCGCTCGGACCACAGAGAGCAAGATTATTTCGCTGGAAGGTGAGCGGTGGCCGTCGCAGGGAGTTCTGGGAATGTGGTCATTTGAGCGTATTTCTTTCCTATCGATTTCATGTTTGATTGACGCTTTAATTAGGCATCGAGGCTTTTCCTCCTTTTGAATGAGCTGGGATCAGCCGCCGTGTTGGCGTCATGCTTAATTGGAAATCGTCTATTAGATAAATACAGAAACCATCCCATTAAAATTAATATTTGTTTTTTTACACTCGCACGCTTATCATGTACCTTCAGCTAGTTACTATGTTTGCAGCAAAAAATTAACGGGAGTAAGATAGGTAGAATCTTACAGCCTTGCTTGCGTCAGTCGACGGCTGAACAGTCTGTAAATGTTGGTTCTGTCGATCATACATCAGAAGAGATATAGGTATACCATAAACTCATGAAAAACCAGCCAAGTGCCTGTCGAGCCACGTGCAGAATAGTTTTCCGTAGAAGGAGGAGTTTTTTTACTTCAGAACTAACAACTTCATGAAAGTAATTTTCAATGGAATTTGTACGAAGTTTTCCTTCTTAACTTGGTCGCCTATTACTCGTTAACTTGTAAAGCCTACTTAGACGTGATTGTTTTACTTTTAAGCTCATTATATGTTATGCTGTTGACCAGAATTTTCACGTTTCTACAATCAACCGTCTAGCCGTGAGAGGGGGGGAGGACGCCTCCTGCTCTAACTTTTACAAAAAATTGCGCTTTAAAGCTATATTTCGCAAACAGATCTCTAAATTGAAGAATGGATTGCCTACACTCACAATATTTTATACGTACTATGTTACGTACGTAAACGTAGAAAAAATAGCCTTATCATAATATAGAGTTTATTTATTTTTAATTTTAATTAATAATAGTGCATAATATTGTAGGCACTGTTTGGAATATATTTTTAGTTTGAAAATGGGTTTATCTCTTTCATGTGCATAAGAATGAGTCCATCTTCTTTGAGTTGGTCCGTCTCCTTAAAGTATGTTGCCACTTGCTAAATATAAAAGAAAATATTTTAATATCTTAGACAGATTCAGACAGCTTCTCATAAAGAGAGATAGATTACATTTCACGTTCATCCTCGACCTTAGATTATTCATGAAATATTATTTCTATTCGTAACTTAGCACTTTCATTTAAGTATCTGGAGGCGGTTTTAAGGATTCCGGTGTCGAATAAGGAACCCGTTAACTTCGAAGCGTTTTGTCCGTTTTTGCGTTCCAAGTTCCAATTATATGGTGATATGAAATTAGATATTAGCAATTTGAGGGTCACCGGGCTAGTTATGCCCACCAAATCCTGTCGGAAACCTGACGTTTGCGATAGCAATTAGTATGGAATTTGAAAGTTAGAATCGCTCGTAGCCCCGGCTGCCTGAGTGATCTTAAACGATCACGAAGGTTAAGCAACACAGGGCGCGTTCAGTGCATGGATGGGTCGCCGTCTATGCCTAACGCTAGTGGCATTTTTCCGAGCGGTTCCGTGCTTCGCAAGGCACGTTAAGCTGTTGGTGCCGACTGCCGTCGATAGATGGCAGTCGTTAATCCAAGTCAGAGGCCTTAGGGCGGCTTGACAACTTCTGACAGTAGACGAGCCACTAGTCTACAAGCCTCCACCAATCCGGACTTGGCCCCCGTGGTGGAGTATGGCCTATACCTTCCTCAGGGAAGAGACCCGTGCCCCTCGGTGGGGACATAATGGGTTGATGATGATGATTGAAAGTTAGACAATTGGAATCGTTCAGGATTTGGTGCACGTAATATATTACACCACAACAGCAATGTTAAAAAACATAACCCTCTTTCTGGAGCAGACGGGTAAAAAAGGATATTGAGGGCCTAAAGCAAGCGGGACCACAAATCCTATGATAATTCTTATTCTACTACGATATCGCTTTCGTTTGCTGAAGACGCCCTTGGCCAGTTTACCCGGATTTCTATTAAATTCGTTCCAATTTGAAATGCTTTGATGCTTTTACGGTTGTATTTTATTTTTACCGAGTTTCTGGTCTCTTTGATGATTCGAAAATATAGGGATTTTAGGCCAACGCTGGCTCATTGACTGCCAATATAGGCCTCAGTTTTGGAAATGTCTGGAGTGGACTTGAATTATAGAATTGTAGAATCATGAAATCTGAGTACTAATCGAAGAAATTCTTAATTATTAATTGAATCGTGTGATTTTAAAACAACACAAGTCACATCTGTTTTTAAAATAACACTGGTCTATTTTTTTTTTATTAAATTATTTACACCTACCTATTGATTTACATTAGAAAAAAAAATTGTAGTTTATTCATACAGAAATCAATATAATATGCTAAAATATTGCTGTTGTAGATATTAGTATTTGAATAAAACAGTTTTTTCTATTTCCTGCAAAGCTGTAATGAAAGGACATGTGTCGTTTTAAAAATCACACGATTCAATTACCCTTAATTATAAAATCCCTCTTACGACTTGAAAGCTCTGCAATAAAGTGAAACTTATACTTTTGGTCACAATAAATACCGCGATCAAAATGTCTAAGTCGATAGCAACTATTGAAAACAATAAACCCGCATCCTATATCGACACAATTGCAATCCCATTACTAAAATGCTTTCTCAATAGCTCTGTAGTTTTCGAGCGGTGGGAATAAGATAAGTGTTCTGCAACAGTAATTTATGACAATCACATTAAGTGCATCGCCGTTACGAGGCAGCCCGCACTGATTTCCATTATGCTGGGAACATCTACGAGAGACATTTATAGTGGCGCAGTCCAGTGCAGTCTCATTTAAATCATGCAATCTGAGCGGGTGTTATTATTCAGACTTAGGCCAAAGGCGTTTCATTGATTCCACGATTTATGTGCAAAGAATTTTTTTAGTGCAACAAACCTTTTAGCAAATGGAAATTCATATCAAAAGTTTCTCGAAACTGCCCCGATCCATGTGGGTCGCGCGTCCGGGTATTGTCGCTTCCGATGCCATAAAGCACTGGCTAAGTTTCCCAAACAACAACGTCCCACTCATACAAATCCAATCTTTTGTTCCGTGCCGTTTTGGCTCTCTCCTTACACTTCCACGGAACCTAATTTCCCAACTGCAAACTTCTGAATGAGTTTCTTTCTGTCTACAAACCTTATTATGAGGTCGCCCTTATAATTGCCTTTACTGTGGAAGCCTTCAAAGGCAGACTTTGTTTTGGCAAACCTCGAGTCGACCTTGTATTTCCGAAGTGTGTTTATCCATTACCTTAAATAAATTTCCTTAACTTCGTAGGTATTTTTGTTTACGAAGACTCAAACGAACATTAATAAACACAAATAATAACGAATGGCACTGAAATCACTTGAATTGTATGAAATTTATTGCAGCTAAAAGTCAATTAAATTTCGCAAATTTAAGCATGATTAAAATCTAAAGTGCTGAATCTGCAAAACTACTTCCTTACTGTACCAGACTACCCAACTAAAGTTTTCATCCATTTTACACTGCGCTCCTTACTTCCATTAACTACGCCATGTATTTAACCACCTGCCTAACGACGTTGAAAAGTTACCAAATGATGAAATTCTTCACACGAACGACTCGTTCCGCCCTAGTGTTCCACTATAGTAGAAGGTAACTTGGACCCGTGCCACGTCCGTCAGCGTTGGCTCTCACACCGAACCAGGGAAATTAAACTGAACAAAAAGTATCTCGTCCGTCGTGATATACGGCACCGTGACTCGAACTAAATGCCGAGACCTCCGCCGGCTGCCAAGTGGCATTGCTTTGCGACCTTTTTGTTAAGCGCGGACCACAGACCGCACCGCCTAATAGACGCCACATTCACGAAACCGTCATAACTTGGCCGTTCTTGTAAAGATTAAGTACGCCTCGTTGGGGCGTAGCGATAGTCTTGCTGGACCCTGACTTACAAACAGATTAAGTGAAACCGTTAAACCAATATGTAAAATGTGCAGTGCTTACGAAAGTTTAAGTTAATTTTTCTCTTTGAAATGTCTGATTCTGAGAATGGCGTGGGTTCTTTTCTAGGGAGGCCACAGTACATTTCTTTTTTTATGTGCAATAAAGTGTTCTTTATTTATCTATCTGCATTTATTGAGGAGTTTGAGTTGTTATACTTAAGTACGCAAGGACCGCACAAACCTGAAACACTGATATCCTAGTTACAATGTAGACGAGATAGTTATATTTAATATATAAGATGTCTGAAGACAAATCGACGTTTGACACGAAAGACAAAGATGTATACGAAGATCCAGGAAGGGAAAATCATTGCTGAATATCGATGGAGCACTTATGGTACGTGTCGGAATATCGAACAAAATTACTAGCTGGCGGTGATGTTACTAGTGCCAATAAATGGCCCCGCGAGAAATGGATGACTCTTTCCACAGATTGTTCTTGAAAAAATAAAGAGTTTTAGAAAATATCTGTCAAAGCGGAGATCCAGCAACAAACATTGGGTAGCATCAATGAATTGACCCAGAACAGAGAGGAATAGGAGAAACTTAAGTTGGCGTCAAGCTCCTCGGGGGAGTAATGAAATATAATGGAGCGATGCTGTTGTTAATTATAAGTACACTGGTACAGACCAAGGTCTATCTGTATTCCAGGTAGAGATTAGTGTAACATGAGTGGCAAAATATACAAAATTTAACAAATACCTACGCTAAATAATATAACCTTGACATAGCTGTGGACTCTTCCGACAAAAATTTAACTGAGTAATTCCGGAATTCACTGCCTCGTTGGTCTAGCCGTTAAGGCGCTTAGCTACCAAAACAAAGATCGTGGGTTCGATTCCCATTGGGAGGAGCCGTACATTTGTACAAATGGCCTCAATCTGGGTGTATTTTCATGTTTGTGATGTCCTTGCTTGGTTACCATAGCACAGGGTATCCTAGTTCGGGACCAGGTCAAGTGATTATATTGTGTGGGAGTTATTATTATCATTATTTTTTAAGTCAACAATTTGTAGTGCTTACGAAAGTCTTAGAAAATAATAAGATCTCTCAAGTTCGAAATAACAGCAGGATATTTTTGCGTTCTCTGCGACGATGTCGCGTCTCAAAGGATAGCTAGCAAGATACAATTAGCTTAATGATCGTCGCAGCATGTCGAATTGTATCAGTTAGTCATTATAATTAATTAAGGTTACTCTAATCATCTAATCTAACTAAAATGTGCATGCTAAGTTTCATTTTTAGATTTATGTCTGATTAATCGTGGCTAGTTGTCCACAACTTGCCCGCTACGTTTTAAACAAACCGTCTGACCTCCAGGTCAGTCGAAAAGATACTTCTTAGTTCCGAAAGAAAGGTCCATCGATCCATCAGACGACTAATTAAAAATTCAGCAAATTTTACGAGAATAATGAACATCGCTCCAATTGTCAGTAGAGACGTTGACGCATGTTCCGACGTTCCGACGTCAGGCAGTTTCGGCTAAATTACAAAAATTTCACCCGAAACAAGATATGGCCTGTAACAGTCATCTTCGCTTCCATTTCGCCTCGCTCGTTGTTATACTCGTAAATACTTATGATTCATATATTTCTCAGTCCTTTGTCATTTAATTTTGGTTTCCTGTCGATCGGTTAAGACCTATATCTTTTTGAGAATCCTTAAAATTATTACTTATTTTGTTTGACATATTTTCTCAACAATTTTTTTAAATCTGAATTTAATTAAAAAGTTCTTTAATTGGTTAATTAACTTAACTTAAATTTTCAATTAAGAGAGATTTAAATGCACATTTCCTTTTCCGTCTGTTTGTTAAGTCGAGTATCTCTGCCTGGAGCAGTCTTGTTTCATTTCGGACTCAATTACGTTATCGTATTTCCCTTTTCACTTTCCAACTTTTTATCTTTTTTCGATTTATTCCTCCTCGAATGTATTTCCCCGGTTCTTACAGTTTAATTGGCTTGGCTAAACAGCATAATGGGTTGCTCAAAACGAAGGCCGAGGGATGCGAACATCTTTTAAGCGGATAGGTTTTGTTATTATTGGTAACTAGCTGTGCCCGCGACTCCGTTCGCGTACATTTTGATTTTTACGAAGCAGCATTTGTATGGGGGCCACGTCTTATCATAACTGGAGCTAGAATTTAAATAGCCTATCCTGTGTCCCAGATGTCTATATGTTTTTATACCAAATTTCATCAAATTCGGATAATTGGTTTAAGAGTTATGGAGGAACATACATACATACACACATACAGAAAAAAATTCTAAAAATCGTGAAATTAGTTTCAGTATCATATATTGAGCCTATAAACACAATATCTCTGAAAACAAACTAACTTACTCCATGACCGACCCTTACAGATTTATTATTAGTATAGAAGATGGAGAATTCGTTTGTTAAAACTGTCAGTTAAGTAACTTCAGCTCATCAGTAACTTATACAACGGCTGTTCGGAATATTTTTGGGATCTTTATTATTTAGTCGGGCTTAACACTTAATTACCTAATGTTCATATTTTAAATAATATAATTCGTAGATATTCTTGTAAATATTTTAATAGCCAAGGATTTCATGGGTCGACGTGAAAGAGAAGAGGCCTATGTCGTTTTAACGTTTATCGCATAACGTTTTCTATATCAATCTATCTACATATCTATCCTCACTTAGACTGAAAGGCCTGACTACTATTTTGCTATCGTTCCAAAATAACATTTCACTGTAAGTATTTTAATGCCAACGGGTCATGCCCCTACTTTGAATTCTAGCAACGTATCGGCTTAAACTGATTCTATATAGGCAAGTTAGCCATGCACCGCTTCACATGCCAGTTCCAATCCACGATGCCAATAGTTCGGGACTCCTGCCGGTGCAATGCAGTATGTTGCCACTGCGAAATGGGTCTATTATCTCCCGTTCCGAATTCATTTTCTTTGCGTTCCGCGATTTCATAATTGTTAACAGAAAATGAATGTGAATAAATACGTTCTAACATTTTCGGGAGACTATAAATGCTCAATTTCATGTTTATGTACCGTTCAACACCGCGCGAATCACAAATTCAATTCTATTAAGTGTCGGTTTTTCGTACAAATATTTGGATTCGGACTCAATCGGTCGATCGTTATTATCCGCCGGCCTACGTCAGCATTCAATTTGTGTATGAAAAAAAAGCTCCGTGTTTGGTTTCGAATCAAATGATTGGCTTGAGCGGACAAAACAAAGCCATAGATCGAGTATCGGACGGAAATATGCATTTTGTGAAATCAATAGTAGAAAAGAAATATCATAAAATTTTAGTTCCATTTATCACTGCCAAGGAATAAGCGCTGCTCGCATTCATCGAACCCTTATTTCACACCCGAGGCGCATGAAGTGGTGACGGCCTGGACGAGACAAATAGAAGTTGTTACGCCGTCTAAGAACTCCTCTGCGCAACACCGCCATATCGCCCTAAAGCCTTTTGGCTCAAAAATATTCCGCATTGTGCTAGCATTTTCACTTTGATACACTCCGTGGCTTTAAACTCCCCTTTTGAGTGTTAAACATTTTCTACCAGCTTGATGTTTTCTTTTTGCTCTTTGTCAATCTCAACTGTAATAAATGGACCGGTTTTATAAAAGTGAGGTTGAATTTCTAAAGGACAGGCAAGAGCGAACGCCCGTCGTCGACGGCGATATTTTTATCGTTCACAAAGAGCTGTTTTAAATCGTCGAAGCTGGTCGATTTCAATCTTTAGTGGATATAAATGAGGACGTTTTACTGCGGACCAAATGCGAATTGCCGCCGGAGATGTCGGTACGTTGGGGCCGAACAGCGAACAATTTCACTCCATTTACGGGGTGCAACGTAAATAGATTTGCGACCGGACCAAACACTTTCGATGAGTGCGCTCTCCGTGTTGCCTTATTACTTCCTGCGCTTTGGCTTGCTAGCCAAGCCTACAAGCCTAGCTCTGATACTTCAGAGCCTGGCCTATTTGAATTACATATTGCCAACAGTCGACAAACTGATCAATCGATACAATGTATGTTACAAAGTGGCCCATAACACAACTGAATACAGTATGCGTGCTAAGGTAGATGTGCTGTCGACTGTACAGTAATACGAGTAATTAGCATTTCTCGATATAGTTAAAATTTAAAAAATATTACATTTATTATTCATTACTAATATCTATCTTTTCAAAGTGTTCAGCGTGCGTTTCTTTGCGTTTTCCTTGCCGTACACAGCATCCAAGCGCTCTTTGATTTCGATGCGCGTTTTCCCTTCCAAAACTAGGAATCGAATCACCGAACGATATTGCTCTTTTTCCATTTTTGTAAAACCGATCGATACGTTCGCTTCCATAAGTTATCAAATTAAAACAAATGAAGGGATTGGAATGAAAATTTGAAAAAAGAATTAAAAAAGAATGTGCTACACTGTGGTAAAACTCTTTTGAAACTACAGCGCCCTCTGGCAATGAGGCTAGGTACTTATTGAATGCACCTCGTAATTAGCATTTCTCGATATAGTTAAAATTTAAAAAATATAACATTTATTATTCATTACTAATATCTATCTTTTCAAAGTGTTCAGCCTGCGTTTCTTTGCGTTTTCCTTGCGTTTAAACCATGAAAACACTTCTGACCGCTCTTTTCCGGATTCAGCGGAAATTTCGAAATTATAGGCAACTAGTGCATCTTTCTTGCTCTTAAATCTCTTGCTTTTCAATTTTGGGAAACAAGTAAAATTTGCCAGGTACTAAGTCTGGGGAGTATGGTGGGTGAGGTAGGATAGGCACATTTTTTAATTAAAAAAATCATGTGTTCTGGTGGATGTGTGCGGGGCGAGGCATTGTCGTGGTGCCAAAGAAGGTGCCGGATTCCTGACTTCGGTCGCTTGTCACACCAAGCTGATAGCACTGCTGGAGCACAAACTGACAGATACCACTCAAAATTAACTTTTTTGATCTTCTAGCACCACAGTAGAGATATAACCGGTCTTACAAAAAAACGAGCCAACCATTTGCTTCTGCGTGCTGCGCGCACGGCGACGTTTGGTTGGTG
The DNA here is from genome assembly GCA_963969515.1 of Yponomeuta evonymella. NCBI lineage: Eukaryota > Metazoa > Arthropoda > Insecta > Lepidoptera > Yponomeutidae > Yponomeuta > Yponomeuta evonymella. The sequence continues at coordinate 15,672,746 of OZ018350.1, forward strand.
TTGGTTCATCATTAAAGCATCATACAGTAGATTGTCGTTTAGTTACGGGGTCATAGTTATGCTGCCATGTTTCGTCACCTTTAAGTATATCGTATACGTTTTGTTTTCTCGCCTCCGTCGAATTTCTCTATCATAATTCGGCACCTCGAAATTCATTACAAGTTACATTTCCTATCAAGAGTGTGCATGACAAAGCCTACAAGGCTTTTACAAGGTAATAGTTGGAAAACATATCCGGACAACTAGAGCACACCCGTGACACATGTTGTCGAAAGTTAGTAGTACGAGGGAGAGGTGTTACAATTGGTAGCTGCTGAATTGGTTAAGTACAAATTTAATGTAAACTCAAAACTCATTTATGTGTCAACTCAAAATAAGATGCATTGAAAATAAGATAAACCATGTAGCTGCCTCACCCACTGGGAAACAGGTGTCAGTTTATGTAGGTATGTAGAATTTAGAGGATTGACATAACAGAATGTAGAGGATTGACTTTTTTGACAGAATATAGATTACTTACTTTTCGAATATAAGGACTTTGAAAAAACGAATTACTGTAATAAATTTATTGTAAAAAACGTACCTTTAGAGTCACTTTCTAGTCAAGTTGAGAATTATTCACAAGTGTTGACGTTAAGGGCTTAAACGCATTGTCACGAGAAATGCATTTTAAACGGATTTTATAAAATGGGAACGGATTTTATAAAATGGTTAATAAAGTCGAACGTAATGAAATAAGGCACGTTTAATTTAGTCAATTTTCCCTGATGCCTTTTCAATGAACGGATCTTGTCAGATGGTGACTAATTAGACTCAAATTTCTTTCATTTGTCGAACGTGTAGGTATTATCTTTAATTCTTTGGCGAGGGAAGCTAATATTTATTTATTCCAGAATGTGTAAGTGCTGCCATTTCTGTCTCCTATCAAAATGGTTCTAACTGACTTGAAAAAGGAGGAGGTTTTCAATTCGACGCGTATGTCTTTTAGGGTTCCGTAGTCAACAAGGAACCCTTATAGTTTCGCCATATCCGTCTGTCTGTGTGTCCATCTGTCTGTCCGCGGCTTAGCACAGAGACTGTAAGTACTAGAGAGCTGAAATTTGGCATACATGGATATATTATATTACACCGACAAAACGGTAGAATAAAATCTTGGAAAAAAATTGTTATGGTTTGACCAGGGGGGGTCTTGGCTATGCCATAGTGACGGCAATCGTTGGATTCGTCGTTTAAAAATATTGTGGGTGTCGGAAGACCATTTTTCGATTCGGGTTCCTTTTGCGAAATATAAAGCTTTAAAGCGCATTTTTTTTCAGAATAGGGCGTTCCCCCCCACCCCCTTAAAATTAAAACTTAAAATTACTTGAGAATACAAAATAATTTGTAGTAGGTGTTGAGATGCATGACTAGCGCATACATTTTGGGCACCGACCCCAATGTATTAAGTCAGTTTTTAGGGTTCCGTATCCAAATGGAAAGGGACCCTGTTACTAAGACTCCACTGTCCGTCTGTCTGTCTGTCACCAGGCTGTATCTCATGAACCGTGATAGCTAGACAGTTGAAATTTTGACAGACGATCTATTTCTGTTGTCGCTAACAAATACTATCTTGTATGCAAATTGTATCCTTTCTTTTGTCATTGCTGTTTCTGTAACATTGTTTTCGGTATACAATTAAGAATATTCTTATGTTACTAAAAACAGAATCAATTAAATATTTAAGTGGGGCTCCCATACAACGAACGTGATTTTTTTGCCGTTATTTGCTCGATATTAATAACGGCAACAGGTAAACCCTTCGTGCACGAGTCTGACTCGCACTTGGTCACCGGTTTTTAGGGTTCCGTACCCAAAGGGTAAAAACGGGACCCTATTACTAAGACTTCGCTGGTTGGCTTCTTCTTGGCTGGTTTTTATATTTTACTAGCTGTGCCCGCGACTCCGTTCGCGTACATTTCGATTTTTACGAAGCAGCATTTGTATGGGGGCCACGTCTTATCATAACTGGAGCTAGAATTTAAATAGCCTATCCTGTGTCTCAGATGTCTATATGTTTTTATACCAAATTTCATCAAATTCGGATAATTGGTTTAAGAGTTATGGAGGAACATACATACATACACACATACAGAAAAAAAATTCTAAAAATCGTGAAATTAGTTTCAGTATCATATATTGAGCCTATAAACACAATATCTCTGAAAACAAACTAATTTACTCCATGACCGACCCTTACAGATTTATTATTAGTATAGATTAAAAAAAAATGTTCTGTCTTGATAAAATATGATTGCTTTAGTATCGATTTACTTCCTTAATATGCCTAACATTGTATTTATTTTATTATTATTATATATATACTTTATTGCACACGAAACATTTGACAAGACATTACATAATGCTTCGGCCGCACCTGCGTGTATCATCCCGAAGTAATGCGTACCGAAGCTTCGTACGTTTTGACACTAAACAGTTATTGCAATAAATGCTGTGGTCATATTAGCGGCTTCGATATTTTGCATGAACTATCGTACAATAATCCAAGATGGCCGAAATCATTTTCGAACGTTTAACTATGGACGACGACTTTCTTTACTTCTACATTTGTGCTAACAATTAAGTACATTATGCATTTATTAAAATCTAAAAAGAAGAAACGTAAACAGAGAAGATGGTGGGAATTTTGGATGAATTCCAGTAGCATTTCATCGCTCCACTCAATTTTACACAGCCACTCACCTGCGTCTGAACTATCATAACATAAGCAACGGCCGAAATGAAAAACGCTAGTCTGACCACGCAGCGCGATATTTTGGTGCGCTGAAACCCTTTGATGTACCGCCACCCGCACAATAACGCACACGCAGCTCGAATGTTCGCGATGATAGCCGATACTAGCCGGTCACATCTGCGTGTATCGTGTCATGGACGAAGCTTTGTTACGATACACGCAGATGCGGCCGAAGCATAAGAAATAACATTTACAAAGGAAATATTGTGGAAACTTTTAATGACTTTTGGTTTTTGTCGACTTTGTAAAACTGTGATATTGTAGTAATATATTAAACGGGTCTAACCGCGATTATTTATTAGGTAGAATTGTATTACCTTTGATTCCCGACGTACTTATATATTACTATGTATGAGCATCGCGAGTGATTGGAAAATACTGTGATACTGTGTTCAGTGGCTAGTTTTCTTAAATGATAAATAAATGAAAATAAATTTTGGTGAATGAATTTAATGTTTTAGTTAAACGTATAAGCATTAGAAAAAAAAAATAATGCTAATACGTTTAACTAAAACAATTATTTAAACCGTTCAAAGAACAGCTTCAACGTTTCAAAACAAAAATTCTCTTACTCCCATAAAGAGGACGACATTCCTGACTTTATACATATCTGAAAAAACACGTTTTACATCCATTACATTTAGAATTAGCGTTATTTCGACAGTTTCCTTCGCAACTCCCGGATTGACACGTAAGGAAATGACTGTGCCGTCTATCAGAGTCGCACCACATATTGAAATTCGAGGCGTCGCACTGAGCAGGGAGCCCCTTCGACGAGCTGTTTGTTGATTTAGGCCCTCCTAGCGTCCACTTTTTTTGCTACGTGACTTTTGAGGTGTAGTCTCTTGTAGGTGAAGTGTGAGGGTTGAAGTGTCGATTTTGCTTGTTCTGAGCCATTATTGGCATCCATGTTCGTCCATTACTGGCCGTAGATTCTCATAGAACACGCTATTTTATTCTGCCGCGACGACGTTCCGTGTGGCGCCGGATTAAGAATAGCGTCACTCCATTTCCTCCCGTGGATGTCGTAGAAGGAAGAATAAATTACCAGGAGACGGGCAGCAGCGTTTTCCTGAGATTCCATCCACATACTGCGATCGCCAACCCGCCTGCCAAGCGTGGCGATTATGGCCAAACCCCTCATGGTTATGAAAACCATGAGGGAGGCCTATGTCCTGCAGTGGGCGTCAAATGGCTGATGATGATGATGACGACGATTTTCGGTCCAGTGAGCTGACAAATACTACCGCATGTATATGTTACATCTGTCAAATAATTTATTTACAGCAAAGAAAAAGGCATCTCATAATCCGAACTTTTACAAAAAAACTTCGTCATAAAAAGTGACACAACAAACACAGAGATCCGATCCAAAAAATCCCATGGCGCTAGCAGCGTTCCAAGGAAATCCTTTGCGTCAGGTATGCCCCGGGACAGTGGTCATACCCACGACTCCTCAGGCGCCGACCGATTTCCCTACTGAAAACTCATCCCTCAGCCCCCCATATTCCCAGTTTCCACAGCCAGTGGGACGAGCAAATAATGTAGAACATGCTGGCTATATTTCCTAATCTTAAGATAAGATAAGACTCTTCTTTATTGTACACCAAGAAAAATACAAAAATAAACGACTTACAAAGCTTCAGTACAATTGGCGGCCCTATTGCCAATTGGGAATATTGGCTAGTTTAGTTTGTTATTGTTACATCTGGGCTTGAAGAGATTACTTAGGTTCGTGGGAGGATTGGCTCTTTACCAAAATTTAAGACGAGATCGTGGGTTCGATTCCCACACATCTGTACATATGACCTCATCATCATCATCATCAGCCATTTGACGCCCACTGCAGGACATAGGCCTTTCCCATGGTTTTCCAAGCTTCCCGGTACCGTGCCGCCCGCATCCAGGAACTCCCCGCCTTCCCACGCTGCGTTGTCCGATCCGCGGTCGCCAGGTGAGAACCTTTTCGCCCCAACGGCCATCAGTTCTCCGAGCTATGTGCACCGCCCACTGCCACTTCAACTAAGAAATTCTTCGAGCTATATCAGTAACTCGGGTTCTTCTGCGGATCTCCTCACTTCTGATTCGATCACGCAGTGAAACTCCTAACATAGCTCTCCATTGCTCGTTGGGCGACCTTGAGCCCTCTTATGAGGCCCATAGTCAGTGACCAGATCTCACATCCATAAATCATCACTAGTAACACACATTGGTTATACACCTTTGTCTTGACACACTAAGGTATTTTGGACGCGAAAATGTGTTTTAGATTCCCGAACGCTGCCCATCCGAGTTGGATTCGACGAATGACCTCTTTCTCGAAGTTGGGCTTACCTAACTGGACTGTTTGTCCTAGGTATACATAGTGGTCGACAACTTCGAGGTCAGAACCGCCAACGTGGATAGGAGTGGGTGTTACATGGGAGGAGATATGACCTCAGTTTGGGTGTATTTCCATGTTTGTGATGTCCTTGCCTGGTTACCTGGTTGCAAGTGATCGTGTTGTATGAAAATTGTAAAATATGAATGAATAATATGAAATTTATTATTATTATTATTATTACTGGTCTTGGGCTCTCACAGAACACGCCATTTATTCTGCTGTTGCAATAATTTTCGGTCCAGCGAGCTTACTAATACTACCGTATGTATTTGTTACATCTTAGAGGTTGAGGAGATTACTTAGGCACTTGGAAGGATCGACTCTTTACCAAAGTATAAGATGCTCCAAGAAAGATCGATACTTACATATTTTTTGTAATGGTTGTAGATTTCTTTATTATAAGCATTTCAGTTAGAGAGTAAATTAATCACCGCGTTTATACTGCGCAGATTTTTTAAAATAATTTTACTCTTTTGCACGTAGACTTAGGTCAACATTGAATATCACGTAGTAGCCTTGAAACAACTCCCGTAAAACCTTTACTTTCACTTACTGACCAACTTTGCCTCCTTCCTTTTGTTGATTCGTTTGTTGCTCCCCAACACCCTTCTTTCAAATTCAGTTAAAGACATTTTGTGCTGGTAATTAGTATTTAACATCCTCGTTTAAACTTTTTCGAGTCTAATTTATTCGTGACCGGGACCGTCTGCGAAGCGGAATTAAAGTTGCTGGGGTGTCTACTTGATTGCGAATGAATAAACAGAATTGACGACGTTGTTTGAATAAGTCCTAGACTTTTGTAATTTTAAGTCACACACTGGAACTGCGCAACGACGACTGTACGTTATAGAAACACTACCTAATATAGAATTATTTTTGGTTGTTGTTACACAGACGACAATAATTCCGAGTAGGCCCCCAAAAGTATGTCACTGTCTTGCACTTCTTCAGCCCTTTACTTGGAATTTGTCGTGACAAAAGAGCCTTTAAAAGTTACCCCTCCTACTCACAAATAATAAATGGTTTTGGTTTCTCTGCTTTGTTGCGGAGACAGGACAATGTAAAAGCCTTTGTTTCGGGATGGTATAACTTTAAGTACCAGTTATAGGTATTTGTCTTCTAGACGCTGTTAACGTAAAATTAATTGGGTTTTGCTCTTTTTTCAGGTAAATTATTGACCGAATTTAATATGCAGCAAAAGTGTGAGTATTTACCTAAACAACATTTCATTGCACAAGCCAATACTGCAGATTAAAATCAAACTATTAAGACTCAGGGGGGTGATTCTCGCCCATGCGAATTGAAAGCGTACACGCAAAATATTCGAAGGATTAGACATTTGTCGCATAAAAATCAGTTTCACGTATTCTCACAAAGTCGTATGCGCAAATTTGCTAATAAATTTCGCTCGCTTTGAGATGTCATGTTGTCGCATGGTAATTACCATGCGACTGGCAAAAGGCGTATGAAATTTAAACGCATTCATTGATAGTTGACGTTTCTTGATTGGAAAGTCCAAAGAAGAAAGATGTTAGGTTAGATTTGGAAACTTTTGAAAAACTTTTGGAGTATGGTGCTACTAAAAATGAACAAGTTTGTAGCTGCTTTTGTTGAAAAAATTTTGAGTGAAGCGGCAATAGCTTCAGCGACACCAAGGCGCCGTGCTACATGAAGGGTAGAGCCATTTGCTATGAGCGACGCTGATTTTAAAGAGCTTTCGGTTCTCGAAATACTTAGCAAGGAATCTCATAAGTATAGTAGAACCTCTCGTCCCACAAAAGGAAATTGATTTGAAAACCAACGTGAGTTTATTTAATGGGCGGAAAACTTCCCCGATCTTAGCTCGGGGTCGGCATCCAGCAGCTCAGTGAGCCTCCTCGTCTGACTGGCCGAAGCATAGCCAGCTTTCCTTTTTTTTAAGCCCCTTTAACCATTGTTTCTTTACTCCTTGACTTGCTCTGATTTCTTGTTTTTGCATGAAAAGTTTGTGATTTGTAAACAAACAAACAAACACCACACACAAGTCGACGATCAGTTGACGTTTCGTTATAGGTTACATTTCATTTGAAAATTTTGAGAGTTAATTTTATTTAACTTTTAATACCATGTATTTTATACCTAAATGGTTTCTTTAGTCTATAAAATAACACATAAATTAAAATTTTGCCGCAAAATGTATCAATTTAAAAGTGAAATTGTAAATGTTATAAAATTCGACTAACTTTCAATTTACAATCGAGAAAATGGAACGTATGATTCACAGATAACTGTTTTAAGTCGTTAGACATTTATTTTTTCATTCGAATTTAATGTAGAATGGCGTTCAGAATACAGATTTTAGCTGTCGTTCGACTTTTTTATGTAGAATTCAAGTCATACGCCTTAGAGTAGTATACGAATTATTTGCTAATGAAGTGAGAATCGGCTCCCTGGACTCCCCAATTCTCCGTGACTGTTTCGCCGCAGAGCAATAATGTTAATGTCGTAATAAAAACCTCTACAGTTGGCACAGTTGCGCCAATATCTGCAAATAATGTTTGCCCCGAAACAAATAAATATAACTAATAGTTAATGCTTTGTATCGTAGCGTAACAAGAGAGGTATTAGCGGTGACAAATTGTATAGACTTGTGCGGGTCATAAATCGATCGGTTCAAGATCGAGGCCGTCTTTCGCCGTCCATTTATCATAAGTTTGTATGCCGACGTCTTGAAGATGCCCGCAATATTCTCCCAAGCTCCAAGGAGTATCGGTAACAGTTAATTTTGTAAATGACAAGGATTTATCTTATTACGCCTCACGAATTCTTTTTTCTTCAGGCAGCGCAAATGCTTAGTGTCGTTTTATGCCTCGCCGACTTTTGTGTAATTCATCCCAGTCACATTACTTAACTTAAAAGTGTAGGTACTTGGTGGCACGAATCATGAGATACTTATGGACTTTTCATGCGAAATGAAGCATCAAAATCATGTTTGCCGGCGAGTTCACTTGCGAAGATGTTATTCACGCCGACACCGGGCAAACAGATCCGAAAGTGCTCTGCTCTTGAATAATTTCAACCTGACTTACTGCATACAAACATGAGGTCTGGTTTCCTGAAAGCGAAATCTAACGAGGTGCACCTACTCGCACGGTGAGATTTTACAAACAAGTCAAGAGTGTTTTTTGATTTTGAACATCTTGGCTGCGAAACATTTGTTAACTAGATAAGTATTAATTGTCTTATAAGGAGTATGTCAGGATCTTGGCTCCGGGTACATCAGGCATCATTTGTTACGTATGTACGATTATATTAAAAACCTCTACTATCGATGAAACTGGAACGAAGACGAATATTCAGTGCATTTTAATAGCCTCACATAAATATTTCAGAATTACCAGCACCATTCCCTGCGATAATAAATATTCTGCTGATTTTACGTTAACGTGAATTTTGCGCGACGGAATTTGTTGTTCATTTAATGCCGCTTTATTAAGCATCAAAAATGCTAAAACCTCGCTATCATAATGAACAGGAAATTCTTGTGGCTTCGTATTGCGGTTTTGTAACGGGTGACGTCCCTTCAGTGTGACATCAACAAGTTATATAACTCCAATTAGCCAAGATACAACTTTTGTTAGTATCTAATTTGTGTCGAAACTCTGTGACGTCACCATAAATCATTTTCACGATTTTTCCTGGGCCTCGTATGCAGTCTTTCTTTATCGTTAACCCGGGCCCGAATCCACTCGAATCTAGCGACAAATACGGTTCTTTTTTTGAATAGTTTCATATTTAATACACTGACAAGCGACCATCTCGCTAGTTTCGATAATGTCGCATTTTTCCATCTCGCTGCTTCCGATAATGTCGCATTTATTTTTAGCAATATGTTCGGAAGGGCCACTGGCAGGAAATTTCGAAACTATTCAAAAAAAGAACCGTATCTGCCATTATGTCGCTAGATTCGAGTGAATTGTCGGGCTCCACCGCCCTTCCGAATATATCGCTGCTTAATAATAAGGGCCCTGTTGTTTGTAAAAGGGTTTAAAGGTTTTTAGATAAGGTAAAAGGTCCGGGTTTTCATTATCTCACTCAAATATAAAGGTATACTCGCTTATGGATGTAAAGAGCAGCGGGGAAACCTTCTAATTTATTTTTTACACGCAAATATAAGATGTAGAAGTAATGTCAGTAATGTGTGGTCGGTTGGCCCTCCAAAGTGGTCATTTAATATTATTTTTTTCTCCCTTGACGTGGAGCTTAAACGTATCATGATTAAACGCTCGACCCGGATTTCCCTCGCAGTAATTACTTGGACGGTTTGGTCTGAGTTTCGTCACTTGGACTGAGGCCGGCGGAACAAATTAGCTGGAATTAGGACGGGTCCCACGAAATTGTCTGGTTTCTATGATATTTAGACGATGTTTGTCGAGACCGTATTTTGTCCTGCACTTTACGATGCTTAGGTAGGTATATCCGAGGGTTTACGAGCTGAGCTCGATTACGCCCTAATATTAAAGGGCCCTCCGTACACTTTCTCTGTCTCTTCTCTGTTATATTTTTCAATATTGTCTTTAGCAAGTGCCAAACAATATAATGACAGTGCCTAACTTCCAAATGTGTGACGAAAGCAAAATCGGGCTTTTTTTTCTACCCATCAAACAGAAAAATAATTTATTGGTCTAAATTAAGGATCATTCACGTTTCGACCAAGTACGCAGTTTTATAAAGACATCAAAAACTAAATATTCCGTGAAAAAAATATAGAAATCGGATAAGAAATTACAAAGTTACAGCGATTTTAGTGCACAGGTTCGAAAAACAGGGGCGCCAGCTGACGCCATACGCTTGACACGTCACAGGTTCCGATGAACCGCGCGCTTGGTGGCCGCGTACCTACTCGTAGATCTCGGCCTCAGTGAATTGATGTGTGCGCGTGTCGTGATAATATTGCGATACAAATATTTTAATGTGCTAAAATTCTACGATACGACTGTAACTGCGCCCGAAAAATATTTTTTCGGGTTACACACGGCGAAAAAGTTGGAAAGAAATGTTTAACGTTGTTAAACGGACGTTTTTCTTCCCATGAAACAGAAAAAATATTCCATGGTAAAAATTTCGCATGTTAGTTGGCAAATTGATTTGTGTTCCTAAAGTAATAGGACGCGATTCATTTATTTTAGTGTACAAATCGCACCCAACACATCCAATAGTAGAGTATAGAGTAATTACATTTTATCTGTTGCAATGAGGCGGGCTGATAAAAATTAAGTAATAGTTTATCTTTTTCCTGTGCCCTCATCTAATACCTTTAAACGAGCAATTCTTGTGTATATATAATTTGAATGTCGGAAACGGCTCCAAGGATTTTCATGAAATTTATTATGCAGGCGGTTTCGGGGGCGATAACTCGATCTAGCTAGGTTTAATTTTTAGAAAACGTCATTTCATCCTTGTTTTCAGGCAATGAAAAGCTGCCACAATATCGTTAAAATACAACGGTAAATTTCGCTACCATCTACAAGGTTGTAATAGTCTAGATGTCTCCAGTTCGATTATTTTTTCCCCTTTTTTCTCCTTTTTTTCATCGTATCTGAATATAATTTCCAAAAAACAGGATTTACCAAAAAAAAAGTATATTAAAAAAATGACAGCCAGGTACTATTATTTACCGCAGTTTCATTTAGTGAGTGTCTTCGTCTCGTCCAATTTCGCGAAATTTTCAATCGCGTCGGATATTCGGCGAATCCCTGAAATTCGATTAGACGTGGCCCGCCTGGTCGCGACTCCCCGTAATAAATCGGAAATCCGTCGAACAGACTCGCGGTTTTCTAGAGAATTCATAAAAAAGTTGCCTGACTAGTTCGTCTACTAGAGCAGCAGACCTCAAACTGTTTCGCAAAAAAGTTATTATTAAAAAAAACGGTACTGGGGACATTTAAATGCCCTAATGAGACATAATGAGAAATAAGACAGAGAGAGAGACCGAGAGAATTGGCTTAATCACCTCGCGTGCCCACCATGGATTGGCGATTTCAAGCGCTGAGGTATGTGAGGTATATTGAAACCTTAGGTACTCAGGTTTCAATATACATGAAACTGTTTATTTTCTATCTTTTGCAGAGCTGTGACATAACCTTCTGTATGCTGCATAATCAAATCTAAAACTGAATGTAATAGCAATCCTTACATTCGCTTGTGGTTGCGGTTTTGTAGGGTGCCGTCAAAGGAATATGAGTTTCCATCCTAAATTCATAAATGAACTCGCACCCAAAAATCGATTTCGATGCTGAGATGTTGTGCACTCTATCTCGCTCTTCCTTTCTTTGCGTAGGCGCTAGAAATACTTCAAACGTACACACTTCTTTTCTATTTAAAATATTTTTATTATTATACTTTATTGCACACAAGAAATTTAACGGGACATTACATAAGAAATATTTTTGGGAAGTTTTTAAAATATATCACGGAATGGAAACTGCCGCGAACCAACGTCGGAAGTAGAAATCTCTAGTTGAGGCCCTATGCTCCGGAGTTAAAGGATACCTGGTTACCATAGCACAGGTTGCTCTAGTTTAGGACCAGGACTAGTGATTGTGTTGTGTGGAAGTATTATTATTTTTTAAATAACTTTGTTGTATATAAGGCCTGAGCCGTGCAGTGGAACAAAGTTTGTTGGTCGCTGCTCTACAGCAAAGTTCGCCCTTCCGACGTGTTGGCCACGCCTTGCCAGTTCGTTGCGACCTTTATTGCAAGCCCTGGAACTTTGTCACTGGAACTTTGTTCAGTTCCAATGTAACCGTGACTAGCGCGTCTTTAACACATTTTAACACTGACAATTTTGTGAACACTACACATTCGCGGGTTCCAATCCCGGTATATAACCCACGACCTATTACGATGCAAGGGTTCTAGTAACCTACCTAGTGTAGGTAGTATTTGGTACATCTACATCATACAACTACTTGGAACGTCAAAAACGTCTATCGATGTAAAAGGCTTATTAGTATGATTGTTGACTGACTCTTTGGTTTACTGGTGAAACGCTCGAATACCAAGACATGGGTTTGATTTCCGTTGAAAGCCGCTGTTATGGATCTGTACAGATGGCCTGTGTTCTTTCGCCATTGGATGTTATTGTATGTTTGTGATTAACTTTCCTGGTTGCCATAGCAGATAGTTTGCTATTAGGACGAGTGATTTTGTTGTGTAAAAGTAATTTATATATTTACTACGAATCAATGTACACCAAGCTCGCCATGTACACTTTTTTATTTTGCGTTTTCTGTATGTCTTTTATGTGTGCAATAAAATATAAGTAAATAATTTATTGGTTGAGATAAAGCGGCGACAGTTACACTAGCCTACGTGTAGGATCCATTGCTTACAGAACGCATCTTGATTCTGATTGAGTTAAACCAGTAATGGACATCACCAATGATCAAATAGTGCAATGTAGAAGAAGCATTGTATTTCAACACTGTCCACGTCACAACTAAAATTATCCTTAAATTCCTTCGACGTTACACACTACAATACGCGTGAAAGAAAAGCCCATGCCCTTGCGGGCTCGTCGGCCGCACGGAACCGAGCTTTATTGCGCTAGTAACTACTGTAGTTTAATTTTTTGCGCTAGTAAAAGTATTTAAGGTTTATTTTAGTTTGTATCATTACGCCCGTACGTCGCCGGCCGTTGTACTGTGGATAGAGTTACGTAACTAAATTTTCCCTACGAATAAAAAACCAAAATGTATTATATAAACTATAAGTATTTGTTACTACAAAATTCACACTCAAAAACGGCCTTAGTCCTCTCATATTTTGCAGTGTAAATCACTCTGTGATTGGTTCATTCTGTGCGCCATGCGTGACGTGAACGTTGATTGGCGATAGTAAGTAACAGCGTAATTGATGGTTATTTTGACACTAAAACGTCAAACTGATAACTTCATTGATGTATAACTCGTAGAAATATGTAGGTACCTCGCAAGATGGCGGCCTGACGGTGTCAAGTGCATAGACATTTTGCCGGGTACCTAATACTGAACTCGCTCCGATTGGTAACACAATAAATTGACAATCCCAGCCCGCCTCCCCACAATGTTTTGTCATTTTTAGCACTAGTTAGACATCTATGTTTTTGACTATCACTGGATTTTCTGTAATGCCTTCACTCTACTAACCCAATTCAAGACTCGTTAAGAACTGGGTGTGTGCTTAGTAGGCACCTGGATTTTATTCGCCATTTTCGGGTAAGAATCTACATAAATTGACCTCCAGGGACACCTTACGAGACACACGGGGCTTCTCTGCCTGTAAAAAGGTTGGCTTCATGGGCACTAATTCCCATATCCATGTGTCAGACAAGGCTAAAGTAAAATGGCAGATTAGCTCTAGTTGTCAGGGGATGTTGTTTGACGGTTTTCATTCTGTAACTTTTGGATTTTTTATATACAGTAAAAAGCCAGAAAAGAGCTGAGCGCTGTGAGTATACTTTGACATGCAGCTTTTGAATTTAGGTGCAAAACCCTGATTACAATGTTTGCTATTGACAGTTCGAATTTTTGTTAACAAAATAAATTGACTGTGCAAAATAAATAACGTCGGTTAACCCTTTACTTAGCGGCTACATAAATCGATTTGTTAAAAGTATTCAATCAAAACTTTTCCACTTTTTGGGATTTTGTTGAAGTAAAAGCAACGTTTATAATTTCTTGTAATGAAATATGCTTGCAGTGATTTAAAATTCGCTATTCATCAATTTTATTTTAGGCCTCTGGTTCCAGTTGTACAGAAGTGGCGATTTCTCATTGAACACTTTAAATTACGTTCTTGACTTCGTCTGACTGATGGTCACTTCACCTATCTAATGTATGTTGGAGTTACTATTAGAATTTTGCTTCGGAGCTAAACAAAATGACACTTTTAAGGCTATTGTTATTTAGTTTTGGTTTCTCCAGGTAACCTTCCGATCTTGGCAATCGTGACCGGATTGCCGTGACCGGATTGCCGCGACCGGGTCGCGTCGCACCGCTTTGAAGGGATACATACGCTGAGGTTTACAATGTAGGTAGCGCGACACTGTTGCTAGGCTATGAAATCTCACTGCCTGCGGAGTCTCCTTAACGTTGTTTAATTTACAGTATTTTAGTAGTCTACTAGTCAATCGCATTCCAATGGTATAACCCGTGCAACTACTTCGGCGCCTTGTGCGATTGGATCTTATTCGCGAGAGATGCCTATTTAAGGAGCGGCGTTAGCCTAGTGGGTGGAACATTGCACTCGGAAGCGGGAGACCCAGGTTCGATTCCCAGTGCGGGCATGTACCTGTGACTTTGTTTTCTAAGTTATGTGCATTTGTGAAGTTATAGTAGCAATACCATTCGCTAACGTTGAAGGAAAACATCGTGAGGAAACCTGAGTGTCCGAGCTATTTACATACCTCAGCGCTTGAAATCGCCAATCCGCGGTGGGCACGCGTGGTGATTAAGCCCATACTATCTCTCTGAGAGAAGGCCTGTGCCCTACAGTGGGACGTATGTAGGCTGCTTGTATACCATTGAAGTGACACTGTACAAAATGGAGGCAAATAACAGCTTCTGTCGTGCTAATATTATTCCATTGAACGACTATGTGCTTATTAGACTCTAGGCCCAGGTCACGTGGCACTGCTTTGCCAGGGATTTGTACGCAGACTTTTCCGAAGTAGGTATACAACGCGATATGAGGCCTGTTTCGTAGAACTAAAATTCATGGTTTACTATGACAATTCCACGTACATCGCAAAGTGAATTAACCCACAGATTAACATGAAGAAGACTGCTACGCAATGTACCTCGATTTGTCATAAAACACCACCAATTGTAGTTATATGAATCTCGGCAATGGTCGTTAGACGACAAGGTCGCGCTGCATACGGGATGGTCGCCGGGTCGTGACTGTCAAGATTGCTGAGGCTCGTAAACTTATTCAACTTTTGAAAGTTGCACGAATAACATTTTCGAAAGTGTCACTCTAACGTAGTTTCTACAATTTATGACGGGTTAAGGTTTGGGCGAAATTATTTGTGGCTGAAGAGGTTTCCGGATCTATATTCAGTGTGGGCCCGGATTTCCTAGGGCCCTGTTTGCGCGGATGGATCCTTTTTTCATCCCGTTGTGGCACTAAATTATTTTCCTCGTGTAATTGTTGGTCTCTTGTGAGACATTCATCATTTCATTTCCTTTAATTATGACTTTAACTCGGGGAACATCTAGTGACATAGCCTATCTAAAACATATGTATGCAGCACCTTAGTGGTCGCTTATCTAGTGTATGTATGAGTCGCCACAAGGCGCTTTATAAGTCGTCTATTTATTGGCGAGATGCCAATTATTACCTACACTACACTTGATAAGTAACAGAAATAGAAATGTCTTGAAATGGAATTTTCAACAGTGAATTAAAATGAAGCTACTTCTCTTGAACAGGCATAACCTCTATGTCAGGAGCAAGTGTCTTCACTTAACTATGTGTTACAATTTATGATCCAGTACAAATTTGTGCCGAATAGAAAATTCAGATAAAATTATTTAAACAAGTCTTCTAAGAGTGTTTGAATTATAACTTTAAGCAAATTGATCGATCCGACATTAGTGTATCCTGTAAATTACTTGTGTGCTTTGAATAGTTATATCTGGGGGCACGGCAGTGCCCCGCCAAGTTGAGCAAAAAGCGGCACGGCCGTACCATCCTTTTCTCGAAGCAGTTCAGGCCATTTTCGACCCCCTATAACTTCGTTGTGCTCCTATAGATTGACTTGGCAATCGCACTAAACAATCTAATTTAATATAATATGTATTAGGAAATCAATTACCACGAGACGGGCAGCAGCGTCTTCCTGAGATTCCAACCACACACTGCGATCGCTAACCCGCCTGCCAAGCGTGGCGATTATGGCAAAACCTCTCATGGTTATGAAAATCACGAAGGAGGCCTATGTCCTGCGGTGGGTGTCAAATGGCTGATAATGATGTATTACTTGTGAGATACGTTGTGTTTTCAGGCGGTGGCCAAGTCAATCTATTTATTTAAAACATAAAAGACTTTTAGTATTGATATGTTCGCTATATGTTGTTAGGTTAGCTGATTAACTTAAGATGGACGATTTTAGGACGCTTAAGTATGACTGCATAAATTAACCGACATGGATCTCACAACTTTTTTACGGTAGAAAAACTGAGTTGCAAAAGTTGGTTTTTTACAAGCTATGTTTTTAACGGCATATCTATTACTACAAGTGAATCCGGATAAATATATGTAATTAACACAATAAAAAAGTGATCAGAAGTGATCACTCACTCAGACTCCCTTTTTGTATGTTGGTACGTTGGACGAGTAGGCTTATCTGCCTAAATATACATGTTACGGATGTCTCTTAATTACATGCCACTAAGATCAAAGGAAATCAATAAGCACACACGCTTGACTGAACTGAACAGCTCGCCCCGCTAGAAAAGCTCCTTAGACACGTATCGGCGAACAGGCTTGAGAAGTTGAGACAGTTTGCCAGCGATAATTTTTCTGATACGATATGCTCCTATATTATACGAACCAAATCCCGAAAGATTCCAATCGAATTCCGTACTAATTGCTGTCGCAAACGTCAGGATTATAGGATTTGGTGCATATGATTAGGCTCCTGCTCCTATATTACACAACCAAACTCCTGAACGATTCCAATCGTCAAACTGTCAAACTCCGTACTAATTGCAGTGGCAAACGTCAGGATTCCGACAGGATTTGGTGCGCATAATTAGTTAAACCTCTGATATTATAGTTGGTTACGGCTACACCACGTGTTATTGAAATAACAAGAAAATTAATACCGGTTTTTTCCGTAGCGATAACTAACGAAGCCACTTCACTAATAAGCAAATGTCTCATATTGTTTTTATTTTTTATCTTCACGAAATCCTAAAATTTGCACGTGAATTCACGAGTTAAAATAGAAATCAGGGTATATTATCGTGTAGCAGAATAGACGGTGGATTGTCCGACCAGCGACCCGATGGGTCGATGATATTCCTATAGTCGTCGGAAAGCAATGGATATGAGTGGCAGGCAGAGAATAGGCGTGACAGGCAAAAGGCATATGCCTACAAGTGCGCTCTATTCATGAGCTGAATTAACATGCATTTTCTCTTTGAGAGATATGACCAGCGTTATTAACAATAAAAGTATAAACAAACAATTTCTCAACAATAATGGTGACTGAACTGATAGACACGCTGCTATAAATAGAGTATCGTTATGAGTGACTCCGACCCTCATATATGTCAATGCCAAGCTAGTGAAGATCGATGCTTGTTATTTTTATGACATCTGATGTTTTACTGATTTATATTTTAATTTCTTCATGAAGTGGTCAATTCTGGCCTTTATTCATAGTGTAGGTGAGTTACGAAATATTTAATAGATCTTATCTGAAATGGGATAAACCGAAGCACTAAGTTGATCCTAAGACCCTAAAAGATAAGCAAGCTGAGGTAGTTGGTTATATTTGTCGCAGGGTAAAACATTCTTTCGAGTAAGGTCCATGAACAGACAGACTTGGCGGTGGCTGCTAGGTGGGGATAGTCGTGAATAATAAGTATTGCTTGTGGTACGACTGCATCCGATCTGCGCAAATCAGTGGTAGCACTGATAAGCCACTGTTCATTGAATAGACATTTCCACACCATGAGACTAAATAGCTTGCTTTGCCAAGGATGCCGCGAAGAAGAAGAAGAAGTAGAAGAAAGACATTTAATATACCAACAAGATACATCACAGAAACAAAATAAGCAGATAAGTAACATAATATGCACAACAACAGAAAGAAAACTATATACACAACAGACAAAACGAATAAATAAAACAGGACCATAGATGTAGCCTGTGGTTTATCTAAGTTGCCACAAAAGGCAGCTGACTCAGCGTTGTGCGCTGAAAAACGCCAGCCCACGTGACCATTCAATATGGAAAAACAACTGACACCTTAGGCCTAATTATGCGCACCAAACCCTGCCAGAATCCTGACGTGTGCAAGAGCAAATAGTATGGAATTCAACAGTCAGACTATTGGGGTTGTTCATGTTTTGGTACACGTAATATAGGGGCATAGCACTGCTGGCTTCCTAGGAAGAGATAGGCTTCCATGAGTAATCTCACACCTTTGCTTCGTATAATGGCCCGACTATGAGGCTAAGAGCGGAAATAGCATATTTCTCAACTGGCAAATTTTTCCCCGACTATATTATGCGAAATTCTGGTAGGTATGCGGTGTGATAACGACATTAAAACTAACTTTCAATTCTATTGGCAAGCAAGATAAGCAAATCTATTTACTACCTACCCTTCGCGATATGGCTTGTCTATACATAAACGCCTATCGTGAGTTTATGTGTTTAAGCGTAGATTCTATAGAGGCTAGATGGTAAGACTACCAAGAAAATGTGTCGAGATGTCATTACGAATCGATTTTAAAAGCACGTTGCAGTTGCGATTTCAAGTATTACATTTTCAACAGAAATGTACAGACGTGATCATTCACTATCAAACGTGTAAGGATCATTTTATGAAAACATTTTTTAACACTTCAAAATTTTATTGACAATTTCCAACCAAATGTCGAAAATCACGAATAAGTGTTTACAAATATGTTTTACTAATTTAATTACCGTTGAGTGATTAATTATTATTTTTATCATAATGAATTCACAAAAAATTTTGCAACGATTTCAATATCACGCTGTGGTTTAGAAATTTACAAAATTTTATGTAACTCACCAACTTCGGTCGATTTTGAAGAAAAGAAGCCCCTGTTTTTACTTATATTTTTTCATTGCCCTTTTAAAACCCTGTCACAGGTGCAGACAGCGTTGAAAAGCAATAAAACGTTTCGATGTTTCGCGAATGGCCCGCGATAGAGTCGAAAGTATCTAGCACGTTTGCTGCACTGCCTGTCCATTCGCTTTACTTTTTAATAACTAAGCAGCTGGTGTCTGGCTAGAATATTCCGTTTTATAGCCAGCTCCTTGATTTATATTCCCTGAATCTTCACTTTACTTCTGCGGGCTATTTACTCTAACCTTTAAATCCTTTTAATTTTTCCTCGGTCTTCTGTACAACGACACGGGGTTCCGGGTCTGAAAGAATACTTTATGCCATTGTCTGTAGAGTTTCCATTGAAATGAACTCAAGCATTAACGCAGTGACGTCACGTTAGTAATAAAATCATTCTACGTCTATTGGGAAGCTGATAGATATATTTCACAGCAAGCGATAACGCTTTTACGTCTCGCCTTCTATTGTGCAATGTGTCAAAGTTGGTATCGTGAAGGATGAGCGATAAAATGCATTTCCTCCAGAATTTATGAGTCCAAGACATTCTGAGTGCCCCTCCAGATATTGGAATTTGTGAAAGAACTTAAATCAATTTTTCTCTGCAGTTTCTCGCTCCCGGTAGGTAAACTTAATTTTCATTCCGCACACCTTTGTGTATTCGGCTTAATTTAAGTTTCCCCTAAAACAAATCTCGGGGACTTAAAAAAACTTAATTAAAAACCCGAAGGGTTTTCTTCACACTTTCGGGTCGGGTTGTACCGCAGTTCTTTAGAAAAGCTGCAATTTTCAAACCCTTAGTTTAGTCCAATGATCATTTATTTTCGTGTAGGCGCTTATTACTTAAAAGAAAGAATACAAGCTGCCAGTATTTTAGGCTGGATTTTGTTACATTACATAAACTGTCATCCGTATCCCGGAGATACCGTAATAAAACGCCAGAAGCATGGAACAAAAGTGTGGTGATACTTTTCTTTAAGAAGGGTGACAAAGAATTATAGACCCATCTCACTTCTGAGCCATGTCTATGAGCTGTTCTCAAGAGCCATTACAATCATTACAATCTCACGGAAGCTCGATGACTTCCAGCCCCCCGAACAAGCCGGTTTCCGAAAAGGCTTTATTACTTCGGATCACATACATTCGGTGCGGCAGATTATTCAGAATATGCTTAGCGTTTGTGGACCGTAGTCCACAAACGAATCGAACGCTTTTTCGTAAAAAATCCATCGATTCGATCGAGATATGGGACGTACTTGAATCTCTCCAGCGGTGCCAAATCGACTATCGCTACATCGAAGTGCTGAAGTGTTTGTACAAAAACGCCAAAATGACAGTCCGACTGCAGGATCAGAATACGAATCCTATTCGTTTGCAGCGCGGAGTGAGACAGGGAGATATAATATCTCCTAAATTAATGTCAACTGCTCTTGAAGACGTATTCAAACTTCTGAACGGGGAAGGATCTGGCGTAAAAATAAATGGCGAGCTCAACATTCACCTTCGATTAGCCGATGGCATAGTGATTATGGCTGAAGCTGGAAGATTTGAGTTCAATGCTCAATGACCTGAACACAGCTTCTAACAGAGTGGGTCTTAAAATTAACATGGACAAGACTAAGATAATGTCGAACTCCCATGTAGCACCCACTCCTATAAACGTTAGCGGCTCTGACCTTGAAGTTGTTGACCACTAAGTACACCTGGGACAAACAGTCCAGTTAGGTAAGTCGAACTTCGAGAAAGAGGTCACTCGTCGAATCCAACTCGGATGGCAGCGTTCGGGAAACTGAAACACATTTTCGCGTCCAGAATACCTCAGTTTCTCAAGACAAAGGTGTATAGGCAATGTGTGTTGCCCGTGATGACTTATGGATATGAAACCTGGTGGCTGACTATGGGCCTCATATGAAGGCTCAAAGTCGCCCAACGAGCAATGGAGAGAGCTATGTTAGGAGTCCGCAGTAGAACCCGAGCTATTGATATAGCTCGAAGAATTGCTCAGTTGAAGTGGCCGTGGGCGGGGCACATAGCTCGGAGAACTGATGGCTGTTGGGGCGAAAAAGTTCTGACCTGGCGACGCAGCGTGGGCAGGCCCCCCACCAGATGGTCTGACGACCTGGTTATGGTGGCGGGGAGTCGCTGGATGCGGGCGGCACAAGACCGGGAAGCTTCGAAAACCGTGGGAGAGGCCTATGTCCTGCAGTGGGCGTCAAATAGCTTATGATGATGATGGTATCCCGGAGGGATGGTATCCCGGAAACACTAGATTGAAATTAGACGTTCAAGAATTAAACAAAAAAATTGCTATAATACTGAAACTAAGTTCAAGTATCACCACTTCTACTCCAAAACATGTCTCTCTGAACTCTAGCTCCTCACAGACTAAGACTAAGAAAATAATCGTGTTCGAGAAATCAGAGTCTACACCAAACGCTAGTCTCAAACAAACCAGCCCTAAAACCACAGAAAAATGTACGGTGATAATGTCTGATCAGGGCATCGTCGCAGTCGAGAAATTATGGAAACGTTACTTGCATCAATCAATAAATCTAAGTCGTTCATAGAGAAGCCAAAAAACATGCACTCGCCAACCTCTAAGTCAAACAAGCCTATTATACATATTCTAGAAGATCAAGGTGCACGTGGAATTGCTCTAAAGCTCGTGGGTCTAAGAGATAACTACCGGAGCAACACCCATAGAGTGTCTGCATTTATCAAACCACATGCTTTGTATCCAATTATTCTTAATGACTTTAAGGAATTGATCACACGGGTCGCTGAAAATGACATTATACTCCTAATCGTCGGTCCTGACGATAGCTCAACGACTTTTAAAATTGATGTAGAAAAGGTTTTGCAAAAAAGTGACACTCATAATGTCGTATTTCTTTGTGAAATCCAACGTAACCAATTCTGGCATACAAATAAATTAAACAGAGAATTAAAGTCAATTATTTACAAATATCAAGATAATCACCTCGTAGAGTTGAAAAATGAATTGGATCTCGCTCAGAAATTAAATATAGAGATTGATTATCTGCATTATAAGGAAGAATTCATAACAAATTTTGGAAAACTAGTAAGAAGCCAAATTACCCAACAAACGCGCGGCATTTTTAAGGTCGGCACCATACCTTTTTATTTCCACTAACAGGAATTGAAAAACCAACAAAAACTGCTAGAAAAGACTTCCAAAATTCCCAGAAAAGGTACAATTCCTTATTATTTCAGCACAAGACCCATAAAACGCTCTACAGGCGCCATTACCGTAACTAAGGTGGATGATTTTTTTCGAGAATAGAAATAAACTAAACGGAAACAGAAAATCTTCACAGCCAGGCATAACAGTAGCACACTTAAACATACAAAGCTTAAATGATAGAAAGCAAGCTTTACTTGAGGCATGGCTTCACTCGGAAGATGGGCGTTATGTCAAAGTTTTATGCCTGACGGAACACCACCGAGTGAAAGATGATCTCGAAAGGATCTCATTTAGGGGTTTTCGTCTAGCTTCGTCGTTTTGCCGTGAGAATCGAAATAGTAGAGGTGGAGTTTGTATTTTTGTACACAATAGCTTACAATTCGATGAACTTCCCTTAATAAAACATCTTTCTATTTCGAACATATTAGAAGTTTGTGGAATTAATATATTTGGTTCCTACATAATTTGTGCATATAGGCCTAAAACAATTAATAATGATAATTTTATCGATAACCTTGAAAATATCTTAAATTAACGTTAACTTATTGGTTAACGGAAGGGAAACTAGCGAATTATTATGTCTCCTAAATTCATTTGGTGCTAAACCTTTCGTTCAAGAGCCCACACGTATCACAGAGCATAGCAGTACCTGCATTGATAATATAATTTCAAATACAAATTTACGCAATGTTAACGTGATTGAACTAGGTCTATCTGATCATTGCCTTCAATATGCTACATTGGACATCGTCCTAATTAAATCACAGACTGATGGTGTTCTTAAACACGTAAGAGATGTAAATAAATCAAATACAGAAGAGTTAAAATATTTCTTCAGCAGTGTAAATTGGGATCCGGTATGCACGAATTTTGATATGAATCAATCTTTCAATATATTTCATGATGTGCTTTTAAGTGCATTTGATAGGTTCTGCCCGTTGAAAAAAGTACAAGTTAATAAAAAATGTTCTAAACCAAAATGGATCACACCGGGTATAATGAAATCCTGCGAAACAAAACGCGACCTTTTTATTGAGCTTAAGCATTCGAAAGAGAAGTCCTTACGGTCTCAACACTATAAAAAATACTGTTCGATTTTGCACAAAATTGTAGCATATGCAAAAAAGAAAAATAATGAATGTATCATAACGAACTCCAAAAATAAGATTAAGACTATCTGGAGTATACTGAATGAAACAGTCAAGGGGCAAACATCTAAACAAATTGAGAGTTTTGTAGGACTTACCGATGGTGTCAAAATTGTCGAAAATGAGTTGGAGGCTCCTAATTTGTTCAATTCCTACTTTACCACAAATAGTTCTAATCGTGGTGAAAATGAATTTAATAATATTAAACTCACCAGTTTTCATGAGAACTCTATGTTCATCACTCCCATATCTAGACAGGAACTCCTAAAGCTTGTATCAAACTTAAATAATAAAAGGTCTTGCGGTTATGACGGTTTACCAATTACTATTATTAAAGATGTTATCGATGTTATTGCTGATGCTCTTGTCCATCTGGTCAATCTGTCAATAGCCACAGGAAAATTTCCAGAAAGACTAAAAAAGCTCACATTAAACCTTTACACAAAAGTGATAGTAGAATGGATGTTCACAATTATCGCCCTATAGCCCTGTTGCCAGTATTATCAAAAATTTTTGAAAAATTTTACTCAATTAGATTATCAAACTTTTTGTTCAAGTTTAACATAGTGTCCAAAAGCCAATCCGGTTTTCAACCGGGTAAGTGTACGGTAGATGCGGTATTTGACATGATGGACTTTGTGGCGGACTCTCTTAATAGTAAATCAAATGTTGTAATGGTTTTATTAGATATGTCCAAAGCATTTGACTATGTGGATCATCAAGTTCTAGCAGCTATTCTCATTCGTTACGGTATTCGGGGAAATTGTTTAAACTGGCTGAAATCTTATCTGACCAATCGAAGACAAAGTGTGATACTTCCCTTGGTCGATTCTCGGACTAAAACACTGTCAATTACAGAATCTCGAAGCACAGAAACCAGGAAAGGAGTGCCGCAGCGTAGTGTTTTGGGGCCGTTATTATTTTTACTGTACGTAAACCATTTACCTGAGCTCGTTAATAAAAAAATCTAACAATGTTCGCAGATGATATATCGGTTGTTTTTAAATTCGAAAGAAGAAATGTAACACAGTTATGAGATGAAATATCAGATACTATTTATACCCTTGTTGAATGGTTACGGTCTGTAGGACTAAAAACAAATGCAAGTGAAACCAAAATGATACATTTCCGAAACTACAACACTTCACGTTTGGAACTTGATCTCACAATGGATAATACGAAAATTTCACTAGTAGACCACGTGAGATTTCTGGGAATTTATGCAGATGAACATATGAACTGGAAGAAGCACATTGAGGTCCTTGGTGGGAAACTAAGTAGTTTTAGCTATGCATTAATATGCTTGTCGAAAATTACAACGACACATGCATCATTACAGGCATATTATGCCTACTTTCACTCCAGACTTCTTTATGGCTTGGCATTGTGGGGAGGAAGTGTTGAGTTAGACAAAATTTTCATTTTACAGAAGAGGTGTGTTCGAATTATAAGCGGAGTCAAATCAAACAGAGTGTCTTGTCGCGATCTGTTTTGGAAACTAAAAATCCACACGGTTACAGCGCTCTACATAATTGAATTGTGCAAATTAGTTAGGCATCTTCCAGAGAAATTTCCAATCAGCGCTGAACGTAAGTGTGGTAGGTTAAAAGAACGCTTCAAGCATCATCTCGAAGTTAAGTTCTGTAGAACGACATCTCACAGTAAAAGAACTAGCCATGCAGCAGTTCCCGTATACAATAAATTACCAAAAAATATCAAGCTTCTCCCTGGTGATCGATTCCTCAAGGTATTAAAGGAATATCTACTTGTTATGTGCCCATACAATCTGAACGGATATTATGAAAATTGTAAATAGTTTTTAATACTGATTAATGATCTAATGCTGAAATTTTACTGATTTATTATTTAATGAGCTATTAAATAATGTACCTAATGTTATTATTATCTATTAAACTAATTCTAAATTATCAAATTGCTATGCCACTATCGGTAAAATTACACTTGTACCACATTTTTTGTAAACATCATTATCATACTATACTGTAATTTATTGCAATAAAATGAATTGAAAATTGAAAAATTGGGGTAGGCAGAGACCAGGGTAGCCACGATTCTGAAAAACTTCTTTCCCTTCATCGGCATTCGTTAGTCGTCGCATGCACTCACGCCGGTTTTGTGTACTTTTTATCTTGCCCTTCGCTAATACGTCCCCTATTTGGTTGAAGTACGTCCGCCAGGGACGTCACTTACCCACATTCTCTCGACAATGTTTCTTCCTTCATCCTCTCCGTATGGATTTAGAGAGGTACAGTTGGTTGGCTAGCTTACGTTCAAATTGTAATATCCTAATTGGCTAGTTGATTGCCGGCGGCTGGCTATCAATTTGTCATCCTGTTTCTTTGTTACTTGGAAATTAGTGCCCGGTCCTTTTCCCGCCACGTCGGTCAGTTCGCAGGCATCTCTTGAGATCAAAATATGACGTGACTTATTGCGTAATGTAAAAGATTTATTACTGGAAATATTTTATTGTGTTAGTGAGCCGGGATTCCGAGCCAGTTGTTAACATGACAGTTTCTTTCTCGAGAGCTCGAGGCGTGTGGTCTATTTGTCATTTACTTTTATCTGTAGGCACTTGCGTTTTGCCAACTGAGCTATTTTCTTCCATTGGACTTACCGTTATTGCACGAAATTTCTCGTGTCCTGTTTTATGTCCGGTTTTCCGGCCCCCGATGAAATAAAAATGTGTGTACGTCAATATTTTCATGTGCCCACCATTTTTGTCGTCGACGAGATCAAAATCGAGTTTATGCCGCCAGCAAAAGGCTCATCCAGCCATAAACATCAGGACGTTAATATCCTGGGCCTCTACTCTTGGTCTTTAATCGCGTAGAAATGTCGAAGGGAAACCAGCGGGTGTCGCGCCCTGCCTCTATAAAGCCGCCATAATCCGAGCGAAAAGTACGTCGAAGGTTTCGAGTAGGACCTCCGTTATAGCAGCGTCGTCGTTTAATCTCCCTGGCTTATCTAACAATGACAATAGAGCCCGGGCCCGCGCTTACGTCTATATTAGCTGTTGTAACTAGTCGCGTTGTGGCTCTCATATGATTCCAATTTGGGGCATGCGCCTATCTTAAATTGCCTGTTAACCTTAATGGTTGTCGCTAATTTTCCTACGAACGTTCTAAGTACGTATTTACTTAACTCTATTAATGAGATATGCAATCTAAGATTCTTAGAAAAAAGTCCTGTAGAACATGACGAAGCAGTAACAATCGCGTAAAAAAATATCAAATTCATCAATGTAACCTGTTTTAAAATTCCATTTACGTATGTACTTAGTACTAATCTATGAGCAAGCTTGTAATTTCATTACGCGGCATAGTTCGGTACATTTCATACACACGAAGGCTCGATGACGTAACAATGTGAGTACAGATAAATGCTGCCTTTCAAGCTAGATCTTATTATCTAGTACCAATAACTTTCAATCGGGATCGGGTCACAAATCTAGCACAAATAAGTATGGAGAAACTTCTATTGGTTCTGCTGTAACATCGATAAATAAAGCTATCCTGAGATAGAGATACAGTATATCATTATACTGTGGGCAAGTGTAACCACATTGCCACAGAGCAAAGACCTGTAAAAGAAAAATATGTGTTTCATAGACTTATGTATTTTTGTAGACGGTCTATAAACTTAATAAACCAATACAAGCTCTTTTTTCTGATACTAAGAGGTTTTTTGCTGTTACTGAAAAATTACTCAATGCATTAGTTCTAGTATTATTCCTCTTCTTCGGTTCTTTAACTCCAAGGAGAATGTGGCCACTCAAGCACAGATATCCACTTCTGACAGTAGTTCGCAGCAGCTTTCACTTCAGGCCAACTATTTCCGATGTAGAAGGCGACTAAGGAAATAAATTACCAGGAGACGGGCAGCAGCGTCTTCCTGAGATTACAAACGCATATTGCGATCGCCAACCCGCCTGCCAAGCGTGGCGATTATGGCAAAACCATTCATGGTTAGAAAACCATGAGGGAGGCCTATGTCCTGCAGTGGGCGCCAAATGGCTAATGATGATGATGATGATGATGATGATGATGATTTGCGATGTTGCCCTACGAATCTTTAAACTACCTATTTCATTAAATTAATTTCAAATATAAAATTTATGTAAGTTATTAGTCATCTTATTCTATAGTGCTAGTACATACTCTTGTTCGAGATTTTACAACGCACTGATATTGTTGGCTTCTTAAAGATGGCGTCAATGGTTTATGTAGGCACAATATATCTTATCTGTGGGCATAGCCAGAATGATGTTGCGACTGGCCCGCACCCTGTGCACGGGCGACGCACGGACTTATCCATAATTACAAAACTCATTCGTTCTACTTAAGGCCCCTCGCCCACAACGCGCGTTAGTCGCATTTGCAACGCGCTGCAGAAGCGATGTCAACGCGCTTCTAACGCGCTACAGCATCGCGACTGTATCGATGCAAACACGCGAGCGTATCGGAAGACATCGGGAGGAGAACGGAGGAAGGGTGGCGCATGAGTAGTGCAACACAGAGATCGAGAGTGCTGTTGTCCATCGGTCTAACGGAGTCCATCTTGCAAATGTAGCGATCGCAGACATTTTGGTTCGGTTACTAAATAGCATTTGCATCGCGACAGAAGCGCGACAGTATCGCGTTTGCAGCGCGACTGAATCGTGTTTATGGTGGGCGAGGCACACAACTAGCGCCCGGATCGCGACTGTATCGATGCGAACGCGCGACAGCATCGCTACTGCATCGCTACAAAAAGACGCGTGGGCGAGAGCCCTTATAGTCCAGTAACTTTAGCATAAAAAAGGGCCAACCTCGGAATGAGAGATAATAAACTGAATTTTCTTATAAATACCTTCATTTAGGCTTTCTAAAAGTTGTCTCAAAAGTAAAAAAAACAGTTTTTCACGATAAACTCGGTTTCTGTTGCTCCAATGACTTTAAAATCTATAATAAAAAAAATTTGACCATAAAATTTGCGATATGTTTTATTCGAATTTTTTTCGTGCGCTCGTTTTTGAGATAGAGGGCGCGCAGTGAAAATTCAACTTTATTATCTCTCATTGCATGCATGTTTGATCGCTAATTTGACTGGGCTATTAACCTACTTTGGAAAGTTCGCAATTATATGTAATTCGAATAACAACCAATTATTTGGATTATGGAGCCACTATCCACTCGTAGAACGGAGAACTTGCACAAAAAAGTTTTAATGTAATCAGAGAGACAATGTTTTAACATTTTAAGGTAAATAAACGTAGTACCTACTTTTTTTTCTTTACGACTAATACTTTTCATAGTATAATCTGTCGAAAAGTCAATATAGTCACAAAAACGTACCATACAAATCGGGCTCAAACTATGACATCACAACATGCACATGTAACGCCTTATAATGTATGTATGAAACGTCAATGTTTGAGTAAAATAATGTTTTATGCATGTATAACAAAACGGAAACTGATGGCCGATAGGCCCGAAACGTTCTCGAATGGAGACCACATATCGGCAAGCGCAGCGTAGGACGACCAGCCACAAGATGGACAGATGACCTCATCCAAGTGGCAGGAAGACGCTGGATGCAGGCCGCTTCCAACCGGTCTTTTTGGAAATCCATGGAGGAGGCCTATGTCCAGCAGTGGACTTCATGTGGCTGAATGATGATGGCAAGAAAACGTTCAGAATTCAATCGAAAAACTAAATCTATAATAAGGTTTTTGTTATTAGAGTAACTTTATTTTTCGCATTTTTTGTGACCGCGAAAACCCCGATAAAAATATTTTATAGTTTTTTTTTTTTAAGTTTTTGTATGAAATAAAAGCAATGTCACTCCAATCTAAGTTAGTCGCAAGGTCCCCATTGTTCAACTCTTTCTCTCTTTTTCCCTCTTGTCGGTCACTAAGCTTATTCGTCTGTGGAAATAAATTAATTCATTAATTAAAAAAGCGTGGAGCGCTTTTTGGTATCGTTCAGTTAACTTTGTAGATGTGCTTTTAATTATTTCAGACAAAGCGTCCCACGCTTTTTCTCTTAGTCATTCCAGTTCTAGGTAAATTACCTAAGTATATTTTTATCGATAGGAAACATGCTCCAAAATTTGAATTTGGAGTGAAATTAGATTTAACCCATAACGAACGTAGGAAAACTCACAAAAAATAAAACATAAAAATATTGTACCACGTTACTTTTCGATAGGTTATAAGTTTAAGTTGTAGAGAATTTTATTTTCTCACAAATATTTATCTTTTAACGTAGGCTCTCCAGTCAGATCAAAATCCATATTTTTTTGCAAGTTCTTCATTAGACGAAGCGCCCGACAGTGAACCTTCCGTTTCATTGTATTTGGTGATTTCACTTCGGGACTGGAACAAATTATCCGGATATTTATTATCCGACTCCTATATTTGCCGAGCTAGTTGACTTAGTGGCGAGAGAAGAAGTAAGGCAATTTCCGCTTCGACGGAAAATTATTTATTCCCTCGCGGATGGTTGCCGAATTAATTATCCCATTTGATATTAGATTGTGCTAAGGTGGTGTATATTACGAGCAATGTCGTTTGCAATTAGTTTTACTTCCTTTATACTGGCTTTATTAGTGCTATGATATTAGTGTTATGTTTAATATATATATATATATATATATATATATATATATATATATATATATATATATATATATATATATATATATATATATATATATATCACATCTATTGAAAAATAGCTAACTTAGTCCTCGTAACTAGCAACCAAAATAGCTCTTTAGAAAACGATTAATCACGAACATTGTATGAACAAGAAACTGGCTGTTTGATAAAGAAACCGCGCGCGAGCCAAATTACATAAAAGTTTGGGAAAAAGTTAAATGTGAAATGGATTTCTCCGCCTTTGTTCGTAATTGTTTACATACTCAAATTCGGATTTTACTATGTTTTTATTAAAAATGCCGGCCGAGTGCGAGCTGGACTCGCGAACGAAGGGTTCCGTACCATTATCTATACAACATTTTAATATTTCAAGCGTCTACCAGTTGCCGTTATTAATATCGAGCGAAAAACGGCAAAATAATTACGTTTGTTGTATGGGAGCCCCCTTAAATAGTTATTTTATTCTGTTTTTAGTATTTGTTGTTATGGCAACAGAAATACATCATCTGTTAAAATTTAAATTGTCTCAACTCAGGGTACGGAACCCTAAAAATTAGTGTGTATTCAAGTAGTGATAGTGAAAGTATTCTATTAACTCCAGAGAACATTGTATTGCTAATATTTTCGTTGTCAGGTATCCTCCATTTATTACCCAGTGACCCAAGTCTTCAGCGTTGCCTAACATCCATTTCCGGTAAGCCAGGACTTTGGTTAAGTGTACTGTTAGGTATACATTTCACGGGTCTAATCGCAACTTTTTATGAGGTTAACATTACCCTACTTTCGGACATGCGTTTAAATTATTATAATCTTAGAAGTCGCTCATCCGGGATAGCACTGGGTAACAATATTTTGTTAATACTGCTAAAGCGAAGTTAATCACCAGGTAACATCGACAAAATTAAATTTCTATTCTTCATCATCATCTATCGTCGAAATATTCTCGTGTTAAATTTTCCAAAATGTAATTACGTCGTCGTTATTATTCCGAATCAGCATTGTATCAATTATTATTAATATTCGAAGCAGTTTCTATCTAACTTTGCCGCTATACTGTTTTGTGCATCGGTGATCGGTGTAAGTAGTACTGAAGCATAAACAAAGCTGAGCTTATCTCGTCTTCTTTGGTACATAATGCCACTTTTTTGGCTTTGCCCACACGATTATGCTGGCGCTTCACTTGGCTATTCGTATTCGCGTTATAAAATTAGTGCTAAAGATTCGTCAGAAAACGCGCCAAAGGATATTGTCATATCGGCCAAATATTCTAATACGAGTAGCCAAGTGAGGCGCTGGCTTTTCTTACGTGATTGACATGCGCTCGTGCAGTCCACAGCTGACTAGCCTTTAAATTTGCATGTAAAGTCGTGTCTTTACATGCATCGGTTTGCGGTGGATTTCACAATATAACCGACTATTTGCAACCTACAAACAGTTGAGCTCCTTTTAAATCTTCGAGCACGGGGACACATGGGGCCGTGACCATTGAATGCATATATTGGTCACCATAGACACACGATGGTCACACATAGATTAAAATACAGTCTGGATTACGAAAATTGAATGTAGAAGCTTTTTCTCTTCTTTCATTCAGCATAATTATGATTAAACCGTTGACACCCACTTCTGGGTATAGACCTGGTATGATCATGAGGCCTCTGCCTTCATTCAAAGAGAGTTAAATTTTACATCCGGGTGTTGGCGAAATCGCATTTGCGTTCGGAACCCTGAAACAAATGGAATTGCCAGTAGTTAAGGATACTGACCACAGTGACATTGCTCTATGGAAAACAACACGCTCTGGCGCCCAGGTTCGACGGTCCAACAATTGACTAAATTATATTTTAGCTTATATTCTTTTTGTTGCACTAACCCGTATTGAGGACAATTTTAAAAACCTATTTAGAGGCTAAAAATTCCACCCATGCCGGGAATTGATCCCGCGACCTCTGGCTAACCGTGCCAGCGCTCTCCCAACTGAGCTAATAGGCAAGTGCAGACATTGGTAAAATTTCGAGCCTCTTTACAGCCAGAGGTCGCGGGATCAATTCCCGGCATGGGTGGAATTTTTAGCCTCTAAATAGGTTTTTATATTTAAGCTACCGCTATTGCTTATATTGTTTACAAAAACGCCGTCAATTCACGTCAATACGACTATTTTCGTAACAAAGTATGTACTCTCACCACCACGCAGAACGGCGCCCACGGATTTTAACACGCTCAATATTCCGGACACATCTGCCCTTGCCCTATAGAAAAGCTGTTGTGTATTCAGGCACGAAAGTGTACAATACGTCCTACTATGACCTTAGAGGAGGGAAACATTTTTACATTGCTGCGTTTACCGTTTTATCTTGCGTATAGATATTTACTTTAAGTTTGTCTACAAAGTGGTACAGAAGTCATTACGTAACTCTTTGAGAGTGTTCTACTCTTCAATAAAAACAATGTACCAACAATAATACCAACACGCAAAACGTGAAACAATCTGCTGTTCTCCATAGTTTCGTTTTGGCATTTGATATAGACCAGTTGTTTTTCTTTTAGTTTCAGTGTTGGTCTGATATCTGATCTGTAATAAGAAGCAGAATGTTTCATCTCTACGCCTTTCGTCCGTAGGTCCGAAATGTAAAGCTGCGGAGGCTCTCTTCCTCTAACCAAAAGCTAACTTTACATTTTACCCGAAAATTATAAGACGACTGTAACTCTTACGTGAGAGGAATAAGGACACAATTCTCCCGAGCGTTGCTTTACTTTCCTCCCGCTGCAGCTGGAATGAGAAGCATTCTCGTACCATGTAGTTACGTTTAAGCACGTTTCTTGAAACTGATATATTTCTTAACTACATTAGTCATATCCGAAGTTCCTTTTTTACCAGTGTGTTTGTAATTACAACTAATAAAAAAATAATACAAATACGGAAAAATACGACGCCTGGGCAACATAGCCAACATATGATAAGTACCTACCCAAACTGGCAGTCATATTTTCTTATTTTTGCACGCCTTTCTACGATCCATGGCTGTATATTTCTCAGTTGCTTCTATCTCAAGAACTGTCAAATTTTAACTATGAGTTGCTAAAATTAGATTTGATTTCTTAGGTTAAACTATTTTGACGTAATGGTGGGGATGTAATAAAAAAACTGCAAAATATACATTTCACTCATTTCTTTGGGCAGTCGTGTAACAAATTCGCCATCAGACAAACGCGCACATATACGAAGCCTTTGAGGCGCTAGTTTAATGCTACATCTGTCATCTGACCGTTGTATTTGAGTCATTGTCTCTTTATACGAGCGAGTAGCTGCGGGACTACAAAGGAACTGCACGTAAATGCGCCCAAAGGCAGGCACTGGCCGTCCTTTGTTTCCGCCAAACGGTACAAGATGATTTTTATTTCGTACGACTGGGTTCCGTCCTCAGGGTTATTTGTCACTCCAAAGTGTCTCGAAACGAGTTTAGCAGGTTTCTTCTCTGTGTATCAATGCTCTGGACGACTGGTTTCCTTCGGTTTTGTTATTTATGTTTGTTACTTCAAATGATACTGAGTGGTCCTCACTGCGCACAGGGTCTCCAGTTTAGGATCGGGACTAATGATTGTGCTGTGAACTGCACGGTTAATTAAAGAAAGTACCTGAATAACTATTATCGCTCACATATCGCTCACCAAACACTACCCGTCTATGTTGTGAGAGCGAGGAACAAATATTTTTCCAAATGATTTAAGCTGTCGTGCTATAGATGTTAAAATTTACTGTTAGACGATCTCGCCGCTACGTTATTATTATTATTATTAATACGTTTATTGCACATAAGTAAAAAATACAATGGCAATGTGGCGGACTTAATGCTATAAGCATTTTCTACCAGTCAACCACAGGTGGTTGCCACTCGCTAATCCATTCAACAGTTTATGCCAGATTGCGTGAAAAAAGTATTCTCATACAAACTTTTATATTTGTGATCTCAGGTTTTCACAAAACTTGCTTTATTATGCTCCATTTTACTGTAGTCGAATTGACCTTTCGTGTAGCCACGAGTTTATTTTCTTCAAAAGATTATTCTCGTTGTTATTCATGAAAGTTATCGTAATTTTATATTCAGGGTTTGGATCTTTCGATTTTTAGGCTTTAGTAAATTTAGTTTCGAATAACTTTTCACTTCGATATACAGTTGAACTGGGTTTACTCACTTGCGTATCGCAAATCCTACTTGGAGATAGACTTTAAATAATAGGAAAGAGCTTTTCAAATTTTGCTAATATTCTTGACAGACTAGATTTGAACAGGTCTTTGTTAAATTCAACGGCGTTCTCAACTTTATAATCGAGCCTTCAAATGAACTCAGTAAAGTTTCACTAGTTCGTAATATTATAATTAAATAATCCTATTCTAAGTAAAATTGGGGTATGATTTTGGAACGAAATCAAATTTTGTTGTGTTTATCTATAGGTATGTATTTTTTTAAATATATGTATGTAGCCTGTGTGTACGCAAATTAATCTAATCTAATCAGTATAGTTTCAGTAGTTCGTAAAATAATTATCAAATCTAGAAACTCTTTTTGCATGCATTTTATTATTATCATTATTATTATACTTTATTGCACACGAAAACACAACACAGGAAAACACATAGGCGAGCTTATCTCTGCTGAGATAAGCATTTTTTTTGGTCTGCATTATGTTCTAAAACACGCGAAACGAGAAAAACTTTAGATAACTTAAAAATAAGTTTATTACCAAATATGCAATTCACATCTAATTTAAATGTACTTATGTACCTATTTTTATAACAACTTTTGCATTTGAACTGCAACTTCAGTGATGAATAAAGTCCGGTTTATTTTATTTTATTCATGCCAATCCGCGGTGGGCGCGTTTGGTATTACGCCCACGTATGTTAAATACAAATCATATATCGATTCTACTGAAACTTTACTGAGTTCAGTTAAGGCTTGATTGTAAAGTTTCGTAGTTCGCTTATACCAAAAGCGTGATGGATGCGACTA
The DNA here is from genome assembly GCA_963969515.1 of Yponomeuta evonymella. Taxonomy (NCBI): domain Eukaryota; kingdom Metazoa; phylum Arthropoda; class Insecta; order Lepidoptera; family Yponomeutidae; genus Yponomeuta; species Yponomeuta evonymella. The sequence continues at coordinate 15,707,794 of OZ018350.1, forward strand.
AATAATTACAAAGTGAGATGGATGCGATATCCATAATCAATATCCAAATGACACCACAAAGCGTCAATATTTTCCGATCTCTTTATCCCTCAATAAAGGAAGGGACACCCGATGCAACCGTAACGGTAATGTAATGTAAACTCATCGATCACTATGCCAAAATAGCCCACGCTTTGCATAGACCGTCCGACAGTCTGGGGCTTCCACGTACACAGCACCCATGAACGACTGACCTAACAATCGAAAAATTACTCAGTCTTCCCCTTAAACACTAGCACAACTCAAACAACCGTGATTTTGGATTGTAGACCACACTCCTTTGGAAATGATTTTTTTTATGCTCGTGTTTTTCGATTTGTCATACATAGTATTTTGGCGGGGGTGGGCAAATCCCGCAAAAGGATGTGGAAATCCCACATATCCTAGTAAGACTTTGTAGTATTTGTTGTACAATTTTTTCAGCTGAATCCTTCAAGCAAAATCCTCTTTACGGAAATGTTGAATTGTGACGTGGCCCCCAATCGGTCATGGTGTTTTACAGCGGTTCCTTTGTCATATTAATCTGCAAATAGTTTATTTCTCATTACATTATACAAACTCACGCCTGTATACCGGAGGGGTAGCCAGGAGACCAGGGCCACTTGACACGATCCTGACAGACCTCTTTCGTTTTATCGACATTCATTAGACGTTGCATACACGCACGCCGGTTTCGGGTGCTTTTTATCGTGCCCTTTGCTAATACATCGTCTATTGGTTTATTTCCCCTAAGTTGGGCCTGCCAAAAACAATCTGCGAATCTGCACATTACAGCTCGATGCCATAACAACCAAGTAATTCCTTCAATCGAAAAATCTCATTTGAAAAGCAAATTTATGACCTTGCAGCTTCATTGGCGCATAGTGTGAAACTTGCAAATATAGAGTGCAAGCTTCAAGTGAAGGATGCAGTGCACCCAGACCGTCGGCCATCCCACCACGATAACGATTCACATTTTTATTTAAGATAAAGTGGTCATTTGTCTCTTTTTCCCTCGAAAAGCCGAAGTGCCAGGATGAATTTTCCTCTGAGAAATTATAAGGGCTCGCGCTTGGCCTAATCTATTCTGTTGTTGGCCCTTATCTTATCTGGCTTCCATACTTATAGCATTAAATCTCGGCGTAATTGATACTTTCTCACTTTTCTTTTTGCCCTCAATTCTTCCATATCCACAGGCGGGTGCTTTATTACAGCGAAAAGTTTCAGTGAATTAAATTCTTCGTATTCTTTAAAAGCCTTTTCAGACTGTCCTGCATTGAAATTAAAAGCATCCTAAATTGAATTATCATAGCACCGACACCTTGTATCACCTCTGTGTCGGTGTATTTCCATGTTTGTGATGTCCTTGTCTGGTTACCATAGCACAGGGTATCCTAGTTTGGGAGCAAGATAAGTGATTGTGTTGTGTGGAAGGTTTTTTTATTTATTATTATAACGGACCGGACGACGCAGCGTAGGAAGGCTCCTCACTAGATGGTCTGACGACCTGGTTACGGTGGCGGGGAGACGCTGGATGCGGGCGGCACAAGACCGGAAAGCTTGGAAAACCATGAGGGAGGCCTATGTCCTGCAGTGGGAGTCAAATGGCTGATGATGATGTATGTAGTTATACATTTATTTATCGCAGCGAGCCTACACACAAATTCCCACTACGTCTTAACTAACGAGGTATTGATAAGAAGGTATTTATTGGTCACTATACAGGTTCCGGCTTATATACAATTCGGGCCAGCCGTCCAACCAATCACATGCCGTTGTTTTCCCGGGCGACCAATCAGAACGCTCGATTTTTTGTCTCGTACTTGCACGAGTTGCTCGCTCTAACCTTTATCCTGTGGTGACAAGTTGGAGAGCTGAGGTCTTACACAATGTTGACAAAGTCTTACGCAATATTTACATATTAACCCTGAAAAGGAGTCCGTCCGTGAGGGATGTCCAGCAGTGGATGAGTACGGGCTGATTGATTGATTGACTCTACTCAGTTAAGTTACGTAAGCGCTTTGCAACGAAAATGTAAATTTTGATTAGCTGCCTGCTTAATAGTGGTGGTAGCCTAGTGAGTAGAACGTTGGACTCGGAAGCGAGGGACCCAGCTTCGATTCCCAGTGCGGGCATGTACGTATGACTAGTTTTCTAAGTTATGTGCTTTTGTGAAGTCATAATAGCAATACCACTCGCTAAATGTGAAGGAAAACGTCGTGAGGAAACCTGAGGTTCTGAGCTATTCACATACCTCAGCGTTAGAAATTGCCAATCCGCGGTGGGCACGCGTGGTGATTAAGCCCATACTCTCTTCCTGAGAAAAGACCAGTGCCCTAAAGTGGGACTTATATAGGCTGCTTATGATTAGCTGCCAACTGTACAACACTCGCTCTCACATATTGTGTGAGCGTGAGGCAAATATTTATCCAGTCCCTTTCTTAAACTGACCGTGCTATACACGGTACAGCTTTATCCGAAGCCACTTAATATTTTCAAATATTTGTGAAGTTTCTTTAACAAAAGATCGAACCTCAACGCTGATGCGTTCCAAGGCTTTTGTATTGAAACAGCTTCAATATCTAGAGATTGCAGTATGATAATCCCACCTTTCTAAAAGCCCGGGCGGTCCACAGGCGCCGTCTTTGCGAGATGCAACGGTTAGGTACTGTAAAAACTAAAATATTTGCTGTATTATTTATTTTAAAAAAAACATGATCTCACAAAACACTCATAATATATTTACAATGATTTTTCCTTTTACTGAAAAGATATTTAAAATAACATGCGTGTCAACCTTTTATCTGACTCTATAAAATTGTCTTACGAATTTCTATTATAAATAAAACACATTAATAGATTTCGTTCCCGTAGTATAGGAGCAAATCAGACCAAGACATAGCAATCTTGACCTCATCCAAGTGGCAGGAAGGCGCTGGATGCCAGCCGCTTCCAACCGGTCTTTTTGGAAATCCACGGAGAAGGCCTGTGTCCAGCAGTGGACTTCTTGTGGCTGAATGATAATGATGATGATCATAATAATTTTTAATGAGACGCGATGCTCATACACACTGTGCTCGCCGCTTAGTCTACCCGAGTCCACGGCAACTGCAAGTTACCGAAACGTTGGGGATTAAGGTAAGGTAAGGTAACGTAACATCACGCCTGTATCCCGGAGGGGCAGGCAAAGACCAGGGTTTGCCACTTGCCACAATCCTGATGAACCTATTTCGCTTCATCAACACGCCGTTTTCGGGTACTTTTTATGTTGCCCGTTTTTTATTAAGTTTTTCTAATAAATCATCGCGATTGGAGCCGTTAAATGTAAAACTAGACCGAGACGTAGTGACCCTAAATAGGTATGTCTACGTTTCAGAATTTACTTCCCTAATTAAAATTAATTTGTTTCAACAATATTGTCCTAATTACGTGCGAACCTTTTACGCTTTGCTTGGTCGTCTTGGGGGCTGGAGTTTGGCCACGGTACAGTCGAAAAAAAATAAAATGAAAGGTTAGAACCTTACAATATTTATTTGCCAAGTCAATCTATTTATTGAAAACATAAAAGATTTTTAATATTGATGTGGTCACTATAAGATGTTATTAGGTTAGCTAATTACGTAATAACTTAAGAAAGAGTGACCCTTACGTAGGGACTGCAAAAATTAACCGACTTGGTATTTCATGGATCTCACAACTTTTTACGACAAAAGAACTAAGTTGCGAGACTTTGTTTTTTTACAAGTTATGTTTTTGATGGCATAGAATGTATAGCCTAGAACTTAGGACTTTAATCGATTCAAGCTAAAAAGGTTTGAATTTGGCAACAATACTCCTAGCGCCGTAAGTGACGGGACCAACGTTGGTGAAAACGAAATAAGTGTTAAGTATTCCTTAAACATCGTAAGAAAACCCGCGGCTTGATTGGCTCCGGACGTATGGACTTGTCTTTCCTGTGGACTAGGCCGACTAAAGCTGTTAGGATGGTATATGTGCTGGGCAAGCCTACTTCATCTACAAAACAATGTCCCAGGCACTGCAGCATCCGCCCTTCACCCATCTAGTGTGAGTGAAGGTGCCACTGAACGCTGTATTAGTCATCTCATCACGTAGATGCAAGGGCCAAAAGTCCTTAAAAGTCGGTGAAATCGGGCATTATTGTCTTTGACTTATAAACTCAAAATAGAACTTGGTCTCAACAACCAAAAACAGTTATCGTTCTCTGCCATACCCTGGTCTCAAGACTTTTTCTTACCGACAAGAATTCATTTTCGTCATGTCAACATTTCTTCAAATAAGACAATAACTTAACCTATTCCGAACTATCAAATACATGCATATTATGGCACTTCGGAAACGTCAAAATGGATAGCCCGATACAGAGATCTGTAAAGTTACGTAATAGATAGACAGACAGATAGATAACACTTTATTGCACACCAGTAATTTACAGAGATATAAGGTACTTAATATGAGAGCAAATTAAGGAATAGGAGGGCAGAGAGGTTAATTGATTTACAGTATGAGTACCTCCCTGTTGCCTTTGATAAACCAATTCGGGCTAAATGAGAATTCTGAGTTGCAGATAGTTTACACGTGTTAAATGCGCTACTTGAGTAACAACATTTTAAGTTAAAACATGCATTTAAACAGACACTAAGGAGCTGTTTAGTAGCAAATGAAAGTGAAGAGTAACAAATGTTTTCTATTCTTTTTGTTGCACTAACCCGTGCTAAGGACAATTTTGAAAACCTATTTATGGCACGGTTAAAAAAAATAAATAAATAATTGTTTATTCTGTAAAAGGTGCATAAATTTTTTAAAAGTCTCATTTCCGCCCGCCAGCCAGCGGTCGCGGTTTCAAGTCCCGGCATGGGTGGAATTTTAGCCTCTAAATAGGTTTTTAAAATAAATGTTTTATTTAAAAGTACTAAATTTAAGTTACGAGTAAGAAATGTTGAGAGACACAACTGTCAGAAGATGGCTCAGGATGAAGCAATGGACTGTAGATTTAAAAGGCGGCACTAGGAACCCCCCCGTGGTGGAGTATGGCCTATACCTTCCTCAGGGAAGAGACCCGTGCCCCTCGGTGGGGACATAATGGGTTGATGATGAACTAGGAACCAGAGAATTTATTATTAATTAACACAACACACGCGCCATGGATTCGGTCACACACAGAGAGAAAACTTCAGTATTACCAACTTAAAGCGCTAAAAAAAAATGACAAAATACTTGTGTTTACGGCAACAACATCTGAAATCACTTACTTGAATTTTTATCCGAAAAATCCGACCAGATTTTGCTTTTATTCTACTCACCACGATTAAGCTCTGCAAATAAGAGCGACGCCTGCTTGGGTAGCACGGCTATGCGAGTCGCCCAATTTAATGTCAAAAGTCGCGACTTGCCAGTGTCTACAGTAATTGTCAAAATCTGACATTTTAGCGCCACAAAACGCGTGACTCGCATCCACGCGCTACCTAGGCTGGTCGCTCTACGAAAATTCAAGTAAGGTATATACTTAATTGCACACAAAACATTAAACAGGACATTACATAAGAAATAGCATATAAAAAGGCGAGCTTATCTTTGTGATTCCGGAATTAAGTTAATTCTATCCGTGAGTATGTAGGTATGTATAATAATTTTTTATATATCTGTAAGTATGTTTGTACTATTTATCTTTTTATACATGCATCATTGTTAATTTCGTATATATGTATTTTTATAATTATTCTGCATGTTAATGTATTGCTTAAATTTACAACTAATTACATTAAAATATAATTCCACTGTTCGGCACACTACCACCCCCACCTTCTCCACGTTACCTGTTGGTTAGTTAGACTAAAATACTATTTAGTATTAAGCCCGCCAATTGTAAAATTTTTCCTGGTACAATAAAGAATTTTATAATAATAATGTTACGCTTCATTGCGCAAAAATAAAAATACTTAAATACAGCTAAGATGCACAAAGGCGGCCTTATTTCCAAAGAAATTTCTTCCTGTCAGACTTAGAAAGATTTTTGAGCAATAAAACAGTGAGCGGAAGTCAAATGCCAAACAAAGTTCAACCAAAAAAAACTTAAATTACCTACCTACTCATTTCATCACTTATTTTTATTTTCTTTTACTTAATAAGATTAATGCAAAATTTATGAGAGTAAACCGCTTTATATACTGAAGGAGAACATCGTGAGAAAACCTGAGTGTCTAAACTATTCACATACCTCACCGCTTGAAATCGCCAATCCGCGGTGGGCACGCGTGGTGATTAAGCCCTCTCTCTCTGAGAGAAGGCCTGTGCCCTGCAGTGGGGCGTATATAGGCTGATTAGCTGCCAACTGTACAACACTCGCCTTTATCTTCTCACGAATTGTGTGAGCGTCAGGCAAATATTTATCCACTCCCTACTGACCGTGCTATACACGCTACAGCATTTTCCGAGGCCACTTAAGATTTTATGTATGTTATGAATGTGCATAATTAATTCTTACCAAAGTTTCAGTTCAAGAATTTTAGAGCCTGTCTAATTGGCCCTGTGTCCCAAAGTACCTGCACGAAAAGTATAATAATATCGTGAAGAACGTGACTCGCGTCTCGATTCTGGTATTATTACTCTCTGTAAGTGTCAGGCGTGTGCAACTCGTGAAGGCAAAATATACGCTTCCAGAAGGTTTTGTCACTTCTAAGTGCACTTCTCGCATGAGGACACTTTACAAATGGAAAAATCCGCTTCAATTAATTCCGCTCAGTTATTCAGTGTAATCTCCTTCCAACCGCTTTAGTTTCACTAGTCGTTTCTGCAACATTCAATGCAGAGCCGGGCGTCCCAAGAGCCATCAGAAATCAGAAACGATATTTGTTTTTAAAGTAAAGAATTAATATTCTGTTTGTAATATAAGCAGCCTACATACGTCTCACTGTAAGGCACAGGCCTTCTCTCAGGGAGAGAGTATAGGCTTAACGACCGCGCTTGCCCACCGCGAATGTGAATAGCTCAGACGCTCAGGTTTCCTCACGATGTTTTCCTTTACGTCAACGAGTGGTATAGCTACTGTAACTTCACAAATGCACATAACTTAGAAAACAAAGTCATAGGTACATGCCCGCACTGGGAACCGAACCTGGGTCCCTCGCTTCCGAGTCCAATGTTCTGCCCACTAGGCTACCACCTCTCTATATATTCTGTTTGTTGAATGTCAATTTACGATGTTATCCGCTGTCTTCGGGTCGAGTTGAAGTGGAGAAAAAGATAGCGAGTGCCCATGGCTTTACCCTGAGTTATACTTTTGCAATGAATATTACCCATCTCGGGTTTGTTCACGCTAACTGTCGTCAAGCTTTATGATAGACGTAATTCGAAACATGTGTCGGCTTAGGCGAGAGAGAAAACCTTAATACGTCTTAATGCATAACTCTTAGACTTTGTTCAGCTGTGTGCCAGTACGCGCTTTATACCTATGAGTGACTGCCTCGTTGGTCTAGCGAGACATACACATACATACATACATAAACTCACGCCTGTATTCCAGAGGGGTAGGCAGATAACAGGGACTGCCACTTGCCACGATCCTGACAGATAACTTTCGCTTCCTCAACATTCATTAGTCGTTGTATGTACGCACGCCGGTTTCGGGTATTTTTTATCTTGCCCGTTGCTAATACGTCCCCTATTTGGTCGAAGTATGGCCGCCTGGGACGTACCTTACCGGCCCTTCCACCCACATTCGCTCATTCGATATATTTGTTTCGTCGATCTTTCTTCCTTCATCCTCTCCACGTGTGCAAACCAATACAACATTCACGTCTGATTACCATACCGGAGGTCGTGGGCTCGATTTCCACTGGGGGCCGCCGTGCATTTGTACAAATAGCCTCAATCTGGGTATGATGTCCACTTGACCTGGTCCCAAACTAGGATACCCTGTGCTATGTCACAAACATGGAAATACACCCAGACTGAGGCCATTTGTACAAATCTACGGCGGCCCCCAGTGGGAATCAAACCCACGACTTCGGTTTTGGTACCTAAGCGCCTTAACGGCTCGACCAACGAGGCATCAGCGTTGCAGAGAAGGTAAACAGCAAAGAGAGGCCACAAATTCAGGCAACAACCATCTCTACTTACTAAGTCTCAAGGGCCATCTGATTACACAGGTTATCAGCACTAACGAAAGGTACAGCCCCGGGCGTTTAATTAATTATCCTCGAGGCTATTGTGCCCAATTCTCCCCGCGGTTTACATCGTCAATGGTATGGACATAACGAACGAATGTAAATTCCCTGGTACGCGATTATCGCCTTTGAAGGCCTTTGTGTGTTCTTGCGTTTGAATAAATTGGAATCGAGGGCGATAAACCGCGGCAATTTCTAAATATCTCAAAAGATGTCACAGTACATACACACGTATTAATGTTATTATTAGAGACCGCCAAACAAACAAGAAGTATACTCTCAGTTTTGGGCTGAATAATTATATCAGGGACCTTAATATTATAATTATTTACTGTGACAAAACCCGTTTAGCTAAATACGTCAACTGAGGAAAGATCCAATCGTGCTTTAAGGAGATCGGATACGTACTACGCCGTAGCCGTACTTGCTACGGCGTAGGAGATGCGGCTACGAAAGTTCGTAGCTACAGGTATCTTTTGCCTGTTGAACTTTAGCTTCGTGCCTGTTGATTCTTATTATAAGTTTCGATGTCACGGCAGTAATAAAATAGAGGTTTCCAACTAAATATAACCTTTGAACAAACGTTTGCACTAAAATTTTACGGAAGTTAACTATAATCAAGTCTGCTTTAAAATTACAATTTCTGACTTGAATTTTTTTACTGACTGTAAAATGAATGTTTGGGCATTGAACCTGGATCCTCCTTAACTTGTAAATCTTAACGTTAAGCTATTAATATTGGACTTTGTTGAAAATGCGTCCCTTTCTCTCGTGATAATGGAGGTCTTTGATGTTTGATGCTGATAATAATGTTATCGTATTTTGTCCACAGGTAAATACATACGGCCATTGTAATATTTCAGCAGCGTGACGTGTAAGTTAATGTTTAGTCATCAATTTACCTTTTTAGCCATTAATATTGTTGATGATCGTCATCATCGTGAATTAAGTCATAAATTTATACGCATTTATAACGCAGTTAGATCTATGGGTAAAATATTTTGAGCTGAGCAGTCCGCCATATTTTACTCAGGTCTGATTGTGATTGTAACACGTGCGGTGAGCCATTAACTGAAAATGACAAACAGAGGCTACTTGAAATTATATTTGAGAACAAAGATTTTTCACACTTATACACTAAATTACTTACGTATTATTTTAAACAAGATTTAAAGTGGAAGCACTTGACAAATAGTACTGTCGCACAGCCTGTACTGACACAGACAGAGTTAGTTCACACAGAGCTGTAAGTTAACTCCTTGTTTTTATTACCTGTTTACCAATCTTTGAAATAAAAGTCTCGTGACAGGTCCTTATAAAATCCATTGAAATGATTGATGTGCTGGTACTACGTATAAGACTCTTGCGAGTAACTTTTTCAGTGCGAACTTATCCATTGCTGTTTTATCCAGCCCTCCATACAAATCTGTTTTGCTCACAGAGCTCCAAAAATATCGGCTTTGCAACAAATTGGAAAGTAATAGCACCGAGAAATGTACCAGCGAATCTCCTCGCTTCTCTTTAAACTACTACTATCCCATTATTATGCTTAACGTAGCCTGCCACGTCAATTTATTATAATTTTATGTTTTCCATTATATAAAACAGCAAAAAGTTTTATTAAAATTGCATCAGTTTCTAAATGGTACGCATAAAAGTACCACTAGGTGTGACACACTTGATTACCCTCAATGACGATCGATTAAGGTCGCATCACACGGAGTCAGAGCCGCAAACTGACGGATCTAGTCATGGGTTTTTTACCCTAGGTTCACGGCCATCGGTCCTAAAAATCACTACTATGATGGTTTAGGCATTGATCCGACACTTGTTGCAAAAGCGATCTGTAAAAAAACAAAAAAAAAATAATCTTAAAAAAAATATATTATTTTACGTGGTGCATTTAATGATGTAAGTATGCAAAATAATACTGCCTGTGTAGAGATACCAGCTTGCACGGAAGCGCTTGAAGCGTGGTAAAAACGGTCGTCGGCGGTAGAAAAGAAGTTCTCAACTAATTCAATATTATGAAAAGTAAGATAAGCTCCGGCCGCGTTTCGGCATTCCTCGGGACCGAAATGAAATTCGGGGTCCGCCACGGGCGGCGCCGGGAATTCAAGGGCGGAATTTGCTCATTTCACCGTCTTGTGAACGAAATTGGTTGGCCTGGAAAAGGTTGTAGTTGCTTTGCTTCATTATTTATCATCGTGACGCTATATTTTTGCATACCATTAAAAAATGCGTGAATGGCTTCGCGAAAGGGAAGTTACGACTTCAGGCGCCATCTTGCGGATATCACACGAACTATTTTCGAGTGTACGCAGAGTCGTCTACGGACCAAAGATTGTGGCACAGAGGAAAAAAATGTGGCTTGTGCTCGTTGCATTGCAGCGCCATCTAGTTACACACAATCAGCGAATTATATTCTCAGTACAGAGCTCTACCTACATTATTTCGTAAGAAAATGGAAGCAGTAGAGAATCTGAGCTCTTGGAGTATTTACTCGCGATGGGTAGAGGGCGGTGGCAATATTTTGAGTTACTCCAGCAGATTTCATTGCTATGAAGTTTCAAAATACTTCATCACATCACTTTCATCGGTAAGTTTTTATTGCAACTGTCAATTATACCAATTTTTCGTACATACTTGTGTACAACAATTTGCTGCAGTAAGTATGTACACAAACATCAACTTTAATTAGTCCATATATGCAAGAACGTCAGTTTCGGGTACTTTTTACTCTGATCTTCGCTAATACACGCCCTATTTGGTCGACTAAAATAGTTCCCATAATAAACTTAAAATATGTACTTAGATTTAACTAATTTTTTTACTTAAGGTCTTATTTTTAAAAGCACGAATCCTTAAAAGACTTAATAATTGCTGTAGAAAATTGTCTATGGTAGATACTTTCTAAGAGAATCGTGTTTTTATTGATAACACCGTGTGACTGTGACGATAACGGCAGTTAAAACGGGAGTAGTGTTTCTAGTCCGTGTTCAATACAAATTATTATTCTCTTTATTTATTTTCATAACTTAGAATAGGTTTATAAAATCAATATAAGAAGTAAAAAATATAAAAAATACAAAATACATTAACTTTATATAACCCTATCCTAGTTGGCCGCCGGCAACGGAGCTAGGCTCAAGCTACCGGTGGTTAGGGCCGCAGAGAGAGAAACCTCCGGACGATGCGCGCCGTGTTCAAGAGCACCGCCTTCTGTATCTGCCCCTTGATCCAGCCATCTAGCGAGAGAGCCTTAAGATGTTGGTCAAGACTCTTCGCTATGAGACCGTTCGCCGATACGACTATCGGGACAAAGGTTGTCGAATCCACATCCCATAAGGCGGTAACCTCGTGGGCCAAATCAAGGTACTTGCTAAGCTTGTCCTTCTCGGCCTTCACGAGGTTCTCGTCATGCGGGATGGTGATGTCGACGAGCCCTGTCTGGCGTATCAATCGATGTGTCAGCACGATGTCAGGCTTATTGGCAACAATAGTCCTGATTATTATTATTATTAAGATTCTTTATTTCACAAAACACATGTTTTATACAAAGGCCTACTTAATGCTAAATAGCATTTTCTACCAATGCATTTAAATACTAAAGTAGGGGGGGGGAGCAAGGTAATACTTATGTAAATAGTTTATAAACATGTACATAAACATTTATAATACATACATAAACATGTATGTACAAATGGAGGAGGGAATAGAAAGTAATCTGTTCACATCAATATGTCTATGTTATCTTGGTGTTATCCGTAAATTATCGTGAAAATGGTGGACAGTAAATGGCGGCGGAACACCCACTGACCTCAGATCCTATCTCCAAGGCCCTGGCGTACTGACCTCTACGCTACTTGGAAAAAACTCATCTGAAATTCGCTCTGTAGATAATTCTGTAATGTTTATTAATGACATAGAACATAAAAATGTTCTCGTTTCATTATTTTTTTCATTCTCACGCATAACGGCGACGAAAGCTCAAGAAGAAATGTTGATACAACTTTATCTTTGAACCACACACGCTCGTTAAAAGTGAGTATTGCTGAACATTTTCGAGCTGGGTTAGAGAGAATTATTTAGACAATGGTTGCCATGGTATCCTACAACTTCTGGGGGATTTTGCCAAGTCGTCTGTTTTATAGTTTCTCGGATTGTCCTACGGTCTTCGTTTGCGGATGTCGGGTCTGTGCCGCCTGAAATAAATATGTTTCTTGTGTTCTTAAAGATGATCCCGACAGTGGATCTTTTATTTCTGTTTAGGTTTTGTATTGATTCGCAATTGTAAGTGGAGTCAAAAATAGGTATACGAGAACAAAAGGAGAATTATACGCTATTAACACATATATCGCTACTACTTAGCCTACGACGTGTGTCTGGCTGTCTGCCCTTTTAAGGGTATACTCTTGAACCGTAGGTAACCAGTTTAAATATTCACAGAATGTGTGTACTTATAAAGAATTTTTAAACAAAGAACAAAAGATTTATTTTGTTTTTATATATTTATTTCTGATAAAACATCCATGTATAGTTAGTAAATGACTTAGACTATGTTAGTGATATTAAGCGAAACAATTCTGATACTATTTTACATGCACCTTTATATGATGCTTCAAAACAGGCTATTAGCCCTATTGCTTAATGCTTTAAAGATGCTGTTTGCACTGCCGCAAGCTCTACTCAGCATATAGGTTTATTAACGTTTTTTTTTATTCATTTTTGCTCTATCGTAAAATGCTAATACATACAAATGTCAAACTTTGATTTCAAAGTTCCTTAGCGATTTGCTGACTCACACTGAATAAAAGAAAACACATTTGTTCGGTACGAATCCTTGGTGCGCGAGTTGAACTGACGCTTGGCTCGTTTTGTTTTATTATCTTATTATTTTCTTGGTGGCATTGGAGTATGAACTAGGTAGTACGTAAATAAATGCGAAAGTTTATTTGTCGGTTTGACCTTCTTTCGCGCAGCGCATAAAGGATCGACATGATTTTTAACATAGACTAGGTTATGGGCCGGAGGATCTGAATCCGTCGTGAACGATGTCGCGGAGTACAGCTAATAGGTACTTAATGTGTGTCAACTTCAAAATCATCTTTAAACAGAGCAACTTTTATGTTTGTTAGGCGGCAAAAAACTAAATCGTATTAAAATAATCCTTTTGGCTTCGCCCTGTTCTTAAGAACAAAAGACTTAATTTTTGGAGTGTGCTAGAACAAAGAGCGATATTTTAATTTCTTTCACAAAATTTTCGCAACCAAAACGAGTTAACTAAGCGCAATTAACACCTAACGAGTTTCTTAAAAAAAACAATACCCGAAACTGAAGAATAATTACATACATACATACATAAACTCACGCCTGTATCGCAGAGGGGTAGGCAGAGACCAGGGAATTCCACTTGCCACGATCCTGACAGATCACTTTCGCTTCCTCAACATTCATTAGTCGTTGCATGCACGCACGCCGGTTTCGGGTACTTTTTATCTTTCCCTTTGCTAATAAATCCCCTAATTGGTCGAAGTATGTCCGCCTGGGACGAATAATTATTGTTTAATTTCGTTTTTTGGCTCCATATTTAGACAATAAAATACTATTACATTGTTTTTTTTTTCGTTGAACTATGTGAATGAATGAATGAATGATTTATTGTCACAAACAAACACGCTTACATAAAATAATAAAAAAATAACGGAGTGTGCGTGTGACAATGATACTATTTCAGCGTTTGCTGTTTGTATTTGAAACAGCGCTGGTTTTCAAATAACACCTTCACGCCAAACGAAAAAAATGTGTCAAGCAGGTAGGGCTTACCGCTAGAAAAAACTTAAATCCACTAACTAAAAATTAATAAATAGATATTACCTTATATGTGCGTGCTTGAAGTTTTAGTCGGACCTGAATGGGGAACTTGCGTCTAACTTAGATTGCAGTGACATTGCTTTTATACTATAGAAATCATACATAAACATAGGAAGAACAAAGCTATAAAAATATTTTTTTCGGGGTTTTTGGGGTCACAAAGTATGCGAAAAATAAAGCTACTCTACTTATTAGATTTCGTTTTGTCATTGAATTCTGAACGTTTTCTTATAAGGGTGTACAAAACATTATTTTACGAGGTGGCTCAAATATTGATAAACGCTCCACACGTACAAGGGGTTACGCTAGGGAGTGACGTCATAGTCTAAGGTCGATTTGTATGGCGCGTTTTAGTGCTACGTGATTCTATTGACTTTTCGACCGGTTATATTGTATTATTCGCAGATAAAAACAAATACCGCGTTTATTAATCTTTTATTTATCTTCTATTCTATTAAAACATTTTTTAGTGCAAGTTTTCCATTCCAACGCTTAAGAGGGTCCATGCAGTAACACTATTGTTGTAGTTGTGTGAGTGAAGTACCAGGCAAAGAAGAGAGTAAAAGTCTTACGGATTTCTCTCCTTAGCGAAGCCTTATTGTATCAAATTGTATTTCTCGATAAAGATATTTGTATTTTTAGTTTTGTTTTATATGGGAATGGCGTATCTGTTAGAAGTAAGTTTTGTTTCATACGGGAATGGCGTATCTGTTAGAAGTCAATTTATGTCAAGGTCGTATAAATGGGGAGTCGCAGGTTTCAAATGGGAAACGTGATTAATCTCACTCAATTGCTGCGCATAAGCCGCACTGATTAAAGAATCCGAAAGACGTACGGCCGTTTTGCCGAAAGGGAAATAAGATAGGGTCGTCGTCGCGCCAAATTAATTGGGAAAGGTAAGATGGATATCCTAGGTTTATAAAAAAAAACATTTGAGTTTTATCGATGGGGGATGGGGTGCAAAGGTTCTCGAGTGGAGACTTAAGTCAAAATAAGACTTGGAACGTCATCGTGGAGGGCCTTCTTCTGCGATACAATTTCATCAGAGAGGAAATTCATAATTTTATTGTTGAAACAAAGTATTTGCCAACAGCCAACATGCCCACTGACTATTAACTAAGGGTTAATCCAAGGTTAAACATTATCGGTCTTATTTATAAAAACCGGCCGAGTGCGAGTCGGACTCGCGCACGAAGGGTTCCGTACCATTATCTATACAACATTAGACACAAAGATTAAATACAAAAAAACAGCAAAAGAATCACGTTTGTTGTATGGGAGCCCCCCTTAAATAATTATTTTATTTTGTTTTTAGTATTTGTTGTTATAGCGGCAATAGAAATACAAAATCTGTGAAAATTTCAACTCTCTAGCTATCACGGTTCTTGAGATACAGCCTGGTGACAGACAGACGGACGGACGGACGGGCAGACAGACAGACAGCGAAGTCTTAGTAATAGGGTTCCGTTTTTACCCTTTGGGTACGGAACCCTAAAAACCGGTGACCAAGTGCGAGTCAGACTCGTGCACGAAGGGTTCCGTACCAATTATCTATACAACATTTGAATATTTCAAGCGTCTACCTGTTGCCGTTATTAATATCGAGCAAAAAACGTTTGTTGTATGGGACCCCCCCTTAAATATTTATTTCATTCAGTTTTCAGTATTTGCTGTTATAGCGGTAGTAGAAATAGATCATCTGTGAAATTTTCAACTACCTAGCTATTACGGTTCATGAGATACAGTCTGGTGACAGACAGACAGACAGACAGACAGACAGACAGACAGACAGACAGACAGACAGACAGACAGACAGACGAACAGACGCACAGACGGATAGACAGACAGACAGAACAAAAGTCTCGTTAAATATCTACCTACTTTAAACAATGTCTTTAATCTGTGGTGTGCACTGTGCATCACATGAGTGAATGATTGTCAAACACAAACAGCTGTTTCTGTCAGTGTTGCCAGTTTAGGCGATTATGGCGGCCAAAAATTGCAGTTGCACCTAATTTTCTTCGTCTTAGGAGGTACATTTTCGATGTTTTCCAAGGTTTCTATGTAGAGTTGTGCTCTTTGGTTAATAACAAAAGGTCTCTTGTCAACCGGCAATCCACGAGTTTTTAACCACGAACTGGCAAACGCAGCTGCGGACGTCTACTAACTCGCTGGACCGACGATCTGAGGCATATTGCTGGCAGTGGCTGGATGAGGATGGCCGAGGACGGAAGGAAGTGGCGTGCATTGGGGGAGGCATGTAGCAATTTACCTAAGTGTCAAAGACAAGATAAAGATAAAGATAAAGATAAAGATATTTATTTGTGAAACATGAGTATGCATAGATGGTACAATAATAAATATTTGTTCTGCATGTTTTGTCATTGTAGACATACAAATTTTTGGTAGGAGAGAGCGCCGTTACTTAATTATTATGGGTTAATATTACAATAAAACCGAGAAAATTGGAATGTCAGGTGTCAAAAAAATATATAAGTTTATGAAAATCGTTAATTGTTAATTAATAATTATTACATGATCAATAATAATAATAAAACAGAGCAAATTAGAATTGTCAAAATCACTATAAGTAATTAAAACTAAGATAATGCATGTCAAACTTAGAACTAGGTATATCAAGTATAGTATGTCAACTGTCGAGATATTAAAATCTTTCAGACAAGTACTCCGTTACAGTGTAATAGCATTTTTCGGATAATGTTTTCTTCAATTTATTTTTGAACAAATTTGTATCGAGTTCTCTTAGGGCACTAGGTAATTTGTTGTATATTGTGGGTCCCATACAAAATATACTCTTTTGCATTAACGCAGTGTTTGCCTTACGGATGCAGACTCTACTAGTGTCCCGTTGCAATCTATTACTAACATGTGAGATCCGCTTAAATAAATCTGGATTCGATTTCACAAATAAAGCTGCTTCTAATATATACATAGATGGAAGTGTCAGGATATTGTGTTTCTTAAAATAAGGCTTACAACTATCGGTTGGTTTTAGTCGGAACATGGCTCTTATGCACCTTTTTTGTGCTTTGAATGCTGTTTCTCTCTCCGTAGAGTTCCCCCAAAATATCAAGCCGTATCGCAGCACTGAAGCTACAAGCCCATGATAGGCCGTAACCACAGCATCAACGTTTGTGATAGGAGATAGCATGTACAACAGGTAGGCTGATGAACTTAGCTTTTTTGATAGTTCTGCAATATGCGCTTTCCAATTAAGATGATTATCTACAGTTAATCCTAGAAACTTTGTGGTGAATACCTCTCTAATGCATATGTCTCCGTGATGTATATTAAGGTCTGTTATTGTTGGCTTTCTTTGAGCGAATTGCATGAGATTTGTTTTCTTTAGGTTGACCCGTAGGTTGTTATTATTTAGCCACTCTATAATTGAATGCAGAGATTGATTAATGTCATTTTCGTAATTGCAGTCCTGTTTACATTGTACAGTGACGGTACTGTCATCAGCAAAAAGAGACATAGGATTTTTTGTTGACGTTGGCAAGTTATTTAGGTACAAAATAAATAATAAGGGGCCAAGTACACTGCCCTGTGGCACTCCGGTAGAGACACGCCGCTCACAAGACATAAAGGTCTCTTCTTTTTTAGATTTCGGGTTAATACGTTTTATTTGTGTGATTTGGGTCCTTTCTTGTAAGTATGATTCTATCAATTGCTTTACATTTCCTCGCACACCATATGCTTCAAGCTTGTTTAATAAAATGCTATGATTCACACAATCAAACAATCAAGAAGTCTTACCAAGGTTACTATTTAATTTATATTCATTTTGCCAAGTTTTAGTTTCAATATGATGAGATGAGCCCTGGTTAACAGCGAACTCAGTTTCATTGCCCATAAGTTCTTCGAGAAGATTACCTTAAAAAAATATAAGTAGGCACATCTTAAGATACTTTTGACACCTATGCAAAGAACCTTTCTTATCGTCCGTATATTTATGGAGTGGAAGTAATATTATACCGAGTGACAAATGCGCGCTGCGAGAGAACGAAATGACGCAATTTTTACTACGTCAGTGCCAGCTTTGTAGTAGAAAATCTTTCTTTGATATAAAAAAAAAACTGAAAAGATTTCTTACTGAAATGAGAGGAACAGGTGTAGTTTTGTCCATTTGCCCTAACGATAGAGGTATGTATATTTGGTACACAAATATACAACTCTTATTAAAGAGTTTGTGTTTTACTACGAGTTTCGCAGTCTTAGTTTTTTTTTTTTCGAAATAATAATAATATTAACACGTAAAACGTTAATGCGTATAAACATGTTAATAATAAGAAATTTATCATTTTATTACACACTCTACCAATGTAGTAGCTTCAAAAACAAAAGATTGTGCAAATAATATTGTGAATTTTTGAGGTTGGTAATTGTGTATGTTACTTAGTTATGTCTGTACTAAGTTATGTACATTTGTGAAGTTATAGTAGCAATACCACTCGCTAACGGTGAAGGAAAACATCGTGAGGAAACCTAAGTGTCTGAGCTATTCACATACTTCAGCGCTTGAAATCGCCAATCCGCGGTGCCGCGTTGTGATTAAGCCCATACACTCCCTGAGAGAAGTCCTACAGTGGGACGTATATAGGCTGCTTATGTAATTCTGTATGAAATCTGTAGTCATCATTTACTTTATCTTGTAATTAGACATACGTCATGAAATCAGTCGTACGTCTATTATTATAACGATATTTTGTCTTACTTTATGTGATTAAAATATTAATTACAATCTCTTGCAATAAGTTCATTAATTTACGCTTACGTGCTATAGTTGCTATCTTAGGATTCCATCCTTTTTCGCCAAACGTTTTTACCGTCTACAAAAAAGGAGTAGGCTTTCAATTCGTCCGTTCAGTGATAATTGTTTACCACGTTCTGTGATTTAACTTTTTTTTTTGTTAAAAAAGGCGTATTTACAGGGTGGTCCCTTATTAATTTGGCCAATATCTGCTACTTAGATCCATAAGAAAGTTATCAGTCTTACTTTTAAAGCGTGTTTTCTTCGAGGTCGTTATTTTTTCGTTAAAAACGTATCTATTAGTCATAATAAGCCAAATATGGGCTCTCATTAAAAGTGTATTTAAACATACATCACAACTTGGAAGTCGAGTCGTACACCTCCCAGATCCCCAGCGCCCTCTTGTCAATTAGATATTACGTTGACCTGACGATACGGACCTTCTTTGTAACTTTCTTCTCGACATTTTACGGTTCATTTTGTTACCTCGTGAAAAACGAATGAAGATATGTGGAGTCGATGTTTTTGTTCGAGTATAACCCGAAGTTTTATCAAGTGAAACGTAATTTCCGAAGCGCTCCTCACGCAGTAAAGCTCGGTAATTTATAGAACTTATATCTGGTTTTATAACTAAGAGGAGAAAAATATATTAGCCCTATCAGTGCGGGCTTAGGTGGCACCGATTCCACGTGTGACGCTAGATCAAAATGAGGAAAGTACCGACCTTTCAGCTACTGAGTCATCTACTGAAATATAAATATGGTCTTATTTATAAAAACTCGATTAAAGCACTCGATAAACGCCAAATAAAATAGTTTGTGGTGGAGATTTTACAAGGAATAGACTTGAGTACAGATTAAATAAACTGTCTCTGATGAGGTAAATACCGAAAATGTCCAACCAAATAAACTGGATCTAGTTACTCGCGGCCAAGGTAGTAATATCTTATTTGGATGGATACATCCGTCATTTCACTTATCCCGCTGAAACCTAGTAGAAAACTATTTCTTTTAAAGCATTCGAAAGTATATATTTAGTTATATATATTTAATGGGTCTAATCGCGATTGCTTATTAGTGAATGTTGATGAAGCGAAAGAGATCTGTCAGGATCGTGGCAAGTGGCAGACCCTGGTATCTATACCTATAGTTACCTACCCATCCCGAATACAGGCGTGAGTTTGTTATATTAAATTTTTCAACATAACAGTAAAATGAAACATAAGTAACAATATTATAACTGCGCACTCTTTTAGCATTCTTTTACAATACCTTTACTACACTTCGAATCCCATCAAACAACACTCTGGTGCTTCAGCGATACAGTTATTAGAGTTACCACTCGCTAACTGTGAAGGAAAACATCGTGAGGAAACCTGAGTGTCTGAGCTATTCCAATACCTCGGCGCTTGAAATCGCCAATCCGCAGTAGGCACGCGTGGTGTTTAAGCCCATACTCTCCCTGAGAGAAGGCCTGTACCCTAGAGTGGGTCGTGTATAGGCTGCTTATTTGAGGGATTTGAGGGATTGCGTTCAAAATACAAGTTTCCTTGTACTAGATAGAGACGATGGATGACGCGAGAGACACATAATTGGACGAAATTTGTCTTAATTAATGGTAGGCGCTTCTGGTCGGCCGCGAAGCCTTGTTATCGCGAGCAGCATCCCTCAAATTGATAATCAAAATTATGAACCCCGAAAGTTGTTCAAACTTTGTTTCTAAAGTACAAATTCCAATCCACCGAAGTTTCGAATAATTCTTTGCTTCCATTCAATTTCGTTTCTTTTTCGCAGCTCTATTGTTAGCCTTCGTGAATATTAATTAACTCGACCCGGCGTCAGTTGAAATTCTGCAAGAGTTGCGCAAACACACTTGACTCTTACATTCTTGCTTATATGGCATCATAGACGTAGGTCTAATGCCCGCCAGATAACCTGAACAAAACTCCTTGCCACTCGTTGACAGATGTTCTTTTTTGTGAACCCATGCAGTTTTCGAGGCGTCAATATAACAAACGTATCTGCCAAAATCATTCGTGTAGCACTGATTTGGTACAGTTTTGTCTTTAGAGAATTGCCCCCAACTTCGTGCGTGATTCAACTTGCCACTGAGTAAAATACATATTTTGACACCCAAATCCACTCGGTGGAAATTTGCAGACGAGGGGGTCTGGTCGCAAGCGACGGACACATAAGATGCCGGCAGGATCTTGAACACGTACGGAGATAATGTTGGATACTCGAATTTAGCTTGCGGAGTCGATAGACGGCTCTTGTGCTCGAAGCGAGTCGACGTCATTGAGTTGGCATCCTCCACTGCCACTAAGCTATTGACACTTATAATCAAGATCATCCAAGGGCAGTTATTCGCACTCAGTGTGAGACGATACGGTGTCGAGTAGACAGCAAGGTTATGTGATACTCGAATAAATGATGGCAATGAAAACTATAGATACGTTGGTGAGGTTTGCTTACGGTAAGGAGAAAAAATATGCAATCTGCCAATTGAAAACCTTGTTTGTTTGTTGGTAGGCTGAACACATCAGAAACTGGAAAGCCTGATTGGAATAAAAGATTCGGGAACTAAATACCAACCTTTGTTACATTCGATTTATTTCGGGCAAATGCTACTGTTTATTTAGTTTTACTCGAAATTGCCATGCTCTGTTATTTTCCATATATTTGCGACTCATTTATTTGCTTGAAATATGTAGACAATAATTTCAAAATCGATTGCAACTACGCGCTCTGCTTACTTCGTAGTTTGATTCACGGACCGTTGTAAATTTTCAATGCAGTTGCAATGTGTTTTCTCCAGCCACTCCCCCATCACTTGCCTCTGCGTCTACAAAGCGATGCATTGAAGCGTGTTTCACAAATAGGTCTGCCAATATCTTGGGCCTTTTGTTCCTCCCGTTCACCTTTTCACAATTAGACCCTTTAAGTTTCTGTTGTTGGTTTAAATCTGCCCCATGGGGCATCACTTTCGGGGACTTTTAAGTCACTTCGTTTCAAATCGTCTAATTTTACATTCCAACAAGAGGAAGGTAATTTGTACTTTAAATATTTAAATCGTTTTTCAGTAAAGTTTGTTGGTAAAGTTGCACGAATTTTAACGAGTAATTTAGTTTTCCGTTCGACCGCGACAGGTATTAGAAGCGTTCCAATTTTCTTGTCAGCCTTTGCCGTGGAGCGGTTGAAATTCCGTTTGCCAATTTGGTTTGACTGCAGTGTGAAACTGGTGGTAGTCTAGAAATTATTAATTATCAAAGTTGAGCCACCATGTGGACGAAGATGTTGCGAGGTCCCTTGTATTGCCAAACTTGTGGGTTGAGAAGCTCGCCTTCCGAGACTGCACAACTAAATTCTCGCTTCCCGCTTTTCTAACTTTTAAACAGCTTTTTAACGTCGGGAATTTTCCTCGCTGCTACTCTAATTAGTGTCTTTTCTTGGTTCCCTCCGACATTTATTACTTTTTAATTTAGCTTTTGCTTATTGTGCCTATTATAGTAACAAAAAATAATAAAACGTACAGTACAGATTATGAAAAAAAAAACTTATCTGATATTTTTACCGGAAAGTTTTTAAACGTCTTCAAAAAAGGAGAAGGTTATCAATTCGACACGTTTTTTTTTGCTATGTTTTCGCATAACTCCGTCAAATCTTAACCGATTTCGGCAATTCTTTTTTTATTTGAATAGATATAACGTCCCATTGGTCCCATTTTAATTTGAGGAAGATCTGATGAAGACTTTGAGAGATGGAGAACGAACACCTTTAATGTGCACATTACTGGGCACCGACTACAAATTACCTACATGTACATACTTATAATCATTTAAATTATTTCTGACTTTTTAGTGCTGTAGTGTTTCGAAGTCGGTTTATATTTTTTATTATTTTTTTTAATCTGGTACTATAGCCATTACCATTTGCAAGTAGCGTAAATATGAGAATATCTTGAATTACTTTGTTGCGGTTTATGATAGTTTACTCTCATGGGAACCCTATCGCACAGTCTAACAATTCATCTTGCATCTGTGACTACCCCGAACTCACACGAGTTGAACATATAAAATACCTCGGTGTAACCATTGACAAAAATTTAAATTTGGAAGAAACATATTGATTTACTCAGTGCAAGAACAAGAAAACTAATTTGTATCTTTAAAAAACTGAGACATATTAATGATGCTGCTTTAATAAAAACTGTATATTACTCTCTGTGTCAATCTATTCTTAATTATGGCATCACGGCTTGGGGCGGAGCATACGCCTCTAACCTCATGAAGATTGAAAGAGCCCAACGGGCTATCATAAAAATAATAAATTTCAAAAGATTCCGGTATCCTACAGACAAATTATACAGTGAATACTCGGTACTGACTGTTCGGCAATTATACATACACTTACTTATTCTAATGCAGCGCCAAATCTTGCCTCCACCTCAAATATCGAATAGACGCAAATTTGCAGTCTATCAGATACCTCAATGCCGAACGCAATTTGCACAGTGTTTCTCTTACTATTTGGGTCCGTACATGTTTAATAAAATATCTAAATCCACAACAAATCTACGTGAGCAGTCGAAATACAGCACAAAACAAACATTACGTAAACTTTTGATGCAACTAGACTATGTCTCAACTGAAAATTTGGTAAATCGAGCAACGTAAATAATATTTTTATCATAATTTTATCACCTAATCTATTACTTGAATATACTTATTGCAATGTATATACATAAACATATTCACTTATTTATCCATGCATTATCACTAATTCTAATATGGGTAATATATTACTATATTATTAGTATTAAATCTCACAATTTATTTAATATTTCCCCTATTCGCTAAAAGATACAGTATTTGTTATTAATACATCTGACACAAGTATTATCCCTAAGTACTACCTAGTAATTAAAACTTTATCAAATATTGTTTTATCGCAAAGCCACACGTGTACTATACACTTAAGTTAACACCAACCAAACTTGGTTGAACTATGTTACTCGCGTAATTACTACAAGGTATGGGTCAGAATATCTGGTTGCATCCGATGATGATTCCTACTCTGCCGCAACACAGTTTTTTGACTAGCGCGGAGGGTAGTTGTTGTTTTAGGCTGTTACCGTTTGCTGCATTCTCTAAATAAACACCTACCTTAACAACGAAACAACAATGTTTAGTATGTTTAAAAACGAAATATAATTATTGGTAATTAGGATGTAGGTAATAGTGTAACAGTGTGAACATTTTAACCTGGCAATAAACGATTTGATTTGATTTGATTTGAATTTGAATGTTTGTAAAACAATGAGAACCCTTACTTTTGACAAATGTGGTCTGAAGTTGTACGAGAAAATAAAGTCACGGACATTTTAGACATATTTTTGTTATTACCGTTCTAGTTTTTGAGAAATAAACTTGGCAAGGAAAGTTACTAAATTCATTCGGCATATTTTTGTCCAAAATCTAAAGTATATGATCTCTAGAGATGCGCCTAAAATTTCTCGTAATTTTATAATGCCGCGTCAGACGCAATACCTACACGATGTTAAAATACTGACGCCGGACCCGAAACTTATGCATATAGGACATAGACACAAATTTCTTCAAAATTCCATCTATAAAGTTTTGCTGGGAAATCAACAAAAATACTCGTACATTGTGTTACCTACTTACTAAAGTAAAAAGTGTTAGGGCGCGATAGACGCGTAACTTTTCCCGTTGTTATGTCACGGAGTGTAAGTGTAAGAACAAACCAGCGCGCCGTTTGTTTTCAATGTATACTATGTTTTTTAAAGGACAGCTTGAAAGTGTTTACTTAGGAAGAAATGTTCGATAAAGGATACTTGTACTAGATGCATTTCTGTAGAAATAATATATGAACTATAAATATCCCAATAACTCCAAGCTTGATAGCCGAGCCGTGGCCCCTTCGGAAAAAAATCTTCGTAATGATGCAGAAAATACGTAGATTTCAGGAAGGACATTAGTGAATTAACACCGTAAATTTTGTCTAAATCTTTTACGATCATTGAAAAGAGATGCGATATGAAAGCATCCTCATAATATCAGATTTTCAATTAGGCTACCATCTGATAATCTCTCGTTGCGAGTAGTGGAATGACAAACGTTATTGCGTTGCAGATTTCAGAACATCCAACGGGAATGCAATAATGCTTCCTCTGTTGTTAAACCGGTAAGTAGATTGCGCGCTCTTTGCTTGTATCTGTATTTGAGAACCTTAGTTTCGGCGTCAGTTTTTTTAGGCATCCTTACCCGGAAGGTCCAATTACTATGCTCATGACGTTTGTCTGTATGTCTGACCTATAAAGGGCTTATTCTATTGAACCGTAAATAGGTAGTATTTTCTGAGGTTAACACGAGCACTAGACATAATAAAACTGAATTTTAACGGATATTTACTCGTTGATTTTTCCATTTTACAATTCTCCGGTCTAGTGCTCGTGTTAACCTCAGAAAATACTATGCTGACCAGTACGGACTGGAAATTGCCAAATCAAATACGCCGTTTAGAATCTTTGAAGAAAAAGCGCGCAAGAACTTGTTACCAACCTAAATTTTTTGAAGAGATGCCGAGACGAGAGAGATACGTGTATCAAAATATCACCAAATTGTAAAAGGGAAAAGTAAACTAGTAAATATCTGTTAAAATTCAGTTTTATTACGTAAATAGATCGCCAATTGAGTTTTTCACAGAATATTGGCGGATTTCCTAAGAAATAATTACAATAAATTTCAAGTTTTTCTTTTGTTTTGCTCTATAGTAAAAACTATAACGGTATATGAAGGATGACTTTCTTTTTTCATTTACAACGAGCTACGTGCGGGCGATAGGATTTCAATCCAAAATAGTCCGTAAATACTTACGAAGTGATAACTTAACCAAATATTCACCTGGGTGGCAAGAGTCGCCAAAGCACAAGGACAGTGGCACACAATCATGGCTACGTAAAAAAAACTTGCGTTGTAATGCGTTTAAGGTTCAATTTATTTTTTGGCAGATTTGTAGGAAAAAACGCGTGCCCGTTATTCAATATTTTTTTTGCAACTGACTAGACTACCCACTAATACATAGCTGCATCTAGTTCTAAGCCAAAGGTCCTTGTTCGAACATGGAACTATGACGTGCCCGTCGGAATCACGTGACCGTGCTTCTCTTAACGCCCGACACGCACTTGGCCGGTTTTTTAAGCTCATCTGTTCGCTTAGCATGCACGCCTCGAAAAAGGCTTTTCTCTGGACAGAAATCGCCCCATCAGCATTGCCTGGATGCTATGTTACATTTCGTATTTATTTTATTTACATAAATATTGTAATACAATAGTCTATATATCTGTCTAAACACATTGTAACAGTATACATGCCAGTTAGAGTGTGTCGGTTACAACGTCTGTTTTACCACTTGAAATAGGAGCAGGCTGAAAATCAGCGCTGACATGCTTCCAAGCATTATGCGCAAAACATGCTTAGCCTGTATTCCTTTGTTTTTCTTCTATATCAAATATCTGTATATTTTTTTATGAATCAATAAACTATTATCTTATCTTGAATTTGAGAGATCTGCCAGGATCGTGGCATGTGGCAGTCCCGTGTCTCTTCCTACCTTTCTGGGATACAGTCGTGAGTTTATTTTATCTTGAATTTTTTATTCATTTTTTCCGTGATCCCTCGAATGTTACACAATGTACTTGAATACTTATTAGTATCAAGGTCGCCTTTGTACAAATACCTTCTTTGTTCAACTCAATTTTTCAATTCAATTTAATTAAATTCAATGTTTACATTTGCGCTACCACCGCTTAGTGTTAATAGCAGTAGTATTTAGTGCTGTGTGAGTAAATGTGTGCGTGTGTTTTTTTTTTCGTTACAAAATTACCTTTAAAAGCTTTTCAATTTCTACCTCGCTGCCAGAGTGATAAAAGCCACTTTCCCACGCTTTGTTTGGCTTTCCACTTTATACAGGTTTTTGTACCATGGCCGCTGTTTACCCAGTTGCATGGGGTAAAGGGTGCATAAAGTTCGGAAAACGACGTGCTAGATTTGCATAGCAGGTGATATTGGAACTTTGTATATGCGCTTCTTGATTGACATGATACTTAGAGTCATCCGACTTTATAAGAGTGTCTTTTATTAGATACTCGTATAAAGGGGAACAAATTAATTTATTTGTTAACACTTTATAATGAGCAAATAAATATTTGATCAGCTACAGAAATCAACGAAAAAATATTCACTCAACAATAATTTTGGTCAGCAGAATAAACAAATGAGCAGCCACGCAGGTCCGTAAATGATCAAATTTTGGTCAGCAGAATAATTAAATGAGCAGCCACGCAGGTCAGTAAATAAACGAAGTTCGGTCAGCTTAATAAATATTTTGGTCAGCAGAATAAATGCATATGCTGCGACACGAGGTCTGTGCAAGTAAACCAATCAGGATGGCTTTGGAATTTTCTGCTGATCCATGATTCCAGCCGAACACCAGCCCCAGGTCTCCGATTTTCCCGACCTGGGGCAAACATTTTGCATCGGCGCCCCATTCGTCAATTTTCACAAATGATATATTTCTGTTGCTGCTATAACAACAAATACTAAAAACAGAATAAAATAAATATTTAAGGGGGGCTCCCATACAACAAACGTATTTTTTTTGCCGTTTTATGCTCGATATTAATAACGGCAACAGGTAGACGCTTGAGATATTCATAGAATATTTAGTTTTTAAATAATTAAGTTAAAATCTTTGTGTCTAATGTTGTATAGCTAATGGTACGGAACCCTTCGTGCGCGAGTCTGACTCGCACTTGGCCGGTTTTTTCTTGGGATGTAAGGAACTAAAATAAGAACGCGTTCGTGCCGACCACTAGTTATAAGAAAAAAAATTAGAAAGAGGAGAGCGGGGCGGAAGGTAAGGAGGGAAGTAGAAAGGGAAAATAACTCATGATTTGAGCTGATTGCTGATCGTTTGAATAATATAGGTGATATAAAGTTGCATTATTGTGTTATTGTTAGGTTGGCAATCTTACCTGAGCAAAATTGCAGTTCTCGCCGATAACAAAAGTTTATATCCGCCGAGTTTTACTACTCCGAGGCCCGCTCTCTTGTATCTTATTGTAGAAGTAAATTACACTTATCGCGATCCAAATAAAAGTCTGATTCACTCCTTTAAATGCTTTTTAGAGTATTGCACAGGTGTGTCTTAATGGTTGCTGTTTCTTTTCTTGGCCATTACTCGGAGTTCATTGTGGAAATACATTTCGAATGCTTTGTTCGAGCTCAGAGCGTGTTTGTGAAGAAAGGGAAAATATATTGATTTCATTTCGAGCTACTCAGAAATATCTTTGTCTATAAGTACTACTTACATTCCACGAAACGAGCTCCCAAAGAAAATTGCCCATATGCGCCTATTGGTTAATGCACGTGACCTTCAATAGCCACTGCATTAAGTAAGCCTACCCTATGTAGCGGACCGACTTCGCTTATTGTTTCGCTTATCTCTAGCCGCGCGCATTGACCAATGAGATGCGAGTATTTTGTGCCCTAGGAGTTCGACTCGTGGAACGGAATATAATGTTGTCGTTCAGAATGCCAATGATAAGACAGGCGTCAGAGGTAACACAGTTTGTGTGTCGGTGGACCTCTCTTATTTATATGTACGACATCGATGTTGTTCACTCTGGCTGTTGTGTAATTATGAAGGAACATGTTTAGAGCCTTGATGTCTCCAAACATGAAAAAAATAAAAACAGACTTACAAAACAAATAATTTACGTAAACATGACGTTAAATTTGAATTAGGTATACAATACAGGTGTTGTACAAAGTATAATTTTAGCCGGTGACGAAAATTTGTAAACTATATATTACGTCTGCATGTATCCCAAATCAGACTTTTTTTTACTATTTTCAAGATTTTTTAAGGACAGGTTCACTTGACACCTGTCTCGCCTCCCTATTAAGTGCCGGTTGACTCTAGTTTTAAAGACACCCGACTTATTAATATGTCTGTGGAAAAACAGGCGACGGCAACGCGTTCCACATCTTTGCCGTTCTTACACTTTTTTATTTTATTTTTGTAGATATCAAAGATAAACAATGTTTCTATTTTAACTAACTCGCTGCTGTTCATTGAAAAGTTTTCCACTCTGAGGGTCTTCATCAGACCATCACCAAGTTAACCTGATACCAATCGTATGGTATTCGAACAAAAAAAACCGGCCAAGAGCGAGTCGGCCTCGCGCACGAAGGGTTCCGTACCATTATCTATACAATATTTGAATATTTCAAGCGTCTAAATCGGCAAAAAAACACGTTTGTTGTATGGGAGCCCCCTTTAAATATTTATTTAGTTTATTTTTAGTATTTTTTGTTATAGCGGGAACCGAAATACATCATCTATGCAAATTTCAACTGTCTAACTATCACGGTTCATGAGATACAGCCTGGTGACAGAGGGACGGCCGGACGGACAGCAGTCTTCGTAACAGAGGGGTCCCTTAACCTTTGGGTACGGAACCCTAAAACTTACAGAAATCGGTTAAGATTTGACGGAGTTATGAGCAGACGCAAGGTGTCTTTTAATATATTCAATACTCCTTGGCGGACGTTAGGAAAATAAACGTACGCGTCAAATTGAGTACCTCCTCCTTTTTCGAAGTTGGTAAAAAATAAATGTCTACGTCTAGATTATGTATTTCGCGAGACTGGACGGAGGTCTTACCAACTAACTCCTGTTAATTAGGAAACAAATCGTTAGTTGAATAGCTAATACTGCTCCATAAGCAACAACTTACTTTTATTTCATACACCAATATTTTTCTTGTTATTACCTAATAATGATGTACTTCACGTTACATGCGAAGCGAACGTTCAAGTATTTATTTAAGGTTAAGGTCGACCCTTTTCTTAATGTACTTTTAATAGCCAACATACGAACCCTTTCTTATTTAATTCATTCAGATTTTAGGGTTCCGTAGTCAACCAAGAACCCTTATAATTTCGCCATGTCCGTTCGCCTGTCTGTCCGCGGCTTAGCACAGAAACGCACAGTACTAGAAAACTTAAATTTAGCATAGATATAGATATAGATGTACATATTAATCACGCCGACATAACGGTAGGAAAAAATCTTAAAATATTTTTTTTTGTGTTTCCCTGCACCAAAATTAGAGATGCATTTTTTTCTTGTGGTATCGTTAAATTGGTCGTTTAAAAATATTGTGTAAACCATTTTTCAATTTAGGGATCCGTTTGCGAAATATTTAGCTTTAAAGCGCAACTTTTTGTTGGAGTAGGGCGTCGTCGGGCGAAACGTGAAAAAATTCGGGGCTGTAGCACATATAATGAACTCAAAATGAAATCTATAGAAGAAAAAGAAGACGAAATACATTGTACCAACAAGACACATCACAGAAACAAAATAAGCAGATAAGTAACATAATTTGCACAACAACAGAAAGAAAACTATGACGGCTAAGTAGGCTTTGCAATTTAACGAGTAGTAGGCGACCAACTTATAAAAGGAAAACTTCGTACAAATTCAATTGAAAAATACTTTGATGAAGTTGTTAGTTCTGTAAATCAGGTAAAAAACTCATCCTTCTACGGAACCCTACATTGTGCGTGGCTAGGCACGCACTTGACCTGTTTCTTTTTCTTAGTTTCCGTACGCAAAGGGTGCAAACGGGACCCTATACGCCTACTCTGTTTGTCTATATCTGTCTGTAAATAGCTCTAACTCTTGAGCCGTAATAACAGTTAAATAGATAGATCACTCTTTATTGCAGATAAGCTATAATGAATTACAGAGATAAGTCAGACATCTAAAAGCTACAGAGTGTTAAAAGTTACAGAGCGCCAAAGGTTACATGTCAATCCTCTTTTAACTTAAAAAAAACGTTTCACCTTTTTCTTCAACTGGTGAAGTTTAATTTCGCAAAATAAAATAATCTAATAATCATACAAACTAAATCGTAAAACGTGACAAAAAAAAACAAGCAAACCGTGTTTGCGTGCACCAGTCAAAACAGGTGTGTAACCCGTAACGCCGTCGCCGCCTTGAAGCCTCTGTGAGGTGCTTATATTTTCCCTTTGAACCACCCCTTTTCCTCACCACACAGAATATTTGTTATTATTGCGAACTGCCTAACCTATAATAATAAAATGCGAAATGTAAAAGAAGTCTATACTTGCGTGATTTCCCGACTGGACATTCCGGTAATAAGACCTAAAGTGCCGAGAGGATTTTATTTTTGTTATATCGAAAAACCGGCCATAGAAACAAGTGTGTAAGTTAGTGTTATCATTGTGTAGTCCCTATAGTATAACCAAAAATAATAAAAATTTGTCATATGCGAGTCGGAATCCCGCTAAGGTCCCAAACTGAATTAAAGAAATTTGGGTCTCTTTAGCGGGGTAAGAGGCATTTGACTTAGAATTCTTGGTACTTTAGTCAAATATTTTTCATTCTTTTCGTTTCTTGTGGAATCTTCAAAAAAAAAAATGATTTAGAAAAACGTGTGAATCGCACACTTATCCCAACTGCGTTTAGTCAAATATAATATGATATTCATATTCTTGATTCTTCTTGTTTCTTCTTGACACTTCAGGCAAACAAATAATTAATTAAAAATACGTCAGACTCGCACACTCATCACCACTGTTAAAGTTATTTTTCGGGTATTATATAACACAAAACATATTGTGTGTCCGACTCACACTGGCCGGTTTTCAGTAAAGTTACCGCTTACTTCAATATTATCTAGTTGAAAGCCAAACACAGCTCTTTTCTTCTTAGCCACATTAACCCCTCCATCCCACCGCTTTCATCGCCCTAATACAACCCCGAGAAGAAAAAGAAAACAAGCAATTTTTTTCTCTTCAATCCTTTTCGTGTTCTGCAAAAAATCCCATGGAGAGAGTCAAAATAGATCTGCTCTTTCAAAATGCCTGTCCTCTCTCACCCCAACTTTTACAGCTCCCCGGCGAATTTTAAATGGTATTAATTCAAAGCCCGGTGAGTCCGAAAAATATGGATAAATAGAAAAAGTTCTGTTGCAGACAAAGGTGGCACGTGAGATGTTTCAATGTAGATATTTTAACGGAATTTTAACTCAAAATAAACTTTTTATTTTGTGTCCATTAAACGACCGAAGGGACTCAACACACGGTATGGTCGTAGAATCATCCGCTTTCACGTCAATGTGAATGCTAGATAATGCTATTTGTTACAACGGACACGGCTAAACGATTTGAAAGTCTTTTGTTTTTGAGAAAACAAAACGATCTTTTTCTTTTGTGGTTCAAACAAACTATAGAGTGAAAAAGCCGAAAAATTCATATACAAAATTGCAAAAATGGGAAATTGTACAATTCCAAACGTGTCAATTACAGTTGACAGTCGCAAGTTGACAAACTGCATTGACACGTTTGGAATTGGGCATTTTTGAGATAAACCTTTATGTAGTTATTAATTCATTGATTCATGAATACCCATCACAAGTTGTTTCTTGAATGTTGACTTTTACCGTAACATAAAAAAAAAACATGCCAAACATCGTTTGGAACGCTCTGGATTAACATAATGTGCAGTGCTTACGAATGTTTTTGTTCTAAAAGGTCGAGTAGTATTTACCTCAGTCTCAATACTACTCGACCTTTAATAGCTCGTATACGGGCGTAACAAACCCACCAGAAAAAAAGGAGTTCTACTTTTCACTACAAACTTTGGGGAAAACTTTGAATCGAGAAAAAATATCGGCTGTTCACACTAAGGTTCCCGTTTCCTAGAAATTCGATTCATGGTTTACTATGAAAGTTCGATGTACCTTGCAAAGTCGATTAACCCACAGATTAACCAGTAGACTGCTGCGCAATGTACTTCGAATTTGTCATAATGAACTGTAGTTTTATGAAACTCGGACCTGCTCAATATTTTTTTCGCGATTTCGTATTGCCAAATTGATTGCGAAAGTTGTTCGTATTGACAGGTAGAGCCACCCATTAACGGATGTTTATGAAGATTTTATTACAACTCTTACACCCCATAGGCCTTGGACACACAGAAAGGACGCGGGGCCAGGGCGCGGAAAAGACGCGACGCGTTGTATAGAGTTCGCGCCCTCGCCCCGTCTTTTCTGTGCGAGCTTGGGATGACGACGCGTATTTTCCGCACCCTCGCCCCACGTACCTTCTGTGTGGCCCAGGCCATAGTCCGTCTGTGACGGGCGTATTCCTGCCGCGATTCAGTCTGATGCAACCGGGCCGGCGCGTGGACGCTTCGCGGGACGGGCAAACTTCCCGGGAACTTTGCGCGGGACTTTGAGGAGGGAATAGTTTCCTTTGTCATATTTCGTGTCATATTTTCGTCTGTTTAATATAGCTATTTCAGAAGGGTAATGTGTGATATTTCAAATATGCGTTGTCTGTAGCTGTAGGGTGGTTTACATTCGGTGTAATTTATTCTGGCTCACATTTTTTGTAGCCGTTTTTCAGCAAACCTTTTAGTTAGTTAGCAGTTAGTGGATACAATTTTAGGCTAACATCGAAATAAAATTGACTGTTTTAATGGTGATCAAAAAATTTATCATATTGCTGAAAAACCACAACAAAAAGGTGCACAAGAATTGGACTTTTTCGAAAAATCGCCTTTTTATGTATTCTAAACTTTATCAAAATCTATAATTTTTACAACGAAGTGTTTTATAAAAATAGCTATATTTTGCGGACTGTACCTTATTTACTAACTTATTTTTGGCCAATTCGTTTTTGAAACTGAGAAGAACTTAAGCTACGAAACTTGTTTTATAACTTTCAGTGTGTTATTGCAGAAAAAACGAATACGCTTCTGATTTTTTTTACTTTCCATCGAAAACTATGGTGCGGTTTAAATAACTTTGTGCGTAATATATGGACATGGATAGAATTTGAGCCAGTAAATGCTACAACATGCTTTGTTATGTAAGTACCATTAAATATTTTGACGTCAGTAATGGAGAACTTGCACACAAAACTGTTTTTTTATAATCGGAGAAGCTATGTTAAAATATAAATAACAGAGGTTAATTAATTTCTCTACGACTAATACTTTTCATAATGTGCCCTGTCGAAAAGTCATTCTGGTAACGTGGTACAAAAACGCGCCATACATCTCGGACTCAAACTATGACGTCTCAAGTTGCACGTATTACCTTATAATGTATGAAACGTTTATCTATATTCGAGTTATCTTGTAAAAACGTTTAGAATTCAGTGAAAAAACTAAATCTATATGTTTTTTATTATTACAGTAACTTGATTTGTCGCATTTTTGAGACCGCGATCCCCGAAAAAAAATTTTTTATTTTAATAAATTTTTGAGTTTTTCTACGTCTTTTATGGTTTGAAAAAATGCCACTTCAATCTAAGTTTGGCGCAAGTTCGCCATCGATGGACGTGAAGAAATAACATTGCTATTTAACTTCGATAGTGTGACTCCGATATAAATTATCTTTCAGCTAATTTTTAACACTAACCTATAAAGTCAGGACTTTACAATCGAAAACCATTGAAATTGAAAGCGTTTTACCACTAAGCAGCTATATACGAACTTTTTGCCTTCAAATGATTATTTTTCTCAAACATGCTTGGAAATTTGAGCATTATTTCGACAACCTTCTTCGAGATAAATCGAAATTGCTGTACTGGCCAATTACACGCTAGCAGCCGCCGGAAAAAGTTCTGTGAAAATTCATAACCGTCGTGTTTTGCGGCCAAATAAATTACATACTAAACTCATTTCTGTCGTGTTATTTAAAAATGGAACGATCTTTTACTCCGAACAACGACGACCTAGGAGGTAACTGATCAGAGGTTTTATTTAAATTTCTATTTGGCTTGCGATAGAAAGCTGGATATACCTATTGAAAAAAAAGAACACTTTAACGCGGCAAAAATTATTGTTGTTCGTTCGTGGTTCATCTGATTTTGAATGTTTATTGAATTTTTCAAATAAAAATTTCTGCCTTAGTACTACTTAGTTTTAATTTCCGCGCATTATTTGAGAAAAATCATATACAAGCCTCGGCCCACATTTCCACGTTCGTCCATCAATGCCTATTTTGCTGGCCGATGCAGTAATGTACTATAAATACACACTAGTTAAAGCCGACAAAATGGTAATGGGTGACAAAACTCACCGTAAACTGCACTTACTCACATCCCTGAATTTCATTTGTAATAATTAGTAAGAACAATAAAACTATTTAAGTGGTGAAAATTAGCAACCTACAATATTGGGGTTAGTGAGCATAAGTTAGATGATAAAACAAAAAATAAATAAAAGTATCCTAATATTTATAGATTGAAAACACATTCATTCAAAATTACATTTCATTAAATTTAAAATTATATGCTTATAAACAAATTTTTATTTTCAATGTCATAGTCACAAACATTGAAAACACCTGAGGCCATTAATTAATTGTAAAATAAAACATAACATAAACGCACGCCTGTATCCCAGAAGGGTAGGCAGAGACCAGGGACTGCCACTTGCCACGATCCGGACAGATCGCTCGCGCTTCATCAACATTCATTAGTCGTTGCATGCACGCACGCCGGTAATATAATTATGTGTAAATCAAATTTGGTAACTTCACTAATCAAAATTGATTCTGATAATCCACTGACCAGCATCAGGTTCTATAGAATTAATCGGGTTGTGTCTATATATTGACATATCTGTTTGCTTTGATAATTGGTAGGGCTTAAATTATAATAAGTACTGTATCCCAAGATTTAGGCTGGCAAAGGATAATACATACTTTATGGGCCATTGTATACGTTTCTACAGCAAGATCCCTGAAGAGATAATAAGCTTGCCAGAAACGCGGTAAAAAAAATGTGTTAAGCACACTTTGAGCTAAAAGGGTTACTATAACATTAAATATTATTTAGATAAAAAAGGATGTCTGGAATTAAAACCAGTTCATGGCATGGGTTCTAGCTTTAAGAATAATTATGTAAACTCTATTAATTAAGGATTTTGGATTTTCTGTCCTTTTTTTCTCCAAAAGGATCTAGATTTTGAAACGGACACCTAGTTTAACGTTCATTAAGTCGCAGTTTCTGTGCTACTTTGATAAAACATATTTGAATTTGGTATTTCCAATGAATAATTAGTGATGAGCATTTTCAGGAATAA
Organism: Yponomeuta evonymella; assembly: GCA_963969515.1. Taxonomy (NCBI): domain Eukaryota; kingdom Metazoa; phylum Arthropoda; class Insecta; order Lepidoptera; family Yponomeutidae; genus Yponomeuta; species Yponomeuta evonymella. The sequence goes on from OZ018350.1 coordinate 15,743,856, forward strand.
TGCATAATGTCATTATTGAATACTATTAATAAATCGTGTACACAAGTTCAGCTGGCACATAATAAACCCTATATGCGTTTCGTTACGGTTCATTTTAACTTGTCATGAATATTACGTGACAAATACTGCTCAGCGCTATGTGTTTCCGTATATGAAGTTAATACTACACCAAATAACATTATATTTTAAAGGTTACACTTCAAGGTACAATCACTTGTGCTAACCCCGAATCATCATCATCATCATCAGCCGTTTGACGCCCACTGCAGGACATAGGCCTCCTCATGGTTTTCATAATCATGAGGGGTTTTGCCATAATCGCCACGCTTGGCAGGCGGGTTGGCGACCGCTGTATGCGGCTGGAATCTCAAGAAGACGCTGCGGCCCGTCGCCTGGTATGTTTTTTCCTTAGTCGCCTTCTACAACATCCACGGAAGGAAATGGAGTGACGCTATTCTTAATCCGACGCCACACGGACGCTTAATTCGCCGCCACACGGAAAAGTCAATGGGGTTCCGCAAATCATATTTGTCATTGAACATAGATATTGTGACCGTTAAATAATTCAGTTACAACAATTATTTTGAATTAATGCAATGGAATAGTGGCGGTACTTCAGAAGCCTAAAGCTAAAAGTGAGGTCAAATCTTTTAATATCTGTGAGATAAAAGAGGTTTGTTAGCAAACAAGGGAAATCTTGTTTAGGGAAAGAAATACACGACCTCACCTTAGCTAAACTAGCGCTTAACCGCATCGTCATCGTGGCAGTCATAAGAACGGGTAAAGTTATGCAGCATGTGCCAGTGTCACGCCCTCAAGTTATAAATTCACTTTGCGAAAGTAATTATGACAGTTATGATTCCGCTTTTCCCCATAGTATTACATAGTATTACCTAGTGCGGTCGTTAGGATGTTCTACCTACCTAAATGAGTGCGGCGAGCAGCGAGTATCGAACCCTTGGGGCTGTTCCCGGTATAATTATGCGAAATTCAAATTTTTCCTCAAAAGATATTTCATACCTTCCATAAGCAGCCTACGTACTTACGTAGTACCCCCATAGTACTTTTCTCACAGAGAAGGAGAGAAAGGGTTTTATCCCCACGCGTGCCCATCGCGGTTTCAAGCGTGAACACCTTAAACCCTTAGGTTTCTTCACGAGATTTTGTTTCACTTCTAGCGAATGGTATTGTCACTACAAACTCACAAATATACGTAACTCAGAACGAAGTTATCAATAGCCATTAGTATGGAATTTGACAGTTTGTAAACGTAGAGGATTTGTTGTGCGTAATATAGGAGCTGATCTGACCACTCTGAATCTCCGGCGCTAAGTATGCTAAAGTGAACATTTACGCTAAGGTTGCCTATCCACCGAATTTCGAGCCAATCGACCGTTTTCCGATCCAGCAGAATTTGTACTCCACGAGTAAAGAAGTGATTCGCCTCAAGTGACGCCAAGTGGTCCGCGAGAAATCTGTGGCTAGAATATGTATTCCTCGAAAAGATTTGAGTAGGAAACTATTTATTAAAAAAATGCGAGTCGGACTCGCCCACCTAGGGTTCTGTACAAATTTGCAGGTACTTACATATTATAAATAGTTCAGGAATCGAGTCTCGCAGTTTTTTCTGAGGTTTTCCCGAACTTCAAAGACAATGTTTTTAATGATTTAATTAAAGTATGTATAGTTTTCAGATTTTCCCTGTATTCGTAGTATATGACGAACTTTACAAACTCCTTACAAACTTATCTGTATTACGTACAGGCAGCGACATCTGGCCGATGCAATTTACATCACTTGCAGCCCCGAGTAACCCACTTTGCAGTTAGGTTTTAACATCAGAATGATATCGCTGTACCTACACGATTATATATATATTTTTTTTTGTTGAACTAACCCGTGCTCAGGACAATTTTTAAAAACCTATTTAGGTTTTCAAAAATTTTTCCTAAAACCCATGTCGAATTTTTAGCCTCTAAATAGGTTTTTAAAAACCTATTTAGAGGCTAAAAAAGATAAGATAAGAATATTCGAATATTACAATATTCATTAACTTAGAGGCTTGATTTTTTCACAGCTTCAAGGGACTGTAGACCTGAGTATATGGTTTTATTTTCAACTGGATACCTCCACGCGTTCCCGATATAAAGGGCCTTGACAGACGGATGGACGGACAGACGGACGGACAACAAAGTGATCCTATAAGGGTTCCATTTTTTTCATTTTGAAGTGCGGAACCCTTAGAAATGGAGTGTGAACGTTTTTAAACTGACCTCAGACGAAAACGTTTTTAAATTGACGTTAGTCTAAAAACTTCCTCATTATCCTCCGATGGGTGTCGCTAAGCCCGCTATAAACAAGGTTGACGTTGACGCTATTGACAATGTTGACAAGAAGGCGATAGGGAATTGTTCCGCCGTTAAAATTTTGTTTTAACACGATAATTTAAATAACATAAATATTTCATCTTAATCTTTAATTTTTTTCTCTTAAAAAATCCTTAGAATTTAAGTTACCGATAGCAACGTTTGCTGAGGCAAAATACTATCTATTCCGAAATTCGTTGAAATTTTAAACATTTCAGTTTCCATTTTCCGTGCTATCATCCTATTTCCTGTACTATCATCCGAAGAACTGATAACCGATGGTGTAGACGAGTTCCTGAGTGGATACCGTGGATCGGTAAACGTAGTGTAGGACGTCCTCAGACTCGGTGGAGCGATGATCTCCGCAGGGTGGCTGGCAAAAGCTGGATGAGAGTAGCCGAGGACCGTGCTCAGTAGCGTGCAATAGGAGAGGCCTATGTCCAGCAGTGGACAAGCGGAGGCTGATGATGATGATGATGATCCTGTACGACCCAACAGTCATTTAGGATCTTCCCAAGAGTCAATTCATTTGGTTATATGAGGAAAGGCCCAACTATGGTGCTATTATCTCTTGAAGTTACTCCGAAACTCATTATAGTCGCTTCGTGTTAGTTGATTTACGGATGAACGCATCTCCAGCTAAGCCTTTCAAGTCAGAATACGTGTTTAACATCTGATAGTTAACGAGGGGCTTTGTATGAGCAATTTCTGTTCTTTGAACTAAAAATTTTTCGTGAACAAGTTTGATGCTGTCCAAAATGCTTTTAATATCACCCTCGAATCTTTGATCTTGGTAAAGTTAAGCTTTAAGTCTTGTACTTAATGGATAACATAGACCAGTTTATAATGTGTGTTTATTGTGTGTGCTTTAAATAAATCAGACAGGAAAAGAGGACATCAGGGGAAGAGAGTACAACAGTTTTTCAGGTTGCAATTTTTTTTTAAGATAACGAGAAATAACCTTTGGGTCAGTATTAGCTAATCTAATACTGGCCCAAATTCCTAATAAAACCAACGTATTGACCATTACAGGGAGTGCTTAGGTCAAAACAACTGCTTATTACATACGATTTTTTATCGAATTCAATTTAATTCTTGACCCAAGCGCTTAACAAGCAAATTTAACGAGGAAAATCCTTGCTGGGGCAGCCGGAAGAGAATGTGTCGCAACTTTTAAGAAAAACAAGAGAATCTATCGCCATCGAGCTATCGATATCGGGAAACGTGCTTGAACGATCACGAGTAACCTGAAACTGCGCTAATGCTAGCAAAATATTTGCTAGACGTACAGTAGGTAGTCAATCGAAGCTGCACCACGGAAGCTCTTAGGACTAGCGTGACAAGTGCGATTTTTGAACAATATCTTCCGGTGTTCCAAACTGCCCCTGAGCGACTTTTCGAAGAACCCGAATGACTCTTATCGTGCGGGACTTAAGTCTTAATATCGAACACCTAACTTCTCAGAACTCTTCTTCAAAAACTACCCACCAGTTTCTACATTACAGACTTCCGATCGTTATTGCAACGGCATAGGGTTCAAAATACCGTACTTGAAGTTTTAAGCTATTTAGAGTGAATAAAAGAGTTCTAATGGGATCCTATGCTATCTGTCTGTTTCTCTGTCTGTATGTCTTATATTAAAAGGTTATTAAGTATAACATCTGTAAATTATTTTATCATACCATAGAAAAATGCAGGTAGTAAATCAAGTGGTTGACCTTATACCTTAAACGATTACATAATAATTTTTTTTTTCAGTTTGCTACATTTTTTATTATTTTTCTTTTGAATTTCCGTGGTTTTTCTGTTCTGTAGAAGCGTTCTTTGATAAATATCTAATGCTTAAAGCCTTATGTGTTACATAGAAGAGACAATCTGCTATGCAGAACATAGATTCACTTAAGATTCAATTAAGAATAAAAGTAAGTATCAGGAATTTCAAAAAAATATAAAATTGAGAAAAACTCATAGACATAAATTTGTTGTAAAACACTTAACTCTAATTAGGGTGTTACAGGAATTCGCATTTTGGAAGTTACCCTGATTTAGTCAATCGTAGGTACCGAGTATGTGTTGTATGTAATTAGATCATCATTTTGGGTCAGAAACAGGTAAATGATATCATCTAACAGCCTGCTCGACCTGAAAATACCGATTGTTGTCGGCACAGGTTCCCAAAATAGGTAGGTATAAGTTGGATTGAATTATCTTTAACGCTCGTGTTACTTTGAAAATAAGGCATTCATCCCTAAAATTTATGTGAATTTTGTCTTGGCTACCGGTCGCACTGTTCAAATTACACTACAAAAGGTAATCGATCAGTTTTTGAAAATACCGGTAATAACCAGTTAATATGGATCATAATCGGTTATGTAACCGGGTTTTACCGGTTTTCATAAAACCGATTCACATCACTAGTCCGAATTGCTCTTGTCCAGTTGTATTGTTGCCTTACTGCATTGAGCAAACAAAATATTGTGTGGAAACTAACCTCGGTTTTTGTATGCAGTTTGAGCCTCTCATTTTGGTCACAGCTTGGACCGACACTTAAAACGCCATTCTTGTTCTATTTTGGTCTCTTCTCGGCCCCGACGGTTGCTACCGGGATGAAAGGGTGACCCAAAACTAGAAAGTAACTGGGCGAAGGTCTTAGCCCGCAGTAGAATTCGGTAGAGGCTTAAAATTGTCACATTAGTGTATAAAAAAGTAAAATTTATTCCCTAGTTATTACATGCACGTAAGAGCGGGTGATCGTGCTCTTCCACTATAAAAGAAAATTTCCCGCCAGGTAGATCCTACGCCTGAGGACGGCCGGTCCAACTAATATTAGTCCCGACGTGGTGCACGCACGCACGCACGCATGCACGCACGCACGCACGCACGCACGCACGGGACTAATATTAGTTGGACCGGCCGTCCTCAGGCATACGATCTGCCTGGCGGGAAATTTCCCTTTATAATGGAAGAGCACGATCACCCGCTCTTCCCTACATTACTGTTCACAATTTTACATAATATTATAATTTATAAGTTGTTACAATCAATTAGGGGCACCTTTTGCTGCGTGTAGGCCACCTCTATGTCCTTCCATATTTCCCTGTCCCTTTCCCTAGCTATGTATCATGATTATCATCAGCCATTTGCGGCCACTGCAGAACACAGGCCTCCCTCATGGTTTTCCAAGTCTCCCGGTCTTGTGCCGCCCGCATCCAGCTACTCCCCGCCGCCGTAACCAGGTCGTCAGACCATCAGCCAGACCGATGTATGGCTAAGCTATATTACGCCGTGATAGTTGTAGACCACAAATATGAATCTCGCTCGGCAATACAGCCTATATACGTCCCACTGTAGGGCACAGGCTTTCTCTCAAGGAGAGAGTATGGGCTTAATCACCACGCGTGCCACCGCGGATTGGCGATTTCAAGCGCTGAGGTATGTGAATACCTCAGACACTAAAGTTTCCTCGACAATGCAATCAACCCTTTTATCGGGCACGCGATTTAGATATCTCCATCGCCTGCCCGATAAAAAGTCGCCAGAAACGCGGTTCAAAAAATGTGTAAGGCGCACAAAGAGCTACTATAACATTAAAGGTTACTTAGGTGACAAACATGTCTGAAATTAAAGCCAGTTCAATGCATGAGTTGTATGTTTTAGAATAAATATGTAAAGACCAAATTTGAAAAAGAAAATGGTCTAGATTTTGAAGTAGACACCAAATTTAACTTGTAACGCTCATTAAGTCGCATTTTCTGTGTTATTTTGAATAAAAACATTTTGATTTCTAAATGCCTATGGACTAACATAATCGAGGCCCAGGGCACCGCGGATCGTACTTTAAGAATGGCCTTAGTATACTTTACATATGTATATGTTTCACCCTCAAAAATCCCGTGGTCTGGCCGTTATATTTTCATCTAACAGAGAGCCTCCCAATGTCTTAGCTGAATTCTTGATGGCATCCGCATCTTTAGAGTAACCGAGGGAACTTTACAACAGGTGGGGAGGACATGCTTTAAACACTCGCTTTCGTTCAGTCAACGAGGATTTGTCCCTCGTTATTACAGTCTGACGCTGCATTCAACCCAGAGGTCGTGGGATTGATCACTAGTGATTGTATTTTGTGGATGTTATTTATTTCTTTTCTCATGTTTGCTTCTGCGACGTAAGAGTACCTAATGTCGAGCAAAAAAGAACATATTGCTATTGCTAACTCTACACAATAAACAAGTTGTTTGAGCTCCAGGGGTCGGCGTTAACAATGCATAACTTGAAAAAGTAATAAGGCCTAGAAATCTAGATGGATTTTTTACGAACCTGACAGAAAGCGCTATTCATCATGGTCACAAAAACAGTCTCAATTCATCAAGAACTCGAAAAAGTTTCGCGTGTCTAGAATTTGTCGTGTTTATTTCGTTTTGCCAAGCGGGACGGACTATTTTGCTTCAAGACTAGATTACAAATCTCATAATACTTATCGACAATAATGGACGCGATTGGCGGTAAAATATATCCATTAAGAAAACTCGTCATCCATCACCGTTGGTGTTAGTAAAAATAAATCGGAAAAACCCTGTCCCCTCTTAACAAAGAGAGAAAACCGCTCCATAAATCAAGCGCGCTTCCTTCCATCGTCGCCTACCACCTAGTCTCGAGTAAATCAACCAGCCCATCAATTTTGTAACGAAATTGACCACAGTCATCACTTTGTTGGCAGTAGTGAACAGTTCTGGGATTTTTCAAGAAAACTAGTGATCAATTTTGTTCCCTGTACTTTTATTGAACAGTTCTGGGATTTTTTATCACTAGTCCTACAAGAAAACTATTAGTAGGTTCTATTGAACAGAGGCCTAATTATGCGCACCAAATCCTGTCGAAATCCTTGCTGGCGTAAGTATGTACGTACATAGCAATTGGAATTTGATAGTAAGACGATTGGAGTCGTTCAGGATTTTATTAAAGTATTAAAGCAGTTCCTGGATTTTTTTTCAGTACTCCTACAATCAAACTAGCAGTAGTTCTATTGAACAGTTCTGGTATCTTTTTCGCAGTAGTCCTACAAGAAAACTAGTGAATCCCTGGTATTGTTTTTCTCACTAGTCTTACGGAAGAACTAGTGAATTATTATATTCTCAGTAGTTCTATTGAACAAAAAAATCCTACTAGTTCTACTCTGTCGACCTTTGTTCCCAGAGGATCTTCTGAATTTCAGAACACGGTAGAGTTCAGTAGATCAGTAGAGTAGGTATTTACATACCTCAGCGTTTGCTGCTTACAATTGCCCCACTATGAGGCTAAGTGCGAAAATCTCAGGTAGAACTAGAACTAGAGGCCCCAGTGGTGTCTATTTTGAATCTTGAAACTGGCTGTAAATAAATAAATACCGAAATAGCCGCAGAAAAGGCCTCTAAGGACAAATAAATCAAACGGTGGCATATTCTTTCCCGTCAGGCAAGTCCTGAATCGGACCTATTTCACAACACTATATAAGTGTAATGTGCGTATAGGGCCCAGCGCTGACGATAAATCAACTTTCAGCTGTGTAACAAAAAAAAAATCAAACGTGGCAGTTCACGTATTTTTTCTCATAATAAGAATTATGATACGAAAATATTTATTGCGAAACATTCTTTGTTCCGATCAAAGCATCTTGTTATTTCTTAATCTTCCTAACAAGGTGTTCTCATGTTGCTTACCTACTTATTTAGACAAAGCGTCTTATGCTTTTTGCTTTGGCCACTAAACATTACTAAATTTTTACTTTTAGTGCATTTCCGACAAAAGCGTTGTGTTTATTGGTTTTTTTTAAATTATAATTTTCATTTTAAAATTACGAGTGCTTTAAGAAAAGTTCTCAACTTGTATGTCTAATTTGTAAATTAAAATAAAAACGATACGTAGTTTGGAAATTAAAAGTTCTGCGTATGATTTAGTTTTTCCACATTTCCTATTATATTAACCCCACTCTCAGGGTTTATGATGCCCACTGTCGTACTTTGTTACTTACATTTAATTTCAGCACAAACACTCGGTAGCACAATGACAACTATTTTCTTCTCTTCAAGAAGTAGTTTCCTATTCCAGTGGTTCCGCCTACATATTGTTCCTAATATTTAAGATATTAATAATCATAGTGCCTACTTGCTTAATTATGCTGTTGTGTCATGTTTGCAATGCAGTGTACTCTAGCGCTAATCCCTGTATAAAGATTGTTTTTTTATTTAATTTATAATATCGGCTAGCATGTCTAGCTACCAATGTGTCAATTACTAGCAAATAGGATGTATTAAAAATCAGCGCTGCGTTGATGTTCGCACACGCAGCATTAAGCTGAGCATATCCCGATTATCGTATAGCGTTATTTACTTAATTTGTGTTAAGTTATCTTAATATTTTTTTTTTGTGATAATTAAACTGTTTTTCAATTTGAATTTCAACATTTGCAAATCTTCATACATTAGATGGCACCGTGCCCGCTTTAATTAAAAAATGTTTTCGTCTTTTGTTCTTGACTGTATAAATTGTTAGCAATCCACGCATTCCAAGTATTGTGTTATATTGTAAAAGTGAGCATTGTGCGATTAAACAAATTCTTCGTGCTAGTACCTAGTTGTCCTTTGCCTATTTTAGGCATAGTGCGATCTCACTTATGAAGATTTAATAGTTGGCATTGTGCTATCGATTGTACTGGAAAATAATTAGGTAAAGTAAAAAATTGCTATAGAGTGTATCGTGCTATTAAACCACCTGAGCTATCCCTGTCAGTGTGTATACGAACGAAATAGAAGAAAAACAGGGCGTGCCCATGAAATTAAGTGAAAAATTGGAAAAAAAAAATGGGTTTACTCCAAGCGAGTAAATCGGTTGAAAATATAAAACAACAATGTTTTTAAGTATATTGTGATGGATTGTTTCCCTTAATGTTATCGATAGATTTAAATAAATAAATATTATAGGTGTGATTGCTAAATGGTTATTTTAGAGGGTAACTTTTCTTTTTAACGGGGGAAATTGATTATAATATGTTTCGGATTAAAGATGTTTTAAGAAATGTTCTCAAGAATAATAATATATTTTTGTCACTACGTTTAATTTATTACCCGACTGCGGCGGAGCCCAAAAGGAGGGTAATGTGTTTGGTTCGTATGTATATAAGTATGTAAGTATGTCCGATTCTATGTTTCCTCATAACTACTTAACCAATGGTCAGATTTTGACAAATAAAATCTCAATCGATTCTTCGTGTTTGCCCGAGTGTCATAAGCTATCACAAAAAAAAATCACTAAAAAGACAAAAATAAAAAAGGGGATAATAAATAACCAACAACCCGACTGTTGAGCATTAACTAGTAAGCAGGCGGGACCAACATTCAAGCATGAAACTTGCTAGGTAACTAAGTTCGTCTCGCCTGGTTAATGCTCAGCAATCGGGTTGTTGGTTATTTTTTATTTCTGTTTTTCTTATAATATATTTTTGTAAATACTATTAATTTACTATTTAATAAGTTGTTTAAGTAAGGCCCAATTAGCTGAATCGGCTGTTATCAGCAACTTAATATGTCTGCCACAGTTTGTGAAGTTTACGAAGTTTGCACGTAAATGTTTGTTTTACTAAGGAACTCTAACATAGAATGCCCTCCACAGTGAGGCTATTGGCTAAATGAAAATTGCCGAAGATAGTAAATGGGAATCTCTAACGAGAAAGGAAAACATCGTGGGGAAATCCGCGGCGGGCACGCGTGGTAATTAATCCCATGCTCTCTCTTTGAGAGAAGGCTGCCCTGCAGTAGAACGTATAGGTATAGGGAACATGAAAAAAATAGTAATGTGAAGTGCTCTGGGAAAGGCATGTAATGCCTTGCAATGGGCTAATGTGGGCTATTTTAGAAGAAAACGATTATTGGTTCGTACTGTATGCGGAGTAACAAAAGATACCGAGTCTCTCAATTGTTAGTTCATTATCTCTAACCGTATCTCGTTATTTAGTTGTCAATTCTGAAAGAAATTAACAACAGTAATAACCTCCACACTACATAATCACTTACTAATATCCTAAAGATACTTCATCATTCAGCCACAAGAAGTCCACTGCTGAACATAGGCCTCCTCCATGGATTTCCAAAAAGACCGGTTGGAAGCGGCCTGCATCCAGCGTTTTCCTGCCACTTGGATGAGGTCATCTGGCCATCTTGTGGCTGGTCGTCCTACGCTGTGCTTGCTGATATGTGGTCTCCATTCCAGAACTTTTTGGCCCCATCGGCCATCAGTTCTGCGTGCTATGTGCCCCGCCCACTGCCACTTCAACTTATTAATCCGCTGGGCTATGTCGACGACTTTCGTGCGTCTACGGATCTCATCATTTCTGATTCGATCTCGTAGAGAAATTCCGAGCATAGCCCTTTCAAGATACTTACAGTAATGATAATTGTTCTGTTGCTTTTTATTTTTTCTGTATATCTAATGCTATGTTGTTATAAATATGACATATCTATCTATCTAATCGAAGCGGTGGTAGCCTAGGTGGGTGGACATTGGACTCGAAAGCGAGAGACCTGGGTTCGATTCCCAGTGTGGGCATGTACCTATGACTTTTTTTTCTAAGTTACGTGCATTTGTGAAGTTATAGGAGCAATACCACTCGCTAACCGTGAAGGAAAACATCGCGAGGAAACCTGAGTGTCTGAGCTATTCACATACCTCAGCGCTTGAAATCGCCAATCCACGGTGGGCACGCGTGGTGATTAAGCCCATACTCTCTCCCTGAGAGAAGACCTGTGCCCTACAATGGGACGCATATAGGCTGCGTATCATCTATATAATCAGCCCATAATCAGAGCCTGCCGTTGGGCATAGGCCTCTTCTCTTTCACGCCAACCCATCCGGTCCCTTGCCAGTCTCGTCCAATGTTTCCCAGCCGCTTTCACAATGTCGTCGGCCTACCGGGCTGGTGGTCTGCCCACTCTGTCCATGACATATAAATAATAATAATAGTAATATTTTTTTTTATTTAACTTTCAATCACTTGGCTACAAAGGCCCACATATAGAACTCATATTAAAAACTAACAATAAAAAAAAACAAAGAAAATCTAATTTTCTACCGCACTGGATGAGAAATAATAAATTTTCCCATCCAGTGCTGCAGAATTAGGCTATCAAATTTTTGCAATTCATCCTCACATTAAGACCGCCAAACTGTTACAATAAATAAACTAGCATCATGTCTGGATGGCTCAGGGCAGAGAGAAGTGGAGTCCCTTTCCGGTCCCTTGCCAGTGTCGTCCAATGTTTCCCAGCCGCTTTCACAATGTCGTCGGCCCACCGGGCTGGTGGTCTGCCCACTGTCCATGACATATAAATAATAATAATAGTAATATTTTTTTTTATTTAACTTTCAATCACTTGGCTATAAAGGCCCACATATAGAACTCATCTTAAAAACTAACAATAAAAAAAAAACAAAGAAAATCTAATTTTCTACCGCACTGGATGAGAAATAATAAATTTTCCCATCCAGTGCTGCAGAATTGGGCTATCAAATTTTTGCAATTCATCCTCACATTAAGACCGCCAAACTGTTACAATAAATAAAGTAGCATCATGTCTGGATGGCTCAGGGCAGAGAGAAGTGGAGGATCATGGGGGAGGCCTTTGCCCAGCAGTGGGACACAAACCCGGCTAACTAAAAAAAAAGACAATATTGTAGATTTCACTTTGGTATGGAATAGCTTCTTTTTAAGGTTTGTAAAGTTCGTAAAGTTATTTAGGTGTTCGTGAATAAATAGTAATGAAAAGATTTAGCATTTTTTGTAGCGTAGAAATTCTTTTCTTGGCCCACTCTTTTCTTTTCTCCGAACCGTAACCGCAGCCAGTCTTAAATCTTAACATGCAGCGGAGCTAAATCCCCAGCTCTCAGTAACTATTCACCGTCGACGATTCATCAAGTGCTATGACAGCGTCGCTTCGGCCTGGTCTTGTTTGCGAACCTCTCCGACACGGATATGCGCCAGTTTTGCTGTGGACTGTTGCGCTGTTGGCCTTTATTGCGCTTCGAAGTAGGATGTCACAGGCTTTGTAGAGCTGTTTTATGAGCAGTTATTACAGTTCTATGTACGAAGCCTGTGACTCGTCGACCAAAACGAAATAAAAAGAAAAATGTTTCAGTTACAAATAACAAATAACTTTGACTTAATGAACGTTACGAGCTAAGGTGTCCGTTTCAAAATCTACATCATTTTGAAGAAAATATGGACAAAAAACTCCAAATGACTCGCGACTGTTTATTAGGTAATGTTAATTACGTGTCAGAAACATTGCAGTTGCCTTGGTCACGGTGAGATTGATGTGGCGAGTACAGCTAATTGTTGCAGGTAGGTATGTAGAAGGTAGGTAGTCAAACTAGTCAACTCTCAAGTCACTCGTATTTTTCGCAGCGGGCTGACGCACGGCGAACACACAACGTCGGGAATTAAGGTAATTAACTTTACCTGATAAACAATCGCGATTATACCAGTTAAATGTTTAATTAAACAGGGGGGTCTGCGACCCAGTTGTTTAGAGAATGCGGATAAAATGAAAGGAGAGGTAGGTTTGTTAGGTGCGTCAGTATTGCAGTAAGGTAGCGAACTATGATCTTTAGTTAGCCTACCGGGATTCAGGCCTGAGAGAGTATTTCAGAAGATTGTGAGTTCCATCGCTGAGAAACTTCGTTGCAAATAAAACCATTGAAATTTAAAAAAGATAGTGGTTCAGCCAATCAGAACCGAAAGAATGCTACTATCTCCGATGACATTCTCGACTTGAAGCTTTACGTCGACAACCCCATTCATCAATTGACGTGGGGGCGCAACGGTCCAGTTGTTCGCCAACCGCACTGCCGCGTTTATTGTGCGTGTACGTACAAGTTTTCCGACATCGAGATGAAGCTATTGTGGATTTCTAGGTGGTTGCAGGGATTATTGAATGTGACGTTTAGACACTAGCACGTGCAGTTTGTAAGTGCCTAGCGCAGTGTTCAAATCCCACTACGCTGACCTATTTAGGTTGGACTTCGCGAATGAAGTTGGCCACAGAGGCCTTTGAGAACGTTTCTTACCCATAGCACAACCGCGTCTACTAGCACTACCAGTCGCTAAACTTTGAGGAAGACTCTAGAGCCGAAAAAAATTATGATCTGTCCCAAACACTTTAATGCCGCAGGTGATAACATTTTTGTAGAACAGATATATTTTTTGTGTTAATAAAATACCCCTTGGTCTGAGGAACCTACCTATATTAGCTTAGTTCCTAATAAAATCCACATTGGCAAACTTTCCAACCATTACGTTGCTAGGTAGGTACTCTGCCTACAATCTCCTAACGCCTTACGCGTAGCCGAATGCCTCTGAGGAGAGACGATTTGCGTAGAACAGCGGCTATCAATGCTTACTGAACAAAAATATCCGCACAACAACGTGACCAACCGTTAGTTTGCGTTGATAGTTGCTATGTCGGGGATGCTTCAAAGAAGATGAAACACGTGCCTGTGAGAGCGCGGAACAGCAACGGATCAGCAGGTACAATAGAGTACGGCTTTCTGGAAAGACAGGCTGACTGGATTGCTTACGTGCATTTGTACATTCGCAAATGTACGTAACTTAGAAAACAAATTCAACGATACGTGCCGGGATTCGAACCCACAACCTATCAAATATTCACCGACCAATGAAAAAATACGATGTTTCTGATTAAAAATCATAACTCTTCGCGTAAAGACCTCTAGTGAGAATGTAGATAGCTCAGCTCAACACCGAAAAGTGCCTCGGGACTTTGCGATAGAATACTATTTGAAATTGGTGGGTGCAGAATCAAGTAAATAACACAAAGGCGAAAAGTCAAAGGAGTTATCAGAATGATGTCCCAACCGATTGATTGGACAGTGAACGTGCCCGTTTTCTTGATTTCGGCTGCAGTACAGTTTACTTGGAAAAAAGATAACATCGCATGGAGTTTGCTTGAAACGCTAATGGGGTAACAAAGTATCTAAACAGGGAAGCTTTACTATTCTCGTGAAAACTCCTTCACGTTTCAAAGAAACTAAGATGGCTAACGAGGTACTGGTCTACTACTGTGTAGTCGACCTTTACCTACATACGTGCACTCTTCTCCGTTACGTTACAGGTTATTTTACAATGAAAATTCATGTTAGTTTTCGTGTTAAAGAAATGAGTCCAATAGCTTCAAACAACTATTACTTAACGATGCGAACCGAAATAGCGTATTTGGTTCGAAGATATTTATTTCTCATAAAGAACTTACAGTTCACTTAATGAATGAGAAAATATTACTGAAACTTAGATTAAATTTATATGGCATGCATTAAAGTAAGAGTAAGAATTATAATTTAACATAACATTTAATTTATTAATGTTACGTTTGGTAACATTAAATAAATTAAAATATTTACGTGGTTAACGTCGTTGATGCGAGTTAATGAATGTGAAGATCAAATTAATAACATTCACGCAACACATGTTTTGGTTCCAAATTAGGATACCCTGTGCTATGGTGACCAAGCAAGGGCAAATATGGAAAACGTGGAAAAACATGCACTTGAGGTCATTATTGAACAAATATGCGTTTTGTGAACTCGACACTACCATAGCGTCAACGAAAGTTTCCTCAGTGGCTACTACATCACCGGTGACGTCCGCCTATCTTGTGCGGTTTTATTAAGTAGTTTATTAGAAAAATACGCACTTAAGGTCATTATTGAACAAATATGCGTTTAGTGGACTCGACACTACCATAGCGTCAACGAAAGTTTCCTCAGTGACTACTACTACATCACCGGCGACGTCCGCCTGTCTTGTGCGGTTTTATTAAGTTGTTTATTAGACGCGCAGTCTTGTTAGGAATTCCAATTAGAGCTTGGAATTGTTATGAAATACTTGTTAGTAACAGCTACGCGAGTTGATCAGGGTATCTTAATTAAGAGAAACATTTTATGCTCGCTCTAAATTTTTTTCTTCGGCGGTTTCAGTCGGTAGGTTTTTGCTTAGTAAGGTAAGTATAAATTTACAAAATAATAAGGGTACAGTACCTAGGTAAAAAACAGTTTTTTTCCGGTAACGCGCTAAAAAGTAGAAAATTAATAAATAACTTCCACATAACACAATCTCTTGTGCTGGTGCCAAATTAGGATACCCTGTGCTATGGTAACCAGGCACGGAGGTCACAAACATGGAAGTACATCCAGATTAAGCCATTTGTACAAATGTCCGGCGGCCCCCAGTCGGGAGTCGGACCCACGACCTCCGGCATGGTAATCAGACGTCATACCGCTGGACCAACGAGGCAGCCAGAAATAATGTACCCAATTTTGTAAGATTCAGTGGCCAAGCCACAAAGCTTCGGGCGCTTTGTCTATTCAGTTTGTTCTATTAAAAACAGATCCAAGAAATGAATTACACGATACCAAAAAGCATCCATCACTTGTTGGCATACCCATTGAACATTACGTGTAGTATAGGTATAAATACCCACAAATTATTTTGTACTTTTTCGTGCATTGTTGACAAAAGCCTATTTATTTATTTCTCTAGATATCTCTCTATCTAGATATTCTCTATCTATTCAGATATCTCCTTATGGCTCCCTCATAAGATCAGTCCGACGATTCCGGGTGATTTTATTGTCATTCAAATTAATACATACATACCTGCGAGTTTCAAACTAATACGACCGATAGTTAGGAGTGGTTTAAAACTGAATTCCTATATTTGTTACATAATCAACGACGTTGTGACTTAAGTTTGTCGGTATACAGTATACCCGTGAAGCGAATAAAAATCGTGTAAAAAGCAAATAAAAGCGTGTTAAGAACTTGCTAAAATAAAAATACAAGCTTATCTCTAATATTCTTCGAGGCACGAAAAATTCTCGCGCTATTTATTTTATTTCAGGACAATACAAATTAATTAGAACACAGGAAGTGAAGTCTTCCATGAACTCACTCGTAATAGAGGAGACAGACTGGTCTCTGCCTTGTAAGCCTTAATTGACTGTCGAGGTAGTTTAATAGAGACATCAGCTAGCAGAAGAATCAAGGTGCGAGGCTGAACATATAAAATAATTAAGTCGTTAAAGCCTTAAACCCTCGTGACCCTTAGTAGCAAAACAGCTTAGCAAAGGTGTTAGCGTGTATTAAAGACGCTCAATTAAATATAACTGCGTAATTAATTATTCCTACTTAATTAAGTTGGGACTATTCCCCGTAGCAAAGAAAGCACTTTAACCGTTGTGGTAAAAATCCATTACTCTTTGTGCCAGAGTTAAACGTGGCTTAACTGCTTTTATGAGTGCGTCTTTGTTAGTCGAACACTCACTAATTCATGTTTGGGCAGCTAATGCGGTCAAGATTTAATGTACGGTTTGGTCTGTAGCCAAAAGTGTTACAACTTCCAAGAGTAGCGGCAATCGCCCGGACTCTAAGGCTGCATGCCGACTACCCATGGCATATTACACTCTCTGATTGTGTCACGAACTGTCAGTTACTCCAGTCTTTTTACCATGAAGCTGGTAAACAAGACAGGCTTCTTGCCTGACAAGCGTCCGAGATAATTCAGAATCATTCTGGTTTTCTCATTTTGTTTTAAATCACATTAAGTATTTCAAAATCTTATTTGTAAGCATAATTGGGTATTTGGTCCGGCCTATAATAGTGGTGACAATAAACGTTAATGGTGATTAAAAAAATATAAATGCACCTCGTACCTAAATAATAAATATATGTATCTCGACTATAATAGTTCTCATATTACAATCAGTTTTAATTATGACTTTTATATCTTTTTGTTATGTAGCCTATATAAGACCCACTGCAGGGCACAAGCTTTATCTCAGAAAGAGAGTATGGCTTAATTACCACGCGTGCCCACCGCGGATTGGCAATATCAAACGTTGAGCTATGTGAACACCTCGGACACTTATAAATTTATATTTAAGCTAGATAATAATCTAATGTCAGCATCTACCTACACAGAACAAGTAAAGGGACCACTGAGACGCTAGAATGCTTGTGAGACAGACTTAAAAGGCGAGGCGGTATAGTGCGATACAGTGAAAGAGTAACCTTAAACTAGCAAGTTTCAGCTAATAAACTTTCAAAATGGCGCTGTTAAATGGACCGTGGCGTCTTGACGATGTTGATAAGGTCACTTATTGTAATCGGTGAGCTATTCTCCTTTCCACACACCGTCGTTTGATTTTAGTGTTATGGCCGGCTCTTTCTGTTGGCTCTCACGTTTTCTATGAGCTGAAATTCCGTCCCCTTGTTTGTGATCTTTTGTGGTAATTTTTCTTTTCCAACGTCATCATTTTCACTTTTACATAAATATCGTTGGTATGGAAAGTCATTAGTTTTAATCTTACGGTGTTTGATAATAAACCTCTTTGTCATGAGCTGAGAAAGAATCGGTGAAGTTTGTCAGATGTCCTTATGTCGAAACATGCTGTGCGGCGAATATTGAACTGCCTAACTATCGCCCTCATAGTAAAATCAGGGGTCGTCAAAAACAGGAGAACCCTTATTTTATTCCTAAATTGAGGTAATAAAATTGGCTAGAGTTATCTCAGGTAGGAAATGACCGTGCTTATTCAGTAACTTTTTCTCTTCCTTTGTTTGCTAGTTAGCGGTCTCCCAACGAGATGCTTCCGAATAAAATAATCGTGTTAAGATGTTGTTCATAACGAATAACTTTACTTAAGATCTCATCCTTTTCAAAACGGTGCTAAACTCTGACTTGGAAAAAAAACCTTAATTTACTTTTTCGTTGTGGCTTCGGTTCTTCCGTTTAGTTCATTAACTTTTCTTGATTTACAAACGGGCTCAAGCTCCCCAAAAATTTCAAAACCGTTGATCTGAGGCGGTAAAGCGAAACTTTTTCGGCCTGCAGTTTGGTTTAATTAAAAAATATTGAAAATTTTTTAATGACCCCATTGAATTCGGGTTCCGGTAAATATTGCGTTCAGAGATTCTAAATAGGAATGATAAAAGAGATTTCGTGAACGTATCTTTCCGTACCTCGTTTTCCTGTTATTTGAGTCATGTTTGCCATGTCAGGACGTTACAGATCCGGTGCCCTCCACCCGATCACCATCTTTGCCGGTTGGGTTATTTTAATTTCGCCCTTGGACAGACGGGTTATCTGAGCGTCAAATTGCAACGAAAAATGGGTGTATTTTGTCCTCGGGGATAAGGCCATTGGGGTTGTGTTTGCGTAGTGCACAAAATTTGGCCGCAACGGGAAAATTCGATTTGATGTTAGGGTGACTTTGGTCTTATTTTATTTTTAACCGACTTCAAAAAAGGAGGAGGTTGTCGATTCGACGCGTATGTTTTTTTTTTAATCGACTTCAAATAATCAATAGGTTATCATTTCGACGTGAATGTTTTTTTAAATTTATTTTGCTATGTTCTCGCATAACTTATTTCTTTATTTATTGATACTTTTATTGCACTTAAAAAAATCGTACAATTCGGCGGAATTAATGCCATAAGCATTTTCTACCAGTCAACCGCAGGACTCCTTCAAATCTTAACCGATTTCGACAAGACTTTTTTTGTTCGAATAGATATAACGTCCCATTGGTCCCATTTATTTGATGAAGACTCATTTTTCTCCCCCCCCCCCTAAAAATTGAAAAATATTTTTTTAATAGAAGTCGGTTTTTCATTTTTTATTTAAAATTTTTGAGTGAATCAGATTATCGAGATGATGTTGCGATCGCCTTTATTTTCTCAGCCGACCTCCTTTGTAATGACCACCCCGCGAGATCCAATAACTAATAAATCTAAAATTAGTAAATTCACAAACCGCTCATAAGTTGGTCAAACCTTGTTGTAACGATAACGTTGACGTTCGCATATTTGTTTATTCGCACAGACCACACTAAAATTCGCTTGAAACCCGAATTTTCAGTTGAGCATCGCAAACATATTGTCAGTGATTTTAGCAATTCGGCGTGTTAAGATAACAGTACCTACGCGGTTTCCACGTAAATGTGTTTTCAACTCTAATTTAACTTACACGCAAATTACCAAAGCCAATTCATTAATATGGCGCAGTGGAACAGTTAGTTAAATGTGGAATTGGTACCTTTGTAAGTAGCTACGTGATTCGTTGTTTCTTTGTATTTGCAGCTTCTAAACTTGTTATTACTTGGTTTATGCTCGCACCCCATACGAGTTGAAACTGTTCCACTTGAATAATTTGTACCTTTAAGGTGGGACGATTCCCATACAAATGATTATTTCCAAGTTTGTTAAAAAAATTACATAATTATACACTGGAATTATGTCTGTCTGCATTAACTATGATTTTTATTTGCGCCAATATATATTTCCTTGAATAAAACAGTAGTTTAATGGGTTAAATAAGATCGATAATGTTTGTATGAACTAAATTGTCGAACTCATTTTAAACTATAAAACCACTGTTTTTTTTTAAGAAACTGTATATTGGCGCAAATGAAAATCTTAATTAATGCTGACAGACATAATTCCAGTGCAAAATTATGTAATTTTCGTAACAAATTTGGAAATAATAATTTGTATGGGAATTGTCGCACCTTAATCAACTAGCGCTAAGTTTGTGTATTAGCAAGACAAATTTAGAACTCGAAAATTCGGTTCAATGTAAAGGATAGTTTTAATATATCCGTAATATACCAATTACCCAGAGAATGTGTGAGCTTTTATTGAATCGAGAAAGGGCGTCCAATATCGAGACTACGACCATTGAATCGGCTGATATTCAGATTAAATCACTTTCATGGAGCTAACAAAAAACAAATCGCTAACTACGCCTGGGGTATAAAGCGAAGCAATAAATGGAATTGAGGGAAAGCGCAGTTGATCGTTTGTACGTCACACACATCTAGATCCGTCTAATGTTCTAAACTGCACTGCACAAAATTCGGTTATTCGTATTCCTGACGAGCGACACCATTCGCAACATATTTTCCGCTCTCTGTGCTACGGAGTGGGGGCAAAAAAAAAACAGCCATTTTGTCGCAGTAAAGTGTCGTATATCAGGGATAGCGCTGTATTTGGTTTGCAAGCGTGTCTCTGTTTGTTTAGTTTCTCGTAAGCCGCTGAACGCTTGACTCCGATAGCTGGCTGTTGATTCTGTTTTCTTTTCCCATTTTTTATATTACCTATGAATGTTTGTGACGTTGCGTCGATCTTGATTGAATGGATCAACGCTAGAGCGACATAGACCGCGAAACCATTGACTTTTCAAGGTCACTGCTTAATGGGATAAAACCCCGGATACAAAATTTTTTATATATATTTTTAAAATCTATAAGCGGTAAATATAGTAGCGGTAGTAGCGGAGCGATAGAACGCCCGCTTCTGTTTCGGGAGGTCGTGGGGTCGAATCCCGGCATGTACCTACCAATGACTTTGTTTCCTAGGTTATGTACATTTGTGAAGTTATAGTAGCAATACCACTAGCTAACTGTGAAGGAAAACATCGTGAGGAGACCTGAGTGTCTGCGTTGTTCATATACATCAACATCAGCGTTCGAAAATGCTAATACGACGCGTGGTAATTAAGCCCTTACTTGCTCCCTAAGAGAATTCCTGTGCCCTGCAGTAGGACGTATCTAGGCTACATAAAGCTTAAAAAAAGTTGAAGTTGCAACGACAAGATTACGATAATGATTATATTATTACCCTCCGTGCAGTTTTTTTTTTTGGTTTTTTTAAGTACTTTTACTGGCAAGTTTCACTTCAGAACCAGAAATGAATGTCTTGTATAACTTCAAAACGGCGTGATGCATATTTATCTGGACTTCTCACAGTCACTTTGCATCACAACCCTGTTGAGTCTCTAGAATATATTAGTGGTTTCAGAACACTCTTTGCGGATGCTGATAAATCTCCCTGTAAGTCGCGGTAAAACCGTGAATTTTTTACTAAATTTGGAAAACTTTTTCCTACCTGACCTTAGAAAACAAAAACCGCGCCTGAATATTTTAAGAGCACCGCGACCGCCCGAGACAACCCTCTTGATGCCTGCGGCGGCGTCAAAATTGAATTATCTTCTCCTCTAAATTGCAAATTGCCTCATTTTCTTCTGTTTTTTCCCCGGCAGATTTCAATCGCCTCTCGGCGCTTTAGGTCCTATTTAACTCGTTACGCGAAAATTTTTATCATGTCACCTTTCCAAAAGTATAATTGCATTAGAATAGACGACACCTGAGTAATGCATACTTTGTTTGTAGCAAATAACGG
Organism: Yponomeuta evonymella; assembly: GCA_963969515.1. Classification (NCBI taxonomy): domain Eukaryota; kingdom Metazoa; phylum Arthropoda; class Insecta; order Lepidoptera; family Yponomeutidae; genus Yponomeuta; species Yponomeuta evonymella. Next base: position 15,765,503 of record OZ018350.1, read on the forward strand.
AGCAGCAATCTGGAAATATTCGCTTGTATCCGCAAAAATTTATCACGACATACGCGTGTACCACGTGAGCTAGCTTCTACTCCACTAATCTTGATTCCAATCTACCGGTTTCCGTCTGCGCTGATACATCTAGTGTTTTTCTTTGCTTCACTTCAACATTGTAGACGTTTTCGACGTTTTCAATCTACACACTTTCATCCCTGTAAGTTTCAGCATTATGTAGTGTGCGTAACTACATATTGAATTGGCTCTGATCCAGATAAAACGAGGTTGGCCCTAATCCGTGCGAATTATAATCCAGTGCATACGCATCGTAATTCTGCCGACTATCGTATTCGGAATTCGAATTCGCGATATCCTTTTGTCGTGATTTTTTAACTGGGACACTGTCTGCCATATATTCTAAATCCATTTCATTGGAGATGGCTTTAGAGTTCTATGTCGGACAGCCGAGTGATTTCCACAAGTAGCCTCGTGCTTGTTTGAGCAGGGCAGTATTAAAAATGTAATTTGGCCCATAGTTTTTGCAAGCTGTGGCGCGGGCAATTTCGACAAGATTAACGACATCGAAACGACCTCGTGGCGACATAAAAAGTATTGTTTCCATGCAGTCCGTGCGGTTCGCTTAATGAATACTTTATTGTATGTATATCTTCGGTATATCTTCCGTGCTTCGCAAGGCACGTTAAGCTGTTGGTGCCGGCTGCCGTCGATAGATAGCAGTCGTTAAGCCAAGTCAGAGGCCTTAGGGCGGCTTGACAACTTCTGACAGTAGACGAGCCACTAGTCTACAAGCCTCCACCAATCCGGACTTGGCCCCCGTGGTGGAGTACGGCCTATACCTTCCTCAGGGAAGAGACCCGTGCCCCTCGGTGGGGACATAATGGGTTGATGATGATGATATCTTAAATGAGTTTTCAACGTTTTGCGCTTGCTAGTGAAATTACAATCACAGATGCGCACTTCAGGCATGTATGTAACCTTTCATTATAAAGCAATTGTCATCGTCAGTGTTATCTACCTTTTTTATTTTGTATCTCAATCCTAATGAACGACTGATTAATGTTGATGAAGCGAAAGAGGTTTATTAAGATCATGCAAGTAGCCAAAACTGGTATCTGCTTACCCTTCCGGAATATTGCTATTTTTATTTTTATAAAGTATAAAATTTTGTTCACATCTTTGTTATCATCGTCTTAAATAATCCTATCAGGTACCGTTTGTCCGTTTTTTTCTATCTTCAATAGTCGAAGCTGTAACTTTTTCGCCTCTAGGTACATCTTCTGACGTACAATACAACATGGTCATAAAAGAGTTCCTTCCGCACATCTGACTTCGCCGTGTAAGTGAGGACGAGTGCTCTCGCCGCTTAGATCCACCGCGCTAAGCGAAAGACTTGAGTGTACCTATTGTGTTCTGAACCTTTGTTTGTCGGAGTAAAAACGTGGCCACACAGCTCTCTTGGAGCGCGAAGAGGGTTTCCCTGGTAAGAAACTTGTTTTCTTTCGCACAGACCTCACACGTTATATCGAAAGAAAATTGTGATTCCGAAATGTTCACGTAAGCTTTGTAGTGTTGATTTTGAAATCGCGAAGCAACGTCTCTATCATCGATGTTTCTAATAGGAACGTGAACTACTTATATAGGTTTCTTAAACACTTGCGGTTACTCACATGTGATCTACTGTTTTATTTATTGTTGTCACGTCAGGCGTGAAATGAAAAAGTTAAGCAAGGACCCAGAAGTCGCAGGTCCTCAAAACTCAAAAGATAATTTAATTTGAAGTTTGTATCATTTCATATTTTGACCTGTTTACAGTTTTGTGTGACCGAAACTCTAGGAACACGCGCAATAACTTAATAACTACAATTTTTATTCGCGTGCCAACGTCATCGACTTTAGTCTTTTACCGAATGACGACGTTGGATGAGTGAAATACCTAACATGGTTCTCTCTGTCCATATCTCTTATATCTTCTCCATATTGCTTTGGTAAGAGACCATGTGTGAGAATGAGCAGTATGCATTGGTCGAAAGTCTTGAAACTAGAGGGCACGAGGGTCAGGCGGTAGGGCAGTCTGTAGACTAAGGCTCTCACAGAGTAGTGGCTGAGGTTGGGTAAACGATAGGTAGGCTGTTCAATGGATCAATGGCATTAGGTACTGCCGTCCACAAGCTAAAACGCCGTTATCTTCAAAAATCAACTTTCGAGCTATGCGCAAAAAACTAGGCAAATAATAAAAATATATGCTATTAGATAACTATACATAATTTGAATACACTTCAGGTATCAAAAGAAAGACTTCAGGTATCAAAAGAAAGATCTTTTTGAGTACTTTAAAATAGCTTTACCTTTAATTAGTCACGATACGTAAACAAAAACGTGCTTTTGGCGCCATTGAACACAATTATTATTCAAGTGGCAGGAAGGCGCTGGATGCAGGCCGCTTCCAACCGGTCTTTTTGGAAATCCATGGAGGAGGCCTATGTCCAGCAGTGGACTTCTTGTGGCAGAATGATGATGATGATGATGATTATTTAATTATTTAATAATTATACATAACGGCATTTTTCAGGTTTTTATCTCTGGAAGTGTGAAGCTAGGAAAATGTAGGTTGGAGGGATCGATAGAGATTTTTTTTCTGATTAAAATATCACCAAAAAGTCAAAATCGACTGGTTGGTCGATGACGACATTTTAGCTTGTGGACGGCAGATTACTAAAGCCGACGGAAAGCAATTGGCAGGGGACCGAGGGTGGTGACGTGACAGGGAAGAGGCATATTCTTAGCAGTAGGCTCCGTTCGTGGGCTGGTAAGATAGATAGATAGAAATTGATCTCTCTATTTGCGAGAATTGTATACGAGCACGACGTTATGCATTCTTCTTCGTTTCTATTCAAATACTCTGCATCTTTACTAAACTTTACGTCATGTGCTCTGGTGTATAATAAAGTATATTCTTATTTTATCTTATCTTGATATTCTTGTTAATTCATGAAACAAGTATATTATAAATTTTCTTCGCAGCACGTCAATTGCGTACCATCAAAAGTGCAATAAAAAGTAGACAAACACTTGGCGATCCCACAAAGTTATTCGGGGATGATGCCAACTCCTATATTTGCATGAGTTATGTACTCGCTTTTGCGTTTTAGCATTCCTAAAGTTTGAATTGAGTCTACGTAAATTTATGAACTGTCATGGTGATAGATAACTATAGTAATATCTAGTTCTTAATAGTATACAATTGGCGGTCTTATCGCTAAAAGCAATCTCTTCCAGACAACCTTATTGCATCAGCGGCTAAAACGACGACGCTGATTGCGGTACGTATTCAAGATGTTTACTTCATTTACGAATAAAAATTGTACGAAACCTAAAGTAGATCTCACGCTATACACGGTGAACAAAAATCCCGATAGAAATTCGAAAATCGGGGGTTGAACTCATCAATACAGATACTGTGGAGAAACTTTAGAATCGTACAAATAAACAGCTTTTCCATACTAAAGTTACCAACCGCGGCATTAAAATGTATTGAACAGCTGATATTCTGTCCCAATTTCAAGTTGACCTCACAGTGTATATCCTCACTCGTATTGACGAGCAGAACGGATGCATATGGGGAGTTTTTTTCACCCTGTAGAAGAAAATAGTGAGATACAGAGATCATGCTTTCGCCAAGTTCTTGTTAGCCCCTTGTGTAAAGTGAAGTTTCAAGGCAGCAAAAGTTGTCTTCGAGGACGTTATATTGTAACCCCAAACAAGAAGCGCAAAATTTCAAGTGGTCCATTTTCATTTTTTTTTTCTCGGAACAACGGTTGTGTATGCATGTTTGTTTCCTGTCTAGGGTCGCTGAATTGTCTTCAGAGCTTTTTTCTTAATTTTTTAATCACTACGTTCAAATCGTTTTATAATGTACCAATTTGTTTGTTTTGAAACTTTAAAGTGCTCTGTGACTTTCAAAGCACTTACTCAAGTCTCCAAAACGTCGATGATTTATTTACTCCAAAGTACTTGTTTTAAGTGCTGTGTTACTTTAGAACAGTTTTGTTTTATTTGTCCAAAACCATGTTTTACCTTATACCCTCCTATTTTTCATTTATATAAAATTATAATATCTAATCTAGCAATAACTTTGATAGAGCAATTAATAGTTCAAAATTGACTTCAACTTTTCCAATTCTCCGCAATATCTATGTACCTACTGTCACTTGACCTTCTCAGGTTGCTTGTTAATTATAATTGTGCCACTGAAAACCTTTTGAGGAATTTCCCCTTTGTGGTTTTCTATAGTTGGAGAGTTCGTCTCGCTGTAAATATTGTGATTTCTTTCGCTCCAGTATTGTTGTGGGAATAATGACCACTGGATTTTCATTTATAACAAATTATTTCCTTTAGTTTCACCTGTAATTTTGAAACCAGGGTATTCAGCTGGTAACAAACATAAAAGCTCTTCATTAAATCTTCTCAAATTGCTTCTTAGAAACACTCGCGAGCATTTGTTGGCTTTACCTAATTCAATCCTTAGGCTTTATTATGATCATCCAAATAAGTTTGGTTAGTCTTGATCACTATCTCGGTTCGTATTTAGGTACCTAAACTCAATCTTTGCAAAAAACATTTCCAACCGCAACTGTTTCGGTGATAACATTATCCTTTATTATAATCGCTGAAGTCTCAACAAGTTCTTTACTATACTTTTTGTTTTGTTTAGCCGAATCTTGTTTTTGTGTTTCGATTACGCCACTCCCTTATACACCGCGAAAAATAAAAATATTATCCTCCCAGTATTTGTGTACATTCGCAAACATGTTAGTAAATCTTCGGAATTGACATTGCGGCTGCTCAGAATAGTCCCCCGAACTGAGGCTAATCTTAACCAACCACATTATGAAGTTAAATAATGGGCTGAGGAATTTGGCAAATGCTTTTATCACATTATCCTTTATTCCTATGACACACGAAATTTGTTTCCCTCTATTTTATGGTTGGTAAGGTCTGTTGATTCCCTGAATTATTTCTTGGATCTTGTTTATTTATCACTGTTACGATGTGTTATATTATGTTTCCTCAGTCCAATTTAGACCTTAATCTCAAGGACTGTAAGGTTGTACGAGCAAAATTTCCTCCCTTTCATGCAGGCAATTTTACTTGTGCCGCAACTTTCAACTGCCGGAATTTTGTAAAGAGGTCACATATTCGTATGAGTGAAACGCGTAATGTTAAGCGGTGTAGGTTAGTCCTGCATTCATTTGTAGTGGCAAGCCAAAATGGCCAAATTGCGCTCCCTCGTTCGTAAAAGCTTAAATGTTTTATTTCAAGTTCTGCTGATGACAGTTAAATTTAAAAAAATATATTTCCAGGAATTTTAATTGCCTTACTGCAAGTTAGCTAGGAATAGGTACGATATTTAACAAAATGGCAGAGACTCACCAAATTTCGCAGTGGTTTTACAAACAGTAAATTAACATTGTTCCTTGTTTCTGTCGGCGTTGCGTTCTCCGGTCTCCCAGCTCGACGTGTCTCTTAAAAACACTGCCATCTAAGCCTAAGCTATTAAATTGAATTCAAATATTCAAGTAACGATAATTGGAATATGTTAATTTTCACACAGCATCTCTCGTCACGTTTTCCTGAGAGCATTATGTAATATGTCTTTAGGAACCATAACCGTGTTATATATTCCCTTTATAAGCACTCGCGTAATGGCAATTTAAATTTCCGCGTAGCATCTTTAAAAGCATTATTATTTGTCGAGCTACAAGTCTGGCGAAAACGTCTTCTGGGCTTATCATTGACAAATACAGTAGGAGAAGAAAAAAAAGTAGGAGAAGAAAAGCACTTTCCTGTTTTTTGTGTAATCTTTGTTTTGAGTTTTTATCCAAACCCAATTTACTTTATTATGGCTTTTAATAAGAGAATACTCTCCAAACCCAATATAATCACTTCGAGGTTTTAATATTCAACTATCATAGTCGTACAGGTCGGTATTATGGTAAATGTGTTCATAATAATAATGAATGGAGTCCAGGTTTTACACGTAACATGCCTCGATTTAACAGCGTGAGCCCAGAAATTATAATTTATTGCCTAATTAACATGCCCGAATGAAAATGGCTTTATGCTGTACAATTTTGGTCAATTTAATATTTTCATAATAGAAATTTTATTCCGCTTCTGAACGATATGGTTTATTATAGAACCATTATGTCATTGGCATTTTATGTTCGCAACAAATATGTTTTACGTAATTTCATGCAGCGAGTCACTAATACGTTCAAACTATACTTAAAGCTGTAACTTAGGTACTTTTAGAAACCTAACTTTTATTTTGGGAATAAAAGAATTTTATATCTTCACTAGCTGTGCCCGCGACTCCGTTCGCGTACATTTCGATTTTTACGAAGCATTTGTATGGGGGCCACGTCTTATCATAACTGGAGCTAGAATTTAAATAGCCTATCCTGTGTCCCAGATGTCTATATGTTTTTATACCAAATTTCATCAAATTCGGATAATTGGTTTAAAAGTTATGGAGGAACATACATACATACATACACACATACAGAAAAAAATTCTAAAAATCGTGAAATTAGTTTCAGTATCATATATTGAGCCTATAAACACAATATCTCTGAAAACAAACTAACTTACTCCATGACCGACCCTTACAGATTTATTATTAGTATAGATAGATAGATAAAGGCCAAAGGCGGTGGTAGCCTAGTGGGTAGAACCTCGGACTCGGAAGTGGGAGACCCAGGTTCGATCCCCGGTGCGGGCATGTACCTGACTTTTTTTTCTAACTTATGTACATTTGTGGTGTTATAGTCGTCGCTAACTGTGAAGGAAAACATCGTGAGGAAACCTGAGTGTCTGAGCTACTCGCATGGTACCTCAGCGCTTGAAATCGCCAATCCGCGGTGGACACGCGTGGTGATTAAGCCCATACTCTCTGTCCGAGAGAAGGCCTGTGCCCTGCAGTGGGACGTATATGACATGTGGGCTGCTTATGACATTTAATAAATTTTAATACTGTCCTAAACTATTCTGCATTAAATTAACGATTTATTAGAAAGTAAATCTTCTTAATTTATGTAATAAGTAACCGTTGAGGAGATCCCATGTCCAACTTCTAATCCGATTACCAGATCCTGGTCACCGATTTTCACTAAACTACTCATCAAACAAAAATGCCGAAACTTGTGTGTTTTTACTTGTTAAGTTCATAACTTGGTAACGCCCCATCTGCCTGCAGACATGCCGATCTAACCAGCTCCTCGGTTCATTCAATTCAATTACTGTTCCTTAATCTCTGTTGCCGCAATCGTCTCGCAAGCTCCCCGCACATTGTATCCAGCCCAGGAGTCAAGTATTACCCCGTCAGTCTACAATAGTCGTCCGCCGAGTGCATCGCTGCAGCCTTTCACGTTATGGAATGAGCAAGGAGAGGCAGAAGCTCTGTTTGATAATCTTCTCTTCTTAATGAAACTGTTTTTACACTGTGCACTTCGTAACTAACCATATTCCTGCAGACAATGCCGACCGAACCAGCTCCTAGGTTCATTAGATTCAATAAAATACTATTCAATAATCTCTGTGAACTCCAATCTCTGTTGGCAATCTCCGTTTCTTATCTCCACACATGTGCGCGGATTAACATTGAAATTAAAATATGCCTCTTCATTACCTACGTTTAGTTACTAATACACTAATTTCATGCCTCTTAAAGCCTCTTCAAGTAAGACACTATTTAACTTTAGTGGGCGTTTTAACTTTTTATGATTTATAAAATGGTCGAGCTAAAACGCTGTTGTTTTTATTTTAATGTCATGCTACGCATTTCATTCATTTTTATCTAGTCTGTGTTTGTGTCAGAAACGCTTTGTTGTTGTAAATTCCTAAAAATTAAGTAACGAGGCTTAGCGACTTCTTTTTTAAACTCGAAGTTGAATTGACGAAACTTAAAACACGATGAAAAATATCAAAAATGTGCCTCCTAAGACGAAGAATTTTTGGCGGCCATAATCGCCTCATCTGGCAGCACTGAGAGAAACAGCTTTTTGTGTTTGACATTCACACCACAGATTAAAGACTCTGCTTAAAGTAGGTTTAAGGGACATTTAACGAGACTTTAGTTGCGGAGCGCTTAAAGCTTAACCAGTGTGGGGATTTAACTTTATAAATCATGATTTAGTTAAGATCTGTCTTAAGACGGATATAAGCCTCACTAAGGGCTGTTTTAGTGGAATCGATTTTTATAAATAAATAAGTCTTCCTATTGCTAAGTCTCTTAATTAAATGTATAGAATTTACATTGTCAATGCAAAATTCGTTGAATGAATACAACGTTAACTTGCGTACCTACAACCAGCAAATTTCGTGCGAATTGTGTCAATATACATATAATACGGTACCAATATTGCTTAGTCCAGTAAAATATTGATTTAGATAGATAGATAGAGAATACTTTAATGCACAACCAGCAAAAAAGAAAATCAGTCATTATTTTTTAAATCTAAGAATTGTTATACAATTAGGGGTCTCATCGCTTAAACTGATCTCTTCCTCTACATAGAAGAATGCCCATTCCATTCGACACAATGGTGTTCTTAAGCATTATCTACCACAGTACTAAAAAGCGAATAAACTTACAAAATATTTTTTTTAATTAACATATTTGAAGAATGGCGCATTTTTGCATAATAACTCTGTATAAAGTTGATTTTACATTCAAAGTCGCGCAGAGCTAGCTTTTTGTGTTATCGCTCCGTGGCATTATTTTGAAATGGTTAAGCATTTTATACAGGCAGACAGTTCTGACTCTCTGCTGTTGAGAGTTTCATGAAGTTTTGTGCTGCAAAATTATTAGGAGTTAAACGTTTAATGTGGTTGGTTGGATTTTAACGTTCATTTTGCCTTGTTTACGCCGAACATTAACTTAAAACTTCCTGACGAAGAAGTCAAATTGATATGATAATGTGGAAAACAATCATAGCGGGACGAAGATCTATGGCAAATGGACTATCATACATCTACTCAAGATGTACCTAAATGAGTCGTTCATATTGAATAAAAACCGGCCAAGTGCAGACTCGTGCACGAAGGGTTCCGTATTATTATCTATACAACATTAGACACAAAGATCGAGAAAAAACGGCAAAAAATCAAGTTTAGTGTATGGGAGCCCCCTTAAATAATTATTTTATTTTAATTTAATAATTTTTTAAGAAAATATACCACTAAATATTCTGTAAAATATTTCAACCGTTTGCCTGTTGCTGTTATTAATATCGAGCAAAAAACGACATAAAAATCACGTTTGTTGTATGGGAGCCCCCCTCAAATATTTATTTTAAACTGTTTTTAGTATTTGTTGTTATAGCGGCAGTAGAAATACATCATCTGTAACAATTTCAACTGGCTAGCTATCACGGTTCATGAGATACAGCCTGGTGACAGACAGACAGACAGACCGAGAGACGGACAGATAGACAGACAGACGGACAATGAAGTCCTAGTAATAGGGTCCCGTTTGGCACCCTTCGGGTACGGAACCCTAAAAAGTGGCATTCAATCTGAAGGGAAACGAGAAATATTCGAAGATCTATGGCAAATGGATCATCCAATGGATCTACTAAAGATTTACCTAAATGAGAAGTTTAGGTTTAACAAAAAGTTAGATTCACTGTGAATAAAAATGATAAATGTTATATTATTATTAGCTGACCCGGAAAACGTTGTCTTGCCATATTTAAAGCTTACGACCTATTCTGTCTGATATTATAATATACACAAAAAAAAACATAAACATCGGTGAAGCCGTTTCGGAAGAGTTCGATAACAAACACTGTGACACGAGATTTTTATACGTGTATATTAGAAGATTAATTTCAAAGAGCACTCATTTTGCAGTAGTGACACTGAAGAGTAACTTAGGATTTTTTTTAATGCGGTCACGACCCATAGAACGATAATCACTGAAGTTGGCATACGGGAAATAGGTTAAAACGTACAACTACGGTACTTTACCTTTACTGTCAGCCTAAACCTTCTAACCATACGCATAATAAGCTGAAAGCCTAGAATTTATGCTAAGCCGCGGCAGTTCTTAATTAACATTAGTATAATGACAGTTTATGACTATCGTATAAACTCAAAACCTTCTCTCCAACTTCGTCCCGGTACAGTCAAGCTGGAACCCTTTTTCAGCTAAGTTCAACAGTTTCAGTAGTTTTAACAGCAGACCGGTTGGCCTATTTGTCACGGCCCTTTATCCCGCGGCTAAACCCCCGGAGCTGTCTAGAATCACAATATAAATAGAGGTAGAATGCCGGCTTTTGTGGTTCTGTTCATACTATGTGCAACTTGCCCCTCCTGTCTGTGGGGCCCTAAACTCACATATCGTTATAATACGAGTTTATATCCTCTTCTACGTTTTCGAATCAAACAATTTGCGATGTTTACATAGGTCTCGCAGTGTTGGAGTTGTGTGCCTTGTAGTAATCCGTCAATGGCTGATGTATGATATTACTCAGCCAAGACTCTCACACGTTTGGAATTCCTTACGTTTAAGCATTAAAGGAAGATGTCGTTAAGTTATAGAGAAAGATACGCAGCGCAGTGTTTAAGCCTACTTTGTTTCTGGCTGATTTTTGTGTCGCTGGATTGAAACCGACCCTGTGGCCAATAATTGTTACTAGACTGAGTTAAACTGTTTGAATCCGAGTATATAACCTTTTAGAAGTGCGTGATCCATTTCATATATACTGTAGTGAGAGGTACTTTTATTGTATTTGTTTTGTCGCATAAGACAGGATATGCCCACGCCGCACCCTGCTGTCTAATCTCGAAAAGTAGGAGCCTTTACGACCAATTTATTTGTCTGGTCTAGGAAGTAAAAATTTCTACGTCATTTGTTTTGTGAGATATTTCTCATCTCTCTCTGAGTCCTATAACAAGACCAGAAACAAATTCTGAAGTAGGTAACTGCGTGAAGGTGCTAGCATGTGGTGCTCACACGTGTTGGCTAGTAATTAGTTAAGGCTATGACCGTCCACAGTGCATCATCATCATCATCATTAGCCATTTGACGCCCACTGCAGGACATAGGTTTTCATAACCATGACGGGGTATTGCCATAATCGCCATGCTTGGCAGGCGGGTTGGCGATCGCAGTATGTGGTTGGAATCTCAGGAAGACGCTGCTGCCCGACTACTGGTAATTTATTTCCTTAGTCGCCTTCTACGACATCCACGGGAGGATATGGAGTGACACGGATAACAGTGCATCATGACATGCAAACTCGATATAAAGTTTTAGTGTCTGCTGCTGGTAGATTTTCATATAATTTCATTTTAATCCCCATTTAGCTATATGAAAAGTTATATCAAAATCGTTGATCATTAAAGATATATAAATGACAGGTTTTCCTGTTCCTCTTCAGCTATAAACATGATAGCTGGTAGCTGGTAGATTCTGATATAATTTAAATTTCAACCTAATGGTATATAAAAAAATATTAAATTAATCAACGCATTTTACTTTTACGAGCAAAATTTAGAGATTAGTTTAAACGAAATAACCGAGACATTTTTTAAAAATAATTGCGACATTTGATAGAAAATAATCTAGGTAATTTTATAATAGACCTTTGCCTACAAATAACAACCATCATAATCATTATATTTAAGATTTACTCCCAGTTTCTTAAGTGTTATATATCATCTGTTAAGAATTGCGCTATATTTCGCCAACAAACTGCCACGCAGTTTGGTGAACGATTATTTTTCCAGAAACATGTACACTTATAAATAAAAAAAAAACAAGCTGTCAGTTGGTAAAGCATGCAAGAAAACAACTGTCAGCTCTTAAAAGTAGATTAACAGATTGTTAGTTTTCGAGATACTGGGGGTAAGACTCTTATCGATGCAGTACCATTCACGTACAAAGAAACCGTTTCTACCTGGAAATCCACCAACCCGATTTATCATCTCCAGAAGCAGGTTGTAAAATCAATTTTCGAATACTAGTTTTGCGACTTCGTCTCTGACGTCTTGAAAGTTTACAATCTGAAATTGATCTCTCCGGGTCATTACACTCGAAGGATTGTCCAAGATATCTATCTAGATCGTCGTTGCTTTCGCGTTGAAGGCTCAATAGATTCTACAACTGCTCCCTTCCACTTGAAATATGACCGGGGAATCTGTAGACATTAAAAAATAACACTCCGCTCGAGCGACTTCGTTTCCAATCAGTTTCTTTGAAATCCAATATCAGGACCGATTTCTTCCATTGACACTATGAAATTAATCTCATCTTTTGCTTGTATCGCTTCACAATGTTTACTGGAAAATCTCTAAATATCACCAGGCTCGGTTTTTTTTTGTTGAAAATATTGTCTCTCCTGTCGACTCAGTCGACGTATTTTGCTTGCTGAGTCCGCCGTTTGTTTTATTTTTGTTTTCATTTATGCCATTGGGGAAAACATCCCGTATTGCCTGTACATGTTAAGTTTACGCAACGACTGCGGAGCAAACGATAACACTAGCAAATTCCCTTTAATATTTATGACGCGGGAATGGGATTACTTTTCGAAAACTGCCTAGTTTTACCGTTCAAGATATTTCAGAGAACTTTATTGTGTACTCGGAAAGTAACGAATATACTGTCTCTGGAAAAAGACAACAATGCGATATTAGACCTAGACAACTTTTGAAACAAGCGTTTGTGAGTTAAAGCAGCCAGTAAATTGATACAAATACAAATGCAAAATCTTTTATTTGTGGGATGTAGGTGGATATATACCTTAGTTGACAAATACATTTATGTACTGTCCACTCTGCTAAAAAAAGCGTTTCATTACCTACAATCTAACATGCACATAAGTACCAGGTAAAATTTATGTGTGTAAAGAAATCAAAAGTCACAATCAAAGTTTATCATAGAATTCTTTGTCATTTAATTAGTCAACAATAGGATAATAACATTTGTCAATCAGAATCGATTTAATTTAACATTATTAATATCAAGGTTTTTAATGTTATTCGGAATTTTATTATAAATTTTCGAGCTAGTCCAATTGCGCTTTTAGTTAGTAGAGCTGTTTTTGAAGTTACTTTTTGAAGACTATGAAGATTTCTTAATCTATTAGGTTTTGTAAACAACATTGGATTCGTTTTTACAAATAAAGCAACTTCAAAAATATACATCATGAAATTGTTAACAACTTCAGTTCCTCAAATATGGTCTTCAGGTGTTTGTCTGATATGATATTTTATAATATACGCTTTATTATTCAAACACAAGCTTAAAGAAACAACAGTTTTAAAATGAACGAGTAGATGTGAAACTGAGATCCTCACACTAGGCAAGTCTTAAGAAAATATTTATTCGAATTAATTGCCAGTATGTTCCGTTCAATTCCACTTAATTTTCGGTGTATTTTTGCAGTAGCGTGTTTGTTTTCGCGGACTGCAGATGCACACGCTCAGGCCATTTTGGTCCCTGTTTGTAACTCTGCCTGCGCCGCCGAGCCGGAATATTGCATTCCACTGGGATTACCTTAGTGGAGAATGTCGCTAGCACCGATGCGATGTCTGTTCGCAGATCTAACCTACGATAAGTACATAAGCAGACTAGGTTCTATGTTCTGCTGCACAAGTAGATTTGGTTTACGGGCGGGGCGCGCTTCTGAAAGGTCTCGGCAATCTGTATTTAATATTGTAAACACTAATTCACGCAGAGTTACGCATACTTTTGTTATTTATTTTTCAGATGTGCTTTACCTTTTTCCAACTTTCACTATGATGCATAGCGCAGGTACCCCCTGTTTCTTGTACAATAACAATTTGGCTGTTGTGTCAGTTGCCAAAGTGAAAAAAAAAAACAACTGACAGCTGTTAACAGTCGATTGACTGTTAGCGTACGAGAAACCGGGAATTAGTGTGAATGAATCTAATCTCTGAGCAATATATCATCATCGGCCTATGCTTGGCCACTGTTGGACATAGGCCTCTCCTATTGCACGCCACTGAGCACGGTCCTCAGCTAATATCATCCAGCTTTTGCCAGAACTCGTCTACCCCATGGGTTATCAGTTCTTCGGATGATATGGCCGGCCCACTGCCACTTCAGCATGCTAATTTGGTGGGCTATGTCGGTGACTTTGGTTCTCTGTCGGATCATCTCGTTTCGAATTCGATCTTTCAGAGAAACCCCGAGCATAGTCCTTTCCATAGCACGCTGAGCGACTTTAAATTTGCGGACCAGCCCCACCGTGAGTGTCCACGTTTCGGCACCATATGTCATGAGTGAGCAATATATAGATTTTCGCAATAGGGATCAGTGTTGATCGATCACTGCTCAACATTAGTATACACACAGGCAGGCCGCGTTAGAAAGCAATAATGAAGGCTATAAAATTAGACTCCAGATAGACTCGGAATATTACCCGCACAAGCATTTGTGTACGAAACCATTTGTCTACGTAACCGGTGCATTGCGGTCGTGTGCAGATTTATCCCACTGTAACGTGGATATGGTCGATATTAACGTATTGTCGAGGCTTGTCCCTAAATTGCATCGTTTGTTACACTCTTCTACTGCACAGGGGTGGACATGAGATAATAGGGTGATCAAAAATGGCAATGCTTTTTGGGTCATAGCGACGTGTTGACTTAGTATGGCAGTTTGGGGCGAGCCGAACAGATTTTAGTGGCGTAAAATAATATTATACATCGGATTTTTTTATTCCCTTGACCACGTCAAATATTATGGTAGAGACTTGTTTCGGAACATAAATATAGTATTTTATGTATAAAGCTGGTGATTTGATTGTTTCAACATTTGATCCAATTTTATATGTAGGTACTATTAAGCCTCCTGTTGTGCATACCCTGATCGCCAAATTTCACCAATGTCCAAATTAAGACAGATCAAATAATCCCAACTTCGAACGGTCTGCTGGTTCTTGTTGAGGAGATCCCGTATCCACATTTCCGTATTATCATCAGACCCTAGTCAACTTTCATCAGTGTCTCCATCAAGACTGAATCGCGACTGGTCTGGTGTTGTCTGGTGAGCAAATCCCATATCCACCTTCCAGTCCCATCGTCATATCAGGTCATTAGCAAGAATTGTCTTCAATACTTTCAAAAATGTCCCTGATAAATTCACATCTTAAAGATTTATTACGAATAAAATTATATTATAAAACATTTTTCTGTGCTAGAAAATTGAAGCAAGATCTAATAATATGTAGAATTTTTTTTTGTTGTGTGGAAGAAGGGTATAAGGCCCTTGGACAATAGTGTTTGTAACCAAATGTAGACTTAACATTTTAGTGGCAAACTCGCCCGTAGCGCAACTGAATAAAGTGCATGTTGTTACGGTCGATGTTTTGTCCTCTGTACGATCACGTATTATTCGTTTTATATGCAAATCTGTGTGAAGTCGATAGAGGCTTTATTTGGGCTGTGCGCTGTACCGAAATATGACAATAATGTGTTTGATATTGCTGTCTATCACAGAAGTATTTTACGTATCGTTCGATGAACTCGATAAGCTTACCTTTTACAATTTCTTTTAATGTAGCCTATATACGTCCCACTGCAGGGCAGAGGCTTTCTCTAAGAGAGACAGTTTAGGCATAATCACCACGCGTGCCCACTGCGGATTGGCAATTTCAAGAGCTCTCAGGTTTCCTCCTCACGATGTTTTCCTACACAGTTAGCGAGTGGTATTGCTAGTATAAGTTCACAAATGTACGTAACTTAGAAAACAAAGTCATTGGTACATGTCGGGATTTAAACCCAGCTCCCAAATGAGAAGCCGGTGTTCTACCGCTCCGCTGTCGCCGCTACATTAACCTGATAAAATATTTTTTTTTATAAATTAAACCCTACATTTTTAATTATTTTGTTTTACTACACCATCAGTGACTGACATCAAAAAAGTATATAATGCCCTGCATATCCAGTACAGTAATGCCTTCAGGGGGATTCTGGAGCTGCCGCGTCGCTGCAGCGCATTGGGGAGGTTCGCCGCTTTGAGTGCAGATGGCTTTCTGATGCAGTTGTGTGTAAGCGAGTGGCGCCCCTGATTTCTTGAGTGGGCGCCAGCGCCAGTACTCTTCTTAGGGTGATCGGGGACAGGGTGGGTAGCCCAATTCTGAAGCATTGGGCATCCATTCATGTCTACCCTGACGATAAGTTTAAGTATGAACAACTCTAGGTTAGGGTTTTAAATTTACTAATATTCTACGAACTTGCCTATGTTATGTTGAAATAAATATTTTCAACTAGCTGTTGCCCCCGATTTCGTTCGCGTGGTAATTTTGATGTGTATTTTTCCGGGCTAAAAATAGCCTATGTGCTAATCCAGACTATAATCTATCTCTGTGCAAAATCTATCCGGATCCGTTCAGCCGTTTTTGCGTGAAAGAGTAACAAACATCCATCCATACATACAAACTTTCGCGTTTATAATATTAGTAAGGATTTCAAATTGTGTCCCAAGTCCCAACTGAATGCCCGGACATCCTCTATGAAGTATGTAGAGAGCACTAGCTACCTAAAGTTATCACAAAGCTCTAGCGAGACGGGCAGGTCCAGCTTTTCGGATGAGCAAATGTGATTCTTCTTTTGTATTGGGTGTGCCTTTTAGAAGCAGTATGTGCTCGTATAAAAAAGGTAGATATAAAATTTTCGCACACTTTCGAGTGGATATTAAATTAATTTCACCTAACACTTGAATAAGGGCGACCATTCAGGTGCAATAGATGCATTGCCTCAACATTTTATTTGCAATGTTTCCTGTAAATTAACTGCCTAGTATGCGCGCAAGTAAAAGTGTCTGAGAAGAGTTTTATTCAACATATTGCTTTATTTATAAGCATGCGTTTATTTATACAACTTGCAATTGCAACTTGTATTTAAATATATCTAGTATTTTTAGTGACTCGTGGCACTCAAACATACATTTAAAGGATCTAATCCGGATTATTTATTAGGTAAACTTAATTTACGCTCTCGGAGAGAATGCCTGTGCCCTGCAGTGGGACGTTTTTTTTTTATGCAGCCCCAATGGTGTCCCACACCTGTTGGTTCTCCACGCGGCACGCCGCCCTGTTCGTAGCCACCTTCTGCCAACCCGGCAGAAAGGTAGTGAGGTCGTCCCACCATCTCCGCTTTGATCGTCCGCGTTTGCGATACCCGTCGCATGTAGGGACGTTTAAAGGCGACAAAAAAACCTAATTACTCCGACATTTTGGCAACGTTGCAGTTACCAATGCAATCGCGATTAGACCCGTTAAATGTGTGACTATCTAGTATTTTTGTCGGAAACACTTTAGTTTAAGTCAAAATAAACGACAATAAAAAATGTAGCACAACACTACTTGTGCTATGCGATGGATGATGACATTAACGCAGCTTTTAATTAATAAATGAACGGAAATTTGCAAGCACAATGCGGATTTACAGAACATCAGAGTTACGCTCCGCAATGATGAGGTTATTAATTACATCGTTAAATTGCAATGTTGGAAGTTTCTGTTCATTTGGCATGGAACACAGGATTAAAATATTGTTAAGGAACACTGTTGCTAGGCACTGCTGTTGATACTTTCGTTGTATCGTTGTTCATTCTGTTTGTTTCTCTCTGACTCTCCGATTTTCTTCAGGGACAAAGGGTATCTAATGCTGGCGCTTTATTTTGGTATTTGTATTCGAGTATTTGCTCAAGATTTATAACACTTTGCATTTTCTACGTAATTTCTGCTAAAGATTCTCCGGAAAACCAGGCAAAGGAGGGTTGATATTTGTCAAAATATACGCAAATTCGTGTGGCCAAGTGAAGCGTCGGCATAGACAAATGGGCGCAGATAGGATATACTACGGTTTCTTTACTGACTACATTTACTCACATCTAAAAGGATTTTTTCGATTTCATCACTAAAATTTTGATAAACTTATTGTATATCAATAAAAAAAAATTTGGTAGAATATACATTTCTCCTTCTTTCTTGACGTGTCCTCATGACTGATGTGACTGTCGTTTGTAAATAAAAACCAAACTATTTGTATGAGAATTGCTCCTTGAGGGGCTGCCCTAAGTGACATGTATGCACCTTCTTGATTTAGCGTTTCGTACATCCCTCAGTAATAGCTAGTTGTTTGTATTGACAAGTTAACTCCTGCTTTTCGGATGTATTATGTGAACTTTGTTACACCAGGTACGTTACAAAATATAACTGGCTAGTTCTAGTTCAATGAGATTTCCGCACTTAGCCTCATAGTTGGGCCATTGTACGTAGCAAGCGCTAAGGTATGTAAATACCTCAGACACAAGGGTTTCCTCACGATGTTTTTCTTCAAATTTAGCGTGTGGTATTGCTACTCCAACTCCACAAATGTAAGTAACTTACTTTGCTCCTTCTGTAACATTTTTTCCGGTATACAATAAAGAATATTCTTATCTTATCTTAACTTAGAAAACAAAGTCGTTGGTACATGTCAGGATTCGAACACACTACCTCCCGAATGAGAAACCGGCCTTCTACCGCTTCGCTAAGACTCTAAGGCCGGGTGTCGACGGTCTTAGTACGCTCGGACCGTGTGCGTACAGTTTTAGTTGATTATGACGACGCACTCGGTCCGAGCGCACTGACCGTCATCATAATCAACTAAAACTGTACGCACACGGTCCGAGCATACTAAGACCGTCAAAACTCGGCTTTATAAAACTAGCTTGCGTAGTGTCTTAGCTACAAAAGATAGGCAGTTTCTAGGTGCACTTGTGCAGTACACTGTCGCAAAGAAAAGCAATTAATTTGAAAGTCCCGAACAAGTACCTACCTACGCTTCGTTTCCCGGCTCTTTAGCGAGACGAATTGAAAATGTAGCGTTTATCTATAAAAAAGCGAAGACTATAAAGAGAGTGCTTTTTGTGAGATCGGTGTGAAAATCTAATTTATCCTTTGAGATATTTGCTCGAGCATGTAAATATGAAGGTAGCTATATCATAATTTCTTGTTTACTTTTTCTTGTTGGTATAACTATTAGGTTTTAAAAATTACATTACATATACGTAGTATTAGCAAAGGGCAAGATAAAAAGCTCCCGAAACCGGCGTGCGTGATAGGAAATATGAAAGTATTCAGAAAGAAAAAGTGCAATATTAAGTAGGTGAAAAAGCCAGGTCTCACTTTATTGTTGATGTCGTCATAAAAGATAATTAGCAGTTAATTCCGGCCCGTCCATCCCGCCAGTGAATAATGGACCTAATAAATTATAACACAAGAGATAAATGAAATTGATGAAAAGATAAACCTTTTATGAAGGCTAAAGTGGCGGTCTGCCAGATGTTTGACACTGATAAACGAAACGTTGGCCCACGGGCCTTCCTCCAAATATTCCGAAAGCCACTTGTAAACGCTGACGGCAAAGGGCTAAGTATGAAGAAAGAGAACAAAAAGAACATCATCATCATCAGCCATTTGACGCCCACTGCAGGACATAGGCCTCCTTCGTGGTTTTCATAACCATGAAGGGTTTTCCCATAATCGCCACGCTTGGCAGGCGGGTTGGCGATCGCACTATGCGGTCGGAATCTCAGGAAGACGCTGCTGCCCGTCTCCTGGTAATTGATTTCCTTAGTCGCCTTCTACGACATCCACAGAAGGAAATGGAGTGACGCTATTCTCAATCCGGCGCCACACGGAACGAACAATTAAAAAGAACAATTAACATATATTAACTACCAGGGGTCGTAAACACATATATAAAAAAGCAATAATAATATTGATTAAAATTCATATAGGTGCAACCTGCGATACCTGCCAGACTACGAGTATATGACATCATTCTCCTTTTATAATTTTAAACAGATATCTAGCTAAAGTTTTTATTTTTGCAGAAACTTAATTTTTTTTTTATCAAAATTTACGAGATACGTCGGTGGTTTTAGAGGACTTAGGACGATTCAGAGTAAGCTCCAGACCCATTTAGGGCAATCAAACTAATTCTCTCCAGTGGGCCTAACATGTTAGGCGTTTTGTCTGCGCTTGCTCCAGATAAATCACGGTTTTCGTGTGGAGTTATCTTGGGCAAGCATAGGCAGAACCCGTGTTTACGCCTGCCATGTTATTTGCTAGGACAGGCCTTAAAAGTAAACAGTAGTAGACATTTAGTTTGTTGCATTGCTGAAATTGCAGTACCCAATAATATATCTTTCAGCTTTTCGACATGGAAGCTTTGTCGGACAGTAGTCCTTGTCGGAATAGCGCTGCCCGTAATCTAGTTAATTTGTACCAAAAAATAATCGAATCGATTAAGAACGATCGCTGACGACAGATAAACCAGCATCGGAAATGAGACAATGCGAATAACTAAAGCTCAGATTCAGTACAGATTGGTAGCCACGTCTGTTGGAGAATCAATAACTGATAAGATAAAGAGGTTCTCAAATGGAGACGACTAACCAGCAAACGCAGCGTACAGACGGCCACCAGCTCGCTTGACTAACGATTAGCGCTGTTTATACTTACGCTCCATGCCATAAATGAAACCCATTTTTTTTTTATTCCCAGGAACTTTTATCGGTTATATATCGGTTATCGGGCGTCAGATTTTAATATGCCCTATAGATAAAATAAGTAAAATGTTGCCTCTGTTTGCCCGCAGGCCCTCCTCCAGGCGCACGACGTGGTCGCGCGCGAGGTTTACGGTGAGGAGTCGCTGCGCGCGTCCCCGCCGCCGACCAATGGTCGCACCACGGCGCCCCCGCCCGAGGACGACGATGAGCCCGAGCCAGAGTTTGAGAACGTGACGCGCGTGCGCCTCGTGCAGTTCCAAAAGAACACCGACGAGCCTATGGTGAGATTCTACTCGATAGGTATCAAGGCGTAGGGCGTGGTCGCGCGCGAGGTCTACGGCGAGGAGTCGGCGTGGATGACGACGAGCCCGAGCTGGAGTTCGAGAACGTGACGCACGTGCGCCTCGTGCAGTTCGAGAACGTGACGTGCGTGCGCCTCGTGTAGTTCTAGAAGAACGCCGATGAGCCAATTGTCAGAACCTATTCATTAATATCCAGGCGTAGAGCGTGGTTGCACGGGAGATCTACGGCGAATAATCAGACAGCCCGAGCCCAAGTTCAAGAGCAGAAGAATACCGACGGGTCTATGGTGCGAATGTATGAGGTTGCTGAGCTCATAAATAACTTGGACTTTCATATCGAATGGATGGAAACTTTCTGTTTGGTGCTGAGACCATAAACAAGATTCCCAATAAAGACTGAATAAAAGCATATCGTTGTATAAAAGCCGGGTCGTAATTCAAGGGGCTCAAAACTTTTATTAAGATTTCGTAGCACTTCCTCTAGCACTATTCGAATCAAGCTGACAAAAACAATGTCGATCAATGGGTGCTTAAACTAGAATAGCTAGCAATACAATACAATCACCGACGAGTCTATTATGAGGAGTAAATTATATTTGGTGAAGGTCAAAAATTCCTCATTGTAGATTTAAACTCTTGGTATCTATGCGTATAATTTTGCACGTCAAAACTTTTTTGGCGTGTAAAGTTTATCCACGTCTAATCACCACCTCCTCCGCAGGGCATAACCCTAAAGCTGGCGGACGATGGGCGCTGCATCGTGGCGCGGATCATGCACGGCGGCATGATCCATCGGCAGGCGACCCTTCACGTGGGTGACGAGATCAAGGAGATCAACGGGACCCCCGTCGCTAACCAGTCCGTGGCTCAGTTGCAGCGGATGCTGGTGAGGGCACTTTTCTAAATTTACTCAGTTTAATAGGTTACGTCAGAGATATCAAGCAATGGACTTATGTAGACAGCGTTAAAAGCCTCTTTCGCTTTGCAAGAAATGTATAACCCGGCGCTAACCAGTCCGCGGCTCAGTTGCAGCGGATGCTGGTGAGGGCCCGTTTTGCTTGGGAAGGAATAGATTAGAATATGGAGAGCTAAGGCAAAAACTACATTTGTGGAGAGGCACTAGAAAAGAAAGATAATTCAAGAGGCATACTTGTTACCTTCATAGCACATGGTATCCTAGTTTGGGACCAGGACAAGTGATTGTATTAAGTATTTTTTTTTATTCCACATCGTTGGACCAGCACTCATATAATGTTCACACAACAACGTTCGCAGAACGGCCTTAGTAAATATAATATGAAACTACCAGTCCGACAATTTCGTGCAATTACTTGTGGTCCAATATGAAAACGGTCAATGATGGCGAGGGAACACAATAGTTATGATAAAGGGTTGTTTGTATTTTTTTTTCTGTGTATAACTAAAATATAAGGCTTCCATGACTCTAAATGTATTTCATCTATCTAATTATGTTAATAGCGACGTTTAGAGGCTTTATTCAATGCCAAACAATCGATCTTATGAACCTTTTCACACCAGCAATGACCCTTGAATGCTCGCGCTCAACCAAAACTAATTACGTCGGCTTAGCTTAGCAAACCAAACTGAATCGTTTTCCAAAGAAAGCCCGATCTGAGAAATTTGATTGCTGCTGTATCTGCTTCAAATCAATAACTACATAATTAATGAAAATAGACTAATAATTAAGCAGATCACTGCAGGGCACAGGCCTTCTCTCAAAAAGAGAGACGGGCTTAGTCACCACGAGTGCCCACCTCGGATTGAAAATTTCAAGCAGTTAGGTATGTGAATACCTCAGACATGCAGGTTTTCTCACCTTAATTTGAAGGTTTTCTCGACTTTCCACGATGTTTTCCCACACCGTTAGCGAGTGGTATTGTCATTTCATAATTCGCAAATATATATAACTTAGAAAACATGGTCGTTGGTATATGGAGTGGTATAAGTTGGTATAGGTGTACATCCGAGATATACCAATGGATTGTATATGCAATGTTCATAGTTTATTATTTACATAGACGTTCACACATCCAAATAAGAAATTCGCAAACTTAATCATCCGTTCACACATCCAAATAAGAAATTCTCAAACTTAATCATCCTTTAATCAGTCCAGTTATTAACGGAAAGATAAGGATGGCTGAGGATCGAAAAATATAGCGTGCTCTGCTCATTTGTAATTATTTCGTTGTGCAATAAAGTGTTCTCTATCTATCTATCTAGCAGTGGAGGAATGTGGTCTGACTGATTTACATACATAAATACATGCATAAACTTACGCCTGTATCCCAGAGGGGTAGGCAGAGACCAGGGACTGCCACTTGCCATGATCCTGACAGATTAGTTTCGCTTCCTCTACATCCATTGGTCGGTGCATGCACGCACGCCTGTTTCGGGTACTGACGGATTTAACTCACTTAAATATTGGTACAGCCGCGACTTTGTCCACTCCACCAGGTCGAAGTAAAATATAGCGTGAATAAAACAGATGCAACCAGACTAATGGAGACTACTTACCCCCACGTGCATTATAAAGGCTTTTATCAGACTCCTTGCCTTTTCTCAGAAGGCCACATGGCTCAGGCACGCTTATTACGTTTTTAGCGTTAGAGGCTAATCTAAATTGATGTCTAAAGATTCACAATTATTGTTTAGTGTTTATTTGTACCGTATAGATAGTGTACTTTTATCCTGTGGCCCCTCATCAGAGATATAGGGCCTTCACAAAAGATCTCCACTTGCTGCGGTCTTGAGCGGCGACTTCGAGTGATAGATAGTGTATATTGGTATTTTTTAAATGACCTGATTGCCAAATAGACAGTCACGATAAGGCCCGTTTCCAGGTGATGTTTATGTGCTATTCCAGACTATACTCTAACTCTGTACCAGATCCCTTCAGCCACTCTGTCGTGATTAAGTACAAACAAACATCCGTCTAAACTTTTGCATAACCTCATTGACCCGTTTTTCCGTAACATTTTCAGCGCGAAGCCCGCGGCTCGGTGACGTTCAAGATAGTGCCATCCTACCGGTCGGCACCGCCCCCCTGTGAGGTAAGTACCCAGTTTGTGACCCCTCACGATTTTTCCCCGACACTATGGCCGCTGACAACACAGCGTAGGCGACTGCCACGCCCCCTGTGGTGGAGATTTTTATGTACTGCGACTGGTTTGTAATGAATAGTGACGGAAAACGAGATACGAATTCTATCGTGAGTGTGGTATTCCAGATAAGAGATAAATTGTTCACTTTTAGCTGGCAGTGAAACAGCTTACCTAATTTATTGTTATTGACTAGTGACTTTCCTCAAAAGAAATTTGAAATGTCACTTGCGCAGTCAAAATTATAAGTTTCAGTTTGTTTTCTTGTTCAACGTTAAACATGTTTTATCTGTTGTTTCGTATTGGTCACTATTCCTAACCGAAATAAATGCAGTGGTAATTTGGGATGGGGCAGCAAGAGGTTCTACTTGAATCAATTACATACAACATTTATATCTATTGGCAGAACGTTATTTATTAGACACAGAGGTCTACTGAAAAATATTTTACCTTCACCGATTTTAGATAATAATTTACGATCTAGATTTTTTCTATATTAATGAATGCAGTTTGTAATTGCTCAAATAGTTCCGGTTTTTCATACACTAACAATATGTTAAAATATTCTGTATGCACTTTGGCCAACTGATCGCTGTTAACAGTAGGTATATTAACAGATTGTTAGACTAGAAGAAACAGGGGGTAAGTCTGCTAAGAGCATTTAGAAGTAGGTACAAGGTTGGGGTGACGGTCCTTTTGCTGTCCCTCTAAAGTTCTCCTTAATCTGTGGTTACTACTTTTCCTTGTAAAATCTCCACCACAGACTATTCTAATCGGCGTTTTAAGAAATCGTGTTTTTTTTTTTATAAATAAGAACGGAAGTCTCCAAGGTTGTGTAGTTGGTGACTTTACCCTCCGTTCAGATTAATAAGCTCTTAAAAGTGGTAACTTGTTTTTGACCTAACCCTGAGTTGTATTTGAATTGCTAACTGCAACTTACGCTAATTGGAGAAGTTTGTAGTTTAAACTACCTAGTTGAATTTGTTGTCTTGTCATTTGATTAAAATTACTTGTGTGATTTTGCGAACTTAAATATTTAGTATATCCACCTCTTACTTGACACATATTTTAACATTTCGTTTTGTAATTAACAGTAGTGTTAGACTCAACTTAAATACGAAACTAAATAAATAGTAACAAAGTCTACAAGCGCACATAAATTGCATTGAAAGAGACAAAATGCTTGTCATAAATGCGAAGAATAAATGCAATTGGCGTAAATAAGAGTGGTGGTGCTATTCGCTAACATTTTTGGCGACTGTGGTCTATTTTTAAAAACCTATTCAGCGGCTAAAAGTCCATCCATGCCGGGACTTGAACCCGCGACCTCTATGTGGTCTATTACTAATAACGGCAACCGCAGATAACATTCTAGACGCAGAAGCTATAACCACTTAATTTAAATAAAAAAAAAACTGTGTTTATAATTTTTTGCGACGTAAATTATTTTGTGGTCGGAAGAATTTTCATTGTTACCTGGTTTATTTTATTGCATTGCAATTTTTTCTCAGTCCGAAATAGCATTTTTTACGTTAGAATCGTGATTGTCAAAGTCTAAGATCCTATTATGACAAAAAGTAAAGATGCTGTCTTGGTTGCGTTTCAAACTTCGCTCAATATAATGTTTATTATATTCCACCGTTGTTCAATTTTAGTTTTAAAAAATTGATTGAAATCTTTGATAATAAGTGGCGTATAGCTAACGTGTCTAAAAATTTTTTTTTTCGAGCCCGGGGTATAAGCGCGGTGGATTTGGTTTTCCGATTCGGATTTTGCTCATTATTCAAAAATAAATAGACAAATTTGGTCTAAGCAAGACTAAAAAGTAAAATTACGAACTTCTTAGACATATTTTTATATTCAGTTTTTAGTTTATGATAAAAAATTGCGGACTGAGAATTTCTCGTTTGTTTCTATATATAAAAAACTAGGTGTAGAATGTCTAAAATGTTCCTAAAAAATATTTTCTATGGCCAGATTTGCCAAAATCATACCCATTCAAATTAAAATAATTAACAATATTAAAAAGGTTAGATCGTGCGAGGGAGAAACAACTAAAAGGAAGATACGGCTCTAAGTTTATCGCTAAATTGGCCCTTCGAGCCCGAGTTATCCATAGACCACTGTGGTTAATTTCGTTAGCGGATAGGCAAAGAGAATTTGTTAAAATTTTTGTATTTCTGTTTCGGCTAGCTTTTCCGGATAAAGCCTTCGCCCGTACTAGTAAGTAGCGAGACACGACCCGTTGCTACTTTATGTTGTTTTTCTAATTGTTTATTCGTCTTGTTTATTTTGTTTCTGTTTATACGTACCTACGTTGTACATGGTGTCTCGTAATGCAAAATCCGAAATGATTGGCAGGAAAATTTGTTTTTCTGTAAATCGCCTGCGTGAAGAGTTGTCAGACTGTAACCTACAGGTTGACCAGGAGCTCATGAAATATCGGGAAAGTGTAATTTGGGCACCTTGGCAGTGCGCTTTCATACCCACTAGCCTTACTGTGCAGTGGACAGGGGTACTAAATAGAAATGTGTGTCGTGTGACTGATGATCCTCTGTTATTTGACAATTGTGGTTTTCTTAATTAAACATTGGTGAAATCTGAGGTAGGTAATTCTTTTGCTTATATTCATGAGTCTGCAAATAATATTTATTTTTGAATTTATGTAACAGAGAAAATTAAGTTAAATCTAATTTTAATTTTGGCAAGAAATTGTCAATAACTTAAAAATATTTATTTATTTTTTGTATGTTTTATTGACAATTTATTTGTTTTACCGTCACTCATAACAATTTTTATTGAAATTATACGAGTGGTCTCTGCCTACCCCTCAGGGATACAGGCGTGAGTTTATATATGTATGTATGTATGTACGAGCGTTTCATTTAAAGAAGTTGAAATAATTGAGAGCATAAGTCAGTATTTGCAAGCAGTAAGATAATTTTATTCAAATCAATAAATAAAACAATGGATAGCGCCCAAGAATATTTTACTTTCTACATAGCATACAAACAAAAATGTTGACGACTATTCTTCTTCCGAAAGCTCCTCTCCACATTTGAAGTTTAGCAGGCAGCTTTATGCGTAAATCTCTGCTAAGTGATATAAAAAGGAGCCAAAAGTACCCCAATTTTGTTGGTGTCTGGCAACTTTCCAGCATGCAAACTTGCATCAAACCTGTGCAAGTTTAAAACTAAATTGCAAGTTATCAGGATCGTATTTTATTTGACAATGAGCAATAATTTGAAAAGTTGTAAACTTGCTGCAAGCTTAAAATAGACTTGCAGGTTACTAAGCCAGCATTTTCGACCGGTAACTTGCCAATTTGCTGCAAGTTTGTCTGCAAGTTAAAAACAAACTTGCAAGTTACCGCTCGTCAAAATACTATAACGCTGTGTTATATCTTGTAACACCCTTACGTCGCATACATACCTTGCCAAACAAAGCTGATTCGAATCTACTTCGGTTCGATTTTTTCTTTCAAAGTGAAGCTTTCCTATGAAATCTTCCAACGTACTAGTATGGTCAATAAATTGATAAGGTCTACTTTTCCTGCCATCTCACCTGTCGGTCTATGACTTACGGCACACCTTGTATAAATATAACTGTCATCCGGGCATGGCTGCGCGACCCCGCGATCTCCTCTGTTTCTGTGCGCTTGTTGTTCTTTATCATCGCTTCGACACACATATTCTCATCATACCTATGAGTACCTACTTACATTTACATGCACCTTAGCGTCTGTCATGATTTACCAGAGAAGCTTGAAGGTGGAGTATGTTCTAGACTTTTATCACAGGGAACGAGGGGATTTTGTTCGATTTTCAAAATGACGACGAAAGGGGGGCCATTTTGAAAATCGAACATTTTTTTAAAATGTTGACAGGTTTAGCGCTATTTTGAAATTGTGTGACTCGCGCCCACTGCTTATTGTCGACAAAAATAAAGTGATTATGTTCAACACTTTATTTCACAAATACCGGTAAACTCGTGGCTTGACGCTATGGTCGTTGACATTCATAACATTACTTTAAGTTACTCATCGGCATAATTCAATATTATCTTGGTATTCAGTTTTACAATCATATTTTGTTTATTTCAGTTGAAACTTATGTTAAATAGGTACCTACCTAACAAGTTGTACATATTTCGACTTAGCACCTTTCCTGGTCCTTTTCAAGATTTCCAAGTCGTTGTTGTTGTTCAAGACTCTTCTTAGTTCCGGATACAAACAGTGAAATTTTAATGGCGTCATTGTTACAGATATTTTGATTCTAGACAGCTTCTTTATGCTTTTCAAGACGCTTGAATACCTACCGTTGCCATGGGTGAGGTTAGCAAAATTACAACGCAACTGTTGCACAGTAGAAAGAAAGTGTGTAAACAGGATTTATTAACTTCGCGACTTATGAGTACAAAGACACCCTGAGATTTCGAGGTGCGTAGGTATAAGGTAGAAGCGATACCTGACTAGATAAGCCCTCACGTACACCCGCTTGGGCAGCCGAAAGAAAGGGCGGCCAAGGATCACTTGGAGAAGATCTATAGCCTAAGGGGCCTAGTCGATGGGCACTATCTGGCCTGAATTGGAATCTGCTCCGAAACACCGTCATAATTGAAAATCTGTCGTTTAGACCCTATGCTTCCTTGCTAGTTAAAGGACTGAAGAAGAAGAAGGTTAAGGCGTGTTCCGGCCGTTTTTTATGGCGATACCGTACTGTAAGTAATTCCGTAATACTTTACGTACTGCTAAAATGCATATCCGTGTACTTAACATAGTAGAAGTACTGTGTTGATAGGCACACGTATATGGATTTGATGCTGGAGTCGATACGGTTAAGAAAGAGTGAAACAGCGTCCTACTCTAAACAGCGGTGGAGTAGTGTTTTAAGACAAAAACTCTGGGTTGGCGTAGAAGCTTAAGATTGTGGTTTGAACTATATAAACTGCATTTGAACAGTGTTTTAGAAGAATCGTGTTTTTATAAATAAAACCTGTGTTTTCAGTATCGATAAAATTTTAACTCTTACAATTAGCAAAAGGTTAAAAAACTACTTTAAATTTTGCTTACAAATTGAAAGTGATTAATTTTATTTATCGTACCTGAAAAAAGAAATTTACAGGCGTTGCGTTATTTCAATAATACTTGTTTTTTTTTTTTTGTCAAGGCAATAAATATACCTACGACATTTGTTTATTGTCCGACCAAAAATATACCCTAAATTCATAACTAGATTAAAATAGTGACTAAAACAATTTGTTTTTCTGCCGCCGCCATCTTGAAAAACTGTAAAGCTGTCTAGAATCATTCATCGCCCAAACCTTTCGGTTCTAAAGCCACGAAAATTTCACACAGCGGAGCCGTGATAGTACGTGATAGATCCTCAAGTGTACGGTGGCCTTTACAGATCTTCGTCAGGGCGCAGTTCGAGTACGATCCTTTGGACGACGAGCTCATACCGTGCGCGCAAGCTGGAATTGCGTTTACAACAGGCGAGATCCTTCAGGTAACTACAAGTTCTTCCACTACCCACTAGAACTCATAAATATGGCCTAGTCCCAAATTGGGGTAGGCACCCTGTGCCTTAAATTAGAGTACCTACTCTAGGTGAACAGCATTCGAATTCTTCCAAAACAGCAGCCCATGTACCCTCTGGCCACAAGTTTTTGTTAAGTTTTCTTGAATGGGTCTGCGTATCAATTTCCCTGCATAACGCGCAGTGAAAATGCTGCTCTGGTCTGTATTGTTCCGTGAATACTATCATGGAATGGAATTTACTGGAATGTTATGCAGTTTCAATAAATAAATAATAATAATACTAGGCGCACCCAGCTAGGTTGAGCTGCTTTCGGCAAACTTGAGAAGGTCTTTAAGTCTGACCTGCGGTCCCTGTAGTGTGTTCCGCGGAACCTAAGGGTTCCGTGGAAATGTCACTGGGGTTCCACGAATTACATCTGTCGCTTAATCGTTGGATTTCTTTTAACTGTAAAATAATTGCTTAAAAATATCTATTTTATTTTTATCTTTTACTAAGCTATATATAAAACGGGTCTTATGGCGTCAGTGAATATGGTGTACCC
Organism: Yponomeuta evonymella; assembly: GCA_963969515.1. Lineage (NCBI taxonomy): Eukaryota > Metazoa > Arthropoda > Insecta > Lepidoptera > Yponomeutidae > Yponomeuta > Yponomeuta evonymella. The sequence continues at coordinate 15,795,607 of OZ018350.1, forward strand.
TCAAGTTCCTCTTAGATTTTCGAAGTGTTCGACAACACTCTTTCGTCTGCGGATAGGTCCGGTGATAAGGCGCGAGATTTGTATTTGATTAACACTGTATTCCACGTGCTTGAAAGCTTGAAAGCATCCTCTCTGTTGAAATTCCTGTTTAATAACTACTATCTGAGTCGGCAAACGTTGTTATGCCGTATTAATAAGCCTCCGACCTATTTTCAGACCTAACAAGTATACAGAAAAAATTCCATAAAAATCGGTGAAGCCATTTCGGAGGAGTTCGATAAAAAACACGGTGACGCGAGATTTTAATATATTAGACTAGCTGATTCGACAAACGTTGTTTTGTCATATTAATTAGCCTACGTCCTATTCTCAGACGGACCTACCAAATATACACAAAAAAATTCATAAAAGTCGGTGAAGCCATTTCGGAGGAGTTCGATAACAAACACTGTGACACGAGATTTTAATATAATATTGGATGTTTGAGCATCTGGAGTCTTTAAAGAAATACTATCTTTTATATTTTCAGATAATAAGCAAGGACGACTCCCATTGGTGGCAGGCGCGCAAAGACGCGGCCGGCGGGTCGGCCGGCCTCATCCCGAGCCCCGAGCTGCAGGAGTGGCGAGCCGCCTGCGCCGCCGCCGAAAAGTCCAGCACCGACCAAGGTACGCACGCGGTGCTAGGCCTGGCGTCCATCGGTCGTGCCGCATCGGATCTTGTGTTTGGCTATGTCATTGACTTGGAACTTCAGGGAAACATAAGTCTTATTAGGATTGATAGAAAAAAATCACGCAGAAAGAAAATTAATCGAGCCTAAGTGGAACTCAACCGCGCACCTCTCGCATACGCCAACGCTCTAAGCATTGAGGCGATTGGTCATTTAAACTGAATATTTTATGTATTTCGTAATTTTTATACTACAAAGAAAGTAAAAAAATTAATAATGTAATTATATCAATTATTAATCTGCAATAATTACCGCGGCACTAATGCGAGTATTTACGCTTGAATAAAAAAAAAACAGAACCAGCCCTTGTTTGCTTAAAAATTATATATATATTTTGAGAAATTGTCCCGATTCTGATAAAACTTGGAACTAATTATCCTTTTAATTACCCGTAGTACCTTCTAAAATGCTATTTACGTAGCGTTTTGGAATCGGCTAACGTCAAATACGATTCGATTCGGCGCGCTTAGTGGATGCTAGGTTTTATTCTCTTCTTTGTGTTGGTGTTAGACGCGTGTCCTTAGACAGTAATGGACGTCAAGGTTCACATAACAGAGTATAACTGGCTCAGTTCTAGAGTAAAATATTTTTTTTTTGTGTGATTGGGTAAACAAATATTAGTTACATAATGCATGCCTAGTATGCAGTCAATTCGTGGGTTTCGTACAACGTCGAACTCCGTTTTGCTCTTGCCCACTTACCGGGTTATTTGGAACCCTTTCCAAGTTCCAAATGTTATCATAATTTTACAAGTGGAAACGCAATCCAGTAACTCTAACTGTTGGTGACGTTGTTTTTCATCTACCCAAGTATGAAAACTTCAGTCACCGCCCAGTAACGAGACTGCTGACTATTCGCACACTGACACCCTAAAATAAACTCTATACCTTTGCGATAAGGAATTATCTTAGCGTAGACTGATCAGTTGGTGGAATTTTGTGAGTAATGGAATTGATTGCTTAGTCTGTTAGTCATTGTTGTTTGTGTTATTGTATACTCGATGTGATTTCGTATAAGTGACTTTACTACGAAGATCCGTTTCCGATAGCACTTTAAGCTGCTCTTTTTCTTTCTCTGTTACGTCAACTAGTGAGAGCGGGACAGAATACATAAATATCGATATGGGTCTTCCTGCTACAGTTGCTGATTGACCTAGCTTTTGATGTTAGTTGATCATTATATGAAACTCATTATTCAATTTTTTTCAACGAAACGTTATACTATAAAGAGAAATGAACATTAACATTTTCGTGTTTTGCTTTACATTCTATCATTATTGGATGAACCTGCAGTGGGTACGTAAAATTATTTCTGTTCTCCCGTCTCTTTGTTGAGTGATACAAAGCCCCAAACAATCTCAATCCAATTGGACCCCAAGTAAATCCAATAAAATGTTGCATGATCTACTAGAAAAAAAACTGACCCTCCAGTAAATCCAAAAAATACCAAAGAGAAATGGGAATTTGTCTAACCTCCCCCTACCAACAGTAATTGCTTTGCCCGTATTATTTACAAATGTGAAAACGCAGTCGACCTTTAACCAGTCAATTTCGATTGAAAACTACAGTTCTTCGTATATTGTAACAGTTCTGTACCTACATTACGTAGTCGATTAGTACATAGGTAGTCTTCCTAAGTTAATCTGTGGGTTAACCGGCTATGCAGTGTACATCGAATTGTCATAGTAAACCAGGAATTGTAGTTGTATGAAATGGAGTATTGGTTGACGGTGCATGGGACGTCTCAAACCTGACAGGTTCCTCGTGAAATTGCAATCAATTAAATTTTGTCGTATTCAAAAAGTTACCGACCCAAAAGTCGTCGAAGATAAATTGCAGAACAATCCCTTTTAAATGGTTTTCTTGAGTAGTAAACCGATAGACTCTACTTACTGAGAGATCGCCCTAAGATCGAAACTATACAAATACGTCTAAAGTTTTCACCTATATGGATGAATGAATAAATAATTTTTGAATTTTCTTTGAATCGCTGAACTTAGATACAGCTTTCTGTCTTACTGTGTTTTAAACAGTTATGTTCGATACTAAAAATATAAAAATACATACATTACATAAACTCACGCCTCTGTCACCAGGCTGTGTCTCATGAATCGTGATAGCTAGACAGTTGAAATTTTCACAGATGATGTACTTCTGTTGCCGCTATAACAATAAATACTTTAGTAGACAGAATAAAATAAATATTTAAGGGGGGCTGCCATACAACAAATGTTGTCTAAAGACAGCGCACGCCATCCAGCGGCCATCTATGTAACTTGCACAGCGCCGATATCAAATGTGAATCTTAAACGCTTCTTGTTGATTTCCATAGATGGCGCTGTTCTCAATGTACCTAATCTATCTTGTCTCGATCTTTGTCTAATGTTGTAAAGATAATGATACGGAACCCTTCGTGCGCGAGTGCGACTCGTTTTTACAAGTAACACTGGTAGTATGGAACGCCCGTATAAAATATAGTAAGACATAAAACTGTCACTGGTAACAATGAAATATTTTCAATCTTACGGCGACTATGTAGGGCTTGCGTAGTCGACAGCACATCGATCTTTACCTGCACGTGCACCCAGTTCCGTCGCACTACGGGCGACTTTCCAACGAAAAATTTGTCGTCGACCTGCTGTCGACTGCCAAGGAAACCCGGGGAGCAAGTCTCTCAAATGCATAGTTATTCAATAGAGTCATATGAGTACAGTTATTGTTGTTTCATTGACACTGTTGGTAGTTTAGTAACCAATGGTAACCCATAATTCATAACTTTATTGCGAACATGTAGTTGTTCAGATGTTACATATTTAATGTTTGTCTCATACATGATACCCACTCAGGGCACAGCAACTTTCGAATAGCGTGCAATATTAAAACTAAGATAAATTTCACAATATCATTAATTTCATATTATTATTATTACACTAGATTTAAATAGCGTAAAAGTGAATTTCATGCACTTATGGCAATTGAAATTGAAATTTAATTTGATTTGGTGGTATTTAAATTATAATAATAATATTGGATTTTACAACGTCAGTAGATTTAAAAATGCTTTATAAAGTATGTACACATTTATAAAATTTTATTAAATTAAAAACTGGGTTATGCAATAGGACTATAATAATAATAATTTTATTAATAATAAAAAAAAAATTTATTGACGATGTCAATAATGGTAAAAGGTTTTTTGTATGCATAAAATGTAAGAATTGAAGTTTACTAGCAATACTGTGTAATTAGATAGGGACGGTTTAAAACAGTTTAATAATTTGTAATGTTATTATCATCTAATCTCATTATCGTCGTCTCATAGTGTCACTAATTAACTCGGCGCCTCGCGCGATTCGATCTTCTTCGCGGGAGATGCCTATTTAATTTGCGCGGGGCATACCATTGGAATGACACTGTCGTGCTTATATCATCCTATTGAACAACTATGTGCGAATTAGATTATAGGACCCGGGGGCATGTCCCACATAGGGTTGCCAGATGTCCAGCTTCGGCCGGAACTTCCTCCTTCTTACAGTCGTGTCCGGCCAATATATACACGTCCGGTCCGTCCGGCCAATAAATATGTAATGGCACTACCCCATCCATCATCCCCATTACCAAACATTGGCTGGAATAAAATACTTACTGGTATTAAGCTCGCCTATGTACAGATGTTTTGTTGTGCAATAAAGAATTTTAAAGCAATCAATATATAAGTCCGGCCTTTTCAGGGCTTTAAGTCGAAAGGTGAACTCGTGGACACATACGAATGACTCGCGATTTTGCGGGACGACGCGTCACTGCTTTGGATTTGGACACGCTACCTTTGCCACATAAACGTGGCAAGAGCAGTGTATCAGTTTCAGAACTAAATTTGCGGCTAAATATAGACCTGACTCCGGCTTTTTTATTCTTGGACCTGGCAACCCTTTCCCGCTGCGACTGTGTGCGTTGATCGTAATAACCGACCGTTTCAAGTAGACCCACCGCCCATACCGTTGCCGGTTGCGTGTGCATGACCCTTGTTGTGATGTTGTGCCGCTAGGAGCTGAGGGCTGCGTGTCTCACACTGATGGCTGCGATAACACAGGTGAGGTTGCCTCGAGTCTTACCTCCGGTTTCTCTGTTAACAGACTGTTGACGGTTGTCAGTTGTTCTTTTTCTTTGTATGGACTTTAGCCAACTGACAGCTGTTGAAAGTTGATTAAGGGATAGTTAGTGTATGAGAAACATGAGGTTTATGCGGAATCAGACGTGTCCTTAGCATGAACGTTCACTCGAGTCATGGTTTTTTTGTCTTTAATTCCTTGGTTAAAATTAACGTTAATTTTTATAATACTGTCAAATAAAAGGAGCATTGAAAGAACTACTTGCCTCACACTCATCCATATTGTGTGAGCTAAACAAATAGTTGCTCAATCAATTTACGATAAAGATGTAACCCAAATGTAGGTGTGTTTATCATGTGTTTGAATGCTTCACTTTGATTCAGTCCGAAAAATTGGAGATGCCGAATGAACCAATTCAAAAATTGTTGAATCTGTTCACAGTCATTCGGTGGCGACTCATTCCAAGTGAATGATGCGGAATGAAAGACAGAAACGAACGATAAGTGTATCGTCTGATTTCGCCTTTAGACTCAGATTCTTCTACACGAAGTTTCTTTTCCACTATGATTTAGATCCTGAAACCTGAAGCATAAATAAACGAGCGCAGTTCTGCCAAGTTGCTATTGTCTTTATAAATGCTGGCATTCACGGTGGCGCCATTTGGCGTAGCTCCGAACCACTTAAGTCGAATGGACGCCAAATATCTAATCCACTCACGATTACTCCAAATAGCTTTTAATTCGTGTTTGTTCTGGTCAAAGACATACCTACATTTTCATTATATCTCGACGCGAATGAAAATGAGTTTTGGTACAAATTTGCCGCTGGGTAAATTCCCAATTCACAGTAATTTACTTATGAGAAGTACCTATGTGAATTTTTAAAACTATCATAAGACTGTGCTCTAGATCCGAACAGAGACTGCCATCTTAAAATTTTAAATGGGTTTAGGCATGTTCCATCTCTTGCCTTTAAAACTAACATTTTAAAAATCATTAAATAATTTAATTGTGGCATAGAGAATTTCGAAAATATTCCTAAAATTCCCGAGAACGACACGTCGGTAGGTGCGTGCAGCGCCATAGAAATGAAAATACTGATTTTCTCGCCATGGGATTTCACACTCACATTATATCACGCCGATGGCGATGATGAGTCATGTCATCATCATCATTAAGGCTCTTTCACGTTCCAAAACTTGACCCATTTTCAATAGGAAACGGGGAAGATGGTGTCGTTCACACTTAGTCACCTATTGTGTGTTACAATTAATAGCATGTGTTATAAAACCTGCACATTGCATTATTCTATAGATACCGTATATGCCTAGTTAATATAAAACTCCAAAACTGAACAAAACAGATGGAAATTTTAAAAATAAATTGTAGGTACTCATTTAGCTTAGTATACCTACTTCATAAATGGTCAAACCTTGTATACGAATAAAAATGAGGTATACGAATGAAAATGCAACATTTAACCAATTTTGATCTACATATATTTCCGACGAAAGTTTTAAAAATATTTTCTATTGAGTTTTTCATGATTTTCCGTCATTAACACCCGCATTTTGTTCACAGTGAACTGTTCGATTTTCGGCCGCAAAAAGAAGCAATCCAAGGACAAGTACTTGGCCAAGCACAACGCGGTCTTTGACCAACTGGACGTGGTCACCTATGAGGAGGTCGTCAAGCTGCCATGTAAGTGGATTCATCACAATCGTCAGCCCACTACTGCCCACTGCTGGTTATAGCCCTTTTCCCATAAAAGACATCTCTTACGGTCCATTGCAATCCTTTTTTTTTTTTAATTAAGCCGATCTAGAACTTTGAACAAGAACATGCTACTAATCCTAATCCGGTTTCACAGTAAAAAATCGGACACATGCGAGTGGAATTCGCATTTGATTCGTAATAAAATTACTAATATAGGGTCGTAGTCGATAGGCGATAATCCCCCTTGATCGGAAATAGTTTGAGAAAAAAAAACCGGCCAAGTGCGACTCGGACTCGCGCACGAAGGGTTCCGTACCATTATCTATACAACATTTGATAATTTCAAACGTTTATTGATTGACTTATTCCTGTTTGTCGAACTGTGAACTGACTAACTATCACGGTTCATGAGATACAGCCTGGTGACAGACGGACGGACGGACGGACAGCGGAGTCTTCGTAATAGGGTCCCTTTGGGTACGGAATCCTAATAAATACTACCACCGCCGCGAGATTATTCCTCGACCAATCTTGCTCGTAAAGAATATCACAGCATGAGCTGGTTTCACCAAAACCACCACATCGTCTCGGTTGCAGCGTTCCAGAGAAAGACCATCGTGCTACTCGGCGCGCACGGCGTGGGCCGACGTCACATAAAGAACACGCTCATCGCGCGCCACCCTGACCAATATGCTTACCCGATACCACGTGAGTCCACTCTCATCTTTTCTGTGCTATAAGGACCGTGTTACTGACCGTTATCAGTTTTGCTGGTGATGTGTCGTTCACAGCACACACCAGCAATGCATGCTGAGTTGGTGACCCTTGTTTGTTGCCACGGAGGCACAATGTCCTTTTTTTTGCGTTACATTAATGGTTTTTTTTCTCATTCTTGTTGGTATATAGATTCTGTTATTTTTATGTGTGTGCTTTTGTGGCAATGTAAAAAAAATACTTTCTTTCTTTCTTACGCACAACCACTCCGCCACAAAGAATACCATCATACCTATTGTATAAATTTGCTTTTGTAGTGTGTATTTTGAAGGCAGTTTGCATTTTTTTTTTAATTTTTTGCAGCTCAACTGCTCCTCAGTTTTTGGAGAAAAAACTTTCTTATTATTATTCTGTAAACATTGCAGACACAACGCGACCTCCACGACCTGACGAGGAGAACGGAAGACACTACTACTTCGTGACCCATGAGGAGATGATGGCTGACATCGCTGCCAACGAGTATTTGGAATACGGTTCGTGCTTAAGGCCGTTGTTACGTCGAGCATGCTGTCTCGCTCGCACAATTTAATTTTTTTACACAACATAACATAAACTCACGCCTGTATCCCAGAGGGGTAGGCAGAGACCAGGGAGTGCCACTTGCTACGATCCTGACAGATCACTTTCGCTTCCTCAACATTCATTAGTCGTTGCATGCACGCACGCACGCACGCCGGTTTCGGGTACTTTTTATCTTGCCCTTTGTTAATACATCCTCTATTTGGTCGAAGTATGTCCGTCTGGGTCGTCTCTTACCGGCCCTTTTTAGTGATTGTAATAAGATGAGTATAATTTTGATGAATGTGGTCTGAGGGTTTCACGGGTAATTAAATTGCGGATATTCAAGGTATATTTTTCATATACTGTACTAAGTTTTTGATTGAGAAAATTTGAATCCAAAATTAATGATTTTGGAAACCACTTTTCTCTATTAAAAACTGTGAATAGGGAAACAAAAATATATTTAAAATCCCTCCGGAACCACCGTCTACTTTCCCCATCGGTCTACGGAACCAATGTCCGTAACTTAATTATGCATCAAACCCTCAGGCTACATTTATCAAAAGTTTACTCATTTAATTAGAATAGTAAAAAATGTTAAATTGTGCGAGCGAGACAGAGCTCCACGTAAGAACAGTCTTAAGGACAAGACTTACCTTAATTACCTGATTGTGAAAAAAGTCATCTGTTTTGTCATCCAAACCGACCCAGGTAGCTATGTCATCATGTTAGAGTCAGTGTTGTAAAACGTCAAAATTACGTTTAAATGCTACTACGGGATTATTGGTTTATATATCTCGTACCCTGAAAATCAGCGTTGTAAATCGTCAAAATTACGTTTAAATGCTACTACGGGATTATTGGTTTATATATGTCGTTCCCTGAAAAAAACTGAATGACTGTTACCGATATGAGTTGTGTGCTAAAGAAAACATTGTTACGAAATCTGGCATGAAAACGCAGAGTTCGAACCGATATTGTCAAATGAGAGGTTAAATGAAACGTCAAAAAAAAACAAAATGGCGGACGTGGGCTGCTATATTGTTAGTAAAAAGCCACTAAAAAGCTGCAAATAAAACCTGAATGCCGAAAAGTCTTAACAACGCCTAAATTTATCCATTGAATTTACCAAACTTACCTACTAGAAACTCAACGACAGATCCCGCCTGCTGTTTAAAAGTGCTTTAAGGGTCGTTTTGTTTTGTTTCACAATTTTATTACTGCCCGCCCCAGGTACCCACGAAGACGCGATGTACGGCACAAAATTAGACACCATCCGCCGCATCCACTCGGAGCGTCGCATCGCGATATTGGACGTGGAGCCCCAAGCGCTGAAGATTCTACGCACGGCCGAGTTCGCTCCCTATGTGGTGTTCATTGCCGCACCACCGTTGAACAATGTTGCTGATGTGAGTTAACAGTTTTCTTTACGTAATTTGACCCTCATAAGACGCTGTCTAATAAAGTGAGTTTATTGAGGATGCGTCGCGCCCTCAACCTCGTGGATACCTCTTGAAAAGAATTCAACTTTTTAGTACCTACTAAGGGGTTGTATGACGTCGGCTTTCCCTCTTGCTCTAAATGGAGCACCTATATTTTTTTACAAAGTACAAAAACATGGCTCTAGAAAATGAAATCACAGGTTTTTAATTTTGATGTCCTTTTTCATGTGATGTAGATATATTTCAGAACTTTTAAAACTATTTTTCTCCATTAAAATGTAGTGCCTATGTTTCCTAAATTTGTCAAAAGTATCTTCGTTTTTTTCACAATAATATTTTTTGTTATTATAGAATGTACGAGTGGGAAGAAATACCAACGTCATACGCGCTGTTGAGGTTAAATACGTGGGACACTCGGAAAGTTTTGCGAAACAATATAAAATATTTTTTTACTAAATCTTTTCAAAGTACTCTCCACCAGCCTCTATACAAAGTTTCATGCGTCTGAACAAGTTTTCGAAACACTTTTTCCACTCCGCCGCAGACACCGCCGCAGACTGCCCGTCCGCTGATAGCGCATCTTCCGGCGACGAAAATTGTGTCCCTTTATAGTGATTTTTTATTTTCGGGAATAAAAAGACGTCACACGGTTCTAGGTAAGGGCTGTTAGGAGGGTGACCCAGGAGTTTGACCGGCTGTTCAGGAAGTCCCTGGTTCTGAGCGCGGTGTGCGCGGGCGTGTGGTCGTGATGAAGCTGTAGCCCGCGGAGCCCCGTGTTTGATCGCTTGTTGCTCACAGAGAAAAATTCTCCCAAGCATTCCTGAACTATTTATAATATCTAAGTACCTTAAATGTTGTACGGAACCCTCGGTGGGCGAGTCCGACTCGCACTCGTCCGGTTTCTTTTTCTATCATGCTGCTTGCTGCTATTATCTTGCTGCAATCCACTCCATCCAAAGGTTGTCTGGTTGTGCAATAAAGTGTTCTCTTATCTATCATTGTGAAATTTTAATATTTCCAAGAAACCAATTTTGTGCTTTCCATTTACATGTTATTTCACCAACGGTTCGCCGTTACCGCACCTGTATAAAATAAAATAGACCTAATATTTGCACCAATTATGCACCAATATTACGCTCCGCGGACTTGCTAAAGGGGGGGCAGAATTAAGAAAATTCAAAAGCCACCTACTTACAAAACTCGCTATCAAACAATCGAAACTGTTTCGTCTCTCGTGGCAATTTTGTTACGGAACATTTTCAACTTTTCCTCACTAAAACACAGAGTGGTGCAAGTGCCCCATCGTGCGTTCGCCCGCCCCAATATCTAACAACAGCCCTTTCAATTCTAGTACGACGGCTCCCTCGAGCTCCTCGTGCGCGACTCGGAAACCCTCCGACGCACCTACGGCCACTATTTCGACATGAACATCGTCAATAACGACATAGACGACACTCTGGCGCAACTGGAGGCCGCCTTGGCTCGGCTGCGGTCCACGCCGCAGTGGGTGCCCGTCTCTTGGGTCTACTGACATCCCGACTATCACTATCTGTAAGTCGCCTGCGGGCTCGTGGCGTAAGGTTCAGTTTGCTTTGGCTTTTTTCCTGGTAGTCCTCTGATCTTGCCAGTGGCGACAAGGAGCATCAGCGAGTGCGTCGTTGGCATTAGTTGGGCGAGAGTCACTATGAGCCTTCGTGTGCATCGCTTTGAGTTGTATCGTCAAAACCAATAAAGAAAAACAAGAGCTCATTATTTTTCATTACATAGAATATTTTAAAAAACTTTTGATCGAAATATGCCAGGCCAATGTGAGATTAACAAAAAATTTAAAGACAAGTGAGGTAAGTTTATAATCAAACTAGATTTCCGCTAATCGTAATTTTTTTGAGATTGTATAAGTAACTTTCTTTAAAGTACATTTTTTTTCCACTTCCTCAATAACTCGGTCAAGTGGAGATTTCCAGACTAAATTTTTACACGCCTCAGCGTCAACGACCCAGTCGCCGCTACCTGGTCGCGACTGCTAAGATTGGCGAACCACGTTATTTTTAAAATCACCATTTCTCTAAATAAATACTCCTCAAATGTATTTCAAATATTTTATATAAGGTAAAGGAAATACCTTACCACGTACTTTACCTTATGCGTTTGAGGAGTGTTTGAAGGAATCATGTTTTCATAAATAAGCCTTCGTGAAAAGTGAAGCACAGTGTTGTTGGCGTTTCTATTTTCGGGACATGCCCTAGGGCTGGACTAGGGCTCGAATTGCAATCAAAGCAGTCAGTCAAAAATGTGTCTGTTTCCACGTAGTATAAAGCTACGGTGACATGCGGCACTCAACGCCAAATCAAGTCGTAGTGGAAGCCATGGAAAATGAAATCTCGCAAAGCCGGGGCGAGGTCGGAATAGCTCAATTGTTGAGAACGCTGGCACGGTATGCTAGATGCACATAAAAAAAAAACATTTCCGAAGCTGGATCATTTCCATTAATTTTTTTCTTAGCTACTTAGCGTTAGGTGTTCGCTGACTGTGGGCCAGGTTGCGCTGGACGTACAATGACGTCTTTGGCATTAACATTTGATTGAGAGATTAGTCTGACACAATTTGCAAAAAATACCCAAAAGAAAAAGATATAATTTATTTTCCATTGGTGCTAGTTAACCTTAGTTAGACTCATTTAAGCAAATGGTCCAAGTCTCAATGTAGCTAGTAGGACAAGACCGCTCGTGCTTCATTTTTCAACTATTGTGGAGCTGATAATTTACTTGTCCATCTTGTTTTCTTTATGATTAGGTATGTGGATTGTTTTAAATAGAATAGTGACGCTCACCCATAGCCTCAGAGGGGGATTAAGTGAACCTTACGTCATTGGAGAACATCTTAGAGGCATAGAAACGGACATCAGGGCTGTGGCCCTCAAACATTCATAAAACTACAATTCATAGTTTATTATGACAATTCGATGTACATGTACACTAGCAGTCTTCCTACTTGTTAATCTGTGGGTTAACCGGCTATGCAATGTACATCGAATTGTCATCGTAAACCATGAACTGTAGTCCTATGAAATAGGGCCTCGGTGAGAATTACGGTTACATTGTGATGAGACTAATGTTGAAGCGTAATAAATAATATCTGCTCACTTATAAACGTGTATAAACGTCTCAACATATAGACAAAAGAACGAATTGACTCTGTTTAAATCTGACTGAGAAACTGTAGCCAAACTACCAACTTGAGTCGAGTAAAGATTTAAAAGTTCTCGTGAAAATCTTGAAAACTTAAAATAAGATTTCCTACCATACGGAAATTCATATCAACGTTTTAAAAAATACATTTTGACAGTAAAACAATGAAAACACCGCGTCTTGATAATCTTTGTTCTTATGATTTTAAACCAATAACTTATAATCCATGTGATCCATGTAGGAAACAATGGGGAACTTGCGTCAAACTTAGATTGAAGTGGCATTGCTTTTATACCACAAAAGACAGAAAAACTCAAGATTTTTTTTAAAATTAAACCAGAAAAACATTTATTTTCGGGGTCCCAAAAAATACGAAAAATCAATTTATTCTAATAATAAAAACATGTACGATTTAGTTTTTTCAACGTTTTCTAAAAAGGGCGTAGATGCATAATACATTATTTTAAGAGATAACTCGAATATATCAATCCATAGGTAGATTATAAGGTGTTACGTCGGCGTCAAGTTGTGACGTCATAGTTTGGGCCCGATTTGTACGGCGCGTTTTTGTACCACCTGACTAGAATGACTGTTTGACAGGTCACATTACGAAAAGTATTAGTCGTAGAGAAAAAAAAATAGCCACGTTTACTTATCTTATAGCATGGCCTCTCCAATTATATTAAACATTTTATGTGCAAGTTCTCCATTAACGTAAACTGAAACTAATAATTATTATTGTAAAAACTCAAAAAACACAAAGTTTATCAAGGCGTTTGTTGTACTATGTCTTCTTTAGAAAATAAGACGAATTTATTGGCTGTGTGTGTCGTGCAAAGACATTTGTTTCAGCATATAGTGTGTAAAATTTTATGGATTTTATTTATCTTGAGGCTGGGATTTTCATTTACGAATTCATTTTGTTTTAGATTCTAAGAGGCATTAATTGTGAACCTTATGCTCTGAATTATCTCGGTAATTAATATTGTTTTGTGTTACACAAACTTACGTCATAATTATGAGGATAATAATATTAAAAATGAAAAATCGAAAGGGCTTGCAATTAATGATATTTGGTACATCGACGCTCAATTTCAAACACGTGCCAAAATTACGCTGTACGGTTTTTTAACACCTTTTGACGCAACCTGCAGTTGTTTGACATTTTTGGAACAATGTACATACGTATACATTAGAGTATTACCTTCTAAAACTATTAAACAAAAACCTATGGAATAGAAAAAGTACGTAGCTCAAAAAATAATTCACGATTTAACCGTAAGACCTAATACTATTGAAACTACACTAAATAGCAGGCTTTAGAAATCACAGGGTGATTTGACTTTTTATTTGGTACTTAACTATAACATTTAATTTTATATTAGATACTTGTCATACAGCTTTCTTTCACGAAACTAAAAAAAAAAACACTTTCGTGCCACTTCCGTAAATGAGTACTAAATAAGTCCCTCTATGAAGTCACTCACAATAAAGATATTTGTGGCACAGTTTTGTTTAAAAGTGGCCACTATACGTGTCTGAAAACTCGAATCTACATTTAACACATTAGGGTTCAATTTCACACAACTGCACTAAACTAAATACATTCCTGTATATAGGGTATTAAATGTAGTGAAATTTTACAATAATAATATCTAACTTTCACTGTCTCTTCACTATTTTAGACCTAACTTGTGTATTTAAGCTACTTTCGCAGCGTAAGATACGAATCTTTTAAAAGACAAAGATCGATGAACAAATATTCGTATAAACTCGGCGAAACTTGTGTTTACAGCTGATGTTAATAAAACTGAAAAAAAAACCTCAGGGCCAGTTTCTGAATTGAGAATATCGCTTAAGAGATAGTTAATTGTAGTACTGTGTCTTCGAATTTCTCAGAAAAGAGCGTGACAGAACATTACTCTAGTTAGTTGAATTCTCTATTCAGAAACTGGCCCTTGCTCTAATTACTGCAGTTAGGTTAATAACAGTTTTATCAACATTCGCGCTTAGACTTAAGAAAACTGTTGTAAGGATTCTGGTTTCTGGGAAAGCGTGGGTGATTTATTGATGATTTATCTTCCTAGGGCATCAAAAAAAAAATGGCAAAATATTGTTGCAAACATTTATTGGAGCTCACAGAATTTTTTTTGTATATTTAATACTTAGATATTTTCAAAAACTGTTTTTACTTGAATGCAACTTCAATTGAGTTTTATCACGTGTCTAGGGCAAGGCGTCAGTGTAAGCGAGATGCCATAGTCTTCTCACAACGGATTCTTCAAGTAAAATATTTTTTTAGTAACATCGATATGTTCGAAAAAATATTGAGAAGTTTTGTTTTTATGCGTGTTTTTACGTTTTATTAAATATTATTTTCCGGTCCATAAGTGTTCACTTCTACTAATATAAAAAAAAAACTCATTTATATTTAAAAAAATATTCTTCTTAAATTAAATCTAATCATAATGTTTATTGTTTAAGTGATAGCAAAATTACACGTAGATAAAATTATTCATATTAATAAAAAAATGAATTATAGTCGAAATGTGAGTGTAAATTGTGTGCGAGTAGCACTCATTGATTTTAGTTATACTTACACGGTTTCCAATAGAATTATTTATGCAAGTTGCTGACTTTAAGAAATATTTAATTGTTTATACGTACTTACAGAATATGTTATTTACTTTTATTCTTAATTTATTTAAGATTTAAAAAATATTAGCGGAAATAAATTTTATACGTGAGTGGTGAATTAATTAGATATTCTCATACAAAATAGAACTTGTTGCTTTTATTATTGAAATATATTAGTCGAATAGTGTTTGAATGTTTGCTGTAAATTTTATTATTGTGCTTAGAATCTTGATTGAATATTATAAATTATGTGTTTTGTAGAATCTTTCAAGATGTGCTACTCTTGGATGTTTGAGAGAGTTTATCCTAAATGTATTGTAATATATAAATGGATTGTGTAAAACTGAGAATATTTTTAATGTATTAAGGGCATCACAAAGATGTATCTTTACACCCGAAACATTCCATTAAATATGTCGTTTTTGTTATTAATAATTTTATAGTCATTAAATAATGTTGGTTGTAATGATTTCTATGTGATTTTAAATTTATATGGGTAGCTCTAAGGGGCGCCATAAAGTTAACCAGCTTCACTAACAAAAAAAATCATATTTTTTTACGTGTCCTTTTAGCGAAAAGTGGCTTAAACATAAATCATGTAAATAGTGATTTTTAGGACCTGGGACCGAGAGCTTAGGATCAAAGACCCGGGACTTGATAGCATGTATTTATGGAAATGATAACAAGTCCAAGGGGCTATGGTACTCGGTTGTGGGTCTTGAAAATCATTATTAAAGGGATCCAGTGGGCTAGCTAGCTTCACCAATGAACAAAAAAAATCCTATCTTCTTTTACAGATCGTATCTGCAAAAAGTGTATGTACAATCTCTCAATCATGTTAACAGTGATATTTAGGACCCACGACAAAGAAAGTAGGATCACGAACCCGTGACTAGATAGCATTTATGCCAAAGACGGTCGTTTTTCGGTCGATGAAAGGTTTTTTTGCCTTGGGTTCACGGCCATAGGTCCTATAAGTCACTATTAACATGATTGAGAGATTGTTCTGACACTTTTTGCAAATTCGGTCTGTAAAAAGATAGAGATAAGATTTTTTTTTCTTCGGTGGCGATTGAGTTACTCCCTGGAGCCGCTTATTGCTATTGAGAGGTATGTAAGCTACTTTGCAGAAACGACCTAGAAAAGAAAGGCATATGAAAAATATTGTTTTTATTAGCGGCGCTAGTGGAACTTCATGGATCCCCTTAATGGAAGTTTGTAACGTTAATTTCCCTAACTTTATGTTGTAATATAAGTACATAATTAATTTATTGTTCAGTACTTACTAGGATTTTGTAAATGTTATTCACCACACAAATGCAATTGACGAAAATGTAGTGAATTTAAATTATACCTAAATATTTAAGAGGGTTTTACGATTTAATGAATTCCCAGGTTTGCGGGGTGATGGTTTCTTCCCTACATTTTCTTGAGCAGGGGCTTTCTACAGCTAATTTGCAACGAATTTGGTTCCTAGCGGGTCCATAATCAACGCTTACAGAGCTGTTTTGGTTTTTCGATTTCTTTTCTAGCTGGATATCTATCGAGGGATTACGATAGTAAAAAGAAAATGTCCAAAATAATTTCAAAGTTACAAAATGAAGCTGATTAATCTGTAGAATTCTAAATGGCCCGATCGACCACCATAACAATGGTTTTTAATTGTAGTTTTCAAAGTCATAATCTAACAGGTTAAAGGTAACTAACTCTCACGTTGTTTTTTTTTTCATTTGCAGCGGTTTTTTTTTTCACAATGAAGTTTTGGCAGCCAGAAAACCGCAATATCTAAACCATAGATACATATAATCAGAACTCATTGATTTTGGACCAGATTCATGCAACTAAATTCGTTGTGAATTGGTTGTGAATAAGCCGCAGCTATATAGTTTGAAAAAATGTCGTAGAGCCGAATTTAATTGACGTGGCCCCTCACCTTAACCCTTGTTGCCATTTCGCCTTTGTAACAATGCTATGTAATAATTTTTCTAATTTATGGTTTGCAATAAAGAATAAAAAATAAATGCCCAAAACATTTTCTACGTTATCAAACTAAGCGACTCCGTGTATAGTTATAATCTTTTTTTGCATTTCCAACATTGTTTTTACAATGAACATTTTGTGATCGGTTGCCAGAAAATTTCCGCGAAATTTAAAGACCAGAACTCCAACCATTGATTTTGGACTCAGATTCATGCAACTAAATTAGTTGTGAATTAATTGTAGCTGCATGGTTTACCATGTTCGTAGAGCTCAATTTAATTTAGGCGCCTCAAGCTTACTAATATTGTCATTTCTTTCACTTTCTTCCACCACATTTACTCATAACAGAAATATGTATGGTCTTTAACATAATACCTATATATTTTATGTTTGGTTTCGAGTTCATAGCTCTATATTTTTGGTTGGTTGGTTTGGTTCATAGCTTTACCTTCAAAACTTTATCTACTAGATAAATCCAGTCGCAATTAAGTCTAATTGTATAAATCTGATAGTAATAGTGGTCGAGAGAGTCATTTTATCCAAACATTAATGCATGTCTATTGTATTGATAAACAACTCCTAAGTTACTTTATACAAGGGGAAAAGTTCCTCAGCCCATCGTAAGACCCTCTTGATTTAAATCACCTCGAACGGACGAAGTTTAACAATTAAGAACTAACTTGCATGATGTAAATTGTCTAATTCCATACACTTTGGACGAGTTAAAGCTGGTTATAATGTAGCAGAGCAACAGTACCCATTACGGGCAAGTTTTTATCAGGAACAAGTGAAGATGACTGAATTAAATACTACTATTATAATGACAAACAACGGTTAAAATTAAATAAATCGCACAAAAATACTGCGGCCGTTTTATTTTTCATTCTTATTCCTGCCATTTTCTCCAGAACAATGCAATACATTGCTCACGTCGCGGATGAAAATGGGATGACGCTAGTCTGTCTAATTATTATTGTCTATACCCCCGACCCCCGAACAGTTTCTTAACAGCTGTCAGTGGTTTTTATAAGCTTTTTGGACAACTGACAGATGTTAACAGTAGGTATCAGTATCAGTAGATTATTAGTGTACGAGAATGCATATTTCACAAAAGGCAAATAGAGGAGATCCTGAAACTCGTCTTAATTGTCCATATACCTAGTCTAAAACACGTAATTTTTTACTCACGTGCATTAAAATAATTATTTTCTCGACTGATTATGTAAGGCGGCCCCTAGACTATTACTGTCGATGTCACTGACGGGGCCTGGCGTATGTACAGGGGTAGCGCGTTCCACAAGCGCACCGCTGTCACAGTGAAAGAATTCTAATAGCCTACCGTACCATGCACGGGGATGTCTAGAAGCAGGTCTTTGCATGGTCGCTGAAGGCGACCATGCACGGCACGAGGGGCGAAACGTTCGCGGAGATACTGGGGAGAGGAGGGGTTATGTAAGATCCCATAAAGAAATGTCACAATGTGGGCATTCCTACGGGAGCGGATATTTAGCCAATTAAGCTGAGTGCGAAACTGGGAAACATGGTCATATTTACGGAGGCCAAAAATGTAACGAATACAGACATTGAGAAGTCGATCTAATTTGTCAAGTAGGTAGTTCCTCAGTGAGGTCGGGATAACACGCATCTGCATAGTCAATGACTGGGAGAAGCAAGGCGTTGACCAACGTAACCTTAGCGGAGAACGGTAGGAACTTCTGCATACGTTTCAAGGAGTGCGTGGATGCGAAGATCTTCCTACTTACTTCAGCAACATGTTTCTCCCATGATAGATTGTCTTGTATGTGGAGACCTAAGTTTTTTACCTCTCTGCAGTACGGTAAGGGAATGCCATTATAACAGACAGGCGGCAGGGTATCCCTGTCAATCTTAGATAGCAGAGCCCTACTACCCAGGATAATGACTTGCGTCTTATCTGGGTTGACCAGCAGACCATACTGTTCAGTTCATGCGTTAATTGAGATCAAGTCCGTGTTCATTTTCTGGACTGTGACTCTAAGGTCCTGCTTAAACGGCAAGTAGAGTTGGAGATCGTCTGCGTACAGGTGATAGGAACTGAAGTTGACTACGGAGACAAGGGTATTAATAAAGACAGAAAAAAGTAATGGGGAAAGCACTCCTCCTTGCGGAACACCAGCAGTGACGTCACACCAATCGGAGACAACGTCATCCGCACGTATGCGCTGCTGACTGCCGTGGAGATATGAGTGAAACCACACAGCGGCTGTCTCCGATATGTTGAGGGAGCGGAGAATGGCAAGGAGGATCGTAGTCTACGCAATTAAATGCACTACTGAAATCTAGCAGGGTAAGGAGAGTAAGCTGTCGACCATCCATAGCGAAGCGCAAATCGTCAGTTATTTTGATGAGTGCTGAGGATGTGCTATGGGATGGACGAAAACGGGATTGGAAGGAGTTTAAGAGTTGGTTGGTGTGGAGAAAAGCCATTAGCTGACGATTCACCACACGTTCCAGGATTTTGGATAGGAAGGGCAGGATAGAAATGGGCCGATAGTGTTTAAAATCTGTGGGAATTGATGTTTTTGGAAAAGGCACCATAAACGCCATTTTCCACTGGGAGGGAAAGGAACCAGAGGAGATTAAATCACTGAGCTAACAGAATAAACAATAAATTATAAGCCTCATAAGACTTTTCTAGAAACTATTCCCAAGGCTAGTTGATTTTTGATGCATTCATGTCCAATTTTAGGCACGATAAAACCTCGATTTGTGTTTTCAAAACGTAATTGGCAGTGTCATTGCGGCATGTCGTTTGTAAATAAGTTTTTATTTATAAATTACGTTTGTACGGGAATTGCTCCTTAAGGGGCTACCTGAAATCATTTAGATTCTGATTTTATAGTTTTATAATGTGCTTTATGAATGAGAAATAAAACATAAAATATTATAGGCACTCTATATTTTATTAAAAATACAAAATGATATTATTCCATAAACTATTTCATATTGAGATCTCTACTAATTTATCAGCATGTTTCCTTATAATGTAATGTACAGTTTTGTTCTAAGATTAAAGCAAGCAATTATTTATTGACAAACATCATAAATGTCAATACAATGATTGTTAAGGTTATACCAAAACACAGTCTTTTAAATCACTTAAAAAATTTCCCGATGCTGTTTTCCAAATTAATCGATCAAGGAATGCATTTGAAACATAAGAGTAGAACACCCACGTGTCTATTCCTATTATTATTATTTTTTTTTAAATTAATAGTATTTCGTGACCTTGGCTTAGAAAATTGTTTAAATATTTTTTGTAAGCGTAACGGATCAAGATGTTATTCTTTTATTAATGAGGTTTGATAAATGATTTTACAGCGCATATTTTCCAATTTTAAATTTTTGAAAATCACCTCTGGATATCGAGTACCTATAATTAATTATTTTTTTAAATTTTGGTTTTTTTTTTCTTTAAAATAACTCAAAAGAACGATCTGTAAATAGCACAGTTAGATTGCTCTTCTTTATCACTGATAAAAAAATCACGTTGCTCCATCGCGGCCTTTGGGAGTTACGTACAAAGGTCAACTGACACATTTTAGGGTTGTCTCTAAAGGTCAAATAAATATAATGTTTATTTTTTGTCTCTAATAACAAAACTATACGAGGTATATATACAAAAGGTTTAAATAATTCCGGGGTGGACTTAGACTTTGAGTAACTTTCCCAAAGAAACCAAGTGTCGGAAATTTTTTTTTTCGACAGTTTATAAAAAATTGGTAGCTGACTTTTAGTATATGAAGTGGATTTTTTTTTATTATCTGCATAAGGTTACACCAGTGTTGCCAACTCGGATTTTGAAAAAGGCGTAGGCCACATTAGAAAATTACCTAGAATTAGTAAAATTGGCGTATGAAAAGTTGGTAGATCTACGTATTTCTTTCTGAGAGTAATGAAGACAGGTAAAATCAAAAGGATAATAAGCAGGAAGCTGAAAAATATCGAAATTTGATCGAAACCAAACAAAAAAAAAACAACAAAAAAACTTTTAGATTAAGTTCCCATTTTCACGGCGAGACGTTTCGTTTTACACAGTCACAGGTCTATGTTATAGGAAGTTTTTTTTTATAAAATTCATGACGCGACTTGACGTGAGTGCTATATGGCGAGGCGACTGTGCGACAGTATGAAACGGAACGTTTATTAACTTTTTTCACGAATGAAAACGAAGTTATTCCCATTCAGCCTAATGAGTTATAATATTTTGCAAATTTGTACAATTTGATAGTAAATACGTAGATTCTGGGACTGAAGTTCGTAGGTTTGCAGGAAAGGTCTAAAGTACGTAGATCTACGTAAAAAGACATAGATGTGGCAACACTGGATTACACTAACAAATGTTTTACATTAAAAATAAAATATTTTACAAATAAAATTTAAAAGCTAGGTATTTTATTTACAGGAACGATAAATATTTTACACGAGAAATAGTGAAATAGATTTAAAATAAATTTTCCGAAAAATAGTGAACCTACTTACTAAAATTAAAAAGTAAAAAAAAAACTTAAGACTTTTGAATATGTTGTCAATTAATAACAATTATGTCATTAAATACAGGAAATTGGAAACAAACTAACGAAAAGTTACTTCAAAATATATTAGAGGTTAAAGTATGAAATTGCCGTTTTATTGCAATAGGTTCTTTGAATTGACATAGAATCTTCATGGTTTGAGGTTTTCGAATGAAACTTTTTTCAAATGGTTTCTATGATGTTCTTTTTTTTAAAAAATGTGAAATATTTGAATATCGACTTTCAATTGTTTTTGTTATTCAATTTAAGTGAGTCTACTCACTAGATGTCGGAAAATTCGCAGCAACCCTCTTAAATTCGACTGGCACATCGTCAATAAACAGTTTGTTCAAGAAAACAGCATGCTTGTCTCTGAACCTCTTTTTGTTCCGATTGCAACTTTTATAAAACCTAGTGGCTTTTCTAAGAAATGGGTAAACAACGTTGCTTATAAGTCTATTTTGTTCGCTAGACGAGAGATCTTTAAGTTGCCCGCCCATTTCTCTGAAAAGTACGGTCATCAAATCCGATGGTGTTAGGTCGTCAGAAGACCCGGTCTTTTTATATTTTTTGCTTTCTGCGTAAAAACATTCAAAAATATGTAGTCGCGAATAAACTCCTTGCATACTTGCGGTTACTTCTGGAGTTTGATAAGAAGTACCGGCTATGGCGTGATCCATAGCATCGCTTGCCACTCGAGTACCAACATAAGGGTTGGCGCCCTCATGCCCCCCTTGTCCTAAGTCCTCCGGTCGGGGCACGGATGGACATCCCTCAGCAGGTTGGGTAAGGCCCTGCTGAGGTGAAGGGGCGCCATGGGTCTGTAACGGCTCCATGGTGCCTCACCCCCGTTTCTCAAGTTAACATGTATAAGCATAGGGTTTTAGCATAGGTAAGAGCTTGACGAGGGTGGACCCCTTCCTACGCTACATGTTAACCATCATAGAACTAAAACTAAGTAATACTTAAACAAAACCAAGCAATCTACTTGAGATAACAAAACTAAAATTGTTTTAAGCATGTAAGCAATATAAGTCTATATAATGTGAGAAAGAAGCTATTTAGAAGATATTTTAAGTGTATTTCTAAATAATATATAGTTATGCAACTAATCAAAAAATATTAGAGCTCAATTTAGTAAAAAAATATTTTGACTAAATTGAAAGGTCAAGTTGAGTGACACCCCTAACACTAAATTTTGAAATTCAATAACTCATAAACGCCGCGTAAGTGATTTTTTTATCAGTGATAAACCTAATTAACAGCAATCTAACTGTGCTAGTTACAGATCGCACTTTTGAGTTATTTTGAAGAAAAAAAAAGAGAAAAACCAGTATCTGAAAAAAATTAATTACTCGATATCCAGAGGTCCTTTCCAAAAATTAAAAATTGTAAAATATGCGCTATAA
The DNA here is from genome assembly GCA_963969515.1 of Yponomeuta evonymella. Lineage (NCBI taxonomy): Eukaryota > Metazoa > Arthropoda > Insecta > Lepidoptera > Yponomeutidae > Yponomeuta > Yponomeuta evonymella. The sequence continues at coordinate 15,818,644 of OZ018350.1, forward strand.
AATCGTTTATCAAACCTCATTAATAAAAGAATAACATCTTGATCCGTTACGCTTACAAAAATTAATTAAATAATTTTCTAAGCCAAGGTCACGAAATATTATTAATTTTTTTTAAAGTAATAGGAATTGACACGTGGGTGTTCTACTCTTACATTTCAAATGCATTCCTTGATCGATTAATGTGGAAAACAGCATCGGGAATTTTTTTAACAGATTTAAAAGACTGTGCAAAACGACAATGTCTTTTTGCGGCAAATCGTGGACAGAAAGTAAAAAAAACCGACCAAGTGCGAGTCGGACTCGCACACGAAGGATTCCGTACCAACATTTACCAATTCTATACAACATTTGAATATTTCAAACGGCTACCTGTTGCCGTTATTAATATCGAGCACGTTTGTTGAATCGAGCAAAAAAATCACGTTTCTTGTACGTATAATATTAAAGGGAAGCCCCCTTTAATATTTATATTATTTTAATTTAATTATTTACTTTTAAAGTAAATATACAACTAAATATTCTGTGAATATTTTTGCCGTTGTTAATATCGAGCAAAAAACGGCTAAAAATCACGTTTGCTGAACCCCACTTAAATATTTATTTGTTTTAGGTATTTGTTGTTATAGCGGCGACAGAAAAAACATTATCTGTGAAAATGTCACCTGTCTAGCTATCACAGTTTATGAGATACAGCTTGGTGACAGACATACAGACAGATAGACCGTGGAGTCTTAGTAATAGGGTCCCTTACCAAGGGGTAAAGTAAAGTAAAAAATATTTATTTCCAAAAAGATATACAAATTAAGGTCACTATTAAGCGACCCTATTAATAAGACTCCACTCTCAAGCCCATTATCTCTCTCTGAGAGAAGGCCTATGCGCTGCAGTGGGACGTTTATAGGATAAATAAAAAATAAATACTTAATTCCCTACGTAAATAATCGCGATTAGACTCGTACAATGTATAAGCATTGCGGGTCATTAAAAATATTCTCCGAATCTAAAATGTATGAACAAGAGAATTTCTGAAGGTCTTATGATGCGCCCACACCGCTGTTGATGGAGCAATCTTTTGCAACACGGATAACATTTTCAGTTAGCTATATGCTTTGCAAAAAGAGTAAGATTTTGCTACCTACTGTCTGTAAGATACTGAACTGCAATTTTTAACACCTACATGACTTATAAATATAAAATAAAACTAAAGCCATATCATTAATAAACAATATTACGCTTCAATAAAAGTAGTAAATAGTTGATTGAGCTATCGGCAAAATAATTTATCAGGATTCACTTCCGATTTCTACTAATTTCCCAAAGCTATACAATAACGTGCTCCACAAAAAGCAACAGCGGCGTGGGCGCACCATTACTAACATGACAAACAACAGTGCACCTTATTCCAAGAGCCGAGCGTCTATTTAACATTGAGCTGGACATATCTGGACTTTTTGTCGTGCTCGACGAATAGCAATAGCGGCGTGGGCGCCCCATTACTAACGTACAAACTACACTACACCTTGTTCCAACAGCCGAGTGTCTATTTAACATTGAGCTGGACGTATCTGGATTTCTTGTCCGCTTGGCGCCACTGGAGCCACTCGGCGACCTTGGGGTCCGATCGGTCGGCGCGCGCCTCCAGTTGTTGGTAGTACGCCTCGCGGATGATCCGGAACGCGTCCACACAAGAGTACGGAAGCTTCGTCACCGGATCTATGTAGCGGGCCGGCTGTCTGGAAAAGGCACATGCGGAAAATGTTATGATCGTTTTCAAACTCGAAGTGCAGCCAACTCACAGTGTGTTTGGACACAAATCTGCAGGGTTATTTTGTTAAGGCGCTATTCCTGAGTAACCCCATTAGTTTGTTTTACAACAACTTTTGTTGAAATCGTTTTTTCTCAGTTTTTTTTATCATAATTTCGCGGTTTACTGCTCCACCGATGTCACAAACTTTAGTAAATTATTGTCAAGTAAGTTTGGTTTTATGCATAATGCAAAACCTATCAATCAACGCCACTACGAAGCATAAAAACCGTAAAAAAATTGCGGTTTTAAAAATAGATGCGGCAAATGTAACCAGCCCGCTGGCTCTTTAACTTGCTAATATATGCCAACACCATAGTTCTTTAGCGATTCTCATTTCTGATGTGATCCATCAAAGAGACGCCAAACATAGCAATGTTTAAGTTTCGTGCAAGTTGTTGATTGCAATCATGAGATCTTCCTAGGTAGATGCTCGTACCAACTTATGTATTATAGATTTAAAATGATTTGAGAAAATATGGTCAGACTGGAGCTTTTTCTCGCTGTCTTTTTCTCCACAACTCAACCCGAAGACAGCGATAACTTTGTTATTTGACATTCAACAAACATAATTGTAAATTCTTTATGTTGAGATAAATTTCTGATTTCGTGCAGACAGTACACAAGTACGAGGGTCGGCATGCTGTTGACTACGCGGGTTGGGTAATTTAAGGGCACATTGAGGCAGAGTAGAGTCGAAGCGAAGCGTCTAATTCCTGTTAAATTAAGTAATAGTTCAGTGCATTAGTACTATTTAGGTTTTAGAATACTATGTAAACTCTGTTAATGAAGGAACATATTTGAAAAGACTAAGTTTGGATTTTGTTTGTCTATTTTTTCTCCAAAATGATCTAGATTTTGAAATGGACACCTTGTTTTACTCGTAACGTTCAATAAGTCACAGGTTCTGTGTAATTTTGAATAAAATACATTGAGTTTGAGTTGTTAAATGTCATGCTAAATTACGTGTCAGTGTGCCTTGACCCTTAGTGTTTCAGTTTATGGTGAGCTATGCCTGGAAGACCGAATCACTCACTTGGTAACTGCACACAGCATAAGACGTCTCCGCTTGGGCTGCCGCTGAGGAAAGGCCTCGTTGAAGGCCTTATCGTGAATGTCGTTCTCGAAAGTGATGAGGGTCCTCTCGTAGAAATTGTTGGAGTATTCCTTCTTCTTCTTTGGTTTGTTTTCTTTTTTGCTGCTGTGGAGGCAATTTACTTACTATTTTTTGACATTGGTGGGCGGAGGTGGCGATTTGTGAAGAACTAAAATCTAGTTTAAATACTACTGACCACACGACAAAACACTCAACAACAATATGGTCGTACGTTTATCTGGGAAGGGGTATCTCTGCTAACCCCTAAGAGGCTGTTTATTTAGAGATGGTTTGAAAAGTATGTATTACTTTTCATTACATGGGGTAAAAAAAGGCTTATTTCCTTTGATGCAGGGGGGAGGGTCAATGCGTGTTAACGTTTCTGTAACTTTGTATGTTTTGACACCATAATTATATCCGTTAAAATTCACCATATTTAGTTTAGACCTTAATTGGGCATGGGTAATACGAATTTTTTTTTGGGTTTGGACTTAACTTACGTTGAGAAGGTTCATTTTAATGTGGGGCGTATTATGCCATTGTCCTATTAAGGGTTAAAATGTTCAGAAAAATTATAAAATAAATATAACCTTCTCTTAACAGTTCTCAGTTTTTTTTTGTACAGATTTTGGACAACTGACAGCTGTTTATTTAATTCAATGCAATTCTTAATTTTGGCTACCCTAAGGATTCTGCCAATGTCGAATTTTGTGATAGAAGTTTTTTTTTTTTTTGTTTTTTTTTTAATATTTAACAAAATCCCGTAAGTTATTTGTGGTGATGTAGTAATAACAAAAAATATAAAATACATAAAAAACCAGATACATTAGTAATAGACAGACAATCACAATCGAATTTTGTTGCTTTTTATAAAATTACATAGATCTTTAATAAATGGAGAGAATACCAATTGTAATAATTTTTCTCAAACATTCTTGGTAATTTGAGCATTATTTTGACAACCTTCTTCCAGATAAATCCAAATTGCTGTACATGTACTGCTGTACATGGGAGCAGCGGCCGGCAAAAGTTGTATGAAAATCCATATCTGTCGTGTAATTTAAAATGGAACGATCTTTTACTTCGAAACATGGCAACCAAGGAGGTAACTTATCAAAGGTTTTATTTGAATTTCGAACTGGCTTGCAAATAGAAAGCTGTTTATTGGAAAAAAATCAAATGAACACCTTAACGCAGAAAAAAATATTATTTCGTCATTGATTTTGAAAAGCAGAAAGTTCTGCCTAGGTTGGTACTACTACTAAGTGTTAATTTCCGCGCATTATTTGAGAAAAGTACTATACAAGCCTTGGCCACAACTAGGCATTGATGGACTTACGTATGTGTGCCTCGGCCCACATTTACACGTTCGTCCATCAATGCCTCTTTTGCTGGCCGCTACAGTAATGTACTAATTATTTACACTATAAATTGATTTGAGGCGTGTTTTAGAGGAATCGTGTTTTTACAAAATGACACTGATAAATTCGTTCATCGGTGGCGCCAGTTAGACCAGTAACTTACGTCGTCACATCAGAGACTTTGATATCGTCGTCCGGACCGATGACATCTATTTGGGGCCTCGTGAACTTTCTCTCGTCTTCGCTTGCAACACTTTTGTCCTCTGGTTTCTCCTCTGTTTTTGTGATATCCGTCATGCTGACGTCACTTTGGTTCACGAGTTCTGAAATGAGGAATGTCAAGTTCTTAGCTCAACTGAGGTTCTTGAAGTGTTTGACCGTTCACAAATAATAATAACAATAATAACTTCCACACAACACAATTACTTGACCTGGACCGTAATACTTAAGACAGTTGAAATTTTCACAGATGATATATTTCTGTTGCCACTATAACAACAAACACTAAAAACAGAATAAAATAAAGAGATATTTAAGGGGGGCCTCCCATACAACAAACGTAATTTTTTTGCCGTTTTTTGCTCGATATTAATAACGGCAACAGGTAGACGCTTGAAATATTCAAATTTTGTACGGAACCCTTCGTGCGCAAGTCCGACTCGCACTTGGCTGGTTTTTTTTATGTCTTTTATGCATTTTAATTTATTTTAGTCCAGCGGAGAATTTCACTATAATTATAGAGAGTAAATTAAGTCAAACCGTACATTTGTACAAATGGCCTCAGTCCGGGTGTATTTCCACGTTTGTGACGTCCTTGCCAGGTTAACACAGCACAGGGTATCCTAGTTTGGGACCAGAATAAGTGATTGTTTGTGTGGAATTTATTACTATTAATGGTTGATGTGATGTCGACTGTGAGTACGAAACAATCTTACCATCTTCATTCTTTATAATGTCACTGAGGCTGGTGTCCATTGGCAGTAGACTAGCTTTTCGTTTGCTATTTTTGTCTTCTAGGGGCACCGCAAACGAGTGATACCGTATGACTGGGCCAGTGATAATTTTTTTTGTAGGCCTTATTTTCTTTTTCTCCAGTTCGCTCTGCTCAAATCTCTCTGTAATTTGGAAAAGAAGTATGGTGAAAGTTGGGCGTAGAATACGTCCTTTATTACAGTCCTGATGTGGTGATGGAATACATAAATTTAATTTGCTTTTTAAGGCGTGGGGCATACAGGAGTAACGTGGTACGAGCGCGCGGAAAAGATGTGGCGTCCTTGCAACCCACTTTTACACAAAAAGTACTGAAGCGATGGGATCTAGCCCACACAGATAAGACAGGGCGAGGACGCGAACTCTATATAACGCCGTCCTTCCTATGTGCCCTACGCCTAAAACTTTCGTGGTTATACAATGTCAATGTAATTGTAAAAGAATCGGTGCCGGAATATTAAATTTTAAATAAAAATTAGTAATCATAGTAAGAATGCCGTTTCTATTACGATATTTAATTTTTTCAAGGGGCGCAAAGAATAAATTTTTTTATGTAGCGTCCCAAAGGCCTCCTGAACTCTCGAACCATGCCCTAATAGACGCTTAGTTTTTCAATAAAATTATGTAAGCACGACAATACATGTTGTCTCTATTTGGTAGTCTACAAAACAAATAACTCGCGCAAATTAAGTGGGTATCTCTCGCGAAGAAGGCGCCGAGCAAAGTTGCACATACCATTGGAATGCGATTGGTTACCAGACTACCACCAGTGTCAATGAAACAACTATTACCTTACTAATATGACTCTATTGAACAAACATGCATTATAGAGACTTGCGCCCCAGGATTTTTTGCCATTACCTCTGACCAAACCGGCAGGGACTTTTCGAGATCATTCTGCCATAGTTAACATTCATCGTCAGACGTTTGCCTCCGATCGACCCGCCGATACATAGCATTATCGACCACTCTCCAGTTCCATAATGCTAATCCATAAGACATCACGTCTAGCATGGCGTCTACAAGGTGTCAGATAAACACCATGGAGGCCATTGGAAATACCACGCATCTAGCTTAGCATTTCAACTTTTCTAGTCTATTGGGCTGTTAGAAGTTGGGTTCAAAGATTTTTTTTCTCATAAAGGACTTACAGTTCACTTAATTAATGAGAAAATAAACTTAAAATTAGAACTGAATTAAATTTATGTGGCATGCATTAAGGTAAGATTAAGCTTAATTATAATTTAAGACATGTAGTTAAAGTTTATTTTTAATTTGTGAATTAATACAGATAGAAAAGCAAAAATGGTCTCTATACCTAAACTTTTAAGGTTCTCTTCTTCAGTGATAACAGCCTCTGCAAGCAGCTCTTCCTGAGTGGGTATATGCTCCTCTACTTTCTTTGGGTTTTTCTTCTTGAGCTCTGACCGGATCTTGATTCGTTGTAAGGTTTCGGCGGACTTCACTGCTGTGCTCTGACGGATGGATTTGCGACCCGAACCTGCAATGGAGAACTTCATCATCATCAACAGCCATTTGACTCCCACTGCAGGACATAGGCCTCCTCCGTGAGTTTCATAACCACGAGGGGTTTTGCGATAATCGCCACACTTGGAGAACTTGCTAAGATATATTTCTAAATAACTCCACAACTAATACTTTTCGTAATATAAGCTGTCGAAAAGTAATTCTAGTCACTTGGTACACGTTGGTAGTCACTCGAGTATGGAGCTCCATAAGTGCGTAAACTATAACTAATAAAAAAACTTAATCTGATATCTAATTTAAGTAAGGCATACTGATAATTTGCAAGCCCAATTCCTGCGGGGCCATTTGCGAACATGCCTGCAGCGAGTTGGACGTGGGTGAACAACCTCATATACTTATCATCATGTCATCACTAGTTAAGCCTTACTTTGTTTTAAGTTTTTTTTCTGATGAGGCAATAAATACCTTTTCATCTTTTTTTACTTTATCTTATCTTATCTGTGTTTCTATCTAAATTTGATAAATGTGCTTTAAGCACGGGGGAAAAATGTAACTATAAATACATTAAATTATTTCAAGTGTATGAAAATTATTACACTTCAAGTGTATGAAAAATGTGTAATTCGATAATTTATTTTATCTACACTAATGTTGTAACATTCTACTTATGTTTTCAATACTTGACTTATAATTACTACTGTTATAGCGTAGACAACAAAACACTCAATTTAAGCAATTTCACATGATGGTATAATATTCACATCGATATCGTAAAATCTCATTATAACATAAATAAAACGCGACCAACTTGATTGCAGGGCCAATCAGGTTGGTCGCGTTTTATTGAAGCGCGCAGCTGCGCTCTCATTGGTTAAATTTTAATGGCGGCAAAATCACTGTGATTATACACGTACGCGTGAATTTAATTTTTAATTGCATTAGTGAAGATAAAGTAGTGTGTATGCAACGGCATATAACACGGGTATTAAAACACTCGTTACTATTATGAAACTCGCTGCGCTCGTTTCATAAACTCACACTCGTGTTTTAATACCCTTCATTATATGACAGTTGCATAAACTACTATTATGCCACACCTGGCCAAAAAGCGGGTTTTTTCGCAAGCTACGCGTACGGGAAAACCCACTTTGAGGCCAAGTGACGACATAAAATTGTGTACACAACATCATCAACCCATTATGTCCCCACCGAGGGGCACGGGTCTCTTCCCTGAGGAAGTTATAGGCCATACTCCACCAGGGGGGCCAAGTCCGGATTGGTGGAGGCTTGTAGACTAGTGGCTCATCTACTGTCAGAAGTTGTCAAGCCGCCCTAAGGCCTCTGACTTGGCTTAATGACTGCCATCTATCGACGGCAGCCGGTACCAACAGCTTAACGTGCCTTGCGAAGCACGGAACCGCTCGGAAAAATGCCACTAGCGTTAGGCATAGACGGTGACCCATCCATGCACTGAACGCGCCCTGTGTTGCTTAACCTTCGTGATCGTTTAAGATCACTCAGGCAGCCGGGGCTACGTGCGTACACAACACAGACTGTAAAATAGAAAGCCCTCTATCGCATATTTATGACCCTCGCCTGCGGCTCGGACCTTAAACTTCTGCGATATCAGCCTTTCTTTATTTTACGCCCCTAGTGATATAATGTACTATTATTGCTAAAAGAAATAAAAGGCTATATTATATTATTATTAACCTTTCAGATTATGACTTTTAAAAGAAAGATTAAAAATCCGATCCGATTGGTTAATTTAGAATTCTACAGATTAGGTACTAGATAACAAGTCACACTGTCTGTTTCTGTCTTTCCAGATTCTAAGGAAAGTGTAACACAACTAAATCTGTAATTTATCTATCTATTGATCCCTATGTATCTATACCAGAGGCTCTCAAAGTTTGTGCAGCGGTGCCATGGAGGGCCTACTCGTATACAGAAACAAAAACTACTTTTTATGTTGTTTTTATTTCAGTACTGTTTTACACAAATTTTGGAAATAGCGTGCTTTAACAAAATAGTAAAATAGTAAACCTATAACCATAAACTGAAAAATATGGGGAATCCGTACTGTAAAAAGTTATTAACTACAAGTATCGAAGTGTGTAGGTCGATGGGTGTGAGGGATGTAAGTGGTCTGTTACAGATAAAATGTAGATGAATATAATACACATACGGTCTCTCAAATCGGATGAACTTGTATCATGTTTGTCTTCCACGGTATCATCCTTGGATTTTTCTTCTCTTGGCTTTTTAGCCATTTCTTTCTTGGGTTTATCGGCTGGAGTTGTCGGTGCAGCTTTACGCTTTTTACGGTTAGGATCCTGAAAATTGGTGATCGTGAGTTGTGATTAAGCTGATCAGATTATGATCACCCTAGACAGACCCCTTTGACATGAATTATGCAATTAAGACTAAGCTGATCAGATTATGATCACCCTAGATAGACCCCTTTGACATGAATTATGCAATTAATTATTAACTATGAAGATTACCCTGAAAATATCAAAAATATCATCTATTTTGAAAGTTAAGGGATTGCTAAAAATTTTAGTACTAGTTCAGTTGATTTATTGTATTGATAAATAATGATATGGAGTAATCTTTGTTACTATTGGAAGGATTAAATTTTTGTATTAAATTCATTATTTAAACCATTTCATATTATACAATGTGGCAGATTTTTTATTATTATTTTTTAAATTAATTTTCATATTTGTTATTATTAGGAACCAAAACAGCCTCCTCCATCCAAAATTATCCAAACCCTCTTTAGTGATATTTAAGAACCTGGAATTTAGATTTTTATGAAAGTTCAGGTGCTAAAATATAACTGACTAAAATGTGACTACCAGTCTCACATTGTTTAAAATTCATCAACCTAAAAATTGGTGTTTTTTGTCAACCCTTTGCTCTAAAACTACGATCTTGCCCGAAATAAGAATAGAATAAAAATAGTTTTTATTTATAAAATAGGAAAACAGAAGTTATGCATTTCAACAGTGGTTCTAGTTCTAGTTCGACTGGGGTTTTCCGAACTTAACCACATCATCATCAGCCATTTGACGCCCACTGCAGGACATAGGCCCCCTCATAGTTTTATAACCATGAGGGGTTTTGCCATAATCGCCACGCTTGGCAGGCGGGTTGGCGATCGCAGTATGCGGTTGGAATCTTAGGAAGACGCTGCTGCCTGTCTCCTGGTAATTTATTTCCTTAGTCGCCTTCTACGACATCAACGGAAGGAAATGGAGTGACGCTATGCGGCACCACACGGAACTTAACCACATAGCTAGGCCATTGTATGTAACAAGTGCTGAGGTATGTAAATACCTCAGATACTAGGGTTTCCTCATGATGTTTTCCTTCACAGTTAGCAAGTGGTATCTCTACTATAACTTCAGAAATGTACGTAAATTAGAAAACAAAGGTATTGGCACATGCCAGCGTTTTACCGCTCCGCTACCACTGCTGTTTTCAACAGTGGTCTCCACACTAAGTAAGTACCTAGCCTGTATAGAGGCGGTCGTAAATGGTAAATACACCTATGTTTACCTTGAACAGTCATGCACTACTCTGAATACCTGTCCTCAGACCACCGCCATAAGTCTAACTGAGGGCTGTTTTAGTGGCATTTTTTTTTTATAAATAACACCGTAACACTGACTATCGAATTTCACTCAAGGCACAAGGCCAAGTGACATCATTGTTTCAACCTTCCCATGCAGGGGACCGCACTTTCGCACCCAAACTAGAGAGTCTAGATTTTTTTCTAAACAAATAAAATCTAGACTAGACGCAGAACTCTGGAGGATTACTGAACCAACACTGATAGAAAAGGAAATAAAGATGCGAGAGTGGCGTTGGATAGGACATACAATGAGGAGAATTTGCTCTAAAATGATGCCACTATTATTGGGACAAATATGAATGAGCTTGAACTAAACGAGCGAAATCGGACGCAAAGGAAGTCTGTTTTGAGAGCCCTATGTCCCTAAGGATATTTCCATTTCCATGTGTTTACTTCTTAGTTAGGCAAAAACAGACATCTTGAATGTAGCAAATTGTTTGGAGTCTCATTTTCTCTCTCAGGTCATACCTATTATTATATTTTATCTAAAACTAAGGAGTTAATTTGGGAGAAGGAAGTTCCAACATATACCTCATATACTTTTGAGCCGGCTTTTCTCTTAGTTTTTTCTTCAACCTCCTGGTCTGATGCCGGCTCATCATCTTCGTCAATGTCAAAATCGGAATCAACCACATCTTCTACCTCTCGTTCTTCACTAAAACATGTGTAATATACGTAGGTATTTATCAAAATTTCTAGTGCTAACATTACAAGTATTTTATATAAAAAACCGACAGGCTGCTTAAATATTATTTAACTTTAGATAAACAGCATTTTCCATTTAAATCCTGTTTTGATCTTGCACCACATAATGTTACTGCTCAATTGGTGATTAAGAACTTTAAATTACCTAATAGAATCAGCTATTCAATGATAAAATCTTGTTTAGCAAAACTTCAATTCAATTCCTTTTTGTGGCACCCTAGCACCCAGCAATTCTGCAGTAGATTTTGCAGATTCTGGCAGTGTCAGGCTTCAAACCAACGACATTGACACAAGTAGAATTACTATGCATTATGTTCTTCCAGCCCAAAGACGGCTATAATTATCAAGTGTCAAAAGCTCAGTAGACGGGCAAATTATTTACAGCATCTCAATTCACTCAACTTTATATCAGACAAGATGTTTTAAAAATTGGGCTAGCAGTTATTGCAATAACTGGCACTGTAAACAACAATATTAGCCTAGTAGCATTTATCGTCAGAATTGAAGCATACCGCTAATAACTATTTTGGCATAAGAACGCACGACTTCGCTTGGCACCTATCCCTATCGGTATGACCCTTTTTCTGAAAGACAATTCAGTTAGACGCCATGAAGCACTGGTATAAATTTTTATTTTAAAAATCACTTCTAGTTGTACAATATTTTAAGCAATTATGATTACAAATCCTTATAAAAACAACATGAGATATTATTTGCAAATTTGGCATTACAAAAATTAACCAATTGTCTTCACTAGATTATTATCTGGAATTGTTTGTCTTTGACAGATGTGTGAGATAAAACCCGTGACAAAATTAGACGGGCGTTGTTATGCTACAGCTAGTTACTGGGGGAATTCTTGTTTACAAATTTTGAGGTTATAAAAGCAACTAATCGAAAAGCACTACGGAAGTTTTCACAACTTTTATGGTAGGAAATCTTAATTAAGTTATGTAACCTTTACTTACACGTAATCATTGTCCTCGGCGGCATCCAGGAAGCCTCCGTAAGTGGTTTTGTAAAAGTCATCTTCCTCTTCTTCGTTCAGCAACTTCGCCATACGATTACCAGCATTTGAGCGGCGTTCTCTCCGCGTCATGGCTGTTTAAAATACGTACAGTACAAAGACGTAATGCCGAGAATCAGTGATAAATGGGTGTTTGATTGAATTATTTATGAAAACAAAAGTTGTTTGGCGTTGGCAGCTCCCCTTGTTGGGTGCAGAATTGCAGATAGTAAGTAAAGTACTCTGTGGGCGCGCGCAGCATCAAGGGCGCAGTGTTGCCATATATCCCTTTGATTGAAGCTCAGATTAATCTATCTATTCTTCTTCTATCTTCTATCTATACTAATAATAAATCTGTAAGGGTCGGTCATGGAGTAAGTTACTTTGTTTTCAGAGATATTGTGTTTATAGGCTCAATATATGATACTGAAACTAATTTCACGATTTTTAGAATTTTTTTCTGTATGTGTGTATGTATGTATGTTCCTCCATAACTCTTAAACCAATTATCCGAATTTGATGAAATTTGGTATAAAAACATATAGACATCTGGGACACAGGATAGGCTATTTAAATTCTAGCTCCAGTTATGATAAGACGTGGCCCCCATACAAATGCTTCGTAAAAATCGAAATGTACGCGAACGGAGTCGCGGGCACAGCTAGTAAATAAATACATTCATAGAGGGTGATAAAAAATAGAGTGTTCACCTCGGGAGCAACACCATGGCCGTTAATCTTCATACAAGGAAAACTCACTTAACGTTTAGCTTTGTCTATGGTTACTAAAATAGAACATGACATTTAACTCCTCCCCTCTTCGCCTTCTTCACCTCTTGCGTCGCCCGGCGCCATCTTTTTAGTTTGCTGTCTAAAAGCCGCCATTTTATAATCTGTGCCGCGTTGCCGCCCGCCCGCCATTGCAGTCTCTTTATCGTCTGTGATTGCAGTTTTGTTTTGATCGAGTGAAGTCACGTTGATTTATTTCCGTGCTTATCCTCTGAATAGCTAAACCAGCAATATTGTGCAATATTGTGTATATTGTGTCGGTGTTCAATTGGTGCAACATCATTAATAAAATACTTAAGGGTATAGATATTGTGAGATTGGAAGGGAGAAATTTGCCTCCAATGCAATTGAAAGCATTAAACAAATTTAAAACTAAATTAAGAAATAAAAAATTGAATAAATAAACTTGTTGTTTTACCTAAAGTTATATTGGGGGAACCTAAACCTAAAGTTATCTGCTTAGCAATACTAAAAAGTATGTAATTAGGCTGTAAGTTACGTTTCTTAGCCAAAGCCGAAACCGCAGATAAAAAAAAAATAACTGTCATGTTCTATTTTAGTGAGTTTTTTTTTTCGTACGGCGCTCATCGTTGTATGGGTCATTTCCGTCTGATACGTAGTATCTCTTTATCGTCTGTGAGCAACACTATTTTAAGCTCGAGTTGTATACAAAGCGCAGCGTAGGAAAGAAACACTCATCTTAAAAATATTTGTTTGTGGGTAAACAGTCTACTATTTTCTGTGCTTTACAAAATTATTTAAGAATTATGTGACGTCGCTATGTAGATGTGTGCGGTTTATACCATAACAGGAAGTCCTGTTCTAAACTGGCTTTACCTCCGTCTTATGGTGGAATCGATTTTTTTTTAAATAAGACTATACTTATAAAAACACGATTCCCCTAAAGCACTCCTAAGAGGCAGTTTATTTAATCTGTGGTTACGACTTTTCCTTGTAAAATCTCCACCACAGACTATTTTAATCGGCTCAAGCATAGCAAAACAGGGAGATACTCGTAAGATTTTTTTTTAATGGTTAGTACGCATTTAAATAAATAATAAAAAAAAGTATGCTATGGTTTTTTATTAGATACTGTTATAGTAATTCCTTAACTTTTCTTGTTCATACGTATTGTAGCTGTCAGGATGGTATTGGTTCTGGGCAAGCCTACTCCATCTAAAAAAAAAAACGATGTCTCAGGCACTACAGCGTCCGAATGGTCCCTTCACCCATCTAGTGTGAGGGAAGGTGCCACTGGACGCTATATAAGTCATCTCATCTCATTTTAAAATGATAGTTAAGGTATCAAGAAAGCTTTATCCAGCACAAATTTTCTAACATTGCCGGCAACATTTCACAGTAGGTAGGTACCCTAAGTGGCCGAAGCGATTTAGTGGAATTTTAGCCTCTAAATAGGTTTTTTAAATTGTCCTCAGCACGGGTTAGTGCAACAAAAAGAATATAATAATGTAGGTACAGAGATATCATTCCGATGTAAAAACCTAACTGCAACGTGGGTTGCTCGGGGTTGCAAGTGATGTAAATCGCTTCGGTCAGATGTCGCTGCCTGTACGTAATACAGATAGGTAAGTTTGTAAAGAGGCTCGAAATTTCATTGATTCCTTCACTTGCCCATTAGCTCAGTTGGGAGAGCGCTGGCATGGTTAGCCAGAGGTCGCGGGTTCAAGTCTCGGCATGGGTGGAATTTTTAGCCTCTAATTAGGTTTTTAAAATTGTCCTCAGCACGGGTTAGTGCAACAAAAAGAATATACCTAAGTTTGTATTTCTTTCGTTAGAAATGTTGATCTCATAAAGTAAATAGAATCACAGATAGAATTTAGAAAAAGGGAAAGTTTTTTTCTTTTGTTTTACTACTGGGGTATTTTTTTTAATGTTTTTTTTTAATTAAAATTATTCTATACACCTACAATCAACTTTATTTTCCATTCATTTTATGCTCTTAACTATAGTCCCAGATGAAAATAACACACGATTTCGTCGAAAAAACTTGGAAGGACCATAGTTGCAAACCCGCTATACAACAATAGGTGGTCCAAAGTTGAAAAAAAAAGAAATTGTAAATGTTGCTTAAAAATCCAAAATATCTTTAACATTTTCTTTTGTGAGTTTTAAGATTTTAGGAATGTGCCTTTGTTTAACTGAAATAAAAAAACTTAAATTTTTACGGAAGATTAATGTCGCGGAGTCGTGAATCTGGCAACTGAACAGTTGCCTGATTTTACGGTTCTATAAGTTTTAATTCATAAAAAAACTAGGTACCTATTTAACTCTTTTTTTGGTCTGTCTGTCCATTCCATCGAAAACTGTGAAAGCGTGGCTGTACTTACTTAGCTGACCCTTATATATTGCTAACTTACTAACTACTATAATAACTGGGTAACTACTATTTTTTACAGATATCATAGATAAAACAGAAGACATCCGGCCGAAGCAATTTACATGGGTGGCATGGGTGGAACTTTAAGCCTCTAAATAGGTTTTTTAAATTGTCCTCAGCACGGGTTAGTGCAACAAAAAAAAGAATATAATACCTAATTAAAATAAACCAATTCATGGTCAGTTTGATGACTAACTACAAAGATATCGAATCTCAAATTTGATAATTCCCTGCGATCGGAGCGCACCATTTCCCACTATACCTTAAATTAACAAGTTTCACGTAAGTTGTAGGTTGAGCTTGAATAAAAGCCACAATTGCATTTTTAACTTTATTCAAGATAAAACTAACATAGTAAGTAGGTACCGACTTACCATTACTATTATTGATAATAATTAATTAAAAAATAATTTTCGTGTAGATTCATACCTGTACATGTACAATAAACTAATTTCTAATTTAAGGTATTTTTAATGAAAGTAATAATCTAAAAGATAGATACCATTCTATTAAATAATGTTAAATAAAGTTAGGTACGAAAAATACGACAATAAATAAACTCGACTTATACGTAGATACAAACATAACATTGAGTATTAGCTAAAGTTTAAGGTACTAGAAAATACTGAAGGATTTAAAACCTAGCTGTCATCCTACCATTTTAATTAAGTAACACAAAATTAACTGGTTATTGGTTAGGTTAGATGTTGACTTAAACTTTACGTCTTTATTAGGGGTAGACACAGTCAAACAGTCGACAGTCCGCCCCTTTAATCTCGACTCCAATTTAGCCAACTTGCGGTACAATTGAGAGTGCATTTACTTAATAATAATTTAAACCAAATTATTATACGTCCAGTTTCCGACGTGCTCTAAAGTTTCAATAAGGGAAACCGATAGGGGAAATATAACGATCGGAATATTCCGACATCGTTATTTATATTTTATACCGGTGAAAAACTTCTAACCGAATTAAGTCCCTGTCTAAAATCCCAAAGAGGCTACAATTACATATTAAGGAAAGTTAATGCAAACATTTTAAAGAAAACCTTTTTAACAGTAAACTTATAAATCAACAGTGAACGTCGGGTTCATTCGTATGTCTGGTACACTGTTCCTTCTCGGTTTATTGTGTATTAACTCTTTCATAGAAATAAGACCGGAGGCTCTGGCGTCCAATCTCGAATGATATTTAGATGGTTCGGTAGTAGGTAAGTAAGGGTATTCAGTCAGATAAGTCTGAACATTTTTGATCTTATTCTCTTTTGCGAAATCCGTGAGTTGTGAAGTAGTAATTTCATAAGAGCTGAGCTTTGTATCTGAAACGTTTTCCATAGACCTAAATGCCTCTAGTACTGCTTTTTTATGTGGTATACCTCTGAGACTACCCTGCCTGCTCAATTTGCCTTCTGTAACATCAGTGAAAAGATCTTCAACATTAAATTTCTCTGATAACTTTACGAACTTACTTTCTCTGTCATTGTTTGCTACTTTCATTTCACTCCAAATCTTGGCTAGCTCCGAAGAATCCATAGAGCGTGATTTTGCGTTCTTTTTTACTCTTTTCCGTGTTTTTATGTTGTTTTCAAAAGATTGCTTTAAAAGAAGTCGCTCACATTCATTGAGCTTCAGCCGCTTATTATCATCAGCTCTGAGCTCTTCCAAAGACTGAAAGTATTCTTTAGCCAATTGAAATCTAGACTTGTAATCAGGATCAGTTCCATCTCCCTCTTTTTCGTCAACTTCTCTATTTGGCGACGACTCAAAGATCTTTTCTGAAACATTTTCAATAATTTCCACTTCTATATCTGATAGGCTGACGTATCTTTCCTTTGTGGTAGTCTTGTTTTGAAATTCCCTGTATTTGCTTATTTTAAGGTCATTTAATGATTCAACACTGTCACCAATATCTAAGCTCTCTTGGCTTGATTTGTTTGTACCACGTCTTTTACGCGGAGGTGGTTTTGGATTATCAATGGGATTCTTTTCATTGAGGTTAGTTGAAATAATATGATCTTCTTGTGGGGTAAACACGATATTATCTTCAATGGTGCTTTTTGCAGTAGCAATTCCTGTAAATTCAAAATTATAAATGATAATAAATTTAACTACCAAATTTTAAAAAATCACAAAGCACAACAACACAAAAAAATAGTGCAAGTTCAAATTGGTAGACAATTTCCAACTAAAATGTCAACTCACTTGTGGTCGAACTACTAATTTGCGCAAGCTTGTCTGATCCCATTGAGCTTGTCCTAGATAGTCTCCTCATTAGTGTCTTAGAATCCAGCTTAGCAGTTTTAGTCACAGTTTCATAAATATTTATGAAGTTCTTTACATTGGCTTTTGGTAACACATCGTATGACTTGTGCTTGTCTAAATTATAATCGTCATCGATCTCAGTTATTTTTCTAAAAATATCCATTTCTGATCTGCTAACTGTCGATTTCTTCAAATAATTTGTTTTTGGAACTTTGTTTGATTGACTATTTATGTCGTTCGATGTTTTCTTCACATTCATGTATGGCCCTGAAGTTGAATTGAAACTAGTGTTCTTCTCAACATTAAGAGATGAATCAACATAGTGTGTTCTATTAGCTAAATACATTATTTTATTCTGTGCGGAATTATTTTCTGTTTCCATCGAAATCTCTTTGATTTTATTTTGCATTGTATTGTTTTGGTCAATTTCTTTCAGGGTTTCTGGAGAAACACTTGACGATTTGGATACATCATTATCTTTTTCTGAATCCTTGCGCTGTCTTATATTTAGCATGGAAGTGCTCTTTCCTGCGCTGTCAATTTCAGTCAAATACGCCTTAATTTTATCTTGTACTGTGTTACCTTGACCGCTTTCTTTTAGAGTTTCAGTTGATATACTTGGGGATATGATTAAATCTTTATCCTTTTCTGAATCCTTAGATACTCCAGTATTTATCACTGAAATCTTCGGGGCACATTTCGACTCATCCTTTGATTTGAAACTGTCGTTTTTAGTTGAATAAGTTTTATTCTTCTTTATCATTATGTTATCATCGCCACTTTTTCTTAGAGTTTCTGGAGATATAGTTTGAGAGTCAATTATATCATGATCATTTTCAGAATCATTGCAGTTACTGATGTTTAGCAAAGAAGTGCTTTTGCTACATTTCCGTGGCAGGTCTTTGACGTACGATATATTGTGGAACATCGAAATGCGACTTGATACCAATCCTTTTTCGTGACTAGCACCGCTTAAGTCTTCAGAACAGTTTGTGATTTCATCGGCGGTGCTTGGTTTGCCTAAAAAAGCGTCGATTTTGTTAAAAATCTGCTTTCGTGAAGTACCAAAGAATCGTTTTGGGCTTGTTTCGAATGCCTTGAATACTTCTTCTGGTAGCTCTTGTTTGATTGGTAAAGTTGCCGATTTTTCTTTTATCTTTGTCGTGAAAATTTCCTTCAATGTAGAAGATTTTTGCTTTGAACCAATCGCTGTATCTTCAAAAGAAGACAATGTTTTTTGTTTGTGCTTGCTGTTAGAATAGTTTGTAGTCGAAGTAGAAGTTTCTCGTTTTAAATTTGCTAAAGTTTCTTTAGGTGGGTTAATTTTGCCTTCACTTTGTGTAATTGACCCAAGATCAGGACTTGATGTAGTGATATCATTATTACTGTTTGCGTTCGATTGCGGAGACTGTGATTGCTCGTGTTTACTTTTATTTAATGTTGTCCCAAAGCAAGCGACTTGAATATCGTCTTTTTCAGTTTCTAATCTTTCATCCCAGTATTTTTTCCATTTTTCAACGAGTTTTACGTCAGAGTTCTCTAATATTTTTTTATGTAATTCTGGTCCATACTTTACTGGCTTCTCTAGAGATTTCGTAAGGGATCTGGTGTCCATTTCGCTTGCAACTAAGAAGTGTTTCACAATCTGCTTGCCTCTACGCTTTGATAATGAATCGTTGTGTCTTAGGTTCTTTGAAATAAGCTTTTTCTTTTTCGCTTGCTCAGATCTAGTTTCCTCAATTTCACGTATTCGATCATCCCAATATTTCTTTTTTTCTATTACTATGTTCGTTTGTTTGTTTTCACCAAATCTGGTTTGGTCGAGATTATCGAAATCAGTTGATTCGTTATTATGGTCTAGTTTTAATGGAAGGATCTGACTTACTGAAATGGATTCAGTGGCTTTTTGCTGAACCTCAGAAATCTCTCCTTGTTCCTTTATAGTCGTTGGTCTCATCACATCTGATACGCGTTCAGACGCTGACTCGACTCTCATGTCGTCCATCTCTATCATGTACTCTAGCTCATTACTGTGGTCCAATATGTAATCACCACTGGTTGTAAGAGAGCTTTGTTCCGAGGTTGAATTGTATTCTTGGAATATTTCGTTGAGTTCAGCAAATGCCACTGTCACCGGATCAATTTCGCTATGTTTTGTCGATCTTCCAGACTCCTTTAGGTTTCCTGACATGCTTCTGTCACTTTCTTCAATTATTGGTGTGAATATTGGCCTTCTTTCCCATCTGGGTGATTTAAGTTCGTCGGTCATCTTAGGAACTGTGGTTAATTCAGCACAAGATTCCCAAAGTTCTTTTTCTGCTGGTCCCATCTTTATGTAGTCTTCTTGTTTTAGTGCAGTCTCCTTACTAGGAGAAAACTTTGCTTTACAAGTTGCCTCACACATCGGCGTATTGTCATTATTATTGCTATCTGGTGAACTATGGTTTTCATCAATACTTACGTAGGCTGAGTCCCACATGTCTTTCTTAGGTGACTCTATAGTTTTGCTAGATTTTAACAAGCTTATCTCAAACTCATTGCTGTTTTCATAGCTGCCAATGAGAATATTACCTTCAGCACTCTCTTGTACATTCGAGTCTAGGCTGTGAAATGTTGATGAAGTAGTAGAGTTGTCTCCTAACTTTGTATGTAATGGTGTGGAGAATTCAGAAGTTGATAAGTCTTCATTTTTTGACATCCGTGTGGGAACATTTTCGTTTACTTCATATGAAAGTAGGCTTTGGTCATTTGAAGTTATCATGATTGATGACATATTAAGGTCGGGTGAAGACGCTGTCACAATAGGTGGTAAAGATACCGGGGCTCCAATAATAAAAGTGGTCACCGGTTCTTGTTTTTCGTGTTTCGATGTTTGATGTTGATGCATAAAGAAAGGGTTAGTAAACTCATTACCTAAAATTTCTTCTGTTATTCTTTCAATATGGGGATCGACGTAAACACTGTCTACTCTATCTTTAACTTCTCCAGTTATTATTTTCAATACAGGTGTCTTTGGTCGTTCTAAAAGTTCTGGTTCAATAAATGGGTTTGAGGTAGGTGATATTGATTCGTCTTCATTTTCTTGTATCACAATTTTTATAGGAAGATCATCTATGCTATCTCTTTCAGCAATGTGAGCTAGATCTTCAGCTTCATCAGCATACTTTGCCTCATTTGATAAGATGTCTTCTTCAAAA
Source organism: Yponomeuta evonymella (assembly GCA_963969515.1). NCBI lineage: Eukaryota > Metazoa > Arthropoda > Insecta > Lepidoptera > Yponomeutidae > Yponomeuta > Yponomeuta evonymella. The sequence continues at coordinate 15,839,382 of OZ018350.1, forward strand.
ACATTCAAGAATGGATTATTGGCATCTGTGTTTATCTTGTTTGTTAATTCTAAGTCACTCTTGTTAAAACGATTTCCTGCATTGTTGAGTTCATACATTTCATTTACAGGTATAATATTTGTTACTGATTTGGTTGCTGAATAGTTCGGTTTTAGAACTATTTCGCACTTTTCTGTCTTAACGCGTGGGCCCATAAAATCATTGAATGTAGAGTTGACTACGTCTGGGATACCTTGTCGACTTTGTGGTCTTACGTATATTTCTTTGCTCTTCCATTTCTTTTCCTGGCTTTCCTTATTTTGTATAACTTCGTAGAAGGCTTTACAAGCATTTATTAATGACTTAACTTGTGTAGCTACTTTCTTAAGTCTATATACTCTGGCTTTTGTATCTTCCTTAGCCTCTACATCAAGATTATCGTATTCCGGACTAGATAAATCTGACTTTTTGGCTTTCTTTTCTGTTTCGTCTGTCGCCAATAAAACATTGGCTTCATCGTTGGAAATCTTCTCCAGTGAACCATTCTCATTGAGCAGCATCTTTTCAGTAACGAAGTCGACGATTCTCAATACGACTTTTCTTTCACTTTTGACGTCAACTATATCAATTTCTTCACCATCTTCGAGGCAAAAGCTTTCCTTTTCTAGAGTTTCAACTATGTTATTTGATGCCGTCACGGTAAACGGCGATCCTATAATACCATGTCCTCGGCTTACTATAGAAATTTCATATTTTCCTTCCAATTTAACCAGATAACCAACCTTGGCACAATCTTCGTGGCTTTCTACGTTCATTTCAATATCGTACTTGGTTTTAGGTATATGATACATTTTGTTCATATCGGTTCTTCCGTACGTTCGTAGGTAGGTCGCACCTTGTGTTATTGGCAACGCATTTTCAGTGTACTGCCTCGCTGCTTGAAGATTCAACAACTTTTGTCTGATCGATTGTGCTTTGCCCAAAATCGGTGGTATAGCGACCATACCGTACGTGTCTTTGGGTCCTCTGATGAGGACTGTAATATCTCCTGGTTCCAAATACTGCTGTGCGGTCGGGTAGATTTTGAAATACATCTTGTGGTTGATTTGGGCTGCGACTAAGCCTGACCCCCGAGCTATGTAGTCAAGAGTAAACTGTGTAGCTTCTGGTGAAGTTCTTTGAGAGGCAGGCTTGGAGACTGGAGGCGGGATTTTGGCCAAGGCTGTACGAACTCGTTCTAAGTAATGCGCTAGCTTCCATTCTTGATGTTTGCTCAGACAGTCGGTAGATTCTAGCTCCTGGCGCGAAAACACCTGTAATAGAAAAAAAAACAACCTTAGAATAAAGTCAAGTGACTTAATTCATTACTCGTTTTTCACGCAATGATTATACTATTGTTCCAATGATTGTGCTATTTTCACGTGACGGTGTTATTGCGGCAATCATAGTGGTCATTAGCATCTGTATGAGAATAGCTTGACGCTAATTGGAGCCGTGAATTGTTCGTGACTGCCGTCTGCTTTTCAGAATTTTACAGATTTATCTCTTAACACGGGAGAATAAACAATGAATTAGGCTCATGAGGCTGCCCGCTTCGCTTATGTTTTATTTGGTTTATAAAACAGATCACAACCATTACACGACATAAAAGTAATAATAAGATATGAGTACCTACTAAGTTGTGGTCTAAAGAATGCACATTTGCCACATGTAAAGAGTATCTGAATAAAGTATTAAACATTAGGTAAATTGATTTTGTATAACAACTGGCTGACCGGGCAAACTTGTTTTTCCATATTAATTAGCCTACGACTTATTCTCCCACCTACCAAATATACTCAAAAGATTTCATAATAATTGGTGAAGCCGTTTTGGAGGAGTTCGATAACAAACACTGTGACAAGAGATTTTTATGGACTCGCTGTCACACCATTTTGTCTGAAATATTTTTCTTCACATTCATACTGTATGGTGTGACCTGGTGATTATATAAATACAAAATCAATTAGAACGTTCGAACATTCCTTATAGACGCTTCGTACAAGGCTCAAAATTTTATTATAGAGTTATTTATGCGCAATTACAATTAAAATCTCTTATTGTGACATCTAATCATATTAGGAAAGTTTCATTGCTAGTCGGTAGGTAAACCTTTTATATATTAAAAAGTAGTAAGTATCCTACGTTTTTATGGGAAACCCTTTGTGCTGGGGCCTCTTAAAATAGAATGTAGGTAATAACCTCAGAATGTTCTGAGGTAATAACAATATATCAACCATTCTCCCTACGTATCTAATAGGTATACCTCGTGCTTACGGAAGTGTGGGCATTCAAATCTCTTTTACTTACGTACTAACTTCCTAAATCGACAATAGAAGATCTTGAAGTCACTCTTGTTAAATAACTGACGGTATAACCAATCCCAAATACAAATTAGCAGTCTATATAAGTATAAAGACTGACGTACCTTGTCATTGAAGATATCATTGACATCATTATTACTTCGCTATGTTATTCAGAAGAGTTTAAACGTTAATAAGCTGGTATTGCTATTCGTGTTGTTTACCGTAGTCTTAAGATAAAAACTGTTATTAGGTATAAGCACTTTTAGCTATTAGTTTTTATTGTATAACATATTAATATGTAATTTGGAAATAGCCTGGCTACCCATAGCATGGGGAATCCTAATTTGGGAGCCAGTAAACTTTTTTTTGTGACCGTTTTGCAATAAAGTTTTTTCATTTCATTTTATTTCAGAAGAAGTGACAAGATATGTGGTCACCAGTGATCAGCATTAGATTAATAGAGCGTAATTATGGTTGTTTTAACAGTTTCACGTTATTGTTTTTCAGCAACTACAGGTACCTAGGTATTTATTTTTATCTAGTTCCGATACCAAAAGTGTATGTCAGGGATAATTCAGAAATTTTTATTCATTAAAAACGAAGACAATACATACATACCTACATACATTCCTTACACAATTTTTTTTCATAAATTCAGATCTGACATAGATTCAGCAGTTAGAGGTTAACTAGCAGTCGTTAACCTTGGCGCCGCATACGTTCTTGCGCCGCATCCATATGGTTCACCGTGCCCCCTGAAATTGTACTTCTTTTTCTTGGCGTGTCGATGGCAAAACAATTTTCGGTCAAGTCTTTGTTAAACAGTTGCGGCCCAGAACTTTGCGTCGCTGACTGCGTTATCACTTGCAATCATGAAGTTGCACTGTTATCGTCAAATGCCTTACCGGGTCCACTCCAAGATAATGATCAGCAATGGTCTGCGCGTGTTTCAGCGTTTGCCTCGTGGGTGGGTGTCCCGCGCAAGCCCCCGGCAGGGCCGCGTCCAAGACTCCACACAGTATCCAGCCATGCCGCCAGACCGTGTCCAGATGTTCAACCCTTACTGGGCCAGCCTCCGCGATCCATTTCAGCACCGACTGCTTCTGCTCGTCGCTCGAGAAGACGACTGGAATGGTGAGATATTGGGGTTAGATAGACATAGATTCTGTTTAGTACATCGAGGGTGTATCTCTGTCTGTAGAAGGAATAATGGAGAACTTGAATCACCTTATTCATCATCATCATCAGCCACTCAACGCCCACTGCAGGACACAGGCCTCCTTCATGGTTTTCCTAACCATGAAGGGTTTTGCCTTAATCGCTACGCTTGGCAGGCAGGTTGGCGATCGCAGTATGCTGTTGAAATCTCAGGAAAACGCTGCTGCCCGTCTCCTGGTAATGTACCTATTTCCTTAGTCGCCTTCTACGACCTTATTACATTCGCTAAATTGTTTAGGTATCTTTGCTTCTGGTGTTAGTTTTTCCATAGCACATAGGGTTACAATAGGGTGGGATATTGGCAGTTATATATTTTGTGCTTTGTGAGACCTATAACATTCTCGCTTGCAATGGATGATCTTTCGCGAGTGCCTATCTTTATTTTTTTCAAATTTCTTTAACTTTATCATTATGACAGAGAGAGAAAAGAAAAAAAATGTATTAAAGGGCGTTATAAGTACAGCAAAGCACGTATTGGTGGCATGGTAGGTAATCTAAACATTAAAATGTTGCCAGTCTGTATCTCTGTCTGGATAACGTAGTAGATTTCGACAAGAAGGTTAGGTTACCACTCACTAGCGCGAAAAGCCAAGTCGATGTGTCTAAGTATCCTGAAGAAGAAGCTTTGCTGCCCCCAGAAGATAGTGAGCAGTGTCGCCGGAGCGAGGTACCGCAGCGCAGTGAGAAGTGCGTCTAAACACTCTGCCCACATTCCCTCGCCTGCCTCCAGTTCTGGGTACTCCGGGATCGAGAATAGTGCTGTAAGAGAAAGATATTAAACAAAGTAAGTATGAGTGTGCGCAAGGTAGTCCCGTAAGAGATGCCCTTAAAAACTGTTGTTGTTACAATGGAGAACTTGCACTAAAAATGTTTTAATAGAATAGGAGAGGACACGTTAAAATATATATAAACGTGGTAGGTATTTGTTTTTTCTCTGCGACTAATACTTTTTGTAATATACCCAATCGGAAAGTCTACTATATATATAGTCCCGTGGTACTAAAACGCGCCATGCAAATCGACCCTGTGACGTCATTCCCTAACGTAACGCCTTATAATTGTATGATGAAGCGTTTATCAATATTTGAATTATCTCGTAAAATGATGTTTTTATGCGTGTACACCCTTATAATAAACCGTTCAGAATTCAATGACAAAACGAAATCTAATAAGTTTTGTGTTACTAGCGTAAATTTATTTTTCGCATATTTTGTGACCCCGAAAACTCCGAAAAAAAATTTTATACCAGATTTTATATAAGTCATGGGTATTTGGGAGGGCATCCAAACATGGCTTTTTCGTACTCCAGATTCAACACTAATAGCGCTTCGGGAGATGATTGATGAGATGACCAGTTCAATACGTACTAGGTTTTAGAAGATTAAAATATGTAAACTCTGTTAATTAAGGAACATATTTGAAAAGACTAAGGTTGGAGATTTTTTGTCCGTTTTTTCTCCAAATAATGTAGATCTTGAAACGGACACCTAGTTTTACTTGTAACGTTCAATAAGTCACAGTTTCTGTGATACTATGAATAATTTTTTTTAACTTTGTATTTTGTTATTGTTTAGGTAAGTGATGAGCAAGTAGGTAGGTACTAGCTATCGCAATGCATACAAACTGTCCACGTCCTGTGGTAAATACAACGGAGAAAGAGATAAGATAGGGGTTTCACAAAGAGGTACCAACACAAAGATGAGAGGTAAGGACTTCACAACTATTTATGTTTTTAAGGCATTTATTTGGGTATGCTCGTCCTTTCTTAGAGAAATCAGTACTTATTTCTCTCACAAATCACAGCGCAAGCTACAATAGGCCTTGTTGACGTCATTACCTTTGTACTTTCATTGATGTGGCTATTTTAATGGTAGTTGGTTAAAGCTAAAAAAAATGGAAAATTTTAGGAAACTACGCAGTTAGGTCGAACAATGTTTTTGTCGTTGAAACTATTAGAGTTAAACTACTGTTCCAGCTATAAGTACTTGCCTACTCTATTTGCTTGTAGTAAAGCAATTCAATTCTTTTATCAAGACCGTCAATTTTTTTTTGTTGCGAAAGGATTGATTCCATCCGAATAGATTAAATTGGTAAAGGAAACTCCTCGGTGTTTTTTCTTTTTACTGTTCAGTAAATTTGATAGGATGGATATTTGATTGGCTATTTTAATGGTAGTTGGTTAAAGCTAAAAAAATGGAAAATTTTAGGAAACTACGCAGTTAGGTCGAACAATGTTTTTGTTGTTGAAACTATTAGAGATACCTGTTCCAGCTATAAGTACTTGCCTACTCTATTTGCTTGTAGTAAAGCAATTCAATTCTTTTATCAAGACCGTCAATTTTTTTTTGTTGCGAAAGGATTGATTCCATCCGAATAGATTAAATTGGTAAAGGAAACTCCTCGGTGTTTTTTCTTTTTACTGTTCAGTAAATTTGATAGGATGGATATTTGATTGGCTATTTTAATGGTAGTTGGTTAAAGCTAAAAAAATGGAAAATTTTAGGAAACTACGCAGTTAGGTCGAACAATGTTTTTGTCGTTGAAACTATTAGAGATACCTGTTCCAGCTATAAGTACTTGCCTACTCTATTTGCTTGTAGTAAAGCAATTCAATTCTTTTATCAAGACCGTCAATTTTTTTTTGTTGCGAAAGGATTGATTCTATCCGAATTGCTAAAGGAAACTCCTCGGTGTTTTTTCTTTTTACTGTTCAGTAAATTTGATAGGATAAAACTTAATTTATTTGAACTGCTTACTATGCCAAAAAAAACAAAAGATTCAGTTCTACTCGTACAGTTGCTATCATGGGCCACTGTACAATCTTTCCCATTTCCCAATTTGCCCATAATAGCAACTTTTTCTCCGAACTACGAAGTTGAAGTAACTACTCAACACTTGTTTCATATTTAAGATAGTTAAGTTCAGATACTTTCTTTTGCTCAGAACTCTACATTCTCTTAAAACGTAGCGAAAAATTCGACATTCAATTTAGCTAAGCTTATTTTCCAGCTTGAATTATCTTCTATCAGTCATCGCGCCCTTATGTTGGAATTATAATAAAGTGGTTATTGCACTGCTGCAGTTTAAATTTTACTTTTCGTTTTAGATCAAAAACGCAAGTGAAATCGCTCTGGCGAAATTCCACACAACACAATCACTTGACCTGATCCCAAACTGGGATACCCTGTGCTATGGTAACCAGGCAAGGACATCACAAACATGGAAATACACCCTAACTGAGGCCATTTGTTCAAATGTACGGCGGCTCCCAGTGGGAATCGAACCCACGACCTCTATCATGGTAGATAGTGAGCGCCTTAACGGCTAGTCCAACGAGGCAGTCAATATTTAGGGCAATTTGTGTTATAATGTTTGTGTCAAGTTGTTACTGAAGAATACTGACCAAAATTCCTCGGCACATCGTCAGGGAGTACGTCTCTGCGGTAGTGTTTGTCAATTTCGTCCAGTTTGTCCGACATGTTTCACTTAATTTCTAGTCACTTGATTAACCCTTGAGTCACTTTCATCTTGTCGTGGTCAATATTTGTGTGATTCTCCAGAAATGTTTGGGCGGTTCGTTTTTTAATTATGTTCTGGTCGTTCTAAATCAGCCTTCAAGGTAAGATTCATAGAGGTCAGGTAGGTACAAAACAAAAGTAAGTTGACATATCATAAGCAGCCTATATACGTCCTACTGTAGGGCACAGGCCTTCTCTCAGAGAGAGAGTACGGGCTTAATCACCACGCGTGCCCACCGCGGATTGGCGATTTCAAGCGCTGAGGCATGTGAGTAGCTCAGACACCCAGGTTTCCTCACGATGTTTTCCTTCACCGTTAGCGAGTGGTATTCCTACTATAACTTCACAAATGTACATAACTTAGAAAACAAAGTCATAGGTACATGCCCGCACTGGGAATCGACCTGGGTCTCCCGCTTCAGAGTCCAATGTTCTACCCACTAGGCTACCACTGCTTCGTTGTTGTAAGTTGACATATGTGGTAATTTATTATTGACATATCTTCCTAATATTACGGTTTAACATCAGACTGTTGTTGAAGAGAATGCGAAAACATTTTAGCTATTAGAAAAACTATTCTACGACGCAATCAATAAAAAGGATTTAATTAAAGTTATCGTCATAGGTAAATTTAAATCATGATCGTAAACTTTGTTTGCTGTAATGGCTTGACGTAAATTATTTACGGAGTGTGGATTGCATTTCATTTAGCAACGTACGATTTTATTCAAATGAAAATGAAAATCCCTTATTTCATTCGATAGGTAAAGTGGACAACAGATTAACCATTCATTTTATTTTTGTTCCAAAGTCTAGAATGCATGTTTGTATAAGGTTGATGTACTGTAGACAATGTTCAATCTTTCTACAGATGCAACGTGTTGTTAAAATAACGCAAAATTTAAATTGCCTCTAAGGAGTGATTTAGAAGAACCGTGTTTTTATAAATAGGTAAGACCGCTATATTTTACATTTTATATTTCATACAGTCTTGAAATTTGATGCGGTCAATTCAAATAAAAAATCTTATTGAGGATTTTAATCATTTCGCTTATCCCGAATAACAACGACGGAATTTAATTTTTTGCAAATTTAACAGGAGTGCATTTCGCCGATGTTTTTACAGAAACTGGAAAGAATCAGTTTGTAGTGAATATTGCGTCATTTGACTGAACGACCTAGCGCTACCATGAAGCGTACAGCAAAATACTTAGACTGTCCGACCTAGGCAGAATCACAATCGGACAGTGTAAGGCTGTAACGGAGGTACGAAGGGGGCGTGGCCCGACGTAACTTGTAAATATTTCATTTAGTTTGTAGATAGGTACGCAATGTTTCTTTAAAACTCCAATTAGAATTCAGTCTTGTTATCATATTTTATCATTTTACGCCGGTACGATACCTGTAAATACTGAAATTGAGTTCAAAGAACTCTAATGTAAGTCAGTTTACTTAGCAGATAATGCCGCGTGATACCGTATAGACCATAGAAAGATTTTTTTATGTTAATTAATAAGTCAATGCCAATTAAACCATACACTTTTGTTTTGAAGTTATTTGACATCCCGCATACGGCCACCGTGAAATTACCTAAATTAATTAAACAAATTAGTTCCTCAGGGAAGTCCCACATACACGACACACGCACCAACACATTGTTATATATCGATTAGCCGTTGTGTAAAACCCTAGTTAACACCGTTTGAATTGTAATCTGGTCTATAGGTTTAAAATTGCCAAGAAAGTACAGATTCAATAAGAAAAATAAACACGCGCATGACGCTATTTTGCTACGCTATTTTGCTCTCTGCGCCGTAAATCCGCGTACAAGGGCCTTCAGCCCAACTCAGTCAAAGTCACATATCGCCCTGAGAGCAATCGTGGGGGCCGGGGGTTACGTACGTAACGACGTAATTGCCCGGGACTTAATGGTAGAGAGTGTGGAGGAGTTCGTGGTCCGTCTGTAACGCCGCATATTTGACTGAGCAGACAACGGGCCGCACCGGCGCCTCCACCAAATAGCCCCCAAATACGACCGACCAGATGACGGACGTCCCTACCCTCGGGAGCTCCTCGAGCTATCAGACTCCAACAGCTCGGAGCTCCCCCCGTCCAGAGAGTAAGCCATGATGGCATAATGTCCCGGGGGTCGATACCCCCGAAGAAGCCGCCCGGGTCAAGAGGCACGGCCTCATAGCCCGTACGCCCGTACCTACACCTAGAGCTTCGCTCGCAGCTGCAGACGACCCTTACGACGACGTCAAAGTCACTTATCTGAAGCTGCAAGAAATCTGGAGAAACTGAAGAAGTAAATACCAGAATGCAACATCTGCGCTAAGGAAACGACCCCATTCTTTCATCGACCCCACTGTTCCGGAACCTCCCGGCGACGTCGACCCTGCTGGCACCGCCGCTGCTGCAGCCTGCAACAACCGTTTTGCGAAAACGCCGATCTCGCACGCTGTCGCCGTGCCGCCGTGTCGCCGTGTTGTCGCCGTATTGTCGACGTGTCGTTCCCGTATCGACAACGTTTCGTTACAGTATCGTCGACGTGTCGTTGCCATATCGTCGCCGTGTCGTCGACGTATCGTCGCCGTGTCGTCACCGTGTCTACTACGCCAGGGCTGGAAGTAGGCACCTACCTGCTTCGGCTGTTGACTCTATACCCCGACAGTTTCCACTTGTTTAACTTCCTTTTAGGAGTACTTATTCTATTATAAATACTAACGTACCACATTATTCCATCGTTGTTGTTTCGGAAGGCCATATGCTTATTGAATGTGGTTTAATTATATCGATAGATAGAATAGCGACGCTGTATAAACAGTTTTAATATTTTGCATTAGTTAAATAAAACGTTCTTTATATTTATTAGAATACAGTATATAATAAATCAATCATGTAATAAATCATAAATTGAAAATATTTACTAATTTTTGTTTACCCAAACGTTCTTATATCTATTCAGCCCATGAATAGAGCCTACAGTTGGGCATACCCCTCTTCCGTCTCATGTCAATCTCCGAAGAGAGTAAGAGAGGGAAGAGAGCTGCCAATCAGTCCCCCCTGACAATCAGGACCATTGTTTTCCGGTGACTTTTGCAATGATATATCTAGAACTGCACATGACAACAGACCTACCTCCACGTATTCTCTTTGATGAAGTTTCCAAAATCATGAAGGACGGAGAGTCACTGCAGGAAACAAACGAAAATCTCTCAGAATTTCAGGACCATTAGCTTTCACAAAAAACACAGAAACTGACCAAACCGTCGTGTGTTATTGGGAGGTGAATAAGGTTTTATCTTATCTTTTGTGTACTAAATGAAATCATTTATAACCATGCAATGAACGTAGATACGTATTGTCTACTCTATGACTCATGCAGGCTTTATTAATTTTTATATGTATGTAACCAATTAATACTGGAAAGTATTTTTTCAAATATACATGTCTCTGTACCGTATGCTAAGGTAGGGCCAATCAAATATTTGATCAGTTGGTTTTCTCGGTCAGTGGCAGAGTAATATACTCGCGGTGGTAGCGAAGCGGTAAAACGCCGGCTTCACATTCGGGAGTCATTCGTGACATTCGGCATGTACACAAAGAGTTTTTTTTCTAAGTTACGTATATTTGTGAAGTTATAGTACCAATCTCGCTGACATTAAAGGAAAATATCGTGAGGAAACCTGAGCACCTGAGATGTTCACATACCTCAGAGCTTGAAATTGCCAATCCGCAGTGGGCACGCGTGGTAATTAAGCCCCTACTCTCTCTTTTAGAGAAGGCCTATGCCCTGCAATGGGACGTATATAGGTTACATATAAAAGTGGATATTATTACATAAACTCACGTCTGTATCCCAGAGGGGTAGGCAGAGACTAGGGACTACCACTTGCCACGATCCTGACAGATCACTACAGAAACAAAAGTGGATTTACATAATTTAGGGCTCTGAACCTTGTTTAATTTATCAAGAGTTGGTCATACAAGCATACTAACCATTCGAGGCTTACATTTCTATACCTCATAGCGAAAGTTGTTTGAAATAACTAATAGATCGGCACAAAATATAATAGATGAAGAATCAACATGATTCACTCTGTGTAAACTTACTAAAATTAATGTTTTCGGTATCTGTTGTCCAAAGTTTCGTGTCTATAATAATTTCAACAAAACCTAGCCAGGTATTTACTCAAGTGGACATTTTACTTGCAGGTATATCCAGTTCCCACGGTAATATTTTGGATTACACGTGTGGCCTTGACTCAAATCTCATGGATATTTGAGTTGTTGAAGCGTCATGTATACCTCGTTACCTATTTCTTAATCACTCACTTAATCTTGTTACCAATTTCTCGTGAACAAAGACTGAGTCGGGACAAAAGGCAAGAATATAATGCAATTGATCTATTGAATCCACGATAATAAGAGCCATCACTCACGACGAGTTTTGTACGTGCGTTTTGTGACATTTTTGAGAAGCGATGCAAACCACATAGCATAATAAGTTTTGGTTCCATTTTTACGGGACCGCGTGCATTAATCGCGTTTGAATAGCGTTTTAAGTCATTGTGGGGTATGGCTCTAAGGCCGACTTTACTGTTGCCAGAAGATAATCAGACTTATATAATTATCCAATAAAGAGTTTCCAGAAGGATCAGTATACTATTGAATGGGTCTATGATGTTTTACCTATAATTCATTATAAAAGTATACGTTCACAAGCAACATTTGTCAATGTTTTATTTTACAAACTATTATTTTAACAAGTGAAAGAAGGTGTATCGGAAGACTGGCACTAATTTTGTTGTAGAGGAAAGGGCCAAGGAATGGAAAGAACCTTTTGGTAAATGTGAATTTGGTATGTTGATACTGCCTTGGGGGACGCCGTAGTTAATTGGTAATTCATCACTCAGATGATTATTGATTTTGACCATCTGAGTGCGGTTAGAAAGGTAGGAGTTAAACATTTCCAATTGGCAACCTTTTACACCTATTGATTCAAGTTTGGATAAAAGGGCGGGAGACGGGACTGTATCGAATGCCTTCGCTAGGTCGAGGAATATTGTCAACACTTTTTTTCGCTTGTTAATACCATTCACGACATTGTTTATAAGATTTTAAACAGCGTTTGCAGTAGAGAGGTTCTTCCTAAAGCTGTATTGATTTTTTGAGAGAACGTTATGTTTTTCAAGGAAATTCACGAGACGGATATTGATCAATCGCTCGATAATTTTGGAGAGGGCTGAGAGTACAGCGATTGGCCTATAGTTATTGACTGCGTCCCCGTCTCCGACCTTGAAAATTGGATGGATGATAGCCTTTTTAAACGACGTGGGAAATATACCTTTTTTGAAACATTGGTTGTAAATTAGGCTTAAGATAGGTGCGAGAATGTACGAATACTTTTTTAAAAATATGGAAGAGATGCCATCCCAGCCAGTGGCCGCACATGATTTAAGAGAAGCAATAACGGAATTAACTTCGTCGGGGTCCGTATCTAGTAGGACAAAGGAAAAAAGGTGAGATGGTGAATGGTGATGGTGAGCTGCTATGCGGTGAGTTGTTTATGACGATAGAGTTTGCGAGGTCTTTGCCGATATTAGCGAAAAAACTGTTAACGGCATTGCATGAGTCCTTAGGTGAAGTGGACGAGGATAATAACTGATTGGAGGGGAGATGAGTATTGGAAGACTGGGTTATACGTTTAATAGATTTCCAGAGGAGTTTAGAATTTTCACCTGCTTTAATTAAATCCTGGGCATCGTATAGTCTTTTAGCTTTCTTAATGACTTTGTTGCAAAAATTACGATAGCGGACATACGTTATTTCCAAAACAACATTATTAGGGGACAATTTAGCTTTTTTGTGCATAGAGTCGCGGTTACGCATGCACTTAAAAAGGCCAGGAGTTATCCATGGCTTCAGTATAACCTTCTTACTAGATAATGTCTTAGTAGTGTTTTGGGAAATAGTCTTAGATAAAGTTGTTACCAGTGCATCGATAGAGATACTTGGGTCGGTTGAAGTGGTTATTTCTAACAAATTCAATTGTTTCATATCCTTGTCTAGGGATTTATAGTCGATTACATTTATAGTCCTAATTGCAGTTTCATGGGTGGGTAAATTATTAATGCAAGAGAAAGTTGCGTAGTGATCAGTAACAGATGATTCAATTAAAAGGGTTCAAGACAGTTGTTGGCTCTAGTCGGAATTGCTACTTTTAAATTAAAACAATCTTCTAATAATTTTTAAATTAGTACTTGGGCATCGAGTTAGATATTGAAGCTATATTTTATAGTGGAAAACGTCTATTTCAAACTTTACTAATTTGAAGCGACGGAAATTATTTTGTGGTCGGATATATGTTTATTATAGGAGTTTTATTTTATTACAGTGAAACTATAATTTATCAATGCAAAGTAACATTATTTTAATTAGCGCCATAAATTTTTAGAGCCCTTTTAAATGCGTCTTATTTATGTTTGTCATCGATGTGAATTCGACTCTATGCAGAACAAGATCAGTTCAAAATCCAATATGCTTATGTTGATAAGCTGTTGCCTACATTATACTGATTGTATCAACCAATGATGATGTTTGTATTTGAATCTTCTTCGTATTATTTTGTTCACTTCAAATAGAAAAAAATACGGTGAACAGGAATTTTTCACACCACTCGGCCTTTTGTGCTTCATATAAATAAAATTAATGTGAGAATGGGATCATTGTTGTAAGCTCACAAGGGCAAGAAGCTCATAAACAACGGTGCTTTGGACGATATTCAACTTGGCTTGTAATTAGATATAAAAATAATGTGAGAAAATGTTAGTTTGAAAATCTTGCGAACATGTAACTAATTACATGTAAAGTCAGTGGATACGCAATTAAGCAAAAAGTAAACAAAGACAACTGTAAGCGTATTTATTTATTGGGGTTTAGGAAAATCAATATATAAATAATAATATCACACGCTAACGGTGAAGGGAAACATCGTGGGGAAACCCGCGCCTTGGTTGGATCCGCACGCATTGACTTGACTTGTCTTTCCTGTGGGCTAGGCCAACTAAGCTGTTAGGATATCATAGGTTCAGGGCAAGCCTAATCCACCTAAAAACGCATTGTACCAGGCACTGCAGCGTCCAAGTGGTCCCTTCATCCATCTAGTGTGAGTGAAGGTGCCACTGGGCGCTGCATAAATCATCTCTTTACGTAGATGCAAAGGCCAAAGTTATGAAAACCATCGACACGAAATAACAAAAAGGTACGTTGTACATTATAGTACCAGAGAGTCATTAAAAGTTTTTCACTTATAGCCGGTATTGGAGTAAGTAGTTGTTTTTTGTAAGTACTTTGAGGCTACCAGTAGCCTGTTTCATAAATCTACAATTAACAGTTCATTATGACAATTCTATGTACACTGTCTAGCGGAGCTCTACTCGTTAATCAGTGTTTGATCGACTTTGCAATGTACATCGAAGTCTCATAGTAAACCATGAATTGTAATTCTATGAAACAGACCGCAGAAGGTGTTGTCGGTTGCGTCAGTTACGTGACTTATTTTTAAGGTGATTCCATTTGACAGAATAACTGATTAGCCATCGACACATCAGATAATGTCAGATGACGATGAATGATACAGCGATTGAAGAGTAATCATGTGGTTTGTATTTAAAGATACTAAGTCTTACATTTTATGTAACGTAGAGTTTGAATTTTGTTCCCTCCAATGTAAATAATAATAATACAATCACTGGACCTGGTTCCAAACCAGGATACCCTGTGCTATGGTAACCAGGCAAGGACGTCACAGTCATGAAAATAAACCCAGACTGAGGCCATTTGTACAAAGGTATGGCGGCCCATAGTGGGAACCGAACCCACGACCTCTGTTTCGGTAGCTAAGCGCCTTAACGGCTAGACCAACGAGGCAGTCGAGATAATGATAAGTCTCTCCACATCAATATCATCATTATCATCGCCTTTGCTCATAATCTAAGACAAGCCCGTTTTTTACGTGCTAAATTTTGTATATTGTGCAATAAAGTGTAACACGACATCACCATCACTGGTCCTGGACCCAAAATAGGATAGCCTAAGATAACCAGGCAAGGACATCACTAACATGTTAGTACATCCTCACCGATGTACTAACATGTTACGTTCGTACATCCTTGGCCTCACCATTTGTACAAATCAAGCACGGCAGCGTCCAGTGGAAATCGAACCTTTGTTTTGGTAGTCAAGTCGCTGTACTAACGAACCCTCGATTCTTTGAAAGGATATTGTTGAATTACAAAAAAATTACGTTGGATGATTAGAAAAAAAAGTGACCTCCTAGTCAAGGAACTCAAGAAAGTTGATAAATTGAAAGTGGAATTCGCAGACTAAGTACTGTTTGTTTATTTTGATACTATCTTGAGTTCATCATCATTTACCTTTCCATGTTATCGTGATTGTTAAGTACAGTAAAATAACGAAGTAATTACTTTATTAAGTAATACCTGTACAGTAGGTATTTCCTAAAAAATGCAGAATTTCTGTAACGCCTCAATTAGTGTTTAAATGTGTTTAACCAAAACCTTTGTTCAATTGACATTTTATAATTTATATTTTTCGAAATATCAGTCTTTACTCAATGGTGCTTTGGATGCCCTACTAATATTGCAGCCTTAGGTAAATCATTGTACTTATAGAATGACATCCATGTTTATCAAACAACGCCACTTGGAAGTGGAAAAAGCTATAAATAAATACATTATTTCTTTCCTTAAAAATAACAAGGATGAACTTCAAAACATAAAAACAAAAAAATAAAAATCACATCGCAGAACAAAAGTTGCTGTAAATGTCAAACGCCATTTAACATGTTTCAGAAATTACTCAGTTTTGCGGTAACCTTGCATACAATTTCTGAGAGATAAAACACGTACTTGTGTAGATCCTTGTTATACGTTTCCTTTATGATATAAAAAGGTAGGAGATAAAAAAAGATTTGATAGCAGACTTTTTCTCTTTGTGATGCACATGAAAATACCCAAGATTTTAGAGGAAATCTCCCCTTCGCCTTACTTTACGCACTTTTTTAGGGTTCCGTACCCAAAGGGTAAGGGATTCCATTGTTAAGACTCTGCTGTCCGTCTGTCCGTCCGTCGGTCACCAGGCTGTATCTCATGAACCGTGATAGTTAGACACGTGACATTTTTACAGATGATGTATTTCTGTTGCAGCTATAACAAAAAATACTAAAAAAAGAATAAAATAAATAGTGAACTGGGTCTCTTATACAACAAACGCGATTTTTTGCCGTTTTTTGCTCGATATTAATAACGGCAACAGGAAGACGCTTGAAATATTTAAATGTTCTGTAAATAATGGTACGGAACCCTTCGTGCGCGAGTCCGACTCGCACTTGGCTGGTTTTTATTCTCCTGTATCAACTCCAAATTTGAGGCTATTCATCGCGGGTTGTACTTATTGAAACGCCTACCACACACAAGTGTACAAATTGTAAATTAAATAAACTGTCGTCAAACTGATTTTACAGGAAAATTGCAATACCTATACGTACTTAGCGAGATAATTTTTTATTACGTTTATTTGGATCACTCATATCACAGCTTGTATATCAATACATTCAAATAGAGATATTACACAACTTTAATCTAAATACACAAGCTACTTACGAGTAATCACAACATGCAATAATAAAATGCCTGTTATAAACGGAATAAACGGAACGAAAACTTCTTGAACTATGTGTATTTTTGTGATTATGATCCATTTAAGTAAGGCTTTATTTATTTATTTAGGGACTAGATGACCCCGTGAACTTCGTATCACCGACGTCAACCGTTTTTTTTTCTTCTCACCGTTTAACCTTCCCTGGACTTCCACAAATATATAAAAACAACAATTAGCCAAATCGGCCCAGCTGTTCTCGAGTTTTAGTGAGACTAACGAACGGCAATTCATTTTTATATATAAGATGATGATCTACTTTTGGAAACGTATCATCCAATTTAGTAGTTAGTTAGACCTGAGATTTCCTTTCTCCTTCGGAAACCTTTCCGTCACAAGGTTGTCTGGAAGAAATTGCTGTTAGCAATAAGGCCGCCCATTGTACTTTTTCATTGTAACTTTCATATTTTATGTCTCGCTTCTTGTGTGCAATAAAGAATATTCTTGTCTTATCTTGTCTTAGACACATAGTTGGGCCATCGTACGTAGCAATAAGAGCTAAGGTAAGTAAATACCTCAGACACAAGGGTTTCCTAATGTTTTTCGTCACCGTTAGCGAGTGGTATAACTTCACAAATGTACGTAACTTAGAAAACAAAGTCATTGGTACATCATTATCATCAGCCGTTTGACACCCACTGCAGGACATAGGCCTCCCTCATGGTTTTACAAACCATGAAGGGTTTTGCCATAATCGCCACGCTTGGCGGGCGGGTTGGCGATCGCAGTATGCAGTTGGAATCTCAGGAAGACGCTGCTGCCCGTCTGCTGGTAATGTATTTCCTTAGTCGCCTTCTACGACATATACGGAAGGAAATGGAGTGACGCCATTCTTAATCCGGCGCCACACGGATATTGGTACATGCCGGGACTTACGAGTACACCCACGAGCTCCCGAATGAGAAGCCGGCGTTCTACTGCTCCGCTACCACCGCTCTTGGCATCCAATTTAGTAAGCTTTCATTTATTTCGGGAAGCGTTAATGTATTTTGGTATAAGTCTTATTGGCTATGTACTAGGGGCGAAACTTTTATTTCGGTGTGTTGTTTAAATTACATTTATTCTTTTTTTTCCAAAATAATATTTAATACTAGCTGACCCGGCAAATGTCGTTTTGCCATATTAATTACCCCACGACCAATTTTCAGACCTACCAAATATACACAAAAAGTTTCATAAATGTCGGTGATGCCGTTTCGGAGGAGCTCGATAGCAAATACTGTGACACGAGATTTTTATAGATTTACAGATTGTCAAAAAAAAATTGTTTTATAGAGCTCCGCTCTTCAATAGACCAACTTAGAACTCACAAAAAAATTACCTACTATTCCTGACATTTTGGAATCGTAGATGGTACCTAACTAAAATCTAGAGGGCGCATATTTATTATGATTGTTTTCTCCACCGTAAAATTTGTTAACAATTGGCAAATGTGATCCGAAAACATAAGATGATCCGAAAAGATAGGGCTAAGATCAGAAAGAAAATGTGATTTAAAATACTTTTGGTGTGCAACAAAGTGTATTCTATTTTTATATAGAACCCTAAACTATGATGACACCGAGGCACTTCTAACTATAACTAGATAAAGGAAGAGAAAGAAAAACTCAATTGTATGCTATGGATTCTTTTTTTTTTTTATAGAATTTTTTTTTATTTATCTTCAGTATCTAGATAAGTTCTGTATTATTGTCGTAATACAACATATGACAAACTGGCACCCAAGATACGGGGTCTCCTAGTGTGGGTGCCGCTGGAAAATGTACCTAATTTTAAGTTATGAACAATAAACCATTTTTTACTTTTACTTTTACTTTATATACTACGACGAGGAATATAGAATTCCCGGTAATACTTGAAAGAACAATCTGAGAATAATTTTAATGTTTTTCCTCAAACAAGACACGTTGCAAGCCTCAGTCGTAATTAAAACAAATGTAAGTAGGTAAAGCCTCGACCGAGCGAGACAAATTTCTTATCTTACCCACATTTCGACACGTTTAATGTTGTTGGAATGGGCGCAGAGAAAAACGTGTGAACAGTGGAAAAATTGTTTTATTAATTTTACAGTACCGACTAGCGGCCGACATTTTTACGAATGAACGATTGAATGAATGAAAGTAAAAAGAATGAATCTGAACGAATGAATGGAAGAGTGGACTGGGATTTTTGATTATTCCAATAGTCCCCCTCAAAAATTCTAGTCTTACATAATGCGATTAGGCAATAATTATCACAATATGTATTTATATTATTAGAAATAAATTATAGATTCTGCTCTCAATATTCTGTTTTAATTATTTTAGTACCTTTTAATCATTAGGTACCTATATTACAAACATTATCAAATTAAATCAAGCTTAACTTTGATTTTAATTGTAGAAATTTCCCTGATGGTATCATTTTCGTGAAGATATCAGCTAGTTGATGTTCTATGGAAACATACTCTAGCTTTATTACTTTCTTAGTAATTTGTTCACGTGTGAAATGATATTTTATAAGCACTTATTTTATGGCTAGTGGGATTGTTTGCAATGCTTATACAGCTGTTGTTATCTTCATATATAGGGACATGCATTGGTAATTGGATTTTAATACTATTTAGCAATGATTTTATCCATTTAGCTTCTCTCACAGCTTCGAAAAGAGCCATATATTTAGCTTCGGTTGAGGAGGCGGCGACTGTTTTGTTTGCGTTTATTCCATGACATTACACAGTTATCAAACACTTGGAATACGTATCCCGTTGTGCTTTTACGATCAATTTCGTCGCCTGTCCTGCATGGGAATCTGAATAGCCTTGAACTATTTGATGATAGTCGCACCTTTTGTAGGTCAACTTTAAATTTATAGTGCCTTTTATGTTTCTTAAAAGATGTTTTAAGCATTTCCATAGTTTATTATAATTTTTTTTTTTGCTTTGATATCTGCTCAGAATACTGATTGCTGAGCAAATATCTGGCTGTGCGCAAAGCATTAAGTACATAAGGCATCCTATGACGTTCCTGAAAGAAGCGTCAAAGTGTGTGTCGGAATTAAGAGCCAAGTGATCTAATTTTGATGGGAACGGTGACTTTGTCGGATTGCAATCACTCATGGAAAACTTGCTTAAAACATTGTTCAAGTAGACTGACTGGTCCAAAGTTATTGTAGCTTCTGTTATGTTTAGGTACTCTAATGCCCAAGAGTACTTTTATTTCATTCAAATCAGTCTTTCAAATTAGTATTTCGGTTTGTACATAAAATCAAATCATCGACGTATAATATAAAATATACATTACCATAATTTTTTTTTATCGAGTATATACAAACAAGGCTACCTCTGAATTTTTAAAACCAAGTTCTTTAAGAGCGTGGTCAAAACGCTTGTACCAGCATCGAGAAGCTTGTTTTAAATCGTACAAGGACTTATATAACTTGCATACCTACTTGGTTTGGTTCTGCAAAAACACCCTCAAGCACCTCCATGTAAATGTCATTCTCGAGAACTCCGTTCAAAAACGCAGTTTGGACGTCCAAGTGATGTACTTGCAAGCTATGCTGATTTGCAAACGCTAATATAAATCTAAAAGTAGAAATACGTACAAACGTTTGCAACGTTTCATCAAAGTCTTCAAGGTACTTTTGAGTAAAACCGCGAGCAACGAAACGCACCTTGTAACGAGTTGGTTCTCCTAACTCATTAATTTTTATCGTGAATACCCATTTACAATCAATAATATTTACATTTTGGGGTCTTTTCTTTCCACTAGAACCCATGGTTGATTTTTATTTAGCTTTTAACCATTTGTCACTATCATCCCTGTTTGAAATATCACTATAGTTACTAGGTAACGGCTGAGCAGTCGTGAGTGCTAAGTAACACAAATCTGTATCGCTCATCTGTTTATAATTGACTGAGGGTAGTTTTTTTTTTTTTTTATTCTTTCACTTCGCCTTATTTTGTTTGGCGAATTCTCAGCATCCGATTGGTCATCGGGAAGAATCTTGTGTTTCGTGCCTGCTGACTTATTATCACCGATAGGCTTGTCAACTTTGGCGGGAATTTGTGTGTTTTGGTTTGTCGGCCTTGATTGAACAAATTTTGACTCATCGAATATAATATCACGGGCAATGAAAAATTGGCCATTTTGAACGTTGAATAGTTTATGACCATTGTTGTCGTATCCGACTAGTATTGCTTTAAACGATTTACTGTCAAACTTTGTTCTTCTCGTTTTGTCATGGACATAAGCCGTTGCACCAAATTTTAGGTTTGTTATTTTGCCACATTTCGTATGGTGTTTTGTTGCTGGTCAGAGCTTTAGTAGGGAGTCTATTTATTAGGTAGGTAGCTATTAGTATGGCTTACCACCAAAAAGACTTTTCTAATTTCGAACTTTCAACCATGGTTCTAGCCATTTCGGTTAGCGATTCATACGCTCCGACACACCATTTTGTTGCGGCGTATATGGTACCGTTAGGTGGTACGAGATACCCTTGGAAACACAAAACTCGTTAAATTCTGTTGAAAGATATTCTCTACCATTGTCGCAGTACAGATTTGTGACTTTCATATTGAATAAGTTCTCACTCCTAGCAACAAACTCTTTAAAAATATTTTAGCACTTCCGATTTTGCATTCATTAAGTAGGTAGGTCACAGAAGAATGAGTGTAATCATCCATAAAAGTAACAAAGTAGTTTTTGTCATCAAAGGTGGTAGGCGTTATCGGACAACAAACGTCCGAGTGAATAATATTATAAAGGAGTCGATTCTGGTGTTTACTATTGTTATCTTTAGTTTTTGCAAACGGGAGACGTGATTGTTTACCAAGAATACAAGGTTCACAAATAGTATCGCTGGGGTTTATATTGTTTATCAAAGACTGGTCACTTTCATCTATTTTTATCCTTTAAAATTCCAAACCTTTGTTTTTTTACATGTCCGAGTCGGCTATATCACAAACTATAGGCGTCAGAGGAATTTTGAGTCAAGTGAATATTAAGTTTATTTTTCTTTAAAATTTAGCCAAAAAGGTTGTTGCAATTCTCCCCGGTCATGATGCACTTGTCTTTATGATGGACTTGCACACCGTTTGTTGCCAAAAACCACTGTCATACCTGCACGTTGCATCTTACTTACAGAAAGTAAATTATGACGTACCTCGGACGAAAACAATACATCATCAATCGAGTCTTCAATACCTAAATCGGTTGTTACCTTTATGCTGCCTTTACCGTAGGCTTGTATGGATTCGCCGTTTTTCGCAACTCTGATCTTGAGAGGCGTCGATAGTTTCGTCTACGTTGTAAACACGTCAAGTGTATTTATAATATGATCCGTGGCACCCGAATCTAAGAGGAAAGAAATTTCCATATTAGTAGAATTACTAATAGGGTCAGATAACTTACAATCGGGTGAAACCATAAAAGCGAAACCGCCCTCGTCATTGTTGCACAACGTGTTGTGCGCCGTCCTCTTGTAGCCGCTGCCGCTGCTCCCAGCCCAGTCTTGCTGGATCTTCTTGAGGTAGCGACAGTCATTCTTGAGACGATTTCGGCACCCACAGTGATCGCAGTACATTTTTGAAATTTTGTGAGTTGAATTTCCGGTATGAAAGTTTTTGTTCGGTTGAGGGTAGTTTTTTTTTTTTTTAGAAAAATTTCCTTGTGATTTTGGAAATAAGAAATTCCTCGGACCTGTATGCAAAACCTTGAGCTCTGTTGTAGGTTCACCTTTCAGCTTCACTTTGTGGTCAAGTTGAAGCAAGGAACATTTGGTTGCAGTTTAAGATTCAGCAATTGCTTGCGTAGTGCTAATTGCGTGGCCAGGCTTCGTCTCTCGTAGATTTTATCGAGGTTATCGAAAATGGATTTGGCCGTTGCAGCGTCTTTCGCGAAATTTAAATATTCGATAATTGTACCTTTTGCAGTTTGGTTTTTCTTTAGCCACATTGCGTCTGGATTATCCGGCACTGGTTGTTCAACGACGATGGCCACTTGCAGTTCTTCTAACAAAGACTTGAAGACGTTCGCCGTTAAATTGCTGGATGTTTCGTTTGCCTCGTATCTCCGTTGTTCATATCCGTATTTTAGACGGATAGCAGGAACTTAATTATAACTTATTTAAATCGTGCCCTGGGCCCATAACCTGTTGGAATGGGCGCAGAGAAAAACGTGTGAACAGTGGAAAAATTGTTTTATTAATTTTACAGTACCGACTAGCGGCCGACATTTTTACGAATGAACGATTGAATGAATGAAAGTAAAAAGAATGAATCTGAACGAATGAATGGAAGAGTGGACTGGGATTTTTGATTATTCCAATAAATGTTGCTTAGGCCTGGGGCACACAGGCCTTCCTGTGTGTTGAGACGAGGACAACAAAGACGCGATGCGTAGCCTAGAGTTCGCGTCCTCGCCCCATCTTATTTGTGGGGGCTTTGTCCCATCGCTTCGAAACTGAAACCGAAACTGAATTGAAAGGACGCCTCGTCTCTTTCGCGCCCTCGTCCCACGCTCTCCTTTGGCCTGGGGCACAGACGAAGAACGTGGAACGAGGGCGCGGAACAAACGCGACACGTTGTTTAGAGATCGCGTCCTCGCCCCGTCTTATCTGTGTGGGATATTTCCCATCGCTGCAGTACACTTTGTATGAAAGTGAATTGAAAGGACGTCGCGTCTTTTCTGCGCTCTCGGCCCACGTTCTTCCTATGTGCCCTACGCCTAAGACCGTAGACGCGGTAGTAAAATGTTATCCTCACTTCGAAAATGGTAATAATTATACTTTGTTGTGCACACAATCTCTCGAAATAAGGGCCAATTTCAAAATTTAAACTGAACCTTTGTTTGTCAGTAGACTAACCTAAATAAAAAACGGCTAAATGCGAGTCGGACTCGCGCATGAAGGGTTCCGTACCATCAACAACATTAGACACAAAGATCGAGAAAAAACGGCAAAAATTCACGTTTTTTGTATGGGAGCCCTCCTTAAATATTTATTTTATTCGTTTTTTAGTATTTGTTGTTATAGCGGTAACAGAAATACATCATCTGTGAAAATTTCAAGTGCCTAGCTATCACGGTTCAAGAGCCTGGTGACAGACGGACAGTGAAGTCTTAGTAATAGGGTCGGCACCCTTCGGGTAAGGAACCCTAAAAAGAAATTGGATGGAATTAAATATGGAATGGAAGTGACGGAATTAGATAAGTTCAAAAATCCGTACCTCTAAAATGCACAATTTTTGCTGAAACAAGTCAATTAGTGTTTGTGTTTTACAACAAAAAAAATCCATGAGTCTCTCAGATTGTTATTTTTCGAAATATTAGGGCTCACATGTTTTAATTTTTACAGGGTTTTAAACTTTGGTCTTTGCATCTACGTAATGAGATTGTTTACTTTTATCTATTTCTAGGTGTTGATTTTGATAGCATTTCAGTAGTTTGTTTACATCTAGGAAAAGTGTAAGTATCTGGTACAAGGTAATAAGTAGGTACTTCCTCCACGCTGTTGATATTGTTGACGGTTTTGATTTAAATATGAATTTAAACTTTGAAGAGTGATTCTACTCACCATAAACATTCGAATTCAATACAAAATCTCAGGCCGAAACATCTAAGCCTGGTCTGCCTACTCCTCCGGGATACAGACTTGAGTTTACATAAGAGGTTTTGTTTATTTTAATCTTAGAACTAAATCTAAAACTGCCTCGTGTATTGCGCCTCTCATTTATTATATTAAGTACTTATTACCCATCTGTGGGAAATGCTGAGGGATTGACAAAATGTACTATAATGTACAGTAGATTAATATTAATCACAGGACGATTGTGACTAGTGTTCAACACATTCATGACTAATATTTTAAGTTGAAAACTCTGTTAATTAAGTTAAAACGTGTTTTGAAAAGAATAAATGTGGAATTTCTTTGTTAGCTTCTTCTCCACATAATCTATTAATTGTGAAACTAACAAATTTGACGTTCATTAAGTATACATTCTGTTTTTATAATGAATAAAAATATTTGAATTGTATTGAACTGAATTATATTGACTCTAACATTTTTTATTTTATAAGTTTGTCAATTTTGTTTTTTCTCCTTGAATATAAATAAAATAAAGAAATAAATTTGTCAAAGAAAAGTTATTCGTATAATGAGTAGAATTAACTAAGTAAATCTGATAAATAAGATGTACGAATCAACACCGTACATTTTCAATTATGTATTTTAAAAATTTCTCTTCAAAATCTGTTCAATAATAATTATGTCATCACTTTTAGATACCGAACCACAGAACACAAGTACCGAAAAATCAAAAGACCCACTAGAGTAATAACAAAAACATTATGTTACACTAAGTCATTAAAATGATTAATGGTTGTAATATGAATATTACTGTTTTATTATAGTGGACGTCAGTTCTTGTTATTTCATATTAAGGATGATAAATAAAATAACTAAACCGGAGAATAGACAAAAGAAAACGACTGTTAGAAAAAAGTAAACCACTTTCACTCATTTGCATTCATCTTAGACAAATACTCAAGGCAACAACATTTGACAACATCAAAAGAAAATCACTTATTATTTTTGTGTTAAAAACGACCAAAACATAATCACAAGCACTATTTTTAATTACTGCGTAATGTTAATTTTCCGAACAATGGACCTTCACACATGAAAACGGACTACTAAGTACTGAAGTGGTACGATGAGATTGTCATTTTTATCAGGAAAATATTTATGAAAAACGATAAGATATTCCACGGTCTCAATGTCAGGTTTTGAGACAACGTACAGTTGAGTCAAGTGATCTAACGAAAGGATACTTAACGTATGTACTTATAATGCCGATATCATTCCCAAACTCAGGGAAACCCTATTGTAAACCTACCTCTAAAACAGCTGACTAAAATTAAAACACTTGTTATAAAATATACCTACTACAACCATCACTCATGTGTGTATTCTACTCGGCTATGTTACCGAATGATTCGGAAATTTGAAATAATTAGCCCGATACGGAAAGTTTTTTTACTTGACTTATACTACCCAGAGGTTTATCTTCTATTTGACAGATAAAAGTTAATTAAACGCAGTTAAGCAAGAATTAAAATTTTGATAGCGAAAAAAAAAATACGAGAAGTTTTTAGCAATATATAAACCTTTTTGTTTTTTAAAGAGAATAATATCTTGTCCTCAATCATCTGTAGCAATTTCCGATGGCTTGTCAAACCAAAAAGAGGTTAAAAAAGGTTGCCTACAAAATATATATTTTGGTTTTGATCGACCCGGCCGGCGAAGAAATCGAATTTATTGTACTTATCACAGTTTTTACTTAATATGTCATTGACAGAGAGGGATTTTTATCTATCAAACTATACTAAAATTACTGGCTAATAATGAAAAAGGAAGATCTGCTGTCGATTGTATTTATCTATTTGTCATGAACAGAAAAATCAATCTGTTATCAAGTAGAGGTAGAAAGGCTTAATAAAATTCTTACACAATGATTAGATTTCTCACGAATCTATTAGTTAGCTAAAGGCGTGGTTAAAAAGAGTTTATGTTCTCAAATAACACGGCCAGAGTCGTTACGGGAATAAGCTAATAGTATGTTGTAAGTATACTTGTAATTACTCATTATACTAGCTGTTCCCAAACTTTGGGCCCAGCGCTATGACTACCACTCGTTCGTTATTGTTATTGAAGTAACGCAAAAATGAAACGGAAGATTCTACTTTTAATGTTTACATTCTGGGTAGATTTCCATGTTTGTGATGTCTTTGCCTGGTTACCATATGACTAGGTATCCTAGTTTGGGCCTAGGACAAGTGATTGTGTTGTGTAAGTTATTATTATTATTAATAATAGTGTAGGAGTAAATGGAATACTTTACTTTACTTTCCGTGTAGCGCCGGATTAAGAATAGCGCCACTCCATTTCCTTCCGTGGATGTCGTAGAAGGCGACTAAGGAAATAAATTACCGGGAGACGGGAATCAGCTTCTTCCTGAGATTCCAACCGCATACTGCGATCGCCAACCCGCCTGCCAAGCGTGGCGATTGTGGCAAAACCCTTCATGGTTAGGAAAACCATGAGGGAGGCCTGTGTCCTGCAGTGGGCGTTAAGTGGCTGATGATGATGATGAAATGGAATACTGTGTACATTCCTTTGGTCGTACAGCAGACTTATCATGTGACTCCATCACTGATTTCCTCCACACAGGGTATCCTAGCGGAAGGACCGGGATTACACCGACTCACACGGCGTCAAGTAACGAGTCGTATGAAAATAAAAATAATAAAATTGATTATTTTAAAATTTTACTTATTGAAAGTCGTACTCTCAATCACTGCTCAGTTGATTTCGTAACGAGAATCCATAAAAGATTTCAAGGTAATTAAGAAGTTCTTCGATATTAAAGAAAATGTTTTGCTTTATTATAATAACACGTAGCTTAAAATTAAATAACGAGACATAACAAGGAGCTGTTAATAGATTCTTAATATTATAAAACTAGTTTATGAATCAACATTATTACATTAGCTTCTATTGCTGTGCTAGGCATGACACCTGTTTTACAGCAAGCAGTGGCAATTCCCCAGTGAAATGAGTCACTTTCTAGTTAGAGGTCAGATCATGGCTTTACTTTATTGCTTAGAAAATACATTTTACAGAAGAAAGACAAAAGCAAAATTTACAATATAAAAAAGTTATTTGTTCCTCCGTTTTGGGTGGCCTGTTATCGATGAAAAGTTTGAGACGCACTGGTTTAAAAGTAACACGGGAAATCCGCGACGCGCTTGTCAGAATGAAAGTAAATCGAGATATTATTTTGAACATTCTTGTGGAAGTCTTGTTTTAGCTGTTCTGTTAAAATGACTCCTATTTCATGCGCAACACGGTGTATTTTTAATTTTCTAGTGTTCTAAGTTAGGCTTGTATTTAAGTATAGTTATTACTGTGTTGTAAACAAGTAATTTCTCATAATGATGTTATTCAGGAGTATAATTATGTATTTTAAAGCTCTATGTCGGTGAGCCGTGGTTGTATAGGATAGATATTATGATAAGAGCTTTTGATGAAGTACCTACTGAGTGAATTATAGAAATAGAGAGTGAAATAGTTTAAAAACTAACCAAGTACGAGTCGGACTCGCGCAAGAAGGGTTCCGTACCATTATCTATACAACATTAGACACAAAGATCGAGAAAAACCCGCAAAAATGTACGTTTGTTATATGGGAGCCCCCCTTTAATATTTATTTTACTACTATTTAATTATTTATATTCTATGTTCCGTGTGGTGCCGGATTAAGAATATCGTCACTCCATTTTCTTCCGTGGATGTCGTAGAAGGCGACTAAGGAAATCAGTTACCAGGAGACGGCCAGATTCCAACCGCATACTGCAATCGCCACCCCGCCTGCCAAGCGTGGCGATTATGGCAAAACCCCTCATGGTTATGAAAAACCACGAAGGAGGCCTATGTCCTGCAGTGGACGTCAAATGGCTGATGATGATGATGATGCTGATTCTGTGAATATTTCAAGCGTCTACCTGTTGCCGTTATTAATATAGAGCAAAAAACGACAAAAATTACGTTTGTTGTATGGGAGCCCCCTTAAATATTTATTTTATTCTGTTTTTAGTATTTGTTGTTATAGCAGCAACAGAAATACATCATCTGTGAAAATTTCAACTGCCTAGCTGTCACGGTTCACGAGATACAGCCTGGTGACAGACAGACAGGCGGACAGTGAAGTCTTAGTAATAGTAATAGCCTCCCGTTTGGCACCCATCGGGTACGGAACTCTAAAAAGCAAGTTCCAGTGCAAAAGTGAAGGTCCTTTTTCCGCACATTGAAAGTCAGACAGCTAATAGGTTGCGCGGAATGCGTTGTGAGCCGCGTTTCACAAAACTACAATTCATAAATTTATTATGACAATTATTCGATGTACAATGCGTAGCTGATCAGTACAAATTAGGCTTCCTACTTGTTAATCTGTGGGTTAATCGACCATAAATTTATTGTAGTTACATA
Organism: Yponomeuta evonymella; assembly: GCA_963969515.1. Classification (NCBI taxonomy): domain Eukaryota; kingdom Metazoa; phylum Arthropoda; class Insecta; order Lepidoptera; family Yponomeutidae; genus Yponomeuta; species Yponomeuta evonymella. The sequence goes on from OZ018350.1 coordinate 15,868,213, forward strand.
CCTATATGAAATTGGGCTGAAAAGTGTGCCCTAAAAGGAAAAGAAAATAAACTTGTCAAGCAAGCCTCGTAAATGTGAATTGCTTAAACAGAGAAAAAAATACAGACTGTACCTAGTTTAAAATTGCACGTAGTAATATGTGATAAGTTGAAATAAAAAACCCGATTATGAAATTAAATTCTGTCGAAAAAGTATGTCGTTTCAGCACTTGTGAAGTTTTGAGTAATATTGACACACAAACATTGTTGCTAAAATTTACAATCATGTTATGTTTGTTTGTTTTGACTTTTATGCGGGGTTTATTTATGCTGGGGTATAAGGGTGGATATTGAAAATAAACTTGTCAAGCAAGCCTCGTAAATGTGAATTGCTTAAACAGAGAAAAAAATACAGACTGTACCTAGTTTAAAATTGCACGTAGTAATATGTGATAAATTGAAATAAAAAACCCGATTATGAAATTAAATTCTGTCAAAAAAGTATGTCGTTTCAGCACTTGTGAAGTTTTGAGTAATATTGACACACAAACATTGTTGCTAAAATGTACAATCATGTTATGTTTGTTTGTTTTGACTTTTATGCGGGGTTTATTTATGCTGGGGTATAAGGGTGGATATTGAAAATAAACTTGTCAAGCAAGCCTCGTAAATGTGAATTGCTTAAACAGAGAAAAAAATACAGACTGTACCTAGTTTAAAATTGCACGTAGTACTATGTGATAAATTGAAATAAAAAACCCGATTATGAAATTAAATTCTGTCGAAAAAGTATGTCGTTTCAGCACTTGTGAAGTTTTGAGTAATATTGACACACAAACATTGTTGCTAAAATGTACAATCATGTTATGTTTGTTTGTTTTGACTTTTATGCGGGGTTTATTTATGCTGGGGTATAAGGGTGGATATTGAAAATAAACTTGTCAAGCAAGCCTCGTAAATGTGAATTGCTTAAACAGAGAAAAAATACACCTACTAATAATACCTAGTTTAAAATTGCACGTAGTAATATGTGATAAATTGAAATAAAAAACCCGATTATGAAATTAAATACTGTCGAAAAAGTATGTCGTTTCAGCACTTGTGAAGTTTTGAGTAATATTGACACACAAACATTGTTGCTAAAATGTACAATCATGTTATGTTTGTTTGTTTTGACTTTTATGCGGGGTTTATTTATGCTGGGGTATAAGGGTGGATATTGAAAATAAACTTGTCAAGCAAGCCTCGTAAATGTGAATTGCTTAAACAGAGAAAAAAATACAGACTGTACCTAGTTTAAAATTGCACGTAGTAATATGTGATAAATTGAAATAAAAAACCCGATCATGAAATTAAATTCTGTCGAAAAAGTATGTCGTTTCAGCACTTGTGAAGTTTTGAGTAATATTGACACACAAACATTGTTGCTAAAATGTACAATCATGTTATGTTTGTTTGTTTTGACTTTTATGCGGGGTTTATTTATGCTGGGGTATAAGGGTGGACATAATTTGACCACAAATAAGGGATCTATTGGCGCAGGGCAAGTTAAAACTCGAAATCGGCGTGCGTGCATACAACGACTAATAAATGCTACTGATATGGATCGTGGCCAGTGGCAAACCCTGATCCATATATAGTTATTTAGGAATAACATACCCCCAGTTTCTCGATTACTAATACGCTGTTAATCTATTGTTAACAGCTGTCAATTGACCAAAGTGCATACAAAAAAACCACTGACAGCTGTTAACAGTACATTATCATCTTGTTAGTGTACGAGAAACCGGGGGTTAGTTAACAAGTGTAAACAAGCCTGTCCAGTGCTAATCTGTGGCTCAAACAGCCATATCTATACTCTGTGTCATGCCAGTAGTACGGTTTCCCGCCACTCTGTGGGTGATAGTCCGCGCCGTTGTGCGCACTGACAATAATAGAGTCTACCCCTATATTACGCGCATCAAATCCTGGACGATTTCAATCTGCCAAATTTCATACTAAATAATTGCTATTACGATTCCGTTTGTTGCGTATAATTAAGCCCATGATAGAAGAATTTCTTTTGCCATTGAGGTTATGCCCTAGAAGATTTTCTAGGGCATAACCTCAATGACAAAAGTCACCCTTCAATGCGTAATTCCAATGCCACCCTCGACCAACAACAGGTAGCGCAAACAGAGAGTGACATCAATACGTATCCGGTTGCAGATCGTGATAAATGGGGCTCAAGTTACCAACAGCAGTAATCTATAGAGACATTAACGTGTCAATGTTAGCCATGTTAGATTAAGCTGCGTCTCAGTAGTAATTATACCTAGGAAATATGTATAGCCGACTGCTTTAGTTAGGCTCAGCTACACCACTTTCGCAAATGTAGCTATTAACTTAAAATTGTTTACAGAAAATTCGAGATAAATGGCGACGTAAGTGAAGTCGGCCATTGGCGTTTTTCTTCTTCTGTGAATCTTTTCACGCCTTTATTTTACTTTACATGTATGTTTAGATAGAATCAATCCATCTGCCCGTGTTCTTCGACCGGACTGGCTGCACTGCCTTCCGCAAGACACGCCACTTCTTTCTGTCCTCGTTTATCCTCTTCGTTCGGTCGGCGGTCCAGAGATAGAATCTTGCAAGCCGATTTTATGCACTTTCGGTTAAGACTTTGAAATTGTGCTTTGACTTTTGTCAAAGCAGTGCAGACAAAGAATGTTCATTATTGTACCATCATAAAAAATATATAGAACATGCGAGCGAGAGAGAATTCCGATGTCATAATTTTTTAGGGTTCCATACCCAAAGTACCTAATAGGGTATTACTTAGACTCCACTTTCCGTCCGGCTGTCCGTCTGTCACCAGGCTGTATCTCCTGACCCGTGATAGTTAGACAGTTGAAATTTTCACATATGATATATTTCTGTTGCCGCTATGACAACAAATACTAATTAAATAAAAAATAAAAACCGACTTCGAAACACTACAGCACTAAAAAGTTGGAAATAATTTAAACAATTAGAAGTATTTATACATGTAGGTATTGTAGAAGTATAATTTGGAGTCGGTGTCCAAAATATAAGTATGTGTTGGTGATGAAGCTGGGCACCGACTACAAATTGTCGGTGCCCAGATGTAAACTGTTGTATAGATAATAGTACGATGGGCTCCTTCGTGCGCTAGTCCGACTCGCACTTGGCCGTTTTTTTTTTAAATTACTTTGGAGAAAATACGGGCACAGATAATAAATATAATTGTATGTTCACGATATTTGGTATATGGCCTTATCTGTCCTGTGGAACATAACACTCTTAATGGAGCCACAATTTTCTTCGAGGACCAGAAATTTGACCGCATGGTAGTCCAAATATACCCTCATAAACAGCCTGTATTTATCCTACTACTGGGCACAGGCCTTCTCTCAGAGAGAGAGAGAGAGAGAGAGAGAGAGAGAGAGACTATGTGCTTAATCCACGCGCGTGCCCACCGCGGATTGTGGCTTTCGAGCTATAAGGTGTATATAAACATCTCGGACACTTTAGTTTCCTCATGACGCTTTTCTTCACCGTGAGCGAGAGATATTGTTAGATAAAGTAGTTCGATGGCGTCAAATGTGAAACCGCTGATATTCCCCGTGGGCTTTGGCCACTTTGCAGTCTCAGATCCACCTTCTCCATTGCCCGATCCTCTTCGTGGAAGGGCCGGTCAAAAACTTTACAGGCGGACAGATAAAACGATAATATAAACTACAGATAAACGTGTAACATCGTATTAACACCGCACATTTATTTGTATGACTTAACATTTCAACGTTCTGCTTCGTACGTCGGATCTATAATTACACAGCAATCAACAGCTTACGATGGAGATACTAAAATGCTATTCGAAGTATCTGATAAAAATCTACAATTAAAAGCATTCTTTGATTGTATGAGTATGTGTTATAACTTCACTAGACTGGCAAAGAAACATTAGATTAGTACTTAACTTTTGTTCTGATAACTATTGGGTGGATACACCAGTTGCTTCATTTGCGAGATCTTACGTCGAATATTGGCATGAAAATATTGTCTTGCTATGGAAATTGGACGGTGTTATTTTTAACTGCATTTGAGGAGTGTTTTAAGAAATCGTGTTTCATAAAAAGGACAGTAAATCTGAAATATTAAAGCAGGATAGTGATATGTGAAAGGTATAACTCAATGAATTATTTATTAATGGGACAATATAACCCCGTGGTAACGGCGCCAAAAACGCTATGGGTATGTACGAGTATCTCTGACTCATTCACGTTACAATACTTTTACAATATCAATCCGCTTTCGATTTCGTTGTTCTCGCGTGAGGCGGCAAGCTGTTTGGAAATTAAAACACAGTTTTTTCCTCTCACAAAAACTTGACGTGCCGTTTCAACTGTTTGACCGAGTTTGGTCATTCATTATTTTTTTTAGCTTATGCAGTTACACTATTCGTGACAAAATGGTCTTTTCATAGATCGTCAGGTTGCAAATCCTTAGAAAATAAAGCCCAGTACGACCCTACTTACGAAGGTAATTAAATTTCGATTTTTTTTTTATTCTACACAAAGCCAGATTTATCTAGGCCGTACATAAAAAGCATCGTTGGCTTCCAAACTGGCCAGTTGCCTTGGCCTTAATGATCGATGGTGCGCTGTTTAATTCCCTAATGAAAAAAAAGTAAAAAGCTGTTCGTTTTTTAAAATTGCGCGGCGCGTCTTCATTTCATTACCGGAGATAGACTGATGGATGGATTTTTTGCGACCCAGGCCACTGTCTCAAAAATGGGCATAAATTAAGTATATTTCTTTAACCAAGCCAACACTGTTAAGGTTTTGTTTATCTTCACAACTACATAAAAACACTTACGTGTTGATAGTTTTCTAGGTTTACTCCCCCAGCTTGTAATACTGGGTACCCGGACACCATTTTTTCAGTTTATTATTAAAATTATTAACGAATACTTTTGAATTTTACTACGTGTTACAACTAAGTACAGGTTGATTTTGAAACCATAGGTTTTTCAATTTTTGTTACTTTCGTTCTGATATTGTTTGTTTATGCTTATAAAAGTGAAGTATTTATTTAAATCTAAATCTCTAAATCATGGTAAGAATGTCCCGTTAAAAAACAGTGGAAAAATTTAAAGTCACCTTATAGATAGTCAATGGGTAAAACCGCCACAAAATAAATATTCACTATGGATGTAAGGTAGCTTGCAATTGATACGTGTTTTATTGCTGTTCGCGGTTTTGAAAATTACAAAGCATTATTATAAAGCATTTGAAAAATTCCTTTAGATGTTATAGGGCAAGATAATCTGTCAAACGTTACTAAAATTATTAGCTTATTAAGCTGGATACGCACAGTGCGTTATTCCGTGTATTGCGTAGATAGAATCTAGACGCATACAGCCACTCACTGCACCAAACCTCTCTACCCATAGTGCATATCGATGCATACTACCTAGTACTTTTTAAGAGTTACCGGCTTGCGTTGGATCCCACGGGCGCGTCGGCCGCATGCGTCCGCACGTCAACAAACATTCACGAACCTGCCTGGGCAGTACGATGGCACAAGTCATGCGTTTTGTTTCGCTAAAATGTCGGAATTTGACAAGTAATGTACTGGAAGGTTGCGACTTTTGACATTTAAAACGTGCGGCTAGCGTCGTCGTATATAACAGATACATGGTTGGGTCACGTGACAAGTTTTTTCGTACCATCGACGCCTAGAAGGTTTGTTACGTGCCTGCGCGTAGATTTTAAACAGCAATGAAATGAAATAGCCGAATATAATAATATTATGCAGTTGTCATTGTCACAGTGCTTTAACAGAATCTAGGCCCAGAGAGCCGAGTCTCTTAAATGCATAGTTGTTCAATAGTGTAATTAGTATGGTAATGGTTGTTTATTGACACTTTTGGCAGTCTACTAACCAATCGCAATCGCGCGATTGAATCTTCTTCGCGAAAGATGCCTACTTAATTTGCGCGTGAATCACATTGTACTGCTATTACTTAGTAGACAACAAAATAGAGACAAATAACATATTATATTGTCGTGTTAATATCATTCAATTGAACAGCTATCTATGTGTGTATTAGACTTTAGGGCCAGGCCATGACCATGGTGCAAGTGTGCGGGCTCGCTCGAGGTGATGCGCTATATCGCGTACAATGAAAATCTACATTTAGGCTGGCATGCCTCCTTCCTTTTCGTTTCATTATTTGCGTGTGCCCACAACCAATTTCCATTTGTTACTTAATTTCCACTGAAGTAATGGAATTTCGTGCACATTTCATGCCTAAGTGTAACTAATCTCAATAATTGTAAAATGCAAATTGTGACAACGACCGTGAAGTTAGGTAAAAGTGGTGCCCAATTTTCTTTGTTAGATGATTTCTCAAGCGAAATTTATAAGGTTTTTACGCTGAGGTATTATGTTGTATGTACTTCATACAGGGTGACATTGAATTCGTTCACTATATCATAAGGGGGAATTCGAAACCAAGATTTAGAAACATTGGTGTTTTGTTATTTAACACGTGAAAAAAAATTTGTTTGTTCCAATAAATTATTTGAATTAAGCTATCCTGATATGGTCTGTTTATTAAATATAAACAGACCATATCAGGATGAAAAGTAATAAAAATTTAAAAAATATATGTTCTTTTAAATATGTCGGACTCTTAGGCACTTAACATATTAGAAAGCATTTTTTAACGTTACGGTACTACCTAACACTTCGAATTTGTATTCACAGTATGGAGTCGAAGGTCGGAAATGAAGAATATTTACAAATATGATTGGTCATTCATCACTGATGAATCATTAAAAATACGGGTTTTCACAATAAAAATAACATTCCCCCTAAATACGGTGAACGAATTCAAAGTCACCTTGTCGAGAAGACGTTTCAAACATTTTTGTGTCTTAAAAGCGGAACGCACCGACGAAAATAGTCTGGCCTTATATAGGTATCTATATTTTTAAATTGTTTGCACAGTATTTTAAGACACTGGATGGCGCTTTTTTCATGAAAATTTTGCTTTAAAATATGTAGCTGTCCCGGCAAGCGCTCATCATAGATTAGATCCCTGTTTCTTGTACACAAAAAAAATGGATAATCTTCTGTTAACAGCTGCTAGTGGTCTTTTATGCACTTTGGCCAACTGACAGCGGTTAGCAGTAAACTAAGGGCAGGTATTCCACTAAGTAAATACTTAAGTAACGTTCTGTCACGCTCGTTTCTGAGAAATTCGAAGAGAGAGCACTACAGTTAACTAATTACTTAGCGAAATTCTCAATTCAGTAACTGGCCCTAACAGACTGTTAATGTGCGAGATACGAAGGATAAATGACAGCCAATTGGCTGCAACTGTTGCGACAAAAAACTTGTTTGAGATGTCTTCTGTACTCGTAACTTACCTCATTGGGTTTTTATGAATAAGTTTACGTAAAACGGGCATGGATATTTAATGACATGGCATTCATAAAAAAGTCACCGCTTATTTTGAGGTCAGTGACTTTTAATATCCTCGAGAATCAAAGTTTGCATACACTTAATTTGAATACGATTGTATTCAAGCCTACTACCTAATCTTGCGTCATCCATCAACGTTTTTACGTAGCAGAATTATTCGTATCCAAGCGATACTTTCTATGAATATGCGATCATTAGAGATGAGTTTTAGTATGTACTTATGACAAGAAAATACAGCGATTTAACTACATATGTATTGAGTGTGTAAGGCTTTAATATTCAGTAAGTAATTTTTGTCAATATTTAACAAGAAAGCGATGACTTGCTAATACTTACGTAGGTTATATTCAACGTAGCAAGGTGGCCTGACTAACTGACAGCAGATGAAATAGGAAAGTCACAGAATGGTGCCTTCGAGGCCACATAAGAAGACGAGGCAGACCCAAAAAGAGATAATCAGTTAGCAGTGGTTGCCGCAGGTAGAGCAGTGAGCGATAGGGACTGCTGGGCTTATCTGGAGGAGGCCTTCACCCGTAGAAGTTAAGGGTCCCCTTAATTTTCAATTTAAATTTCACTGTAGAAACGTGAAAATATTCGGGGCAGTAGCACATTAATGAACTTAAAAGGAAAACTATCACGGGTAAGTAGGCGCTACAAGTTAACGAGTAATAGGCGACCAACTTACAAAAGAAAACTTCGCATAACATCCATTGAAAATTACTTTTATGACGTGGTTAGTTCCGTGAAGCAGACAAAAAAATATTTCCTCTCTTTTTACGGAACCCTACACTGCACGTGGCCGGTTTTTACTATTGGTTATATTAAGAAAATGGTCTACATTTAAGTTTTAGTACGTCTCGATCTCTAAGAGGTAATAAATGCTTTTTTATTTGTATTTTATTCATCGTAACAAATTTTGAAGACGCCTTTTAATTTCCGCAAGCAGATGGTTTGCTTCAGTTGTAGCGCAGCGGTTGAATTCTGGCCTCACATTCGAGAAGTCGTGGATTCGAATGCCGGCAATGTATCAATGAATGACTATGTTTTCTAAGTTACGTACATTTATGCATTTGTAGTAGCATTATCACTCGCTAAAGGAGAATGAAAACATCAGAATCTTGCGTGGAGCATGCTGTCTCGCTCGCACCATTTAACATTTTCTAACTATTCATATTGTAACTAGCTGACTCGGCAAACGATGTTTTTCCATATTAATTAGCCTTCGACCAATTCTCAGACCAACCAAATACACACAAAAAAAATCATAAAAATCGGTGAAGCCGTTTCAAGGAAGTTCGATAACAAACATTGTGACAGGAGATTTTTCACCATTAGCCATTTGACGCCCACTGCAGGACATAGGCCTCCCTCGTGGTTCGTGTAACCATGAGGGGTTTTGCCATAATCGCCACGCTTGGCAAGCTGGTTGGCGATTGCGGTTGGAATCTCAGGAAGACGCTGCTACCCGTCTCCTGGTAATTGATTTCCTCACTCACCTTCTACGACATCCACGTAAGGAAATGGAGTGACGCTATTCGTAATCCGGCGCCACACGGAACGAGATTTTTATATATTAGATAATATAAGAAAACTTTTCATAAATGTACTCCGAGGGTTTGATGCATAATTAAATTACAAACACTTTATATAGGTAAGTATATGTTTATTTTCCTGTATGAAGTTTTTTATAAAGAAAAGTTGTTTCCAGAATTTTGAAATTTGGAATCAAATTTTCTCAATCAAAAACTTAGTAAGTGCCGGATCAAATATATAAAACATAGGCCTTCAATGTTCGCAATTTCATTATCTATCAAACCCTCAGACCAACTTTACCAGTCGGTTAGGCTGTGGAACGCACTGCCACAGAACATATGCGCCAGTCCCACTATTGGTACCTTCAAGAAGCGGTTGAAAGAGCATTATCTATCCCTGTAATAACTGAGCTATATATATATATATATATATATTATTTATGTATATCTAAGTAGGTATGTATTTTTATTCTGTTATCTAGTTTATGTAGTTTTTGTTTTCCTTTTTACTTTGTGTTATTTAGGCTTTTTGTAGTTTATTTTGTGCACATATATAGACCCGTTTTTCTACTGCTTCTCCTATACCCGAAGGTTTGCTGGAAGAAATCTCTTACAGAGATAAGCTCGCCTTTGTACATGTAATTTCTTATGTAATATCCTGTTAAAAGTCTTGTGTGCAATAAAGTATAATTAACTTTATCAAGTGTACTAATTTTATTACAATCACGAAAATTATTAAATTGTGCGAGCGAGGCAGCATGTTTCACGTAAGAACAGCCTTAAGCCCTTACTCACTCTCTCTCTGAGAGAAGGCCCGTGTTAAATTATTTAAGCCCTAGTGAGGTTTGTCAGAATCGTGGCAAGTTTCAAGCCCTGATCTCTGCTGATCCCTCCGCGATACAGTTTATGTATGTACTTATCGGTAAACCCTAATGTCTTTAAAAATGTCGATGTGAGAAAAAAACTCATACTTCATCATCATCATTCAGCCACAAGAAGTCCACTGCCGGACATAGGCCTCCTCCATGGATTTACAAAAAGACCGGTTGGAAGCGACTTGCATCCAGCGTCTTCCTGCCACTTGGATGAGGTCATCTGTCCATCTTGTGGCTGGTCGTCCCACGCTGCGCTTGCCGATATATGGTCTCCATTCATACTTAGTTGTTACAAAAACACTGCCTTGTTTAAGAAATTGTTTGAATTTTTTTATAACCCCGTAATATGTAAAAAAATTCCCTGTATATATCAAAAAATAGGTAAAAAGAAGATATTATGTATCTAATAGTACGTAACCGAGAAAAAATTGTTTTCTTGTCAGTGCGCAATTAATATGTACCTGTTACCTTGTCGTTATAATATATAATCTTGTACCGATTACGACAGGTATGCCTTAAGTAAGTATACTTAAGTGCGGGTATCGATCAAATTGTGTTTCACGTTTCTAGAAGATACTGAAAATGTCTTGAAAACCAATTGTGCCTAAATAGGTACAATTGAAAGTAATTACTTTCAATTATACTTATTTTAGCCATTAAAGTTAATTATGGCCCCTTCAATTATTAGTATTGGTTCAATAATTTTTTTGTCTCTTCCACTGCACAGACAGAAATAAATATTTCAAAAACGTCATCAGGGTTCAGATATCTCGAAGAACCGCGATTCTATTGTTATGGACAAGCTTAATAACGGTATTTTCCTGTGAGATGGATTGTGTAAATCATGTTTAACCGCTGGCGATTTTGTTTGCATGGAAGACAGGTAAAACCAACGGCACATTGGCTGCGGCAAGCTTTACACACATGCTTTCTACACTACTAGATTACGAATGACTTTGCAACAAAAATGTAAAATTAGAGAAGTATTACGTATATTGTCACCAACAATACAGTGGTTAAACGAAAAAAGCAAAATAAAATGCAATTTTTTTTTGCCAATCCGCGATGGGCACGCGTGGTATTTAAGCCCATATTCTCTCTCTGAGAGAAAGCCCGTGCCCTGCAGTGGGATGTAGAGGATAAATAAAGAAAAACTTTCAAATAAATCTAAATGAGGTAACAATTTATAATCTCATTGGCACTTTCTCTAAAGAATATAAACAGTGACCTAAACAGTGTCATATGAACAGTGACGTTAAGGTTGATAAGCTATCGACGGCAATAAATTTGTCTACGCTCTACATTTATTTTTACTACAGGCAATCAACGACATTTAACATTATGTCATCCTATGCGTATTATGGAATGAATGCAAACTAAAAACCTTTGTACAGTATCGAAATTAATCTGCTGCATATTGAACAATAGTTTAAATTCTCAATTTTTTTATAGTAGGTAGGTATTTGATACAGTTGCATGTAGTTAATTTTATTACCTATTTTATTAAACAAGTGATATTTTTTTACACTGAAGAAACGTTAAGGTTGTACATCTATGAAATCATATTTTGTATAAGAAAATAAGCAGAGTACCCTCTCGTTGTGATAAAATGTCACAAATAACAAGTCTAACGATATTATCTATTACATACACTGTGACTGTGGCAGACAAAACTGATCTAATAGAATAGTCTATGGACTGTAACTAATCGGAGATCGCAACGGCAATTACAATTAACCTTCCATGCTTTGACCTTTGGCTGAAGATTTATAGTTGCTGCATGGCGAATGATGATTGAGTGACAGTGTAATTGCAAACTACTCTAATGACGCTAGCTGTAGGAAGACTCGAGATCTAAAATTACCATAAGGTTGATGACAGAGAAAAACTAAACTTGATTGCCTTCAGTCAAGGTAATTTTTCCAAATCAGTCACTGTAAAAAACTATGTATAGTTCACTCCAAGCCGTAAATAATATACAAAACAAAACATTACAAAGTTATAAAAACTATCACAACATAGGCCATTCTAAAAGACACCTAACTTTCGTCTTTCACCGATCAAACTCTCTAAACAAGCTAAGAGAATTAACTCTACCTATTGATCTAAAGAGAAAAGTTACATGCGATGCAACGATGTCCGAGAAATTTCACTGGACAAAGGTCCATTTACTAGCTGTTACAAGTTAAGGGAAAGCCGTAACAAATAGGAATACTGAGTCAAAAACAAAAAGTGCTATTAGGTAGGTACTAAACAAACAAACTCAACTCACCTTCCCCACTAATGACAGTCCATTTCCACTCGAACAACACTAAAAAACACCCAAAAAGTACGCCGTGCGAAACGAAAAAAAACAAACAATGTTTTACTCTGAGAATTCTTATCAGCCAGTCGCTTATTTCAGATAAGGCGATCGGAAACTACGAGATTAATCTCACTGGCCGGTATTCGAGCGCCCGCTGCTGCTGCACAGATTAGAAAAAAATAAATAATATGAAAGGTAAAATGGCGCGAATGAGCGCGACCGCTTCCACGTCATGTTAAACCGCGAATGCTGGCCGCAGCCGCGTCGCAGAAGCAATACAAACTCGAGTGACGTAAAGAAAAAATCAAATTATCGACGGGATTCTCTGAAGAAGCTCTACAAGTCTGCGGTAGCTTTACAATAAGGAGAAAGTGACCAAATTTTGCTTAGTCATACCACATTTGAAAGTGCACAAGTCCTCGACAAAAGAGCAGCAATGTTTCACCCGAGCAGGTGTAGAATTTAATGGCCAACGATGCCTGAAATCAATTCTTAAATTTGTAATCTCTATAATAACTTCCGATGTTAGCGTAAGGTGATGTAAGAAGTTTGGCCACGCGACGTTCTGAGCTGGTTAGCCGAAACTTGTTGTATAATCTGTACAAATACTGTTGATAAAAATGTGCAAACATAGGTATATATCGGTTTATAAGTGTATATACTATTCGGTCTTCCTTACTATTTGATATCATAAATTGTTTCTAACGGTTTTTAAACATGAGTCCTATTTTAGGTCTGATAAACAAACTAAACATAAAAAGAAAAATCCAGGCCGAAGCGAGATTCGAACTCGCTTCTCTAGCTCACGATATCATCATCATTTGATGCCCACTGCAGGATATAGGCCTCCTTCGTGGTTTTCATGACCATGAAGGGTTTTGCCATAATCGCCACGCTGGGCAGGCGGGTTGGCGATCGCAGTATGCAGTTGGAATCTCAGGAAGACGCTGCTGCCCGTCTCCTGGTAATTGATTTCCGTAGTCGCCTTCTACGACATCCACGGAAGGAAATGGAGTGACGCTATTCATAATCCGGCGCCACACGGAACATAGCTCACGATATGCAAATATATTATTTTTTTATGACTCGCGATGTTCATACAGATGTAGTTATATTTTTAATCCAATTATTTATTAGGTCAACGATCCCATCCTATGACACGAGTGGTAGGGAACATCGAACGTAGAATTTATCCATGCTTCCTTTCATCCTATAGTACGGTTGATAAATGGCACACCAACCTTGATATACGTGAATTCTACTCAGTTAATAATAATAACTTTTATACAACACGATCACCTGTCCTGGTCCCAAACTAGGATACCCTATGCTATGGTAACCAGGCAAGGACATCACAAACATGGAAAAACACCCAGACTGAGGCGATTGTACAAATTTACGGCGGCCCCCAGTGGGAATCGACCCACGACCTCCGGCATCATAATCTGAAATGATACCGCTAGACCAACGAGGCAGTAAATTATAGACGATCATACAACAAAATGGATAAGGCGAATTGAACAAAAAGTTAAGTAACACTTAATATCAGTCAGTCTCTTCAGATTTCTCAAAGAAGAACGAAGCTTGACGATACTTAAGTAAATAGTAAGTTAAATTATAAATTCAGAATCCGGCGGTAAGTACGGTAAGACTACAAAAAACTTCACGATGTCTACAAAAAGTTGACAACATCATTCGAACTTCTTTAGACTTTAAACAAATGGTTCCCAACAGGTGGTGCTGAAGTACGACGGCTTACAGTGAAAATCGAACATTCGACTTCTGTTTGGTTCTCTAGCATGCTAACGGCAAGATCGACGAGGCAGACAATGTGAAAAAAGAACTTGTTTACATTATGTTAAGCTATTCCGACATATTTCAATAAGCTAATCTAGTTCCTATTGGTCCCCGGTAGAAAAAAAAATTCAACATGGGCCTTGATGGACGAAAGGTTGACAACCACTGCTTCAGGTAGATCTCGATCACGTACAATGAGAAAACAAAACAGACTCATCTGTAGAAAAGTGAACGTTTACAGATATTTTGTCGTAAAGCGGGCTTTATAATGTTCTCAATAGGTATGTCATATGTTTAATAGGAGATGTAACAGGATACAGCGCATTACGATTCGATACCATCAATTGGCATCAATGCGAGCTGTTCACGTTTTACACGTCTTGATTTATGGTCATGTCACTGATATAATTTCTCGACAAAATAACTATACTTAGACACCTATCGTAAGTTGGGTCACATAAAATGTTTTCTCATTTCATTGACGCCTAAGTAGACGATTTGACGTAGTGTTCTGACACATGTGCGCGCGTAGACAATTTTTTTTACATTTAATGTTCTGAAAGAAACCGGGCATCCATGGTAATAAAAAGTTTACTGGCACACAAAACCTCTGGCAGAATTCAAGCCGGTTTAGAAAACTTCATCAACCTTTCATTTAACATAACATAAGCAGCCTATATACGTCCCACTATAAGGCACAGGCCTTCTCTCAGGGAGAGAGTATGGGCTTAATCACCACGTGTGCCCACCGCGGATTGGCGAATTCAAGCGCTGAGATATGAGAATAGCTCAGACACACAGGTTTCCTCACGATGTTTTCCTTCACCGTTAGCGAGTGGTATTGCTACTATAACTTTACAAATGTACGTAACTTAGAAAACCAAGTCATAATTACATGCCCGCACCAGTGATCGAACCTGGGTCTCCCACTTCCGAGTCCGAGGTTCTACATACTAGGCTACCACCACCTTTCATTTGATTTTATTTATTTATTATTTAGATTTTTTTCATTTTATTATGTTTTATATTCGTGCACTGTTTTTAGGTAATCACTCACTTCCATCATTAAGAAAAATCAAAGTGTTTTGCAATTAAAATTTAAATGTTGATCTTTTGCGAGGCACGCGTTTTGTGGCGCTAAAATAACAGAAAATGACAATTAATTTAGTGGAAAGTCGCGACGTTTGACGTTAAAACGCGTGACTCGCGGCTTCCTGCTACCTTTTTTCCTCTGTGCTGCTACCAATGCAGATCTGCCTTAAAACTTTGGGAATTTTCTAAGTTGTCTCATAAACACAACGAATTGTGATACTACCTACGATGAAAATTGACCCCAGACCTTCTTACATTTTACAAGCTCGAGAAGTAAAATATCAAAAGGTGCATAGACTGTCTACTTACTTTTAACTATTTCCGCTATGAATTTATAGCACTTTTCCTATCTTAACAACCGCATCACATTTATGAGCTTACCAGAGCCATAAATTAGATCTACTGCCTCCTTATTGTTATACCACATGCGTAACACAAACCTTACTCTTGATTTCTCATATTATTCATTCAAGTGCGTAATATCAGTCAGCGCGGGTGTGGAGATCTTTTTCTACGCATTCGGTTACTTAATATCGAACTTGTGAGAACTCTCCCTAGCTAAAGCGCTTTCTTGTAAATTGCAACCTAATATTTTAGATCACATTACATTTAAGGACTCCAATCGCCTTTATTTGTTAGTTTAACTTAACTTCTTTTATTCCCAACGTTTCGACAACGTTACTGTGACTGCGCAAACTTAAGGTTAAATAGTTTTATAGTGAAAACTTGCCAAGTATGTTTGTTTATCTGTAAACATAAAAGTCAGACAATGTTTTTCCTTTTTAGAGTTTCTTACCCGAAGGGTGTCAAACGCCAAAGGGTTCCGTACCATTATCTATACAACATTAGACACAAAAATCTACAAAAAACGGCAAAAAGCACGTTTGTTTCCCCCCCCCTAAATATTAATTTTATTATTTAGTTTTGAAGTAAATACGAAATTAAATTTCTCTGAATATTTTAAGCTTTTACCTGTTGCCGTTATTAATATCGAGTAAAAAACGGCAAAAAGTTACGTTCGTTGTATGGGGCCCCCCTTAAATATTTCTTTTATTCTGTTTTCAGTGTTTGTTGTTATGCGGCAACAGAAATACATCATCTGTAAGAATTTCAACTACCTGGCTATCACGGTTCATGAGATACAGCCTGGTGACAGACAGACAGACATACAGACGGACAGTGAAGTCTTAGTAATAGGGTCTCGTTTGGCACCCTTATGTATTTTAATTCTCTCAATCATGCAAGTAGTGATCATGAACAAGTCCGGGAAGCGTGGAAAACCATAAGGGAGGCCTATGTCCTGCAGTGGGCGTGAAATATGATGATGCAAGTAGTAACGTTTACGTTTAGGACCCACGAATCTGGGACTAGATCAAGTAGATTGGTTACAATCATGACATCAGTCGTGACGTGATGTAACAGTAGTCAGCAGTCAACAGCAGGTGAATCGGTAGAATCTGTCTCACCGTCGCTACCGCTATCGAAAGACTCAAAATCGGGCACCAGTTTTCATTTCAGCGAGAACAAAAACGGCGCAACAACGTCTCTCGACTTCTCCCGTCGCGCGTCAATAACAATTATGTGTCGGATAATTGCGGCTAATCGGTCGTGAGTAGTCGTGACAGTGCGCTGGCGGATGCGCACGCGCAGCTACGCAAAGCGGACGACGCGAGTTACGTAGGTACAGTCGACAGCACATCAACCTTTAGATTAGATTAGAATAGCCCCTACATTACGCGCATCAAAACCTGAAGGATTCGTCTGTCCAATTCCATCCAAATTGCTCTCGCATACCTGAGGATTCCGACAGGATTTGGTGCGCATATATAGAGGGTCCTGTTTGTTGTACACACCAGAGGAAAATAGATACTTACATGAATGTATTTATTATTTATTAGCCTTAAGGCTGGGTTTGCACGCGCTCAGATTTGTATGGGACTTATTGAGCTGCGCGAGCGAATAGGAGGAAAAAAGTAGGCATTTTTTAAATTACAGAAATAAAAATCCTATTAATAGAATTTTGACGACCGACATCACTAAAACATTCAGTGATAGTCGTTTTGGTATATTTCTTAGTATCTTATTAATAAAACTCAGTAAAGCTCAAATAAAAACATATCTAGTGATAATTTAGACTCATATTTGCGTTATTTTTGTTATACATAAGCAGCCTGTAGAGCACAGGCCTTCTCTCAGGAAAAGAGTATGGGCTTAATCACCACGCGTGCCCACCGCGGATTGGCGATTCCAAGCGCTGAGGTATGTGAATGAAATTACAGAAATAAAAATCCTATTAATAGAATTTTGACGACCGACATCACTAAAACATTCAGTGATAGTCGTTTTGGTATATTTCTTAGTATCCTATTAGTAAAACTCAGTAAAGCTCAAATAAAAACATATCTAGTGATAATTTAGACTCATATTTGCGTTATTTTTGTTATACATAAGCAGCCTGTAGAGCACAGGCCTTCTCTCAGGGAGAGAGTATGGGCTTAATCACCACGCGTGCCCACCGCGGATTGGCGATTCCAAGCGCTGAGGTATGTGAATTGCTCAGGCAATCAAGTTTCCTCACACCTCGAACTTTTTTCATTGCATAAAGTTTAAAAGCTGATAAGAGTTTTAGATTTTAAATACTAAGCACTAGAGAATAAAATTTATTTTAAAACATCTATTGTGACGACATAGAGTTCTTGTCAATAGCTCAATCTAGCCAGCGAACGATCGTCTGGGGCCACGATAGCAAATGAATGGTCTAATAAGGTAAGGTAAGGTAATAAATAAAATAAACTAAATACTCAATGATATGCGTACTAGGCATATAACGTGTTATTAAAGTCACCCAAAACCGGAAAACTGTTTCTCCAGTATTGGTTATTTAAACAACTTCCAGCAACATTTTTAAATTCTCGATTTTATTCTTTATTTTTCATACAATCTATTTCCATCCAAACTTACTGCGGTTAATTGGAATGAAAAAAAAATTAACCCATTTCGTGACTTACTCGACTATTGAGCACATTGGAAATGAATCGAGTAATAAAGGTCATGTGAAAAATGTCGTTCTAACTTTTTTACTTTTTTCAAAAAGGTTAGGTTACGGGGCAAACCCTTAATCCGATCGTCTTTGTTTTAGGCTCAAATTGTAGCTGACTAAACAGAGGAAACTTTCCCAAATTTTTGATATCATTCATCATTTCCAAAATATCGAGCGACAAAATCAAAAACTCTGAAAAAAAATTTTTTTTTCACAATTTTGCCATAACTTTTTGGTTTTTGACTTTCTCGACCTTACGGTTCTCGTGAATACGCGTCTTTTAAATATCGTATCTTTAAAACTCTCCGAGATATAAGGGGATCGCACTTTTTCGTGAAATCGGAGCCTACACTGGAGCTAACGAAAAGACATTTCCAAAGTTTGTTCATTAGATGTTAACCATTAATGACTAGCAGTGCCCGCTACTTAGTTCGTGATGGATCAGAATTATGGGTTAATTATGAATTATAAATTTATGAATCATGTTTCCTCTTCGACTTGTCTGGCGACCCAGGAGCTGGTAGCCATCTTGGCCAGCGCATCAGCCTAGTCATTTACAGGAGGAATGCAGCAAGCTGTTAAGGAACTCTCTCCAGCAGCGGCAGGGATCTGGATCCAATTTTTTGTCTGTAAATCCTGATGTAGGCAAAGGAGATGGGGAACTCTGGGCCCAATTGTTGTAAGTACTAGTAATACTAATTTTCTTAATTTTTGTAAAATACATATTGTTTCATGACAGCTCTCCTTTAATGTGATAAAGAAAATAAAAATGTTATAGAGCTATTTTACAATAGATCTTTCTAAATGCCTCAAAATTGATGGTTTAGTTTAGATTAATGTGCTTTACTCCGCCGACCCTAGAACCACGACGACCTCATGGCGCAGCGGTAGTGCATCTGCATACCATGCGAGAGGTCCCGGGTTCGAATCCCGGCTGGGGACAAAAAAAAAACCCCAGGTCTTGGATGTTTAGGTACATGTTTGTGATGTCGTTGTTTCTGGTTCCCACGACACAGGGTATCCTAGTGTGGGGCCAGAAGCAATGTATGTGCCTGTATTTAAATGTTTATGTGTTTATGTTTAAAATGTTTATATAGATAGATAGAGAACACTTTATTGCACAACCTGGTAAGAGATATTACAAATAGTTTCTTATATCTAAGTAGTGGTATACAATTGGCGGTCTAAAATTTATATTTTAGGGAACTAAAATTATAATATTAATCAATCTTGTTCAAATCTCTCTCTCTCTCTGAGAGAAGGCCTGTGCCCTACAGTGGGACGTATATAGGCTGCTTATGAATCAATCTTGCAATCACACTCTTCGCTTGTTGAATAGCCACACCCGAGAGTACTGAGTTTAAAATAACCACAATAATGAGTCTGTTCTCACTATGTAATTACTTACTTATCTCTACATAGTCCAATGAGTAAATGGCAATTTTGCAACCAAATCAAATTTCCTCATTTTGAAATCGTTTAATCAGATTACAATATCGGGAGTTTTCATCGAAACGTACAGTAGACTACGTATGTTATTATAATTGATTGTTGATCAACGATGTTTGTACAAACGAGAGCTCAATGATCTTTACATGGACCATCTAAAATCAACTTTATGCCTTTGCGATAAGGGTAGGTCCCTTTTCATTTGTTAACGTTCAAAATGTGAAGGTTGATAATCGTTGTAGTACACACAGCGAGTCCACGAAGTTCGGATTATTTGCACTCTAATTAGTTACGTCACGGCCCACGTGCAATTTTGGAACCAAAAAAGTGTTTTTTCGAATTAAAACTTTCGCAAGCACTAAACATGAGCGGTGGTAGCGGAGCGGTAGAACGCCGGCCTCAGTAGTTCGTGGCCGGCGTTCCATTCAGGAAGTCGTGGGTTCTAATCCCGGCATGTACCAATGGCTTTGACTTTGTTACAAAGAATTAATTTAAATTAGCTAAAATCTGTTTTGTACACCAAATAAAATAAAATAAAATTAAATTAAATTAAATTAAATAATTGATTAGAAATGTCACAGCATACATTTCATTACATTAATATAACTAAATGAAATTACAACGATATAAATAAATATATAAAATACACCCGCAGGTTTCGTCAGTCAAAATGGTAAATTAAAAAAGAAATAATACAATGTCAAATGTCCATGTTATTTGTGAAGTTGAGAGGAAACCCAAGTGTCTGAGGTGTTCACATACCTCAGCGCTCGAAATTGCCTGTCCGCGGTGGGCACGTGTGGTAATTAAGCCCATTTTCTCTCTCTGAGAGAGGCCTGTGCACCGCAGTGGGACTTATATAGACTAGACAGAAAGAACTTCATATTGTTCTTCACATTCTTAATTCGAGCGAGCGCTGACTCGGAGCGGCACCTGGTCGGACACTTCCGACAAAAATCAAGTAGGTAAATGAGTCCGGAATTAAGCTAAAAAAGTGAATGTTGACTGTACCGGATGTAAGCTTTGGCTCCCTGTAATGCGATACTCGCTTAAAAATTAATAGGTTGTATTCAGTCCGACAGCGGCTGTGTTAAGGTTGGATGAAAGGCTAGAAAAAATACGTTTTTCATAGCTACACGAAGGAAAAATGGATACCTCCTCGTTTTAGTACCTATTTTCTGAGGTTAACACGAGCACTAGACATGATAAAACTGATTTTTAAAGGATATTTACTCGTTTAATTTTCCATTTTATTTACAATTTTCCGACGTTTCGGCACTTGCAAAAGTACTGAATATTAGTTATCGAAGTTAAATATCAATCCAAAAAAATATAAAATATAAATATCCGTTAAAAATCAGTTTTATCCTTTTATTTCATAACACATTTTTGGTAAAAAAATAACTAACAACCTGACTGCTGACCATTAACTAGTAGGTATGCAGACGGGACCAACCTAACTAAGTACAATATGGAATTTGGCGACGAATCGATAAAGACCTTACTTGTCAAAATCTGATTATTGGTTAAGAAGTTATGAGGGTGCATTGAATTGGTCATACTTACATACATACAAACGAGCCAAACACATTACCCTCCCTTTGGGCTTCGCCGCAGTCGGGTAAAATTACAAGTCTCAATAATAATAAAACTATTAACGATATTAATAAGGTTCAATAGGCCGCCAATTGTAACTTTTCTTTTGTAACTGGTGTTTTTAGGGTTCCGTACCTAAAGGGAAAGGGACCCTATTACTAAGACTCCACTGTCCGTCTGTCTGTCACCAGGCTGTATCCCGGCTGTGATAGCTAGACAATTAAAATTTTCACAGATGATGTATTTCTGTTGCCGCTATAACAACAAATACTGAAAACAGGATAAAATTAATATTTACGTGCGACTCCCACACAACAAACGTGATTGTTTTACCGTTTTTTGCTCGATATTAGTAATGGCAACAGGTAGACGCTTAAAATATTCAAATGTTCGTGCGGGAGTCCGACTAGCACTTGGCCGGTTTATTTAATTATTTTTCGGGTGAACAATAAAAATATTCTTATCTTATCTTGTCTTAACTATTAATAGTTATTTTTAGAACTTAGGGCTGAGAACCTTGTACAAGTTTCTTAGACTTAGGTCCCGAAATGCTTAGCCATTATTTAAAAACACTTAAATAT
This sequence comes from Yponomeuta evonymella, assembly GCA_963969515.1. Taxonomy (NCBI): domain Eukaryota; kingdom Metazoa; phylum Arthropoda; class Insecta; order Lepidoptera; family Yponomeutidae; genus Yponomeuta; species Yponomeuta evonymella. Next base: position 15,889,952 of record OZ018350.1, read on the forward strand.
GTTTAATCGAAACATGTCGGCTAGAGTTTATCATATCATTGCAAAATTGAAAAAAAAAATTAGATATTAAATTATTTTTGAACTAATTAGGTACTATGTTAGTACTTACAGTGTAAAATTATTGAATTCATTCGTATTTTATGTCACACAACAAGAAAACTGTAAAGTATTCATAGAAGTGAAAACACAATACCTATCTGCAAGTCAATCCATCTGGTTGGTATGCTCATGCGCTATGAAGAAGTAGAAAATCTCTGAGATACCTAAGTACCAATGCACCTACTCTGAATCTGCAACCTCGCATTGTGTAGTCTGTATAATGTGAAATCTGTCAAATGTAAAATTTTACAGACATCACATTTAGTTCTAAGGAACGGTAAAAAACTGCAAAAATGGCCCACCCGGGCTGTCTACCTCAATGCCGAGGACAGAAAGACAGTTTTTCGAAAGACACGTGCTTTGAGAGGAGACCTATATCCAGAATGTAGATTGATGGAGTGGATTAAATATTTCATTAAATGTAAGATATTAATTTTAATTAATGAATTGTCGGATTTGACTGTTCAGTTAAGTAGCGAAATAAAAACTAATGAGATATAGCTCCAATTGTGGATGACTTTATACCCTTAGTACCCCAATTGCTGGTTTGTGGATTTAATTCGTACTCTCTTTGTAGGTTTCCCACAACAAAATCCCGCTGGGCCACATTGGACGAGAGTAGCAAAAGACCGGATGGGTCGGCGTGAAAAAGAAGAGGCTAATACCCAACAGTGGAGTCTATTTTGGGCTGATTAGATATGATAATTATAGTTTAAAATTAACTTTTTGTAGTACTGGATGCGGTGGCTGGATGAGGATGGCCCAGGACAGAAGTAAGTGGCGTGCCTTTGGGGACGCCTATATCCAGCAGTGTACGAGTATTTGCTGATTTGATTGACTGATTGTATATACCTGCATCTTGAGTTGACCCCCTCGATACGCGCGAGAATTATTAATTGGTGTAAGTTTTTGCTGCAATTAAAAACAGTTTTATGGTTGCACTCCATTTGATGAGAAAGGTTTTTGTCTCTTTATCGATACGGCGTGTGTGAATGTGTATACTCTGTGCTAGGTAGGATTTCCCTGGATGTAGTCACTTAGTTAGACGTTACATTTCCGCAATTACCATCATAGTTGGCCCATTGTACGTAGCAAGCGCTGAGTACATATCTCAGACACTAGGTTTTACTTACGATGTTTTCCGTCACAGTTAGCAGGTATTGCTACTACAGAAATATTACTCAGGGGACTTTTGAAATAACATCTGTAATGACGTATTTAACCTGTCAAAAGAACAAACAAACAAACCATTATTATGGTGGCCCGATCCCGATACAAAAATCCAGCTGGTTGGGAATGAATACAAACTCAGCACTTTCTTTTGTCTGTTTTGACTGGACTAACTACTTAGATATCAAAGTCATAGGCTTTACCACCGCGCTTTCAATGGATGTAAACAAACCTTTGCTAAAAATGGTTAGAAGACCGGTCCAGTGCAAAACGAACCCGCGTGCGATGGGTTTTGTACCACTATAAATACACCATGAATTTTGGGTATTTGAAAGCCAACGCAGAATGAACGTGGCTTAACAATAGCTATCGAATACGCTACATTGTTTTTTTCAAAAGGCACTTTACAAAAATATCTCAACACAAACTAAAATCTACGAGAAATAGTAGCCAGTCAGAGCGGTGCGTGCTCGCCGCAGGTCCGTTGTTCTGAGAGATGGAGAGGATTTGCTAATTGTACGCGAATTTTTTGAAAAAAGTTTTCTTAATTGTATTCTTTTACTTTCCGTCTATGCTTAAAAGTAATAGTCTAAATACGTGGCATTTTTTATTAGTTATTAAATGACCGCGGCTTTCAAACCACCCAGATTTTAGTGTGTATAGTAATGTAACGTATTTAACAAAAACGTATTTTCTTCAACGAATGAACTGAATAGTAGTGCTTTACGAATCCGCCGAGTCAGAGCAAGTTTGACACCTTGTATGCTATACCGATCTTCCGATAGAGCAAAACTAAAAAGGTTTTTTGTGTGTGGACTACAAAAACTAACGCTTTTATGTATTATGTATTTTTTCATAATTTTTATTAGTCTGCCTATTGTAGCTCATCGTATGTTGACACAAGAAATGCCTCTCTATACTTTTTAAATCCTTCTTGGTTGCACAATGACATAATAAAGTAATAATCGCTGCATGAATTCCACGTTTCTTACAATTATACCCATCTCTAGTTTGTATCTCTTGACTGTGACCATATTAAAAAAATGTTTACATCTAAGGAACCAACAACTAAATGATCGAGTTAATTTTTTTGATTGCTTAAGACTGTTCTTAAGTGAAGATGGCTCTCTCGCTCGCACAATTTAACATTTTTAATTATTGTGATGAAACGAGTAAACTTTTGATAAATGTGGTCTGAGGCTTCGATGCATAATTAAATTACGGACATCTTTAGTAAGTATATTTTTGTTTTCCTATACGTAGGTAAAATTAATAATTTTGCAAACAAATTTTCTCAATCAAAGGGTAAGAAAAAAATGTTCCGTGTGGCGCTGGATTAAGAATAGCCTCACTCTATTTCCTTCCGTGGATGTCATAGAAGGCGTCTAAGGAAATCAATTACCAGGAGACGGGCAGCAGCGTCTTCCTGAGATTCCAACCGCATACTGCGATCGCCAACCTGGCGATTATGGCAAAACCCCTCATGGTTATGAAAACCACGAGGTAGGCCTTTGTCCTGCAGTGGGCGTGAAATGGCTGATGATGAAGAAAAAAATGCCTTGAACATCCGCAATTTCATTATCCATCAAACCCTTAGACCACATTAATCAAAAGTATACTCATTTTATTACAAATTTAAAAATTTTAAATAAAATTTTAATTTTAAACTGTCATTTCCACGATTTAGACTTGCAAAAGTTAATACTCCTTTATGGGGCACTGTATAAGGTTCTACAACAAAATTCCTCAAGATATATCAGAGTTACCTCCAACGCAGTTTAAAACAATGCGCGACAAAGATGTTTGGCATTAATAGTAGATTAATAATAGGGGTTAAAGTATGAAATTGCCGTTTTATTGCAATAGGTTCTTTGAATTGACATAGAATCTTCATGGTTTGAGGTTTTCGAATGAAACTTTTTTCAAATGGTTTCTATGATGTTCTTTTTTTAAAAAATGTGAAACATTTGAATATCGACTTTCAATTGTTTTTGTTATTCAATTTAGACAAGAAAGATGGATACTGCGAAAATTCGAGTGATTTTTGAATACGAGTTCCGACGCGGAACTAACGCGGCAAAAACAGCCCGCAATATCAATGCTGCGTTTGGAGAGGGGTCTACTAATGAACGCACCGTGCGATTTTGGTTTAAACGCTTTCGTGATGGAAATTTCGACTTAAAGAACGAGCCACGAGGAAGACCGCCCACACAGGTGAATAACGATGAATTAAGAGAGATAGTGGAAGCCGACCCTAGTCAAACTACCCAGGAATTAGCGGCATGGTTTAACGTTACCTTACCCACAATATTGACTCACTTGCGTCAAATCAATAAAATAAAAAAATACGAAAAATGGGTGCCTCATGATTCGGGTGATTTTTCGCAGTATCCATCTTTCTTGTCTAAATTGAATAACAAAAACAATTGAAAGTCGATATTCAAATGTTTCACATTTTTTAAAAAAAGAACATCATAGAAACCATTTGAAAAAAGTTTCATTCGAAAACCTCAAACCATGAAGATTCTATGTCAATTCAAAAAACCTATTGCAATAAAACGGCAATTTCATACTTTAACCCCTAATATTAATTACACTTTATAGGACGATTGTGACTAGTGTTCAACACATTCATGACTAGTATTTTAAGTTGAAAACTCTGTTAATTAAGTTAAAACGTGTTTTGAAAAGAATAAATGTGGAGTTTCTTTGTTAGCTTCTTCTCCACATAATCTATTAATTGTGAAACTAACAACTTTGACGTTCATTAAGTAAACATTCTGTTTTTATAATTAATAAAAATATTTGAATTTAGGTAATTGAATTGCATTGTGACCTCTCTGTCACAAGCTTATGAAATCAAATCTGTTTCCAGTTATTAGTTTCTATTAAATTAATTGTTACAATTGTCAATGAGCTGTCTCGAGAGAAAAAAATATCGGTTTAGAAACTTGTCAGCTTAATTGAACTATTGCAATTTGATTGGAAAGAAAAACAACGTTAGATATGCAAAGCAATCAAGCAATTCACTACTGTAACGATGATATAAAATCAAATAGACCGTACAACAATCTAGATACGAGAGGAATTGCATAGAGGCTATCGCGGACCCCTTTCTATCTAGATAACGTATCCATTTAACATCTGAATTTTAGCTTATAAATGTGCTTTTACTAAAGTTAGCTCACATTATTTTTTGATTGTATGAGAAGCCTAAGCCAGTCTATGCATGGAAATAGTTATATGACCATCACCATCATATTTTATTCCAGCCATAAGTTTACAAGGTGTTGGTAGAAAATTATAAGAACCATTATTCGGACCCTGTAGGGCATAGTAACATTTTTGAGTATAATTTACAGTTTGTGTTGTAGATGTCTTGTAGAAATAATGAATAATTACACTTTAAGGGTTCCGTGTCTAAACTAAAAACGGAACCCTACAAGGATCGCGTTGTTGACGCGTCTGTGAAGACCTTTCATCTGGGGAACGTTGAAATTAATATATAAAATATTTACTGAGGCATATCGTCCTTCATAGGTGTAAAAATTATTTCTTTTTACGTGCTGGAACCATCGCATCTATGAAACAAGCCCCTGGTGGTAGTTTCTCAGGAGGCGTCACACCTCCTGGGAAAATTCTACCAGGGGCCTGTTTCATAGAACTACCGTTCATGGTTTGCTATGATAATTCGATGTACATTGTAAAGTCGATTAACCCACAGATGAACTAGTGGACGTTGCTACGAAATGCACATAATAAACTGCGAACCGCAGATGAAAAAAAAAATATGAAAATTGGCCCTGGCCGTTAGTTGCCATGGGCCACCTAGAATTCCCTAAGCCGGCCGCGAAACCGAATCGGCTGGAGCAAGGATCACATGTTCAGGTGGGGTTTCACGATGGCCATCATCTGGACTATTCGTGTGGTACCCCTTTAATGGAGACCTCTGATCGGCCCTAGGTTTGATATGTCTGCAGACCTAGACCGTAGACTTCATACCACCAAACAAACGGAAATGAAATAAAATTAACTCGTTCAGGCAATCATCATTGTACTACAATGCATTAAGATAAGATAAGTTAAAATTTATTCTTCAAATCATAGGTAATAGTAATAACGTAGCCTATCCTAGGAATAAATACCTATGTATTGTAGACTGTGTATGTAATGGCTTAAATCATTTTAAGGACATAAACTAAAAATAGAATCCATAACAGATGCTAGGCCATGCACTCAGGAACAGCTTTGTGAAAACGCAGTCGACGTTGCAAAATTTTGAGTAACAAGTTAGCAAGCGTTTGTGCCTGTATCGTAGGACTCGACAGCGGGACATAAGTAAATAAATTACAGACTACATAAGCCAATAATGTTTGATGCTCTAGCGGTGTACTTTACCGTGACACTGATACGTACCTACGTACGCCATCGTCACCGGCTAACCTAATTAGTGGCTATCTGCGCAGGAATCACTGTAACTAGTAGCGCGTTTACACTCGGAGCGCCAGAGTATTGCAGTGTAATGTACATTTTATTAAAATTTATGTAATGTAGACACTGTGCTAATTCACATACATTTTTGTTGTAATAATTATTAAAAAACACCAACTTTCACTTTATAAAATTAGTGGGACTCGTGTTTCAAGGTTTGTAAGCTGGTATTGCTATTTGTGTTGTTTCTTGTTGTCTTTACTTACGTTACGGTATAAGAACGTTTAGATATTAGATGATATTAGTAACTATTGTAAAACACGTATTATTATTTATTTTGGAGGAAGCCTGGCTACCCATAGCACAGGGAATCCTAGTTTGGGAGCCAGTAACCACTCTTAACCCTTTTCTAAATAAAGTTTTTCTCATTTTTCATTTTCAGTGTTCGTAGTATGACATCGCGCGGCTTCGTTTGCCATCAGTTTTATAACGCGTATTACGTCGAAATGTGCGACATAGCGAAGTCGCACGTTATCATGCTTCGAGCTCTACAAAACGACAGACGCACCCCTACTTTAAACAGCTGTCAATTGGCCAAAGTGCGTACAAAAAACCGGCAAAGTGCAAGTCGGACTCACGTATGACATACAGGCATCAAATTTGGCATGATTGTGGGACTTACAGTCATATGCTGTAAGTAAATACATACAGTGTGCGAGTCGTACTGGCGCATGATGGCCATTAACTATACAACATTAGACAAAGATCGAATTTGAGAACAGCACCATCTATGGAAACCAACAAGAAGCATTTAACATACACATTCAGCGACATCGCCGCTGAAAAGGTTAGATAGATAGCTAGATGGCGAGCGCTGTCTTTAGCCAACGTTTGTTGTATGGGAGCCCCCCTTAAATATTTATTTTATTCTGTTTTTAGTATTTGTTGTTATAGCAGCTACAAAAATACATCATCTGTGAAAATTTCAAGCGCCTAGCTATCACGGTTCATGAGATACAGCCTGGTGACAGACAGACAGACAGACGGACAGACAGATAGAAAGACGGACAGTGAAGTTTTAGTCATAGGGCCCCGTTTGGCACGCTTCGGGTACGGAACCCTAAAAATGGCGAAAAAACACGTAGGTTGTATGAAGACAGTCTTTACTTTTTATAATTTATAAAATTTTATTATTTGTTAGCTGTAATAACACATATTCTGTGTTATTACAGCGGATTAAAATTCAACTGGCTACCTATTACGGTTCCAAAGAGCCCTTTAAATGTCGGACTGATGGACGGACAGACAGACAGACAGCGGAGGCAAAGTAATAGGATCCCGTTTGGCACCCTTCGGGTACGGAACTCTAAAAAAACAACTGACAGCTGTTAGGGCTGATGTTCCGTACTACGGAACCCTTATAGGACCACTTTGTTGCCCATCCGTCTGTCTGTCAAGACCCTTTATCTCGGGAACACGTAGAGGTATAGAGTTGAAATTAAAACCATAATATACTCATGTCTACAGTCCCTTAAAGCTGTGAAAAAATGAAACTTCTAAGTTAACGTAAAAAAAAAATTTGATGCCGTTTATGCCGCAAAAAATGTATATTTCGACTCTCAATCGAATCAAAATTTATAGGGTACTTTCCGTTGAGCTAGAGCTATGAAATTTAGCAAGTAATATTGTCGTATACTACAAGTACCTACAGGGAAAAATCTGACAACTATACATAATTTGTAATTAAATCATAAAAAAAATGTCTTCGAAGTTTGGGAAAAGCTCGGAAAAAATGTGAGAGTCGACTCCTGAACTATTAAAAATATATAAATACCTACAAATTTGTACGGAACCCTCTGTGGGAGAGTCTGACTCGCGCTTGGCCGATTTTTTTATAAGGTCAAACGGCTCTAAATACTCTTAACGCCATGTCTCTTTGTATACTAAAAGGGTTACTGGGATCTTCAAGACCACATTTGTCAAAAGTATACTCATTCGTTTATCGTTTTACAATAGTTGAAAATATTAATAATAATGATATATTTGACACAAGACTCGCTCAGTCTAAACGAGATATAAGCAGCATTCACACAAGGAACGTTTCTCGCACGCGAGTGGCGATTTCTTCTAGGCAATAATATCACAGTACAAATAAAGATAATAATGGTGGCCTAGTGTTAACAAACGCCCCGAGCTTCGCCTCTCGAATAGAGAATTACCTATCTCTTCTTAAACTCTCCTAGGCCGCGAGCCTGTGTAAATTAACTATTAGATGAGAACCAGTTTTTCTTACAAGTTTCGCCATTCAAAAACACGAGTCTAGTAGTGTCAGTGGTGGTGCTATAAGAGAAGATAAGAAAAGGTAATCATTTATTAAATTGCCACAACATTACAAATATTACAATTTACAGGCAAAGCATAATTTCTTAGGAGGTGGCACAAGATGTAATTTTAATTGCAGCTCTAACGAGAGACCAGATTTATATGCCTGTGAAAAATTAAGGCCACGAATAGCGAGTCACGAATCAAAATCAGTACAGACAGAGTGATTAGTGCGAGTCTCGCATCGAAACTTGCGATTCTCGCCCGAGCATGGTTAGTAAAAGTCTAGACACGTATGCTTCTAAATATCTACGATTACTCGCATGTAGTGTAAAAATTAAGAGAAGTGAGTCTCGCCTGTGATACTCATACTTCGAGAATCGCTTGATTAATACGAGTTTTTGTCAAAATGTAAACAACTGCAGGCGAGAATCGAAAGGAGAGTTTTGAAGGATTGGGATAATTGCAGACGATTATTCGCCGCTCGCGTGCGAGAAACTCTCCTTGTGTGACTTCCGCTTTAGATACCTTAGCAACGAAGGCACGTTTGTTGGCTACGTGCATACACTCAGATTGCACTGTAGGGAAATCCTATTTACTTAGTCGGTAATTAGATAGAGCGTAACTATACACTATAATATTCTATCTATCTATCTTTACCGTATTGATGGGTCAGATGGTTCATAGTATTAAATATAGTACGTATATCTTTCTATATCCTTCTTTAAGCAGTCTATATACGTCCGACTGTAGGGCACAGGCCTTCTCTCAGAGAGAGAGAATATGGGCATAATTACCACGCGTACCCACCGCGGGTTGGCGATTTCAAGCGCTGAGGTATGCAAATTTCCTCGCGATGTTTTCCTTCACAGTAAGTGAGTGGTATTGCTACTGTAACTTCGAAAATGTAGAATAACTTAGAAAACAAAGTCATAGGTACATGCCCGCACTGGAAATCGTAGGTAGAACATCGGGTTCTACCACCGCCGGTACAAAATATTTATTTCACCTCATTAGCTCGTAAAAGCTCTGTTTATCATTCGAAATCTGCGTGGAAAATCGCACTTTATCCGCTAGCGTGGAAAGTGTTTTTAAAATTCGAATATTTTTATTCAATAAAGGTTTCGTACAATAATAGTACATTACGATACTAGTGCGAAAAGTAGGAAATTCGCAACGAGTGGCGATAAATTAAAACACGACCGAAGGGAGTGTTTTATATCGACACGAGTTACGAATTACCTATTCGCACGTGTATCGTACAACGTTTTATAGTACATATGGCCCTTTGAAGTTTCGACATAGGCACGTAAAGTGCTCATTATCGCACTAGTGCGGTAATGTAGCACCATATGTACTATAAATTACATATATATAGAACCTCATTGGTTTCGTAATAGTTTATATTCTCTGCAGCCAGTCCATTGATGATTGAAATGCAAATACTTATTTCATGTCATGCGCCAGCCTCATTTAAAGAATCGCACTGGCCGGCAAGAAAATTTGATTTAAAAAAAAAACTTAAAAATTTTCTTCTCTTTATTGAATTCACTTTACTTCCATTATTTTGGTTTGTTTTTTTAAAAACTCGAAAGAAATCATAAAATATGAGCGAAGCTAGCAGTGACGAAGATATAAATTAACAGTAATTTAATATTTATTAAAACTGTTTTTCTTGCACCTAACATTTTCCTCGCTTTAGTGAGGTGAAAAGTTATGTGTTGCGCACGGCAGCAAAGTTATTTAGCGTCTCGTACCTTTGAAACCCTCGCTACGCTCAGGATTCTATATTTGAACCACTCGCTTCGCTCGTGGCTCAATCCTAGAATCCTTCGCTTGCTCAGGTTTCAATACAAGGTACTCGCGCCAAAAATTAACTTTGCAGCCTTGCATAACAAATAACTATTTCCAATAAGTTTAACCTATTTTACATTTTCTGGTGTCACTAATAGCTTCTGGAAAACCCCGTATAGTTGGAAACGAGAATGGTCATTAACTGTGGTCTTGAATTTGTTATAGTTAATAGTTACATAACCACGCCTGTATCACAGAGGTGTAGACAGAGACCAGGGACTGCCATTTGCCACGATCCTCACAGATCACTTTCGCTTCCTCAACATTCACGCATTCATTGTGGAGAGGATGAAGGAAGAAAGATTGACGGAAAAAATATATCGAGCGAATGTGGGTGGAAGGGCCGGTAAGGGAAGTCCCAGGCGGATATACTTCGACCAAAGAGTAAGATAAAAATTACCCGAAACCGGCGTGCGTGCATGCAACTACTAATGAATGTTGAGAAAGTTAATAGTTATAGTGACAATTTAATAATATCCGAATCCAAATGGAAATGAAAATGATTTTACGTAGGTAACATTAGCAACTTCTTTCTTCATAATTCGAGGAATCTACTTTTTGACAGAAAACGAAAACTAAGGCAGGCGTCTCTTGCCAAATTTGATTTGAAATTTGAAAATAAAGAATTTTTGCGACAAAAATAGACGGACAAATAAACAGGTTATTTTCTTGAGCCAAAATACAAGCACGTTTTGATGTGAAAATTGATATGGTGTTTTTTCTTGAAAAATACAATTTGCATTGTGACTTTGTTCTCCCCAAAGAGTAATATTTTGGGAATCTGTAAAATTTTGATTGGCAACACTGCATAAGGTTGACCTACTTGATCCAAGAAAAATTAAACTTCGTGAATCGTTAATTCGTGTCTGTGTTTTTTGGTGTTGTTTGGGTACCATGGATAACATACACGGATCGCTATATCAGAGATACATAGAACTAGTTGTATGTGATGCTTTGTATACGTGTGTGTGTCTTATAAAAATGAGATAAGAATATAATAAAAAAATAAATCATTATCTTATTGGTTTCCTAGTATTCCTGGCAAACTAAATACCCACGGTATCCTTGCAATCGTTACATTATTTTATAATCTATTGTCTATTCTCGGATGCACTATAAAATGAGCTAAGAGATCGATCATATCGCAAAAGAAACTGAAATCCAGGAAGTAATCAATGTAACCGTAATTTAGTTTAACCTTTACATAAAACACAATTACGGTCAATAAATGCACATTACTATCTTCAACATTGTTGTGTCAACGCTTTTCCTGTCACGCAGTGTCGATTATTTTCTTGACGACTACGACTCAATTAAGTAACTTGGTATTTATTAACTCGATGGATTGTCATATTTTCAGTAGTCTCTTGGCCTACAATAGTTATAGGAAGTAATTAATATTGAGAAGTTATTGACTGAGCGACCTCTGCCCTGTTACGGTAACTAACCTATTAGTAGCTTAGTAATATTTTATATAGATAAATAAATAGGTTTTAGATTAAAATGATAATATTGTAAAAAAACCGGACAAGTGCAAGTCGGACTGTCACACGAAAGGTTTCGTACCTTTATCTTTACATCATTTGAATATTTCAAGCGTCTACCTGTTGCCGTTCATAATACTGACCAAAAAACGGCAAAAAAATCACGTTTGTTGTATTGGAGCCCCTGTTAAATATTTATTCTATTCTTTTTTTAGTATTTGTTGCTATAGCGGCAACAGAAATACATCATCTGTGAAAATTTTAACTGTCTAACTATCACGGTTCGTGAGATACAGCCTGGTGACAGCCAGACGGACGAGCGCGGCGGACGGACAGCAGAGTCTTAGTAATAGTATCCCTTACCCTTTGGGTACGGAACCCTAAAAACAAAAGGAATCAGTTAGCTTTTAGAAAGCAAAAGTTTCAATTAGATTCACAAGAGGACACTTAAAACAAACTCAATGCTTCGACAAGTCGTAAGGTAAGAAATCTTTTACTTACCTACTAGAAGAAGAAGAAGCAGAAACACATTTATTATACCAACAAGATACATCACAGAAACAAAATAAACAGATAAGTACGGCAGTAAGCAGACACAACAGACAAAACGAATAAATAAAACAGGACCATAGACGTAGCCTGTAGTGTATCTAAGTTGCCACAAAAGGCCACACTACGGACCTAGCGTTGTCTCGCTTCATTTCACTGCGTAGAGCTAGATGGCGTTACGTGATAGAATAGTGCAACCGCTTATCGCAGCAAGGGTTATGTGCAGGGGGGATGCTGTACACGAGGAACAGGGCCTGGAGTCTAATCCTACCAAAACATAAATGTAAATAACTGGCCAACTTCTCGCCTCAAAAAATATGAAAGATAATTGATATGAAGGAACTTACCAATTTCCTTGTCTTCGCGGAATTAGCAGTGATTTGATAAAAAAATTATAATATAAGCGTGAGACTTTTAAATTTACAAACCTTACTTGGCAAGTTTTTTAGAGGATGTTGAATAGTTTTACGATGAAAACTGGCCAAGTGTGGTCTGTAAATTTAAAACTCTCACAATTTGCAGTCCTGTGATATAACTGGCTTCAAAGATAGAGGGGGGTTGGAAAGGGCTCGAATGGACTCGTGTAAATATAGGCACAGTGCGGGCCGGCCGAGGGCTTGGCCTGGCGCACTCTGTGTACCTTGACAAAAGCTGTCCTGTCATTTGACAAAAAACAAATTGATATACACATATTTGTTCAATAGAATGACTTAGCGCGACAATTATATTGCTGTTATAAGCCTATATTTCGTAGGCAACTAAGCAATAGCAGTACACTGTCATTCCAATGGAATAACCCGCATCTCTGGGGTTATACTACATATAAAGGCTAGATTGGCTATCCACAATAGAGTGCTGGTCGCAACACTTATGTATGGTAGCGAGACTTGGGTATGGCAAAAGAAGCAAGAAAGTAGGATGAAATGAAATGAGGTCCTTGAGAAGTATGTCTGGTATTACTTTGAATGACAGGATACGCAACGTTTTGATTAGAGAACGTTGTGGACTGAAAGAGGATGAAGTGACTAGAATTGAGAAAGGAATGTTGCTTGGGTTTGGACATGTAGAGAGGATGAAGGAAGAAAGATTGACGAAACAAATATATCGAACGAATGTGGGTAGAAGGGCCGGTAAGGGACGTCCCAGGCGGACATACTTCGACCAAATAGAAGATGTATTAGTCAAGGGCAAGATAAAAAGTACCCGAAAACGGCGTGCCTGTATGCAACGACCAATGAATGACAATGAAGCGAAAGTGATCTGTCAGGATCATGGCAAGTGGCAGTCCCTGGTCTCTGCCTACCCCTCTGGGATACAGGCGTGAGTTTATGTATGTGTATGTATGTATATATGTATTACCTTACAATCTGTGGGTCACCCTTGGAGTGCGATTGGTTAGTAGACTACTATAGCGTTAATGAAACAACCTCTAGCCACTCTACTGAAAAACTATGCACACTACAGACTCGCTCAACTACAACACATAGTATATTATTTCAATTCAATATACATTGCGAAGTCGTGTCTTCCTAAGTAGGCCATTGTGTCTGCGAAGTCGTGTCTGTGGGTTAATCGACTTTGCAATGTACATCGGATTGTCACAGTATACCGTAAATTGCAGTTCTATGAAATAGAGCCCTGGGCTTATATGACTGTGTCCAGATGGTGAGACTCGAAACACGTTCAATTTGTTATTTCGTCAGCTGGATGCACCAAGATTTTTGTCCGTACCGAATTTATTTTTTTATGTTGCCTATCTACATCTCACTGCACGGCACAGGCCTCGTGCCCACCGTAGTAAATTATGTGACACCGAAAGGCGACTACACCGTACAGCTGTTTTCTCGTACACTAACATGCTGTTAATCTACTGTTAACAGCTGTCAGTGTTTTTTTTTGTATGCACTTTGATCAATTAACAGCTGTTAACAGTAGATTAACAGCGTGACAAACAGTCCAACTAGGCCGGCCCAACTTCGTGAAAGAGGTCTATCGTCGAATCCAACTCGGCTGGGTAGCATTCGGGAAACTTAGAAAAGTATTTTCGTCTAATATACCTCAATCGCTCAAGACAAAATTATACAACCAGTGTGTGTTACCAGTGATGATGACTTATGGCACTGAAACGTGGTTTCTCACTATGGGCCTCATAAGAAGGCTCAAGGTCACGCAACGAGCTGTGGAAAGGGTTATGCTCGGAATTTCTCTACGAGATCGAATCAGAAATTATGAGATCCGTAGACGAACGAAAGTCGTCGACATAGCCCAGCGAATTAGTAAGTTGAAGTGGCATTGGGCGGGGCACATAGCACGCAGAACTGATGGCCGATGGGGCCACATATCGGCAAGCGCAGCGTAGGATGACCAGCCACAAGATGGACAGATGATCTCATCCAAGTGGCAGGAAGGCGCTGGATGCAGGCCGCTTCCAACCGGTCTTTTTGGAAATCCATGGAGGAGGCCTATGTCCAGCAGTGGACTTCTTGTGGCTGAATGATGATGATGATAACAGCGTGTTAGTGTACGAGAAACTGGGGCCTCACATGATATTTTGACGATTGTTTTGTTTTTTATGTTGTGGTTTTTCATGTGTTTTGTTTGTTTGCTTGTTTACTCTGTGTTTCTGTGGCATTTAGAATCAATGCCTTATTTTTTTCTTTAAGCCTTATGACCCGACTGCGCCAAGCCTAAAAGGAGGGTAATGTGTTTGTTTCATTTTAAGTACCAATCGATTCGTTATCATCATGCGTAAAGAAAATTTTCATAGTTTCAAAATACATTTGGTATATATATATGATGTTGGTTTTTGAAAATTTGATTATGAGAGAACATAGAAACGGACATACTTACATTCACACATTTTACATACATACGAGCCTCCTTTTAAGCTTCGCTGCAATTATCTTTGCAAAGATTTTTCGACAAATATCTTCTAAAAATTTCTTCATCCATTGAGCAACGACCTTAAAATGAATTAAAAACTTACAATTCACCGCTCATCTGAATTGTGATTTCAGTAAGTTCCAGAGAATACCTTACTACGATCCCAAGATATGGACAGTATCAGAAAACGGGGCTGTCAAATTCCAATCTCTTACTGAAAATACGCTTGAAGATGCCTTGAAACTGATGCGTGACTCATTTATACCTTCGGAAAACCTTTGCAAAGCTGTGGATTTGTCATCTGAAACTGGGGCTGTGGAAGAACTAATGAAGACATGTTTACATTGTGCCCAAGATGGTGTCAGTATTGTTGCAAGAGATGTTGACACTTCTGAGGTAGTGGGAGTGATTTTCAATAAGATACAGGTAAACAAAATTGTTCTACTAACGTTGTATCCTACTAAGTAAACTCGAATAAATCGACACAATCTTTACATTTGCTACCTAACCTATAATAAAGACACAATAATAAAAGCCTCCCATAAGGCCTGTCATAATATCCTGCCCTCAATAATCCTCTCACAACCACCGCCTGCAGATATGTACCTATCTGCAAGAGGTGTGAGTGTGACTTAAGTAAATATTCATGAATATCAATTGTATTTTGATGATATTGTGACCAATTGCTTCTTTTTGTTAAGGTACCAGCTCCAAAAGGAAAAAGTTTTTATGAAAAATTCAGCAAAGCTTGCAAGTACAAATCGTCGAAAGCTATAATAGACTTTACGATTGATGTCGAATCAAAAGTGAATCTTTTCAATTTGTACAATGTCGACAGTTTATTGGAAATAATGTACATAGTAACTAAAGTGGGACATGGAAAAAGGCAAATTGGTGAACTGCTGGCAAAATCGAGTATGGAACTAGGAAAGCAGCTGCTTCTAAACGAAGATATAAAGACCCCAGTGCACTGGCATCCCAAAACCGTTGGAAGTGACAATAACTACTTCACCAATAATGCTGTTATTCCAAAAATAATTGCAGGTTTAACGACGTCAAATTATTCGCAAAAACTCGGAGAAAAACTTGGCTACGATAAAATTGTTGAAGTAAGCTACGACGATTATACGTTCAATGGTCGAAAATTCAGTGAAAAAATAGGAAACACACATAAAACATGTCGACTTGTCGCTAAAAGATTATCTGATATTTAGTAATTATTCTTCAAGGTTGATATATCGCAGTAAAATAGTTAAATCAGAGAGTTAATTGAATCTCTAGACAGTTAATTAAAGATCGATATTCAATCAAGTCGCTAGTATTTTGTTTTAAATAAAGCAGCGTCGAAAACGTTTAACTATGTATCTGACCGAAAGCCAGCGTGTTGATTAATAATGTAAAACAAGATGGCGGTCACGACAACAGCTGATTACTTTTAGAGTCTTTCTTTTGGCAAACGTTGTGCAACGTTGGTTTGTTGTGTGAGTGGTTTTTTGTTTCAAATTGTGGTCGTTGGTGAAATTGTAAACATGTTATCGACTCCGCCATGATTATTTCATTTGTTATTGTTATTTCGGTGTGAGCGTGAAGAACTGAGAGCTTGGAAATTCCGTGTTTTGTTTTATTGTAAATATAGTTACTTAGCAAAATTAAGAAGAAGAGTCTTGTTTTTGTAGTGAATTCTTGTTGCAAACATGGCTTTAGAAGACTCGACACGTTCCTTCAAAGAAAAATTTTACAAAAAAATTTTGGAAGATGATGAGTGACATCAAGGTAGGTTTGTGAGTTTATTTCGTTAGTTTTTTATTGTTATGTTACTAAAATAAGCTCAATGCATTACTACACTAAACGTGAGATCATAGAAGAACTGACTGTAATGTGGCCTGAACTAAAAATTATACACGAGAGCCCAAGAAGACCTCAAACGCAAGGAAGTGTAGAGAGAAGTAACCAGGATGTGGAAAACATGCTGCGAATGTGGATGAAAGATAATTAATCAACTAATTGGTCAGTCGGGTGCTAAAACTAACCAAACAAATGTACCAAATATCTGCAGCAGAGTAGGTTTTATTTTTTCTAATTAAAGAAACATAAAACAAAAAAAAAATCTTTTATTGGCTATTCATTTTCCTAAATAATGAAATATCTTGGTCCCCTTCAAAAGCTAAATTCTTACCAAGTAAGTGGGCATGACGACGCCTAAGATGGACGTGACGTTACATCGATCTGATAAAGGCCAGTTTAGCAAGGTATGTTCTTCAATTTCGGTTGGGTAGAACATGCCATGCAAAGGTGGCCTTTGTCAGATCGACAAAGATCCACACCACCTAAGAGGGCATTACGCCTTATAAATAAATATAAGACAAGCAATGTCTTTTTACTATCCATTTTTTTCTAATCAAATATCTTGGTCACCCTACCAAAGTTGAAATGCGTCTTGTTGCCTAGGAACGTTTAGGAAAGTCGTTAAACGTTTCGTTCACTCACTTGTCTGACGGAACTTTAGCGACTTGATTGAATATCGACCTTTAATTAACTGTCTAGAGATTCAATTAACTCTCTGATTTAACTACTTTACTGCGACAGATATACTGTCGACTGTGTGAAACCCAAAAAAGTAGAAAATGTTTTACCATGCAATAGCTATCTTCAATATGCAAAAAAGATTTCTTTAAAGCAATACGCATTCGGTTTGTTTGCTAAACATTTTGAAACAATAGTCTTGCAATCTTATCAAGTTTCCTGTAGGTAATCAACTATGTAAGTTAAATATAAGATGCAACTACCAATAGGTACCTATATAAGCTTCAATGTTTTTAATAGCGTTGTCTTACATTGTCTGCTACACTAGCAGATTACGTTGTTATTGCTATATTGGCGCATCATGTTTTGGCTTCTAAGTTTAATATTTACGTTTGTGATATTAATAAGTATCTCTTACAATCTAACCAAACATTATAATCATTGGAAATTGCAAGGAATACCGACGGCCAATGGAATACTTCCCGGATTCGGACACATGCTGGATGTGATTTTACTGAAGAAAAATTATCAGATGCTCTTTCAAGATATCTACGAAGCTCACCCAAACCACAGCATGGTTGGTTTCTACTTTCTCCGTAAGCCAGCACTGCTTATTAGGCACCCCGAGGTCTTAAAGCAGGTTCTTATTTCTGAGTTTTCCAGCTTTAGTGACCACGTTCCTCTGAATGCAAAAACTGACCCTCTTCTGTCATTCCATGCTTTTTTCGTCGGTGGTGAAACATGGAAACATACCCGACGAGCAATATCCAGTGCATTCACTGATAGCCGTCTCAAAAAAATTGTATCGATCCTCGAAAGCGAATCTACGAAATTCAAGGAATTTATTGATAGAAACCTCAACAACGGCGTGGAGGAATTGGAAGTAAAGGATCTTTTTTCGAAACTTATAACTCAAATATTGGCGCGGGAAATATTTACTATCGATGCTGAAGCATTGGTTGAGAAGGACTCGCCGAAATCGTTTCAGGCCATAATGGACTCTTTGTTCTGGCCAAGTGTTTGGACGGCCATCAAGCAGAACACCACCTTGATATTTCCCTCATTAGGATGGCTATTTGGCATAAATATTTTGCCAAACTGGGCAAATAAATGTTTCCAGAAGATTGTGGAAGATACTCGCGAGTTTAAAAAATCAACTCCACTCAGAGATGACTTGTTACAGCATGCAATTGATTATGAACAACGTAATAGATGGAAAGGAGAA
The DNA here is from genome assembly GCA_963969515.1 of Yponomeuta evonymella. NCBI lineage: Eukaryota > Metazoa > Arthropoda > Insecta > Lepidoptera > Yponomeutidae > Yponomeuta > Yponomeuta evonymella. Next base: position 15,908,492 of record OZ018350.1, read on the forward strand.
GACCTGGTACCAGCTCATGCTTTTTCGTTCTTTATGGATGGGTACGAGAATTTAAACCTAACGCTTGGTGCTTTAGCTTGCCTCTTTGCGGAGTACCCAAAGATTCAGGATATAGCAAGAGATGAGGTTATACGAGTACTGGAGAAGTACGGAAAACTAAGCTATGACGCTATAGTGGAGATGGTATATTTAGAACAATGTGTCAAGGAAACCTTGAGAATTTTCCCGCCCCTTTCTAGAATGCAAAAGGTTTGCACTAAACCCGTTACTCTTGAGGGATCCGATGGCCTGTCATGCGCGCTCCAGCCTGGTGACCAAGTGTTCTTTACCATGTGTGGCCTACACAAAGATCCAACCTACTGGACTAATCCAAATGAGTTCAATCCTGATCGGTTTGCGAAAGGCAATGAGGAGGGCCAGCGGAAGTATGTGAACATGAGTTTTGGTGACGGCCCCCGACGGTGCCCGGGCGTACGCGTCAGCTTCCTTCACATTAAGGGTATTATAGCCTTGGTCTTGAGAAAATATTCTTTCGAGCCATCGTCGAGAATGAAACATAGCGTGACAATGATCAAGATTGATCCTTTGTGCTATTTGAGCAGCCCCGTTGGCGGGTTTTGGGTAAACTTTAAAGCATTAAAATAAGAATTCTAGCATACTACTAATTTTATAAGTCCTATGTACATATAAGGTAGCATAGAATTGTTTATATCTAAAAGAGATAACCTTCTAAAATAAATCTAGTAATCCTTTGTTATTTCAGTTCGTTTACAAACTGCCACTCCATTGACCAATAACTATTGTTTTTAATAAAAAGATTGAAGAAAAATTGTGTAACACCCCATCCCCTTAATTTAAAATAATAATTAAAACCCCGACAAGAAAAATAAAAGTTACTATGATGCAAAACACTCTAATGGCCAACTGTGATCGTCTAGTTTTATTTAGTAGAACCCTGCATTGTGATCGTATACGTAACCCTAGCCCTTTTAAGGTATCTGAGATTGAAAACAAATGTTCGAGCGCAAAAGTATATAATTAACAAATAAAGATCTAGTTAATTTTCCTTAAATTGAAATTAAAGGTCGAGTTAACTCGGTTTGATATCAAGGTTAAGTAGAGAGGTTGAGTTCATTCCACCCTATATTGAAAAGGTTAAGTAAAGCCCTAACAAGAATGAAAATTAGAATTTTTAATGTTTCAAGTGTTGAATAAGTTTGCTATTTAAAGTAGAATATGAAACAGGTTAAACCGGTATGGAACACTGTGTAAGAACAGATAAAAGAAGTAGGTCATTATAACAATATTATTGTTAGTAATATTATTATAATGTTCAACAGATTTTCGTCTCTAATGTCCGCTAGTAATTTGATTGAAGCAAAGGCAAATAAAAATTATAAGCATGAAGCGCAGTTAGTGCAGAATGAAGTTTAAATTTAAAGTATTTATAATATAATAGATAAAGTGAAAGTTAACTAACACAAATCTAGTTAAAAGTACTTGACTCAGAGACGGGATCCGGACTAAAAGAAACTCAGTTCTCCAACCAAAGGCTGGGTCTTTCACACCGTATGCTCATCATTGTCCCACTGTACATAGTTTTATCTATAACTAGATTCATGGATATACATAACATTTCAATTGCGTTTGCCAAATGCAGACAATTCAGTGAAAACTGACCGTAGGAAGATTTATAAAAGGTGCTTTCAACGTTTGACCAGTCATCAGGTCGTAGAATAGTATAGGGTTGTGATATCAAAGGCATGGTACATCGGAGAAAATTCAATCCGGAAAGCCTGGATATAATGGATGACTGGTCAAACGAAGTTTTAGCAACTAGCGAATAACGCTCATTGTGTAGAAGTGGTCAGCCTCACCAAAGATTGCAAGCATTAATAGCAGCAACAGCACAAATGTTTAAAAATAAGCAATTGTATATTGTTTGATCCAATGAAAGGAAATTATTCCTTGAAACTCTGAGTAGGTAGATAACTTTCGTATGGTCCAGCCATTATACACAAAACTCAACGGGACAGTATCAAATACCTAGGAGATAACTCTACTAAAAGTATGTAACCCGGACGTGTATGTTGGAAAAAGTCTATTCAAGACGTCACAACAATGGACTGAACAGACGAAGTCTATCAGAGCTCCAAGCAACAAGTATCGCAAATACCATTAGATCAAACAAGGCAGAGCACAAAATATTATTGAAGTAAAGAGATAAGCAAGTTTAAATATTATTCAAATTAAAAGGTTTACGCCTTAAAATCTAACAACCACAACATTCCATAACGGTTTTTGTCATAATGTCAATAAACACTATTTTATTTATCGGATCCTTCGCTCTATAGCATACTTATTTCCATTGCTCGATAGATTGTTAAACTCTCAATATAAAACGGCACTCAACCTCAACGCTATAAGGATAGATTCACGTAAGCGAGATGCGGCGCAAAATATTGAAGGTAGATGCGTAAAAAGATAATCAGTAATACGTAGGTTGTTAATCAAGGTTTTAAAGGATAATGTCGATGAAGATTAGGTTTTATTACATCTAGGTTTTATATTAATAATAATTTGATGTCATTTTCAGACCTTCCAAATCAAAGGTTCGATAGGCGAGAAATCAAAGTTCAGTAGATAATTTTAATGTACGTAAACAAGGCACGAACTTAAAGTCAACGCCAACATGGTATCATAGTTTCTAACGTCCAACAGGACTCGAACCACTACGTTTTCATTAATAAGATGCCGTAGCAACCTAAGCAGCGGAAGAAATTAGATCAAGTAGCTAAACGTTTCATTGATTTATGTTTGAAAAGTTCCGTAAACGAAAATAGTAAAGTACTAGATAATTAGGAGTCACTTTTAATAGTTGGAGTAAAAGGCTAGAATAGTAAGGTAATAGATAGTTAAGAGACACTTTTAGTATTTTGAGAATAAAAGCTAGCTTACTGAATATATTTCATTTATATACAACAAATTTCACTGTTCATAATAAGAATGGAGCAATAAACATCTAACACATTTGGCACTTCTGATTAATTAAAATTTGGTTGTCTACTTTAGCTTTTATTTAATTAGTTTATAGAATTTTGTCAGAGCTTATTTATTTTAACGGAATTTAATGTTAGACCTTTGCACAGGACGTTACAAAATAATATTGCTGTCAATATTGGAAAATAAAGCTATTTGATTACTTATTTTTGGTACGGAAATAAATCGCTATTTATTGTCCTACTTAATGACCGCATTGCTAAGGTGGGGAATCGGGGAAATACTTACGCTCATCATACAACTGGATACCCTGAAAGAAAAGGGGGAGCCTGCCTAATTTTTCCCAACCCCGTAAGCTAATTTAACCACCCATCAATTGTTTCAGCAAAGCAAACCCCATTTACATTTAATCGTGTATATGTATGAGTGCCTATGGTGTCTCCCTAGTCACAGCTATTTCCTACTTCTATCCTCCCTAACTCCGGAAACCCAGACTGTTTCAAATCACTCGGTAACTTGACACAGTTAGCTTTCAGACTTTCTGGCCGGCCAGAGTGTGTAGCCTAGGATGTGTATGCGCGGGTGGTTTTATGGGTTCGGTAACCACCCGCAAGGTAATATACGAAATATAATACATAAATATTATGTTATGGGTGCAAAGTGCCAGAGGGCTAGAATCGTCTGTCACTCAGGGTAAGCAGGGGGAAAATTGCTACACCACGAATGCTAACGGAAGAAGATCTAACACCGCATTCACAAGAAGCGTTTTAACCCAATCTCCAAACAAGATAATTAATCTCTAATTATCTCAATTCAAAATTAATATTATAATAATAATTTTTTTTACTAAATTAAATTGGGAACGCCTCCGGTGAAGGGATTCTTTAAACCTTTCGACCCAAGCAGACTCAGATTCAGCCGTAGCATAGTAAGCAGAGCTAGATTTTGGGTTCCTTAGTCCATTAATTTAAACTTCTTAAGGCTCCCAAGTGAATTCGCTCTAAATTCACACGTTTGTGTACTGAAACTCAATTACCACTAGCTAGTGGAATTAAGTTAAAGTAATAAGTAGAATTAAATTCGGACAAAACTCTGAAAGCTATGACGCAAGCATGATATGAATAACCTCGTGTGGCCTCACCGAGCCTTGGTTATTTGACAAAGGCTGGACACACGGACTATCCTTAGCATACCTTTGCCACCGAGAGTTCACTTTTGTACAAATTTATTTCCCATAAACGTAGTACTGTGGAGAAAAAGGATTAGTTCACATTTTATTTCGCGGAAGCTACCCTAATTACTAAGGCTGAAAACCCTATTTTACGCGGAAAACTTCTAGCTAAATGTACGAAAGATTCAGGAACCGAAGACCGTTTTTAACCTTAACACTTTTACTTTCAAATCAACTCCCTAGCTTCGAGAGCAACTCTAAACCTGAAACTTCACACCAGAGCTGATAGTCTGGGACGCGATGCCCACAGGTGATGTTAGGTAACAAATCCAAAGCCACTCTCCTATTTTCGAATTTAAATGCAAACGAAACTCCCTAATGCTAATAAATTCGCTGAAAATGGCGAATTTCCCTACGAGCGTAACGGATGTATTTACTGTTCAATTCTCTAGTCTGGAATCGCCCCGCGCGTTTGGCCCTCGGCCTTTTTATACGATTTCACTCAGATTTAACCAGTGAACCTGACACGTGAAACAATAGTACGGGTTCATAAATAAGTATCATCCTTATTGGTTTTAGTCGGGTGGCGTGATCTTTTATTGGCGCCGCTCTGTCCGGGAAAAAGTGACTTCTGCGCGAATACCCGCATCTACGAGCGGGTAGAAAAAGATTTTCGGTGCCGGCTCCGACCGCTTGTTATTCTTTGGATATAAGTTCAATTTATTTAACTAACTCGTTACTTCTTAAATATTCCCCACCTTTCAGTCTTAATTATACGTTGAGAGTATGCTACACAGGCAGGTCCGTTACAATCAACCCCCAAAATTTGTAGAAGAACCGACGAATACAAATTTTATACAAACAAGGACATGGTACCTGTGATAGCTCTCACAATGGCCCCTATCTTCTTCTAATATACCTGTTGCAATATTGTCCCACATGTCTGTCATGGTGTGTGTGTATTTAAACCAAATACTTCAGATATTTTTCAGTTACAAAGTTTAGATAACGCAGCCTGAATTAATTATCTCAGCATCCATGAATGGCCTGTCAGTCAAAACTCCGTTATCAACGACCCTGGTTGTGAGGCAGAGTTACCGAAAGTCAATCCGGTATAAATTACGTCCTTTGGCTGCCCCAACGTCAGGCACGGCTTTCGTGTGAGAGAGGACGCACCCTAAAACGTAATTTCCGTCTACGAAATTCCGATACTAACAATCAGCAAGCTTTCCAAGTCCACCGATCTAATAACCAAACAGTCATTATTTCTAACCTTTCCATTTCAAATATCATTATATTTGGAGAATGTGCAGTGTTTAATTCCCGTGTAGAGTGAAGGTTCCAAATACCAAATGATACTATTTAAACTAAATGATGCTTTGCATCTAGCAAAGGAAAACGGTATTTGAACCCTTTTGAGGTGCGTGTATGTCGGCATGGGACCGTACTACGACAGGCTATCTACGTTTAACACTTCGCCAAACCTTAGGCCTCCCAATCATTCCCCACTTTCACATCTTCTTTTGCACGCCATACTTCAATCATCTCTCATCGACTCAAATCAATTATACCCTTCTGCATACTTAGTTTTATTACTATTTGTTCAATTTTACAACGAAGATCTAAAGATTTAGCGAACAGCGATAACCGTGGATTTATTTTATTTTGTTGTAACCTAGCGAGTTTAATTTATTTTATAGGCAATACTGAATATTATTTATAGGAAGTAGTCGGAAGTACTTATCTCAATGACCGTTTTGGAATGGATTGTGATAGAATTTAAAATTAAAGTAAAATACCCTTAATTAACTTATAGTTTAACATGCGGTTACCTCTCAAAACCAATACCTTATTACCTTTCAAAACCGTTTTAATTACCTGGTTTAAGAAGTACAGTCAACGACGAAAATTAAATAATCAACTTTAAATCCCGATTAGATTGATATGCTTCCGTATTTTATTAAAAATAAAATTTACATAAATTAAAATCAAAAGTTTGGCTTAATGAGAATATTCAATTATCTACTTTTATCGTTTACTGTACGCGGATGGTTAAATAAAACGAAGTGTTTATTTATTAATTTTTTTTATTTTGTTTTTTACTATAAGTACGCTAAAAATTAAAATAAAACAAAGGTTTATGTTATATTTTTTTTTTAGTTTATTATTTAATAAATTAGTCTATTATATTTATTACGAAATTTACGAATTGTCGTGAATAAAATATAGGAAATCCTTTTAAATCAACGAAACTTTAGCAAATTGAAGAAATCCGAACTCTAAATGAATCATATGAATGAATTTATTTACGCAACCGCTATACGAAGACTACCTAATTACGCAATGCTAGATTCTTAATAATACTGTGATAGCAACCCCCCATCGAGAAAACTTTTGTTAATTTTTATATTAAGTTTTATTGCAACCCCCCAAATGAATAGCTAGTTTCCGCGAAATGGAATATTATACCGAAAGTAAAAATTTATATCAATCCCCAGCATGAAAATATTTTGAAAATTAATTATAATTATCAACAAATTAAAATAATAATGATCTCTCTCAATAACAAATGTTAATTAATATGCAGAACAAGTTTTATTAAAGTATTAAACCGAAAATATTCCTTAAGTAGATTTAAAATCGTAGAAATATTGTTAACAACCCCCCCATAAAGAAGAACTTTGGTTAATTAATGTAATTTTTTTTTTATTTAGTTTTTACATTTTTTTTTTTTTTACTTCCCGTTGAAATGAAATATTCTCGATTACTAATAAAAATGAAATATTCTCGATTACTAATAATAACAAGTTAATTAAATGTTAACTCAGTTTTCATTCAATTCCTATGATCCGTGCGTAGTGCTACCTCTCGACCAACTGCATCCTACTGAGTACTGTGTTCAAGCAACAACGTCCACTAGCAGTCTATGAATGGGTGACCACCAGTAGTATACACGATACAACCTTATTTCCCCGTTTTCATCTCGTCAATATTAAATCCTCTCAACTTAGTTTGGAGCGTATTGTGATGTAAATCACTTAGTTAAATTATTTTCTGTAAACTACATAGCTCATTATTATTATTCCCAATGTTGATTCAAAATTAAATTGCATATTAAATATATTTTTTTTTTTTTTTAGATTATGTAAATTTGAAATGATAATTTAACTCATACTAATTTTAACAGTACTACATAACTATTTTTTTTTTCAGCTCATATTATAAAATATATACGATATAAAAGCCGTATAAAAGCGCCATCTAGTGAATGTACACCCTTTACAACCCTACAATCGTCAATATGTCTGATGTATTGACCTGATTGCTACGCGAATGAAGTGCAGGTTTAGTCGTACCTACATAACTTTCCGATAGTTAAATTGTTATCTTCATACGGTTCATATCCAAACTTATTTTTATTTAATTTTAAATTGACTCCAAAAAATGAGGAATTTATTAATTCGACCTACGTTTATTTTACCATTATGTTACGCGATTACTTAATGTAATAAAATTATGAATAGAATTTAATGGTTCTATTCCCGTTTGTCAGACAATACTTCAAAAGCGATACTATTAAAACTTAACGAAGTATATTTAACGGTTTTTGAAAAATCTTGTAAATAAAGTAGGTAACATAGGTACTCAGAATGATAGGTATCCTTTTAGGTAAAGTTTGAGTCGCTCGGCAACCCCCCGAGTATAAAACCTTTAGGTAGATACTATATTGAACTATTTGATTTAAATTAGCTACCTAAATCCGATATAACCTTAGTTCAAAGCTTAGGCAATAGAAATAGAACGAGATTGACAAAGTCATGATAAGGGCAACCCCCCACACATAATACTTTTGTTATAATTTACTTAATATTTACCTGTTAATTTATTTAGATAAAATAATTGATAACTTTAAAAACTAATCTCATCCTATTAGATATTTTCTTTAACGCGGAACTAAATTTAGACTGATTTGAAAACTTGTCTCAAGTGGAATTTACAATTATTGTACATACCAAGTAAGGACCGAATAAATAAATTTTGAATTGTTTTATGTATTACTTGTTTTCGCTCTTTTTACTACGTTTTCCTACGTACTACATATTTATAAAAGTTTTAGTTTAAATCAATCTAATTTTGTTTAACAATTTGAACTCGTACATTCGCTGCCAATCCCAATGTTTCTACCTTTTCCATTTCACGAACAACAAATTGTGGCATAAAGCCAACAATTATTAAAAGAAATAAGAATATTCTGCATCATAAACATAAACAAACTACTCAAACTCGTAATAAAATATCATGGTCACGGTAACACCATATTGTAACACCCCATCCCCTTAATTTAAAATAATAATTAAAACCCCGACAAGAAAAATAAAAGTTACTATGATGCAAAACACTCTAATGGCCAACTGTGATCGTCTAGTTTTATTTAGTAGAACCCTGCATTGTGATCGTATACGTAACCCTAGCCCTTTTAAGGTATCTGAGATTGAAAACAAATGTTCGAGCGCAAAAGTATATAATTAACAAATAAAGATCTAGTTAATTTTCCTTAAATTGAAATTAAAGGTCGAGTTAACTCGGTTTGATATCAAGGTTAAGTAGAGAGGTTGAGTTCATTCCACCCTATATTGAAAAGGTTAAGTAAAGCCCTAACAAGAATGAAAATTAGAATTTTTAATGTTTCAAGTGTTGAATAAGTTTGCTATTTAAAGTAGAATATGAAACAGGTTAAACCGGTATGGAACACTGTGTAAGAACAGATAAAAGAAGTAGGTCATTATAACAATATTATTGTTAATAATATTATTATAATGTTCAACAGATTTTCGTCTCTAATGTCCGCTAGTAATTTGATTGAAGCAAAGGCAAATAAAAATTATAAGCATGAAGCGCAGTTAGTGCAGAATGAAGTTTAAATTTAAAGTATTTATAATATAATAGATAAAGTGAAAGTTAACTAACACAAATCTAGTTAAAAGTACTTGACTCAGAGACGGGATCCGGACTAAAAGAAACTCAGTTCTCCAACCAAAGGCTGGGTCTTTCACACCGTATGCTCATCATTGTCCCACTGTACATAGTTTTATCTATAACTAGATTCATGGATATACATAACATTTCAATTGCGTTTGCCAAATGCAGACAATTCAGTGAAAACTGACCGTAGGAAGATTTATAAAAGGTGCTTTCAACGTTTGACCAGTCATCAGGTCGTAGAATAGTATAGGGTTGTGATATCAAAGGCATGGTACATCGGAGAAAATTCAATCCGGAAAGCCTGGATATAATGGATGACTGGTCAAACGAAGTTTTAGCAACTAGCGAATAACGCTCATTGTGTAGAAGTGGTCAGCCTCACCAAAGATTGCAAGCATTAATAGCAGCAACAGCACAAATGTTTAAAAATAAGCAATTGTATATTGTTTGATCCAATGAAAGGAAATTATTCCTTGAAACTCTGAGTAGGTAGATAACTTTCGTATGGTCCAGCCATTATACACAAAACTCAACGGGACAGTATCAAATACCTAGGAGATAACTCTACTAAAAGTATGTAACCCGGACGTGTATGTTGGAAAAAGTCTATTCAAGACGTCACAACAATGGACTGAACAGACGAAGTCTATCAGAGCTCCAAGCAACAAGTATCGCAAATACCATTAGATCAAACAAGGCAGAGCACAAAATATTATTGAAGTAAAGAGATAAGCAAGTTTAAATATTATTCAAATTAAAAGGTTTACGCCTTAAAATCTAACAACCACAACATTCCATAACGGTTTTTGTCATAATGTCAATAAACACTATTTTATTTATCGGATCCTTCGCCCTATAGCATACTTATTTCCATTGCTCGATAGATTGTTAAACTCTCAATATAAAACGGCACTCAACCTCAACGCTATAAGGATAGATTCACGTAAGCGAGATGCGGCGCAAAATATTGAAGGTAGATGCGTAAAAAGATAATCAGTAATACGTAGGTTGTTAATCAAGGTTTTAAAGGATAATGTCGATGAAGATTAGGTTTTATTACATCTAGGTTTTATATTAATAATAATTTGATGTCATTTTCAGACCTTCCAAATCAAAGGTTCGATAGGCGAGAAATCAAAGTTCAGTAGATAATTTTAATGTACGTAAACAAGGCACGAACTTAAAGTCAACGCCAACATGGTATCATAGTTTCTAACGTCCAACAGGACTCGAACCACTACGTTTTCATTAATAAGATGCCGTAGCAACCTAAGCAGCGGAAGAAATTAGATCAAGTAGCTAAACGTTTCATTGATTTATGTTTGAAAAGTTCCGTAAACGAAAATAGTAAAGTACTAGATAATTAGGAGTCACTTTTAATAGTTGGAGTAAAAGGCTAGAATAGTAAGGTAATAGATAGTTAAGAGACACTTTTAGTATTTTGAGAATAAAAGCTAGCTTACTGAATATATTTCATTTATATACAACAAATTTCACTGTTCATAATAAGAATGGAGCAATAAACATCTAACACATTTGGCACTTCTGATTAATTAAAATTTGGTTGTCTACTTTAGCTTTTATTTAATTAGTTTATAGAATTTTGTCAGAGCTTATTTATTTTAACGGAATTTAATGTTAGACCTTTGCACAGGACGTTACAAAATAATATTGCTGTCAATATTGGAAAATAAAGCTATTTGATTACTTATTTTTGGTACGGAAATAAATCGCTATTTATTGTCCTACTTAATGACCGCATTGCTAAGGTGGGGAATCGGGGAAATACTTACGCTCATCATACAACTGGATACCCTGAAAGAAAAGGGGGAGCCTGCCTAATTTTTCCCAACCCCGTAAGCTAATTTAACCACCCATCAATTGTTTCAGCAAAGCAAACCCCATTTACATTTAATCGTGTATATGTATGAGTGCCTATGGTGTCTCCCTAGTCACAGCTATTTCCTACTTCTATCCTCCCTAACTCCGGAAACCCAGACTGTTTCAAATCACTCGGTAACTTGACACAGTTAGCTTTCAGACTTTCTGGCCGGCCAGAGTGTGTAGCCTAGGATGTGTATGCGCGGGTGGTTTTATGGGTTCGGTAACCACCCGCAAGGTAAGAATATACGAAATATAATACATAAATATTATGTTATGGGTGCAAAGTGCCAGAGGGCTAGAATCGTCTGTCACTCAGGGTAAGCAGGGGGAAAATTGCTACACCACGAATGCTAACGGAAGAAGATCTAACACCGCATTCACAAGAAGCGTTTTAACCCAATCTCCAAACAAGATAATTAATCTCTAATTATCTCAATTCAAAATTAATATTATAATAATAATTTTTTTTACTAAATTAAATTGGGAACGCCTCCGGTGAAGGGATTCTTTAAACCTTTCGACCCAAGCAGACTCAGATTCAGCCGTAGCATAGTAAGCAGAGCTAGATTTTGGGTTCCTTAGTCCATTAATTTAAACTTCTTAAGGCTCCCAAGTGAATTCGCTCTAAATTCACACGTTTGTGTACTGAAACTCAATTACCACTAGCTAGTGGAATTAAGTTAAAGTAATAAGTAGAATTAAATTCGGACAAAACTCTGAAAGCTATGACGCAAGCATGATATGAATAACCTCGTGTGGCCTCACCGAGCCTTGGTTATTTGACAAAGGCTGGACACACGGACTATCCTTAGCATACCTTTGCCACCGAGAGTTCACTTTTGTACAAATTTATTTCCCATAAACGTAGTACTGTGGAGAAAAAGGATTAGTTCACATTTTATTTCGCGGAAGCTACCCTAATTACTAAGGCTGAAAACCCTATTTTACGCGGAAAACTTCTAGCTAAATGTACGAAAGATTCAGGAACCGAAGACCGTTTTTAACCTTAACACTTTTACTTTCAAATCAACTCCCTAGCTTCGAGAGCAACTCTAAACCTGAAACTTCACACCAGAGCTGATAGTCTGGGACGCGATGCCCACAGGTGATGTTAGGTAACAAATCCAAAGCCACTCTCCTATTTTCGAATTTAAATGCAAACGAAACTCCCTAATAAATTCGCTGAAAATGGCGAATTTCCCTACGAGCGTAACGGATGTATTTACTGTTCAATTCTCTAGTCTGGAATCGCCCCGCGCGTTTGGCCCTCGGCCTTTTTATACGATTTCACTCAGATTTAACCAGTGAACCTGACACGTGAAACAATAGTACGGGTTCATAAATAAGTATCATCCTTATTGGTTTTAGTCGGGTGGCGTGATCTTTTATTGGCGCCGCTCTGTCCGGGAAAAAGTGACTTCTGCGCGAATACCCGCATCTACGAGCGGGTAGAAAAAGATTTTCGGTGCCGGCTCCGACCGCTTGTTATTCTTTGGATATAAGTTCAATTTATTTAACTAACTCGTTACTTCTTAAATATTCCCCACCTTTCAGTCTTAATTATACGTTGAGAGTATGCTACACAGGCAGGTCCGTTACAATTGGTTGGGATTTTCATGGATTTCATCTACAAATCTTGACAAAATCTACATGAGACAACCCCGTGAGGTACCCATTGTCGGACAAAAAAAAAATGAATGAATCAGCCAATATGGTAAAGAATTAGCGCTGTACATACATACAAAAACACACCTGCACTTGCAAACTTTTTCATACATATAAACATAAATATAAACATAAACATTTACATACAGGCACATACATTGCGTCTGGCCCCACACTAGGATACCCTGTGTTGTGGGAACCAGAAACAACGACATCACAAACATGTAAACATCCAAGACCAATATATACCTAAACTCACGCCTGCGTCCCAGGGTCGTAGGCAGAGACCAGGGACTGCCACTTGCCACGAACTTTTTCCTTAACATTTAATAACTAAATACATAAAAAACTTAGTCATCATCATCATCAACAATATTTTGATGCCCAGTGCGGGATATAGGCCTCCGTCATGGTTTTTAACCATGAAGGGTTTTGCCATAATCGCAACGCTTGGCAGGCGGGTTGGCGATCACAGTATACGGTTGGAATCTCAGGAAGACGCTGCTGCCCGTCTCCTGGTAATTTATTTCCTTAGTCGCCTTCTACGACATCCACGGAAAGAAATGGAGTGACGCTATTCTTAATCCGGCGCCACGCGGAACCTTAATCTGGCGACACACTGAACTAAGTAATTATTCGTAATTATTATAATGGTTTCAGGTTCTATTTTGTAGTTATATATACACATAGGATCTATTTTGATAATACTCGTAGTCACACTCTCTTTCATTCTGGGCGATGGCTCAAAAGCATACTTCTTCAAGGCTACAGCTATAGCAGCTTTACTATGAATGAAGTTCACTCATATCCCGGGCACTGTCGGGGATCGTCACCGAAAGTCATGTTTTTTTTATATACGTTTTTTTATTCAAAATAAAAGACCTTAATATTAGTACACAATTTCGCCAAATTTTATTCCACGGACAGACCGACTGAATGACGGACAGACATGGCGAAACTATGAGGGTTCCTTGTGGACTACGGCATCATAAAATGCGCCGGGTGCACTACCTCAGAGGTGGTGCGGAAGTGTGTGCATGTACTTGACGACTTTCCTACAGTCTGAAAATTGTGATAACTCGAAAATGGTGCTTCGTGAGGAAAAAAGTGTCGGTACCTTTTTTGTAGATAATTTTATGATCTACAAACTTTCGTACGTCCATTTTCCGGTACTCTCACCTTTTCGGAAATATATAAAAAAAGTGACCTTTGACCTCGGATAAAAAACAACGCACACGTGAGACCGATGGGGACTTTTGACATAGCATTTGTAATGACGTATTTAAGACCTATACAAAAATCTAGCTTGCCGGGAATTAATGCAAACTCAATTTCTATTTTGACTCGACTACTGGGGAAGCATAATTATTGAGATCGAATTGTTTCTTAACCAACTTCAAAAAAAGAGGAGGTTTTTATTTCGTTGAAATCTTTTTTAAGTTGTTTTTTTATGTTCCCCGATTACGCGATGACGCCTTGACCGATTTCAAAAAATATTTTTTTATTTGAAATGGTAGACTTTCCATGATCATCAAGTCAGGACCTAATGATAGAATCCTGGAGAAATCGAGGGATCTCTTCAAATTTTAAAGACACACTTGACACGATTGTGGTGTTTTAATAGAGACTCGTGCATTTGCTTTCAGAAAACACATTTGAAGAAGAAGAAGAAAGACATTTATTATACCAACAAGATACATCACAGAAACAAAATAAGCACATAAGTAACATAATATGCACAACAACAGAAAGAAAACTAAATACACAACAGACGAAACGAATAAATAAAACAGGACCATAGATGTAGCCTGTGGTGTATCTACATTGCCACAAAAAATTGTGAACAAATAATAAAAAATTAATAGAAAATAAAACCTGACTTCAAAACACTACAAGCACTTAAAAACACAGAAATAATTTAAGCAAATATGATCTTTCAATGCGAAGTAATATAGGTACTAGTAAAATAACAAAATTCATATTTACATATTTACAATAAATATTATCTATATATAAAAGATTGTCTCTAGACTGCTGCCGTTGGGGAGAGTTCCCAAGATACTGGCAGCATTACCCCTCTGGATGGCCAGGCTGATACGCTGACCGAGGTAGCTACCAGCTCTAGGGTCGCCTGACAAGTCGATGAGGCGCATAGATATTTGTTTGTAAAGATTACGCGCCTCAGGGCCCCACGGACCCATCGTCTCGACCCCAAACGGCGCAAATAAGTAGCTGTCCCCAAGGATAGAGTATTTGCGCCGCTTGAGGCCTTCTGCCAAAGCCGCCGCCGCGCCCGCGGCTCTGCTGGTGTGCGTGACATGGGAAGGCGCCAGTGTGTCAACGCAGGTTGCGTCCCACACCAGCGGCCTCCCGTTCTGCCACGGCACCAGCAACATACCGTCCGGTCTCCTTCCATCGTCCCGTACTATACCGTTAGGCTCAAGGATGGCACGGCGACGCTGGAAAGAGCCCTGCGGATTATATCATTCGAAGTAGGTACATATAGGTAGTGATTGCGTCGTTGGTCTAGCCGTTAAAATGTACAAATGGTCTCAGTCTGGGTGTATATCCATGTTTGTGATGTCCTTGCCTGGTTACCATAGTACAGGGTATCCTAGTTTGGGACCAGGTCAAGTAATTGTGTTATGTGAAAGTTATTATTATTATTATTAGGTATTCTAGAAATATAATTTAAAGTCGGTGCCCAAAATGTACATTTTATGCTGGTCATGTAACTTGGCACCAGCTCCAAATTACACTTCTACAATACCTACTTCGAATTGAAAGGTCATATTAGTTTAAATTATTTCTGTATTTTCGGTGCTGTAGTATTTTTATGTCGTTTTTTTATTTAATTTTTTTGTGCAATGTTTCGTGAAAAAACTAGAACAGGAAACCCGGATTTACCTAGTTACTCGGTTGAGACACGATGACTGAGTTTGTTATAGTAATTTGGGGATTGATCCGCTGCCGAGGACAGTACATGTCGCTCCGCTTACCTCTTGGTCTGTGGCCTGCTAGGAAATTGGTGCCATTTTCAAAAGTTGGGCAGTAAATCTTCGGCCAAATTTTTAATAAAAAACTGTTGGGTTGCAACGCCTCTAGCGTTGGAACTTCTCTGTTAGGAAACTCATTCGGAATGATCAGTCGCTTTTGCCAAAGGATATTTGCTACCAGAAAATTAACTACTTTTGAGTAAGTATTTTAATTTTTATAGATAGATAGATAGATAGAGAACACTTTATTGCACAACCAGGTGAAAGATATATATGTAAATAAATAAAGCTGATAAATAAATAACTTCCATACAACTCTATCACTTGTTCCCTGTGCTGTGGTGACCAGACAAGGACATCGCAAATATGAAAATCAAGTACGGCCGCCTTCAGTGGGAATCGAACCAGTGACCTCCGTTTTCGCAGTCAAGCGTAACCGCTGGACCATCGAAATAGTTATTGCGTAATATTCAATTCAATTAAATAGTTTATTGCCATAAATATACATAATATGGGATACCGCCGTTTAGCCAAAGTATTTTTCGCCAAATTTTACTTCCCAATAAACTTATGGCATCAGTTTCATTTCCCAAATGAAACTTTAGCAAGTTTTCATTTCGCATTTTATTCATTTGGTCAAATTATCATTTCGCATAATTTTACTGCGTCAAGTTTTATTAAGACAAACGTTTATTATGCTAACGTTTTATTTTGGCAAGTGTTATATAGCAAATAATTGTTTGATTAAAAAATAGGTTCGAAGTTCCTTCGGGTGTTAGTTCTTTTTTTTTATATAAAAGCGAAAAAAAAAATTTCACTAAAAAACTTAGTTTTGAGTCAAACAAAAAAATTTTTGTTCTAGTTTACATTTCGCATTTTATTCATTTGGTCAAATTATACTTTTGACTGAATAATGCTTGGTAAAATGAATTTTGACCAAGTATTTATTTGGTAAACAATAACTTGCCATAATAACTTTTGCTAACTGTTTATTTGCTTTAAGTTGTTTTGAGAAATGTTTTTTTGCCAAGTGATAATTTGCGGAAAATAGTTTGGGAAGTAATACTTTGGGAAACGATTTTTGGCAATACATTAGTAAACCACATAATATACCTTTCCAGTCAGACGTATTTGACGTACTATATATTTTATAATTTTATTTCGGTCTACCTGTGGCCACGGTAAACCTTGCCAAACGTCGAGGTAATAAAATTTTAACTAATTATACCGATTAAATAACGATTAGATCCGTTATACGTATAAATAGTTTTAAGACGACCGGTAGTGAAAAAGTATCGGCTATTCCATAGTTACTAAATTTTGATTCAATACTATAGTATTGTATTGACACGTACTGATGAATAGAAACCGGAGAAGTGCGAGTCGGACTCGCCCACTGAGAGTTCCGTACTTATTTGTAGGTACTTACATATTACAAATAGTTCAGGAATCGAGTCTCGTAGTTTTTCCGAGCTTTTCCCGAACTTCAAAGACTATTTTTTTTAATGATTTAATTACAAATGTATAATGTAGTTTTCAAATTGTTCCCTGTAATTGTAGTAGGTATATGACAAATATTACCTGTCAAACATAGTTCTAGGTCAACGGAAAGTACCCCATAAATTTTGATCACTTGACAGTGTCGAATTATACGTTTTTTGCGGAATAAACGACCGTAACTTTTTATTTTATTTAATATAGAAGTTTGATTTTTTCACAGCTTCAAGGATCTGTAGACCTGAGTAAGGTTTTAATTTCAATTAAAAGCGTAAAGAGTCTTGACTCTTGAAAAACACACGGACGGACAAGAAAGTGATCTTCAGAAAGAAAAAAAGAAGACATTAATTTAATTTTCACAGAAACACAAACTAAACACGAAGGTACACAAACAAAATCCACGAACGTCAAAAAAAAAAAACAAAAATAAAAACCAAATGGTCGTTAAGAGAACATGTGAGGCATTTGAGGCATTTAAAAGGATTCGTTTTTTCTTTCGAGATACGGAACCCTAAAAAGCGTTTATTAAAACCTAGGTTTTTACAAATTGTCCTCAGCACGGGTCAATGCAACAAAAAGAATTTAAGCGTTTTTTATCTAATCCGATTTTTTATTCTGTTCTCAAGATTCGAGAGTTTATAGATAGATAAATAAAGAACACTTTATTGCATAACTAGAAAAAGAGAATTACAAAATATGATTTCTTATACCCACGTAATGTTATACAACTGGTGATCTTTGATTGCAGGAAGAATATAGTCCGTAGATGGATTTACATAAATAAGAAAATCGTAAGTATATTGATAGCGAAAGATTATACTTATAAACATAAACATAAACATTTACATACAGGCACATACATTGGTTCTGGCCCCACACTAGGATACCCTGTGTCGTGGGAACCAGAAACAACGACATCACAAACGTGTAAACATCCAAGACCTAGGGTTTTTTTTTTTGTTCCCAGCCGGGATTCGAACCCGGGACCTCTCGCATGGTATGCAGATGCACTACCACTGCGCCACGAGGTCGTCTAAATATATATACAACGTATATATGTATATGATAAGATAAGAATATTCATGTATACTTAATGATAGATAGCTAGCTATTGAGTTGATCTTCTAAATCTAATGTAACTAACGTTACAGCTTGTGGTAGGAAGCGGAAATATTGAACATCTTAAGTGTGCCCTATACCTACGCGGAAGAAAAGTTGGCGACTTTGTTTGGGCCGGTTTAAAAAAATAATTAAGTACACACTACAGCGCTGATTTTTAGGGTTCCGTACCTAAAGGGTAAAAACGGGACCCTATTACTAAGACTTCGCTGTCTGTCTGTCCGTCCGTCCGTCCGTCTGTCTGTCACCAGGCTGTATGTCAAGAACCGTGATTCTAGAGAGTTGAAATTTTCACAGATTATGTATTTCTGTTGCCGCTATAACAACAAATACTAAAAACAAAATAAAATAATTATTTAAGGGGGGCTCCCATACAACAAACTTAATTTTTTTGCCGTTTTTTTTGTATGTAAATGTTTATGTTTATGTTTTTTCCTCGGTGGCGCTAGTTTTACTCCCTGGACCCCCTTAAACGCCAAGGAATTGCTTTTCTTCTTTTATTTTTGTCCAGAGCATTTCACAACAATTTTACTACCCGTGTTTCATATTAGATAAAAAAAAAGTATTTTGTTGTTCATTGGTTTTCATGGTTCGATTGCGAATGCTCATTTCTGTAGAGGCTAACGGTTTTGTTTACAAATAAAAGATTCCATAAAACAGTTTGATTAGTCTGTGGTAAAGGGAAAGACAGATTACTAAAACTGTCTCTGAGGAGTGTTTTAGAGGAATCGTGTTTTTTATAAATAAGACCGTATAAGTTTCACTGTACGTGCGACGGGGTCATAGCTTGCCCTCCGTCAGGCGCTCCGTCACGCCCTTCAATCATTGAACTCTGCCATGGGTACTGAACGCAGAAGAAGAGAAAATATCGTTGCAGAACATTTCCAAGATGATCAACGATTTTTAAGGCTTACCTACTTAATTCGTTTTATTCGATTTTCGACAGATAATTAAGCCCGATGGTCGGACGATGTGAGCAAGTCGTCAAAGGGCCTGTGGATGTGAATGACGAGAGGCCGCGAAAGATGGCGTAATGGGGAAAAGCCCATCAGTGGGCAGAGGATGGCTGATGATGATGCTAATGATGACAATTGATTTGGTTTCACCAGCGTTTATTCGTCACTTAAGGCGATAGGAGTATTGTTGCCAATAAAATAACGGACGTTTGTTGTGAAAATCGATTAAGGGTATCAGGTTCACTAGCGCAACGAATGGAAAAATGACAATGTTTTTTAGGGTTCCGTACCCGAAGAGTACCAAACGCGACCCTATTACTAAGACTTCACTGTCCTTCTGTCTGTCTGTCTGCCTGTCCGTCTGTCTGTATGTCACAAGGCTGTATCTCCCGTGATAGCTAGCCATTGAAATTTTCACAGATGATGTGTTTCTATTGCCGCTATACAAGTACTAAAAACAGAATAAAATAAATATTTAAGGGGGGCTCCCATACAACCAACGTTGTATAAAGATAGTGCTCGCCATCTAGCGGCCATCTATGTAACCTTCACGGTGCCGATGTCATGTCGTTAAACGTCAATGTTTAACGCTTCTTCTTGGTTTCTGTAGATGGCGCTGTTCTCAAATTCGATCTTGATAATGGTACGGAGAGCTAGATATAAGAGCGCTTTATTAAGGCCAGGTTCTTTGAGTGCACGGATGGGGATAAAATAGACATTTTTGAAATTACAGAAATACAATCCTATTAATACAATTTTGACGACCGACGTCACTAACACATTCAGTGACATTAACTTTTTTGGTATATTTTTATTATCCAAAACTCTTTACAGCAATATCTGTTGATAATTTAGACTAATTTTCGCGATTTTTTGATGCTACATAGTTAAAAATTCCGAAAAATCCTATATAGGAGATATTCATCTATATGGTATTTATTTTAAGATTATAAATACTAACCATTAGAGAGTAAAATATATTTTAAAACACCTGTTTAGGCGTAATGTCGGAGAAACCAGCTTTAATACTACGCTATACGATATTTTAACTTATGAACACTTACAAAACAAGCAATTTGTGTCTCTACTCTAATATTATTTTAACGAGTTTCGTTTTTTAAGAGCATTTATTATGATTATGATAAAGCGACTTAAATTACTTTGACTGTTTGATGAATTCCTTGTAGGTAATTACTCTCATTAGCAACAATTTCTTTTTGTAATTCGTTTACTGCTCTTTACTCAATTAACAATGTGTACGTAAGCGCAGTCGACAGCACATCAACTTTTACATTTTCGTTGCCAAGTCGCCCGTAACGTAACTGAGAAGAGTGCACGCGTATAAGGTTGGTGTGCTGTAGACTGTGCATACGATTTAGAATTTTAGATAGTAGAAAATATATCAAAATGATTATTATTTAATGAGTTAGTGAAAATTGTAGTAAATAATTAGACGTGCATCTCTGACATTTTCAGTGTTAAAAAATTTTCTTAAAAAGAAGGTCAGTAAGATAAGACAAGAATATTATTCATTGTAAACACCAGAAAACAATTACAGAAACAATAGTTACAAAAGATTCAATAGAATAGAATACATTTAGTTAAAATAAGTATCTACAATATAATTTTCTAACTTACATAGCAAAATCCATTATTGGCTGCAAACCCTAACCCGATCCTCTTTGTTTTAGGCTCAAATTGTAGTGTACTAAATTGTCCAGAGGACTTTTTCTCAAATATTTGATATCATTCTTTGTTTCTAAAATATCGAGCGCAAAAATAAAAAACTCAGAAAACATAATTTTTTTTTTCGCTATTTCAGCCATAACTTTTTTCGTTTTTGACTTTCTCGAATAATTCTTTTTGCACTTTACAGTTCTCGTAAATATGCGTCTTTCGAGCTTTTTTGAATATCATATCTTCAAAACTCTCTGAGATATAAGGGAATCGCACTTTTTCGTGAAATCGGAGCCCACACTGGAGCGAACGAAAAGACATTTCCAATGTCAAAACCTATGCCCGGCCTATGACGTACCTTTGTGTAGCCTGTAAAAAATAAAAAATAAAATTATCGGGAATCATTCAATTCTCAAATCAATATGTAACATCGGTTATAAATTAAAATCGGCACTAAAGCTACATTATTACCTACTTATATCAAATTGGCCTCAAGAGCAGTCTTTTCTGCTATTGGTATTTGTTTACTGGAAAGAGCAATCCCCGCAATGGATTAGCCCCCAATATTTGTGGGCGTTGTCTACGGCGCGGGTGAAGGCAAATAATTACCAAATCTGTTTGATGTCTCATCTCAGGCACTGTTTTACGAATTATCATCATCATCATCATCATTCAGCCACAAGAAGTCCACTGCTGGACATAGGCCTCCTCCATGGATTTCCAAAGAGACCGGTCGGAAGCGGCCTGCATCCAGCGCCTTCCTGCCACTTGGATGAGGTCATCTGTCCATCTCGTGGCTGGTCGTCCTACGCTGCGCTTGCCGATATGTGATCTACGAATTATGAATAACGCAAATTTTAAACTTTATTCAAGTAGTAAGCGGTCGAATGTGTCATTTACAGCTTATTTCTAAAAGGCACAAATCCTGAGGCTAGGGGCACATAGGTAGGACTTGGCACGAGGGCGCCGAAACGCGTGACCGCGCCGACGCCGACGCCGCGACGCGTTGCATAGAGTTCGCAGCCTCGCCGCGCCTCTTCTGTTTGGGCTTCAGTACATTTTGTATGACAGTGAATAGAAAGGACACCCCGTCTTTTCCGCGCACTCATCCCTCGTCCTTCCTATGTGCCCCACGTCTGTGACAAGAATTTGTGCTTGGTCAAAACTTTTGTTCCATAAATTTTTTCTGAGATTTTAATTTTTTTTTAAATCTTAGGTTTATAAATATTGATATTAAATTCGCACTTTATGCGCACTTCCAATATCGCAGCCTTCACTAAATCATGAGCGACATGAGAGAGAAAAGTCAATAAAAGGAAAAATATAAAAACATCGTCATAAAATTGATTCCAAGGAGTCTTCAACAATTAGGTAAATTTAATCGCATCGCGAGTCATTAGAAAGTACGATGATGTCGTATCGTTCGACGTTACAGTTTATTTAAGGCTATTTCTATCAGAGATAAAGTTTAACAAAGCTATAACTCAAAGCGTGGAGTGGCTAGGCGAGGCAGTATATCTTTGAAAAGGTGTGTCAATTGCCTCGTCGCAAATTTATTGGCTTCCTCCCTAGCCATCGTGGCGTTTTTTGGCCATGGAAATTATGACTCAGAAAAAATATTATACCAAAAAAAAAAAAAACAACTCTGCTGTCAATTCAGGTCAATTATTCGTCAAGTCAGCTAAATTATGTCAATTCCTGTCAATTATGTGTACACGGTTAGAGGTTGTCATTTACAACTTTTGTTCCACAGCTTTGTTCTGAATTTTTACGGTTTAGTATCATTTAAATACACAATATGTGAGATTATTTATTGAATTATAGTCATGCGCTTTGTAGTTAAAAGTAATTATTAGGGTTCAATTTAAAATTACCTAGCTTTTGTGCTTGAAACCGGGAATAACGTCGGATTTCGTTCTTTTCACGCATTCTATCATTTTTAATGATTTAAAAAAAAATAGTACCTATACGTTTGGATAAATTTCATAGGCATGTTTCCTACATTTATTTTGTTCATTTTTCTTGGAAATAAAACCATTTTAAGCACTTTGGACATGAGTAGGTACTTAAATTTTATATATTGGTTTAAAATAGAGAAAAACGGTTTAGAAAAACTCATAAAAATGTTTTTGTTTCTCTGTCAACAACCTTTTTCTCTATCTATCTAAAGATAGGAAGGGTTTAATCTCTGCCCTAGTCGCCCAAAGAAAAATAAATTAACTCCAAATATAAAAATACTTTTACCGACGAACAGTGAAACAACCGTAAATTTATTGTAGTTATTGAATCTGACCTACTTTATCAGAGGAATCAAAGGCCTGTTTTCCCACGTCCCTCATTAAAACCATAGCTGGTCAAACAAAATTCGAACTGTTTACATTAAAACTTGTCGATCCAAAAGCCAACTCGCTTCGGAACATGAGTACCGATACAACTGAAAAAAGGGGAACCTAACCCTTGTATCCGACTAGGATGACAGCTAACAACAATTTTGAGGCAAAGAGGAATGTGTCTATACATAGCATGATAAAATGTATCCTCTTCATGCATGTAAGCCACTTATAGTTTATCATAATTGGGTATTTGACAAAATATCAAATGAGTTACTTTTAAAACGGAATTTTGTATGAAAATACTGGCTTATGACGTCACATTTCAGAGCACTCTTTTTATGTTTAATCTATTTAAAGTATTTTTTTTTTAATTGTTATAACTAGTAATTGACTAAAAGAGATACATTTTCCGAGATATTTTGTATTTTTTGTTTTAATCGAGCATATGAAATAATTTATTGTTGATCGTGTCAAAAACCGTATTATTTAATTAAGATTACCTATAGCTATTTTGACACTTGAGAACCTTTGTACTTTGCAGGACGCCAATCTCAGGAAATTTGCCGGCAGTGGCTGAATGTGGAGGGCCGACGACAGAAGGAAGTGGCGTGCTTTGGGGATAGCCTATGTCCAGCAATGGACGAGTGTGGGCTGATTGATTGATAACTTTTTTAAGAGAAAATTAATATAGAGTGTACAGACGATACGATTGCCAATTATTTTATAACTGACAAAAACTTAATCATTCGAGTTTGCTAAAAGGCAGTTGAATGGTATCGTGATGGCCCGGTCTCCATTAACTATATAACTTCAATGGTGTTCTATCACCATTCAATGAACATAGGAGTACATTACAAACAATAATTTAATACCAATTTAATGTGCTTTAGTTCGCCGACCGTAGAATTGTAGATTTATGAAACGCGGGCAAAGTGGAGGTTTTTCGCTGCTTTTTTTTCCATAACAAAAAGCTGCTTACATTATAATGTACTAGCTATTGCCCGCGACTTCGCTCGCGTGGTAATTTTGATGTGTATTTTTCCGGAATAAAAAATAGCCTATGTGCTAATTGACTATAATCTATCTCTATGACTATAATCTATCTCTGTGCAAAATTTCATCCGGATCCGTTCAGCCGTTATTGCGTGAAAGAGTTACAAACATTCGTCCATACATACAAACCTTCGCGTTTATAATATTAGTCAGGATATTGGCATGAAACAAACATAATGTAAATTCTCTCTAAATAATTCTAAATTAAGTTTCACATGAAAGCTCTAATTACATTCTGAGTGCAATGGCGTGCGACATTTTCTACTCAATATTTTATTACCTACATCTTCAAAGCCTCAAATCGGTACAAGAGAGAGAGAGAGAGAGAGAGAGAGAGAGAGAGAGAGAGAGAGAGAGAGAGAGAGAGAGTGAGGGAGGAGACATAAACTATCATTATAGATTTTCGATGGTTATTACTTCACTTCCACACAGCACAATCGAAATACACCCAGAGTGAGGCCATTTGTACATACGTACGGCGGCCCCAAGTGGGAATCGAACCCACGACCTCTACTTTGGTAGTTAGCGCCAATCAAAGGAAGTTGCCGTCAAAAGAAGTGAAGTCTATGTAGTTACCGTTTCGATTGTTGATCATAATCGATTTTAATTATGTCTAAGTTTTAATTGATTGATTGCATTGATATTAATATTAATATTTTTTTAAGTTTGTCTGTCTGAGCGTGATAAACAAAAAACTACCGAATGAGTTTTCATATTATTTTTACGTATACTATTTTAACCTAATTTCTTATAGTATAGATCTTTGTAATAAGACAGGTTTATATTTTTTAAAGAAAATCAACTTCAATAGTCTTCGCTACATAATCTACTTACTCGTTATAAAATTATAGCAAAACACATCGCATCACTATTGTGAAAAAAGGTGTCCATGAAGTTTTACATTTTTCGGATGTGGTTTCCTATCAAATAAATACGGAACTTCATGTGCACACACATGAATTTTAACTTTAATCTGTCAAAAGTTAAGTAAATGGTTGGACCGATTATAAATATCGCAAAATATACAAAATATCATAATAAATTAAGTGAATATACACTATGCGATAATAATGATTGATCAGCTTAATACTGCGTGTGGTGCTGATTTTCGGCATAATTATCATATTCGCTAGTAGTTAACACATTGGTAGGTGGACATGCAACTAGCTGATAATGAGAAAAAGACATACCTCCTTGTACAGATAAATTAAGTTTGTGCCACCCTTTCTGTGTTACTGCGTTAGGAAGAGAATACTCGTTCACGTGCCAAATTGGCACCTCGAGTTCATTAGCCAGGTACACCGTTACTCTGGCCACATAAATTGGGCTTTGCACAAAAAATATGGCCCATATACGCGGCGCGGGCACTACGAAACCAAATTTTCCCCTTCAGTTGCAATGAAATGAAACAATAGCCTGTAAGGGCGGTGCCACACTTGAACTTTGGAACAATTGGGTATTTGATAAAATATCAAATGAGTTACTTTTGAAACGGAATTTTGTATATAAATACTTGCTTATGACGTCACATTTCAGAGCACTCTTTTATGTTTAATCAATTTAAAAATTGTAATAATTAGTAATTGAGTAAAAGAGATACATTTTCCGAGATATTTTGAAATTTTTGTTTTAATCTAGCATATGAAATAATTTATTGTTGATCGTGTCAAATACCGTATTTGGTATTTTTGTATGATTCGCTCACCAGTTTGTTCGCGAGAGATGCGAATAACAAGTATCGTAATCATAAAACATTAATTCGTTGACCATAGGTACCTACTTTTAAATTTGGTGCTCAGTCAGGGTTTTAGACATTCCTTTGCTACCATAGAGGCTTACGTACAAATACCTAAATTTATTTATCAGCATACTTATGAACATAAGCATGAAATTTTCATTATATCCTATTTAATCCGCTCCCTATTTGCTGATTATTTATATTGTGCTTGGATATTCCATTTTGGATAATAATCTTTCTATTCTGGTCAATTTTCACATTGAGATCTTCAAAATCTTGAACATGAAATCCCACCTGAAAGTACCTACCCGAATTTGGCGTCCGTGTATGCAGCGGCTAATCGACTGTCCCAAAAAAAAACACAGTAAGGGAGACGTTTTTTTTTCAAAATTGAGAAAAAGAGTTGATTACTAGCTGGTTCCAGTAACCAATAGTGAAAATATCTCGGTTTTGAAAAAAAAAAATGTCCCTTGCTGTGTCTATTTTTGGGACAGCCGTAAGTATGTCGATGAAGCGAGAGAGGCTTGTCAGGATCTTGTCTGTTCTCTTCCTACCCCTCCGGGATACAGACGTGAGTTTATGTAGTGTATGTAGTTATGTAGTGTGTGGTGTGTAATATATCAACAATATAATATGTTTACTAGCTGACCAGATAAACTTTGTTTTGCCACGTTTACGACCTATTATTAGACCTATCAAATAAACACAAACAATTTGATAAAAATCAGTGAGGCCGTTTCGGAGGAGTTCGATAACAACTGTGACACGAGATTTTTATATATTAGATGTACCTAGGTATACGTAGTGTAATATATCAACAAATGCTGAGATATAAACTTCGGCAGACTTACGACATTTTAGCAGTCGGGGTTTTTGTTCCTAAAATAAGTTTTTGACCCACTCCTGATGATATTTCAAGTCAAGGCGTAGATAAATCTACCAACTAGTTTGAGTTACTGTGGCGTCAGCTTAAAGCGCCTGAAGGTAGGACGGAGGCAATTTGCAATAAATCCCATGCAGATGGAAATCGTTGCTGAGACGCTTCTGTAAGGCGTTTCTGTTTGCGTTTCGGACCTTTTCTCCCGTTTCCTTGTAGTGGCTGTTTTTCAAGTCGTTAGTTTATTTTTGAATGTGTCACACACCATACCCCTTGAATTACTTCATTAGGTGGAAAAATAAGTAAATAATAAGTATTTATAGTATAAGAGGTGTGGCGCCGGATTAAGAATAGCGTCACTCCATTTCCTTCCGTGGACGTCGTAGGAGGCGACTAAGGAAATAAATTACCAGGAGACGGGCAGCAGCGTCTTCCTGAGATTCCAACCGCATACTGCTATCGCCAACCCGCCTGCCAAGCGTGGCGATTATGGCAAAACCCTTCATGGTTAAAAACTATGATGGAGGCCTATGTCCGTCAGTGGGCGTCAAATGGCTGATGATGGTGATAGTACCTCTATAAGAGCGGTGGTAGCGATGCGGTAGAACGCCGGCTTCTTATTCGGGGAGGTCGTGGAATCGAATCGTGAGATGTACCAATGACTTTGTTTTCTAAGTTACATACATTTATGAAGTTGTAGTAGCAATCATCATCATCATCATCATTATCAGCCATTTTACGCCCACTGTAGGACATAGGCCTGTCTCATGGTTTTCCCTAACCATGAAGGGTTTTGCTATAATCGCCACGCTTGGCAGGCGGGTTTGCGATCGCAGTATGCGGTTGGAATCTCAGGAAGACGCTGCTGCCCATCTCCTGGTAATTTATTTCCATAGTAGCAATACCACACGCTAATTGTGAAGGAAAACATCGCGAGGAAACCCTAGTGTCCGAGGTATTTACATAACCTTAGCGCTTGCTCCATACAATGGCCTATCTATGGGGCTAAGTGCGGAAATCTCGGGTCTAACTAGAACTAGAAAGTAGAAGCATAGAAATAGACTAGATACTACCTATTTTTCTCTTGCTCCTGCACGCTGAAACTGGGTACTTTAAGCCCGCGGTTATGTAAATAATCAATAAAAGTGCCATCTATTTAGACCTCAGATTCAGACTATTGCTTTTAAGTATAGACGTAAAATAAAATAATTAAAAAAAAAACCGGCTAAGTGCGAGTCGGTCTCGTTCTTTTACATCGTTATAGCGCAGTCACTATTAAAAATGCCATTGGAATTACGACCATCTTTTGTACACTTTCTTTTGTGCAATAAAATAATAAGAATAATAAAATTCCAGTCAGGCTAATGTTTCTTGTAAAAATCTCTTTCTAGGACTTAAACTTTCTTCGCGTTATACATAAATAATATTAAATTATTTAGTTTTCATTAAGAGAACTTAACATATTTTATAGATGGCGATCGTTCAAAATAAATTAGGTTGTATAAAACAATTGTTGCCTGAAGTAGGTTACTTCAGTGTACCTATCCTGTATTTTAGGCGTGTTCAGGTACATTTTTTTAATAGGGGCAACATTTTTATACTGTCCGCAAGATATAATTAGAGACAGACAAAATTGTTTCTTTACTAAAATCCTGCACAAATCAAGCGGACACGGCTATTAGTATTAAACGCTGTAAAACGCTGGGTCCGCGCTGATGGCCCAGCGTTTTACTATGAAACTATCTAAGACACTCGAAGCTCGCGGCCCGCGACGCTTACCAACAGCGAGCGCTGGCAAAAGCGGCACTGTAAAACCACATATAAGAATAGCCCAGCTGTGAAGTAAACGCAGAGTTCGGCCATTCCAACGCCGCAATACCGCGAAAGGGGTGCGGCCCTCATATTTCACGCGACTAATGCAAAGGAAGGGTTGTTATAAAACTGGGCGTGTAAATCTCAATTAAACTGGGATATCGGGACCGGGCCTCGTTGCAGGATCATTTGCTGTTTTTCATGTAAAAGTTCGGCTGTTGGTCGGCTATACAACGGGATACAAATCATAAGTTCATAACTACTTTGAACAGATTTAAAAAATGGAGCAGGTACTCAATTCGTCTAGGTACTTTTTTTCGTATATTGAACGATCATCCTTTCCCAGGTTCATTAATTTTATTTTTGAATCAAAATTTTCTTAAGAACAATACCATTTAACCTGGTTGGACTCTTCCGACAAATAATCAACTAAGTGAATCCGGAATTAAGCTAATGATTCTATTTACCTCGCGGATGAAGGAAGAAATATATCGAGCGAATGTGGGTGGAAGGGCCGGTAAGGGACGTCCCAGGCGGACATAGGGGAGGGGAATCCCAAATAGGGGATGTATTAGTAAAGGGAAAGATAAAAAAAACCGGCCAAGTGCTAGTCGGACTCCCGCACGAAGCGGAACCCGTTTTATCTTTACAATATTAGATACAAAGATCGAGAAAAAACGGCAAAAATCACCTTTGTTGTATGGGAGCCCCTCTTCAATATTTCTTTTATTTTAAATTAATTGTTTATTTATATAGAACTAAATATTCTGTGAATATTTCAAGCGTCTACCTGCTGCCAATTACGTTTTTTGGCAGACAGACAGACAGACGGAGGGACAGTGAAGTCTTAGTAATAGGGTCCCGTTTGATACACTTCGGGTACGGAACGCTAAAAATCATACCTTTTTAGGGTTCCGTACCCAAAGGGCAAGGGACCCTATTACCAAGACTCCACTGACCGTCTGTCTGTCTGTCACCAGGCTGTATCTTATGAACCGCGATAGTTAAACAGTTGATGGTGTATTTCACAGATGATGATGTAAATACTAAAAACAGAATAAAATAAATATTTAAGCGGGGTTCTCATACAACAAACGTGATTGTTTTACCATTTTTTGCTCGATATTAATAACGGCAACAGGTAGACGCTTGACATATTCAGAACCCTTCATGCGTGAGTCCAACTCGCACTTAGCCGGTTTTTGTTAGTGGCGTACCTGTTTTGTAATAGGGTTTTGTAGATTCTGGAGTAGAATTCTGAAATAGAAGGAGATTTCCAGGATAGTGGCGTTTCTTTTGCAATGAATTACAATGAACCTTAAACAGCCAGACTCCAAGAATTCATTAATAATTCACTTGAGAACGGTCGAACACAGTTGCTGGAATTATTTCTACGAAATGTAGCTTTCATTTTATTACGCTACGTTTGCTTTGAATCTAGAGTGAGAGGTACCACTGGACGCTGTATAAATCATCTCATTACGTAGATGCAAAGGCCAAAGTTTAGTTTGCTTTGAATGCCTTCTTCGACACCTTAGACATTCGTAACAGCGGCAGATAAACCTTTTGTGGTTTTCACATGCTGGTAGAATAAGATATTAAAGTTTACTTGTGCCTGTTTAAAACGAAATAAAAAAAAATAAAAAAACAACTGAGAACCGTTTTTAGTAGAGTATCTTAAATTTAAAAGAAAACTAAAACACTTCCAACATTTTCTTTTTATGTAGCCTCTATATTGTGTCCCGCAAAATCGCAGAACTTAGGTTTCTTCGCAATAGTTTCCTTCACAGTTAAAAAAATATTATTGATTTTTCTTTACAATTGCCTATTCTTCACGAAGAAAAAGAATTCAATCGAGTTCCAAGATTGTATGAAAAATAAAAAAAAACGTGTACCTATGTTTTAGATGTACGTTCATAATTTCCTTTAGTGCACTTTCATAACTAAGTTTTTAGGAAGTTATAGTAGCAATACGACTAACATAAGCGCTGAAGAAAAACATAATTATATAACCTGAGTGTCTGAGGTGTTCACATACCTCAGCCCTTGAAATTGCCAATCCACGGTGGGCACGCGTGGTGATTAAGCCCATACTCTCTCTCTCCGAGAGAAGGCCTGTGCCCTACAGTGGGACGTATGTAGGCTGCATTATAAAGAAAGAAGAAAGAAATACATTTATTATACCAACAAGACACATCACATAAACAAAATAACAACAGAAAGAAAACTAAATACAAAACAGACAAATCAAATAAATAAAACAGGACCATGGATGTTCCGGGTGGCGCCGGATTAAGAATAGCGTCACTTGATTTCCTTTCGTGGATGTTGTAGAAGACGACTAAGCCGAAATACCAGGAGACGTGCAGCAGCGTCTTCCCGAGGTTCCAACCGCATACTGCGATCGCCAACCCGCCTGCCAAGCGTGGCGATTGTGGCAAAACCCTTGTTAGGAAAACCATGAGGGAGGCCTGTGTCCTGCAGTGGGCGTCAGGTGGCTGGTGTACTTACAATAAAGAATATTCTATCCATCTATCTATCTATGATAGATGTAGCCTGTGGTGTGTCTAAGTTGCTGCTGACTCAGCGTTGTGCTGAGGAAGTGATCCCTCGGCACTGATTATAGAGGTTTAGGTATCAACATTTATATCTGTAACGTACATGTCAGGCTAATGAAAGTTGAAAGGGAGGCGAAAACTAAAACTACTTATAAAGGGAGTAACACAATTCCCATACTTCCGACAGCGAGGGGTTTACTCTTCAATAAAAAAAAAAAACTGGCTAAATGCCAGTCAGACTCGCGCACATCTCATCTTATCTTATCTGTTTTTAACTTTATTACACTTTATTACCTTTGAGTATATTTTGAGAAGGGAATCTATTTCATATATTGTGGTAGTCGGAGGTATAAACTGTATTGTGAAAAAGCACATTTTTCGCGATTTGGAAGTCGTCCCCGCAGTAAAAGTTGATATTTTAATTTCGGAAATTTGAGGGAATTTCCGTACATCTTGTGTAGCTGAAGACAAACTCTTCCATCAGAAACGCTCAGATATGCACTCTGGGCCTTATCTTATCTTTGTATTATAAACGCCCTTTACCACGAACCTCACTTTAAGTAACTGTACCTTTGCTGTACATTGCCGGTTTTTAATTGGTTTGTGCCCGAAACCGGCGTGCGTGCATGCAAATACTAATGATGAATGTTGATCAAGCGAAAGTGATATATCAGGATCGTGGCAAATGGCAACCCCTGGTCTCTGCCTACCCCTCTGGCATACAGGTGTGAATTTATGTTGTGTTTCATTCATAGTTTGTCAGGATTCGATCGTGGCCATGGCCGAACACTGGTCTCTGCCTACTTCTCCGGGATAGATGTATGTATGGATGTGTATGTATCTGTGTGCATGTATGTGCGAGTATGTATGTGTGTGTATGTTTGTACCTATGTACCTATGTATGTTTTCTAAAAGATAGCTTGAACATTTTAGTAAGAAATGAGCAGAAAGCGTTGTAAAGAGCTGACTGTCAAACTCCAGGAATGGAAAGGCACTTTAAGGAGACGAGGGACGGAATTTTCGGTATACGATACTTAATGCATTGCATACGTATACTCACGCCTGTAACCCAGAGGGGTAGGCAGTGACCAGGGACTGCCACTTGCCACGATCCTGACAGATTATTTTCGCTTCCTCAACATTAATTAGTCATTGCATGCACGCACGCCGGTTTAGGGTACTTTTTATCTTTTTTACTTAATGCATTTCTGCAAAATATGAAACAAGTTTTTTTTTATACATCACGCATGGTGCCTTTAAAAAAATGTTCGTCTTTATCCAGGTTCATCGCTATTATTAAGCTATGTAATGCAAAGCGCTATTCACTTCGCTTTGAGCTCGATATAAATATAAATACTAACCAGGTAGCCTTTTTAAATATGTCAGTAGTCTATTACTTTAAGGGCAAAAAATCCCAAATACTCACTGACTAAAATCAATCCATTCTGTTTTAACCATTCAGATAGATAGCAAAGCGCTATTCATCTTGCTTTGAGCTCGATATAGATACAAGGCTAAGCAGGTAGCCTTTTTAAAATTCGTCAGTAGAAAGTAAAGGTAACAAAATTCCAAACACTCACAGAATAAAATCAATCCATTATGTTTCAAGCATTCAGATATCTTATCTGTTTATCAGTATAATAGGCCATGAAGGAAGCCCTCTGTCAGGCTCCGTCTCCTCCCCCCTCCCTCTAGCGCTTCAACGGCAAAGTTAGATAAAACTTGACTGCCTCGTTGGTCTAGCCGTTAAGGCGCTTAGCTACCAAAACAGAGGTCGGGGTTCGATTCCCATTGGGGGCCGCCGTACATTTGTACAAATGGCCTCAGACTGGGTGTATTTTCATGTTTGTGACGTCCTTGCCTGGTTACCATAGCACAGGGATTGTATTGTGTGGAAGTTATTATTATTATTAACTGAGAGGCCACCCTCACTGCAATAAATGACTGTACTCGCCACTTCAGTCTACCCTTGACCACGGCAGCTGCAACGTTGACGAAACGTCGGGAATTAGTTAAATTTTACCTTATAAGCAACCGCGATTAGACCGGTTTAATATGAAACTAAAGATTAGATTAGAACTCTTTATTGTCCACACCTAGAAAACCAACTAGAAAATGCAAAGACTGGATAACACCCCTCAGCGAGCTTACCCCTCGGTCTCATCCAGTCTTTGCCACTGCCCTCCTGCCGGCTTCTTAATGTCGTGGCCCCATCGGGTACCTAGTAGACCTACCTTTATCCAAAGACTTTCAAAGTATCTGGCAAAAACCGAAAGCGCAATGGACGGAGTTCCCCGCCCAAAAGCCGTGTTGCCAAGGGCGGTGTGTAGTCAAAAGGGTGTTAACGCGATGTTATCGATATTGTTGTTCGTACACGGACACCCATGGCTGAGGGTAGCAAGGATTTGTTGAAAGGCACCCGCTGATAAAAATCTACGGCTGGCAACCCCCTTTGTTTGCATTAATATGTCTAGACTGACGCGCGAAATGTTTCGCTTTTGTTTGCTGCATACTCAAACAAACCTTGTGGATAGTTATTTTTGTCGGTAGTTAATACACCTAATAAGAAAAAACCGGCCAATTAAGAGTCAGACTCGTGCACAAAGGGTTTCGTACCATTATCTATACAACATTAGACACAAAGATCGAGAAAAAAACCGCAAGAAATCACGTTTGTTGTGTGGGACCCCCCCTTAAATATTTATTTAATTGTTTATTTTTGGAGCGACCACGGAACTTAATATTCTGTGAAAATTTCAAGCGTCTACCTGTTCCCGTTATTAATATCGAGCAAAAAGCGGCAAAAAATTACGTTTGTTGTATGGGAGCCCCCTTAAATATTTATTTCATTCTGTTTTTAGTATTTGTTGTTATAGCGGCAACGAAATACATCATCTGTGAAAAATTCAACTGCCTAGCTGTCACGGAGATACAGCCTGGTAGTAGACAGACAGACAGACGGACAGTGAAGTGTTACTAAGACTAGAGTTCCGTTTGGCTCCCTTCGAGTACGGAACCCTAAAAATCCTTTAAATTATTGAAATATTACTGTGTTAGCTTTGCATCTAACGGGTTTAATAGTGATTAAGTTTACCCCTAAGATAAGATAAGAATAATTATTCTTTATGACATGCACATGACGTAAAAAACATACAGAGGAAAAGATAAAGATACAGAGTACAATTGGCGGCCTTATTGCTAAAAGCTATTTCTTCCCTAAATAAAATGACGATACATAAAACAACATGGTGGATAAGCAAAGAGATGTGTTTCAGAAAGGTCCGGTGAAACTTAAGAAGATTATGCTTCACCGGACCTTTCTCGTTTTTAAAAACGTAGACCTTTGCATCTACGTAATGAAATGATTTATACAGCGTCCAGTGGCTTCGTCACTCACACTAGATGGATGAAGGGGCCACTCGGACGCTGCACTGCCTTGGACATTGTTCTTTTAGACGGAGTAGGCTTGCCCAGCACCTAAACCATCCTTACAGCTCGTTTTTACTAAATTACAAATCACAAGTGTTTACTCAACTTTGCGCTGGGGGCAAACTGTTAACCAGAACTGTGCGTATGCGCAGCTTACGCAGAGTTTTGTCACCCAATTACCATTTTGTCGGCCTTACATCTCTCTTTAGTTTTTTTAAATTATTTAAATTATTAGTAATTTAATAATAATATTTTTGAGTTAATGCTTTGTACAGGCTTAATTATTTATTCTTCTTCTTCAATTTAACCTTCTGTTGTTACATATTGGTATTTGGGCGGACGACCTCTGAGGACATTCACACTCCCAATTACTTAGGAGGCATTAGTTGTAACATGGTTAGGTTAAGACCGTGTGGATAAATGGACGTGGATAAGTCGCCTTGTAACTGTGGTCCTAAGAACAGACATCAGATTAAAGTTTAGAGACCAGTGTAGGTAGCACGACGACCCTCTCGCGAGTCCCAAGTTTGAACGTCAATACTCGCGACTTCCCAGTACATTAACCTAAGAGTACAGACCAACATCTGTACTCTTAGGTTGAGAAATATCTGTGTAATTTCCATTTTTATGTACAGTAAAATGTTCTCTATCTATCTATCTGTCTATCTACATTCATTGTCAAATTTGACATTTTTGCGCCACAAAACGCGGGACTCGCGCCCTCGTGCTACCTATACAATACAAATAACATAGCAGTTGAGTACACGCAGCCTGCTGCGTGTGAGGAGATGCAATATGCGCAAAGCTGTGGCACTCATGTGCCCGCTACCTACTGAACAAACACTTCCACACCATGGGGCTGACCGACAGCCCGTTATGCCGAGGATGCCTCAAGGAAGACGAAACACACGCCCACGTGACTATTCACTGTAAGAGCGTGATAGGAAAGCTGGGATCCCTTCGGGAGGTCAGCAGTATTATTAGTGCACTGCTGGCTTTCTGGTAAGAGATTGGCTCGCTAGAGTGATCTCACAGCCCTACTACGTACAAATACAATGGCCCAATTATGAGGCTAAGTGCGGAAACTACAGGACAAACTAAGTAACTGACTATGGCGGTTGAGTCTAAACTCGACTTTTGCCTACTTCTTAGCGAGACAGTAATGCTACGATTCTGTAGTCTAAGCCCGGCTGGGTGAGACCAAACAACCGTTTTCTGAATTGAGAATTTTACTAGATACTGTAAATAATTAATAATCAAACAAAATAAAAAAAAACTAAAATCAACTAAAATTAATTACGCCAGTCTGTATCATATTTTTTGGGGGGAAATCTGCAATAACAATTACACAAAACAAAAACCGTTATACAAATCTGGTCCGCCGAACCTGGACCTAAATTTTTTCTATCAGAACTGAACCGTCGTTGACTAAATTCAGATTTCAATGAGTAAATTTTTAAGCGCGCAAAATCTATCACATACGCACATCTTGCGAGTACCGGCTGTGCCTGTTGACCTATTGTCATCGAGCGTTTCCCGGTCCCGTCCACAAACTTCTTTCATTACAACAAGGCCAGTAAAGCAAAGACAGAGCAAATAAGGGACCTTTTACCGGTTGCGCTGGCAAAGTGGAGAACCTTACTGCGTACTTTATTTACGGTCCTGTGTTTTGGTATGTAAGGTTGCCTATGCATTACGAGCATCCGATTCGATACATTTTCGATGATACTCAAGATCGATCTCGGCAGTAACATCGTTTTATTAAAACGGAACTGGCTAATATCAAGTAGAGTTACCTCTAAAATTCATTACAACAAGGTCAGTAAAACAAAGATGGAGCAAATAAATTACCTTTTACCGTTCCGGTCACTTGACAGGTTGCGTTTGCAAAGTGGAAAACCTTATTGCGTATTTATTTATGATCCTGTGTTGTGGTATGTTAGGTTGCGTATGCATTGCGAGCATTTGACACGACTCTAATATTGAATTTTGAATTATAGTTTGAAGTTAAGAATCAAATTGTTTCTGCCTAAATAAAGTTTTTATATTTTTTGTAAAAAAAAAAAAACATTTCGGGTCCGGCCAGTGGGGGTTTTCTTGTGTCAAAATGCTGTTATTTCCGACTTATCTACATTTTTACAAAAACATTCCCGGTTTTTAAATAAAAATTGATTTCGTCTTACCCTAAAAATAGCTGTAGGCGATTTAGGACAATTGTACAAATGGCCTCAGTCTGGGTGTAATTCCATGTTTGTAATGTCCTTGCCTGGTTACCATAGTACAGGATATCCTAGTTTGGGACCAGGAAAAGTGATTGTGTTGTGTGGAAGTTTTTTGTTTTTTTACTGTGAGTGTCGCCTCGTTTTTGAGCGGAATTTCGTCTGACACGCTCTGTCTTTGCGTGATACTTCTATGCTTCCATGTTTTATTTAGAAAATAATTTTATTTAACATTAAGCCTTCTCAATTTAATATCCAGCAGCAGAAAAGGAATTTATGTCACTATCAAATTACGTAAGTATTTAGCCACTTCATGCGAACTACATAATATATTCCTTATCTCTTATTTGAGTACGTTATTATTGTTCTGTATGACTTTGCATTACATTCTTATCTCTATAATATTTACATAAATAATATTGTTATCACCTGACCAGTTAACCTTGTCTATGTTTTTCGGCTTTTCTGTTTTGCTACCTACATCATCTAACATAAAAACAATTGACAGCTCATCAATCTTGTAATACAGTCACCCGTGACGTAACTTGTTAGGAACTTTCACGTAACTTTGACTGTAAGGTCTTTGGCATATCAACCTTTACTCTACCTATTTATATATCATTTTTGTGATGAAAATGCAAAGGTCGAGCTGCTATCGACTGTACTTAGTAGTTTCTCTCATTGCAAGCAAATAAGAAGATTTCGGCGGTAAGCAAGCGGTAGTAGCGGAGCGGTGGAACGCCGGCTTCTCATTCGGGAGGTCGTGGGTTCGAATCCCGGCATGTATCAATTACTTTTTTTTCTAAGTTACATATATTTGTGAAGTTATAGTAATAACTAAATACCAATACCAAACGGTGAAAGAAAACATCGTTAGGAAACCTGAGTGTTTGAGTTGTTCACACACCTTAGCGCTTGAAATTGCCAATCCACGGTGGGCACGCGTGGTGATTAAGCCCGTACTCTCTCTCTCTCTGAGAGAAGGACTCTGCCCTACAGTGGGACGTAAATAAGCAACATAAATAAATGTAGATTTCAATTTGAATCGACGTCAAAAGCTCGTTTTGTGTTTTATTTCTGTTCATAAAATAACTTCATCCCAAATCTCCAACTAAACAAATTGATAGACAGAGCAATTTTAAACATTTATCTCTACTCCACCTCACATCTTGTCAACTTCATTGAAAATCTACTCCTATCACCATAAGCTAAAGAGTCACAATCAAACAACCCAACTCTTATCAAAGCATTCCCTGCGAGTGCTATATAAACTGTGAATGAAACTCAGTGTCTTATTCAGTGTTGAATCGGAATTTCGCGCAAACATGGCTAAGAGACTGCACTATTTCGACATCAATGGTCTGGCGGAGTCTGTGAGATACATCTTGCATTACGCTGGACACAAGTTCGAGGATGTCCGCTATGAGAGAGCCAGCTGGCCGGACCAGAAGGTGAAGGGATGTAAGTACCTAAATTCATAATAATAATAATGATAATGATAATAGCTTCCACACAACACACTCAGTCCAGGCCCAAGTGTCTAATCCACACATAATTTTTCGATTTTGATTTTTTTTTAGTGAAGTCAATTGTTTGTCATTTTTTGTAAAAAACCAATCATAAGTTACGCTGTCGTTTACTGTCGCCCAAGTAACGTTCACTTCATCACGCATGGCGCACGCAATGAACCAATCACAGAGTGATTTAATCTAAAGTACATCTTGCGCTCATTTCATTGGCAAAGACTAATGGAAAGGACAGGGGCCGTCTTTGAGAGTGAATTTTGTGGGAAGAAATACTTCTATGGTTTTTATTCGTAGGTGCGCGTTATTAAAAGATGATCTGAGGTAGGTAAGGCCCAAAAACAGTGTGTCACTATCGCAAAGTTATACTTATATTTTTAACATCATCGTCATTATCATAACCACTGCAGGACATAGGTCTTGTGCAACCCGCATCATATTTTTAACAGACTTAAAAAAAGGTTCCGTGTGGCGCCGGATTAAGAATAGCGTCACTCCATTTCCTTCCGTGGATGTCGCAGAAGGCGACTAAGGAAATCAATTACCAGGAGACGGGCAGCAGCATCTTCCTGGGATTCCAACCGTATACTGCGATCGATAACTATGGTATCGATTATGGCAAAACCCTTCATGGTTAGGAAAACCACGAGAGAGGCCTATGTCCTGCAGTGGACGTCGAATGGCTGATGATGATGATAAATAAAAAAAAAAAAATGCAACATTAAAATCGGAAATAATTAAAATAGTCAATTATACAATAAAATCAAATTAATGTTATAAATTTATGTATATTCGCTCATACTTTGTAGCAACGTACTCCTGTTGTAGTAACAATACCACTCGTAAACTGTGAAGAAAAGTATCGTGAGGAAACTCAGCACTCAGCCTCCGGTGTTCACATACCTATGCGCTTGTAATTGCCAATCCGCGGTGGGCACACGTGATGATAAGCCCATACTCTCTCTCTTTGAGAGAAAGTCTGTGCCCTGCAGAGAGACGTATATAGGTTACATAAAAAAGCTCCTGTTTGTCATTGAACCAGGCAATTCCAAACTCTATCACCTCCAACTAAAGCTTATTATTCCTCAGCCCTGCCCTACGGCCAACTGCCTCTCTATGAGGAAGGCGGAAAGAGCATCCACCAGTCTCTGGCCATAGCCCGCTACGTCGCCAGCCAAACCAAGCTTTTGCCCACCGACAGCTGGGAGCAAGCCGTTTTGGACGCTATTGTCTTCACCATTTATGACTTTTGGGCAAGTGAGTTTTATCCGACTGCGAAAGCAATGGAGGGTAATGTTTTGTCGCGTATATGTTTTTTTAAGACCACGCCGCCAATCAGCTTGAAAGATTTTTGACAACTGAGGCGTCAAATGAAAGATATTTCCGATGTGAGTATCATTGGTTACGAATTTAACAACATGGTGGAAGTCAGCTCACATATTATAAGGGAAACGCTTCTAACAAAACAACTTAATATTAAAAAAAACAAAAGTTTGCGTAAGACTATTCGAACGGGTTTATAAGTTAATTTACAATTTTGAGCAAGACCCAGCCCTTACAAATCAAGAAGACCAATCCCTTTTGGGCTACCTATTTTGCGTTTAATATTATACAACTTTTGGTCGTGTCGTGTACTTTGAGTTTGAGTTGAAGTTTATTTCATTCAAGCTAGACAAAGATTTGGTCCATGCTGGAAGTAAGCAGTTAGAAAAACGAAGATTGGATGGACTGGCAAACGCAGCGTGGGACCATCTCGCTGGATCTGAGGCAGGTTGCTAGTAGCAACTAGATAAGAGTGGCCAAGGACTGAAAGACGTGGCGCACGTTAAGGGCGGCTTATGTCCAACATTGGACGCGAACGGGCTGATTGATTGATCAATTGACCTTGTGCAAACCACATTAGTTTAAGTTTGTATAGTCAAGTCCTGTCTACTAGCTATAGTTTAATTAATGTAAATCTTGCATGGCAATAAATGATTATTCTATTCTATTCTATTCTATTAAAAAAGAAAACATTTGATCAAGTATCTCCATAAGTTTAAGCTCCATAGTTTTCCTAGGTATTCGAAGTGCTC
The DNA here is from genome assembly GCA_963969515.1 of Yponomeuta evonymella. Lineage (NCBI taxonomy): Eukaryota > Metazoa > Arthropoda > Insecta > Lepidoptera > Yponomeutidae > Yponomeuta > Yponomeuta evonymella. The sequence goes on from OZ018350.1 coordinate 15,949,057, forward strand.
CTTGCTCTAGTCCAGATACGTGATTTATAGACTTTTTACCCAAAATAAATACCAGCTCGTACAAAATAAGGGAGTCCGTCAGTATCCGTAGATAAAACTTACAGAAACAAAATGAATTTGTTTCAAAGTAGTATACTGCGATTTAAGTAATGTTACAAGCTAAACTATGTTAATTCAAAATCTAAATCACTGGAGAAAAAAATTACAAAGAAAGTAAACTTAGCCGTTTAATTAAATTTTGGTCCTGAATTAACAGTGTGTAAATTATTATTGTAAAACCTAGAAGTCACGCATTGAACTGACTTTAACTCCAGACATCTTTGTAATCTAAATAATCTTTAATTTTATATAAGCCTTTTTTCAACGACGCGCCCTCGGTGTTGTAGTACATATGTAGTGTGGTGTAGACTTACTTTAAATTTTTCATTCACTTGCACATGTTTGCCACTTAGTTACTATATGCGGAAACTTATTCTTAGCTTATGTGTAGTTATTCTTAGTCTCTGTCCATTTATAATGTAAGCTGCATGTTTCCCAAACAAATAATAATAATAATAAACAACGTGTTTATCGCATTTTACACAGTTAATGTTCTGTGTAGCGCCGGATTAAGAATAGCGTCACTCCATTTCCTTCCGTGGATGTCGCAGAAGGCGACTAAAGAAATCAATTACCAGGAGACGGGCATTGAGATTTCAACCGCATACTGCGATCGCCAACCCGCCTGCCAAGCGTGGCCATTATGGCAAAACCCCTCGTGGTTATGAAAACCAGAAAGGAGGCCTGTGTCCTGCAGTGGGCCTCAAATGGCTGATGATGATGATGACACAATTAACACTTTACACATTTTATATTTCATCTTCTTCCACTTACTTCTATATTCTTCCTTTTTACAGAGGTGACCCCTTACATCAGAGAGAAGGATGTGGTCAAGCGCGAGGAAATTAAAAAAGAGCTCCTGAAGGACGTCGTCGACTTCTACTTCTCCAGGTTTGAGAAGACTCTCAAGGATAACGGAGGATTCTTCAATGGAAAGGTGGGATCTTATTACTGCTACCCCTAAACACGAACGATTGGAAGGATGAATGTTTGTTACTCATTCATATCTGGATATCATAGTATTTCCATGTTTGTTTTGTTCTTGCCTGGTTACCATAGAACAGGATATATTTGTTTGGGACCAAGAAAAGTGATTGTGTGGAACTTATTTATTATTATTAAATTATTATATTTTAATTATTTCTATATTCTGTTCTACCCACTAAGCTAACAGCGGTGGTAGCCTAGTGGGTAGAACATCGGACTCGGAAGCGAGAGACCCAGGTTCGATTCCCAGTTCGGGCATGTAATGACTTTGTTTCCTAAGTTATGTACATTTGTGAAGTTATAATAGCAATACCACTTGCTAACGGTGAATGAAAACATCGTGAGGAAATCTGAGTGTCTGAGCTATTCACATACCACAGCGCTTGAAATCGCCAATCCGCGGTGGGCACGCGTGGTGATTAAGCCCATATTCTCTCCCTAAAAGAAGGCCTATGCCCAACAGTGGGACGTATATAGGCTGCTTTCGTATATTTTGATTTAATTTTGAAAATATTTATTTGAATAAATATTTATATTTGCAATTTACAACTTACGCTAAATCGCTACAAATTTACTACAAAATCATGCCAGCACGGCTGAACGGATTTGGATGGCACAAAGATAGATTTTAGTCGAGAATAGCTCATAGGCTTCTCCCGCTTTATCCCGAAAAAATACGCACAAAAATTTCTACGCGAACAAAGATACATTATGAGACAGATTGCAGAGATAAATTAAGATAAGGCCGACGTCTGTACTTTTAGGCTAAGAAATATCAGTGTAATTTCCATTTTTATGACAATAAAGTGTTCTCCATCTATCTATCTGTGTATCTAAATTATTTTCTGGAGTAGCATATATTTATCTATCTATACGGCCCATGAAAGGCGCCCACTGTTGGGCATAGGCCTCTTCACCGTCACGCCAACCTCGCCGGTCACCCGCCAATCTCGTCCATTGTTCTCCAGCTGCATTTTGAATGTCATCAACCCATCAGGTATCCACCAAACGACGGCGGACAGTTTTCAGCCACCGCTCTGGGACTGTCTTCGTATGCTGTCCGTCCTCTCGTCTAACAAGACGTCCTGCCCATCTCAAGTTTCGTGATTCGTGTGCCTACATCTTCCGCAAGTGGCCTTCTACAGCACAGTAATTTTTATCTCGGAAAAATAAGTCGCGGGGCTACTTTGGCCACTGCTGGACATAGGCCTCCTTCATGGGTTTCCAAAAAGACCGGTTGGAAGAGGCTTGCTTGCCACTTGGATGAGGTCATCTGTCCATCTTGTGGCTGGTCGTCTTAAGCTGCGCCTGTGCATGCCACTACGCTAAGCGAAACCAATTTTCCAGCTCTCCTGGGCCGATTTCGTCCTCGTCGGCATCATTGAGGGCAGCAACCTATTCCTGGCCACGGAACTGGAGAAAGCCTACCCAGCCATCCGAGCCCTCGTACTCAAGATCAGGAGCCTACCCGGAGTCAAGGAGTACATCGCTAAGCGAGGGGATTACAAACTCTAGGATGTATAAATAATATTTATTTGTAACTACTGTGTTGGTTTTTTTAATTTATTTTATTTTCAAAGAGAGTAAAGTCTTAATAGGTTACTATCCTGATGCAATGTACATACACAGAAACAAGAGGAATTATACAATTATAAACAATACACACTACTCATAGAACTTACTTTAAAAAACGAATAGTGTTTGTGAATTCATACAGAGAAGAACAGAACATATCTATCTTGTCACAGACAAAATTGAGAATGCGTATGGCTTTTAATTATTTGTTAGTCGATATTTTAATTTATTTTGCTGTTTTCAAATTTAATAAACCTATTCAAAGTGATATTTTATTTTATTTAGTAACTCTATGCAGGTTGTTTCAGTAACACTTTTAATTGTTTCTCTCTTTGTTTATTTTTATAGTAGCATTTACTTATTGCATCCGAAAATTAACAACTTTTATTATAGGAATAATTTAGAAATCACGATAAATAAATCCTTCCGGCCGCCATCGTAACTGAGTTTCGCAACTAGTTGCGATGGAGGATTTTTCATTCAAATTAGCTGTTCCACACTAAAGTAACCAGAGTCTTTAAAATGTAAAGAACAGGTGATATTTTTTTGCAATTTTTTTTGATGAAATAGATCACTTTGAGAGCTTGGGCTGAATATTCCGATTTAGGCGGCTTTACTTATTTTTCAAAGCAAGAAAAAAAGAACTAGAGTCTATGAAACCGAAAGTACGTCATGCACTCAAGTACGTCATTAATGGAAATCCTGCAAACATGTCAGTTTCTAGTGATACCATGGCTCGATACAAGAACTTTTTAAATAATAAAAAATAAAAAGACTCCTAATCGGCGCATACGTAAAAGATGTTTTTCTTTTTATTAACGGAATACCTCAATATATCTTGGCGTTTAATACATGGAATCAGCAAAATTAAATATTTATCATCATCTTGATCAAGAACTTCGACGTCCGAGCCACCAACGTTGATGTGAGTCGGTGCTACTGGGAGTTTGACATTATCTTGGTCTTGTCCATGTTCATTATAAGACCCACTCTGTAAGAAGCAAATATTAATAATTTATAATTGTATTATTGTATTTACTGACCTTATACCTAATAGTATCCAACCATTTACGGCCACTGCAGGAAATAGGCCTCCTTTATGGTTTTCCAAGCTTTCCAATCCTGTGCCGCCCGCATCCAGCGACTCCCCGCCACCGTAACCAGGTCGTCAGACCATCTGGTTGGGGGCCTGCCCACGCTGCGTCGTCCGGTCCGCGGTCGCTAGGTCAGAACTTTTCCGCCCCAACGGCCATCAGTTCTTCGAGCTATATTAGTTGCTCGGGTTTGACCGACCAAGTAGGGGATGTTTTAACGAAGGGGAAGATAAAAAGCACCCAAAACCACCGTGCATGCAGCGACTAATGAATGTAGATGAAGTGAAAGTAGTTTGTCAGGCTCGTAAAAGTGGCAAACACTGGACTCTGTCTACCTGTCTGGGATACAGGCGTAAGTTTATGTTAAGTAATGAAATGTCTCAGGCAATATCGACGTTGAGAGTAGACATTAATTTTAGGTTCAAGAGAACTTGTAGACTAAAATCACTCTTCTCTTGTAAACTAGATCCCAAACAAGGCTAGAAGCTGATTTGAATTCGTAATTTAATTTCAAGATGTGGTTGACCAAATAACAACAAAATGCAAAGTTGCGCAAAATAAAGTAGCCATTGCAAATTCCATTTAAGGGTCTCCAGGGAGTAAAACTAGCGCCACCGAGGAAAAAAATATTATCTTTTTTTACAGATTGAATTTGTAAAAAGTGTCTGTACAATATTTCAATCATGTTAATAGTGATTTTTAGGACCTTTGGCGGCGAACCTAAGACATAAAAATGCTATATAGTCCGAGGTCCGTGATCCTGGGTTTTTTGGTCGTGGGCACTAAACATTACTTTTAACATGATTAAGAAATTTTGACACTGACACCTTTTGCAAATTCAATCTGTAAAAAAAGATATGATTCTTTTTCCTCGGTGGGGCGCTGATGGGGAGCCCCTTAATAGTTTTTCTTCGTCATTCCTTGGATTTTGATAAACAATACCTTATAAAACGCATATGGTTGGTCTCTCTCATCTGTGAGTAGAATCTCATATTTTCCAAATAAAATATGCTCCAAAATAGGGGTTCCAAAGTATCAATCAATCAATCAATCAACCAGCCTGTACTCGTCCACTGCTGGACATAGGCCTCCTCCAAGGTGCGCCACTTTCTTCTGTGCCCAAGAACCGATGGTCGATGGGGTGCAAAGGTTCTCGAGTGGAGACTACGAACTGGCAAAGCGTAGGACGCCCACCAGCTCGCTGAACCGACGATCTGAGGTAGATTGCTGGCAGCAGCTGGATGAGGACGGCTAAGGACGGAAGGAAGTTTCAAACTATATTTAATGGTATTTAAAATAAATGTGAATAGTACATTACTTCAGAGGGAAGAAAGTGACAGTTCCATACCGAGATTATGGCATTTGCGCCACGAGCTTGCGAGGGGCGCAAACCATTTGAGGTATGGAACTGTACTTTATCCTGAGGTATGTATAGTGCTTTTTATTACACCTACGAGGAAAATTATAGACATAAATGCATGGAAATGTTTACAAAAAACACAAAGATAAATGCAGTGCCTTAGTAGCAGTCTCAAATTACTACTGCACAAAATGATCTCATACGAAGGAATAAAGCAGACCGTGCTAATTAAATACCTCCGGCGAATTAAGTCCTAACATTAAGGCAAGATGGTGGTACTCTTTAATGAAGATACCACGCCGTTCTGAGGGGACATTCCCTTACAATTTTGTGGGGAAGCTCCGACTAAGCCATTGGTCCGTAATGCAAAATATTAAGAGTTATTTTACAACGGCTGTGTGGTGCGGATTTTTGTTAAGCTAACGTAAAAAGTTTCGCAGTTCAGGTTGATATAAAGTTCTATGATTAAGTAGGTAGTGTTTATTTTCAGCAAAGTTTAACTTAGTGATAATGAGGTAAGTATTTGGGCCATTATAATTTCAATCCTAAAAAATGTAACAGGATCCTTCTAAAAATATTTGTATGGAAGCAATAGCAAAACTTAAACATACGAAATGCATGCATGCGTGAAGTTTAACAGCCCTATAATACTAGTAATTTGAAAGCGATTACGCAGCGAGCTCGCAGCGACTGCTACGTCCGCTTACACACGTATCTTTGATATAACTCAAGTGGGGGAACTGTCGAACGCGATTGTACAAACTGGCGTCGAGTAATCGCCGCAGCATCATCGCATCGCTTTCAAATCGCTCGCAAATCGCTAATGTGATAGGACTGTAAACTAAACTATGTATCCTCACAATTTATTACAATGTGTTAAAACATATTTTTCATCCCCCCATCTCGGAAAGAGTATTTTTGCTCTTCGATATCTGAGTGCAAAAGCCATTTTTATCCGCTACAGGATAAAGTAAATTGAATTTAGAACATCGAGTGCACTAAGTTTGTAAATTCAAAACATCATTAAACCTATTTACTTCTACCTCCATGGTGCCGAATTTATAATACTATTTTTTTTTTATTTATTATAAAGTCAGACTCGGAACCTCCTTAGTGTTTTTTTGCATTTAGGTAGTCATTTCCTCGCTGAGGTGGGATGAAAAGTTACGTGTTGCACTCGAGTGCAAAGATTTTTCACCTCGTGCTCTTTTGATTCCCTCGCTAGCGCTCAGGATTCTAATTTGTGAATACCTCGCTGCGCTCGTGATTCAATTTTAGAATCCTTCGCTTGCTCTGTCATCAAAATTGAGCACGCGGTTAAAAAGCAACTTTGCACTCTTGTATAACAAATAACTATTATTGCCTTTTCTCGGTACATTTCTGCCTTCCTCCCGCTATATTAATTTAACCACCTCAGGTTTGCTGGAAGAGATCTCTCTTAAAGATAAGTTCACCTTTGTAACAAATTTTATGTAATTATGTTTCGAATTTACTATTTGCTATGATATAAATGACTGTCAAGTTCTGTGTACCTGTTACGGGACCTTAATGTCCAAAGTTGGAAATAGTTCTGATGCGCCAGAACTATCTTCATATTTAGGTAACTTTTTTTTCAGTATAACATTCATATTCTTGATTAAGAATTTATAAATAAAATAAAATATTTAAGACATTTTCACACTAGTATACATTCTCAACGTGTTACAGAAATTTGGTTCCACTCTTTGTTAATCAGTATTTTCTTTGTATTTCGATGAAATAATATGTAAGATAAGATAAGATAAGAGGAAATGTAGTAAAATGTCTGTAATTTTACTATTGATAATATTTAAGCCATATGTGTTTGACACTTGAGCTGAAACAGATATTGAAAAAGAAAACACTAAATTGAAAAATTCTTTATTGCACTAAAAAAAAAAAAATTTTGTAGAAAGGTAAAAAATACTCGGTTCTCCGTAGAAATTAAAGACCCAAAAAAAAGAGTGTGTAAAGTAAGCGGATCATTTCTGCTCGGTCGATTTAATATTTTGATTAATTCTAAGCATAACCAGTGTTGCTTTTGGGTTTACTTCTTAAAAATATTTTTATTCTATATTAAAGGAAAAACAGATTGAACAAAAACTATATAGAGCAAATGAGTTGGCTTATTACATTTCGTTAACTACACATTCCTCACCAATTGATAAAATCTTAATAAGCGTAATAAAAAAGTATAATAAAAGAAAAATACATTGTAAAAATTAACAGATCCTAGATTTTTTCCGTGATAGAGAGTCAATTTTCTACAAAAAAGTAACATCTCTGTTGTAAGCGCAGACAAAACGCTGCCTTGTTCCTTGATATCCGGCTGGCTTGCTTAAAGACCCTAAGAGACAAAGTCTTATTAATAAAACTGAATCCAGCAGGGGGCATAAAAGGACGCAATATCTTACCCCCCGCTGAGATTATCAACAGGTGTGGCGTTTCCTGACTTCCTTCTCCCTTTTTGCCGTTAAAATTGTGTACTATACAGGGACTATACAATTTTAGTTCTTTTATCCTCCCGAAAAGCGTGTTAATACACGTCAATATGAACAAATTTTAATTAAACTGCTTATACAGGGTGTAACAAAATCCTTGTTTAATAAAAAAATTGGGGGTTCTACAAGTGAACATGAAAAACTTTCACTGTGAGGAAATGTTTGAAATCACGCAATATATCAGCTAACTAACTAATCAACAGCGCTCTGTGTCTGAGAGTAGGCTTGCAGTGGGATGTATTATACAAGGCGTAACAAAATCCTTATGTAATACGAAAATGCAGTGTTTTACTTTTACATACAAACAACTCTTAAAATGAGGAATCTTCTCAATAGCGAAAAATATAGCAGTTGTTCCATACATACTGGTATTACCGGCATACGTGGTAACCTCTGTATGGAAAAGTCGATGTTATTATTTTGAAGCTTTCACTACAATATAAGTTATATTTTGTATTCACAAGTACGTATGTAGGGATATTGTAACATAGGTACTGATTTACCCAGGCATAGATAGATTGAGAACACTTTATTGTACTTTAAAAAGGAAATTACCGAGATATTTCTTAACCTAAGAGTACATACGGTGGCCTTATCACTAAAAGTGAACTCTTCCAGACAACCTTAAGGCTGTTTGTGTATGCTGTCTCGTTCGCACAATTTTTTTTTTATATTGTAATAATATGAATAACAATAAACTTTTGATAGTTGTAGTTTGAGGATTTGATAGATAATAAAATTGCGAACATTCAAGACATAATGTTTCTTATATAGTACAGAGTATGTAGCTAGACATCCTACGTCACCGTCGTGTCAACTTTTCGACCGAGCCGAATTTCCGCAGAAAGATTCCCCGAGCGGTCCTAAAGTCAAATGGCCGGAGCCAAAGTTGGGCCCTTAAAAGGAAACAAACGAGAGTCAATCGGTGCCGAACTCCGATGAAGCGGAATGAAACTTCCCCGAACAGTTTACAGCTAGAGTTCATTAAGAGCGTTGCTGTTTTCAGATGCGGTCTATGTTACGAGAATACGGCACGGTACCTGCGCTAAGTGACTGCTGTTAACAGCTGTGAATTGACCAAAGTGCATACAAAAAAAAATCACTGACGAGAAACCGGGGGTAAGTGTTTATTATATCTTGAGAAGTGAGTGGCGTACGTAATTTCACAGTACCCACATCCTTACTAATATTATAAACGCGAAAGTTTGTATGTACGGATGGATGTTTGTTACTCTTTCACACAAAAGCGGCTGAACGGATCCGGATGAAATTTTGCACAGAGATGGATTATAGTCTGGATTAGCACATAGGCAATTTTTTATCCCGGAAAAATACACATCAAAATTATCACGCGAACGAAGTCGCGGGCAACAGCTAGTAATTCAATAAATCAATCAGCCAGCACCCTTACTGCTGGCTACGGGCCACCTCCTTCTCTCCTCGGCCATCCTCAAGCAGCCACTGCCAGCCAATCTGCCTCATTCGGTCATTGGTCCAGCGAGCTGGTGGGCGTCCTGCGCTGCGTTTGCCAGTTCGTGGTCTCCACACGAGAACCTGTGCACCTCATCGATCTACATGAGTAACAGTGCTTCTCACAAAGTGATCGATATCATAAGCAGCCTTTATACGTCCCACATATCGGCAAGCGCAGCGTAGGACGACCAGCCACAAGATGGACAGGTGACCTCATCCAAGTGGCAGGAAGGTGCTGGATGCAGGCCGCTTCCAACCGGTCTTTTTGGAAATCCACGGAGGAGGCCTATGTCCAGCAGTGGACTTCTTGTGGCTGAATGATGATGATGATACGTCCCACTGTAGGGCACAGGCCCTCTCTCAGTATGGGCTTAATCACCACGCGTGCCCACCGCGGATTGGCGATTTCAGGCGCTGAGGTGTGCGAATAGCTCAGACACTCAGCTTTCCTCACGATGTTTTCCTTCACCGTTAGCGAGTGGTATTGCTACTATAACTTCACAAATGTACATAACTTAGAAAACAAAGTCATAGGCACATGCCCGCACTGGGAATCGAATCTGAGTCTCTCACTTCCGAGTCCAATGTTCTACCCTCTATGCTCTATGATCATCATCATGTTTCTGCTTCAGGATGGAAAATATTTTATGCAACTACCTATGCTGCTAGAACATAGGTGCATAAAACTTTTCCCGTTTTGAACCTAAACGCAATTAAGTACAGTGGCAATTGCATGTTTCTAGTCAATAAATCAAATTTTCTAAGCGACAATGAAATGAGAAAACATGCCAATTATCTCGACCACGAATCTATCTTTGTATTAAAATTCAATAGCAGAATCGATGGCCTAATTATAAGCACCAAATCCTGTCTGAATCCTGGCGTTTGGGATAGCAATCCGCATGGAATTTAACAGTCAGACGATTGGAATCGCTCAGGATTTGCGCGTAATATAGGATCTGTTTTTTCAGATGGCAATACAATAATATGCGATTTGATGATGGAGCCAAGAGTGAGTAGTGGAATTCATCAACATTTTCTTCTGCGCCAGCAGCAGTCAGAGCACTACTTAGCTGAGAGATTGTCATTTAGGTGACGTTATCGCAGACCCTTTTTAAAGTCTTTCCCCTAGCCTCAGACCATTTAAACAGCACTTCATCATCATCATCATCGTCAGCCACTCGACGCCCACTGCAGGACTTAGGCCTCCCTCATGGTTTTCCTAACCATGAAGGGTTTTGCCATAATCGCCACGCTTGGCAGGCGGGTTGGCGATCGCAGTACCCAGTTGGAATCTCAGTAAGACGCTGCTGCCCGTCTCCTGGTAATGTATTTCCTTAGTCGCCTTCTACGATATCCACGGAAAAAGGCAGCACTTGAGGAGTGTTTTAAGGAATCGTGTTTGTGTTAATAAAAACCTTTCTTTACCCCCGTAAGGATCTCCAATCGCTCGTGACTCAAACGAACAGTTGAAGTAATAATACTCCATCTACTTTCTATAAGTAAGGCATTGAAGTTTTACCCATTGGGGACTCGTTTAAACTCCGCAGTAATTGGACTTGACTGTGTTAGAGCCAGCTTTCGAGTACCAAGTTCACGCCGTTGCAATACTGCAAGTTTCACTATTGGAAGTCGCGAATGAGGTGTTTGGGTCATATTCGCGCTTAAAGTCTCTTTTCTTGGCTGCACTTACGTAATTTTCGTAATTTTAATTCTAAGTACTTAGATTTATAAGATCCCTTCTTCTGTGGGTTTTGGATAACAATTCTAAGGTTGTTGGACTAAAGCATGTTACATTGCCATATAATTTTATTATTGGTCTATACAACATTACATATAAATACATAATAATACATATTTTATAACAGTATACTTTATTAAACTGTAACTTGTTCATCATCATCATCATCATCATCAACCCATTATGTCCCCACCGAGGGGCACGGGTCTCTTCCCTGAGGAAGGTATAGGCCATACTCCACCACGGGGGCCAAGTCCGGATTGATGGAGGCTTGTAGACTAGTGGCTCGTCAACTGTCAGAAGTTGTCAAGTCGCCCTAAGGCCTCTGACTTGGCTTAACGACTGCCATCTATCGACGGCAGGTAACTTGTTGCCTAGACAATAATATAAATGCGTACCTATATGCTTATTTTCTTAATTTTCTGTTTTTGTTAATTCTCGTGAGTGTCACCCAGTTCCCTGACAGAATAACAGCGTTACGGAAAAACCCGTAACACCTGCTGAGTTTGGTACCCATTTATTGCCACGACACACAGTATCACATCCGGCTAAATATTTAAACCGTTAGTTTTAAATATTTATATATTTCTTTGGTTGTTAGTCTGCTTTAACATTGTTTTGTTTATTTTGTGTGTATTAAATAAACGGTTCCTTATTATATTACCAGTTTCCTTAATTTTTGTAAAAACATGTATGTTTAATTCAATGTTGCATGACAGCTCTCCGTTAATTAAATAAAGATAATAAAATATTATTAAGTAATTTTGTAATAAGTTTTTCCATTGCTGCAAATAATTACATTTTGGACTTTAGCCCGCTGACCCTAGAATGTATATGTTATGTATACAGGCATACGTCCCACTGCAGGGCATAGGCCTTCTCTCAAAGAGAGTATGGGTTTATTAACCAAGTGTGCTCACCGCGGACTGGCGAAACCTGAGTGTCTGCGTTGCTCACATACTTCAGCTCTTGAAATCCGTAGTGGGCACGCATGATAATGAAGCCCATACTCTCTCTCTGAGAGAAGGCCTGTGCCCTGCAGTGGGAAGTATAATAGGCTAAACCAATAAGTTATTACAAAAGTTAATCAAAAATATCCACGAATTTTGAATAAAAATGCAATACCTACATGACAGACCTATACCGAGAACGTTTTATCCTTACCGGCCATTTTTTATTACTAGTAAAAAATAACAAACCACTGTGATTGGAACGGCAAAGGAATTTAATCGCTCTAGACTGTTTAGTGTAATATTTAGTTTTCATAGATATTTCAGCCGAATGGACAAAATGCGTGATATTTTATGCCCTTTACTCAAACTATTCCATTTCGAGCACCCCAGTGGGAGGAGCAAAAAACCTCTACTAACAGGCTTTCAGTTTTGACGAGAGCCCCGAAAAAAATTGGTGTAAATGGAATCATAAATCCTCCGTATTACAGATGGAAACTATTACGACGCCAGATGGCTGTAATGGCCGCGACACGGGCGCGGGCGCGGGATCATGCAAAAATAAACAAGCCGTGAAGTGTGAGGAGTGCGGGGGTAAATAGTGTTTACGCTAGATTACGTGACAGGAAGACGCTGGATGCAAGCCGCTTCCAACCGGTATTTTTGGAAATCCATGGAGGAGCAGTGGACTTCTTGTGGCTGAATGATGATGATGATGATGATGATGATGTGACAGTTTCGCACGCACTGGGGGGTTTCAATGTCAAAGGTGTGGTCGATTTTTGCAATGTTAAGGAATCGAGGTGCCCAAAATATTCATTTCTTGAAATAAACATATTTAACATGTAACATTCAAGTAAACAAAAAAATAAAATATATATATACGCGTCGAATTGATAACCTCCTCCTTTTTTGAAGGAATTAAAACGTCACAGAACTAAACTTATTGTAAATATCAAACTCTAACTGAAATTAACCCTGTAGTACGTGCACAGCTGTGGTATTTTTTTTTGTTTAATATTCCTTTAGAACTCCTTCAATCTCCAATATTTATAACTGGCACAACCTAGCACTGCATCACGTCACGGGTCATCATTTACTTAGCATTAGCTGCGCCTGCGCTCCTTTTAGATATTCACGTTACGGTAAACATCATAAAGAAAGCCTGAGATATTCGGACACATTTAAAATTTCTAGTCCTCGCTCCTCGACGATGTATAAATGAATTGTACACGACTCGTAGTTACAGAGTAGCTGCCTTCGCCGAGGCGACAAGTTTTCGTTGCATGCGGTCTTAGCAAGTGACCCATAAGATCATAATAACACACATAAACAGCCTATAATATACGTCCCACTGTAGGGCACCGGCCTTCTCTCAGGGAGAGAGCATGGGCTTAATCACCACGCGTGCCCACCGCGGATTGGCGATTTCGAGCGCTGAGGTATGGGAATAGCTCAGATACTCAAGTTCCCTCACGATGTTTTCCTTCACCGTTAGCGAGTGGTATTGCTACTATAACTTCACAAATGTACATAACTTAGAAAACCACGTCGTCATGCCCGCACCGGGGATCGAACCTGGGTCTCCCACTTCCGAGTCCGAGGTTCTACCCATTAGGCTACCACCGCCGTTAAGTGACCCACTACTACCGAACTGAAAGACGTTTCACGTAAAATTGCTTCTATATTGGAATAACTCGTTCCACAAAAATACCGTTTCCTATCAAGCTGCATTGTTTAATTGAGGTTATTTCTGTGCTTGTAATTGGAACTTATCTGATACCTTACGTGAAATGAAATCACATATCCAATTAACTTCGTTGCAAAAGCAATAAAAAGTATAATTTCGCAGTTATAATGCGAACCAAGATAGGTGGTGAAGGCTAAATTAACTAGTCTCACAAAGAACAACGCTCAGACATGGAGTGTTTTAAACATCTTTTGTTTATTTACCTCTGTGTGACCATTGCTGCTGCTTACAGTTTGTATTTTGCAATAAACGTGTGGGATTAGTTAACAATATTGATTTCAATTACATGTAATGTGTTTAATTTGTTTGCAGATGTTAAAAAAGCACTACGAATCAGTGAAGGCACAGACGATGAGTTACTAGTTTTCGGTAAGTTTTTTGAACATAGTTAATTGTGCATCATCATCAGCGGTAGGATTTTTTAATTTTCCATGCAACCCACAAGTGCATTCGGTCCCTTTAGGGCCTGAATCAGGGCCAGAATCGTATACCGAGCATTTCTTCCCAAGGGACCTTATCGATATTTGAAAGCTTTCTATTAGAAAACCAGCTTGAACTTACAACGTGCAATGCATTCAAAACATCCGGATCTCAAACATGCGTAGTGTAGAACTAGTTTAAACCAACACTCCATTCCATAGGAATGTTCAATATTATACGGGGCATACTGAACGTTTCTGGATCTGGCCATGTACAAGATGAGAATGAATAAACAATTATGAAATTCGAAAAAGAAATCAGATAAAAAAAAACGACTTCAAAACACTATAACACTAAAAAGTTACAATAAATTTAAAAGAATACCTATAAATTAGAAGTACGTATACATGTAGGTACTGTAGAAGTATAATTTGAAGTCTGTGCCCCAGAATATGTGATGGTCATGAAACTGGGCACCAACTTCATGTATACTTCTAATTTAAAGGTATTCTTTTAAATTATTTCTAACTCTTTAGTGCTGTAGTGTTTAGAAGTCGGTTTTATTTTTCCGAATCACCTAATTACCCTGGGACTTCTTTTCGCTGTATTATATGAAACATAAAATATGCATATTACTAAAGGATGGGCCGCATTAGGCCTTATTTACTGCTGTCCGTTGAAGAGTTCCGTTCTTCATCTCCAAAAGTCTTTATCAGATCTTCATCATCATCATCATCAGCCATTTAACGCCCACTGCAGGACACAGGCCTCCTTCGTGGCTTTGATAACCATGAGGGGCTTTGCCATAATCACCACGCTTGGCAGGCGGATTGGCGATCGCAGTATGCGGTTGGAATCTCAGAAAGACGCTGCTGCCCGTCTTCTGGTAATTGATTTCTTTAGTCGCCTTCTACGACATCCACGGGAGGAAATGCAGTGACGCTATTCTTAATCCAGCGCCACACGGAAAGCATCAGATCTTCACTAAATTAAAATGGGACCAATGGGACGTTATATGTATTCGAACAAAGAAAGAATTGTTGACATCGGTTTAGATTTTACGGAGTTATATGATAAAATAGCATAAAAAATCAAAATATAAGCGTCGAATCGATGACCTTCTCCTTTTTCGAAATCGGTTAAAAATGGAACTCATTGGGAACGTTACTTTGTAATTTGAGAGTCTGCCATGTTCTTCAGATATGCTACTGACTATACCTATGTGCCCTTCAGCGATGAACTGAACTGGTAATAAGGCTAGCATACAGTACGATTTGATAATATATTTCTCATCTGGCGTCTTAGCTATTGTACGGAATCCTAAAATTGTAATTATGTACCTTCACATGCAAATCTGTAGAAATGTTACTCTGTTGAATTGAAAATGAATAGAAATGGGATTCTGTAGAAATAAAAATCTGTAGAAATGAGATTCTGTAGAAATAAAAATCTGTAGAAATGGGATTCTGTAGAAATAAAAATCTGTAGAAATGAGATTCTGTAGAAATAAAAATCTGTAGAAATGAGATTCTGTAGAAATAAAAATCTGTAGAAATGAGATTCTGTAGAAATAAAAATCTGTAGAAATGAGATTCTGTAGACATGGGAAAAAAGGTTTGTTTTTTCACTGTGGCATCCTTTCGAAAATTGTGTGTCGTTACATTGTCGCTATCAAAATGAATTTAAGTGTCGCTATTAATTGATCGTCTAGGGACCACCTCAACCTAACCCTAACTCTGGAGAGAGTTTGGAGATCTGTCACACAGGATCTTTCCTAGTATGGACTCCAGCCTCTCACATAGGAATAAGTCATCATTACTCAAAATGTACCTACTATGTTCTGATAACTTTGTGAGAAGGAAATAAACAAATTACTTACTTACACACATTATCTGAACCTTTACGTTCCATGATTTTTTATGATTTTCACTGTTGCTTAAGTCAACAAGAGCTTAAGCCCCATATCGCAGCTCCGTGTATTCGTGGTTTGGAGAATTTAGATATGGACATGATCATCTCCATGACGGGGCACGTGAAGGTCGGCCGGCGACTGCGGTTACAGAATCTAATACCTATTGACACCGTATGACAACTTAATGAAACTGACAAAAAAATACTTGTCAGCAAATTCGTGCTTTGTTAGGCATTGGAATAAGCCAAGTGCAAAACATTTTACATGAGCATCTGAAGGTTCAGAAGCTTTTCACTCGATGGATACCACATGACTTAACGGAGGACCAGAAACGACTGCGTGTACAGTGGTACCATAAAATGAAAAAAAGTTTAACGGGAGACAGTCACTAGCTGTCAGGTGACAAAACATGGGTTTACTACGTTGAACCCGAAAGAAAAAGCCAGTCGACACAGGGAGTCTTTCCTTGTGAAGATTTTCCGACGAAAGTTGACAAAAGTGGAAGTATTGGTAGAAAAATGGTTGCTTCTTTTTTCGGAAAATCACGTACACGACAGTACCACTTGAACATCAAAGGACAGTGACTACAGATTGGTACGTCAATACTTGCTTGCCCAGAGTCTTAGGAAAAGTTTGCGAATGCGTCCTCGAAGCATGTCCGCCTTCACCACGATAATGCTTCCTTACATTTCGCTAGGGTATCGGAAGCTTATCTAAGGGCTTCAAATGTGCATCCGCCTTACAGTCACGTTTACATTTGTTTCCAAAAATTAAAGATAAACTTAGAGGCACCATGAAAGAGGCCTATGTCCTGCAGTGGGTGTCAAATGGCTGATGATGATGATGAATGTATTGTAAGTCTTTTATCTTGTCTTATCAGAATCCACAAACTTTTAGTACCTATGCCCTTAGTACAATTCCATTATATGCTAAAACTTTTCGATTGTTCCCATGTCTACAGAATCTCATTTCTACAGATTTTTATTTCTACAGAATCTCATTTCTACAGATTTTTATTTCTACAGAATCCCATTTCTACAGATTTTTATTTCTACAGAATCTCATTTCTACTGATTTTTATTTCTACAGAATCCCATTTCTATTCATTTTCAATTCAACAGAATAACATTTCTACAGATTTGCATGTAAAGGTACATAATTACAATTTTAGGATTCCGTACCAAAGGGTAAAAACCGGCCAAGTGCGTGTCGGGCCACGCGCTAGGTAGGGTTAATTAGTATGAATAAATGAAAAAGTAGTCAAATTGGGAAGACTTGCACTAGTTAATCAAAAGGTAGGTAGGCAAACTGAGAAAGTTGGCAGAGAGTTCATCTTTAGGAATTATTAAGACACATCAAAAATCCGGCCGTCCTGGTACTTCATTGGTATACAAATTAATAAGTATTAATATATAATAAGAAAATTGAGCTGGAATAAAAATGATTGAAAAAGATAGTTTTTTTTTTTACCAAACCATAATCAAGTTTATGATTTGTTCCTTTCAAAAGTGGTTAAACTGTGAATCAATTTGATTGTAATGTATGTCTGTAGAATTGGGAATCCGTAATGTTGGGAATCTGTTAAAATGGAAATCAATAGAAGTGGGAATCTGTAGAGTTGGTAAACTGTAGAATTGGGAATCTGTAGAGTTGGTAAACTGTAGAATTGGGAATCTGTAGAGTTGGTAAACTGTAGAATTGGGAATCTATAGAATTGGCAATCTGTAATGAAAATCTGTAGAATTGGGAACAATCCAAACTTTTGATATTTTATATTGATAACTTTTGATACCCAAAAAATATAATTGATTTCCCATTTTATAGATGAAGTAGTTTTGTTTGGTGACCTGTGTATGTAGTATGTGTATTTTTCGGATCGAATTTTTGTGTTTTAACTCCCTGTGTTTTTAGAATCGAGATTATTTATTAGCTAAACTACCCATGAGCACGTGTCCGGAATTAAGGTAATTAAGTTCATTGGACCCGTTATATGTATATCGTGAGCCATTAAAAAAATACCTTGTACATTCTTTTTCAATCAGCTGACCCACCAGGTCCTCCGGAGAAGCCAGTCTTCCGCCACCACATCGCGCATTTTTGTCCAAACCTAGACGTAGCTAGAGAGTGTATCCGAACCTGCATCAAAAAGGGGAAAATGGCTTTCTGCGGTAAAGACCACGTCTGCTACTGTGGCCATAGGTATGTAATAAAAAGTGATCAGACACACACACACACACACACACACACATACACACAATATATACACACCCACACACAACATACATCATGCATACACAAACATACACATCATCTCACACATTCGTATATAATTTTTGTGAGATACACGTTGCTTTCAAGTGCTTATCGTATTAATTTTTTTAATGTCATCTGAAAAGACCTCATTTAAAAATCAGCCCTGTGATTCAAAATATAACTGCCAATCTGTCATGCAGGTACTCAGCCCACGATAAGGATAAGGAGGTGGCAGCGCTCGACATCTACTCGCAATTCCAGGATCTCTACAAGAAGTACTTTGGCAACCCAACTAACTTCGGTGGAACTGAAGAGTTGTCAACTGGTGCGCAGCGATTGGATGATAGTTGATAATAAAATATCAGACAAACTCGAATCACTTTGACGTAAAACGCCTACGTGACAATTATCCAAAAGTTAAATGAAATGGGACTTCCTTTAAAAGGCCAGCCCGATTCAGCCAGGGCCGATTCTAGTACAAACGTTAGTTCGTTTGCTTTTAATTTATCATCATCATCAGCCATTTGACGCCCACTGCAGGACCTAGGCCTCCTACGTGGTTTTCATAACCATGAGGGGTTTTGCCATAATTTTAATTTATAATAAAATATTAAAACCGGCCAAGTGCGAGTCGGACTCGCGCACGAAGGGTTCCGTACCATTATCTATACAACATTAGACAAAGATCGAGACAAAATAGATTAGGTACATTGAGAACAGCGCCATCTATAGAACCCAACAAGAAGCGGTTCATCATAAGCAGCCTATATACGTCCCACTGTAGGGCACAGGCCTTCTCTCAGAGAGAGAGTATGGGCTTAATCACCACGCGTGCCCACCACGGATTGGCGATTTCAAGCGCTGAGGCATATGAATAGCTCAGACACTCAGGTTTCCTCACGATGTTTTCCTTCACTGTTAGCGAGTGGTATTGCTACTATAACTTCAAAAATGTACATAGCTTAGAAAACAAAGTCATAGGTACATGCCCGCACTGGGAATCGAACCTGGGTCTCCCGCTTCCGAGTCCAATGTTCTACCCACTAGGCTACCACCGCTTCTTACCTTACCTTACCTTTAATTTGGTCAAAATAGCTGCTCTGTAGCTTTCCCCTTTCTCTCTTTCCTTCTATAACGTTTGTTATAAAACTGTCGTGACTTAGCAACATTTGATTTAGCCAAGCTTAGGTATTTAAGGCAGCTGTTACCTCTCGCATGCTATCTCGCTCGCATAATCTAGCTCTTTTTAATTATCGTACAAAAATTAGTATACTTTTGATAAATGTGGTTTCGATAGATAATAAAGTTACGGACATTCAAGACATATTTTTCTTATTCTGTACCTTTTGATTGAGGAAATTTGATACTAAAATTAGCAATTTTGGAAACAACTTTTCTTTATCAAAAATTTATTACGAAAATAAAAATCAATTTAAATGTCCGTGATTTTATTACCTATCAAGCACTCAGACTACATTTATCAAAAGTATTCTCATTTAACTGAAATCACGCAAAATTTTAGATAGTGCGAGCGGGACAGCGTGCCCGACGTAAAAGCAGCCTTAACGGCCCATACAATGGAGCCTGTAAGATGTAGAATATTATGGGTGTTTGGTAGGACCTTTTGATAATGCGGATCTTCCGCATATAAATTTATAAATGATAAATAGCTATAAATGTTGGCCTAGTGCTGGTTCTAAAATAGTTCGCGAATCCCAAGCTCCACGATTTACATGCCATAGAGAGTGCGGAACCAGATCTGAATTTTAATCGCCCTATCTTCCTGGAGGGCTGGCTGGGGGTGAGCTATTGTTTTTGTCTGCACACTCCATGGGGAATGTTATTGATTTATCGCCCGGAATATCATTTAAGCTTCACCCATTTCCACCCCTTTATTAAGTCGTAGTAACCGTCATTTCCATCCATGGTGCTGGAGAAACTGCGAAAGATGTCGTAATGGGGAAAAGGCCTATACTCAGCAGTGGGCAGAGGTGGGCTGATGACCAATAAAATTAATGATAGTTGTCAATTGACATTTTATTGTTCAATTTACCATATTCAGTTACCGAACCTTAAAAATGGTTTTTGCGCTATTTAACAGATGTTTAAGGTCGACTTGCACCGCTTCTTAAATGTCACGCCATTTAAATCGACTTTTGTATGAAGAATTTTACTTAAATGCTGTTTAAGCCATATCTAAGAAAGTGGTTCAAGTCGGCCTTAAATTATAATACCTATGTGTTAAGTAGAATGAAAATGTTATGTAGCACAATGATCTACAGAAAGCTGTGACATTGGTAGAGTGCGTAAAGTTTTTCTAATTTTTTTATTTCTAGTTGAGTAAAATAAAAAAAATATCCCTAGCTAACCCAAGTTGCTTGTTAAGTAACGGAACGCCACAAATTTAAATTTAAACTCTGTGTGTATTGAAAACTGACTTCTCTCAAGGTTCTGGAGCTATCCTCGCAGCACTATAGTATATAGATCTGTCCAGTAGTATTAGTGTTCAGCGAATCCGCCGACACAGTCTTTTGTTTAGCAGGTCTGTCTGCAACCTGCCGTTGCAAATGAACGTAACACCATAGAGATAGGGGTGAAATTGGTGTGCAAAGCAGTCCTGGGTATCGTTGTAATATTTTGATTTGATTATACATCCGCTTTCCATTTCGTCTCCATTGTCCGTGTTGTAAAAGGGTCGCGTCGCGTGTGATTTGTGTATGAATAGAATTTCAATGTGGGCCTCGTGTTGTTTCTTCTACTTTAGATTGTAATGTGTGAATGGAATTTAAATCAAATTATGTATCAAAACATTTGATTGAGATGGTACTAACACACAACAAGTTTTTATCAAACATAATTAGAGTTCAAGTTAAATGCTTAGCATTGCAACGTCGATGTCTGTACTAATATAGAATGTATTGAGATACCCAAAACATGGTTTCCAACGACTCATAATGATGAGAAAAATCGCTGGCAAGAGATTGGTAGGCCGAAGAAAGAAATTCTGATCGAGAAACCTACGGAGGTGGACTGGAATCATAAGTGCTACCGAGCTGTTCCGCCTTGCGAGAGATAGATATCAATATATGGAGGTGCTTGCCAACCTTCGCTAGTCGGAGAGGCACCATAAAAAGATGAACAAGAGGATATCAGACACTGGTGCAATAACCTCCTCAGTCCTGACCTTGAAAATAACAATTGAAAACCATTGTTATTTTCAAGGTCAGGACTGAAGAGGTTAAACCCGCTATATGTTGCAGCTTAATGCTGTAATAATATGTAATAAAATGATATGTTTACCACAGGAATTGGGAGAATGATTGAAGTATGCAAGGGAATGGTTGCAGAAGGATGATTCTGTTTTTGTTTTTAGTAGTTTAGTATAAGGATTAATGCAATGTTATTTATATTGTTTATTGCGATGTTCAACTTTTATTTACAATTTTTTTTAATAATATAATGTAATATAATATAATATAATATAATATAATATAATATAATATAATATAATATAATATAATATAATATAATATAATATAATATAATATAATATAATATAATATAATATAATATAATATAATATAATATAATATAATATAATATAATATAATATAATATAATATAATATAATATAATATAATATAATATAATATAATATAATATAATATAATATAATATAATATAATATAATATAATATAATATAATATAATATTTAAAAAACTAGATTCACTACTAAGTTTGTAGCGATTTGGCATTAGCTCCGAGTCTGAAGACGTCCCACACTACGTTTACCGATCCGCGGTCTCCACTCGAGAAATTTTAAATATATTTTTGTTTTTCTATAAAATATGTAGTTTTTTAAAAAGAAAAGTTGTTTCCAAAAGTATTTACTGCTCTATACGAAAGTCACCGCCTGGGGCATTATGAAGTAAAGCGACATACACACAACACAATCACTTATCTTGGTCACGAACTAGGATAGCCTATGTTACTATAACCAGGCAAGGACTACACAATACGGCGGTAAGAAACAGGTGATTCGTTCATTAAGTAAAAATTTTGTTTTTATAGTGAGCAAAATTTTTCACTTACATATTTTCGTTGTTATTTCTAAAGTATTCTCATAGTAAAATTTATTAATGTTGACGATTGGAACCCCCCGCTTTTTATGCTTATGGGGATTCTGTTACACCCTGTATAGTGGATGAAATATCTTCAATATCGAAACTAAAAAGACTACGTCCTAAGTTATGCTTCTTTGCTGACTGGTCACGTCCGATTCTGAAATTTGTTGAAGGCTTTGCCGCCGTCTGTGCTTCCAGAGATAATAGTCTGTATTTAAAGATTTTGTGTGGCGGCGGGTTAAGAATAGCGTCACTCCATTTCCTTCCGTGGATGTCATAGAAGGCGACTAAGGAAATCAATTACAAGAAGACGGGCAGCACCGTCTTCCTGAGATTTCAACCGCATACTGCGATCGCCAACCCGCCTGCCAAGCGTGGCGATTATGGCAAAATCCCTCATGGTTATGAAAACCACGAAGGAGGCCTACGTCAGTGGGCGTCAAATGGCTGATGATGATAGTGATTTAAAGATATAACCTGGGATCCTAAGGACAGATCTGTCCACTTTGAACGGAGGTGGCCCCAGTTGACCGTTTTATTAGAAAAGCTGTCTTTACTGGAGAGCCAGATAATGATATTGTATTCAAAAATTCAGCTACATACACTGACTTAATGTTTTTTCATACATACGTACATATGCTCAATAAAAAAACATATTTCTTTCCGAACTCTTTCGATGGCGGCATGCATCTATAAATGCGGGCAATGAAAGTTCAGCATCGAAAAGCAAGATAGCTGAATTGGTTGCCAACCTCCGATAGGATACGGCATATAAAGAAGACAATAGAAGAATATTCTTTGTTGCGCACTAGAGCATATGACATAAAAATGAAAAAAAGAAGAAAAAGAGTGACAGTGCAACGACTAATTAATTTTGTTAAAGCGCAATAGGTTTGTTAGGATGTAGTGACTAGAATTGGGAAAGGAATGTTGAGTTGTTTTTGACATGTGGAGAGAATGATTTTTTTTTCAAATACAAATACAAAATCGTTTATTTGTGGAATGTAGGTGGATATATAAGTTATTAAACACATTTATGTACTCTACATTCTGCTAAAAAGCATACAACAATTTTCATACAGTTTAACATGCAATAAGTACTATGTCAAATTTATAAGAAATCAAAGAGTCACAATCAAAGTCATCATGCACAGGTAATTTAAAGTGGCTCAACAGTTATTTGCAGATTTCTTTGTCATTTAAATAGTCAAGAATAGAATAATAACATTTGTCAGTCAGAATCGATTTTAGCTTTAATTTTAAATTATTCATGTCAAGGTTTTTAATACGAGTATCATTCGGAATTTTATTATAAACATCGACGAAACAAATATATCGAGCGAATAAGGATGGAATAGCCGCTAAGGGACATCCCAGGCAGTCATACTTGGACCAAATAGGGGGGATGTATTAGCAAAAGGCAAGATTAAAAGTACCCGGAACCAGCGTGCGTGCATGCAAAGACTAATGAATGTCGATGAAGCGAAAGTGATCTGTCAGGATTGTGGCAGGTGGCAGTCTCCGGTCTCTGCCTACCCCTCTGGGATACAGGCGTTATGTTAGATTTGTCAGGATCGTGGCAAGTGGTAAACCCTGGTCTTTACCTAGGTATTTTACCTTTTATTGTTGTATTAACCAAGTAGAGTATTCCTACAATATCTATGATGCATCGTTGGTCTAGCGGTATCACGTCTGATTATCTTGCCGGAGGTAGTGGGTTCGATCCAAACGGGGGGCCGCGGTACTTTGTTCAAATGGCCTCAGTCTAGGTGTATTTCCATGTTTTATAATGTCCTTGCCATGTTACCATTGCACCAGGACAAGGTGTTGTGTGGAAGTTGTTATTATTATTATTAAATAAGTAATATTTCCGTTATTTGTTTGAACTTGGATAGTAAAATCCACCCTCCAACCCTGGCAGTGACTTAACATAACAAAATATTTCAGCATGAATCCCGTTGGAAGCTTGAGTCACTTTAAAAATGAATGGATATAACAACGCTCCCCCTTCTGTTTAATTTAAAGCGAAGGGAAATAAGTTTTAATTAGACTCTCACATTAACACCAAAACCCCATGTTCTTACCCAATTATCTCGCGGGATAATGAGCTAAAATGTTTAACAGGTCATATACTTGGGTATGAGCTACTGAGTAATCATGTGCTTAATAAATTTAATTCTAAGAAATTCTTAGAAAAATTTAAATATATGTGATATATTTTTTATCATATCTTAAAGGAGAAAATCATGCCCTAATTCCATGATACTTGAGTTCAATTTAGAATCTATTAACGGACCAAACTCACAATTTTCCAAAAAACAAGTTGTAATAACTCATTAACTCCTTGGACAATAAAGTAAAAACAATTAGTTCTTATAATAAATTTATAGAAAAAACATCACCTATTCACTCGCGTACTTGAGCTCATAGAGCGGTCTCCCTCGCACTCGGGGTTGCCAAATAGGCTGTTGTTTCGCTCTCGCACCAGGGCAGAATTGCCCAAGTTTGTTGGTTATCTCCTTTTCTATCTACAGCTGATACGCTGAGGATAATGCTCTTTTTGAGAGAAACATATTATATTATCTTAAAATCTTACATAATTAACGATCTTTGACAGTAACCTGATTTAACTTCACAATAAATCTAACCGCGGTTAAACAGACACTTTGTGTTAACTTTTAAAATTTTACTCAATTTATCGACTGCCTCGTTGGTCTAACGGTTAAAATGGTCAACTACCAAATCAGTCATGGGTTCAATTCCCACTGGAGGTCAATGTACTTGATTTGCACAAATGGCTTCAGTCTGGGTGTATTTCCATGTTTAGGTTGTTCCTGCCTGGTTACCATGACACAGGGTATCCTTGTTTAGGACCAAGATAAGTGGTTGTGTTGTGTGGAATTTATTTATTTACTATATTATCTTAGGACTCAATATCCTCCTATATTTTATGTGTAATATTTTATTAACATATAATATTTCATTTTAAGAAAGCATTATAGAAATATCTCTGTAATTTCCTTTTTTGATGTTTATCGATAGATAACCATAATTTCCAGTCGGTCAAATAAATTGAAAATAATATTAAAGAAGCTTTATATATATCCATCTAAAGCTACTTTTATGTTATTTTTAATTTATTTTACCGATTGGAAATCATTTATTTATTTATTTATGTTAAGATTTATCAGCTGAGATAAGAATAATCACATTTAATATATTACGTGTATATGCAGTAAAATATAAAAAAATATTATCATAAGCAAGATAGCTCCAACCCAACGAAGGGGAAAAATCTCTTTGCCAAAGTAGAGCATCGCACCCCACGCTCCCTCTGTACTTCGATTGGCTACGGATCTCGCGTAGCTCGTAGCAACGTGAGGCTGTCGTACGGGAGTGCCGCTACGGAGCGGACGCCTACGCCGTAGCCAGGCTACACGGACCTTAGCCCCGCCTGTGCGTTTGCGAAATAAATCTCTTTGCGATAAAAAAATTACATTCCATTTTTGAAGTTGTGACATTGAAATATTTTCTTTGTTTTTTTTGTGTATGTAAGTGGACAGTACTTTCGCGGAATTATTTTGACTGGCAGTGTTGTGATTGTGGACCTAACGTCTCACGTGTTGACAGATTTGATTTGAGGTGAGTGGGGTTTTTTTTGGAATTGTCGGTGAAGAAAATAAAAATAAAAGCAGGCTGAGAACCTGCACCATTGAAATAATTTGTGGATTGTTGGTATAAAAATATACTTCATATTTTACTTAATCCAAATAATTTCAAGTGTAAGAATATCTGTGAAGAACAGTTTTGTGGAAAATATGTACCTAACCTATATTAGTTTTCTGATGTATATTTTTTTTTGGAATGGTTCTCTATTTACAAGACTAGGATCTGGTTAACCTAGTTTACCTGAGTGGCAAGAATTGGCTAAGAATCCCTTGCCCCTTGGGATGGATTTTTTAAATGAGGCCTTTGCCCTGCAGTAAGACAGACTACATAAACAAAGGTATTATAAAAAAAAAAACAGACAAGTGCAAGTCGGACTCGCGTACCAAGGGTTCCGTACAAATTTGTAGGTTATGAATAGTTCATATAACAAATAGTTCACTTACATATTATAAATAGTTCAGAAATCGAGTGTCACAGTTTTTGGCGAATTTTTCCCGAACTTCAAAGACAATTTTTTATGATTTTATTACAAATGTATATTTTTCAGATTTTTCCCTGTGTTTGTATAGTATAAGACAATATTACTTGCCAAATTTTATATTTCTAGGTCAACGGAAAGTACCGTATAAATTTTGATTCCCTTGTGAGTGTGTAAAAAAATATACCTTTTTTGCGGCATAAACGGCCGTATTTTTTTTTACGTTAACTTACAAGTTTAATTATTTCACAGCTTTAAGGAACTGTAGACTTGGTTATAATTTCAACTCGATACCTTTACGCATTCCCGATATAAAGGGTCATGACAGACAGATGGACGGACGGACAGATGGACGGGCAGATGGACAGACGGATGGACGGTCGGACAGACGGACGGACGGACAAAAAAAGTGATTCTAAAAGGGTTCCTTTTTTTTTCTTTTGAGGTACGGTACCCTAAAAAGTAGTATATAAAGCGACAATACCCACATTCGTTTCGTATATTTGTTTCGTCAATATTTCTTCGTTCATCCTCTCCACAAGTCCAAACCAACGCAACATTCCTTTCTTAATTCTAGTCAGTACATCCTCTTTCAGTCCACAACGTTCCCTAATCAAACTATTTCGTATCCTGTCATTCAAAGGAACACCAGACACACTTCTCAAGGTACTCATTTCTACTGCAATAATCCTACTTTCTTCCTTCTTTTGCCATACCCAAGTCTCGCTACCATACATAGCCAATCTAGATCTTTTAGAGATGTTTTGGCCAGTCACTAAAGAGTGCAAGGCACCGCTTACACAATTTCCCGCTTTTACTCTGATCTGTCAGGTTCGTGACAAGTGGAAATCCTTGGTCTACCTTGACCTACCTCTCTGGGATACAGGCACGAGTATATGTATGTACTAGCTGTTGCCCGCGACTTCCTTCGCGTGGTAATTTTGATGTGTATTTTCCGGGATGAAAAATGAAAAATGTGCATCCATCTGGAAAAATCCAGACTATAATCTATCTCTGTGCAAAATTTCATCCGTATCCGTTGAGCCATTTTTGCGTCAAAGAGTAACAAACATCCATACATACATACAAACTTTCGCGTTTGTAATATTAGTTATGATGTTTAGAATACCACAAGAAAAAATCCACTTAAATCCATTCCACTTTTCAAAAAAGTCCAAACATAATCAACCTACCTCAAAGCCAAAACCAACTAGGGGTTGCAAATCCTCCCCTTAGTACAAATAAGTGCCCATCCTCAATCGAAAGGTTTGCAATGAAAAGGCTTTGAATGAATCGTGGCCGCTTAAAAATTCAAAGGCCTGCGTGGAAGGTACGTGGCCGCTTGTAAAACTAGGGTGAGGGAGTCTGCCTGGAATACAATGAGGCAAAGAGTGCGTAAAGAGTGTTAAATAATGGTTCCGTCATATTTGATGTGGTCGTTTTGGTTATGAGTATGAATTAAAAAAATCATATACCTATACTGCTCGTTGCTAAGCGCATAACTTTCAAACGGTTTTATTTTTTATTTTTGAACAAACACTTTCGTAATCACTACACATTATTAGTTTAATTCCGGATTCACTTACTTTTGTGTTTGCAATAGGACTTTGATCTGGGATCCTGCCTTTTCGCAGAAAATTGTTACGCTGATTATCACTTGCCAACCAACATTTCACCTATTTTTCACTTTGACAACAAACGATTTACAAATTTTTGTATGGCAACGTGTCATTTGGTAGGATTGTTGTTAAGCTGATTATTATAATGAAACAAAACGTTTTGGGTATTTATTATTTTTCAAATCTTTTACTAGGCCAAACAACTATTGGATGAATAACGTTTCGTCTGTGAAACAGTTCCCTTTTCGTAAATAGATGGTTTTGCAAACCTATAGGTTAGGTTAGGTTAGAACTGTGACCAACACACGCACGAGCCGAGCGAGCGAAGCGAGCGTGCCGCGGCAGCGGCCGGCGAGTGCTAGGAAAATTCTATCCATTTTACTAGGTTTTCCTAACCTTTAGGTTATTAATAGCTCAAACCCACATAAGTTACTTAACGAAACTTAATGCAACATTTGGTATACAATAAACAACTGAATGAATATTACGCTAAGTAAAACATACGCTACTTAAAAGTTGGCATTTTGAAAAAATGTCATTATAAAAAGCAAACCAAACAAACAGTTGGCAACTGCGAGGTTGGGAAATAAAAAATAATAATAAGAAAAGTTGGCAAATGATTATTCCGCAAAATAATATTCTTCGAAACGTTAGTTGCCAAATGAAAATCGGCCAAAAATGTTTCTGCAAAAAGGCAGAGAACCCTTTGATCTACGTTCTCGGTCGTGGGTTCTAAAAATCGCTATTTACCTATAAACACAGTTTTTGCAAAAAAGATCTTTGTTTGATTATATTCTTTTTGTAGCACTAACCCGTGCTGAGGAGAGCGCTGGCACGGTTAGCCAGAGGTCGCGGGTTCAGGTCCCGGCATAGGTGGAATTTTTAGCCTCTAAATAGGTTTTTGATCTTTGTTTGATGAAACAGCGGGATTTCAGTTACTTGGTTTATTTCTTGCTTTACAGTAGTTTGAAAGGATTATTACAAATATAAGAGGACCCGAAAACTATGGCGTTCGGTGACCTCGGTGTCGATTTGCTCAATGCCAAACAAAATGGTGGAAATCACAGAATTCGTCATAGAGATAGAAAAGTACTTCATGGAGTTCAGTAGAATCCAAGCACTCCTTGGTCCCGCGCCTCTTTCTCCTCGAATTGCGCGTTACCAATCTGTAAAGGAAAATATTTAATTTTTTCGTTGGTTACGCTAGTGTACCTTATAGAGCCTCCTAAGTGTTGAACTATAAAAAATACAAAAGTACTGCCATTAACACAAAACTGACACTGCCTTGAACCACATGGCACTTCAGTACAATACAATGCGATACTCCACATTTGTTCACTGCTGGAAGAAGGCTTCGCCTGAGGCAATCACTTATGTTCTTTGCTCTGTGATGTTCTGTTCTCTCAGCTACACTTATTCAGCTATCAGTAATTCTCCTTAAGTCATCGGTCCACCAAACTGGTATGCTTTGTTTGCCAGTTCATGGTTTTTACCCCAGAACATGTGAGTTCTATTGATTATTGGCAGATTTAACCAGCCCACTGCCATTTCAACCTGCTAATTTTATATGGGCTATGTTAATCTCCGTCATTCTTTGGTAAATTGTGAAATTTTTCGTATAATCCATTAAAAAGACTAGCATTTTTTTAAACGAAAAAATTTGTTTCACCTTCTCAAATTAAATATATCGTAGAAAAAAACAAAAATGGTCTTAGAACACATCAGGCATAAAGTTTTCAGGCACTTGCAATAGGCAATGCACTCCAATGCTTGCTCTTAGAAAAGGTCTGTGCCCCAGTAGAACCTATACATTTGTATAACTATATATGTATAACTAATCATCATCATCATCAGCCATTTTTACGCCCACTGCAGGACATAGGCCTCCCTCATGGTATTCTCTAACCTTAAAAGGTTTTGCCATAATCGCCACGCTTGGCAGGCGGGTTGGCGATCTCAGTATGCGGTTGGAATCTCAGAAGACGCTGCTGCCCGTCTCCTGGTAATTTATTTCCTTAGTCGCCTTCTACGACTATAACTAGATAGTTGTATATGTAAGCTTCCTAACGTCGCAGCTGCCGTGGTCACTGGCAGACTGAAATGGCAAGTGCAACGTACAATTATGTGTACGCATCGCGAATCATTTAAGGTTTATTGAGTATAAAGTGAAGCTAATGTGGATGTATTGATTTCATACATGTAGACGGCAGGAGTTTCCTGAAACAGCCTGTATATATACAGTATTTTTAGTGTGAAAGGTTTTGCCCGAAGCCTGGTTTTTGCAGGAGAAAGTGTTAATTTTGTTACGGGAAATAGGTTTTTCTAGGCGTTCTTTCTGTCATTGGATTTTGGAACGATTAAATCTTATTCAGTTATTTAAATCTTACTCCTTTATTCAGTTGTTTTTTCTTTTACAGAATAAGACCTGTTTATTAAGTAACGAGCAGCTCATCATTCAGCCACAAGAAGTCCACTGCTGGACATAGGCCTCCTCCATGGATTTCCAAAAAGACCGGTTGGAAGCGGCCTGCATCCAGCGTCTTCCTGCCACTTGAATGACGTCATCTGTCCATCTTGTGGCTGGTCGTCCCACGCTGCGCTTGCCGATATGTGGTCTCCATTCGAGAACTTTTCGGCCCCATCGGCCATCAGTTCTGCGTGCTATGTGCCCCGCCCACTGCCACTTCAACTTACTAATCCGCTGGGCTATGTCGACGACTTTCGTTCGTCTACGGATCTCATCATTTCTGATTCGATCTCGTAGAGAAATTCCGAGCATAGCCCTTTCCATAGCTCGTTGCGTGACCTTGAGCCTTCTTATGAGGCCCATAGTGAGAGACCACGTTTCAGTGCCATAAGTCATCACTGGTAATACACACTGGTTGTATAATTTTGTCTTGAGCGATTGAGGTATATTAGACGAAAAGACTTTTCTAAGTTTCCCGAAAGCTGCCCAGCCGAGTTGGATTCGACGATTGACCTCTTTCACGAAGTTGGACCGGCCTAGTTGGATTGTTTGTCCTAAGTAGACGTATTCGTCTACAACTTCGAGAGTCGTGTTCCCCAATGTTATTGGGGTGGGCACAACACGAGCGTTCGACATGACCTTCGTTTTGTCCATGTTCATTTTAAGGCCCACACGTTGGGAAACTCGACTGAGGTCGTCGAGCATTATGCCGAGGTCTTCCATCGTTTCTGCCATGACTACTATATCGTCGGCAAATCGAAGGTGCGTGATGTACTCGCCATTGATATTGATGCCGCGTCCCTGCCATTCCAGAAGCTTGAAGGCATCTTCCAGTGCGTTCGTGAACAGTTTCGGAGAGATAACGTCTCCCTGTCTCACGCCTCTTCTCAATGGAATTGCCTCCGAATTCTGCTCCTGTACTCGGACCGACATGGTGGCGCTGTTGTACAAGCACTTCAGCACCTCGATATACCGATAGTCAATACGGCAACGCTGGAGAGACTCGAGCACTGCCCATGACTCGATCGAATCGAAGGCTTTCTCATAGTCCACAAACGCTAAGCAGAATGGCAAATTATACTCCTCAGTCTTCTGTGAGACGACGAGCAGCTGTTCAAGGTCAATAATTCTTTTAATGATTCGCGATTCTGATTTATGTACGCTGTTGATTGCTATAACTTTATCAGAAAAGTCGAAAATTTTGCTAACTATTTACAAATATTTATTTATGTTTTTTTGAAGATATGATATTTTGAGCACATCTGAAGGATAAAACACACCAAAGCGGTAGCGGCGGCGGTGGCGCATAGATATATAAATACGTTATTTACTGTGTATTTATACGGATCGCCACTGCGTTGGTGTGTTTTATTCTTCAAGTAAGTACGTTGAAATTCACAACAACATTTTGCTTTGTGAGCTTTTTGAATAGCTTTACCGACCTTTGAGACCGCTGATAAAATCATCCGCCTTAGATTGAATTTCTAAAACGCATTCTCCTATATTTTTGTCTGCCGACACCCTTAGGGACCTTTTCGTCTTAAGTTTCATTCTACTCTTTTGAATTTGACGCCTCCCATAAAAAAACGACGAATTCCCGAAGGCCCTTAGGATGCGGTTGGGGTGAAAAGTTGAAAGAGAAGTAACATTCCTTCCTTTTACAAATAATTTATAAAGCAAATTTTGATGAGGCAGGGCCGGCTATCTGAGTTATAATTGTTTTTTAAGTAATTTAGCACTTTTTACCCGACTACGGCGGAGCCCATAAGGAGAGTAATGTGTTCGACTCGTATGTTTGTATGTACGTAAGTGTGTCCGATTCTATGTTCCCTCATAAATCCTTCATCAATGGTCAGATTTTGACGAATAAGATCTCAATCGGTTCGTCATGTTTGCGCGAGTGTCAAAAGCTAAGCTATATAAATAGCATAAATGAAACTAAGTATTAAAAGATCACTAAATAGTCAAAAATAAAAAAAACTAAATTATAAATAACCAACACGGGTTGTTAAAATAAAAAAATAACCAACGACCCGACTGCTAAGAATTAACTACTAAGGAGATGGGACCCAAATTCAACATTGCAAATCCTTGCGAGGTATCTTGGTTGGGTCCCGCCTGCTTAGTAGTTAATTCTTAACAGTCGGGTTGTTGGTTATTTTTTTATTTAGTTTTTTAGTCTTACCTCCGGTTTCTCGTACACTAACAAGCTGTTAATCTACTGTTAACAGCTGTCAGTGGTTTTTTTTGTATGCACTTTGGTCAATTGACAGCTGTGAACCGGAGATTAACAGCGTGTTAGTGTAAATCCTTAGTTTCCCTATTTTCAACAAATATTTTCGAATATTCGCAGCTCTACTAAGTGAAAACTAACATTTAATTACTAGGATGACAGGAACAGAAAAAAAAAGTTTCAATTACGACACGAGTTCATTTCTCGAAATACACTGATAGTGACTATTATTACTTCTGACATTCCCTCTCGTAACATATATAATTATTATTAATGCAATTGTATTTTTCGACAAATATGATCTATGACAAGACTAGAATATGAATTATGATCATCTTAGATATGCTTTAATTTCCAAGTAGGTACTTAGTTTTTGACAAAGACAATTTGCAAGAAAAGTTGCTCTTACTCCATGTTTCTGTACTAAGAACGAAGTGCATATAAAAAAAAATTATATTCGGACATATCCGTAATTTTATTTTCTAGTACCATCATAGAAAATATTCCTCTAAAGTACCTGTACTAATTTTGGTAAATGATTTAAAATTTTTTAAGTGTAAAAAAAGCAGCCTCAAACATACGGGCACTGGCACTCAACAAAAACAAGAAGTACAAGAGGAACAAACCAGGCCCGAAGTAAAAACATAAAATCTCGCTCGTAACAAGACCGCGAGTCCGTGTAAATGCACCATGAATGTAAACTTTCCCCGAGTCATAATGCTGGGAGAGTAAAGTTTGGCCCCCAAATGACCTCTGGGATCACGTGGACGTGGGTCCTTGGGCACTGCGCCCGGGGTAACAATAATAAGATACATAAAAACCACAACACCATCCTGGCCATGCTCGCCGATAAGGTAGATTGTGCCTAGACCGATTGTGGTACACTTGAAGATGGCAGCAATGGCTTACACCATTGCTGCCATCTTCAAGTGGCAAGCAATGACAGTGCGTTGTAGTTACTGGAATGAGAATATGTACTAACACTAGAATAAGATCACTAACCACTTTACATGAATTTTTATATTTGAAATAAAATTAATAAAATTAAATTGAATTTACTAGCATCTCAATAAGTCAATATACACACACATATACACACACACACACACACACACATTAAAAAAAGACACACATTAAAAAAAGTTTGTGCGTAGCATTGAATTATTACGTCCACCTATTGTACACTTGCTTTCGTGCACTATAATAAGTATAATACTCGTACCTTTTACTTAAGTTTCACGGATTATACAGTTGTTAGTATACTATGAACACTGTCAATAACAGCAACTGCCGTGTCAATTTATTATACAACTACGCTTCTAGAAAACCTGCCAATTCAGCGTCTGAGGCAAAGGATGCAGTGTACTGAATTCTATAAGATTTTAGGAAATTCTAAGGATCGAAGGAACGCGCTGCAACGCAACGGTCACATGAGTATTTGCAGCGGGGAGTGGGTAACGGTAACAATGTTTACTTCAATAGTTACTGGGATAAGGGTGAGGTCTTCCATTAACAGCTAAGTAGGTACTTAGGGTTTGATCTTCGTGTAGTAATTAATAGCTGAATACTGCTGACCTGTGAGCTAATCATGCATTAAATAATAAATAGATTTACAAGCTGACTCGGAAAACGTTGCATTGCCATATTAATTAGCCTATGACCTATTATCAGACCTACCAAATATACACAAAAAAAAAAACATAAAAACCGGCCAAGTGCGTGTCGGGCCACGCGCAGTGTAGAGTTCCGTAGAAAGATGAGGTTTCATTTGGGGGCACGGCTGCACCATCCTTTTCCCGAAGCGGTTCAGGTCATTTTCAACCCCCTATAACTTCCTTGTGGACGAAACTAGAAGCCTGTTTCAGTAACCAGACAAGCATTGTATAAAAACAATATATTTCAAATTTTATTCAATTTGAACCCATAGTTTAAGAATTGAAACTAGTCAAAATTTTTTAATTTTTTCATTCACTCACTCACTGACTGACTAACCGCTGATCAAAACTCGAAGGCACTTAAAATTTGGAATTTAATTATTGTTTAGTGACTAAATCAAGGAAAAACTAAAATATTTTCCAATTTCGGTCCAGTTTTCTAGATAAACCAACTACATAAAGGGTCCTTCTGTCTTAAGTGATTACGTAATCAGCTAACCTAACAACATCTTATAGTGACCATAACAATATTAAAATTCTTTTATGTTTTAAATAGATCGATTGACTTGGCAGTAATTTAATATAATATGTATTACTTATGAGATACATTGTATTTTCATGCGATGGCCAAGTCAATCTATCTATGTAAAACATAAAAGATTTTTAACATTGATATGGTCACTGTAAGATGTTGTTAGGTTAGCTAATTACGTAATCACTTAAGACACAAGGGACTCTAAGTAAGGACTGAATAAATTAACCGACTTGGTATTTCATGGATCTCACAACTTTTTACGTTAAAAGAACTGAGTCGCGAGAGCGAGACATGGCTTTTTTACAAGTTATACTTTTAATGGCATCTGCTTTACGGAAGTAATAACTTGATCAACGTAATTTTCAATGGATTTTGTACGAAGTTTTCCTTTCGTAACTTCGCCTATTGCTCATTAACTGGTAAAGCCTACTTAGCTGTGATAGTTTTCCTTTTAAGATTATCATATTATGTGCTACTACCCTTAATTTTTCCAGGTTTCTACAATCAACCGTTTAGCCAGGAGAGGGAGGGGGGGGGGGGGGGCACGCCCTACCTGGTTGAAAATTTCGCAAACGGAAGCCTAAATCTAGAACTGATCTTGCTACAATAATTTTAAACGACCAATCCAAAAATGCCCCACATTATGGAATATGTAGGCAAGAACAAAAATTGCATCCTTAATTTAAGGTTTGTGGGCGTATTATAAATATTGTTCCGCGTGACAAATTGC
Organism: Yponomeuta evonymella; assembly: GCA_963969515.1. Lineage (NCBI taxonomy): Eukaryota > Metazoa > Arthropoda > Insecta > Lepidoptera > Yponomeutidae > Yponomeuta > Yponomeuta evonymella. The sequence goes on from OZ018350.1 coordinate 15,984,701, forward strand.
ACAATTTGAGTTTAAAAAATATGGACGCTTAAAAATATACGTTAAAAAAAGTTTTTCGACACAGCCCACCCCGCTTTTTTAAAGAAATAGAATGCAATGGGATTAGTTGTTTTCTCTTTCTGCTCTAATATTGAGCTCGACGTAAAGCCTTCCACGTACCCTTTATCGCTTCCATCGCGGACCGTAAAAAGCATTACGAGACTCAAAGTTAAGGCACGTAAATTCTAACCTCTTTCAGAAAGACATTAGGGCGTTCCCTTTCTTTAACAAAAGAAAAAGCTTCTTTAATTAAGATTTTTCCTCTCGCGTTGTCAAACCGAATTCTTTTACTAGGGAGAAACAGAGGGCTTATGCTAACTACCAATTTCTCTAGTCAATTATAAATAACTCGTTGTTGGTTCATTTTTTCTTTGTCTTGCGAAATAAATTCAGCAATGTTCTGACAAATAATTCCCTAGGTCTTGGCACTTAGTTTGGACAATACCTGTTCTAGTGACTTTGGCGTTAAGTCACTGTTTTTGTTCTAATGTGCGTCTCTCTTTAAATTGAATAACTGAGTATACTTAAAAAATCTATTTAGCTAAAAATTCCACCCATGCCGGGACTGGAACCCGCGACCTCTGGCTCACCGTGCCAGCGCTCTCCCAACTGAGCTAATGGGCAAGTGCAAGCATCGATGAAATTTCGAGCCTCTTTACAAACTTCTCTGTATTACGTACAGGCAGCGACATCTGACCGAAGTGATTTACATCACTTGCAGCCCCGAGCAACCCACTTTGCAGTTAGGTTTTTACATCGGAATGGTATCGCTGTACCTACATGATTTTATTCTTTTTTTGCACTAACCCGTGCTGAGGACAATTTTTAAGCGATTTAAAAATGTAAGAAGTTCTCAATTCTTCTATATTTTTAAATCTAATATATAAAATCTCGTGTCACAGTGTTTGTTATCGAGATCCTCCGAAACGGTTTCACGTATTTTTACGATGTTGTTTCTGTATATTTGTTAAGTCTGAAAATGGCTCGTAGGCTAATTACTTAATATGGCAAAAGAACGTTTGTCGAGTCAGCTAGTATTATATATATTTTTTGGAGTAACTATGTTTTGACATTTGAAGTTATTGATGGCAATCATGGAACTTTATTCTGTAGGTAGCAACTGATGTATCATCATCATCAGCCATTTGACGCCTTGACAGACAGACGGACGGAAAGTGATACTATAAGGGTTCCGTTTTTTCTTTTGGGGTACGAAACCCTAAAAAAATATTTTATTCATTTATTTAACGTATCTTCAGCGATATTTCTTTACCACATTGTCCGATCTCATTAATAAATTGCAAAGTTTATTTAACCTGCTTACTGCGCCATTTTAAACAAGATAGTGCAATTAGACAAACCCCGAATTCATCCTCTTTTGAGTTTCACAGTCGAAGCTATCGAATAAGCTAGGTTGCTTGTTTGTAAAAGGGCACTTTCCAAAAATATGTTAACACAAACTCGAATCTGTGAAAACCATTAGAAGCTAGTGCGCGCCGTGGGTCTCCGGGTCATTGTTCTGATAGACGGAGAAGCAGTACTAACAGATTACAGTGTATATAGAGCATTATTTCCCTATAAGACTAGTCCTGTATAAAAACACAAAACTTTATAACGATTTACATTGCAATTTTTCAGTCCAAAGAGAAACCTTCTGTGTGTATTAAGCTTATTTCTTTCCGTTTTCCTTACAACTCTGTGTTTACTTCTCTCGTCGCTTTTTTATTTCCTTGACCAACGGTCGTAAAGTGTAGATGAAGGGTTTAAGATGATACTCCGTATTCAAGATAGTACGATTTGTTTATTTTGTGGAAGGTCAGTCAGTGGCGCATTTCCGTTTCAGTGATGTACTTCTAATTTTATACTTCTAATTTAATATACAAAGTGTTATTGAAATAGCAAAACTCTAAAAACCATGTGTTTTACACAGGTAACAAACTACGTTTTAGGCAAAACTTTGAAATTCTGTATTGAAATTGTTTTTATAAATAGATAGATAGATAATTCACCTATTATTTGTATTTACACACACACACATACACAAGCACGCACGCACGCACGCACGCCCTCACGCACATGATATCAATGTATAGGAAAATATAAAAAAGGTATTGACAATTTTAAACTATCGATACTGATGTTTTCAGGTTTCGCATTATTTCAACAAGAGTTAAGATTCATTTTGATATTTTTTTTTAAATATTTTGCAGCCCATACAAGTCCTACTGCAGCCACAGGCCTTCTCTCAGGGAGAGAGAGAGTACGGGCTCAATCACTACGCGTGCACACCGTGGATTGGCAATTTCAAGCGCTGAGGTGTGTGAACACATCAGACACTCAGGTTTCCTCATGATGATTTCCTTCACCATTAGCGAGTGGTAATGCTACTAGAACTTGATATATGTTACGTACTCAAGAAAACAAAGTCATTGATTGGTACATGTCGGTATTCGAACCCACGACCTCGACCGAAGCCGGCGTTTTACCGATCTGCTACCACCGCCTTAATTATATTACATACATACATTTACATACAGGCACATACATTGCTTCTGGCCCCACACTAGGATACCCTGTGTCGTGGGAACCAGAAACAACGACATCACAAACATGTAAACATCCAAGACCTGGGGTTTTTTTTTGTCCCCAGCAGGGAGTCGAACCCGGGACCTCTCGCATGGTATTATTTAAGAAATTTAATTTAAGAAATTTACTTTTATTTAAGAAATTATTATTATTATTCTTTATTTGTGCGGAATACCTAGTTCCATTAAATTGTTAATAAAATTAAAATTATAGTAACAATACAAAAATATAAAGCAGATTAAAAATAAATTTTTATTGCTCAAAATATAAACAGTTTAGTTGCTTAAAATTACCTAAGTGATATCTTTAAATAATTACTTCCACATAACAACATTTACAATTCCTGGTCCCAAACTAGTATACCCTGTGCTATGGTAACCAGACAAGGACATCACAAACATGGAAATATATCAGACTGGAGCCATTTGTACAAATATATGGGGACCCCCAGTGGGAATCGAACCTACGACCTCCGGCATTTTGGTTCATTCCCTATTAGAGTCGATTGAGTTAAATAGGTCTCTCCTTCTTATATCGAATCGGGTAACGTAAAAATTGATTTTAAAAAACGGCGCGTGATCACCACGCCAAAAAGCCGGAAAGCCTGTATTTTTTTTGGTTACTCTGTGTTTCTGCGGTAATTCAAATACCTAAATATCTTCGTTATCATGACAACTAGGACCTTTATTATAAAGCAAGGGTCGTCAACGTCGGGCTTGAGCCCGATAATTCATTCGAATCTAGCTACAAATACGGTTCTTTATTTTAATAGTTTCCATAGTTGAATAGTAATAGGTTTTGAAAAAAGAACCGTATTTGTCGCTAGATTCGAGTAAATTGTCGGGCTCAAACGCGACGTTGACGCCCGTTTCGATAATGTCGCATTTTTCATAATAAGGTTGCTTTAAATCAGTCCAACCGTTTATTTAACTTTTGACAGTTGCCACACTTCTGAAATTCCTTCTTTATTTGAGGAAACCACAGGCGAAAAATGCAAAACTTCATGGACGTCTTTTTTTTCACAATAGTGATGCGACGAGTTTTGCTGTAGAATTATAACGAGTAGATTATGTAGCGAAGACTATTAAAGTTAAATCAAGCAAATCGCTTTAAAAAATATAAGCCTATCTATCTTACTATCTACGATCCACTTAGTAATAAATTGGGTTTACATGTAATAAGTAACAAAATAATATGAAAATCCCTTCGGTAGTTTTTAGTTCATCACGCTCAGACAGACAAACTATAAAAATAAAATATGTGGCGAGCACATGTCAACTCTGCGCGCGCACTATAAAACTCCAACATTCCTGCATCGCGCAAGCAAAATGTTTCACATGACATACCATAAATATAACGTCCGACGAACATCAGTCGGACCGGCCGTCCCCAGGCATACGATCTGCCTGGCGGGAAATTTCCCTCTATAGTGGAAGAGCACGATCACCCGCTCTTCCCTATAGTGGTGACCCTCGACAGAACATTGTCAACCTTCCTTCGCTCTCGCAGCACCCCACATACAATCAGTCTCTCAAAGCAAGGCCAGCATCCTCTTCCTTCTCACCTCATCAGTTCCACTACAGTCAACGCACCGACTACTGGTACTGATGGTGATCTCCCCCAACCCCTCGGCACGGCAGCCACACAGTAACAGCGCACGTTGCCAGTGGTACAGCAGCCTTCACCGGTTCCTACCACATGCGCGGACCCCATGGTACTGTCGCCGGTGAAGTGACTGTTAGCCGCCGAACACCCTCAACCGCTAGTCGACTCACTGACTCAGCGACTCCTGGCACTTGCAGGCTTTAGAGCACAGACTTCGATTCCTATCAGACCTAGCTATGCGTAGCTACGGTCTTGAAGGGGAGTGATGTGGCGAGCACATGTCAACTCTGCGCGCGCACTATAAAACTCCAACATTCCTGCATCGCGCAAGCAAAATGTTTCACATGACATACCATAAATATAACGTCCGACGAACATCAGTCGGACCGGCCGTCCCCAGGCATACGATCTGCCTGGCGGGAAATTTCCCTCTATAGTGGAAGAGCTCGATCACCCGCTCTTCCCTATAAATATAAATGCAATAAATCGAATTAATTATCACCATGATTAAAATCGATTATCATAAACAATGGAATCGGTAACTTCATCGAACGTCACTAAATCGAGTTGTCAAAAGTTAAATAAACGGTTTGACTGACTGTAATGCTTACTAAGCGCTCGTGTACATAGGCCTGTGTGATAGAACTACAATTCATGGTTTACTGTAACAATTCGATGTACATCGCAAAGTATATCAACCCAGAGATTAGAAAGTAGAAAGACTCGGCTACGCAATGTATATCGAATTGTCATAATAAACTATGAATTGTAGTTTTATGAAACACGGCCCTGGGTGATTGTTTTTCGAAGATTGGTATTACTTTTTTCGAACTAAAACTTTCGTAATCACTACACATTATTAACTTAATTCCGGATGCATTTACTTGCTAAGCAAGGCAATCCGGAATTTAGTTAATAATGGTTGGTATTATTTTTTAAACTTTATTGAATCTTCTGGAGAGCAACAATTGAATTTACGTCTAGACGTCACGCGTTTTATTTGGTGTGGTATGTACGGTTGTCACTTCACCTCGTAAAGGGCTACTACTCGGGATTTAAGAAAAAAATCCTTTGCTGGATTTTCCACACATTTGTTATACGTGGAGGCCCGGTACGGGACGCCTAGACAATTATTATAATTTCAACCAAACATCCCCTGTTTGTTTGGTCTGTACTAACGAAGGGCAATATATAAAATATCCGAAAACGGTGAGCGTACATGCTATACCAAATTAATGTGAAAGAAACGAAATAGGTTTGCCAGGATCGTGGGTGTTGCAAACCACTAGTTACCCCTATCCCTTTAAGATAAATGTATGGATTAGTGTATATGTAATGAAGGTCTTTACATAATTTTTTTTTTAAAACGATTAACAGCGCGTGTGCCACAGGTAATTTGTGACAATCTCGATGATGTGAAATAAATTCAAAGGCGAGTTAGAGGCCAGACATATTCGTTTCGCATTAAAATACGAAAACTTAGATTATTCGATTTTACAGTCATAATATTCAAACTACAACTTTCGTAAGCACTACACATTATTAACTTAATACCGGACAAAAAACCAAGTAAGTTTATCCGGTATTAAGTTAATAAGTCATAATATTGACGGGATATTTTTTTCGAATTTAATAATTTTGATCTTTATTTTTTTTAAATTCCAGTTAATGAAATTGAAACGTCTTAATTTGAGAATAATATGCAGATCAACTGAGTAGACCCCAGGTGGCGGCCATATTTTTCCCAGCTCAGTGTTGCGAGTGACGGCTCCGTAATGTGCGGCGTCATCCAATCATGAAATTGTGACATCATTCATGGGAATGTTCGTAATTGTTATTTTCCTCTCCCTTTTGTAGATAGCTACAGAGAGCAATCGTTTTCTGTTCAATACTTACTCTTATGTGCAATAGGAGAATCGGTTTTCTATCACAAAAATTGCTCTTCCGTGCATCTGTATCGAAGTGCATTTTATTAGGCGGAAGAATTTATTGGACGTTGTGAAAATAACTTGGCGAAAGTTGCTGTCAGGTGACAATTTGTGCTTTTATTTAGATTTCTTCTGAAGAAAATGTTGTTTTGCGAGTTCTTCTGAAGTTCTATCGCAATGAGCCTTGAGCTTAATTCCGGCGAGGGTTTTGACACTTTTATTGTTGATTTCACTGTATAATTTGAGATGGCCCTAGAAGCCAGCATTTTAGTAAAGCTAGAAAGATTTGGTCCTAAAACGTATTTTGATGGACACTTGATGCAAGAAGACAAAAAGCCTTTTTTATTCAAAATTGCGACTTGCACGATAATTTTTTCACGATTTTGTTAATAAATCACACGTTACTGTACCAAAGTAAAAATGCCTTATTGTAACGTAAGGAGAGTGGCATTTATTTATCTACGCTGTGAGTTTCAAAAGGCTTTCTTGACAATTAAGTGTATTAGGTAAACTCGACCTTTCTACCTAGTTAACGGAAGGTGGAGTAGAGAACTGAGGAGGCCTTTGCCCAGCTGTGGGACACAATCTAGGCTGCGTAAAAAAAAAGTAAACTCAAATTAGCACAAAAATTGTAAACAAAAATTGTCCAGTGATGAGGAAGGGGGGTGGTTCAAAAGAACTGTAAATATGCGATTTACAGAGTTCTTCAACTCACGCGTAATGTTTTATTTGTCCCCAAGAACGGCCATTGCGTTTTGATTTGTACGATGATAAGGTAGATTTATTTAATTGGGCGAAATTAAACTGCGGAACCCTCTGCACGGTCAGTTGAAGAAGGCGGTGACAGGAGATTCATAGACCTAAATGTTCGCCAGCTCGCCTTTAAACATGTAATTTCGTATTGTCATATTTTCTGTAGGTACTGTTTTTCATGTGCAATAAAGTATTAATAATGTTTTTTTAACATTCAGTATCACGAGTAGAAACGCCCCACAAGCAGGGAACAATGCACACTGTGAATGCACAACGTGTAGTACTCATCTCTTGTTTTCTAGGTTCATTGATTTATCTGATTACTGGCCTGCCTTTCCAATATTTCTCTTCTGCAAAGCCGCCTTGTCCCTTACAGCGACTGTACTAAAATATTCAAAAATTATATTTACCACACGAACGGTTTCATGAGGTTCACTAGCGATAGTAATGAAAGAAAAAGAACCTTCCTTAACAAAAAATAATATAATTTAACAAAAATCCAGTGTGACAGTATTTGTTATCGAACTCCTCCGAAACGGCTTAACCGATTTTTATGATTTTTTTTGTATTATATTTGGTAGGTCTGAGAATAGCATAAGCAGCCTATATAAGTCCAACTGCAGGGCACAGGCCTTCTCTCGGGAAGAGAGTAGGATGAGAAAACGAGGAGAGAAAATAGGGTGTAGGCTAATTATAATTAATAATATGGCAAAACGACGTTTGCCGAGTCGGCTAGTAAAAGATGTTTTTTGCATAAAGTGTCTTTCCATTCTCTAAATAGTGAGTGTTAAGACCCATGGCCGAGAATCTAAGGCCAAAATAACTGATTTTGGAATTAATAATTTCCAGTTCGAAGTTTTTGATCCTAAGTTCTGGGACCAAATATTAGGACTGAGAGAATTTGAAAGACATCTTTTGCGAAAATGATCTGTAAAAGAAGATAAGATTTTTTTTCATTTCTGGTGCTGTGAGCCTTATGGGGCCCCAGTACCCTAAGGGGGGTAATCATCAAGAGATTTACAAAAAGACCTCAGCGCCATCTGTTAGGGGTAGTTAGGAAACAAACCGCACGCGATCCACCTGTTACCACCACCGTCACAAAAAGAGAAGTGTACAAAGCACCGTTTTGTGAACAATAGCACTTAATTAATTTTCCTTGAGGATAAAAGCGTTGGGGGATTGTACCACACGTCTCAGGAACAAAGTAGCAATTATTGTTTCTGTCCTAATTAATTTTTTCTAACTCCCAGTGATAAAGAGGTATGATATTTGAGTTTGATGTTTTTTTCGCTTTTATATTCATAGTCAATAATTTAATTAATAATTATAAAAAAATATTATAAGCGGTAGTTATCTTAAATTAAGAAGTATATGGGACGGCGGGATAATCTCGACCCATTCAAATTCTTGCCGGAACGGTCATTCAAATTCTTGCCGGAACGGTCAGAGGTTGCAAAGAAGCGAAAATCTTGGCCCAAATGGCCTTTGTCCTGCAATGGGAAACCCACGTTATGGAGTCTACATAAAAAAAGAAGAACATATATACATACATAAACTCATGCCTGTATCCCAGAGGGGTAGGCAGAGACTAGGGACTTTCACGTGCTACGATCCTGACAGATCACTTTGGCTTTCTCAACATTCATTAGTCGTTGCATGCACGCACGCCGGTTTTAGGTACTTTTTATCTTGCCCTTTGCTAATAAATCCCCAGTTTGGTCGATGTAAGTCCGCCTGGGTCGTCCCTTATCGGCCCTTCCACCGACATTTGCTTGATATATCTGTTTCGGCAATCTTTCTTTCTTCATCCTTCCCACAAAAGAAGAAAATGGGCAAAAAAGTATTCTTTACGCTACTTAACGTACTGATAACCTCTAGTTGGTGCACAGAGGCCTGATAATGCGCACTGAATCCTGTCCAAACCCTGACGTTTGAGTTAGCAATTAGTATGGAATTTGACAGCTGGACGATAGGAATCGATCAGGATGTGGTAAGCGTAATATAGGAGCTAGGTAAGCACTATTTCCTTGGTAGAAAACATTTCATCGATAGCTAGAACCGTAAGATTTTCATAATTTAAATGTAAACCCTATGTTACTACAACCCTACTGTTACTGAACAAGACGCAACTTATACGTTGCAGACTTGTAACTTGTATTGGAGAACAAACTTTCAAATCTGACGTCTTCTAGCAACCAATAGCAACAAACTGTAACCTATCTAACTTTGCCTCTAAAGCGCGCAATGTAAACCTTTATGCCTTAAGAATTAGAAGTCAGAATAAGTCGGATGTGTAACATTGTATCTTGAAACAAGAACTTTGTAGGGCAACACGGTAGGCTAAATGAACCAAGAAGATTTATTATTCTGGCAATAAACGCTTTATTCGTTTAGAGACTTGTGTGCTTATGATTACACAAAAAAAGTGAAAATGAATATAATTTTCTGAATTTAGAAGACTTGAGCCAAGTATTGTCACGCGATTTAACGTCACCAACCGACTGAAGCCGAGTGTATCCGATTCAGCGTTACCGACCGACCAGCGTTACCAAAAATTGCCTAGAGATGTTTTCCTTTCAAACGCAACTATTTCTAGTGAGATAACATGTTATAAGGGTTTTTTTATCTTACTTAATGTATATTTTTACTTTGGATGGACCTTTTTTAAAATACCCCATCAACCGCAAATTATTCCTCCAATGCGAAGTACCTAAGTTAATGAATCCTAACTTAGTATTATTGTAAATCAACTCACTCTGAGTTACTTTGTTACGCAAAAACTTCCCAAATTCTACTAAAGTTTAATCACTAAGGGCCAGTTTCTGAATTGAGAATTTCGCTAAGTAAATAATAGGGGTTAAAGTATAAAATTGCCATTTTATTGCAATAGGTTCTTTGAATTGACATAGAATCTTCATGGTTTGAGGTTTTCGAATGAAACTTTTTTCAAATGGTTTCTATGGTGTTCTTTTTTTAAAAAATGTGAAACATTTAAATATCGACTTTCAATTGTTTTTGTTATTCAATTTAGACAAGAAAGATGGATACTGCGAAAATTCGAGTGATTTTTGAATACGAGTTCCGACGCAGAACTAACGCGGCAGAAACAGCCCGCAATATCAATGCTGCGTTTGGAGAGGAGTCTACTAATGAACGCACCGTGCGATTTTGGTTTAAACGCTTTCGTGATGGAAATTTCGACGTAAAGAACGAGCCACGAAGAAGACCGCCCACACAGGTGAATAACGATGAATTAAGAGAGATAGTGGAAGCCGACCCTAGTCAAACTACCCAGGAATTAGCGGCATGGTTTAACGTTACCTTACCCACAATATTGACTCACTTGCGTTAAATCAATGAAATAAAAAAATACGAAAAATGGGTGCCTCATAATCACTCGAATTTTCGCAGTATCCATCTTTCTAGTCTAAATTGAATAACAAAAACAATTGAAAGTAGATATTCAAATGTTTCACATTTTTTAAAAAAAGAACATCATAGAAACCATTTAAAAAAAGTTTCATTCGAAAACCTCAAACCATGAAGATTCTATGTCAATTCAAAGAACCTATTGCAATAAAACGGCAATTTCATACTTTAACCCCTAATAGTTAACTGTAGTGCTGTCTCTTAGAATTTCTTAGAGTAGAGCGTGAAAAAACGTTACTTAAGTATTTACTTAGTGAAATTCTCAATTAAAAAACCGATAGGGATAGAAAAACCGGCCCTAAGTACACATCACAACCTATTTCCGACACAAGTGTTTCGAACAGCGTCTTCTGCATAACTCAATCTCGTGACACAAGTTTCCCGGCTTCATTTCTTGAGAGACTTTTGACTCGAGCCTTGTTTGCACTGCGCTAGTGTACTCGACTGCCTACTTGAATGAGATTACAGGTCCTTCTTTTCGGCGTCTGAAGCTCAATTTGCTTAGCTGATGTTGGACAGCATTACTTTGAAATGTATTCCGTTAAAGTGTGTTTTGCTTGCTTAGTTGAATTTAATATAGATTGGTTTTTGGATTATTACTTTGGATTATTGACTCCACGGTCGACCAGGCTGTATCTCTCATGATAGCTAGACAGTTGACATTTTCACAAATCATGTATTTCTGTGGCCGCTATAACAACAAACATTAAAAACAGAATAAAAGAAGTATTTAAGTGGCTGCCATACAACAAACGTTTTTTTTTATGTGAACGTGATTAATAACGACAAAAGGTAGTTGAAATATTCAAATGTTGCACAGATAATAGTACGGAACCCTTCGTGCGCGAGTCCGACTCACACTTGGCTGGTTTTTTATTTATTGACTGCCCTAATTTTAGGGTCGGCGGACTTAAAAACATAAGTCCAAATTTTGCGACAATGAAAAAAAAACCTATTAAATCACTCCAACATTTTTTTTAACTTTATTACATTAACGGAGAGCTGTCATGAAACAAAGAATTGAATATTCACTTTTCTTTACAAAAAATAAGCGAAATGCTATTCTAAATAGTAATGTCTGATGAAACAATATTTTTATGTCAAATTGACTTGAACCCGCCGAACCTAGAATTTTTGTTCAAACAATTTTCCAACTAGTCTCCACTCCTATTGCGACCAAATTGGGGATTTATTGGCAAATGACACGCAGCGACTAATGAATGTTGATGAAGCGAAAACGGTTTGTCAGCATCGCGGCTAGTGGCAAACCCCGGTTTTTGCCTACCCCTCCAGTGTACAAGCCTAAGTTTATGTTATGTTGTACAATTGGAGAATGGAGGCACTAAAAATGTTTCAATATAATTGGAGAGACCAGTTAAAAGATAAATAAACATGGTATTTTTTTGTATGACAAATACTTTCCATTCTGTAACTTGTTAAAAAGTCAATATAGGCACGTGATACGAAAAGGTGCCATAAAAATCGGAATCAAACTATGACCTCGCAACTGGCAAAGCGTTTGTCAATATTTGAATTATCTCGTAAAATATTTTTATACCTGTACGAAAACGTTTTTATAAGAAAACGTTAAGAATTAAATGAAAAAACTAAATCTAATATGGTTTTTATTTACAGAGTAACTTTATTTTTGGCCCCGAAAACCCCTAAAACATATTTTTATTGTTTTATTGTTTTAATTTTTCGTAAAATATAAATATTTGATTTCTTTGTTAAAAAAGAATCCAATCTAAGTTAGACGCAAGTTCTCCATTGGAAAGCGTCGGAACTAGAGAATTGGTGTTACAATTACTCACTTCCATGTTGGTCGCTCGAAATTTTGATAAAGACCCGGATTTCAGAGTGAAATTATATTGGTCCACGACCTTAGGCCATTAGTAAGTCTTACTTGCACTAGGTGTAGTCCCTGAAAAAGCTTTTCAATTTGCTTGTTTTCAGTGGTGACAGTTTTTTTAAAGTACCAAGTACGTCTTTTACTATTTATATACTCACTAGCTGTCCCGGCAAACTTCGTACTGCCACAGAATCCGTTTAGACAATTCTTGCACAACGCCATCTATTTTTAAAACACAACGTTCGCTCGCACAACGCTATAAATTTTAAACTTATAATAAAAAATATCCCGCGGGGGTACCGGGATATTAAGTATTCTATGTTTCAAGTCAGGTCTTATCTGTCTGTTCGCCAAGTTTCATGTAAATCTGTTGAGCCGTTATTGCGTGATTGAATTACAAACATCCAAACATCTTCATAAACTTTCACATTTATAATATTATAGTAGGATAAGATTCTTTTTCTATGGTGTAAATTGTGTACCACTAATTTAAGTTATGAGGACCGCTTTTTAAAGAGTAACATGACTCAAACCTTCACCATCAGCCATTTTACGCCCACTGCAGGACATAGGCCTCCCTTTTGGTTTTCCAAGCTTCCCCACGCAAGACTCCCCGCCACCGTAACCCCCACGAGTAACTGATAGAGCTCGAAGAATTGCTCAGTTGAAGCAGTTGGCAGTAGGCGAGGCACATAGCTCGGAGAACTGATGGCCGTTGGGGCGAAAAAGTTCTGACCTGATAACCGCAGACCGGACGGGGCAGCGTGGGCAGGCCCCACACCAAATGGTCTGACACTTTGTGTATAATATATTTATTCGTAACGAGAGATAGGTTTTAGTTAGGCATCATTCTTGTTATAGCCTCTAACATACAACTGTTTCTAGGTATATATTTATTATTCTGCATGCCTACTGACACTTTCTTTCACAAGTTCGCCACATGTTACAATTATTTAAAATGTAACAAAACTAATAAATAGATAAATCAGTCAGCCTTTGGTACATAATTTATAAAGGAAATAAACTGGTCTAACTATACGCGACATCAAACAATGCAAACGCACCCTAAGACTGATCAGACGTAGAATTTATGTTACCAGCGTACAAGTTTCGATTGCAAACAACGATTCTACCGTGCAGCTTCCCTCGTGGCTCATATCGTCTATAAGTTGGCTATTTGCGATTTTGTACTATTTGAAATCTCTCTGTATGTACAGTCGAAGGCACGTCAAAGTTAATAAGTGGACTTTACTATTATATATTATCACGGCAAGTGGCAAACCGAGGTCGCTGACTACCCCTCCAGAATACAACCGTGACTTTATGTGATGTGTGCGTGTGCGTGTGCGTGTACGTGTGTGTGTGTGTGTGTGTGTGTGCGTGTATGTGCGTGTGTGTGCGTGTGTGTGTGTGTGTGTGTGTGTGTGTGTGTGTGTGTGTGTGTGTGTGTGTGTGTGTGTGTGTGTGTGTGTGTGTGTGTGTGTGTGTGTGTGTGTGTGTGTGTGTGTGACTCTATTCAATTGATTGATAAGGATCTAACAACAAAATTGTGGTGGTATTATTGTGTAATGTCAGTACATAAGGTGCAATCAATATCAACATGGTATCGATGGGTGGGAGGAGAATGTTCTAGGAGAATATTCTTAACCTAACCTAACATCATAAAATCTGAAAGTTTGTGAAGATGTTTGGATGTTTGGAGGTTTGGATGATTGGATGTTTGTTACTCAATCACGCAATAACGGCTAAACGGATGTACATGAAACTTGGCGTACAGATAGACAAAAACCTGAATTGAGACATAGCATACTTGACATCCCGGTAATGCGTTTCCGTGGGATAGGATTAATTTTAACTTTAAAATAGATGGCGTTGTTCAAAAATCGTATAAACGGATTCTGTGGCGGTACGAAGTTCACCGGGACAGCTAGTTAAAAAAATAGTAGCGAATATTTGTTAACAAAGATAAAGACGCGGGAAGAACATAACAAATTGCAAGTCACATATAGATAGATAGATAAAACATTTATTTGCATCTGCGTACACACACATATACAACAATTTAAATACAAGAAATAGTTGCACAAGAGAAAACAGAGCACAATTTTACAACATTGAGACAAACAGAGAGCACAAAAATGCAAGCACAGGCAAAACAACAGAATACGAGAAAACGATTTGTGGGTGTGGCAAATGCAAAGGGGCTCTGACTCAGCATATGCTGAAGAGGCAGACCACTCCAGCGCTGGTCTTCCGTCAGTACCCAGTAGAGCGCTGACGTGCAGCACTCGGAAACGAAACTAGGTTAATAAATAAATAAATGAATCTAATAATAAAGCCCGCATTTCTCACTATTTATTCGTTTGTCCAAATAACTAGCTCTGCTGTATTATGACTTTTATCTAGCCTCGGATTCCATTGTTTGTGACAGATTTCCATGCCAAAATGTTTCACCAAAATAACTTTACTTACTTAGTACAGTCACTAAATAAAGTACAATAACAGATAGCCAGCGTGGTTTTCGTCTGAGCTCAATTTTTTATATATCCTACTACTTAGAGAATGAATGGGGTGGTAGCGGAGCGGTAGAACGCCGGCCTCACATTCAGTAGGTCGTGGGGTCGAATCCCAGCATGTACCAATGACTTTGTTTTCTAAAGTTACGTACATTTGAGAAGTTGTAGTACCAATACCACTCGCTAACCGAAAGGAAGTGAAGGAAAAATCGTGAAGAAACCTGAGTGTCCGAGGGGTTCAAATACCTCAGCGCTTGAAATTGCCAATCCGCGGTGGCCACGCGTGATGATTAAGCCCCTTCTCTGTCTCTCTCTCTCTCTCTCTCTCTCTCTCTCTCTCTCTCTCTCTCTCTCTCTCTCTCTCTCTCTCTCTGACCTGTGGTAGCGGAGCGGTAGAACGCCGGCTTCTCATTCGGGAGGTTGTGGGTTCGAAACCCTGCATGTACCAATGACTTTGTTTTCTAAGTTACGTACATTTGTGAAGTTATAGTAGCAATACCACTCGCTAACGGCGAAGGAAAACATCGGGGGGGAATTATTTACATACCTCAGCACTTGCTACGTACAATGGCCCAACTATGAGGCTAAGTGCGGAAATCTCCAGTCGAACTAGAACTAGAAACCCCTTCTCTTCAAGAGAAGAGAAGAGATATAATGTTTCATAGAACAATAATTTCATGACAATTCGACTTATGTGCTTCGTCCGCCGACCTTAGTGTTATCCGGAACCCACAGAAGAAGGGATCTGATAAATCTAAGTACTTACAATTAAAATTACGTAAATGCAGCCAAAACAAGACACTTCAAGCGCGAATATGACCCAAAAGACACCTCATTCGCGACTTCCAATAGTGAAACTTGCAGTATTGCAACGGCGTGAACTTGGTACTCGAAAGCTGGCTCTAACAAAGCCAAGTCCAATTACTGTGGAGTTTAAACGAGTCCTCAATGGGTAAAACTTCAATGCCTTACTTATAGAAAGTAGATGGAGTATTACTTCAACTGTTCATTTGAGTCACGAGCGATTGGAGATGCTTACGGTGGTAAAGAAAGGTGTTATTTACACAAACACGAATCCTTAAAACACTCCTCAAATGCAGTTTAAATAGTATGTGGTTAGGGGCCTTTAAAAGGGTCTGCGGTAACGTCACCTAAATGACAATCTCTCTTTTCCTGAACCCGTCTCACTTTTCCTTTAACAACTCTCCATCGTCGGTTGCCTGGAAGAAATTGCTATAAGCAATAAGGCCGCCAATTGTACTGCATTTTTGAAAACATTTCATGTTTGTGTTTTTCCTGGTACAATAAAGAATATTGCCTTGCCTTGCCTTGCCTTGCCTTGCCTTGCCTTGTCTTGTCTTGTCTCTCAGCTAGGTAGTGCTATTGCTGCTGTTGGCGCAGAAGGGAAACTTGAAGAATATAGGCTACATAGACATAAACAAAACTTAGAGAATAGGGCTCCAATTATGGTATATTCAGTAGTAATCACAAAAATGCAAGAAGCCGTTGCATGAATCATAACTACTTGGGTGTTTGATGTTAACAAAACCTGGTTCCTAATATGGGATGTATGTTTAAGAATTCCTTTAATTGTTTCTATTTAAACTAGTCCCTTAAATGGTACCGCTATCTCCCAGGGTAAAGAAGAAGAAGAAGAAGAAGAAGAAGAAGAAGAAGAAGAAGAAATCATTTTTCATGTTTATTACCTAACTTAAAATAAAGTACTTAACTACTCTTGATGTATTCTGCCATGCATTCAATATTTGGCTATTAACCGTTCTTTGAAGCATTTTCCAGGGAGCTTTCCATATAAATCCGTTTATAAATTAATTGGTAAGCTGTGGACAACTGTTATTGGCCTTATTTTTAGTAATTAGTTAATAAGTAATTATAATAAGATTACGCTGTGGTTGTTCCTAATAAAGTAAAATAAATAAATAAATAAGACATTTATTATACCAACAAGATACATCACAGAAACAAATAAGCCTTACAAGATTCCTAGTATTTTGTCACAATGTTTATTATATATAACTGTGGCGTCCTGCACGCCGACGTTGAGTTAATTTAATGGTAAATAAATATTATGAAATTTTAATTTTACTTTTACACTTATCATTTAATTTATTGTTTTATTCAATTATGTCAAATGAAATTATTTACGCAGTCAACGATACTGAATTTGTTTATTTTGATATTTATAATTATGACAATCAATGATTATGTAAAATAACTACAGTTGTCAATTTTAATATGAAGTCAAAAATTTAAATTATTATAGCTAATCAAATTTAATTATAATTATTAATCGAATTGTTTTTATCAAATGTTATGTACAAGCAATTTTAATCTAATTTATTAATTTTAATTATTATAATAAAAGCTAAGTTATACATACATATTGTAAGTACCCACACTACACCATTGTCAATCAAAAGTGTCAATAAAATGTTGTTAGACTATCACCGCTTCATGTTTGCATGCAAAAACGCATTAAATACAGCGTATCCGCATCACCCATGGTCAGCTGAGAGAAAGTATTTTCTAGTATTAAGCTCGTCTTGTGCAGATTGATTTCTTGTGCGATTAAAAAATTTTAAAAGCGTGAACGTTTATTGTCAATCTATATTGAAATGTTAAGATGGTTGAAGATAATAGCACGGCACGTATTTTTTCTTTTACTATCACTCAATTAGGCAAAAAAAAACAATCTGAAGGATATTTAAAAAAAAAATAATAAAAAAACGATTCGAAAAAAATATATTGGCAGTATTTACATGAAACCAGTGATAAGACCTTGAAGTGGCTCTTTTTTACACAAAGATAATAGTCAAAATCTGTTGACGTGGTAGATAATTATTCACCATACTAACCATACGTTTATTCTCTCGATTCGATTATTTGAGTATTTCCAGGGTATGAAAAAAAAATTAACAATTGTTTTAATGTTTAGCTAAATATTTTTATACAAAACTGTCTGTATCAATTCAATTCAATTCAATTGGCTTTGGAATAAAAGTTAATTTGAAACTGTTATAAGCTGTTACTTAAGTTTACATTATATTATTTTCTAGTCACTTACAATGTTTGAAAAATACAAGTGTTTTGAAGACCACGGACTGACAAACACAGAAGTAGTAGGTATGCTAGCAGGCCCACCAGCTCGCTGCACCAACGATCCGAAACAGATTGCTGTTAGGAGTTTCAACGTTGACCCTTTATTGTCACATTTATGGATCGAATTTCAAAATTCCAACAAAAACCAAATACGGCTTTTTTATCAAAGGAGGCCTGGGAACCATAAGTAAAAAGTTGTGCAAGAAAAGCAATTTGTCATGCCAACGCCAAGAGTCGAATATGAGTCGAATTTCAAAATTCGAATCTAAAAACCGAAACGGTTTTTCGCTCAAAAGAGTACAAATAATCATAATAAAAAAGTATGCAAGCAATATGCTCTAAGAATATTACCATACCAACGCCGAGAATCAAAATGTGACACGAGTAAAAATTTCAAATTTCGAACTTTAAAAGCAAATACGGTTTTTTGACCAAAAGAGGTCAGAGAACCAACCACAAATAAAAAGCGTTCCAAAGCAATATTGCTATATTATCGCCGAGAGTTAAAAGCTGTTCTTTTGTCAGTATTTGTGTGGTAGTAGGTGTGGTGAAACGTGGTTTCGAATACTCGACAGAGATGCAGTCATGCGCATATTTTATGCTGGTGCAAACTTCTACTACGGCCCAGTTTAAATTGTTAAGGCTGCTTTTACCTCTGACATTAATCTCACTCGCATAATTATTTAACAAAATAGGAGATTACATACATTACATAAACTCACGCCTGTATCCCGGAGGGGTAGGCCACGATCCTGATAGACCTCTTTCGTTCATCAACATTAGTTAATTGTTGCATTGCACACACATCGGTTACTTTTATCTTGGCCTTTACTAATACATCCCCTATTTGGTCAAAGTACCTCCGCCTGAGATATTCCTTATCGTAATTTCACTCCCTTATAATTTTTTACAAATGTGACTGTTAAATGTATTTCCAGCGACTTGAAAGTTCGATTCATACAGTACGAAATACGCACCTAGGTTTAGTTTTGGATAATTCATTCATCAAAGAGACTCAACTGTCAGACGTTAAATCCTGAAACTAATGGAAATGTCGCATATGACTTCAATGCCTAGGTACTTAATATTTTATTGCTAGCTCCACACAAAGGCGAGTAAGTACAGATGACACCTTCTCACCTTAAGGCTGTGTTATAAATTTTATATAGCCTTATTTTGTCTGTTGTGCAATAAAGAGTTTTAAACTAATCTAATATGTCGATCTAAATTCCACTTTACTATTTTAACATAAGTATTTATTCAAAGTAACACAGAAACTGCGACTTAATGAACTCACAAGTTAAAATGATAACTTTGGAGACAAATTGACAAAAAACTTTTTTCAAGCTTGGTCCTTAATTAGGTACAACGTTTATCTACATATTATTCTAAAACCTAGAAGTCATGCATTAAACTGATTTTAATTCCAGATTTCTTTGTCATAAGAACAATTCATATTAAAAAATATTAATATTGATCGGTTATTGTTAATAAAAACAAAACTTTTAGAATATTGAAGTTTAATTACTTTTGAAATAAAGATACAGGTAAGTTGGTAGGTACAAAAACTATGACGTGCGTCTCCCGAGCCGTGGTCGATGGCGGAGTCTCTGGCGCGGGCGCGCCTGCATAACCGTCCGACGAGTTCCCCCTCCTCGCCGCGCTGCCTCCTCTCTTCTATGTGTGCGCGTGCACACAGGCGTAGACATCCTCCGGGCCTTGAAAGGGTTGCTTTCAAAGGGATCATTGTCGTTGTCAGGTGTACATTTGTCTCTTTGAGATGACCTGGAGTCTCCTCGTTGGCTGGATTGATGTTGCCGGTTTAGATTGTCTCCTTGGCGTCATCGTTGTTAGGAATTATGCACATCTTGTGGATAGCCCTTCTTATTGTGCCCTTTGTAGTGAGGACATCGGCGACTCTGCTTACTCCGTCAATTTCGGGATATAATTTGCTAATGCGTGCTAGTCGCCATTGTAGTGGAGGAATATTATCTTCTTTGAGTATTACTAGATCTCCGACTTGAAGCTCTCTTTGCTTAGTCCTCCATTTGGTCCGCTGCTGAAGCTCCGCTATAAACTCCCGGCGCCACCTCTCCCAGAAGTGTTGCCTTAGTTGCTCGATGAGCTGGAATCGGTTCGGATGCTTCGAAGTGATGGGAAGCGACGGTACCGCGCTGAGAGGTCGTCCAATCAGAAAATGCCCTGGGGTTAGTGGAGTAGGGTCTGTAGGATCCGCGGAAAGGGGAGTTAAAGGACGAGAATTCAAAATCGCTTCAATCTGTGTGAACAGCGTCGCTAGTTCCTCGAACGTGAGGGAAGCATTTCCAGCGACACGCCGTAAATGATGTTTTGCTGACTTAACGCCAGCCTCCCATATACCTCCAAAATGTGGAGAATATGCAGGGCTGAATACAAATTTAAAGCCTTCATTGGATGCGAAATCCGAAACGGATTCACGACTAGATTTGAGTATTCTACTTATTTCATTGGTTGCGCCCTTAAAATTACTGCCATTGTCGCAAAAGATTGAATGTGGCTTGCCTCTTCTCGAGACAAATCTCCGCAATGACAAAATGAATGCTTCCGTACTTAAATCACTAACTAATTCTAAATGGAGTGCTTTTGACGCTAAACATATAAACAAACATAAATAGCATTTAGAAATTCGGTTGCCCTTTCCTTTGCGACTAGATATCATAAAAGGTCCGGCAAAATCGACACCACACGAGTAGAAGGGAAACGAAGAGTAACTTCTTTCGGCAGGTAGGTTGCCCATTATAGGCTGCAATGTTTGTCCGCGCAAACGAAAGCAAATCATGCACTGCTTAGTCGTACTACGTGCCAGATGCCGACCACCTATAGGCCAGAATCTCTCTCTTATAGACGCAAGAAGATGCTGTGGACCAGCATGAAACAACCTTTCATGTTCTCTTTTGAATAGTATTTTAGTAAAATTATGCTTTGAATCTAAAATCAAAGGATGTTTCTTATCGTATTCAAAATCAGAGTTTTGAATACGACCCCCAGTTCTCAACAAGCCAGTTGAATCGACAAAACAATTTAATGATATTAATTTGGACTTGCGATTGAGAGTTTTATTTTCTTTAATTAATTTAAATTCTTCATTGAAACATTCCTGTTGACTTCTTTTAACCAATAATAGTAAAGATTCATTCAATTCACTCACATCTAAAGGACCATTAATCTTATTATTCTTATTTTTACAATTCGATATAAAACGTAATACATAGCCATAGATCCTTATCATTTTATTCAGATTAGAATATTTATCAAAAATAGAATCGGTGGTTGAGACGTGGCATTTAACTGTCTTTTTAACTTCAGGTAAGTCTGTAGGTATAAGAGTGTGAGAGGTCTTAGGCCAGCAGGATTGATCACTCGCGAGGAACGAAGGCCCGTCCCACCAAAGGAAAGAAGATTCCAACTGACTCGGACTTACCCCACGAGACGCCATGTCTGCTGGGTTTTGATCTGTGGGCACATGTCTAAATGTAAACCCACTGGTAAGCTTATTTATCTCATTCACCCGGTTACACACAAATACATTAAGATCCCTTGGTTGAGTCTTCAACCAACCTAACACGACTGTTGAATCAGTCCATAGGTATTTCTGACTGATATTACCATGTACAGACTGCAAAAC
Organism: Yponomeuta evonymella; assembly: GCA_963969515.1. Classification (NCBI taxonomy): domain Eukaryota; kingdom Metazoa; phylum Arthropoda; class Insecta; order Lepidoptera; family Yponomeutidae; genus Yponomeuta; species Yponomeuta evonymella. Next base: position 16,006,190 of record OZ018350.1, read on the forward strand.
CTTAGAGCTTAAACGAGACCCTAATAGAGCACCACATAACTCTAAACGAGGTATTGTGGTAGGGTTCAAAGGAGCAACTCGTGCCTTAGCGCATAACAACCTAGTAGTGATACTTCCGTCCTGATTCTCAGAACGTAGGTACACGCAAGCCGCGTAGGCTTGTTGGGAGGCGTCTACGAAACAATGTAGCTCTATAGATTTCGGTTTTTTACATAGAACACGTCTCGGGATCTGTATCTGTGACAGACTTGCAAATTCTTTTAGAAGACTTGACCAATTTTTACTAAAGTTTGAGGGTACGGTTTCGTCCCATTCAAGTTTAGAAGACCACAATTCTTGTAGCAATATTTTAGCCACTATTATGCAAGGACATAACAACCCTAATGGGTCGAAAACTTTAGATGTAGTGGATATCACTGTTCTTTTAGTAATCTGAGGGGATGGTGTCAGGTCTGTAGAAAATTGTAGCGTATCAGCTTTAGGTGACCAGTTTAGACCTAAAACACTAGATTCTTTATTAAAATCCATAGGTTTTCCTGACTCCATTTCATCATCGAATAATTGAGGACAGTTAGTCCGAAACTTTCTTAGAGGTAGACATGCTGAGTTAAGAACATCAACAACACTTTTGTAAATGTATTTTAGTTCCTCTACAGACTCTGCGCCTGTGTTAAGATCATCAGCGTAAAAATCACTTTTGATTATACGAGCAATAGACTCATCCTCACATTCGTTCACTAGTTGCAAGAGACATCGAAAACTAAGAAAGGGCGCCGACGCAGTTCCATATGTAATTGTGTTCAGCTGCAGGACGTCAATCGCTTGATTACTATCGTCCCGCCAAAGAATGAGCTGTAGATGTCGCTGCGACGGCGAAATCTCAATTTGTCTATACATTTTCTCGATATCACCCGTTAGAATGTACTTATGCTCACGAAAACGAAGTAATATGGACATCAAATCACTTTGCACAGCTGGGCCGACCATTTGGATATCATTGAGTGACTTCCCTGAATGAGTTTTAGACGATGCGTTAAAAACAACCCTAAGTTTGGTGGTTACACTCTTCTCACGGATCACTGCATGATGAGGCATATAATATCCAAACTCCGGATGATCAATTTTAGTTAGGTGCCCTAAGTTGGCATATTCATTGATGAATTCTTTATAATCATTTTTCAAACTTGGAAATTTAATAAACTTTCTTTCTAGACTTTCTAAACATTTTTTAGCAATGAAATAAGAATCACCGAGCGCTTTCTCAGGTGCTTCTTTCAAAGGCATTTGAACAGAAAATCTGCCACTAGGCAGACGAGTAACATTCTTTACAAATTGATCTTCACAGAGTTGCTCTTCGACGGAATATGTTTTTGTCTGTGGTAAGTCATCAATATTCCAAAATTTTTCTAAGGAATCTTTAATTTCTTGAGAAAAGTTACAATGAACCTTACTTGAGATTGACTGACTCATTATTACGGGACCACCTACAAGCCATCCAAGCTTAGACTCCTGAAGCACCGGTTTATTCGAACCGAGTTTAATTATATTTGAGCCAACTATATCCCAATATACATCTGCGCCTAAGAGTATGTCTACATCAGCCGGCGAGAAGTATCTAGGGTCAGCTAATTTAATATTATTAGGCAAATTTATGCCTTCAGTGTCAATCACTGAGTTTGGTAAAATACCAGTAATTTGTGGCACTACCAAACATTTCACATTTATTTCAAAAGACATTACTCTTGATTTAATTTGAATATTACATTTTTTAGAAATTTTACAGCCCTCATTATTAATTCCACAAACGTTAACCGAACTAGAATTTTCTGTTGACAACCCTAGTCTTTTACTTAAATTTTCGGTAACGAACGAGGACTGACTTCCTGTATCAAGTAAAGCTCGAGCCAAGTAAGTTTTATCATTTGCAATTAGTTTTACTACAGCCGTACACAACAATACTTGGCCGACTGATGAAGACACCGTAAGAGACACGGGTAACGAAGACGAAGTTGAAGGTTGAGGTTCAGTATTCGACGTGATAGGCATATGAATCAGTGTGTTATGTTTCTTTTTGCAAGTGAGACACAAACCTTTGATTTGGCATTGAAAAGCATTATGACCACTGCGCAAACAATTTTTACACAGCTTTAATTTATTGACTTCATTGAAGCGATCATTCACACTCATACTTTTAAACTTGGTACACTCATACAGAGGATGCTCATCACTACACAAAAGACACCTTTTATTCTCCTTCTTATCATACGACACTACAAAACTTTTAGACTGAGCGCTGGGCTTTGGTTTCGAATCGACTGCCTTATCAAACCTGCTATTATTACTAAAGGCAGTCTCCAGCACGTCAGCACGACCACGCAGGAATGAATAGAATTCACTCAACGAAGGTAACTCGCTCAAATTGCATTTGTACTCCTCCCATTTTCTACTCGTGTGTATGTCTAATTTCGTGGACACCATGTATATTATAAGGGCATCCCACTTATCAGTAGGCTGGCCGAGGGATTCAAGAGCACGTAAATGCTTTGATACATGGTCGACAATAAAACGCAACGCTCTGAAGGATTCCGTACGTAATGATTCAATACCGAACAACGCCCTTAAATGATTGTTCATCAATATATTTTTATTACCAAACCTTTGACATAAAAGATCCCATGCGACATTATAATTTTTTGCACTAAATTCTATCGATTTTATCACAATAGATGCGCTCCCTGATAATGAGGAACGTAAATAATGAAATTTATTAATTGGCGGAATCCCTTCATTGCTATTTATTACCGCTTCAAACGTGTCCTTGAATTCCAGCCACATTAAATAATTACCATCAAAGGTCGGCAATTTTATAGTAGGTAGCTTGATAGAACTAGTCGAATAGGAATGGCAACTGCTAAAATCACCCCCTGGTTTCTTTTCGCTTTGATTTTCACCCGGGCGACTATCTAAAAGTTCCTGACAAGTAGATATTAAAGTCAAGAACTGACTCTCAATAGTATCTCTTTCTTTTATTTGTTCATTAGGATCGGAATGTAATAAATCTATTTTATCTTGCAACGCTTCGTACTCACTCAATAATAGTTGACATCTGTTTAATTTTAATCCTATTTCTTTATATTTCACAGACGAAATTTCCTTTAAACTTTGTATAGTAGATAGGTAAGTAGAAAAATTAGTTAATCGTCCTTTCACTATTCCTCTTTGTTTAATTAAATTAGCTAAATCAACCTTTGTTTGACTGTCTGAGTTAGATTCAGTTGGAGGCGTCATTTTATCACACGAAAAATCACACAAATAGCTTACTTAGTTCAATAAACTTAGGCGCAAACAATGCATATAAAAGTAAGTAAAATGTGCACTCAAACCTGTAGGTATGCGGCGATAAATAGATCACCTCAAATCCAGTCGCTTCCGTCTCGAATGTTCGATGCTCAGAGCGAAACCGGTTTGTTATTTGAAGTCCAGCGGTGACCCGCTCGCACCCCGGGCACAGCGTAGAACTCAGCCCTTTGTTAGCTGGAATTGTTTTAAATAATGTTTTAGAAAATGTTTTATGATCTAGTTACTTGTGTGCTAGGCAGGGGTTTATGTATTTTAGGCCATACAAGGAACAAGCTAGGCTTCTAATTAAAGTATATTAGGCCAGACAAAATGCAAGAGAAGGCTTTAAAATATATAAATGATTTGCTTTAATTATTGTAACAATGGAATAGTGCGAAGAATGTGAAACGGTTATGTCAACTAAATAGCCGCTCAGTAACGGTTTATCTATTTATTAAAGCAGTAAGAAGTACGAAATATTGATAGATTAAAATAATTGTACAGTAGAAATGTACAATAGAAACTAGAAAGCTTTTATGCTTATCGCTAAATGTGCCGTAAAAATTATAGAAATAGCCTCAGGTAAGCTTGATTAGACGAATAAATAAGTCTAACGCTTGAGTAAACTATTAAAATTACTAATTAATTATTATTTACGAGTAGCACGACGGCTATTGCACACAAAATAGAAGCGAGATGAAACAAAGGAATTTAACGGAAATGGTTTGGGGAAGATCGGAATAAAATTGGAATGGGCTTACTTTCTTTGGATTTGACCTAGTCTCCTTATTTGTCCTCCAGGCTCCACGAAGTAGCAATGTCCTTCTCCACCAAATGTAGCTCCAAATCGTTTCAAGTTTCTCAACGCCGTTGATGACGCTGACGTGACGCCGCAAATTTGAATTCGTCGACACACTGCAACGGTTAGGAAAGTCTTTCGCTTTAGAACACTTTGTCCAGTCTTTGTCCTGTCACGGTCGCCACTTTTTGTTAATAAAAACAAAACTTTTATAATATTGAAGTTTAATTACTTTTGAAATAAAGATACAGGTAAGTTGGTAGGTACAAAAACTATGCAGGCGCGCCCGCGCCAGAGACTCCGCCAACGACCACGGCTCGGGAGACGCACGTCATAGTTTTTGTACCTACCAACTTACCTGTATCTTTATTTCAAAAGTAATTAAACTTCAATATTATAAAAGTTTTGTTTTTATTAACAGTTATCAACTGTACTCCTTTCGAGATATCAATTTGACATCACAGTTTAGCTACCTGTACAGGTAAGCGACCAATATATTGCGTCTTGAAATTTTTGACGTTTCCGAATTTCTACTCATCGTATAATAAAAAGCTACTGGTTTGGTTTTCAGAATTCTGTTGGTTAACGGGACAGGATATTTTTTCTTGTTACATATTCATTTATTTATTTTTATTTATTTTATTTATTAGGAAAACCAGCCAGTACAACAAATTTACGTTAGTATTTAAAGTGAACACTTAAAAAACGAATTAAAGGTTTCCACGACTTAAATATCTAGATCAAGAGAGCAGTCGCTTAGTGGATACAATCTCAAGTATAAACTGCGCAAAAGGCGTAACAAATTATAGCATAAAGAAATCCAAAATGCCCCACTAAATAGATAAACGAATATATATGAAAATATAAAATAAATATAAAATATAAATACAATAATAACAAAAAAAAACAATAATGTATATACGAATAGATTATATATTAATAAATAGATTAGATAGATATTTAAGAATATACACATAAACAATTAATAGATACATAACCAGGGTTGGTAAAAATAGTGCTTAGACATAAATCTTTTATAAAATTTGTTCAATAGATAAAATTAAGATAATTATTATACAAGAGAGTAAACGTTTACAATGCCATTCGTGCGTTAACACGCCTCAGGAAAACTTAACTTCATTCGAAGTTAATTCCGTCAGCCGAACGAAACCCACAAGTTAGCAAGTTTATAGTACAACCCACCAATCCACCGCCGCAAATTTAATTTAAGTGCAGTCAACAGCAGGGCCGCGTCTCGTACAACTACAACAACCCATAGCCCGATGACAATCCGAGCACATTGCGTACCCTTAGTACATTTGAATCGTGTGATTTTAAAACAACACAAGTCACATTGTGTTTTTAAAATAACACTTGCCCGTTTTTTTTTTTTATTAAATTATTTACACCTACCTACTGATTTACATTAGAAAAAAAAATTGTAGTTTATTCATACAGAAATCAATATAATATGCTAAAATATTGCTGTTGTAGATATTAGTATTTGAATAAAACAGTTTTTTCTATTTCCTGCAAAGTTGTAATGAAAGGACATGTGTCGTTTTAAAATCACACGATTCATTTAGACTTCCTACTTATTAATCTGATGGCACTGTACATCGAACAGTGATAGCAGACGACGAACCGCAGCTGCGCAAAATAGGGCCCAGATCCACCCCCTACCTGAAGTCCCCATTACATTCACAAAATTTTAAAAGGCATCCAAGCGCGGGACCAAGACAAGCCATTGAGCGATGTGAAAGCTATTTATTATTATGTACCAGGATCTCCCTCTAGCTTGCCCTATGCCTCGGCTTCATAAAAACCTTTTCTTGCTTCTTCTTTCAAATTAATAAGCAGTGCAAAGCTTATTATTAATAAGTAATATCTAATAAAAATTGCGTATTTATGTACTCTATATTAATATTAATAACCGGGCAACAACTTCTTTTAAGTATGAATATAACTGTTTCAGCAAGCTTCACTCTTGTAGAAGGAGACACAAGACAACTTAATCAGTGAGTCCAATGACCACAAATTAAACGACCATAGCTTTTTTTCCACAATTGCCCATCACATATGGTCGGTATTGTGAGCTGAAATGCGGCTGGATGAAGATGGTTGAGGACATCAGGAAGTGTCGTGCTTTCTTGGGGGAGGCCTATGCCCAGCAGTGGACGTTTTGTTTCACTATTACTTACAAAAGTGTAGTAACGTAACTATATTTTGTTTACGGAACATCCATTTTTTTCGGAGCGATGATCTCCACAGGGCGGCTGGCACGAGCTGGATGAGAGTAGCTGAGGACCGTGCTCAGTGGCGTGCAATAGGAGAGGCCTATATCCAGCAGTGGATAAGTGTAGGCCGATGATGATGATGATGATGATGACATCCATTTTTTTATTGAATTTAATTTACTTCAAAATCCGGTGATACGGAAATTTTCAGTCGCGCATAACGTTCGTCGTTTACCTGTACCTGTAACGGTTTCCAAGCGTTGAATTCTAAACGAGTGGGTTTCATGGTTCAGGGCTTAATTTGCCTTTGGGGACAGAGGGTAAAATTAAACTTTGGCCGATGCAATATTAATGTCGGCGAAGCAATGTTTAAATTCCGAGGATTATTTTCGGTGGTTTATGAGCCTTTGAAGCAACGGACTGTTTCAGTGAAAAAGTCCATTTGAACATCCACACAGCATAAGGATGAACGTAATATACATCAAAATTATAATGATATCTTAAGTTTATAGCATCCAGTGTCTCAGAGGCGAGATCGAGTCTATTAGTAATCATCTGTGCCATTTGCCATTTGACGCCCACTGCAGGACATAGGCCTCCCTCATGCTTTTCCAAGCTTCCCGGTCTAAAAGATATAAGTCCTAGGAAAACCGATCTCGCGTTCAAACTAAACAACTCACTACGACCAAACATTTTTCCTTACAATGACGCGACACTTTCCAATAGTGCTAAAAACGCTGCAACTTTTCGCGATATTGCTCTTCTAAGCTGAAGTCCACTGGCTTATTTCGACACTAGACACTTTCCTACAATGTGTGCTTTGGCAAGCATTTACTCTCGTTCGCTGTCTCTTTCACACAAAGCTAAGCTGAAATAAGTAGAAAAGAGATAGGTGAAGATTATGTTGGACATCGTTGCTCGGGGTTGTCTGTAACAATGTTGCTTTTATCTGTTTACTGAATAAGCGGAACGAAGTGTGTCAGTTAGAAGTGGAGAGTTTTACAGTTGCTGGTTTATAAACTAACATATTTTTGTTTTAATGGGTAACTCGGAGCAATCTAGAGCCAATAATTTAAAAACTCATACCTTCTTTCATAGTGCGTTCTTGCAAAAAGTAAACATAAACATAATAAATCTCAATAATGGGTAATAGTAGTTTATGCAACTGTCATATAATGAAGGGTATTAAAACACGAGTGTGAGTTCATGAAACGAGCGCAGCGAGTTTCATAATAGTAACGAGTGTTTTAATAGGGTAAGGTGGGGTACAGTGAAACGAAAAAGTCATTTTGATTTTTATAAAAATCTGCATTCATTTAATCAACAAAAGGTTTATACTCTCATATACTATACTTAATCATCTAATAATCAGTCAATGAAAAGAGATCAAAAGTTACTGGTAACTCTATTATTTTTCAGTTTTTCGGAGACCCTGATTCTGTTTCATTGTGCCCCAGGTCTGGGGTACACTTAAACACACCCTGGGGCACAATGAAACATTATATGGGACACAACGAAAACCATATAACCAATCTACTCCTGCCATTTGATGGTCTTTCCATGACTGTAGAGTCTCAAGGTTAATAATGTGTGGCTAATTCGTATGCGAGTTTTCTAGCATCTATTGTGTTCAACCCATACGACATTTTTGCACATGTGAGTAAATACTCCTAGGCTTCCAGAAACACTCTTCGCACTTTGTAATTCGGTGTATACCTCATAATGTTTCTCTCCCCTTCAGGATTAGCCTTTTTTTTCTTGTAGTATCTATACAGTGTGTGTGTGTGTGTGTGTGTGTGTTCATATTGGCTGCTTCTCTTAGTCTTTCCATTTTCAACTAATTCTATTGCTTCTCTCATATCAATTTCTGAATGAAGCCCTATGCTTGTTTTTCTTATTCTATTTCGCATTGCCATTGCCTCCTCCCTAAAAATAATGTAAAGAAAGAAAAAAGAAAATAAAAACGAAAAATATCGAACCCAAAGCCACCTTTAAGGGACACAGTAAAACAAGTTTCATTGTGCCCCGTTTCACTTTGCCCCACGGGTACCTCAAATAAGAATCATGCACATAAAATTTTTAGGTTATAGATACCGGCACTTGAATAATCAAAATATTAGACGAAATAAGCAAGAAAAACAAAAAAAAATACGCACACTCACTACAATCAAGTTGTCGCAAAGTGAAAACGAAAAGATTTTTGCAAAAAAAGCCCCGAATGACCACCCAAAAAATTTTTTTTTGCAATAAGTCAAAAAGCAACAATGCAAGGAAACAATGACAACGGCACATGATGGTGGCTTGGTCGCTTGTCAAAGTAGTGTTACCAGTTTGAAATTTAATTACTAATTGGTAGAAATACAACGTTTGTTTTACTGTACCCCGTGTGTCACTGAGCCCCACCTTACCCTACCCGTGTTATATGCAGTTGCATACACTACTTTATCTTCACTAATGCAATTAAAAATTAAATTCACGCGTACGTGTATAATCACAGTGATTTTGCCGCCATTAAAATTTAACCAATGAGAGCGCAGCTGCGCGCTTCAATAAAACGCGACCAACCTGATTGGCCCTGCAATCAAGTTGGTCGCGTTTTATTGATGTTATAATGAGATTTTACGATATCGATGTGAATATTATACCATCATGTGAAATTGCTTAAATTGAGTGTTTTGTTGTCTGCGCTATAACAGTAGTAATTATAAGTCAAGTATTGAAAACATAAGTAGAATGTTACAACATTAGTGTAGATAAAGTTATTTACAAAACCCACCGCCTAGAATCTAGGGCCAAGAACTCGGGACTTTAAACATTTTGGCCGAAAAAAGCCGTTTGTAGTGTTTAAAAGTATCTATCACAGTTATTAAGAAAAATATAAGGTACTTTGCAAGGAACAAAAAGGCTTTAGGAAATGCATGTCCATTAACCGGGCTATATATGAATTCGTAGAAGGCATCATCACAAAAGTAGACAAAAGAGAGCCGATATGTGCTATATTTATGGATATGACACAGGCTTTCGATTATGTTGATCATAACTTGCTCCTTAGGAAATTACATAAATATGGTATTCGCGGCAACGTGTTAAACCTTATAAAATCATATCTGGAGAATAGAACTCAATATACACAAGTTTCGAAAATTGACATTAAAGAAAAAAAAGAAGAGATATTCACATCGGACACTAGGAAAGTAAAATATGGGGTGCCACAAGGAAGCGTGTTAGGGCCTCTTCTCTTCTTAGTCTACATAAACGATTTACCAAAAGTGAGCACCTATCCAATGACTCTATTCGCCGATGATAGCACTATCTCAATTGACTCTAGAAATAAGGAAAATTATGGATCTGACATAAATAAATCTCTACATGACATAATAAATTGGCTTCAAAATAACAACTTAAAAATTAATCTAGATAAGACTAGCATAATGCATTTTAAACAAAGAGAAAATAAACCTAATAATATTACCGTAAAATATAAAGATATCGAAGTAAAGGAAGTATGTAATTCTAAGTTTCTAGGTGTAATAATAGACAGTAGATTAAACTGGGATGAACATACTACACAGCTAAATAAAAAATTGTCCTCGTGTGCTTTTGCGCTTCACAGACTCTCCGCTGTTACAAACAGAAATGCGTTAATAACAGCTTACCATGGTATGGTTGCATCTCTCCTGAGATATGGAGTTATATTCTGGGGCAACTGCACAAATAAAGTATCTGTATTTAAATTACAAAAACGATGCATCCGAGCCATGTTTGGCCTTCACCAACAAGATACCTGTAAGCCTTTCTTCATTAAATATAAGATTCTGACTTTGCCTGCGATGTATATATTAGAAATATGCCTTTTTGTAAAAACAAATGAAGATCTATTCCATAAAGCTAGAGATAAAATTAAGCGAGCTCAAAGAGATCCCACCAGAATAATAAAAAGCAAGTCAAACACGGCACTAATGACGAAAAGCGTCTGTCACATGGCTCCTACTTTATATAATAAACTGCCTTCAGCATGGAGGGAACTCCCCATAGACAAATTTAAATTTAAATTGAAGAGTTTACTTTTAACGAAATCTTATTATAGTGTCTTCGAATATTTAAACGACAAATTTTGACATTGTTTACTTTTTTATTATGATTAATATAAATTTTCTAATTATAATCAATTAATACATATTATTGACTTGTAATTTTGCTAATATAATTGTTTCCTTAAAACATTTGTACGCCTTATTGGCTAAACATAGCGCACATTTGATTTATAAGACCATGCATGTATTGTATACCTATGTTTGACAAATAAAGTATCTGTATCTGTATCTGTATCTGTAAATGTAACGTTCAAAAAGGCCGGTAGAACGCCGGCGGGAGGACGTGGGTTCAAATCTCGGCATGTACCAATGACTTTGATTACTATTTGTGAATAGTGTAAAGTCTAGTAGCAATGCTAACCGTGAAGGAAAACATCGTGAGAAAATCTGACTGTCTGAGGTGTTTAAATACCTCAGCTTGAAATTGCCAATCCACGGTAGGCACGCGTGGTAATTAAGCCCATACTCTCCCTCTGAGAGAAGGTCTGTGTCCTGCAGTGAGACGTATATAGGTTAGATAAAACAATGATGTTCACGTTTTACAACAAAGCATTATGAAAGAAGATATGATTATTTTCATTTGATGATAATACAAATTCTTCCTTACTATCTTCACTTAACATACAGAACATAACTTCTTACTGATTTAGGACAAGTCGGCTTTGTCCCACTATAAACAATAGTATCAACACATAAACCCTGAGCTAAGGTTGGCTAGAAGAGATCTCCCTTAGAGATAAGTTCGCCTTTGTAACAATGCTATGTAATTAATTTTCTAATTTATGATTTGCAATAAAGAATATATCTGTCTATCTATCTAAACTATACTTCTCAAGCTTATTATATTATAATAAGCTTAAGAAGTATAGTTTATGCTTTGACACTATTGACAATTGTAAGGCCAATAGTAAAAACACCTCACAATGGACCAAATTACCGAAAGCGCCGAAAAAATCGTCGGCTAAACACGTCTCTCTTATAAATTAAGCACAAAACTTAAGCAATTACTTAGAGGTTGTTGTACGGACACACACAAAGGCACAATACTGGGGCAACGTTCAACGTTAAACTTTTTTGTTATAGTGGCAAAAGAAATACATCATCTGTGAAAATTTCAACTGTCTAGCTATCACGGTTCATGAGATACAGCCTGGTGATAGACAGACAAACAAACAGACGGACGGATAGTGGAGTCTTACCCCTTACCCCTTGGTTACAGAACCCTAAAAGTCATATCTTTCTTTATAGATCTTTATTGCAAAAAATGACAGAACAATCTCTTAATCATGTCAATAGCGATTTTTAGGACACATGATCGCGCAATTAAGGCAAAAAACCCAGGACTAGATAGCATTGACACCAAAAACGGCCGTTTTGGTATAAATACTATCTAGTCCCAGGTCCGTGGTCCTAGGTTATTTTTAAGATTCTCGTGGATACTAGAAATCATTATATTATAATAAGCTTAAGAAGTATAGTTTATGCTTTGACACTATTGACAATTGTAAGGCCAATAGTAAAAACACCTCACAATGGACCAAATTACCGAAAGCGCCGAAAAAATCGTCGGCTAAACACGTCTCTCTTATAAATTAAGCACAAAACTTAAGCAATTACTTAGAGGTTGTTGTACGGACACACACAAAGGCACAATACTGGGGCAACGTTTAGGAGTCAGCCACACTGGGCGACGTTTTGTTGATGGGATATTAGGATAAAAGAGTAGCGATGTTAGCATAGTGGGTAGAACACTGGACTCGGAAGCGGGAGACCCAGGTTCGATTCTCAGTGTGGGCATGTAAACAAAGTCATAGGGACTTTGTTTTCTAAGTTATGTACATTTGTGAAGTTATAGTAGCAATACCACTCGCTAACGGTGAAGGAAAACATCGTGAAGAAACCTGAGTGTCTGAGCTATTTACATACCTCAGCGCTTGAAATCGCCAATCCGCGGTGGGCACGCATGGTGATTAAGCCCATACTCTCTCTCTCTCTGAGAGAAGGCCTGTGCCATAGAGTGGGACGTATATAGGCTGCTTATGATGATGTTAGCGCAGCGATAGAATTCTGGCATCACATTCAAGATATCTTGGGTTTGAATCCTGGCATATGTACCTATCAATGACTTTATTTTCTAAGTTACACGTTTTTGTGAATTTGTAGTGGAAATACCACTCGCTAACTGTGAAGGAAAACATCGTGAAGAAGCCCGAGGGTTTGAGGTGTTCACATACCTCAACTCTAGCTACGTTCAATGTCCAAACTATGAACATAAGAGCGGAAATCTCAGGAAGTAACTGTCTACTCCAAGTGAACCAAAAGTTTTACTTCTACTACGTACATTTACTACATTATACAATACATGCATACATTCATAAACTCACGCCTGTATCCCAGATGGGTGGGCAGAGGACTGCAACTTGCCACGATCCTGACAGATCACTCGATCGAGCGAATATGGGTTTAAGGGCCAGTAGGGGACGACCCAGGCAGACATACTTCGACCACATAGGGGAAGTACTAGCAAAGGGCAAGATAAAAGTACCCGAAACTGGCATGCTTGCATGCAACGACCAATGAATGTTTAGGAAGCGTTACTAATTTTTAATATGTAATTTATCGAAAATAATTTTCTAATTAAGTTTTATTTATTTAACACACTTATCCTTTTAAAGTTTCTTCGATTAGATAGGACTATTAGTCGAATACTGTCAGCATCTTGGGAACTCTCCCCAGCGGCAGCGGTCTTGATAGATTGTTCTAGCTCTTAAGTCTTAGAGCCTGTCCAGACGAAGCGATTTGCGCGCGAGGGTACTCGCGCGCTTCAATTTATGTTGCGTCCAGATGCGGCGTTTAACGTGCGTTAATACGCGTGTTGTGACTCTCTTTTCAATTTCTTCAATTAAAAGTTCGGTGGCGACGTTATCCCGCTCCATTTCAAATACGTCCACTCGCCACGGACACGCGCGTACCTACTACTGAACGCTCCAATGGCGCCAGAGTATCTCGACTCGAGCGGCGCTCGCGCGTAAGACGAGCGAGTCTAGACTAGTGCCAACAATGTGAAAAAAAATCATATCTTTTTTACAGATCATTTTTGAAAAATGTGTCAGATCAATCCCTCAATCATGTTAATAATGATTTCTAGTATCCACGAGAATCTTAAAAATAACCTAGGACCACGGACCTGGGACTAGATAGTATTTATACCAAAACGGCCGTTTTTGGTGTCAATGCTATCTAGTCCTGGGTTTTTTGCCTTAATTGCGCGATCATGTGTCCTAAAAATCGCTATTGACATGATTAAGAGATTGTTCTGTCATTTTTTGCAAAAAAGATCTATAAAGAAAGATATGACTTTTAGGGTTCTGTAACCAAGGGGTAAGGGGTAAGACTGTCGCAGGAGGTTAGGTTGGGGTGCGATCCGTGATAATGAAAAAGGGTATTCAGGGGCACGGTTTAATTATAATATAATGGAAAGGCACCTGAGAACAATAAAATAGAAAAGCTTAACTACGGTCTAAAACATAAATATAAAAATACAATGAGGAGTTGAAGGGAAGAACACTTACATTAATTTTATTAATGTGCCTTTTGAATATTATTAATTTCGTAGATTAGATACAGGATTCGCAGGATAAGATGACAGACGTGTTATAATAAAATTTGATAATAAAGATAGGATCTCGTTTACGTCCACTTAGTTCGGAGGCTGAGGAATATCTGCCTAAATACGTCCGAACACTGCGGCACATGTCATAAAATAGTTAAATTTGGAATAGTAGATGGCCGAAAATGATAAAAAAAGCAACGAGGCGATTACCTCGTTACAAGACTCCACTATCCGTCCGTCTGTTTGTTTGTCTGTCTGTCACCAGGCTGTATCTCATGAACCGTGATAGCTAGACAGTTGAAATTTTCACAGATGATGTATTTCTTTTGCCACTATAACAAAAAAGAGTAAAAATAGAATAATATAACTATTTGAGGGCCGCTCCCATACAACAAATGTCACTTTTTCCCGTTTTTTGCTCGATATTAGCAACGGAAACGTCTACGACGCTTCAAATACTCAAATATTGTATAGATAATGGTACGGAACCCTTCGTGCCCGAGTCCAATCCACACTTGGCCGATTTTTGTCCTTTGCTGGTGCTAATATTACTGCATGGAGACACTTAGTATAAATATGTGAGTTGGAAATAAATATTTTCAGACGAACTGGCCCAGTGTGAGTGCACCTTTCCCCAGGGCCGGATTAGCGATGTACATGAAAGCGGACAAATCGCCCGGTCCCAGCCTTTTGTCCAAATGAGCCGGTAATAATGAAAGCCTTCTTGAATGCCTCCGTTCGTGTATTATACGTGAATGGCGTGTTTGAAATCTGAGTGAAGATTTTGGGGGATTTGCCAGGGCATTTGGAAGCAAGGTTTGAGGTCTAAGTTTCATTAAAACAATATTCGTGGAGGTTAGGTTAGGTAAGGTAAGCTTATTTCGGATTGTTTTAGCTTAGATAAGTAATGTTATCGTGTTAGCTTAGGAGCATTGAGACTTGAATGGGTAAATTAATGAAACTCAAATCTTATATGTGTGGATTGTAATTGTCAGTTCTACTTTTTATTTTTTTCTTCTTGAGTTTCTTAAGCACATCTCAGCGCTTGAAATTGCCAATCCGTGGTGGTTAAACACATACTCTCTCTCTGAGAGAAGGCCTGTGGCTACATAAAAAAAGGTTATCAGGAAAACATCGTGAGGAAACCTGAAAACCTGAATGTCTGAGTTGTTCATATACCTCAGCACTTGAAATTTTCAATCCGCGGTGGGCACACGTGGTAATTAAGCCCATACTTTTTCTCTTTAGAGAAAGCCTGTGCCCTTCAGTGGGATGTATATAGAGCACATAAAACAAAGTTTATCATAACAAACGCGGATACCAAAACCAAAGGAGTATCTATTCTTATTTCAAACAACTCTAAAAAAAATTGAGGGGCCTACAAGTTGTTAAAAAACTGGCCAAGTGCGTATCGGACTCGCGCACGAAGGATTCCCTACCATTATTTATACAACATTTGAATATTTCAAGCGTCTTCCTGTTGCCGTTATTAATATAGAGCAAAATAACTGCAAAAAAACACGTTTGTTGCATGCCCCCATTAAATATTTATTTTATTCTATTATTAGTATTCGTTATTATAGCAGCAACAGAAATACACTATCTGTGAAAATTTCAACTGTCTAGCTATCGCGGTTCATGAGATACAGCCTAGTGACAGACAGACAGACAGACGGATAG
This sequence comes from Yponomeuta evonymella, assembly GCA_963969515.1. Classification (NCBI taxonomy): domain Eukaryota; kingdom Metazoa; phylum Arthropoda; class Insecta; order Lepidoptera; family Yponomeutidae; genus Yponomeuta; species Yponomeuta evonymella. The sequence goes on from OZ018350.1 coordinate 16,021,952, forward strand.
TGGAGTCTTACACTTTGGATACGGTACGGTAACCTTAAAAAGTTGAAAAATTTAAGCATCAAAGGTTAATTATGGTTTTGCGACGGCAACCGATCACCGTTCCACTTCCACAGTAAAATAAATACCGTCGGCAATAACGTTGCCACTAAGCGGGTAAAACCGCGAAAGCCTTACAAAAAGCAATCATCTAACGTCTCAAAGGGAAATTACTCATTTCGAGAACAAAAAAAGGAGGGAGAAAAAAAGAAACGTTTAATTTGGAAGCTATTATGCTCTCTTTATTTATTTTTTAAAGTTCCACTTAAAATAGGCAAATTACTCTTATTATAGACTTATTCAGAAGAAATATCTTCAGGCAAACGCCTAAGGACTTCTTGAGGCTACCAAGCGGTAGCCTTAATACAGACTGAATTTAGGAGCATTCTCTTACAGTTGTATTAATTTATATAAAAATATCATGTGCTCTACTCGTTTTCCTGTTATTCAGATTTCACTTATAATTTTGTGTAAACCAAAATGCAAGTTGGCGAGCTTAGGGCGGTTTTAAAGAGCTAATTGATGCGGTTGTCAGTCACATAATTTAGCCATGGACAGCTTTGCGAATATCATGGCGCAAGACGTATCTGTACTTATTTACTTCTTCTCAGTTACTGGGCTAATGCCCAGTAGCATAGAACAAACACCTTACACAGTGTACTCAAATGACTTTGTTTTCTAAGTTTACGAATATTTGTGAATATTTTTTTTTTTTTTTTATTTGTTTTTTTATTTATATACAGGCACATACATTCCTTCTGGCCCCACACTAGGATACCCTGTGTCGTGGGAACCAGAAACAACGACATCACAAACATTTGTAGTAGCAATACTACCTTGCTGAGGTTTTTTGTGAGGTGTTTGCATACCAGCGCTTGCAAAGTGCCCAACTATGAGACTAAGTGCGGAAATCTCAGGTCTAACTGATATTCTATTTATCTATCTACAATTTGAGAAAAAGATGTTCTGTCTATTTACTTACAGCAACGCACATCGCCAAAACTGTATGCCTGCAGTAAAAGGACGAACAAAAAGCCTTAATACTGATAGAATATCGATAAAATAGTACAGAGGTGTCGTTCTTGAGAAAGGTAGACGCTTTTTCTTTACACATACTTAAAATCACGCCTTTATATCGGATGGGTAGGCAAATATCAAGGTTTTTACTAGTCAAATCAAGGCTACTATAGATAGATAGAATATTCTTTATTGTACACAAAGATTACATTAACAGAAATTCAATAAATCGCAGTACAATTGGCTGCCTTATTACTACAAGCAATAAGAATAAGCTATAGTTAGACAAACATTTTTGATTAAAAGTAGGTAGTACAGTGAAGCTATTATTACACGTAGTATGTTACCGTCAGCCATAACTCATTAATCGTGAAAGAAAACATCATGAGGAAGCCTGAGTTTCTGAGTTGTTTATATGCGCTTGAAATCATTAATAAAAGGTAAGGCTTATATACGGGTGGCAGATTGCGAACGGCATTGTCAACTGCAGCCGTCGACGTGTCGACGCGGATATTCGACGCTGATGTCGGCGACTGCCGTCGACGTGTGTCGACGGCTGCAGTTGGCACTGTCGCTGGCAACGTCCTGCCCGTTTATAAGCGGCCTAAGCGACGCTAGCGTTGCGTCGACGTTGCGTGGGCGTTAAAAAGGCGCTGGCACTTGAATAACGCTAGTGTTGGGAGCATTTAAGCACTGAAACTAATAATGTAAATAATTAATGCCTACTTATCTAAACCACAATAAGTACATTTTTCTATCAAAACTTGTGAGTTGTTTGCATTTTCGTAAAACCTGTGGCGCAATCCGCGGCTTTGAAAAAAAAAACATTTATGTACTTTAGTGCCTTTTAAAATTTACCAACTTTAAACGAGGTTATTTGTCATACGATGCTTAAATGACGAGCCTATTTGTAGTTCTCACCGAACCAGAAGCTTTGACCTTTTGTGTCACAACGTTGTCATGCCTGGGTGTTGATTACTCTTGCCGGGGATCCCTATTGGCTCTGGCATTCGTGTCGATCGTATGTTGTTTTGGGGTAAGACAATATGTCTGTATCAACCTTCCCTGGAACGGTTTCGGGTTTAGGTAAACAACTCTGAGATAATAATATTGTGGTGAAAGTGACTGATGATTGGCTTTCTATGATGGGTAATAGTCGTCTGGAAATGTTATTGTTTGTACCTGTATAAGAGAGGTACTTAGGTGTAGGTGGCGTTTGGTGTAGGACTGGTCTCTACAGTATAGCGGACCGCTCAAGCCTGCTGTTACATCTATCATTCCGTCTCGTTCGCACATTGTAACATTTGTAACGGTTGTAAAAAAAGTATACTTTTGGTAAATGTGGTCTGAGGCTTTGCTCGACCATAAAATCACTGACATTAAATGTCATAAGCTTGTATAGAACGGACAGTTATTCCGCACATTAATACAAATAACTTTGAAATCCCGAAAAAAAAATAAGCTGTTCTAAACAAAATTTTTTATAATATTCTTTTTGTTGCACTAACCCGAGCTGAGGACCTGTCTGCCTGCACTTGCCCATTAGCTAAGTTGCGAGAGCGCTGGCACGGTTAGCCAGAGGTCGCGGGTTCAAGTCCGGGCATAGGTGGAATTTTTAGCCTCTAAATACTTAGGTTTTTGAAAATTTTGATACTCTAGCGAAAATGCCGCTGATGTCTTTTTTGTATTTATTGTTTGTATTGATGTGTGAAATAACCCTCTCAAGTTTTACTACTTTTTTCTGCAAGACATTCTAATTAAATGGTCAGTTAAATAAATATTTGATTTGCAAAGTCATTCGATCGTCCAATATTAGCAGCAACAGAGAAGTCGAATGTGTTAAGCAAATTAAAAGGCAAATCCTTTTTATTACCTTAATTATTAATTTGGTAAGAAAAATAAATGCTTGTGATCAGTAAATAAAACAGGGAAGGTCAGCAAATAATTTAATTTAATTTTAATAGAACCATATGTAAGCTGATGAATTTGGAATTTGTGCCAACCAATCCGGACTTCGCCCCCGTGGTAGAGTATGGCCTATACCTTCCTCAGGGAAGAGATCCGTGCCCCTCGGTGGGGACATAATGGGTTGATGATGATGAATTTGAAATGGTCAGGTGCCAAAATGATTATTATGCTGCTAAATTTTAATTTTCTAACAATTTATAGTAGCTGCTCCAATGGCTTTTAGTGCTGAATAGATTTTATAGTTTACCAAAACCGTATTTCTTGGAAGACTTAGTGGTAGAAATACGAGATGTAGCAAGAGAGTAGTGTGTAGGTAGTTTCAAATACCTTTAAGTATTTGTACCTAATGTTTAACATTAGTATAAATTACTAGCTGACCCGGCAAACATATATAAACTCACGCCTGTATCCCAGAGGGGTAGGCAGAGACCAGGGACTGCCACCTGCCACGATCCTGACAGATCACTTTCGCTTCCTGAACATTCATTAGTCGTATTAATTACTTATGTATTTATTTGACTAAAAATCTTCAATCAATCAATCTTTGTTGAATACCCTTCAGCAACATCCTGCATAATCAGCAGAAGACAATGACTACGCAATACGTCAGCAATATTCCGCCGGGCCGAAAACTTGTCCAATATAACTTGGCTCCTCGGCTTTTCTTCCCATATTTTTTTTTCGTTCTTCTTTTTCTTCAAATTAACGACGAGGAATGCTTTGGAAAGGAATCTCGATTAGTCCCAGTGTTTGTCTTCGCTTGGAAGGAAAAACACTTACGACAAGCCACTTCACTTTGGCTGCCTTTTGATTTAGGTAACCCAACACTTGTCAATGTATATTTAGTATGACCTATAGTTGCCTAGGTTTGAAAGCTGCCGTGACGATGCGTAATGTCAAAAATCACTCCTTGTCTCTCCGTTTTAGATTTTTGTTTTTTTTGTTTCCCTTTTTTTTGACACACACAGAGCATCCATACATAACAGTTCAAAAGAAGTCACGGTCGTAGCAAGTGGCAGACACTGGTCATTGCCTACCCCTCCGGGTCACAGACGTGAGTTTTTGTATGCTTGTAGTAGCTTAAAGATACGTTCTCTGTCAACTTCTTTAACCCCCGGTTTCCCGTACACTAACAATCTGTAAATTTGCTGTTAACAAATATCGAGTGTATTTTTAGTATGTACAGTGGCCAATTGACGGCTGTTAACAGATTGACAGATTGTACTGTACGATAAACAGTGGGTCAGACAACATGCATCTTTATTCTAACAACTATTTTCATTGTTTTAAGTGTAGTATCTGAACGCAGCCACTCCGGGCTTTGCCCTGGTGTTTCACTCTGTGGCCCGCTCTCTTCTCTCTGCGTTAGACTCTGCGGTGTCAAGTGATTTTGTGTATTCCTACATAAACTCATATTAATTAATTATGAGTTTAATAATGAGTTTCCCTTAAAAATACTACATTGGCTACGAGGATGGGATGCAGTATTACCACATTAGTCACCCAGCTTAAAAACCTACCTAACCATTCAACTTAAAAATGCTTTGAGAGACTAGCCTTTGTCCAGCAGAGTGAAACAGAATGCAGACATAAATCCCGCAAAAAACTCTAAAGCCATACATTTACCAATTAACCGTTCTCCCCGATAAACCGAACGATTTACCACCGGACAATTCACCCGTGCTTCCCTCCGTGTGTTCGGTACTCCGACCAAGCCCCACTCCCCACCTGTCGCGCACTAATTGGATTCTTTACATGAAACCGTTGTTCTAGTGGCGGGGCGTATGTAACAGAACGATTATTGTAACTTAGTATTAATTAATCACAGAATGCCGTGTGGTGCCGGATTAAGAATAGCGTCATCATCATCATCAGCCATTTGACGCCCACTGCAGGACGTAGGCCTCCTTTGGGGTTTTCATAACCATGAGGGGTTTTGCCATAATCGCCACGCTTGGCAGGCGGGTTAGCGATCGCAGTATGCGTTTGGAATCTCAGGAACACACTGCTGCCCGTCTCCTCGTAATTGATTTCCTTAGTCGCCTTCTACGACATCCGCGGAAGGGAATGGAGTGACGCTATTCTTAATCTGGCAAAACACGGAACCGTAGAATAGCGTCATTCCATTTCATTCCGTGGACTTCGTAGAAGGCGACTAAGGAAATAAATTACCAGGAGACGGGCAGCAGCGTCTTCCTAAGATTCCAACCGCATACTGCGATCGCCAACCGACCTGCCAAGCGTGGCGATTATGGCAAAACCCTTCATGGTTAGGGAAATCATGAGGGACGCCTATGTCCTGCAGTGGGCGTAAAATGGCTGATGATGATGAATCACAGAAAGTATACCAAAGTATGCTCAGTACCTGTTATCAAATAGGTACGTGTGTTCTGTGCATAATAATAGTTTCCGTATCAACCCTCTTATTACGTACCTGTCCACTGTTTTCTGTTATCCATTTTTGCGTTTCCGAAGCGTCAAAATATGTATGTACCTATTTGGCAGTTTTGAGTAGATTAAATCCGACGAGGCTAAACAATGAGAAGTTATGCAGTGGCGCCCCAGAGTGAATGTCAGAAAGATGTCATAAACAAATCGTTCCAAAATTATTTACGCAATCGTATTATAAAGTTGCCAGTGTATGTTAGTTATACTTCGGTTTTATCCTTGAAGAGGCACTAGCAGAATACTACGGTATGGAATATTGCGGCATGTAATGTAACAGGTATTAAGAACAATTAATTTCTGGTAACGAGACTGGTCCTAACTAGTATTATCATTTACCTAGTGTAAGTTTTAAAGGTATCGAATCAGAATTGAAGTATCACTTACCACTACTCGGTTTGGTTGAATACATTTCTATCAACTTTTTGATACACGGTAGCACAAAAAAAAAAGATTGCTCGGTTTGGAACACTTGGCGAGTTTTCGGAAGAGTCCAAACAGGTTTCGTAAAGACTTGTTAGACATGAACGTGTGAGATAGAGATAAAATCATTATTGAGTATAACCGGAACAAGTATTATTTTCTACTACACTAGTACGACTTACCACTACGTTGTCCCTCCGCGCCTCGTCGGATACCAATGTAGCATGAACTCTGACCTTACGAAATAGCTTGGAAAGATGTACGGGAACTGAGAAGCATAATATGTCTTCAGGGGTCAGGTTATCTGGTCGCAGATTTCGGCTTGACCCTTTCGCTTGCCTTGATTAACGTGGCATAGCCCAGGGCTCCGTATGAAAGGCTGTTTTTGATAAAAACAAGTGTGCTTGAACAATTTGTTCCGGACGTAACTAATGAATCCTAATGAGGTTAAAGTATGAAATTGCCGTTTTTTTGCAATAGGTTCTTTGAATTGACATAGAATCTTCATGGTTTGAGGTTTTCGAATAAAACTTTTTTCAAATGGTTTCTATGATGTTCTTTTTTTAAAAAATGTGAAACGTTTGAATACCGACTTTCAATTGTTTTTGTTATTCAATTTAGACAAGAAAGATGGCTACTGCGAAAATTCGAGTGATTATGAGGCACCCATTTTTCGTATTTTTTTATTTTATTGATTTGACGCAAGTGAGTCAATATTGTGGGTAAGGTAACGTTAAGGTGTGTGACAAGGCGTGGGAAGGATCCTAAGTTTAGTGACGTTACATTTCAAAAATATAATGAATAATTTATTGCGCCGTGGGGTTTGTGGGCCTTTAGAAGATGGGGGTACCCCCATCTCTTCCCGCGGGTGCCGTAAAAACCGGCTAAGGGACACATCACCATGAGGTGGGCAGCAGCGCCTTCTTCGGAAATGCCATGTACTGCGCTCGCCAACCCGCATGCCAAGCGTGGCAAGTATGGCAAATACCCATAAAAAAAAAAACAGGCCCCCAGTCCCCGGCAGCTCCGCTATTCCTTACTACGAACCTCATCCAAGTGGCAGGAAGACGCTGGATGCAGGCCGCTTCCAACCGGTCTTTTTGGAAATACAAGGAGGAGGCCTATGTCCAGCAGTGGACTTGTTATGGCTGAAAGATGAATTTATTGTATTTTTTTCAAATCTTTGATAGGATGTTGATAATTTTAAAAAGTAAATGAATAAAAATAATAACCATTAAATAGCAATTAAAATGGAAATAACAAAATAAAATAAAAATAACTTCGGAACTGTGGTTTTAATGAAATCATTTCTAGATGCAACATATGCAACGTAACACTAGGGAGAGGGGGGCTCTCACAAATGTGACCAACAAGGACGGGGGAGGGGCAAAAAATCACGAAATTAGTGTGACGTACTGTATGGATGACCCCTAATTTGATTTCGTGTTGGTGCTCTGTTTCATTCACAACACTCAAACACGTTTCGATGGAACCATAAACCCAATAATTTCACCCGTTACTTCCGACGCAGAAAGAACAATACACTGGTATCAATCTAATTCCATTAGCGCACAGTGTGCCCGGGCTTAATAAATACCGGCTTAGTGTCACATGATTTCAATTTCAGGCTTTACGCTTTTTAAGTCTTCCACAATTAAATTTGATTCCGTGTTGGTGCTCTGTTTCATTCACAACACTCAAACACGATTCGATGGAACCATAAACCCAACAATTTCACCCATTACTTCCGGCGCAGTAAGAACAATACACTGGTATCAATCTAATTCCATTAGCGCACAGTGTGCCCGAGCTTAGTAAATACCGGCTTAGTGTCACACGATTTCAATTTTAGAGTTGCCCCTTTTTAAGTCTGCCCTAATTAAATTTGATTCCGTGTTGGTGCTTTGTTTTATTCACAACACTCAAACATGATTCGATGGAACCATAAACCCTACAATTTCACCCGTTACTTCCAGCGCAGTAGGAACAATAAACCGGGATCAATCCAATTCCATTAGCGCGCAGTGTGCCCGGGCTTAATAAATACCGGCTTACTGTCACACGATTTCAATTTCAAAGTTGCCGCTTTTTAAGTCTGCCCTAATTTGATTCCGTGTTGGTGCTCTGTTGACCTTTTTTCGGAATTAAATTCGGTAGGTGCCTCCTCTATGGCGCCAAATTGCGGAGGAGCGGAATAAAAATAAATAGACGTACAGTCGACAGCGCGTAAACCTTTTTAGCCTTACTTATAATAATAATAATAGCTTTCACGCAACACAATCACCTGTACCGGTCCCAAACTAGGATATTCTGTGCTATGGTAACCAGGCAAGGACATCTCTAACGTGGAAACACACACAGACTGAGGCCATTTGTACAAATGTGCTCATAGGTATGCCCGATTTCACAGACTTTAAGGCCTATTAAACGAGTCTAAGCTCCTGTTTTCTTGTATATCTACTAATATACTGTTAACAGCTGTCAGTTGGTCAAAGTACATACAAACAAAACAAGACATAGATTAACAGATTAGAATTATTTTTATCTTATCTTAACATATTGTTAGTGTACGAAAAACCAGAGAAAAGAGTAACTTGACAGTTTTTTTTTTCATCGACGTGTATCCGTCACTTAGGACCATTGTTGTCAAAAAACCGGTCAAGTGCGTGTCGGGCCAAGCGCAGGGTAGAGCGCCGTAGAAAAAGATATTTTTTACGTGCTTTACAGTACTAACAACGTGACGTGCCCGTGGTGGCCCGGTAAGTGGATGGATTTTTTCTGTGCTAGTATTGTAGTCTGTTACGCTGAAGTATATAAGGATTATTTTTAGTCAATACGTTTGAAAGCCAGACTTGCAGTCTACTCAATCATGTTAGGGTTCTTTTACTAAAAAAGTGTTAAGATTGAACTTTTGTTGAATGTACCTTTGCGGGTTTGAACTTATCTTAAAATACATATTTGAACATTCAAAATACGTACTTCAATTGAAAAGTGTCTTATACGGTTCTCATACGGGTTTTGTTTCTTTGTTCAATTTTATATAACATTATACAGTCTTATTAAAAATTTTCATAATTTTTTGTGTAGGTGTTCTAATGTAGGTTTTAATCATTATCTAGCGAATAGCGCCACTACAAAGCATATTTTTTTTTTAAATAACATGTAAATTTGGACAAAAAAAATCAAGTTACAGAACAAATGGACAAAAAAAATTAAGTTACAGAACAAAAATTGTTTTAACTGACAAACTCTAATTGACGTGCGATTTTCAAGATTTTCAACTGCGCATTTTTGGGGCAACAGGGTTCATCTTGGCATCTGGACAGGTGATGATTAGAACCATTTTTTGATGAGAAAAAAAGAAGATTAAAATACATGACGTATTTTTCAAAAAAATCTGTGTTGTAGGTACATTAATTGGTATGATACTCGTAGCACGATGCCCACTATATCACTTTGATACTTTAATTAATTTTTAATACGATCAGTATGTAGTACAATGCCAACTATTAGAAATCTTCATAAGTGAGATCGGACCATACCTAAAATAGCATAAAACCAACTATTAGCATGAAGGATTTCTTTAGTCGCACAATGCAAAATTTTACTGTCTGCAATACTTTGAATGCGTGGATTGCCACCAATTTGTACAGTCGCGAGCAACAAACGAAAACGTTTTATAATGTAACACAGGTTTCGACTTAGTCGAAAAAAAAAAATTGACCATAAGAAGAGTTTACATAAGGGCTTAGCTTAGATTACTCAATTTATATGCCAATAATAACCCCTGCTCATTCAGTAAAGATTTTATTATTATTATTTATTAAATACGGTGCAATTTTATGTATGAAGATTTGCATACTATAAGATGTCATTGTGCTACCGATTGTGTTGAAATGAAATAAAAGTAACGAAGTGCGATAGTGGGCTATAAAACACATCAATTTAACAAGCCATGTCATAAATGGGCGTTTTTTAATCAATTCCAGCTTCCAACACTAGCAGCAGGTCGTTAAAAAAAAAACGTACAATTCACACAGAAATTACGAATATTTACGTATATCGTAATTCCGCACTACCGATGAAACGGCAGTAAATACAAAACAAACCGAACCAGCGCGCGAGTGAAATGTACAAACGGCGGCGAAATTTGTTTTCGCAATGCATTAGTCAAGCCATTTCGGTTTTTCCGAAAGCCATTTGCATCCGACGATGATTTTATTCGCGAAAAGAACTAATCTCGAAGCTTAAGCGATTAAAGTCGCTTGCGCTGCCGCCTTCGGAACATGGGGCGGGACCACGAGTTTCTCGTATTTGCATACATTTAGCTCCAGTTTCACCATTCGAGCTGACCTCGAGTTAAGTTAACAGCTATGAGTTTCCTTCAGACAAAGCGGAGGTTTTTATACATGATGTAACAAAATCATTGTACTTATGCATTTAAGATGGAGGGTTTTACGTGTCTGTACGAATAACTTTTACTGTGTGAAAACTCCAATTTACTAAAGTTACCATATAACGTACTAAAATTATTACATGAACTCCCTTAAGCAGCTAAAAGATACATAGAATTAATAAAATCCATAAGAAGCCAAAAAAAAATAAGACTGGATTTTTCAACTTTTTTGATCTTGCTTTGTTTTAAAAACGATATAATATATAAATGTGAGTGTAGATCCTGTAATATGACAACTAATACTAAAAACCGGCTAAGTGTGAGCTGGACTCCCGCTAAAGTGTCCCAAAGTGAATGAAAAAAAAAAAACACATTTTTGCTAATTATATTGTGGAATCGAGTCAAACTCACACATAGTCGGTTTTTTCTGAATGCATAGTATGTTATAAAGTAACATTTCGGACAAAAATAGCAGCGTGCCATACCTAAATAAACATCAACATGACGTCTCACTTTATTTGTCGTACAGACGAAGAGTAAATTGAAAAGGTTGAAAGAGCATTATCTATCCCTGTAACAACATTGAGCTATATATATATATAATTTATGTATATCTAAGTAGGTATGTATTTTTATTCTGATATCTAGTTTATGTAGTTTTTGTTTTCCTTTTTACTTTGTGTTATTTAGGCTTTTTGTAGTTTATTTTGTGCACATATATAGACCCGTTTTTCTACTGCTTCTCCTATACCCGAAGGTTTGCTGGAAGAAATCTCGAGATAAGCTCGCCTTTGTACATGTAATTTCTTATGTAATGTCCTGTTAAAAGTCTTGTGTGCAATAAAGTATAATCTGAAAGAGATAGAGAACTCTATCTATAGAGATAGAGAGAGAGAGAGAGAGAGAAAGAGAGAGAGAGAGACAGAGAGAGCGAGGGAGAGAGAGTCACAAATTACAAAACCGCTGCTTGTCTAGTTCTCAGTTGTGTCATGTTATAAACTTCTGCAGTTAAAGGGTTAAAACTTAATTTTGTTATTCATTAGCGTACGTAAGAATCAATTTGAAATATGAGATTCCGTCTTCATATTTCAAATCCAGTGTTAATTAATATTTTACAGATTGCCCATCAAATTCGGAGATGAAGTTACACAATGCTAACAGTAGGGAATTAATTATGGATGGCTTTTCCATCCATTGTCGGTGCGAGGTCGAATTCGAGCCGTTAGACCGTGGGCCGGACGTCGGAAACCCTACGTTATGGGATAACAATTTTCAAATTCAAATTGTTTATTTCATTATAATGTTATAAATAAAATACAGGGGCCGGGCCCTCCTAGTAAGTATAGAAATACCTGTGTCAGGAGGGCCCGCTCTTCCACAAATATATCAGTCCAATTAGGCTGCCTCATTAGTCTAACGGTAACATACTTGAATATCAAAACAGAGGTGTTAGTTCCATTGTCACTAGAGGCCGCCGTACTTGATTTGAACAAATGGCCTCGGTCCGGATGTAATTATTTACATATTTGTGATGACCTTGTCTGGTTCAATAAGTGCGGAGCCATTCAAGCCGCATATTTGGCTTGTCATTTCTGTGGGCTAGGCCGCCTAAGCTGTCAGGATGGTATAGGTGCTGGGCAAGCCTACTTCATTTAAAAAAACAATGTCCCAGGCACTGCAGTGTGAGTGAAGGTACCACTGGATGCTGTATAAATCATCTCTTTACTTAGATACAAAGTCCAACGTTTGTCTGGTTACCATAGCACAATGAATCCTAGTTCAAAACCTGGACAAGTGAATGAGTTGCGCGGAAGTTATAATCATTGTTCAGAAGATTTATAACGTGCAGTGCTCATCCGTTATCTTTACTTGTAAAGATAATGGATGAGCACTGCACGTTATAAATCTTTAACTGGAGTCACTACATTTCATCTGCTTTAATGTGTTTTAAATAGACAGACTTACTTCCCGAAAGTCTCGAAGCAATTCAGTCACTATAGAATCGTTTATCAAATTATCTTGTCCTAAATCGGCTAGAACATTTTCTTATGAAATTGAGAGCCTGCTATAGATTTGGTAGTTTTATTTTTTGGGATCACAGTTGATGACGTACTTCCTATGCAGTTTCGTCTTTGTCGCTTTAATTAACTCATGACACCAGCTGAAGACGAGATATTCGGTTTTTAAAATTAACTAGCAAAAAAAAAAAAAACAAATGCAGAAAGAGAATTTCTTATCTATGAAACACTGATCATTGGTCTCATCTTAACTGAAGGGACATCGGTGCCTGGCCCTCGGTCTATAACTCTGGATGTACTGAAACAGCATTAAATTGTAATTACGCGCTGCTGACGTAATGGATTTGGCACTCTCTGCGTAATTTAAAGACCACATGAGCTTACAGACGTCGCAGAATTTTTTGTACTTATTTGCGAACTTACTAGTGTAAATTATGATGATTCGCCATGGCTTACCGTGTAATTGAGGCTTATGAAAAACTATAAGTTTTATGTGTAGATCATTCCTTTATTAAGTATTAAATAAAAGTGTTATGGGACATGGCACACAAAAAATACTGAAGGAAGGCAGTAATTAAAAAAAAAAATAGTTTGACGATTTTTAGAGTGCTGGGGTCAACAAGGAACCCGTACAGTGTCTCCATGTCCATCTGTCGGTCTGTCCGTCTATCTGTCTGCGGCTTAGCACAGAGACAATAAGTAGTAGCGTGCTGAAATTTGGTGAATATATACATATTTATTACGCCAATAAAACGGTAGAATAAAATCCATTAAAAAAAATTTTAGGGTAGTTCCCGTACACCTAAATTAAGATACATAAGATAAAAAAGATAAATTAGGGGTGGAATTGTTTGTTCTCACCTACACCATAGTCTTGGATATTGTTGGATTGGTCGTTTAAAACTATTGTGGGTGTAGCAAGACCATTTTTTTATTTATGATTCCCTTTGCGAAACATTAAGCTTTAAAGCGCCATTTTTTGTCAAAGTAGGGCGTCCTCCCTCTCCGGGCTAAAAGGTCCATTGTAGGAAAGTAAAAAAAATTATGCAGTAGCACATAATAATGAACGTAAAAGGAAAACTATCACGGGTAAGTAGGCTGGTTACAGGTTAACGAAATAGGCGACCAACTTATTAAAGAACAACTTCGTACAAAATCATTGAAAATTACTTTGATGAAGTTATTAGTTTACTTTACTTTACCGGTTTTAACGTTGTGAGATAATTAAATTCATGTAAAACTAACTAATACAAGCATATAGCGTCATCTAGTAACTTCTAAGGAAACTATCGGGAAGATAAAGAGTACCCGAAACCGGCGTGCGTGCAGTGTTAGTCGTTGCAACTAATGAATATTGATGAAGCGATGGTGATCTGTCAGGATCGTGGCAAGTGGCTGTCCCTAGTCTCTGCCTAGCCCTCTGGGATACAGGCGTGAATTTATGTTATATTTTTATCGAGGATTGGAAATAGCCTATGTCATTACGACGCAACGACGAAATAATATACGTCGTGACGAATTCACTAACATCTTTGAAGATTAGTTAAGCAATTTTGAGGGAACACAGAGTCTGATATACATCATCATCCATCATCATCATCAGCCTTTGTGGTTTTCATATCCATGCGCGGTTTTGCCATAATCGCCACGCTTGGCAGGCGGGTTGGCGAGAGCAGTATGCGGTTAGAATCTCAGGAAGACGCTGCTGCCCGTCTCCTGGTAATTGATTTCCTTAGTCGCTTTCTACGACATCCACGGAAGGAAATGGAGTGACGCTATTCTTAATCCGGCGCCACACTGATATACATACATACGAGCTAAACACGTTGGCCTCCTTTTGGTCTCCGCCGCAGTCGAGTAAAAATCCGAAGTGTGGTGTCTATCCAGTCTGTATGTCTATGGCATATACTGCATATGAGATTGACCATCTATTGGAAATTTGCTTAACCCGGAAAATGAGTTAATTAATGTTTGGTTAACATCCGATTTTAGTAGGATTTTGTATCGGTCATTAGGGGAGGCTGGGTAAATGGTGGAATTAAATTTTACAAAGTTAAAAATAAAGTCGGATTTTTAGTAAAGTTACCTGCTAGAATTGGAAAAGTATTTGTTACTGAAAATTTTCATAGAGTAATTGCTCCTTGTTTTTTAATGTAGAAATACATAATATTATGTTTTTGTTATCTAAGACTGAATCTCACTAATGCTGCAGCTCGTGGACTTCCAGTACGGTTTTTAAAATTAAATTCACCCGAACCGGGCGAGGTTGTAAATATACGGGTTAAAAAATGTACCAGCAGACCTTTCACAAGCCTTTTTCATTTTTATTTGCCGACAAATAGCAAAAACAACATTATTTAAGGACGCCAGTGACGTCGCTGGCTCGTAACTTTCCTTACAAATGGGTCACACTGACACATTCAACGCTTTTCTTACATACAAACAAAACCATCCAATGTGGTATAGGGAAGGCGGGTTGTTTCTTCTTATCTTACTATAAACTTATACTTTTACCGATAAATGTGAAAATTTAGATAGAGGGATGTTTGTTACTCAATCACGCTAGAACGGCTGAACGGATCTCACGTGATTAATGGACATACTGGACTGAGTCTGAAACTGTTTACCAGCAGCATGGATATAATTTAATGTACAATTCTTATTGTTGTTCTAACTTATTTGTTTTTAGGGTTCCGAAGTCATCAAAGAACCTTATACTCCGCGTGGCCCCCTGGTGGAGTATGGCCTATACCTTCCGCCCCTCGGTGGGGACATGATGGGTTGATGATGATGATGTATCAACAGTGGTTTGCAGAAAGGACCGGAGGGACTCACTGGGGTTATTCTAGTCATAAATACAAACGCCATATATTAGGGGACAAACAAATAAATAACAAACTAGAATAAAAAGTTACCAACAACCCTACTGCTGAGCATTAACTACTAAGCAGGCGGGACCGACCTAGTTACATTGTTGAAATTGTGTCCCGGTTGTTTGTTACTTTTTATTCCAGTTTTTTATTTTGGTCCTTCTTCTTTCTTCGTTTCTTTGATCTGGCGCCGGATTAAGAATAGCGTCACTCCGTTTCCTTCCGTGGATGTCGTAGAAGGCGACTAAGGAAATCAATTACCAGGAGACGGGCAGCAGCGTCTTCCTGAAATTCCGACCGCATACTGCGATCGCCAACCCGCTTGCCAAGATTCGCGATTATGGCAAAACCACTCTTGGTTATGAAAACGACGAAGGAGGCCTATGTCCTGCAGTGGGCGTCAAATGGCTGATGATGATTTTGGTCTTTTTAATGGTGTTTTATTGTTTTTGATGAATTTATGCCGATTCCATATAGCATATGACACTCGCACAAACACGACAAATCGATTGAGATCTTATTTATCCAAAACTGACCATTGGTTAAGAAGTTGTGAGGTAATAGAGAATCGGACATACATATATACATACGAGCCAAACACATAACCCTCCTATTGGGCTCCGCCGCAGTCGGGTAAAAATAGCTGTTCCACACTACATTTTAACACCTGCCCTAACGAATATATGAAATAGCTGTGAAAATCACGTTTTATCAAAAAATCGTGATATCACATTATATAATCAAAGTTTATATTGATGAGTATAGTGAAGTGAGTGAGTGAGTGAGTGTATTGAATAATTGAATGGATGTATGAATGAATGAAAGAATGAATAACCATTTATTGCGAAGAAAGATGTGTTGATGAACCGTGAAGGAACAAACCCTGAAGAAACCTGAGTGTCTCAGGTATTCACATACCTCAGCGCTTGAAATTGCCAAACCGCGGTATACACGCATGGTAATTAAGCCCACTCTCTCTCTCTCTCTCTCTCTCTCTGGGAAAAGGACTGTGCCCTGCAGTGGCAGATGAGTAGAATTTCCCCTTAAGGCGCGGAGCCCACTGATTTGGCGTCTGGCACGCGCATGGCACTGGTCTGGCGCAGACATGGCGCAGGCGTGGCACAAGCATGACGGTAAAAGGCGTTGAGCGAAGGAACTGATTGCGTATTGACCTGGAACTGACTGTAACCGGGCGTGGGCGCCGAAATGCATATAGCACGTCCGACAAAAGCCCGTTGAGTGTGTTCAAATAATGACCTTATGACCGTGTGTTTGTAATGGTATTTGAATGAAACAGAATGATGCCCGCGCTATGCCCGTGCCGGACACCAGATCAGGGGACTCCGCGCCTAAGATTTATTGCATGTTCCAAGAGTCAAATCTGAGTATAAAACCCAGTATGTCGTTCCAAAAGATTTATTCAAAATCACATCAGTAGGTACCCGTAAAATATTCCGATGTTCGGTCATTCCTATTAGCATAACTAAGGGCTCCATATAAGAATTTGCCCCTTCCGTGGTCCGGAAGAATCTGTGGCGTAGGGCAGAAAAGTTTGAGATTTTGGATTCCTTGAAAGCCTTCACGTTTTGGTGTTTGAGCCATTCTTTTATGCAGGGCGTTTCATAAAGGTCCAGTGAGATTTTAAAGGGATTATTCTGGTCGTCAATACTATAAGAGCAATTTCAGGATACAAAACAATAGCCGTTTCGTTAGAACAAATTTTATATCCAGTAAAATCTACAATTTGTATGGAATGGCTGACATGTTTATTAGCTTCTGTCATCACTCAAATCTTACATTTTTATTCTTAAATACATTGAGGCATTTTCTGTTCTTTTATTCAAGAGTGCTGAAATTGCCAACAGTCTTGATCTTTTTAACCTAATCCAAGTAATATCTCTTAAAACCCTTCTTAGAGTCTCTATTCCATAGATTTAAGTTGATTATGATAATCGGGTGTCAGTTTGGTGCATCACGGAGATAGATTCATTTTATATGTACGCTATTATAAAATGGATTTGTTAACAATTACTTAAATGAGAATTTAAAATTTGTAAATATTGTAAGACTAAGAAAATTACGTAAGGAAGACAACATTGCTAATTTTGATTAAAATTAGGTTAAAATTATTAATTTCTCAGGCTGCTGTAAAAAAATCCTCTTGAAACCCATTGACAGGCAGATAGAATATTGTTTAATTTATTGAAAAGTACACCAGAATTTACGTAAATCATAAATCATCTGCATTGTTTTCTATTTTCAGGACCTCAGCTACAGCGGTAGCATTCTTACATATATTTTACATTTATGTAATATTGTTGTTTTTTTTCTTTCTCAGGTAAAACGACGAGGTATCCGGAAATTGCTTGAAGCTTCTCATTACTGGAAGTATTACACTGACTTCTCTTTGACGTGGGTTTGAATTCAGCATTATGTATATTCTTAGGAATACGAATTTATGTATGTAATCTATTCTCAATCCCAATATATCTTCCCACATATTTTCTTTCTGAAAAATACAATTTCAGTAGACAGTTTTGCAGTATAAGCTGCCTAAATACGCCACTGTAGGGCACAGGCCTTCTCTCAGGGAGAGAGTATGGGCTTAATCACCACGCGTGCCCACTGCGGATTGGCGATTTCAAGCACTGAGGTATGTGAATAGCTCAGACACTCAGGTTTCCTCAGGACGTTTTTCCTTCACCGTTAGCGTGTGGTATTGCTACTATAACTTCACAAATGTACATAACGTAGAAAACCAAGTCATAGGTACATGCCCGCACTGGGAATCAAACCTGGGTCTCTAGCTTCCGAGTCCGATGTTCTACCCACTAGGCTACAAACGTACCAACGCGTTTGCAGTGTAGTGACTGGTAATAAATAGAACATCCACTGCCTGCGTCCACATCCATGTCCACCCCGAAGGCCCATTCTAAATACTGGCGAAAGAATTTTTGAAATCTGATAGTACTTTTAGTGATTACCCTATACAACACATAAACTTACAAACTTTTCCTCTTTATAATATTAGTGTAGATAATAATAATAATAACTCATTTTATTCATAAAGATTATACAATAACACTAGGATCTATTTACCTTTAATTTTCTAGAAATATCGAATAAGATGTAGACCCTCTGCTTCCTAAAAGAGGCTTGAAACCTTGTAGCTTAGGGTAAGGAGAGCTCATCCTCAGTTACAGTAATTAACGTATAGCATATTTGTATTTATAGTATAGTATATATATTTGTGTGTGTGTGTGTGTGTGTGTGTGTGTGTGTGTGTGTGTGTGTGTATGTGCGTGTGTGTGTGTGTGTGTGTGTGTATGCGTGCGAGTGTGCATGCGTACGTGCGTGCGTGCGTGCGTGTGTGTGTGTATGTGTCATGAAAATGCCACTGTACATTTGATGTTGAACAACTAAAGATAGACAAACGACCATCAACGGTATTATTTGTCGGCCCCGTGCACGCCGACGTGGAAACGCTCTGCGCCAGTTAATTTTGCGTCGCAAAGGCTTTTAGAGGCTTCAATTAAACGTCGTTAATTATTATGCAGTGGCAATAGACACTGTAAACACAGTGGATGTTTAGAACTGAGTGGCTGTACACCGATGTGGTTCTGTTGTTCAGTGTTTCGTTTGAGTAAGCATTAGACTAAAATCGAAAATACTACCAGTAGCAAAAAGGCCTAAACCTGATACAGGCAGTGGAACGCCGATGGAGACATGATAATGAATAAAATTCACTCGAACATTTATCAGCCTTCAGCAAAGTTTGCGGTAGATCCCAGGCTTAGCTTGATGTTTCTGTCTATTTCTCGAGCCCATAAATAAAGTTCACTGCTGGGCATTGGCATATTGCCTGTCACGGTAACTTGCCAAACTTGTCCATTGCTTTGCGATGGTTTTAGCCATGGTCCGTGTATCAATCGTTTACCCAATCTTGGTCAGAACTGTCATACCGTGTCCACCTCCTTTTTACCTTGGTTGTTCACGAGTTAGAAGAAACATCAGCAATTTCGAAAATGTGGGTAGCCATCACAATATTCATACTAAGATTAAACATAAATTGTCATTTTCATGTTTTAGACTTGCAAAAGTTAATACATCCTTTATGGGGCACTGCGGACGGTTCTACTATAAGATTACTCAAGATATATTAGAGTTACCACCGACGCGGTTTAAAAAATGTATTAAGCATATGTAGGTACTCTGTGCAAAAAAGCCTATTATAAAATTAAGGATTATTTGGAAGACAAGGATGTTTGGTATTTAAATATTGTTAACAGGAACGATTGTATCTAGTGTAGTGTAACTTTAAGTTGAAAACTCTGTTAATTTAGCAAACCTGTTTTGAAAAGAATAAATGTGAAGTTTCTTTGGTAGCTTCTTCTCAGCTTAATCTATTAATTGTGAAACTAACAGCTTTGACGTTCATTAAGTAAACATTTTGTTTTTATAGTGAATAAAATTTTTTGACTTTGACTTTGACTTAGAAAAAGTCTTTGACTTTGGTCTTTTGCCAAAATACGAGCAGTGAAACAGAAATTGTGAATAATAAACCTTAGATTTTTCACTTAACCCAGAAAAGTTTTAAAAACACAAAAAAATATTTTAAAAGTATTTTTTTTTATTAATTAGGACAGGTTGACACTTGACCCCAGTCATGCCTTATGGTAAACGAAGACGGAGCCTAAGATGCTAATTCGCGATATTTCCACGACAAATGCGTGCATATAAGCCAACCGTCTGGTTGTCCAATGGAAGGTAGGGGGTGGGGAAAGTTCATGTGCACACTCTCCAAAATACATCTTGTAGAAGAGGGAAAGGCAAGCGACCTTACGACGGTGCTCCAGAGGCCGCAATCTTGCCTTCGTCAATTTCTCGTCTCCAATTAGCTTGATAGCTTGGCACTCAATCACGTCCAAGGCCGCAAGCTGCTATTTTAGTTTTAATGTAGTTTGTAGATTAGATGTGTATACCTACCGTAACATATTAACTCAAATTTAAACAAGAACACGCCACACACGTGGCGCTAGAGTACCTCATGGAACCCTTTCGTTTTGTCTGTTGTGTATTTAGTTTGCTTTCTGTTGCTGTGCATATTGTGTTACTTATCTTCTTATTTTGTTTCTGTGATGTATCTTGTTGGTATAATAAATGTTTTTCTTCTTCTTCTTCTTCTTTAATATTCACAACATCCACTTCTTATCTATACTGCTGCCAAAAACTTATAAGTATTATAATCTAGGAACAACTCCGATTGCTCCACTCACCACTCACCAATCGTTTGAAACTACCTACCATCATAGACCAATTTTAACATTTCTGTTAATTTGAAACTACCTGACGTTTAACACTGACGTCAAATAAATAAAATAAAATAAACATTTTTTTTTCATCTTTGCTATTTCTTAAATAGTTACTAATTCATCATCATCATCAGCCATTTGACGCCCACTGCAGGACATAGGCCTCCCTCATGGTTTTCTAACCATAAAGAGGTTTGCCATAACGCTACGCTTGGCAGGTGGGTTGGCGATCGCAGTATGCGGTTGGAATCTCAGGAAAACGTTGCTGCCCGTTTCCTGGTAATGCATTTCCTTAGTCGCCTTCTACGACATCCACGGAAGGAAATGAAGTGACGCTATTCTTAATACGGCGCCACACGGAAATTGCTAATTACGGGTAGATACACTGCCTACGTAGATAATTTAAGCGTCACATAATTGGCTACAAATTTCAAATGACAGCACTGATTATGCAGGGCGTAGAGAACGCATTACCTAGAAACTGTTTGTTCAGGAAGGAAAAGTTTGTAATTTTCAATTGAACGCGTCATATCAGGTATCAATCCCGTCGTACCACGGGATTTAAGAGCTTTCACTTTAGGTGATCGTTTCTACGCTACTATCATCATCAGCCTACGGCTGTCCACTGCTGGGTATAGTCTTTTACTTAATTTTGGATGCCAGTAAACATCTTGGACAATACACAGTAGTCGATTTTCAAGACTCTTTGGCGGACTGAAGATGGCGCGGGGCGGGACAGGATCTTATCAGTCACCCAATTAAATGATAAGTCGGTCCCTGCACCCCATGTTACGCTTTATTTTCCCCCTTATACAGCCTTTTCCTTAAGATGCCAGCATACGTAGCAGGCCGCAGCGACCAATTAGACGTCAGTGTCCCAAAGTCGGTTGTTTCTAGACTAGTTGTTCCAGAATTTGCGAACGGCTCCTATATCCTTAGGTCAACGAAACACCATTACTCGCCAATTTCCTGTAACTTGCATCCATAGCCTCAGTCGGTCGCTGTACTGACTTCCAATAGAATATAAAAGTTGTAGAGAGCGCACTTCGCTCAGATTTAAAGATATCTTTTGTTATGTACGGCTTTTCAAATGGCTGTATTTGAGTGTAGTGAAACTGTCTTATTAAGTTTTGCAAAAAAAACCTTTTGTTGATCATTGAAAACCTACTGTTATATCAGTAACTTTATTGCATACATAAAAGGCATAAATAAAACGATAATAAAAAATCACAAAATGAAAAAGTTTACCTGGCGAGCCTATTTCATGGGAAATTTCTTCCGGCCAACGCTTAACATGCTTAACATCATGCTTAACAACTTCAACTGTAGAAGAACTTCCATCCCTTGTATCAGTAAATCTGTGGTTATTTGTGTACAAGAGCTGTGTCGCTGAATGCACGAGTGGTATCTTAAAGGGTGAAAAAAGAGGTACAAACTGAAATAAAAACCGTACACACTAAATACTTCCCGCGTGGCGCCGGATTACGAACAGCGTCACTCCCTTTCCTTCCGTGGATGTCGTGGAAGGCGACTAAGGAAATCAATTATCAGGAGACGGGCAGCAGCGTCTTTCTCAGATTCCAACTGCATACTGCCTGCCAAGCGTGGCGATTATGGCAAAACCCATCATGGTTATGAAAACCACGAAGGAGGCCTATGTCCTGCAGTGGGCGTCGAATGTCTGATGATGATGACACTAAAATCTCAACAAAAAAAAACAAAAAAAAAATGAATAAGGATGGGTTATGAAATCCCTGATATCATAACCCATCCATAAAAAGTGAAATAAATAAATACATCTTGTATGCTATAGTATACTGATTAAGGCCTCTAAACTGACAAAAAAATGCCGATCTGATATACAAATGATCAGGAAAATTAATACGAAAATTCTCTGCAACTAACTTTTTATAGAAGGTACATAGTAAAACTCCGGATTATAAGCGACAGGGGAGCTTGTTATGAAAGGGTTTCATTGGCAACCTTCAGTTATCTTTAAAAGAAAATGTTCAAAATGAGAAAATGAAGAAAACCTTCTGTTCTAACTATTTAATGGCCAAATTCGATGGCTTGGCTGACCTCCCGGATCGAACGGAAGATTTATAGAGGCACCCTTTACATAAAAGGCCGAGCCAGCGTAAGTCGGCGCCTGATATGTTCCGACGGGTGTTTCCTTACTTAACGGTGGAGTTATTTGTTATGGTGGTTGGTTGTATTGAAAATAAATTGGGTCCATTAACCTGAAGTATAAATAAAGATGAAAAACCGCACTCCAAACACTCACTATACATACATTATAGTTCCCTAATTTTAACAGTAGGTAGCGCTGACGGTATTTTCTATCGCAGCATGGTTGTGCTCATAAAGTTTTGCACATACAAGAGTATGATAATTTTTTTACTAATTCTTTTTAGGGTTCCGTACCCGAAGGAACCCAAACGGGACCCTTTTACTACGACTTCACCGTCTGTATGTCTGTCTGTCTGTCACCAGGCTGTACCTCATGAAACAACCGTGATAGCTAGGCAGTTGAAATTTTCACAGATGATGTATTTCTGTTGTCGATATAACAAAAAATACTAATAACAGAATAAAATAAATATTTAAAGGGGCTCCCATACCACAAACGTAATTTTTTTGCCGTTTTTGCTCGTTATTAATAACGGCAATAGATAGACGCTTTAAATATTCATAGAATATTTATTTCTATATTCACGTTAAATGTAAGTAATTAAATTAAAATAAAATAAATATTTAAGGAGGGCTCCCATACAATAAACGTGATTTTTTGACATTTTTTCTCGGTCTTTGTGTCTAATGTTGTATAGATCCGACTTGCTTTTGGCCGGGTTTTTAACATCTTTATTTATTAGGGATTTTGTACACTGCAAGTGACGATGACAATCCCATCGTTTCTTATACTAAATACTGCTTATCTATATTATTAAATTCCAAAAATTACACAATAGTGTACAACATTTTAGCTGCCATTGGAAAAGGTTCACCTAGGATGCTCTGGAATATGCCTATACTTATTAAATATGTTCATTTGCAGTAATTTTATAATATTGTCTCTCTTGTCTATATTACGTTCACATTCCATTAATATGTGCAGTAGGTCCTCCTCTAGATGATAGATTTCAAAGTTAGGGGAACTCACCTTTTTCATAAGATACGCAAATTTAAATAAAATAAAATTGCTTTCACGTGGAAAAATATGCTGTCAACACAACAGCGAGATAATTCTGCGATACTGTTAGCATAAAACAACTTTCTTGGCCACCTCCGGGCGCGCATAGTAATAAATTGTTGCCGCTATAATAACACTGCAGTTTCATGGCAGACTATGTGGCCATGTATTTTTAAATTACCCAAAAACCCGCCTGCGGCTGGGCTCTTAAAAGAACGAATGCGCCAATAGCCATGACCTAAGCACGCATACTTTGAGTCTGAAGCGAGAGATCTCCGAAATGCTACGGCGGGGAATAAAAACAGGTATTTGGCCTGGTGCCCTCCCCACTAGTCTAAATTTGTGTGCAAGCGAGGTCTCAAGGAAGGTAGAAATTGTTTGGAGCATAAAGAAATCTCCCACATATTCACAATAACCTCAACGTTGAGAAATAACGCAAAGCAACCAACCGTGTGATGGAAATAAAAGTAAAAGGTTATTATTTTCATTGTGTATAATGCTGTCTCAAGAAATTCTAGAAGAATACAGAGCGAAAAGAAAGGTTTTACTTACATTTTATGGAGATGTTCAAGACTTTCATATCATAAATAGCCTATTTACGTCCCACTGTAGGGCACAGGCCTTCTCTCAGAGAGAGAGTATGGGCTTAATCAGCACGCGTGCCCACCGCGGATTGGCGATTTTCAGCGACAACAGTAACTGTTATCAGTAGATTAACTAATTCATTGTACTTAATAGAAACCAGGAGCAAACGTGTTCAAGCCCTTACTGTAACACATACGATGCGATGCCAATCTTGGAGCAAACAGACAGACTTCCGTGAATTCCATTCTCAGGGCATACATAAATAGACATGTTGTTGGGACGAGGTTGAAGGGCTCTACACACGAGGGTTCTATGTTGAACGGATTTAATTTAACTTGACTAGATACTAAGTTTTCATATGTTGCAAATAAAAATATGGATAGCCATTGTGAAGCTAACTATTAACTTTTTCCAACATTTCCCACTTTGGTTAATTTACATCAGGTGTAAATTAAGAAAGTTAGGTACATGAGTGATACAAAAAATTAAAAAACAAATACACAACACAAATAAATATGCGGTAGCCCGGAAAACTCGGTGTGCGAGTCCGAGTCGCACTCGACCGGTTCTTTATGTCATCGCAACGGCTTCATCGACACTTCAAAGTGATTGATCGTCTCTGGACCCCTTAACCTTAAAGGTCTATTCACATTACAATCGTGCGAGCTGTTATGGGGTCCGTGCCGCAGGTCTTTTAAAAAAAAACTCTTTATTACACACACATAGGTTTATTGGTAAAAGACAAGTTTACAGTACCGCGGCTATGGGCTGACTGACTCACATGGCTTGGAAATACTATATAAATGGAATTGAAAATGCTAGCGTTAGCTAAATCTAAGTAATAAAGTAGTTTATAACAGAGCGATACGATTTCTATCTAAAATAATCCTTAAGTTCTTATAAAGTTAGAGACTACAATACCAGTGCAAAAAAGCCTGATCCCGTCTCGTGCCCGTCGGCCGTAGATGGCCGAGCTTTTTTTGCGCTAGTATTTTGGTCTCTAACCTTGGAAGTACTTAAGGTATATTTCAGTTTAAAACGTTGCGCCCGCCCGTCGCCAGCCGTTGTAACACGGATAGTCCTTAAAGGTGCTATTCTGAGTCACGCTGCACGCTGCAACTGCCGAAAGCACGTGCAGCGACTGCATGTGGTCGCGGTGTTTGCAGCCGTGTCATTCGGAATTTCATAGAAATGCATACAAATCAGTCATGCAGCTGCAGCCAACTGCATGCAGTCGCTGCCCGTGCCGTGCAGCGTTGCTCGGAATAGCTCCTTTACTCCACCCACTTAGTGTGAATGCCGCCCAAGCCACGTACGCAGCCAAGCAAGCGCCCCGGAACACGCTAATGGAAATATGAACTTTCTATTTGTTCGAGCCAACCACGATGTGGAATTGAAAAGTTTCTTCGGATGGTTTCTATTATGCGAATTGGAGTTCGGTGAGTGCAAGTGGGTGTAATTGGGACGTATTATTTGCTCGCGATGTTTGCTGACGCGTTTTCGGCTGTACGGTGTCGGATTTAGGAGCTGTAATAGACTGATGTGCTGTTGGAATATAACTGGAAATTTTTGGTTAATACCAGTGATCGGGAATAGGGACGACTTTTTTGGTTCTAACATGATGGCATAGTATGGATACGGAGAGCGGCGGGTGCGGAAGAGCATTTTGGGGCATTTTTTGTCCAGCTAACTTCGGCTAGTAAATCAGTAATTTTAGCATGGTTAATTACCTTAATTACCTAGAATTTAGATAGATTTACGATATTTAGAGAAAAAAGAATATATCTATTTTTAGACTGCGTTTTTGTAAAAAAAAATACAAGTCGCTGAGAGAAGGCCTGTGCCCTGCAGTGGAACTCTTATATAGGCTATATAAAAAACCAGCCAAGTGTGAGTTGAACTCGCGTGGAGAGGGTTCCGTACAATTCCAAAGTCAAATCTTTTTATTCAAGCCGCGAGTTAACTACTACTAGCGCTATCTAGTGGTGCTTTGAGTTTACCGCTTTATTTTCAGTTGATAGATTTTTTATAGGTTTTCCTGTAATCTACAAGCAATGAACTATATTTGTATTTTGTTCAAAATTTTAGGCTCAGTAGTTTCAGAGATCAGGGAATGGTCAATTTTCGTCTTCTTTCATGAATAACATTAA
Source organism: Yponomeuta evonymella (assembly GCA_963969515.1). Classification (NCBI taxonomy): domain Eukaryota; kingdom Metazoa; phylum Arthropoda; class Insecta; order Lepidoptera; family Yponomeutidae; genus Yponomeuta; species Yponomeuta evonymella. The sequence continues at coordinate 16,048,362 of OZ018350.1, forward strand.
AACTATCGGTTTTACAATAAAAACAACAATATATTAGAAATCCTCATAACGAGCATTTTTATTTGATATATGACACAGTACCTAAGGTGTGCAAAACTTTTTTTTTTATTTCCTAATTTTTCCCCCAAAAATAACCCTTAATTTAAAAAAAATATATTTATTTACTTTGCACATCTGTGTTTGGGTCATAGGATTACACCATTCTACCAAACTTGACTTGATTTGGTCCAGCAGATTCGGAGCAAATTGGCAGTGACAGACGGACAGACAAACAGACGCACGAGTGATCCTATAAGGGTTCCGTTTTTTTTGTACGATGTACGGAACCCTAAAAAGGAGCCGCTAGTATTTAAAGTTTATTCATCGGCGTAATGTGAATAGTCCTTAACTGCACGATATCGTCAGACTGGTAGTTTCCTACCACAGATCCGCTGTGCGAACATTGTATAAATAAAAGTGAAACTATGTACATTTACGGTTATAGTTGTGGATTATAACTGCCTACAACGTTGCGTAACCAAAATCTGTAATTTCAGTGTAATTTCTGTGCTCGTTCGTTTTCTTGTTTTATTTTATCTATCTCTCTGTGTCCAAAAAACTGTTTCATTTATCTCTACAGTCTCAATCAGGCCTAGATCTCGCATAGCGCCTAATAGTCAATGTGAAACCTGAGAAAGTTTACGATGTATGTATGTATTGACCATTTTACTCGCACATAAGACTTACATAATATAAGGTGCGTATTTCTTAATGCCGAATCCGAAACCCGCGCATTTTCTGCAACACAACGGGCATTTAAAAAAAACTTGCCTGAGAAATTATTATTGTTATTATTAATAATTCTTTATTGCACAAAGACAGTGTACAAAAGGTGGACGTAATGCTAATGGCAGCAGCTTATGAGATATTAAGTTACACATTTACATTTTTATAGCAGAAATACTTTTACTATACATGTAGTATCGTTTCTGTCTTCATTAAGTTCTTCCCATGAAACCTTATCGAAACTTTTAACCTTTAGAAAACGAATCACAAACGAATTTGAACATCGTGATATTAAACAAGCGATCTGCTGGCTTTTACTCGCGCTCCGTGCCATATGAACGCCAAAATTTATGCGTCCATTGTCCGCTTACATTTTCAATATTATAAATACCTAAAAATTTAATTCATTTTCCAACAGAATTTTTTGGGCCTTGGGTGGGTTTTCAAATTTTTAACACGTTGTACGCGTCCCGCTGTAGGACACAGGCTTGTGTGTGAGAAAAAGAGAGACAGACAGAGAAAGAAATAGAATAAAGTCTGGGCTTAATCACGACGCGTGCCCTTCTTATTAACGCATAAGCAAATTTGAAACATTTTTTTTTAAACATGTTTAGTATCCTGCTAATCGTGACCATGTTGTGACCATGCCATCTCGCAGAATTCTTTTAACCAAGACGAAAAAATCACGCTCAGAGATTATTCCATTTACAAAAACCTTAAAAGTCCCCATTCTGAAACTTGTTCCTCATAAATAGGAGAAGAATTCATTCGCAAAGTTTGCCGGTAGAATTCACTGGGAATTCAAAGAGTGGCCAAGTGTCAGTCAGATTCACCGAGGGTTCCGTGCCACCACACGATTTATGTGTGTTATGTATTCATCATCATCATCATCATCTTCATCAGCCATTTGACGCCCACTGCAGGACATAGGCCTCCATCATGGTTTTTAATCATGAAGGGTTTTGCCGTAATCGCCACGCTTGGCAGGCGGGTTGGCAATCGCAGTATGCGGTTGGAATCTCAGGAAGACGCTGCTGCCCGTCTTTTGGTAATACATTTATTTCCTTAGTCGCCTTCGACGACATCCACGGAAGGAAATGGAGTCGCTATCGCTATTCTTAATCCGGAGCCACACGGATGTGTGTTATGTATTAAAAAATCTTTTTGGAATTCTGAACGGGGGTACGGCTTACACTTACTTTACATTTGTTACATCTTATAGTTTTTACGATAGAGCAACTACAAACTGCACCTCTAATTCTAATTGATTACCTGTTAAATTTAGAGTTTGATTCCACGCAAAACAGGCACTTATCCTAATACCAAACTACGATATTCTATGTTATGGCAATACATTCAGTTTGTGGCATAATAAAGTAATGCAACTTATCTTTATTTATCTTTTAATTTTTTCCCTTAATCTATATTACTTCCTAAACTTTGATGGCTGTGGGACACTAACAAATCTCTTTTATTTTACAAATCATCATAATAAAACATCAAAGTATTTAATAATTTTTTTTTCTTTTTTCACTATCATTAATCATTAATACATTAATCCAAAATTATGTTTCTAACTCAGAAGTTATAACAGTTAAAATAATTAAACGATTCGGTAACAAATGCGTTTTGCGAACTTGAGTTCCGGAAACACTTTACAAATTGTTGCTCTATCTAACAAAATAATTCAATTGATTGGGTATTTGATAAAATATCAAATGAGTTACTTTTCGACGTCACATTACAGAGCACTCCTTTTATGTTTAATCTATTTAAAAATTGTAATAACTAGTAATTGACTAAATTGATACATTTTCCGAGATATTTTGTAATTTTTGGTTTAATCGAGCATATGAAATAATTTATTGTTGATCGTGTCAAATACTGTATTAAGAAATTTGGGTACGGGACCCTAAAAAGGAACGTTCGGTGTGTAAATAATAAAAGCGGCAGAGCTTCACGAAACGCTCGCGGCCACCCCGGGAATATAAATAGGGTTAATTTTAAAACACGTTCAGTCAATACAGGCCCATTTGAGTCAAATATTGTAGAAGCATAAAGGCATTAAAAAAAGAAGTCAAAATATGTTCATTCAAAGTAGCGCAGACACTGAGACTTAATGAACGTTACATGGACGTCAAGATCAAAACCTTTTTGAAAAGAAAATGGGAAAAACCTCAAAACTTCTTCATCCCCTTAGTTACTACGGTACGAGGTGTTCTACTCGTAGTTTGGGACTAGGACAAGTGATTGTGTTGTGTGGAAGTCTTTTATTTATTTAATACCAGTCGCTAACTTTTTTCCGCGGCTTGGTTGGCTCCGCACGTATTGAGACTTGTTTTTCCTGTGGGCAAGGCCGACTAAGCAGTCAGGACGGTATAGGTGCTGGACAAACCTACTCCATCTAAAAAACGTCGTCCCAGGTAATGATCTCGTTAGAATCTGAATATTTTTTTCTCTTATCCTATAGCGCACTCTCCTTCTAAGACAAGAAACCTCTCTTTTCTTTTTTCTTCAACCTACAATCATCCGATGCTGAATGTGCATGCCACTTCGGTATTGGGCTTTTCCCATCCAGACTTTTTCTGACAGTTTGAGCAGGGCCCTAATTATGCGCACTAAATCGTGTCGGAATCCTGACGTTTGCGATAGCAATGAGTATGGAATTTGTGAGTTAGACGACTGGAATCGTTAAGGATTTTGTGCGCGTAGCATAGGAGCAGATCGTCAGTCCATCCTGCTGGTTATAATTATAATACACCGTTTATTTCCGGCTACCAGGCCCATACAATATACCTTAATCTAATTATGAGTACAACATAAACAACCTATGTTGCTAGTATCTGATACCTAAGTAAGTAAGTAATTTATTTGATAATACATACAGTGTAAGTTTCAATATATAACGGTATACAGATTTCTTAAAATACTACGTAATGGCAACCTGTATCTTAGGAGTCAGTCCTTCCCTAATAGTGCAATTACCACTATTTTTACCTGTCACAATTATAATTTTTTGTAATATATATCTATGATAATGTGCTTTAATTATTTCCAATAATTTTAAGTTTAAAGAATTTAATTAAGTTTAGAATAGACCTGTTTAGCTGTGTGTGTGTGTGCGTGTGCGTGCGCGTGCGCGTGGGTGTGTGCATGTGCGTGTGCGTGTGCGCGCGCGTGTGTGTGTGTGTGTGTGTGTGTGTGTGTGTGTGTGTGTGTGTGTGTGTGTGTGTGTGTGTGTGTGTGTGTGTTGCCTGCACAGTTGCCCACACTTCTGCACCCATCTCTAGGGCCTCTAGCACTTTTTAGCCTTTGCATCTACGTAATGAGATGATTTATACAGCGTCCAGTGGCACCTTCAGTCAGACTAGATGGGTGAAAGGACCGCTAGGACGCTGCAGTGTCTGGGACATTATTTTTTTAGATGGAGATAGGCTTGCGCAGCACCTACACTATCTTTGCAGCTTAGTTGGCCTCGCACTTTTACACTCCATCTTTTGTCTTGTCTTAGGCATATATTAGGCCCTTTCTACCATGCAAGAAATCTAAGCAATTTTAATCCCACAATATTTATAGCTTAACCTAACCGGGCTAGTTTTAATAAAGCCCCATTTACATGCGGGATGTAACTGCTAAATAAGCCTTGCTTATTGGGACATGTCCAAAGTTAGCTAGTTTGCCCAATTTAAAGAGCGGACTCGGCTAAAATTTGGCTGTGAACGTACGAACATTGTACCGGCAGCGTTATTCAAGTACCTAGTTTTGGAAATTTGCTATTGAGTACGTTTCCAACTACTAACCCTCAGTTACTGGTACGCAAACCATTTTTTTATCTACTGTTAACAGTTATAAGTTCTTTTTTTTTGTATGCGCTTTGGCCAACTGATCCACTGACGGTTAACAGATTTTTTGTGTACGAGAAACTGAGGGTAAGTATTTCACATCCTCATTTTGAGGTACGGCGTCTTTAAAATTACGTAAGAAAAGCACTACTTTTCCTCGCAGTTCTTATAGTCGCAAGTTGCCAACGGATTTTTTTTAATTAGTAATATATGTGTACCCGCGACTATTTATTAAGACTGTTTATTATTTTTACTTGCTTTTTCCGTTCCGAAAAAAGACAATGTCAAAGACAAAGACAAAAAAAATGTTTTGCTGTCAGTTTGTCTATGTATTGATATCGTCTTATTGTTGTGTACTTATGGTAGGTACTTATGTTAGGTACTTATCCCAATCAAACGTTGGCCCGCCCAAGGTACCTATATTATGGGCTCAGATACCCTTGAATTGCCTAAGATTTAAGCTAACATTGTTCTGTTTTGTCATCATCATCAGCCATTTGACGCCCACTGCAGGATATAGGCCTTCCTCGTGGTTTCCAAGCTTCCCGGTCTTGTGCCGCCCGCATCCAGTGACTCCCCGCCACCGTGCCTCAGTTTAAACGCTTTTAAAACATTTAAAAACCTGTCATAATAGAAAATAATTGTAATTATAAAGAGGACATTGTACATTTGACCCAGGACATTGCCTCCCTCATGGTTTTCCAAGCTTCCCGGTCTTGTGCCGTTTGCTTACAATAAGTCAAATCTTCGAAACTGAGGTTGAAATATGGATTATCTACCACGTGAGTAGGGCGTTGTAAGGGTACAATAGAGATAATTTAGGTGAGTGCTTCATCATCATCATCAGCTATTCGACGCCCACTGCAGGCATAGGCCTCGTGGTTTTCATAACCATGAAGGGTTTTGCCATAATCGGCACGCTAGGCAGGCGGGTTGGCGATCGCAGTATGCGGTTGGAATCTGAGGAAGACGCTGCTGCCCGTCTCCTGGTTATTGATTTCCTTAGTCGCCTTCTACGACATCCACGAAAGGAAATGGAGTGACGCTATTCTTAATCCGGCGCCACACGGAAGGTGAGTGCTTAGTAAATACAAAAGTGGTATACAAGCTACTCCCCATATACCTACCTACATCAGAATCTCGTCCTTACAATCAACTATCTTTGAATCGCACAAAAATGTCAAGTGTTCCGTACAACTTTAGTATGAGCCTGAAATATCTTTCACTATAAGTTTTCCTTTTTATCGCATGGTCACCCTCCTTTTCCAGATAACGGTATAAAACAAAAATGATGCCTTACGTATGAATGACATATATAAGTATAAAGAGAGAGCGTTATTCACCATCACGCATGTATTGTGTGCAAACATCACGCGGTGTTGTAGCAAGCCCCTTGGTAATCCCTCGAGGGGGCGCTTCCAATAGATTTGACAGCACGCTTGGTCGAGTGTATATAGCATATAGAGTGCACCGCCTAATACCGAGTGCACAACAACCGAACTCCCATACAATACGATCACTTTTCCTGATCCTAAAACTACGATACCCTGTGCTATGGTAACCAGGCAAGGGCATCACAAACATAGAAATACACCCCGACTTAGGCCATTTGTACAAATGTACGGCAGTCTATCTTGCGATCATTTCATTGGTAAAGACTATTATTGCTAGGAGTGGTACCGTTTTCGAGCGCGATTTTGTGGGAAACAATACTTTTAGGGTTTTTAGGGTCCCGTAGTAGACGAGAAACCTTTATAGGTTCGCCATGTCCGTATGTCCGTCTGTCTGTATGTCGGTCCGCGGCCTAGCCCAGAGACGACTTTGGCATAGACATACATATCAATCATGCCGACAAAACGGTAGAATAAGATCTAAAAAAAAATCTATGGTACCTCCCCTTCATCTAAATTAGGGATACAATTTTGACATAGGAAATTTCTTTTCGTTCGCTCCAGTGTAGGCTTCGATTTCAAGAAAAAGTGCAATCCTCTTATATCTCGGAGAGTTGTGAAGATGGGATATTCAAAACAGACTCAAAAGACGCGTATTCACGAGAACTGTAAGGTACAAAAAGAATAAATTGAGAAAGTCACAAACAAAAAATTGTCATGGACGAAATAGTGAAAAAAATATTTTTTTTCCGAATTTTTGATTTTGGCGCTCGATATTTTGAAAATAAAGAATTATATCAAACATTTGAGAATAAATTCTCTGGAAAATTTAGTCAACTACAATTTGAGCCTAAAACAAAGACGATCGGGTTAAGTGTTTTCCCTGTAGCCTAATCTTTTTGAGAAAAGTCACAAAGACGACATTTTTCACATAAAATTTATGACTCGATTAATTTCCAATGTACAGTAATTATTTTGGTCTACACTATAATGTAGATTATGGTCAGATTGGTCGTTTAAAAATATTATAAAAGTAGGAAAACTATTTTTCGATTTAGGGCTCCGTTTGCGAAATATTAAGCTTAAAAGCTGAAGTTTTGGTTTGGGAAGGGTGTCTCCCCTCCTCTCCTGGCTAAAAGATTGACTGTAGAAACGTGAAGAAATTCAGGGTAGTAGCACATATTATAATGAACTTAATTAACAGGCAACCAACTTACAAAAGGAAAACTTTGTACAAATTTCATTGAAAATTTCTTCGATGAAGTTGTTAACTCTTTAAAGCTGGTAAACACTCGGAACCCTACACTGCACGTAGCCTGACACGCACTTGGCCAATTTTTCATTCATAGTAAGGAGGTTAACGAAGCGAACGCAAACAAGCGCCTTCGCTGATATTCGGCTGTGTGCGGTGCCAATCGGCAAGTGCCTTCGTTCGAATTAATTCGCTTGGTCTATGACCTGCATATCGTTTGTACGATACTTAGCTCTATGGTACAATATTACACGTATAACAACGCCTCTATACTCCCCATTGGAGCACTCCGCCACAATAGGTTCCGAAAACGCAGAGAGCGTAGATAAATCGCTAGACGAAGGATACATTCCTTCGTCTAGTCGGTAGTTCGGTGCTTAATAAGCATTACTACTAATGCTACTACTAATGTGTGTGCATGTGTGAGTAAATATTTGTATAAAGTATTGTTAAATGCTGTATTTATCCTATGCGCATCATTGCATGTGCACATAAGCAGCCTACATACCTCTCAAAGAGAAAGTATGGATAATTACCTGCTTGTTCTAACTATTACAACCAAGGTTATCTGGAGGTGAGCACCAGTTTTGTACTATGTAACTTATATATTTAAGATTTTCCATGTAAGTACTTTTATAATTTTTGGCGTGGCTGCCCCGACTTGGCTACACAGCCATACAGGAAAACACTATTTTTGTAGGCAGGTTCGAGGATGTTCTTGAATGAAAAAGACGAGATACTGAGAATTTGGAATGAATTTATTGAACTTGTGCTTATACTTATACGAAATTACGATATCTTATCTAGTATGTAGTTACACCAGCGATAGAAAGGGGCGCAGCAAGCACAGGTGATTCGAAAAAAAAACATCAATTTTAGTAAACTTTAACTATTATAATAGGTTCTCACATTTAAAATCATCTTAATAATCATCTTCTTAAGTGTAAATAATCAACTTATAATGAAATTCTTATGTGTACAAATTATATCCTGTCCCGCACATATGGTGTGCGTAACTAAAGAGTACTAATCTTTCAAAAATAAACTGGGCTTCGCAAGTCACATCCGAGCCCACCGCCGTAGAAGTCCAACCAATACTTGAGGTCGCCGTCGTCATCATCATCATCATCATGAATCTAATCTAATCTAATATAAAATCTAATCTAATGTAATATAGTCTATTATGCGAGGTATCCTTACATGTGTCTAATGTGGAAGTGACAGTGACATACCTCAATGTGGACACCTCACACACTGTGACTCGGGTTTCTTCACGATGTCAATGTTATCCTTCACAGGCAGCATGTGGTGTCAAAAATAATTCTCAATAGGAGAGAGTTGAGAACACACAAAATAAAATTTCAGAAATGTAAGGTAAAGAAAAAACATATAGTGACTAAAAATAACTATAACATAATACCTATTACAGCTCTCAAAGATTCACTGGAAAAATATGCATGCAAGATTTCCTTAGTTTGCACAATGTCTCCCGGTTACAAAGCTGACCTACATAGTTGACAAGGCGTGTGTATGGCGAAGACAGAAAACAAGTTGAATCTTGAAGAACAATATTTAAGTTCTTTTTATTTTTACTATTCGTATTGACTTGTCATTCCTGTGGGCTAGGCTGTCAGGGTGTTATAGGTGCTGGGCAAGCCTACTCCATCTAAAGCAATGTCCTAGGCATTTCAGCATCCGAGTGGTCCCTTCACCAACGGACGCTGTATAAATCATCTCATTACGTGATGCAAAGGCCAATGTTATTCTAATCAGCGTCATCATAATTTTATTTTTCAACCCCCATCATCATCATCACGAACTCGTTGGCATAACAACCACTGCTAACAGTTAAGTTCTTTCTTTGTTCTGTTTGTCGAATTTTGGGCGGCCATATTGGAGCCGCCATTTTGAATGCCGGTCAACCGATAACGGATTTCAAATGCAAAAACTTTTTTCGTGAAATCGGCTTTAAGCTTTAGCTAAATTATTGGTTGGTAAAATAAAGTTCTCGAAACACGCGTGCGTGCATGCAACGACAATAAATGTTGATGAAGCGAATTATTTACCAACCAACAACAATAATATAAACTCACGACTGCATCCTGGAAGGGTTGGCAGACACTTCCAACTTGAATGGCATAGATTACACACTGCAATTATCTAGAACCATGGTAGCGAAATACCTACTCGTATTGAGGTTGGGAACCCCGCATTCAGATACATAATGCATGCCATTCTACAGATTATGTATCAGGTAATCTGTGATACGTAACACGACTACATAATATTCAGCCCATATAAACAGGACGGGGTTCGAATCCTTCTAAGTTACGTAGATTTGTGAAGTTGTAGTAGCAATACCACTCGGTAACTATGGAGGCAAACATTGTGAGGAAACCTGAGTGTTGAGTGTCGGTGTTCGCATACCGCAGCGCTTGAAATTGCCAATCCGCGGTGGGCACGGGTGGTGATTAAGCCCATATTCTTTCTCTGAGAGAAGGTATGTGCCCTACAGTAGGATGTATGAGTATATATAGCACACATAAAAAAGAACAGGACAACTTGGTGTCCAAAGTACATGAAATGCACTCATAAAACCACAAAATCTGTTCCTAGACTCAGAAACGTCCGCTTTATTCTTAGGTTTAAATCAAAAGAACGGGTTTAACAGTTTACATAGTTTAAATGCCCTTATATGGATCAGCACACCCCTTATTCGAAGCAAGTTTAACAATGAACATGGTTTAGATTCTATCAAATTTTAACTTTTTACCTGACGTGAAATGTACCTCTCAAACTTATCTCATATAAACGTCCAGACACACATTTAGATGTTTGCGGATGTGAAATATTTTACCATGTCGCCGCATATTATTTTACATGCTAGTAGCTAGTATGCTAGTTGTTTTAACAACTAACACGTGTATCGAGATTGTACCTGTAGCTGGTGTGCCAATAAAGTATGTTTTGAGATCGCAACCAGTTTGATTTTTTTCTCTTATCAGGGAAGTAGGGAGGAAGACTCGCATGCTAGATATAAGCACGCGAAATATGTTTGCTCGTAAATTACAACCTTCTGTTAACATATTTTAAGTTTTTATTTTATATTGTTCGCTGTAGTCTTAACAGATTGACGAGCGTCGACAAAACGTTAGAGTTCTTTTTAACTACTGCTGGTTATTTTTTCGTCATAAGTCCACTGCTGGACTTAGGTCTCCTCCATGGATTTCCAATAACACCAGGAAGCGGCTTGCATCCAGCGTCTTCCCGCCACTTGGATGAGGTCATCTGTTCATCTTGTGGCTGGTCGTCCTACGGTGCATTTGCCGATATGTGGTCTCCGTTCGAGAACTTTTCGGCCCCATCGCCAATCATTTCTGCGTGCTATGTGCCCCGCCCACTGCCACTTCAACTTACTAATCCGCTGGGCTATGTCCACGACTTTCGTTCGTCTTCGCAAATATTAGCAATTTTATGAGATTCAACTCGACTGGCATGCTAGACACTTGTATAAATCTCCGACACAGAATGCCAGTATCTGGTGTGCCAGCATACTAGCTCCTAGTATATCACCTACTGACATGTGCAACACGTTCACAATTTGCTTCATGCACACGCACGAAAGGGTGCGTCACCATCACTAGCTTTCATTCGTGGACTTCTGTTGTATTTTTGTATGATTTTGTGTAGTACAAAATCGTAACTTCCCACAGTATTAACCAAACTCCTTCAGAATTTTTTTCAATGGCACAAATATTTCTCGTAACATAAACGATATTCCAATGAATAACTAGGGAAGTAGGTCAAAAGGGTTGCATTTTGCGATCCTAGAAAGAACAAGGGTCTTTCGTTACATTTTCATATTTACGAAAGGAATTGGAAGCTAATATGCTGAGATTCCTCGCAAAATTGGTAGTAAGACGAGTTGTTAAGGCGAAGCGTTCTTTCGAGCTATTCGATTACTAACTACTAGACATTTTCGCCGCGCTCGCCCATCGTAGGTTTTAGAAAACCACCGGCCGGTTCAAAAGTAGCGTGACTTTTGTCTGGATTGAAAGAAATCGATACTTAATCAATCACACGATATGTCATAAACTCTTAAAACTTACCAGTTGCCACGTTCCTGACACACCTTTTGACTTCAATCAATCAATCAGCCCATGTACGTTCACTGCTACATATAGGCGTCCCCTAATATACGCTACTTCTTTCTAATCTCGCCATCCTTTTTCAGTCGCTGTCAGTAATTGATATATACCAAATATATATTAATACATTTTATACTATAATAATGTTATAAAGACGAAAAGTTTGTACATAGGGGGTAATCTCAGAAAGTAGGTACTTCATCCGAATTCCAACTATTTTTTGCCCTTAGCTGCCGCCGATATAAACAGCTTCTGCGCACACTTTTAGGAGAAACCAATGTTGTTTGAAGTTGCGCGTAGTTAGCTTTATACGAGGCCTGTACGAGGCCTCGTTTGATCTTGAAGACAATTCAAAATATTCCTTTATACGAGGAATATTTTATCCGAAAGCTACGCACAGTAGAAACCAAAATAATAATAACTTCCACACTACATAATCCTCGTCCTGGTCCCAAACTAGGTTATCATATGCTATAATAGCAACCAGTCAAGGACACCATAAATATGGAAATTGAATCGAATTGTAAAATTTGATTTTGATTCAAAAAATAATTTTGTACAAAGCGAGCTTAATACTAGTTAGTATTTTCTTACAGCTAACCTACGTTGATGTGGAGAGTCGATGGGCAATACAAGCAAACAGATGATAAACTACTGCAACTTTCATCATCATCATCATCATTCAGCCACAAGAAGTCCACTGCTGGACATAGGCCTCCTCCATGGATTTCCAAAAAGACCGGTTGGAAGCGGCCTGCATCCAGCGTCTTCCTGCCACTTGAATGACGTCATCTGTCCATCTTGTGGCTGGTCGTCCCACGCTGCGCTTGCCGATATGTGGTCTCCATTCGAGAACTGCAACTTTATTTATCTTTTAAATTTCTTTTCCTTCCGGTTTATCTTCCCGCACTTCCCCTTAAGGGGTGGGATTGAAATTTTATTGGAGTTATGAACTTGAATGGAGATGACCGGACGATATATTTTCGTTCATTTTGCCTTATCGAGAGGGCAGAGGTCAGCATTGTTGATGCCTACTCAATTTTTTCGTCATATATTCAAATCAGTAGAAAACTAATGTATTTGGAGCTGGGTGTCCTTTACTAGAAAGCCGGGTAACTACAGGGTGACTTTGAATTCGTTCACCGTATTTTAAGGGTACATTCTAACCATAACCCCAGAGCATAATGCGGCGGGATATTCTAATTCTTTTACCGTGACTGCGATTCGCTTGTGGAACAGCCTGCCTCTGGACATTCGTCAGGCTTCAACCCCGGAGATTTTCAAAAAGAAAGTTCTTTATCACTTCCTTGATCTGCAGAATAGGCAGTAAACGATCACCAGTTATTTTATTTTATTGCTTTTTGGTATGTAAGTAATCGTGTTTAGTAATTGTAATTATCTTCAATATGTATGTACGTATTTTTGTTGTTATTTATTTATTTATGTACTATCATTTATGTAGGTTTATAATAATTTCTATTATCCCCCTCCCCCCCCACTAAGTCTAAGTTATTTCCCTAGGTTTACGTAAGTTTATTATTGTATTTAATCCTCTTCGTGCACTACCCGTCGCCAGTCTCTTCAAAACCAAAGGTTTGCTGGAAGAGAATGCTTCTTGCATTAACCCTCAACCACTGACGTGTCATTTTGTTGCACTACCACTGACGTTACATATAGTATACGTACGTTAATTTGAGGACCTTCTGATGCATCAATAGAGTGTAACTTTGATGTATACTGCGATCTATTTATTTAGACACAATCAAATGAAATAGCAATAATAAAAAAACAGTATTATTAATCATAGAAAAATATTTATTCATCAATAACCATAGAGGTAATCAAAATTACATAGACATTTAAAAAAAATTAACACAAAAATATTCTCTAACAATAGGAACTTCCTTTTTTGGTTTTATTAATTACTAAGGACGGTTTTAATTAGGAAAAAATCACAATTGTCATAAATCACAATATAAGGCACTTTTTAACAACAATTATTACAGGTCGGCTTGGAGCACTGCAAGCAGACCGGTTTACGACAAGCTTGACAGCCGTACCGGGTTTTGCGACGTTTCAGTTTGAAACATATATAACAATTCTTCATGGTGTCAAATATAAGAAATTCGCTGCTTGATTGACCGATTTCATTATCCTTGTCCCTGCCTAAGATCCGGCCAACAAGAGATGAGAGCTCATTTGAAAGTTGCGGCGTTGTGTACCTTCGCTCTAGGTGCGGCTTTACTAAAGTTTTTCCAAGGCTTTTCATGAATAAAAGACGGTCCGCAGAATTATAATTTGACATTATAAAAGAATTGGCAGCAGCAATATCCAGAATCCTATAGAAAATGACCAATGGCCATCGTCTAGACCTTCTTGCACAGCTGTATTTGGCGCACTTTTCATCCAAGGAATCGACACCTCCTTTCGACGAGTTATAAAAAGATATTATTTCGGGAATCTGTTTAGCAGAATCCATGCTCTCTATATGATGCATCATAAGAGTGCTGGTGTACGTGTGGTTCTTGATGGCCCTTCTGCAGACCACTTCATGCAGCGTCTTTTGCCGTAATAGTATTTTCTGCGACGTTGCGATATATCACTATCATCAATCGTATCTGTAGAAACGCTAACCCGGCGGCCAGTTCGCTCGGCAATGTGTGACAATGGAATGTCGTCTTCAGAAGATGCAGAATCCAAATCACAAGCGGGAGCCTCTTCACCACCACAATATTCGTCCTCGGAAGACACAACGCGGTCCGATTGTATGTAGTCATTTTCATCCGCCGATGATTCGTCAGATTCATTAAGCCAAGATTCTATAATTTCTTCGTTGTTGACACTATTCACTTGAACACGTGCTATTTTAGATGTAGATGGCATAGAAGAAGAATTTAGCCGCTTACGGTTCATTTTATCTGCCGACAAACATAAATAAATATTTAAAAAAAAGTTACACTAACACTGACGCTACGTACAACATACGTCGGGTAGTCAAACTCACCTGTTTAGGAACGTGGCAGGCGTCCGCTCCCCACCGCAGCACACGCGTCACTGGCGACTAAGAAACTACCAAAAAGGGCGCGCAGAAATTCCCGCGCAAAGTCAAGATTTGAACGAAAAACCGTTTGGGTGACGTACCATATACGTACGTCAGTGGTTGAGGGTTAAGCACGCCCTTGTACACTTACAATGTAATTAGTGCAATAAAGAATTAAAATAAAATAAATGATTTGGAAATATATGGTGCGAGCTTCAAACAAATTATTACGCGTCATAAAAAAATTTTTTTGTTATCTAAAATGACTTCACTTAAGCATAAAAAAACAATATCAGGACGAAAAGTAATATAAATACAAGAAAACTATGTTTTCAGCATCTTACAGTCGGCGCCGGTCAACTCAATTGTTTTTTGAAATGTTTACGCGTATCGGACGTCCGACTTTAAGGCATTTAACATATTAGAAAAAAAAAATCACGTTACGGTATTTTCTACCACTTCGGATATGGTTTCAAAGTTTGGAGACAAAGGTCGGAAATCACGAATATTAACATTTTTACCATTACTGGTAAATCATTAATAATACCATTTTTCACGATGAAAAGAGCATTCCCTCAAAATACGGTGAACGAATTCGAAGTCACCCTGTAGATAGGTACAAAAATAATCTTTATCCCAATAGAAAAGTGAGTAGATTTGTGAGTTTAGTAAGGTCTATCCACGTTGTAGAGGGCTGGTGGCGGCTCGATTTCAATCTTAAATACTTCACCGTTAACCTTAGAACTGCCCTCGCGGAGGTGGTCTATACAAACTTGGACACAGATCTGTGACCAGGGCCTCGATTCTGTTAGTGCATTGTACTATAATGACAGGTACACTGTCGGGTCACGTGACGTGTTTTTTCGTACCATTGACGCCTAGAAGGTTAGATGGGTGTGCCCGCGTAGACTTAAAGCAGCCATGAAATGAAAACCGCCATGTTCATGCAGTTGTCATGTTACTACAATGCATTAACAGAATCTAGGCCCTGATAGACGAGACACTTGCGGAGTGAGAGACACTTCCACAATCAGAAGAAAAATTACAAATGGGTTTGATTCCTACTGGAGGCCACCGTACTTGATATGTACAAATGTGCTCAGTCTGGATATTTTTCTTGTCTGACTACCATAGCACAGGTTATCCTAGTTTGGAGCATTAAAGTAATTTCTTATATCTAAGTAATGGTATACAATTGGCGGTGGTATCGCTTAGAGCGATCTCTTTCAGACAACCTTTGGATGGAGTGGATTGCAGGAAGAATGTAGTCTGTGAAAGTATTTAAGTTTTATTTTAGTTTGTATTGCGACCGCACGTCGCCGGCTCACTGTAATGTACTAGGTAAGTACTTAAATATTTCACACAATTATCGAGCAACACAAAAAGAGGGTGCCAAGATTACGATAATAGTTAAGACTTACATTGTTATCTGACCGCCTTGAGCCGAGTATATCCGACTCAGTTTCACTGACTAACTGGGGCGGAGTATATCCGATTCAGCGTCACCTACCAACTGGAGCCGAGTATATCCGATTCAGCTTCACTTATCGACTGGAGCCGAGTATATACGATTGTGCGGCACCGACTCGAGCCCAACAATCCAGTTTCGTTGGCTGTTCAGAAAAAGTGCGTTAATAGTAGATTGTACAACAAGTGCATAAAACGCACCATTTTACTCGAGACGTTTATCCATCCGAGCGAGCTTGCGAGCGAGGATAGATATAAAGTCGAGTGTAAAATGGGTTTTATGGACGAGTTGTACACTCTACTTTTCACTTCGATTGACGACATTATTTATCGTTAATCAAAAAACAATTTTAAGTTGTAACACAAATATTACAATGAAAAAATAATTATGGTTCCCGCCAATTAACTTTTTTTTCTTTTTTTTTCTGTAGGGACGTGACACCTGACTTAAGGTCGTTACATACTGCTCAGTTATAAAAACATTTTCTTTTTATAACTATGATAAGTTGTTGTTATGGCTTAAATACTATACTGATCTACTAAATTGAAAAATAAACAAATATAAAAAATAATAAATGAGACGAAATACAAATTATAAGTTTATTTCATGAAGTTTTATTGTGTACTTTGGCTGTTGGTATCTTTGCCTTGGTCTTAGAATACGAACGAAACGAAATAAAATAAAGAGGTTGTTGTATGAAGTTAAAGATGTTCGTGTGGCTGTTGCAGCGATTGCCTTGGTCTTCGACGAAGATTTTACTTTATGCTCTAGAGCATAAAAAGCGACTTTATGTCGCCTACGCACGACATAAAGACGAACTTTTAGAGCATGAGAAGTGAAAAAGAAGTTTTTACTTCAAAAATGGCTTTGATACGAACGACTTTGCAACTACAGTGTAAAGATTGATGTGCCGACGGTTGTATCTACATAAGTGACCTATTTTTAATCATCATCATCATCAGTCATTTGACGCCCACTGCCTCCTTCGTGTTTTTCATAACCATGAGGGATTTTGCCATAATCGCCACGCTTGGCAGGCGGGTTGGCGATCGCAGTATGTGGTTAGAATCTCAGGAAGATGCTACTGCGCATCTATTTTTAATATGAAAGAAAAAATTATAGTGGTAAATTTTGACTAGTTTTCAATATTGGTTATTAATTACTCCATAGATACGCCCATTAGGAACGGTAAAACATTCCACAATAAAGGTCTGCGGGACAGTTATATTAATTTTGTATTTTTTTTATGAGAAAATAAACGCTTTTTACATTACCACATATGACTATAAAAATGGTTTTCTGAAAAAAGAGCGAGGCCCTAAGGATAAACAGAGGTTAAATAGGGGAAGGATCAAAAATAA
Organism: Yponomeuta evonymella; assembly: GCA_963969515.1. Classification (NCBI taxonomy): domain Eukaryota; kingdom Metazoa; phylum Arthropoda; class Insecta; order Lepidoptera; family Yponomeutidae; genus Yponomeuta; species Yponomeuta evonymella. The sequence continues at coordinate 16,065,629 of OZ018350.1, forward strand.
ATATTCGAAATATTTAAAAAATAATAAATACCTAAACTCATGCATCTAAAGACCAGGGTTGGCCACTTATCACAATCGTAATTAACCTCTTTTTGTATTTTGAATGACTCACGTTGCTCATACACAATTATAACTCAGGCAACTGCAACTGCAAATAATCGCAAGAAGACACATCTATGGTCCTGTTTTATTTATTCGTTTTGTCTGTTGTGTATTTAGTTTTCTTTCTGTTGTTGTGCATATTATGTTACTTATGTGCTTATTTTGTTTCTGTGATGTATCTTGTTGGTATAATAAATGTCTTTCTTCTTCTTCTTCTTCTAAACCTTTTTTAAATCATTAACACAGACAAAAGCTTTAAAAAAATTCTACAATGTCAAGTTAGTGAAATCTTACTTGAAATCTTAGGAAGTAGAAAACCACCTTAACAGGAAAAAATAAGAACAATTCTTATTTTCCTGGGAAGGAGCTTTCTTGTCCTAATAGTCATGTAAAGTGCCAATTTTTATGAGAGGCATAAAAAAAAATAAAAGTTCCTTTTTTCTGTTGGTATACTCACATAAAATATTGAGTTAAGGGCCCGTCTACACTAAGGCGCTATCTCGTGCTAACTAGCGCCACCAATGGTAAAAATAGTGAACATCATAAATGCCCATAATGGTTATAGCTATTCTTAGAACCTAGAACCTCGGGGCCAAGAACCTAGGACTTTAAAGCAATTTTGCCAAAACCGACTAACGTTTTACGCTATTGACCCTATTTGCTAGGCTGTAGGCTCTAAAAATGGTTATCACTAATATGGACATTTGTGAGCTCACTTTTTGCAAATACGTATTATAAAAGAAAGTATGATTTATTTCCTATTGATTGGAGAGAGAGGTAGGTATGAAACATTTATTATTGGCTTAAATAAGATAATTAGTTTAAAAGAGTTTACTCTAATAATAATAATGGTTTTGTAAAGCGCTCACAAATGTGTTTCCTTAAAATATATATATAATATGTACATATAAAAAAATATAGGAAGAAATAAATTGTCACAGAAACACAAAGTAAATAAAGGTACACAAACAAAAGACACGAACGTCAACAAAACAGAAATAAAACAAAACAATCATGAAGAGAACATGTGAGGCATATAGAGTCAAAGGCAGCCGGTTAAAACTTTCTCAAAATAATTGACACAAACATGGATTGGAACTCGGGACTTCGCACTCAAATTTCAACCGTAATTCAGCCGTACTCAAACCAGGTGAAACGTTTCCATTCGATTGGAACTCAGAACTTCGGACATGTGAAGCAACTAGTACATCCACCGCGCTACAACTGCTTTGTGCACTCAGATTCGCATATTCAGCCCTAGGTACTCAAACCAGGTGAAATGCTCCATTCGTTATTTTGGTGCGTACTCAATTCTGTGTGAAATATCCTTAAGGGTCCCGATACCGAAGATTTACCGATGGTCCTGGGTGACCCTTTTATCTAAACAAGGGACAAGTCCCGTGCAATCGGCGGCTCCATGTGAAGTACCTACGTCGATAAATCCAAATTATATGTTTTTATCGGTTATATTGGGGTCCGATAATAAAGGAGACTTATTTGTTTACAGACTTAATAATTCGCTAATAATTGTAGGTAAACTTTGACGTAAACGATAATTAGTATACGCAATAGATATTATAATTTAAATTCTAAAAAACTTTTTTAAAACTGTTTCAAATAGCATGACCGTATGAAATATAAAACTGAATGAAGTTCAGTGAAATTTATCAACACTGAAACCGAAAAGTGAGCAAGTAGCTCAATTGCACTTAATTTGTAAACAATTAAGTGCAATTGATTTAATTTAAAAAAAAAATATCAATGCAGTTTCTGGACTTTGTAACTTTATGTCGTCAAAGGGTGTCATAGTTACTAAAAAGCGAGAGGATTAGTACGAATAATGCCATTAACTATGTACCTAATGGGGCATCTTGCTCAAAAATAGGTGTGGTCTTCACGCTCATCGGTAAACCTTTTCACTACGATCTTCTTATGGTGCCTCGCCTCTACTAGAAGGTTGGCAATCAGCTCCGCATATTTATCTCTATCTCTCGCAAAGTAGAAGAGCTCGTCATCACTTGTGATTCCAGTCTACTTCCATAGGTTTCTCAATATTTTTTTATTTGGCCTACTCGTCTTGTCCCAGCGACATTTCCTATGTTTGCAACCTTCCTTCTTCGGGTGGTAGTCCAAAGCTCGTGTTTCTTTTTGTGACGTCATAGAACCTCCTTATTGTTGACCTTTTGATCCAGCAAACTTTAAGGGTGAGGATACACGACGACACTGACACTCGACACAAATGTCGGCACTAGTGTCGATTGCGTCGTATGGACTCAAGTGTTCCGGTTCAAGTGTATTGGCTGTCTGGACGAGAAAATTCGACACTGATTGCCATTCACACCCGTATTCCGATACCTTCTTGAAAAGCTACTCAATTTAATAGTGTTTTTCATACTCAACGAAATTCCGGCACACGAGCCTCTTTATCAGTTGACCCCTTGATATGCCAGGTAATCGATGAAGAAATAGTATAAAAAGTTATTAGTTGCGAATAATCTGTTTAATTTAAAGAACGCATTACAATAGAAACAGCCCATGCCCTGTCCCCACGGCAGTGACTCATACGCTACTAGACGAATCGTGCCGGCTCCCGGCCGAGTGTGCGAGTGTGTTGAAAAATTTCACGAAGGTTAGAAATTCGCGACACTCAAGCCAGGCACAGCCCATGCCCTGTCCCCACGGCAGCAACACCAGATGCTGAGCGACACCTACACTACGTCTGCGACTCGGTGTCGCGACCGTGGACTCACGTAGACACTCGATGTATACACTGGGTGTCTAGTGTCGTCGTGTATCCTCACCTTAAGCATTCGTCAGTTGGAAAACAGTGCGATTACTTCAATACGTTTCTTAAGATCTTTTTCAACTGTCTAAGACTCGCATCTATGTAAAAAAACCGGAAAAGTACGAGTCAGACTCGCCCACTGACGGTTCCGTACAAATTTGTAGGTACTTACATCTAGAACTAGTTCAGGAATCGAGTCTTGCAGCTTTTTCCGAGTTTTTCACGAACTTCAAAGACAATTTTTTTACGATTTAATTACAAATGTATAGTTTTTAGATTTTTCCCTGTATTTGTAGTATAATACAATGTAACTTGCTAAATTTAATAGTTGTAGGTCAACGGGAAGTACCCTGTAAATTTGGATTCTCCTGAGTGTCAAAATATACGTTTTTTGCGGCATAAACGGCCGTATCTTTTTTTTTCACGTTCCCGAGAGGGTCTTGACATACAAACGGACAGACAGACGGACGGCCGGACGGACGGACAACGAAGGGATCCTATAAGGGTTCCGTTTTTCCTTTCGAGGTACGGAACCCTAAAAACTTCACTGTGATGATATACCTCATTATCGATACGCAAAAAGGGTAGACACATAGATTATAGTTGAGCAATGACCGATACGATGTTTTATATCACTCTCCTAATGCACTCACGTGTCCAAACCAAATTCAAAGTTTAGTGAAAGTCGAACGACAATTTTTTTATAAGAGTGGCGTAGTCATTCCAAGAGGAGAAAAATTGACAAAAAAACTCCACTGCTAGTCTTTTCAATTTTGATCTTTACTTAACATAGCTTAAATTATTATTCTAAAACCGAGTTCATGCATGAGTTCTCACCAGAAAAATAATTCCAGACATCTTTACTGTTTAAATAAACTTGAATGTTACAGTAAGCCAGCCACTAACGCATAACATCTACTAACCTCCCTCATCACAAATTCAAAGCTTCGTTTGCCGACTAAAGGCCAAAACTATCGGAAATATTACAATTCTCGCGGTGCACTTATTCGCCAGCGCCACTTTTCAGCAAGGGGTGTTTTTCATCGGAAATTATCATAAAAGTCGTACATTTCATGGCCCTGCAGCCGTATAAACTCAGCGATGTAATGGCATCGGATGCAGCTCCTACGGTGAATTATTCAAACTGCTCTCCCGGGATGTGGCGGGGGTAAATTTTCATATTCCCATTAGGAAGTTCGGCCGTTACTTGGAAGTAGGGCGTGCGTTGCCTAGCTCCTCAATTTTTCGATGCCACCGGCCTGGGCCTTGGTTCTCTTAACGAATTATTAGTACGGTTTTGACGTGGGTTCGACTTCCGGCATGTCATCATCATCATCATCATCAGCCGTTTGACGCCCACCGCAGGACATAGGCCTCCCTCATGGTTTTCTTAATCATGAGGGGTTTGGCGGGTTGGCGATCGCAGTATGCGGTTGGAATCTCAGGAAGACGCTGCTGTCCATCTCCTGGTAATTTATTTCCTTAGCCGCCTTCTGCGACATCCACGGGAGGAAATGGAGTGACGCTATTCTTAATCCGGCGCCACACGGATTCCGGCATGTGCCAATGACTTATTTTCTAAGTCACGTATATTTGTGAACTTGTTAGTAGCAATACCACTCGCTCGCTGTGAAGGGATACATCATGAGGAAACCTAAGTGTCTGAGGTATTCACATACTTCAGCGCTTGAAATTGCCAATCCGTGGTGAGCAAAAACTGTTACGTGTAAGTTTCTTATGGCCGCTTGCGGAAACTATCTGAGAGCAATCCATCCATAGTTAGGTTCTATCTAGTAAATAAGGAGAAATACAAACTAGAAACTGTTACTTTAATCAAACCACTGCCGTAGGTTGAGTAGCCATGATATCTTTGGCCTTTCAGGTCCTGGTCCTTGTAGGATAAGTTGAAGGAGATTGTACTTCGTGTCCAAAATAATCTAGCTTCTGTATCTTGATGGTGTTAAGAAACTCTGTGTTTTCTTCTTGGTTCTATGCGGCAAGGTGGTATTGCGGACCCATTGAATCTATAAATAAATACATTATGCACTGATATCACCAGAAACCTACTCAGAGCAGCGACTTTTCTTCTGCTAGCTACTTAAGTAAACGTATAACTTCCACGCAACACAATCACTTGTCCTGATCCCAAACTAGGATACCCTGTGCTAACACGGAAGTATATCCAGACTGAGGCTATTTGTACAAATTTTGTACAAATGTACGTCGGCCCCCAGTAGGAATCGAACCTACGACCCGCGGCAGACATGATGCGGCTAGGCCAACGAGGCAGTCAAATTGATCAGGCGAACTTGTATTCTCATTGATGCGCATTTCCATCTCAATCTTGAATCTCGCCAATATTTTGTTCTCCCGATTTTCCTGCAAACTCATGTACATATAAAGACACAAATTCGGGTCACGAAATAGAGAGTGTCAACCCGGGGGAAAGCCCGTGTTGACTAACGAAGTTAGATCGGAGTTTTGAAATCGCGCTCTGCTCGCTTTTAAATAAATTAGCTGTCTCGCTTAAAGACTGAACCCCACGTTTTCACGATCTTAGTAGGCTTAGCGAAGTCAGATTTTTGCTCCGGTTTACAGGCGTTCAAAGTGGTGGTAGCCTAGTGGGTAGAACCTCGGACTCGGAAGTGGGAGACCCAGGTTCGATCCCCGGTGCGGGCATCTATGACTTATTTTTCTAAATTATGTACATTTGTGAAGTTATAGTAGCAATACCACTCGCTAACGGTGAAGGAAAACATCGTGAGGAAACCTGAGTGTCTGAGCTATTCACATACCTCAGCGCTTGAAATCGCCAATCCGCGATAGGCACGCGTGGTGATTAAGCCCATACTCTCTCCCTGAGAGAAGGCCTGTTCCCTACAGTGGGACGTATATAGGCTGCTTATGTTACAGGCGTTCTGTTTCTAACGGTGTCGCTCATCGTGCTAAAAATTACCAAAAATGTACTGCTACGATGAATGGAAGCGGAATCAAAGTTGTTTATCGTCAAACTTCAACAATAAAAGTATAAAAAGAAAAGAGAAAGAATAGTAAAGTTTTGGTCACGGTAATGGAAAGCACACGTTTCACAATACTTCCACAGCTTCATAAACTCCACAAACATCAAATTTCACTGCCACTTCACTTTTTCTTTACGAAACGAAGGAGTAATTTTGTTTTTGCCATTTCATCTTAGTAGCTAAGACGAGTACTCTACTCGTCCGAGTGAAAAATAAACAGCCTGTTTCATCCGATTTTTTCTACTAAGATCACGAAAACGCGGCTTTAGATTCAAGTTGAAGCAAAAATGGCAACGACTGAAATCATGTTGCGTTAAACTGACAACTTAGTTCGGTCGACAGCAACTGACTTTTTCTTTTACTTTTTATTTAGGTATCTATTTTTCATTTTTGACTTTTACTTGCAATAAGAAAAATGTATAGATTCATCAGCTCTCGACTGTATAAAGACGTTTCCTGTATCATAAGCAGTCTATATACGTCCCACTGTAGGGCACAGGCCTCCTCCTAGAGAGAGAGTATGGGCTTAATCACCACTCGTGCCCACCGCGGATTGGCGATTTCAAGTGCTGAGGTATGTGAATAGCTCAGACACTCAGGTTTCATCACGATGTTTTTCTTCACCGTGGTATTGCTACTATAACTTGGCAAATCTACATAACTTAGAAAATAATGTCGTAGGTACATGCCTGCACTGGGATCGACCCTGGGTCTCTCGCTTCCGAGTCCAATGTACTACCCACTAAGCTACCACAGCTTATTTTGTTATTATCTTCTTCTTCATCTTGTTTTGTCTTCTATCTATCTATCTGGTTATACTGTAACAAAGATCGCGGCATTCACTACCTAAGTTAAAAAAATTACAGGATTTTGAAACCGAAAACCGGCGTGCGTGCATGCAACGACTAATGAATGTTGAGGAAGCGAAGGTGATCTGTCAGGATCGTGGCGGGTGGCAGTCCCTGGTCTCTGGCTACCCCTCTGGGATACACGCGTGAGTTTATGTTATGTTATGTCAATTGAGAATTCAGCAACATTCTTAATAGGGCTACAAAATTCTAGGAAAGCTATGTGCGTACTGGAAATTTTTATATTCCTCAGTTACTTGCAAGCGATACTTCGATACTTCAACAACAAGCGAGTGGTTCTAGTTTTATGGGATTTATTAGATTTTTCAAATAAACGGTTGCGATGGTCATGTCTCCGAAACGCGAATCTCTTCTAGGTCTTCAAGCGTCGGTTGCTTCGGTGCAGAAAGTTGAATTCCTGAATTGTTGATTTTGTCAAAAGTTTAATTTGCAGCATGTTGAGTTCCTAAAATGCTGTGTTTGTCAAAAGTTGAATTTGCAGCACGTTCAATCTAGATACTGTGTTGAATTTGCAGAAAGTTCAATTCCTAAAATGCTGAATTTGTCAAAAGTTGAATTTGCAGCATGTTGAATCTAAATATATTGAATTTGCAGAAAGTTGAAATCCTAAAATGTTCTGGTCTGGAAGACTGAAGATAAGACAATCTGTCAAATAAAACTACCATGACTGCCTTTATAATAGAGAATCTCTATTACGATAATCATTCTACGGATATTTATATTATTCCACATGTTATCGGCAGTTTTACTTTCTGAGCAATAACCGCGTTGGCAACCGATTGGAACTTGTAAGCAAATGTTTTGTTATTATTTATTAAGACATAGGCTTAGATAGATTGACTCTTTCTCAATATTCCCAAACGTAATACATTAGAGGGTTATATAATAAGCAAGTAGAAATACAAACACCAAATTCACTGCGTGCCGCCTTTTTTCCCAAGAAATATGAAATAGGAAACGTAAACAAACTCCGCTTGCTCGGTTCCTACTCTGCCTGACCTTCGACTGAAGGTTATTTCCTGTTAGTATAACACCTACCTTATATTTGTAGTAATAAGTGCGTGTTCCTTAAATAAAAAGGTCTTGCAGTAAAAATCTTAATAATCTGTTGCGTGGATTAATTCCGGTTAACCGACAGCATTTTTTGAAAAAAAAAAAAACATTCCATTATCATGCTGGTTTAGTGATTAAAAGAAAAACCTAAATATATCGGGAAAAAAAAATCGCCCAACGTGGGGCTCGAACCCACGACCCTGAGATTAAGAGTCTCATGCTCTACCGACTGAGCTAGCCGGGCGTGTCAAATACAAGCGAATATTCTATTGGATTTCACAAAAATACGGGAGCTTAGAGTTAGCAAATTGTGCCAAGAAATTAACTTTCAACATTGTAGTTATTTCGAGGTCATCGCGATTTATTTCAGTTTTTCCACCGATAACATAATATCTCTTCTCTTATCTATAATATTTATTTTCGTTAAATATTGCTAGGTAGGTACTACTGTTAAATAAGTAATTTATTTACCTACATCTTACAAACATTTGATTATGTTCGACTTTTTAACCGACTTCAAAAAAGAAGGAGGTTATCAATTCGACGCGTATGTTTTGTTTTGCTATGTTTATTAATATCCGTATGTTTTATAAAATAGCGTAAAAGTAGTCCAAAGGTAATTGGTGACGTGCTAGTGATGACTTTCGGAGATGGAAATTGAGAACTTAAAATTTTAAAGAAACGAATTAAGTAGGGTAAATTATGATTATAAGGGACTTGTTTATTTTTGTTCCGCTCCCCCACTAAAAATAAAAAAATAAAATAATAAAATAAAAAATAAAAACCGACTTCGCAACACTACAGCACTAAAAAGTTAGAAATAATTTAAAAGAATAATTTAAGTAAGTCATGAAACTGGGCACTGACTACAAAATTTGTAGTCACATATTTTGGGCACCGACTAGAAATTATCCTTCTACAATACCTACATGTATTCTTTTACATTATTTCTAACTTTTTAGTGCTGTAGTGTTACGAAGTCGGTTTTTATAATTTTTTTTATTTGTGGACTAAAAGTACATATTATGTACGATATTTTATGTTTTAACACAAACATAAACTCAGGCCAGTATCAAATTGGCTCGTGCCATGACCCTGATAAACAATGTTGATGAAACGGCAGAGGTTATCGTTAGTTATTTATGTTTTTTATTATACTTTATTGCACACACAAGAATAGAGTACAGGAAAGGTAACAAAAGAAAGTACATGTACAAAGGCGAGCTTATCTCTGTGAGAGATTTCTTCCAGCAAACCTTGGGGAGTCGGAGCGGAGGTGTGAAACGGGTCTACGCACGTGCACATGATATAATATACTACATACCTACATATTTACACAAATAACAAAATAATATTAATATAAATACCTACCCAAAAATACAATATATATATATAAATATATATATATGACAATAAGGAAAAGAATAAACTACATAAACAATGAAAGGAAAATACGTACTTACTTAAAATATATACCTAATGACAACCTGTTATCGTTAGTTATTTATGTTTTTTTGGAGAGTAATTGTTTCGAGTTATTTTATTAAATTATTTTTTTAATTTTGTTCCGTTCAAGAACAAAGGTACAAAATAATTTAGTTTTTCGAATTGGATGAATAAGGATGGGTGGGCTACTGGTCAAATGCTTGTTATACGCCAACGATCAGGTTTTGTTCGCATCGTCGGTTGAAGACCTGCAGACACAAGTAGCAGTAATGGATGAGGCGTTTAAAAGGAAAGGAATGAACATTAATGTGAGTAAGACAAAAGTAATGGTGTTCGAAAAAGATGATGAAATGACTGAGTGCAAGATAAGAATTAGAGGTGAAAGGGTGGAACAAGTTAAAGAATTTGTCTATTTGGGGAGCCTCTTTACCAGGGATGGCAAGTGTGAAGGTGATATAGAAAGAAGAGTAAAAGCAGGAAATTGTGTAAACGGTGCATTGCACTCCTTTGTGAGTGGCCAAAACATCTCCAAAAGAGCTAGATTGGCTATCCATAATGGAGTGCTAGTCCCAACACTTATGTATGCTAGCGAGACTTGGGTATGGCAAAAGAAGCAAGAAAGTAGGATTAATGCAGTAGAAATTAGGTCCTTGAGAAGTATGTCTGGCGTTACTTTGAATGACAGGATACACAATAGTGTGATTAGAGAACGTTGTGGACTGAAAGAGGATGTAGTGACAAGAATTGAGAAAGGAATGTTGCATTGGTTTGGACATGTGGAGAGGATGAAGGAAGAAAGATTGACAAAACAAATATATCGAGCGAATGTGGATGGAAGGGCTGGTAAGGGACGACCCAGACGGACATACTTCGACCAAATAGAGGAGGTATTAACAAAGGGAAAGATAAAAAGTACCCGAAACCGGCGTGCGTGCATGCAACGACTAATGAATGTTGAGGAAGCGAAAGTGATCTGTCAGGATCGTAGCAAGTGGCACTCCCTGGTCTCTGCCTACCCCTCTGGCATACAGGCGTGAGTTTATGTTATGTTATGTTATGTCGAATTTGACATGTGAATGTCATGTCATGTTTTTTTCCGTGTCACGCTTTATTTCGCGGCCACTCTTTACGACTTTACCATCATATAACAGTCTTATTTATATAAAGTTGATCCCACTGAAATACTGTTAAGGAGTTTAAGCTGGATTTTGGAAGGAATTCCTCTTAAAGCCGTATTTAAATCTATCTTAAGAGTGTTTTAGTGGGATCAATTTTTTTATAAATAAGACTGGCAATTTTTTGCGAGACTCGAGTAGACCCGCCAGCTATATAATTTTCTCCGACGACGTTTGCCTACCTACTTGCGAGGCGTCGTCCTCCAAATACACGCTACCCCTGGATTTCCCTGAGCTTAGACGTGTTTCCGAAATTGCAATCATTCGCTGCACTGCGAAATGTGAATTTTACTGAATTTATTGAGGAATTTTAGGCAACAAACTTGGTGATTTTTGAGATTTGACAATCGTTGTTCATCTAATCGTTGGTCACTTATACACGGGCGGCGCGTTGCGAACGATAGTGCCAACTGCAGCCGTCGACACTCGTCGACGGCAGGCGTCGACGCGTCGACGGCAGTCGCCGACATGTCAGCGTCGAATATGCAGTTGGCACGGTCGTACGTAACGTGCCTCCCGTGCATAAGCGCCTTTAGTCATAAACGCTGCGAATAAAAAAACGATAAAACTAGGTTACATAGAACACTTTACTGTACCTACACCAGGAAAAAAAATACATTTCTTTCAAAAGTATTTCTTCCAACAAAATTCACATTCAAAAACGGGATTAAGTTTATGATGGTTAATTATAGACAGAGTCCGCGCCACCGATGAAGTCTATTGAGTTAGGACATTTTCGCCTTTATTTCGTGTGCTAATTACTTCGTTATCTAAATATACGTATATTAGTGAATTTGTAGTAGCAATGCTACTATCACGGTGAAAGAAATGAGCGAAAAAAACTGTGTGTCTGATGAGGTGTTTGCATACCTCAGCGCTTGAAATTGCTAATCCGCGATGGGCACGCGTAGCTTTCAAGTCCATACTCTCTATATGAGAGAAGGCCTGGGCCACATACTGAGACGTACTGGCTGTAATTATATCCGAAATAAAATTTACTACATATGCTTAGTCTAGTGCTTACAAACAAACGTCTCAGATTCTCAAGGCTTGCATTTCTTCTCGTTTAAAAAATATTAAAATGTACAAATACAAATAATGTATAAATACATTTTAATATTTTTTTGTGATTAAAAAAAATTTATATAGGTACTATTATTAAATGTAGTTATAGGCTTTGTTAGATAATACAAAGGCCATTGTCCAATAAAAATAAGTGCTGTTTTTATGTTTTTTTTTTGTGAAAATAGGTAATTTTGAGAGCCTGGGCTGATTATTTGGAATTGGGCTACTTTAATTAATTTTTAAAGCGATAAAAAAGAACCAGAAACCCCGAAACTGGATGTCCGTCATACATGGAGTACGTCACCAACTCAGATTGCACGAGCTGGCAGTTTCTAGTGATACCATGACTCGATACAAGAACTCTTTAAATAAACAAAACTAAAAAGACTTCTAATCTGTGCAAACGTAATAGATATATTATATTTTTTTTTTACTGAATACCGAGATGTCGATATCTTGATGTTTTTTATTCAAAAATATTTATTCTATTTTTATTCACGTGTGAAACGAACGTTAGAAGGTCGAATTAGTCACAAACTTATTCACAAAAATACAAGAAATCAGTGAATATTATCAATTTCTAATTGTAGCATTATATTTACTGACCTTATAAATGAACCTTCAAAATGAAGTATCAGTTGTTCTATGCTTAGTTCGGAGATGCTACTAAAAATAATAATATTGAAAGCAACTTTTCTTTATCAAAAACTATGTACAGGAAAAAGTAAGTACTGAAAATGTCCGTAATTTAGTTATTTAACAAGGGCTAAGACCATATTTATCAAAACTGTCCTCATTTGTAAACAATGATTAAAAATGTTAGAATGTTCCAGCGAGACGGAATGCTAGACGTAACAACAGCCAATACAGTTTCATCTGAAGCCCATTTGAATTTCGAACGCGCTCTTAAAAATAAAAATTGTATATTTTTTTTATGCCTCGAGTAGAGGCAGCGGCTGTTTTGTTGTACAGCGAATTTGAATTTAAATTTTTCAGCCAACGGACAAATCCGTATCGAGAAGCTTAGCTTGTTTATCGATACCGGGTGCGGGGATCGAAATGGATTAGGTGCGAGATTCTATTTCAATTCCGATGAAAAGTCTACAAAAGGTTAATTTGACGCAATTCGAATTCGTGGATCGAAAAACGAGTTGCTGATTTCGAAGTGGTTTTCAATTTGACCGATCAATACCGGGCTGCTTGTATGATTTTGAGCTGTAATAGCATGTTCTTACTCAGTTTTGTTAAGCTTTCCATGCTTAGTTAAACAAAGTTGACTGCCTCATTAGTCTAGCCGTTAAGGCGCTTAGCTACCAAAATAGAGGTCGTGGGTTCGATTCCCACTAGGTGCCGCCGTACATTAATTTGTACATTATGGCCTCAGTCTGGGTGTATTTTCATGTTTGTGACGTCCTTGCCTGGTTACCATAGCACAGGGTATCCTAGTTTTGGACCAGATCAAGTGATTGAATTGCGTGGAAGTTATAATTATCATTATTATAAATCTAGCAAGCGAAAATAACTTTCCGTGAACGTGTGTCTTTGAAATTGTGCACTCTTGCTCAGTTAATATGGATGTATGGAGAGCATGAAAGAAGAAAGATTGACGAAAGAAATATATCGACCGAATGTGGGTGGAAGGGTCGGTAAGGGAAGTCTCAGGCGGACATACTTTGCCCAAACCGGGGATGTATTAGCAAACGGCAAGACAAAAATTACATAACCGAAACCGGCGTGCGCGCATGCAACAACTAATGAATGTCGATGAAGCGAAAGATGTCTGCCAGGATCGTGGCAAGTGGAAAACCCTGCTCTCTGCCTATCCCTCCGGGATACAGGCGTTTATGTAATGTAACGTTGGAATTTAAGGAAAATTTCTAATCAATTGTCGTGTAAAGTAAACTAGTACCTGATACAGACTAGGGTGACCAATGGACCATAGAGTATATTCAATTAAAATATTCATTATTGTTCACTAGGCATTACATCAAGATACACGGGGATAAAGACAAAAAGAACATGTGAAAGGACCTTGCAGAAGGTAACAGGTAAAAATGCTAAAATAAAAAGTAACCAACAACCCGAATGCTGAACATTAATTACTAAGCAGGCGGGACCGACCTTGGTATATGGCAACGAGTTACATTGTTGAATTTGGATCGCGCCAGCTTATATAGCAGTTAATGTTCAGCAATCGGGTTGTTGGTGTTTTTTTTTTATTTTTTTATAAACAGTTAATTTATGTTTCTTAAAAACAAATCATTCGCTAAACAGCGTGGCAGTTTGTTGGTAAATTATAGCACAATTCTTATTTTACTTCTTGTTCTACGGCCTACATTCGCCACTCTCCCAAACGTGGCCATGCAAGTAGTTGAGTTTTGTTCAATTCAAATGACATCTAAGAGGTTAACTTTGTGCTTTATTTAAAATTTTTGTTGGATTTATGCGTTTTCACTCGCGCAAACACGGCGAATCTATTGAGATCTTACTTGTCCAAAACCTTTGATTACGAAGATATCAGGGATCATAGAATTAAACATACCTACTTACGTACTTGCCTACATACGAGCCAATCACATTATGCGGTGGTAGTCTAGTGGATAGAACATTGGCCTCGGAAGCGAGAGACCCAAATTCGATTCCCAGGGCGGGTATGTATCTATGACATTGTTTTCTAAGTTATGTACATTTGTGAAGTTACAGTAGCAATACCATTCGCTAACTGTGATGGAAAACATCGTGAGGAAACCTGAGTGTCTGAGCTATTCACATACCTCAGCGCTTGAAATTGCGAATCCGCGGTGGGCACGCGTGGTGATTAAGCCCATACTCTCTCTCTGAGAGTAGGCCTGTGCTCTACGGTGGGACGTAATAGGCTGCTTATGCAACCACATTATACTCCTTTTGGGCTCAAAAGGAGTATTTATGGGGTGAAAATGAAAGAAATATGGACGAAGAGTGCTCAACAGTTGACGAATGCGGGCTGATGGATTGATTGGATTGACCTAACCTACCGTTATTCACTATAGGTTGTAACGGGGTAAACCTCTTTACAGCATTTTTTGATATTTCTTTCATTATGTCTATCATTTTTGAAACAACATTTAAAATTACGTCAACCACTCTAGATTTCTTTTGGATTTTCATTGCTACTTTGTCTTTTGACGAGATATTTTCACTGACAACTACCTACTTGCAAATTATCATTTATCCTGCTTTTATTCTCTTTTTTTATTTTTCCAAAATAAAACCACAGTTTTGGAGGATGTAATTTATGGTGGCGGTGGTAGCTTAGAGGGTAGAATATTGGACTCGAAAGCGAGAGACGCAGGTTCGATTTCCAGTGCGGGCTCGTACCTATGACTTTGTTTTCTAAGTTATGTACATTTGTGAAGTTATAGTAGCAATACCACTCGCTTACTGTGAAGGAAAAAAATCGTGAGGAAATCTGAGTCTCTGAGCTATTCACATACCTCAGCGCTTTAAATAGCCATCTGCGGTAGGCACGCGTGGTGATTAAGCCCATTTTCTCTCTCTGAGAGAAGGCCTGTGCCCTACAGTAGGACGCATATAGGCTGCTTATGATGATATAGTTTATTACAATCTGTCATTTACCGGACCCCGTATAAGGTAAATGACTATAATACGTTATTAATTTGGTGCCATTGTTATCTTCCATCTGGCTGGTAACATTTCTCATTTTACCTAAAGTTTACCCCTGGACTTGATTGACGACGTCTTAAACAACCTATCCGTAACACATCAAAACCAATAATTCATCGGGAGATTTGCATTCTCTGATAACCCCCAATAACCCATCCCTTTCATTTCCAGTGTGTGCGAAAAGGTTAGAGTGACTGATTTCATTCAGTGTTGTTTCAAATTACCCTAGAGCATACAACATTATAGGGGGTGTCAGAAGTACAGTCCAAAGCTGATAAAGCTTATACATTTTTTAGAATAATGTCCGGTTTGTACATTATATATAGTAATCGGCTGCGCATTGTGCATCGAACTGCCGTATTCGAACGCTTCGAATTGTAGTTTATTTTTAAACGAAAAAGAAATGGTCACTAATTTAGCTTTAGGGGAGGTACAAACATTTTTTTTATGACTTTATCCTACTGCTTTGACGGCGTGGTTCACATGTATATCTATGCCAAATTTCAGCCTTCTATTACTAATCGTCTCTGAGCTAAGCACGGACAGACAGACAGTCAGACAGACAGACGGACGGACATGGTAAAATTAAGGGGTCCTTGTTGACTACGGAACTCTAAGAAGGCCGTTGTGCAAACGTGGTATGAAAACTAGGCCAACGATGTCGTATAGTTAAGGTTATTTGATTTGATTTGAAAATTCTTTATTGCACAAAGGCGAGCTTAATACTAAAAAGTATTTTCTTCCAGATAACTAAGGGTGAAGTAGATAGAGGAAGGGGTAGTATGTTTATTTATTTTATAATTTTATTTATTTATTTTATTTTATAATTTGTTTTATTTATTTTATTTTATTTATTGCATTACACGACAGATAAGAAACATTGCAAGTTATAATATCACATAACCGTCATAGTGTGAAAGATAGCCGTTCAAACACACACCTTCTAGGTAGCCTTTGTTTTGTGCCCAGAGGGGGTTGGGAACTGGAAAGGGAGGGGGGTGCCCTTTAATCAGCAAGTCTTCACACAGGGGAGAACAGGATGCATAATTCATAAATTTATCAAAGGCACCAATAACGTTGCATGCTGTACGTAATATGAATTGTTTCGGTCGACACGAGGCGAAAAAGTCGTAAAAAAACTGATCAACTTGCAAATTTCTGCGAAGCTGTTTAAGATTTGTTTTGAACTTGCCAAGTTTGCTCAGATTCCTTTAAACAAAGAAACAAAAATCGGTTATGATTTGACGGAGTTATTCGATAAGATAGCAAACCAAAACCGGCCAAGTGCAAGTCGGACTCTCACACGAAGGGTTCCGTACCATTATCTATATAACATTTGAATATTTCAAGCGTCTACCTGTTGCCGTTAATAATATGGAGCAAAAAACGGCAAAAAAATCACGTTTGTTACAAGGGGGACTTCCTTAAATATTTATTTTATTCTGTTTTTAGTATTTGTTGTCATAGCATTAACAGAAATACATCATCTGTGAACAATTATCTGTGAAATGGACGGACGGACGGACGGACGGGCGGACAGCGGTGTCTTAGGGTCTCTTACCTTTTGAGTACGGAACCCTAAAAAACATGTGCGTCGAATTGAGAACCTCCCCTTTTTTTAAGGAAATTATAAATAAATACGAGTTTGATCAGATGTTTAATAAGCAAAGAAGCTATAATAAGTAAGTACAAAATTTTATCGCCATTTCTTATCCTAGTCGCAGATATGTAGAGAGACTAAAACTATAAATAATAAACTTACTTACCTTTGCCCCTTGCCTGGTTACTATAGTACAGGGAATCCTAGTCTGGGATTAGAACAAGTGATTGTGTTGCTTGGATGTTATTATGATTACTATTTGCACGCACTCCGTAGTACAATTATGGGTTATCGTAGGCACTGACTGAAAATCAACGCTGAGCAATCACTTCCTCGGCACAACGCTGAGTCAGCTGCCTTTTGTGGCAACTTAGACACACCACAGGCTACATCTATGGTCCTGTTTCATTTATTCGTTTTGTCTGTTGTGTATTTAGTTTTCTTTCTGTTGTTGTACCTACGAGTATTATATTACTTATCTGCTTATTTTATTTCTGTGATGCATCTTCTTTGTATAATAAATGTCTTCTTCAGATTAGATTAGTTTAATGTTCTTTATTGCACACCATAATATTATTGTTACCCACTGTCTGTTGTATACTAACAAACTGTTAATAGCTCTCAGGTGGCCGAAGTACAGACAAAAAAAAACAACTGAAAGCTGTTAACAGTAGATTCACATATTGTTCGTGTATGAGGAACCGGGGTTAATGCTCGTCATACAATACTATACAGAAAACCTGGTGTACCGTTGACAGGTGATCAATCTTTTCAATTTTGTTTTAAATTTTAACGTGGGAAATGTTGATGCGATATCGCCAGTTCTGTGTTTTGATAAAAAATCCTTTTAAATATTATTGCAGTACTATTTGCATAATTTCCACGATTCCCTCATTATTCAGTGAAACTGTGTATTTAGCACACAAATTACGGGGTCAAAGTAAATAATGTTAAATTCCGGTTGCAAAGCCTTTCCACGGCAAAGCGTTTAACCCGCCATTGGTGACCTATATGTCTGTGAGACCGGGTAGTTAAAAGAAATCAAATATTTTTGCCACCGTTCATTGAATTACACTGTGGTTTCGAGTAGCTGCCTAATTCCACGCCGCCTACCGCCAGTCTACCCCGCAACAGCGTCGCGTGCGTTGCTGGCCGTTGCTTGTTGTTTCGCTGTCAAAGATGAGTGATTTTGGCATTGTATTTAATTTTTTTTTACAAGTATTACCATTTATGTTATTTTATTTTATGTTTCCAATATCGTATGACTGACTAAGCCTCATTTTATTGTTAAATTACTAAGATTATAGCTATTTTTTGAGTTTAAAAAAACATTGTTAAAATACCTTAGAATTTTACTCCATCCAAAGATATTGTCTAATGCTAATAAAAGATATTTCTTGTATGAAATACTAATGTTTTATTGACAATTAAAGATCAAATTGTATAACCTTTCCAATGAAAAGTAGCATAGACCGTAAATTACAGAAAAAATCGTAGTCAAAAACCCCGGTGCGTGAGACCGGGGTCACCAACAATGTAAGTCTAATTCACGTCACCAATGGTGGGTTAATAATCCGCTGCTGACGCATTGTGGATTGTGTCTAAACAAGCAGTGTAAAAGCCAAAAAAAAAATGTTTTTCATACAGATTTTTGCATGGCATGCAGCCTATTACGACATTACTAAGAACTAAAAAAATCTTTTGTATACGATAAATTGAGTTTTAGACGTCGGGGTATTATACCTCCACATTTTCCGTCCTTAGTACTAAGTTAACCCTATGTGGTATGTACTTTTATCATAGAGCCGTGGGTGCCCTAACTTATGGTTACCGAAGTCGGGACGAGCTATTATCATAAAATCGCTAGTCAGGTGCTCTTTGTGTTAGTTCGAACTACCGTTGTCCCTCCATGATATTTGTTAGAGTTATTTGTGGTGTGGTTTCATTGGAAAGGAGAAAATTTTGCTGAGAAAATTCAGCTGAATTGATGTTTCCAATCAAATGTCAAGATAGGCAAAACAGCCGTCTCTGTTCTTAGGATAGTTTAGTAAACACACACAATTCGTCAAGTAAATTACAAATAATATTAAATAATATTCACAAAGAACGACTAAACCTCTGTGCCACAAACCAGAATTTATTGTTATGGTTTTTTTTATTAAATGAAAAACTCAAAAACAAATAGGTGTAGTATGTAGCAAGCCATTGTATATTATATACGTCCCACTGCAGACCACAGACCTTCTCTCAGAGAGAGAGTATGAGCTTAATCACCACCACGGAAGGGTGATTTCAAGCGCGGAGGTATGTGAACACCTCAGGCACTCAGGTTTTCCTTCACAGTTATCGAGTGGTATTGCTACTACAAATTCACAAATGTACGTAACTGAGAAAACTGGTAAAAAATGCATAATAATATACTCCATTCGACGAATCAAGCTTCCAAAGAAAATGGTCCATGTGCGCCCATTGGTTAATGTGCGTGACCTTCAATCGCCACTCCAATAGCGGACCGTCTTCACTTATTGTTTCGCTTTTCTCTAGCCACGCGCGTTGATCAATGAGATGCGAGTATTTGGTATAGGATAGTTTCCAATGAGTTTTCCTAAATGTGAAAAATAGTTGAGTTATTATCTGAGGGAAATTTAGAAAATGCCTAGTTATAAAAAAGAACAATTACGAGCATTAAAACAAGAAATGTAAAAGAACCGGCTAAGCGCCGGTCGGACTCGCGCACGAAGGGTTCCGTACTATACAACATTTAAATATTTCAAGCGTCTACCCGTTGCCGTTCGAGCAAAAAACAGCAAAAAATCACGTTTCTGGCATGGCAGCCCCACTTAAATATCTATTTTATTATGTTATTAATTAATACTTGTTGTTACAGCGGCAACAGAAATAAATCATCTGTGAAAATTCCAACTGTCTACCTATCACGGTTCATGAGATACAGCCTGGTGACAGACAGAAAGACAGACGACCAGTGGAGTCTTAGTGATAGGGTCCCTTACCCTTCGGGTGCGGAACTCTAAAAACGCAAGGTTGACTACATATATGTTAGGCTCCATTGGTCCCAAATTTATTTTTGCCGTGATTTCAGAACCATTTTACAGTGAAGAAGAAGAAGAAGAAAGAAATTTATTATACCAAGAAGATACATCACAAAAATAACATAAGCAGATAAGTAACATAATATGCACAACAACAAAAAGAAAACTAAATACACAACAGACAAAACTAATAAATAAAACAGGACCCGTGATGTAGCCTGTGGTGTATCTAAGTTGCCACAAAAGGCAACTCAGCGTCGTGCTGAGGAAGTGATCCTTCAGCGCTTTACAGGCCATCGAACCTATTTAAACACCAAATCAATGGTTTTATAATTGTACTCTGCAAGTGGTAGATAATACAAAGATTTTCTAAACAATACTTTGTTTTTTCGTTTCTAATTTAAGTTTTTTTTTTTTTTTCAGGTATAAAACAACCTCGTTGCTACACACGATACGAGTGACTCGCAGTCAGCGATTTCATATTTTGAAATGTTCGTGAGTCTGCCATTTCTCTATTAAAGCCTCCATACAAGATACTTACTTACATTTGCCTCGGTATTAGACCACTTTAGAATATTACCCGCTGAATATACTTTTCCTGCATGCAACGGCAAATTCATTTGGAGTGGATTCCTCCGAATGGCGCGCTCAGGGAGGAGAGACGGCTGAAAATATCCATGTTGCTGCAAAAATGAAGT
The DNA here is from genome assembly GCA_963969515.1 of Yponomeuta evonymella. Classification (NCBI taxonomy): domain Eukaryota; kingdom Metazoa; phylum Arthropoda; class Insecta; order Lepidoptera; family Yponomeutidae; genus Yponomeuta; species Yponomeuta evonymella. The sequence goes on from OZ018350.1 coordinate 16,086,155, forward strand.
TAACACGAATTTGAATTATTGAGGAAGTTCTAAAGCAGTAATAAATAATGAACTGATTAATCGTCCATGGGCATGTATCACTATAAGTAAAAACCGGCCAAGTGCGAGTTGGACTCGCGCACGAAGGGTTCCGCACCATTATCTATACAACATCAGACACAAAGATAGAGAAAAAACGGCAAAAAATGACGTTTGTTGTATGGGAGCCCCCCTAAAACATTTATTTTATTCTATTTTTAGAATAGAATAGAATAGAAAACGTTTATTTGGGACCAAGACAATCAAACTAAAACAGTTATGGTTTAGCGTGTAAATTAGGTTATTATTTTAGTATTTTTTGTTATAGCGGCAACAGAAATACATCATCTGTGAAAATTTCAACTGCCTAGCTATCACGGTTCACGAGTTACAGCCTGGTGACAAACAGACGGACAGTGAAGTCTTAGTAATAGGGTCCCGTTTGGCACCCTCCGGGTACGGAACCCTAAAAATGTCGAGAAAATATAATAAAAACTGCCACACAGCACAATCTCATGTCCTGGTACCAAACTAGGATACCCTGTGCTGTGGTGAACAGGCAAGGGCATTACAAACATGGAGATACACCCAGACTGAGGCCATTGTGTACAAATGTACGGCGGCCCCAGTGGGAATCGAACCCACGAAATCCGGCTTGATCTCTCCCTTCTTCATCGAACCCTCAATGCTGAGGGTCGCGACCACATGTAGTTTTACTCCACAGACTACGGTCATAGGCAGTGTGGACCGCATAATGCTTCTCCAACCAATGCCTTGGGGATCGCATAATAATCAGACGTGATACCGCTATACCAACGAGGCAGTCGTAAATTGAGTTGAACTGAATTGAAAAATTCTTTATTGCACTAAAAAACAATTTTGTACAAAGGCGAACTTAATAGTAGGTAGTATTTTTATGGAAAATTATGGAAAGGAATAAGATAAAGAAATACGTCAAGAAATTCAAAGAAACCAAAAAAATATTTCAACGTAACGAATTTACATTCTGTTTGCTGAATGTCAATGTACTATGTTAGCCGCGGCCTTCGGGTTATTTTTGTAGTGGAGAAAAAGGCAGCGAAAAAAATACTCCCGTCTTACTATCTTTTCTCAAATCATCTTAAACCTAATACATCAGTGGTTGCCTGTATGATAAGATTCCACGATTGCCATCAATAACTTTAAATGCCAAAACATTAACAATTTTCTGGCAAAAGTAGAAAAAAAAATCACAGATTTCGTGCCTCACACGACTATCGACCACATTGGAAATGAATCGAGTCATGTCATGTGAAAAATGTCGTTCTCACTTTTTGAGTGTTTTCAAAAAGGTTAGGCTACAGGGCAAACCCTTAAAACGATCGTCTTTGTTTTTAGGCTCAAATTGTAGCCGACTAAATTGTCCAGAGGGCTTCTACGGGTTATTTGCACCATGTTATTTGACTTTGGTCCACGTTTACCTAGATAGTTATGAAAAGTTACCTAATAACATAACCCTAAAGACAAACAAATGCTTCGTCATATCTGTAGTTTACTTTAGCTCTTAATCTCATGATGATAAGACTTGATATTCGTTGTAATGTAATAGTTCTACAGCATAGCTCTAGGATAGAGTTGCAACGGGCAGTTAGCCAACAAGTGTTTACCTATTTACATACCTATCTGGATTACATAAGGTTGGTAATTGCCTGTGGACCGGTAAGCTGGACGAGTCTGCCAACGCAGCAATTGCATGCCTTGTGATAACTTCACTTTAGTATTTCCATTAGGTTTGCAGACTTGCTCTAAGTTTGCATTTTGTTGGTTTTGCCCGCAGAGGAAGCCTAAGACTGGCTGTTTTTTGTATACCTTCGTTTAAAGAAAAAATATCTATTCGCATTGCAAAACAAGTCGAAGTTTATTTTTAGTAATACAGAGAGAGCTTGTAAACAGGTTCGAAATTTCGCCGATGCCTGAACTTGTTCATTAGCTCAGTTGGGAGAGTGCTGGCACGGGTAGCCAGAGGTCGTGGGTTCAAGTCCCGGCGTGGGTGGAATTTATAGCCTTTAAATAGCTTTTTTTAAAATTGTCCTCAGCAGGGGTAACATTTTTATGTCAGAATCTGATTAAGTCATTTGAAAAACGAACGGTGATGAGGCTCGTCGTAGAAATTGAATTTATTTTTTTATCGGAGCCGAAAATCCAGCCACCAGCAAGCCGTTAAATCAGGACAATCTGTGAAAGTGTTTAAAATGTAAAACGTGCCGTCACGGACCGACTCGATTTGCTAGGAGGCATTTGGTAACGCGCTTACAGCAAATTGCCGAACGCATTCGCCCCTACTCTCGAACTATAATATGTAGTATAACATAATCAGAGGAGTCAACAGGTATACCTGTCACTGCAGGCCATTGGCCTTCTCTCAGAGATTGATCGCGACGCAGATTCAACCTTTAACTATCAAGGATTTATTTTGTTATCGAGCTCCTTTGAAATAGCTTCACCGATTTTTATGATATTTTTGTGTATATTTGGTGGGTCTGAGAATAGGTCGTAGGCTAATTAATATGGCAAAATAACGTTTGCCGAGTCAGCTAGTATCTAATAATAATAACAAATTCTATACAACACAATCATTTGTCTTTTTCCCAAACTAGGATACCCTGTTCTACGGTAACCAGGCAAGGATATCACAAATATAAAAAAACACCAAGACTCAGGTCATTTGTACAAATCAAGTACAGCGGCCTCCAGTGGGAATCGAACCCTCGACTTCTGTTTTAGTAGTCAAGCGTGTTGACCGCTAGACTAATTCTCACACTAACCTCATCACACATTTCTGAAATATGCACCTCTGTAAAAAACAAGTGGCAAGTGACAGTCCCTGGTCTCTGCCTACCCCTCTGGGATACAGGAGTGAGTTTATGTTATGTCATGTTATGTAAAAAACAATATAAACCTCTTTCCACAATATACATTCCCTGAAAACTTAAGACCTCGCCAAAAATTAGCAACGTACCTAGATGTCAAAATGAAAATTAATAAAATCTGGTCCCCATTGAAAAGCTGCTGAGATATTTAACCATATACCTAATTCAATTAAATCAATAGAAAAAATCAACGTATTTAAGAACGCACTTAACAAATAATTGTAACAAAAAAATAACTATTCGCTAAAAGAGGTTTTGATGATCATAGCAAAAATTGCCACTAAAAATGTATGTGTACTTTTCTTAAATTTATTATTTTGGACTATCCCAGAGAATAGACAAAAGAGGATACATCTTAAATCTAGGAATACTGTAGGATCCTTTATTCTTGGCCATAAGCCTTAGCCTAGTTTTAGAGTCTTTTTACGTCTTGTGTAAGAGCTTTGTGTGGTACGAAGTAATCTTGTTATCACATAATCATCATCCATTTTATTAGGGTTAGTTAAATAAATTTAATTTTATAAGTTCCTTCTTCAAAATTAATTCCCTTCTTTGTCGTTATCTGTCGAATACAGCCATTGAATAATCTACGAATTTCGATGGCGGTCGATGAGAAGTTCTAACACGCAAGTTATATCTCGTTTTAGATTCAACTTCTTCTTCTTGTAGATCTTCTACCTCATCATCTCTCCACCTTAATTCGATAGATTCGAGATTGCTGTGGATTATATCGCTTTCAGGGTTTTGTCGCGTAACGTCTTGCAGGGTAATAGGTACTTTCTTCCCGTTAACATTCGCCTCAATGACGACAAATTTTTGTTTCTGGCTTGAAATATGTCTCCGTTGGCTGTAGTTACTGTAGACATTTCGTCGAAGGTATAGAAGAGGTTGCTACTATTCGTGACGTGGCTTGTGGCTCCGTTATCCACTTTCCAGTTTTCTTTATTTCATTCCGCTTTATATTTGTCCACGGCGAAGGCTTCTATAGCCAATATTGATGTCATATTTGTATCACTCTGATTAGAAATCACAGAAGGGTTCATACCCTTGGGTGGTTTAGCATCGCGAAACCACTTAGGACAGTTTCTAACACAATTTTCAGTTTCCAAGCCGTTTTTTACACTTCATTTTCTTATTATCATTTTCGTGCTTCTGTGTGTTCGTGTTTGCACAAAGGATGCTTTTATCTTGTACGTTACGGTTTTACTCGATTAAACTCTTTCAAAAGCACGAAGATGGCCAGTAAGGTTGTCGATCGTTCATTCAGTCTTTGGCATCAACAACCAGCTACTTCTGAATCAAAAGTATTCGTCGCTCAGGGTATCCAGTACATTGCAGATTAGGAGTACATAGTTCAAGTAGATCTGTCAGCATCTGTCTATTAAGTTCACTCCAATTATTCTTCAGGTTCGTTAAATGACTCACAGTATCATAATTTATATTGCCTTTGTAAGGGAAGAAATCTATGCAAAGATTGTAGGATCGCGGTCCACGCTAAAACCATCATAGTCAATGAAGCTCTCGCCACACATCGCGAGTAGTCGTGAACCGTATGACATTTTTCAATATGTCTTCTTACAAATTTGTTGTAAACAGAAGCAGGGCTTTCGTGTCTGCCCTTACAAAATTTGATAGTTTGCATCAGCATCAGTTGCAGTTGCACCTTCGTGGTGCACGGGTTACGTAATTTTTTCCTCGACGACGTTAACAGCCCGATCAACACTCCGCAGAAATATACTAATTTTATACTTCCATGTCGACCAGTTCGTTTTTCCACCTAGAAGTCCGATTGACGTCATGTTTTCCATTTTTATTTTGCTTAATCTTTAATGGAAATAATCCATAACCTTTAGCACTGGGCCCATAATCTATAGCAGACTGACGAGTGAAAATATGGAAATTGGAAAATGAATTGGAAGAGTATTATGTAATTATGTAATAAAAGGGTCAATAAAGCACAATTTAAAAGGATGCCTAAGCGCTTTGTTTTAAGCTGTTTATAAATCTATCATATGCTTCAGATTTAGAAAGTATTATCGATACTGTTTGCTGTGTAGATTGTGTAAGTTACATAAGCGCTGCAAGTGGCAAACCCTGGCCACTGACTACCTCTAGGGAATATAGGCGTGAGTTTATATAAGTACGTATGCGCCTTTCTGTGTCATAATATTATTCCGTGACCAACACCTTCGTAATCCTTTAAAGCTTCATAATCCTTTAAGATACATAATGACACCTATAATTAAACTGTGACTTTTTCATTGCTATTATTAACAAGTGAGTTATAGGGTTTTTTATTTTATTGGTTCAGTTGCTTTGTTCTTAAAAAGGTTTCGATACAATAGAGATCGCATTTAATAGTACTAATAAATCAATGTACCTACCTATTGCTTGCTCATTTCATGCAACTTCGTATTTAAATAGGTAGATATTTTCAGCTCGTATGTTTTTAATAAATAAAACGTTCACTCAAATATAACTTTTTTTCTTCTCTGTAATCAAGAAAACTTTGAATTCCCCATTTTGTACGTGGCTATACTATCACTAAACACTATCCGCGAAAAGCCAAAAAAAAAACTTCATTCTTTTAGTCTATGGCCGATCGCCATTGTTAGACGCACGCGCATTCCCGCCATTTTTTTCACAACTAGTTTTCACTGTTGAAATTATAGTTATTTATTAATTAAAATGTGTACAAGTAATAGTTATGAAGAAAAAGTTTTTTAGTATTATTTTCTTCACAAGTGTGTTGAAAAACGTATCATAATACACGTGTGTATTGATGATTACCGTCCTTGGCTCTCTTAAGATCCTTACCTAACGGCTCGGGTCTCAATGGCGCTTCAGCGTTAATCACCAGCAGGTCCAGCATTACACACTTGTACCATAATGTACTATTAACTGCTCCAGGTAGCCAAGTGGACGTCTCTCTCAAGGTCTTAAGACATTATTTGTATCCCTATGTGCAGTTGTCGTTTGGTCAAATTTTAAATTTCTATTTAAGTACTGTCTATAGTAAAAATTTTAAAATTTTATATATTCCACTCTACGAATCCCAAGTAGTGTCTTGCTGATATCGAATTCAGAACGCATTCGCGGAGATAGATGCCCTAATGGACAGACGGAGGAAGAAAAAAACAAAAGAACCCGGAATATTGATTCGACCGTCGACAACTTTGAAAATAGATTGAATAGAATTTTGAATTCCGAATGAGTTTTGTTTTCATGATTTAGCGGACGGTGTTTCTGCTTTCACCGTTGTCAAGTCATGAAGTTCTGTCGCGTTCTATTTTAATTTCTTAATATGGTTGCAAACATTCGATATTCACTACAATTTCTGGTTAAGGCCTGTTGTTAAAATAAAATACCTCCTAGAAATAAAGTTGTAGCGTATCTTGCTAGTTGCAGACAGTTTGCAGTTTAAAATGATTTAAATCCAAGAAAATGGCTTCGATTTTATCATAAAACAAAGATGTATAACGTTACAGCAATAACGTTACGCAGCGCTTGAGCCATGTTAATGAAACAATATCTCTCGGTATTAGAAAACGGCTTTGGGCCAAAGTATTGGTCGAGCAATATCGCTTTAAATTTTAACACCACCAACTTCTGGAGGCCTCCGTATGTATGTAGATAGTTTTGTGGCTAGATTTCCAGAAAAGTTTGCAGGGAGGGTACTTTAATTGGTTTCTGGGGACCCTGGTTGTGTACATGGCACGGCGAAAGCTTTAAAGGATTATGAAGGTGTTGGTCACGGAATAATATTAAGACACAGAAAGGCGCATACGTACTTATATAAAGTCACGCCTGTTTTCCCAAGAGGTAGTCAGTAGCCAGGGCTTGCCACTTGCCGCGATACTGACAAAACACTTTCGTTTCATCAACATCCATTAGTTGCTGCATGCACGTACACCGATTTCGGGCACTTTTTATTTTGCCCATGCCCGGAAAGACGCAGGCTTTAGTTAAAGACGTTAAATTATATACCTACCAGAGATCAATGAGTAAGAGTTACAAATCAAATTGTTTATTGTGAGCAAGAAAAATGTAAAATAAAAAAAACATAATGTAAGTCGTTTGTTATAAAATATTTATACCTACTAATCTGGAAATAATAAAGTGTCTTTGTCAGTGACTCTTATTCATTGCGCTGAAGCTTAAGTACGCTTCATTAATTAGTAATATCCTGTCGTAATTTCAATAAATTATTATTAACCCACAGCATAATTCTTTTTCTGCATTGCTTGCAGTGAATAAAATATGAAATGCAGTTCATGTTCAATGATTTACCAGAATTTACGCTTTTGCTATTTTACAGTTGAGTATAGTTCCAAAAGTATAGTTCCAAAAAGTTTAGGTTTAGTTTTAGTTTAAGTATAGCTTAAGACATAATTATACAAAAAGTTTGCCCGCTTAGTGTAAGTACGCGCCGTGGAAGCTGGCACTTGTTTTGTTTTATTTGGAGCTGGGAACCGAACATTTGTTCCTGCGGTCTCGGTTTAGCTAAAGTGCGGTTTAGTTGCCTTTGACTTTAAATGTTGGTGCATTAAGTTGGCGAATGCTAGCCCGGTTGCTTTAAATACGTTTTTTTCTTGACAAAAAACTTTACTAACATAATGTACTAATGCATAAAATATGGACATCAAAAACAAATACCCGACAAACAATACTGAAAACCAAATATTATCTTCAAACTCAAGGGAGACAGCGGTACACGATATCCTTTGCATATTTAGGCAATAAGAAAGAGAGGGAAGAGCCCGATAAATATGTATGTAGTGGGACAGACAGAGGGACCAGCGCCACCTGGGAGACGATAATTGGATCCGACGAATAAATGATACTGGCAGGGATACTTTCACACAATATTTCAGTTTTTTTATGTTGAACATTTGGTTGCAAGCTGGCGAGTAGAGGCCAAAACAAAATTATGAAAAAATTTTGAATATGTGAACTTTCTTTTTTGAAAGTTCTAAAAATACTGGCCTCTAAAACTGGATAGAGCTCTTAAAAAAAAATAAGGTACACTGATGACGTAAACTTACCATACTCGATACTTACCACTTAACTTCGTTTTTCATCATAAGTAGCATATATACGTCCCACTGTAGGACACAGGCTTTCTCTCAGAGAGAGAGTATGGGCTTAATCACTACGCGTGCCCACCGCGGATTGGCAATTTCAAGCGCTGAGTTATGTGAATAGCTCAGACACCCAGGTTTCCTCACGATGTTTTCCTTCACCGTTAGCAAGTGGTATTGCTACTTTAACGTACATATAAAACAAAGTCATAGGTACATGCCCGCACTGGGAATCGAACCTGGGTCTCCCGCTTCCGAGTCCAATTTTCTAGCCACTAGGCTACCACGGCTTCACTACGTTTTTACTATGTACGAAAAAATAAAACTTCATTGCAAAGTCGACGCCTGACCCTTCTAAGAGTTTTAAATGCTCACACGTTCTTCAAACGAGTCTCGCGTTAGGGCCCTCGACCACGGCGACTTTTTTTAGCGATGCAGTAGCGATGCTATCGCGCGTTCGCATCGATACAGTCGCGATACGGGCGCTAGTTGTGTGCCCTCGCCCACCGTAAACACGATTCAGTCGCGATGCAAACGCGGTACCCTCGCGCTTCTGTCGCGATGCAAATGCGATTCAGTAACGGAACCAAAATGCCTGCGATCGCTACAGTTGCAAGATGGAGTCCGTTGGACCGATGGACAACAGCACTCTCGATCTCTCTGTGTTGCACTACTCATGCGCCACCCTTCCGCCGTTCTCCTCCCGAAGTCTTCTGATACGCTCGCGCGTTTAAACATAAACATTTACATACAGGCACATACATTGCTTTGCATCGATAAAGTCGCGATGCTGTAGCGCGTTAGTAGCGCGTTGGCATCGCTTCTGCAGCGCGTTGCAAATGCGACTATTAGCGATGCTATTGCGCGTTTACGAAACGCGCGACAGCATCACTACAAAATGTCGCCGTGGGCGAGGGGCCTAGGTTTAATTAAAAAAAAAACCTTCCCATAGAGTGACTACTTTTTTTTAGTTAGCCGTCTTTGCGTCCTACTGCTGGGCAAAGGCCTCTCCCATGATCTCCCACTCCTCTCTGTCTTGAGTTGTCATCTCCCGAGAAGGTTGAGAGACCGTCCCGCCCCATCTCCGCCTTCCCCGACCACGTCTGCGATATTCGTCGCGTGGAAAACATCCAGTGGCAATTTTTGCCTATCTGTGTGGACCCATACAACTGACGTGGCCTGCCCAGTTCCACTTGAGTTTTGCATTTTGTAGATGCAGATTATTCTTTTCCGTTAAAAAAACGAAAGCAGCCTGCCTAACTATTCAGCCCTCTGGCTCTTAAAATTACCTATTTTCCCGAAAAAGTTAAAAGGAAAAACTTTTTGGCAATGCTCATTGCCAATTTTATACCGTCATCGTGACGTCACTAGGTCCACCAAACACAGTCCGGCGAACACGCCGACCGTGGTTCGTTATTTTCTTTATCCGCGGAGTCAGCGATTTTCCAGCCAATATTCGCGGCTGTCATATTTATTGCTCGTTCCTTCGCAAAACTGCTGACAGTGTCCGAGCTCAGTGGCTTCTTCTATTGAAGCTCCAACAAATACCTCGGGAATTATGATTGTTACCCGTGGAAGGATTTTGCCGATTCGTTCCTCTAGTTAGATTAAAGCTTATCTTATCTATGAGTTATTTCGATGAAAAAGGAAAATAAATTGGTGTTTTTCATGTGTAACTGTAGACTGCGAATAAATTGCTGTGTTCAACCTTGTCATGTTAATACACAGTGCGATAATAATTGGAATAAAATATGCAGGGCTTCATAGTGTGGCGCTGCCACGCTTGTATTCTAAAACGAAAAGGCACCGTCTGGATCTGGGATAGAAGCGTGAGTTTATCAAATGTAATTTCTGATTCCAACACAATATTTTCAGAGCAAATGTACAAGATTTCGAATCCTCTTTAGCACATATCAGAGACTGTATTTTAACCGCTAACCCATTAAACAGTTTCTTTGCAAAAACAGGCAGCTTTACGAACTCCTCAGAACTTCACAGCAATGCCCTGCAGCTCCTAGCACCATTATCGCGGGCGAAGCTGTCAAAGATAAGATCTAGGCTTAAGACACCGCCTTTTGAGCGAGGCCCTTTGCAGATAGCTGCTCCTGGCTATTGGTGAATTATAAGTTGCTATCAGACATCAAAGGGCTTGTTATTTTAGCGGAATAAGTGCTGGACTTAGAGCGATTTTAGCTAGATATTATACTCTTGTACTATACTCTCGTGAAGCGCGGTCAGTAGAACGTTTGCCTCCGCTCTACTGCAGTTCTTATTCAGGAGGTCGTGGGTTCGAACCCCGGTGCGTGTACCAATGACCTTGTTTTCTAACATTTGTGAATTTGTAGTAATAATACCACTCGCTGACGCTGCAGGAAAACATCGTGAGGAAACCTCTGGTGTTTCCATACAACCAACAGCCCGATGATCGGACGATGTGGCCAGGGTCGGCAGGGGGCCCGTGGATGCGAATGGCGAGAGACCGCGAAAAATGCCCTATACCCAGCAGTGGGCAGAGGTGAGCTGATGATGATGATGATGATGAGTGCTTGAAATAGCCAGGTGGACACGGGTGGTGATTAAGCCCATACTCTCTCTTTGATATAACGCCTGTAACCTACTGCGGGACGTATATAAGCTGTGTTATTATATTATACCCTCGTAACGCAAGGTAGGAATGCCCAGCAGCCGCTGGACTGATGATCTGAGACAGATTGACGGCAGCGGCTAGATAAGGATGGTCCAGGACTTATAGGATGGTCCAGGACTTATTTTTTAAGTGCATTTGTCGAAAACACATTATTAAACTAACTTCTCATAAAAGGATACAAAAAATACTTTTTTTCTCTATTAAGTTCGTTTAGGAGCCCTAAACAAGGACTCCTGTTGAGAATAACCTAAAAACGCGTTTATATTTCATCATCATCATTCAGCCACAAGAGGTCCACTGCTGCACATAGGCCTCCTCCCTGGATTTCCAAAAAGACCGGTTGGAAGCGGCCTGCATCCAGCGTCTTCCTGCCACTTGGATGAGGTCATCTGTCTATCTTGTGGCTGGTCGTCCTACGCTGCGCTTGCCGATATGTGTATCATTAAAAATGTTAGAATGTGCAAGCAGAAAGCATCCATAAAGCGCTCTACGCTTATATGAGCGTCGTACCTCAAAGGACTTCGAAGGGAGTGATACGTAGGATGAGACCCTTTTCACACATCGCCTTGTCTTAATGTGTCAAGAGGTGACTTTGGTTGCGTCTTTACTCTTTGGACCTGTGGATGTGAGTTTGGATTATCCCTAGTTTATGGAGCACATCGAAATTTTTATAGATGTGTAATAAGCGAATATGGGTGTACGGGCCGGTACGGGACGCCTCAGGTGGACAGGTGTCGACCAAATTTAGCAGCGATTAAATTGTAACACGTTATTGAAACGTTTGTCTCAAATCCCAGAGGTCGTCAGTTCGAACCCCGGCATATGGCAAAGATTGTGTTTTGTAAGTTTACGTAATTTGTGAATTCGTAGTACCTTACTGTGAAAGAACATCGTGAGGAAACCTGAGTTCCTGACGTGTTCGCGTACTTCAGCGCTTGAAATGGCCTCATTCCCTCTCTAAGAGAAAGCTTGTGCCCTACATTATTACGAGTATTTCATGCATGCTCTCTACTAAGTTGTGTTCAGACTTTGTAAAGAAGGTGTTGACTAGTCTTGCTGTCGATTGTTTTTACTAATTCTGTTGGTCACTCCACCGCCCTTTGGGGGTTTCTACTACTTGTGAACTAGAATTTTTAACTACTATTAAATATTTTGTTGCGTTCAGACTTTGCAACGAAAATGTAAACCTTGATCTGCTGTTGACTATTCTTTTTAGTCCTGTGGGCCTAGCCACCGTTTTCTGGGGTTTTCTACTACTTTAGAAGTAGTATTTATTCTTCCACATTTTTGACACTAAGATAGTATAAGTCCAGTGTCATTACACTCCGCTAAACTTTAGTGTCTAAATAAGTAAAGGTTGAGCTGCTATGGACTGTTATTAGTAGCCATGGTTTTTGGAAGCCATTACAGTTAACTAGTATTAATTCTTCCGCGGTTTTGATACTAAGGTAAAATAAGTCCACTCTGCTAAAGTTTAGCGACTAAATAAGTAAAAGTAGGCACAACTAGGTTGGTAAGGCCGGCTTGAGGTAAGGCAAATGACTTTGCAACAAAGCAAAGGAAGGTCAATACTTCGACCTCCGAACAAAAGTTTTGCATTAAAGTTACTTTCGTTTCTACGTAGACTTTCGCAGACAGACTGAGACATAAGCATTACTTTATAACATAATAAATCTCTCTTTTTTCTTCTTACACATTTTTCTTTCGTACCTAAAAACGTTGTTACAAGGATAAAGATTGCAGATATAGGTATCTATTGTTAGGTGGAATAGAAAATGAGGGTGAAATAGGATTCAAGAATCAATTATTATTGTTATTAAAACTTGTGTCTGCGACTTCGTTTGCATTGAATTAAAATAAAATACAGCCTATGTAGCCTTAAATTTTATCAGAACATAGACTATTTGTTTGATATACATACTTACCTGTATCCTGGAGGGGCAAAATTACCCCGAGACCAGGTTTTACCCCTTGCCCTGTCCTGGATTACATCTTAAGCTTCATAAAAATTCATTAGTCAGTGCACGAACGCTCCAGTGATCACACGGTCAAGTCTCTGCAGCTCAAGCAAATATGCCCTGAACTTGTGCCCAAAATCCACTGAGCGCTTTACGGTGTGGAGGAGGAATACATACCTAAAACCGCTACAGTACGGTGCCCGGGCATACAAATTTCATCTTTATGCGCATTGTGCCGGGATGATGGTCACCCGAGGTTCTTAAGTATATAGGTAGGCCCTGCCTGCCGGTATTGGTACGGACTACACTAAACAAACAGATTGGCAATAGGCAAGGTGCAGCCGTCACTTACCTATAGCCTATAACTGTCTTTATAGTACATATGGTGCTACATTACCGCACTAGTGCGATAATGAGCACTTTACGTGCCTATGTCGAAACTTCAAAGGGCCATATGTACTATAAAACGTTGTACGATACACGTGCGAATACGTAATTCGTAACTCGTGTCGATATAAAACACTCCCTTCGGTCGTGTTTTAATTTATCGCCACTCGTTGCGAATTTCCTACTTTTCGCACTAGTATCGTAATGTACTATTATAGTACATATGGTGCTACATTACCGCACTAGTGCGATAATGAGCACTTTACGTGCCTATGTCGAAACTTCAAAGGGCCATATGTACTGTCACGTTACCGAGGGTTATGTGAAGGCATAACCCTTGGTAACGGAAGCTAAAGAAATAAAAAGAGAGATTTAGAAATGTAAAAATGTAATCATCAAAACCCCCTAACCTATAATTAAACAAAAAAACTTAATAATAATAAAAACATCAAAAAATATGTACAAAAGCAACCTTAGGTCGGAGAGGCAGGCCGTGGAGTCAGGTCGCGGAGACGGACAGGCAAGTTGCGAAGGCAGGCCGTGGAGACGGGCAGGCAAGTTGCGAAGGCAGGCCGTGTAGACGGACAGGCAAGTTGTGCAGGCAGGCCGTGGAGACGGGCAGGCAAGTTGCGAAGGCAGGCCGTGGAGACGGGCAGGTAAGTGACGGAGACAGGCCGTGGAGAGTAAGACAGGAATTCAGGTAATTCTTGAAGTATCACTCAGGTAAGATTCTTCAAGTAGGACTCAAGTAGAGCTCAAGTAAGACTCTCAAGTAGAACTGAAGTGAGACTGCCTCGGAAAGCCTTCTTGGGCGGCTTTTATACCCCAAAAATAGTTCGATTCCAATATTCAAATTTGATCTGAATCTGCGTCAGAATTCTTCTGGAAGTTTCTGGATCCTGTTCCAAATCCATAATTTCAAATTGTAGATCTTCTCTTTCTTGCATTAAATTCATAATTTTGATTTAGAATGCGAGTAGTCTTCTAGAAGTCTCCATAGGCCAGAAGTTTCCTTATTCGACCTTCTTAGTATGACGATTATTTGACATAATTTAGAAAAATAAAGAACAATATTCAAATAAAAGAATTATCTGACTACCAGTTGAATCGTTGACAGTAAAGCAAAATACAATATTTACAATGTGAAAAGTGGAAAAATAATTAGAAATACGTATTAGCTTTGAAATAATGGTGAACCAATCTTATGTTTTCGTTCGTGATAACATGAAAGTGTTATGAAATTGGATTTCAGTGGTTCAGCTTGGACAAAAACGTAAGTCTTTTTTGCATTGATAGAAAGAGTAGGGTGCTAGGCAATAGAATCGCGCTAGACGCGTAAGCTAATCCCTACAATACCCCAAAAACCCCGAAAAAAAAAATTTTTTTTTTTTTTTTTTTTTTTTTTTAAATTTAAATTTATGATAAAATATTTACATTTTATTTGTCCTAATTTGATAAAGAACAAATAATTAGATAATAACTATCTCTACACATTCAACGCATCTATCATAGTTCTATCATTCATACATCTCGCAAACGTACGTTGGGGTAGGGTTCACATTCAATGACACAAACTCCAGAGAAGTTATTATTGAGTCACACTCTCATGACATTGGCTTATTTTCAGAGTCGTCATCCGCTCTATCTGAAGACTCGAGCTACAATTAAGAGGAATCAACCTCAAGAGAAAAGAAACACCAAACTGTTTAGAGTAGAATACGAGTTTTCTCTAGTATAGGGAGGACTAGGAATATGTAGTTAACTTTAGATGTTAACTACTAATTTAAGATAAGGAGCTTTAAATAGCTAAAGAGCTTATTTAAAGAAATAAACTAATATTAAAAATTGAATAAAGCTACTATTTACACTTTAATGTCTTTTATATGCCAACGGCTTTGAGTACCATCGGGGTTTTCTAATATGTACACTAAAGGAGATAATTTTTGTACAACTTTACATTTTATGTATTTAGGGGCAAGTTTGGCACTGAAGTAATTGCCTGCATTGCTAAGTACATAATTTTTCCGCCAGACCGTATCACCGACGTCAAATTCTTTAAAGGAATGTCTCAAATTATAGCGAGCCGCATTTTTAGTATGGGCTGCGTGAAGAGCTACCTGGACCTTGTCGTATATTGAGGCAAGTAGTCCAATATTATTTGCATATATGTCTCTAGGCATGAAAGTAATTTCATTTAGATCATATGCTTGTGAAAAGAATGTACCGGAAGTTACTGGTTCGCGACCAAAAACAAGAAAGGAGGGAGTAAAACCTGTTACGGCATTTACCGAATTGTTCATAGCGGACTGTATTACGGGTAAATGTAAGTCCCAAGATCTATGATCTTCACCAACAAGAGAAGCTAAGGCTGTGAGTATTGTTTTGTTATATCTTTCAGTAGGATTGACTTGCGGGCAGTAGTTAGGATTAAAGTTAGCAAAAGGAATGCTATATTTTCTTATCAGGTTGTGAAATTCCCTGGATTGGAACTGTGGACCATTATCCATGATTATAGTTTGTGGTACACCATGTACAAGAAAGACAAAGTTTTCTAAGTAGAAGATAATGTTAGAAGCTGTAGCTCTTTTTATAGGAAAGATTAAAGAGTACTTTGAAAAACAACAATTCACTACAAGGATATGTTGGTTTCTTTTTCTGGTCATCGGTAAAGGGCCTATTAAGTCTAGAGATATGCATTGGAATGGTCTGGAACAGATTTTGGGTTTGCCCATAGGGCCGTAAGGGGAATGATTGGAGTGTTTGTAAGCTAAACACTGTTCGCAGCTAGATATAGAGTTAGATATATCTTTAAACATCCCTGACCAGTAGTATCGTAAGGATAACTTCTTATAAGTTTTGAAAATTCCTAAATGAGGTTCTGATGGTGAACCATGATGTTCTCTAATAAGTGCCTCTCTTTCAGATGGAGGGGGAACTTCTTTCCAAATAAAATCGTCAGTAAGAGAGTAAGGAGAGTGAGTGCAGCGAAGTAATTTATTATCTCTGACGGTATAATTTGGATAACTGTCCGGGTTATTCCGACAATTTAGAAGAAGTCTTTCGTAGTAATCTTCAGGAGAAGAAGCATCATCTAGTGAAATTGGGGCAATCGATTTAAGTGGAGAATTAGAATTATTAGCACGTGAGAGTAAGTCTGGAACAACATTTTCCTTCCCACGCTTATGTTTAAGATCAATATTGAAGGCTGAGAGACGAATAGCCCATCTAGCTAATCTTCCGGAAGGATTAGATAAGTTGAGAAACCATTTCAAGGCAGCATGATCAGTGAAGACAGTGAATTTTTTGCCATTATCGAGATAACATCGCCAATGTTCAAGGGCAGTGATGACAGCTAGAGTCTCTTTTTCGGTAGTGGAGTAATTTTGTTCATGTTTATTAAGAGTTTTACTCATGTAAGCAATAACAACTTCTTTACCATTTTGCATCTGAGTTAGCATTGCGCCTATGCCGTAGTTAGATGCGTCACAGTGAACAGCGAAAGGTAAATTAAAGTCTGGGCAGGCGAGAACTGGAGTAGTTACTAACAACTCCTTTAGTTTTAAGAAAGAAGCGTTAGCTTCAGGAGTCCAACAAAATTTTGGGGCATTCTTTCCAGTTGCCGAGAGTTTATTGAGAGGAGCGGCTAAGGTGCTGAAATTAGGAATGAAGCGTCTGAACCAACTACAGGTGCCATGGAATCGTCTGACTTCTTTTTTCGAGGTTGGAGTTGGGAAATCGAGTATAGCACGGATTTTATCAGGGTCGGCACGTAAACCGTATTCATCGACTACGTAGCCAAGATATTTAAGTTCTTTTTTGAAGAATTGACTTTTTTTAAAGTTAATTGTGAGTTTAGCATGAGTTAGTTTCTCGAGGACTTTGAGTAAGAGAGAGATATGTTCTTCAAAAGTTGAACTAACGATAATTATATCGTCTAAATAGCAGAACACCTTGTATTCAAATTCAGGTGTGAACAAGGTATCCATGAGTCTTTGTTGAGTAGCAGGAGCGTTCGTCAGACCAAAGGGCATGACTGTAAATCTGTACATTCCTCTACCGGGAACATAAAAGGCAGTTTTATCTTTATCAGCGGCATTTAAAGGAACTTCCCAGAAGGCTTTAGCAATATCAATGCTAGAAAGATATTTAGCATTTTTTAAGTGGTCTAATATTTCATTCATAAAAGGGAGGCTATAGGCATCGCGGCGAGTAATAGAATTTAGTTTTCTGCTATCTACGCAAAAACGCCATTCTCCATTTTTCTTTGGAGTTATGAGGACAGGAGATAGCCAAGGGCTTTCACATTGTTCGATAACCTTCCAGCTCACCATTTTATCAACTTCGTTAATAAGTGCCTTTTGTTTTTCAGGAGAAAGTCTATAACATCGTTGTTTGATTGGAAGATTGTCACCAGTATCGATTTTATGACAAATCAGATCAGTACGTCCAAGTTCGCCCATTTGTTCGAATGAAATTAATTTAAATCGAGCAATAATATCGTCAGCGATATTTTTTTGTTCAGCAGTTAAGAAATTGTAAGGTAAAACTTTCTTATCTACAGAAGTAACTACATTGCACTGTAGTTGTTGGGAGAAGGCGGGGCTAAGAATGTTGGGAACAAGGTTAAATTCTTTCCAAAAATCTACCCCAAGGATAATAGAAGGATGTATTTCGGGAAATACATGAAATCTAATTATGTGCAATTGATTGTTAAATGTTATGGGTAAATCAATATAGCCAAGCGATTTCACCTTATGGTTATCAGCTGTAGCAACAAAAATAGAGCACGACTTGGATAAGGTGTAGCCCAATTTTAAGATTTCGAGATGAGAATTGTTACCAAGTATTGAAATTGAGCTGCCGCTATCCAATAATCCGAAGAAAGGAGAACTATTCAAGAGAATTTTAAGAAAGGGCCTAGCAAAGTCCTTCTCGTTTTCATAGAGAATAGTAGAGGTTTTGTAGAGTTGAAAGAAATTTCTGAGGCTATGAAGCCAGTTCTGCCAATCTTCGGGATCAAAGTTGGAGGGTTTATCTAAGTCGTGTGTAATTAGTTTTTTGAAGTGTTAGGAGAGCCTTCATAAGTATTGCTGTTACATTTCGGACAGTCAGAGACTTTGTAACCTTTGAGGCCACATTTGAAGCAAACTAGGAAACGAGGTTCAGGACAAGAACTCAATGAGTGGCCATTAGTACGGCAGCGGAGACAAAATAAGTTAGAGGTGAATTTTTTCGAGATGGAATTCACCTGTCTTTTGTAGGAGTTAGGTTTGTAGAATCCTGGGGTGTGGGGTGATTTATCGCTCATAATAGAGGAAGGTTTAGGGGCAGGTGAATAACTAAATTCGAGTGCAAGGGAATTTTCGGTTGGTTTAGGTTCTTTGAAATTGCGGTCCCTGTCTAAAATGTGTTCATAGTTCTGGCAAGCAGAGATAAGAGAGTCGATAGAAGTAATTTCGTTAAGAGCTACGAATACAGAATAACATGGCCGAATGTTGCGAAGAAGGATTTTGAGTTGTTCAAATTCGGAAAGTTTATTAGTTAAACGGTTAAACATGCCAGACATTATGGAGACGTAGATAATAATCGTTTCAGATTCTCCTTGTGTACGAGAGTTAATGGCGGATAGGAGTTTAAAATCATAATCCGTATCGCCGAAATCTTTAATTAAAAGTTCACAAAGACGATCCCACGTTAAGTCGTGATGGCGAGTTTTCTGAAATCTAAGCCAATGGAGTGCTTTATCAGCAAAGATTTCGTAAGATTGATCGAGGAGTCTATCTTTAGGAATCTGTCTAGAAATCCTAAATTCCTCGAGTTTCATTAAAAAGGACTTAGGGCAAGAAGTGCCATTGTATGAGAGTTTCTTAAGTTCCGAAATAGTATTTGGTGAGAGCACTTGACTAGGGGAGGGGGTAGGAGTAACGTTAGGGTTAGACATAGGAAGAGATCTAATTTCCTGAAGACAAGGAGAGGATTGAGCAGAGGTGAAGGATAAATCTTCGAATCTTTTTTCTAGTATTATTAATTCAGACTGTAGATTCGTCAGTCTTTCTTGGAGGGTAGGGTTTGAGTCTACTTCAATACGCTCCAAGCGGAAGTAAAGATGATTAAAATAAGTTTCAATTTTTTTTGATAATAATGTTGAAAATTTTTGTTCTAATGTTTGTAATTTGGACTGAATGTAGCGGAAAGTAACTTCGGCCTGATCAATGTCAATATCATTAGGAACGGTAGAAGTTACAATTTCATGTGCTGGTGTGGTTTTAGTGAGGGGATCGATTTGTTTTTTAAGGTTCACAAGGGATTCTGCCGGAGTTTCTAGGCGAATACGTATTTCATATTCTAATTCAGGCTTATTCAAGTTAAGATAATTAATAGTTCGAGACATCTTACAGAAAGAAAAATAAATTATAAAAAGATTAGTGGGGCCGAAAGGAATATGCCAAAGAAAGCTTTACTTTAGAATTTTGAAAAGGTGGTTCTGATGATTATTACGTTGGGCGCCAAAACTGTCACGTTACCGAGGGTTATGTGAAGGCATAACCCTTGGTAACGGAAGCTAAAGAAATAAAAAGAGAGATTTAGAAATGTAAAAATGTAATCATCAAAACCCCCTAACCTATAATTAAACAAAAAAACTTAATAATAATAAAAACATCAAAAAATATGTACAAAAGCAACCTTAGGTCGGAGAGGCAGGCCGTGGAGTCAGGTCGCGGAGACGGACAGGCAAGTTGCGAAGGCAGGCCGTGGAGACGGGCAGGCAAGTTGCGAAGGCAGGCCGTGTAGACGGACAGGCAAGTTGTGCAGGCAGGCCGTGGAGACGGGCAGGCAAGTTGCGAAGGCAGGCCGTGGAGACGGGCAGGTAAGTGACGGAGACAGGCCGTGGAGAGTAAGACAGGAATTCAGGTAATTCTTGAAGTATCACTCAGGTAAGATTCTTCAAGTAGGACTCAAGTAGAGCTCAAGTAAGACTCTCAAGTAGAACTGAAGTGAGACTGCCTCGGAAAGCCTTCTTGGGCGGCTTTTATACCCCAAAAATAGTTCGATTCCAATATTCAAATTTGATCTGAATCTGCGTCAGAATTCTTCTGGAAGTTTCTGGATCCTGTTCCAAATCCATAATTTCAAATTGTAGATCTTCTCTTTCTTGCATTAAATTCATAATTTTGATTTAGAATGCGAGTAGTCTTCTAGAAGTCTCCATAGGCCAGAAGTTTCCTTATTCGACCTTCTTAGTATGACGATTATTTGACATAATTTAGAAAAATAAAGAACAATATTCAAATAAAAGAATTATCTGACTACCAGTTGAATCGTTGACAGTAAAGCAAAATACAATATTTACAATGTGAAAAGTGGAAAAATAATTAGAAATACGTATTAGCTTTGAAATAATGGTGAACCAATCTTATGTTTTCGTTCGTGATAACATGAAAGTGTTATGAAATTGGATTTCAGTGGTTCAGCTTGGACAAAAACGTAAGTCTTTTTTGCATTGATAGAAAGAGTAGGGTGCTAGGCAATAGAATCGCGCTAGACGCGTAAGCTAATCCCTACAGTACTATAAAACGTTGTACGATACACGTGCGAATAGGTAATTCGTAACTCGTGTCGATATAAAACACTCCCTTCGGTCGTGTTTTAATTTATCGCCACTCGTTGCGAATTTCCTACTTTTCGCACTAGTATCGTAATGTACTATTATAGTACATATGGTGCTACATTACCGCACTAGTGCGATAATGAGCACTTTACGTGCCTATGTCGAAACTTCAAAGGACCATATGTACTATAAAACGTTGTACGATACACGTGCGAATAGGTAATTCGTAACTCGTGTCGATATAAAACACTCCCTTCGGTCGTGTTTTAATTTATCGCCACTCGTTGCGAATTTCCTACTTTTCGCACTAGTATCGTAATGTACTATAAAAG
This sequence comes from Yponomeuta evonymella, assembly GCA_963969515.1. Taxonomy (NCBI): domain Eukaryota; kingdom Metazoa; phylum Arthropoda; class Insecta; order Lepidoptera; family Yponomeutidae; genus Yponomeuta; species Yponomeuta evonymella. The sequence goes on from OZ018350.1 coordinate 16,107,096, forward strand.
GCATACCGTACGGGAATTGCTCCTTGGGGAGCCGCCTAATAATCAATAATAAAATAATTAGTAATACTGCATTACATACAAGTTCACCAAGTTCTATTACTGTAAGGATTCGTTTATTTATTCCGCTATTTACTATGCTGAGGCAGTGGATCTCAGTTCATGTAAAACAGTTATATGAAATAAAATAATAATGTGCTAACTAAAACAACTTTAAGAAATCTCTGTAATATTAATATTATTACTAACACTATGGACTTGTTCCGAAATAAATATATTGATTGATTGATTGATATACAAATAAACTCGACTCCCCAACCGCCAAATTCTTTCAAAAACACCGTCCAACTAACCCCTATCCTACTCCGATTCTATCTAAATATAGCAAGCAGGCAAGCACTTGAGGAGGGTGATATTGTGATACTATAGACACTAATTGGGGTTGGTTAGGAGCCGATTGTTTGTGTTTGTTTGTTCTATTCACCTAGAGGCTATTGAACGTTGTTGGGCTGTTATAGAGCGCATACAGTGGCCAGCCTTGGTGGTACGGCCTGTGTATTGAGCGCGTTAAGGCAGTATGTAGATAGAATTGTATTCTCTTGCTTAACGTGGCGATAAAAAGCGACATGGTGCTACTTTTGTCGTTTCATCGCGCGTTGATATGTTGTTTACTGTGAACGTAATACTCTTCATTCTCAAATAGATTTTTAGATAGATGACTCATGTTTTGTTTTTATTCCTTAAACAATAAAGTGTGTTTAACAAAAACAGAAACTCCCTCAGAGGTGATTCAAAAGCTGTTGTTGTCTTTTCCCTTTAGCACAGGTGAATTAAACTGTATCTGAGGAGTGTTTTAAGGAATCGTGCTTTTATAAATAAAAATGCTAACTTTTAAACTTTGACTTGACATTTGGCTGGCAGTGATAAAATGGTTACTGAACTTGGTAAAAAAACTCGAATTTGGAGATGGAAGTTTCCTGATATAAGAACAAACTTTTAAGAAAATTTATATATATCCAGTTGTTTACTTTTTATCGGTGCAGTGGTAGCCTAGTGGGTAGAACACTGGACTCGGAAGCGAAAGACCCAGGTTCGATTCCCAGTGCGGGCATGTACCTCTGACTTTGTTTTCTAAGTCATAAGCATTTGTGAAGTTATAGTAGCAATACCATCGAAAACATCGTAAGGAAACCCGAGTGTCCTCAGACACTATTAGAATAGCTCACTATTTACATATCTCAGCGCTTGCAATCGCCAATCCGCGGTGGGCACGCATGGTGATTAAGCCCATACTCTCTCCCTAAGAGAAGGCTTGTGCCCTACAGTGGGACGTATATAGGCTGTTTGTGTATGTAACCTTTCCCTATTTTCCATTTGTTGACTTCAATGATATGTAAGAAATTTGTTTATTTACATCTAGGGAAACGTTTCTCTAATGCAGTGCATAGACAACAATCGTTAAACAGGCTAAGTTTGCAGCCTGTTTTTTTTAATGGTATTACAGACGTTCAGCCTTAAAGACGGCGTCACGTTATGAATTTTAGAGTCCCGAATTATATTTTTGCAGTTGATTTGTGTGGTGTACGAACTTTTCCACTGAAAAGTTAAGTTTGTAATCGTTTGGTCGTCCCTTTACCACAATGTATATAAAACGTGTTATTAATATGAATAGCCCCCAGAGTTCCAGAAGTCATATTACATAGCGTAAAGTCGAGGATCGCTTTAGACAAACAGTACAAGCCTGATTACCTCTCTGTGGAATTGTATGCTCTACACAGGCTCAAGTCTAGGATTACACTAAGACAAGAATTGTACAAGTCTTCTAGGTCGGTATATTACAGTTTATTTTTAACGAGGATAAGGTAAGATTAGATAAGAATATTCTTTATTGTGCACAACAAAAAACAATTTAACGGAGCCTTTTGTGTAATTATTTTCTTATCTTCAGTTTGGACAGGAATGAATAAGAAAAATAAAAGATAAAGGAAAATTCATATCAAATTTGGAATCAGAAAAAAATAATTCAGAGGTATTGAGAGAGTAAACGATGCATTTGCGCGATGTTTCATATTAAACCCTCCGAGACCTGCAGCCATCTATTTGTGAAATACCGCATCCTGACACTTCCGGCACTATATATATTTGAGGTAGCTATGTTCGTAAAAAAACACCCTGAGTTGTTTCCACGTTTGTGTGCAACTGTAATGAGAAATAGACGTGATGAAAGTAAATTACGTCTTCATCGCGCAAAAACAGCCTTAGTGGGCAAAAGCATTGTATGTATGGGTCCTATAATATATAATAAAATTCCGACAATCTACAAACAATTAAACACAAATGTATTTAAGACACGTTTCAAAAAACTGCTTATTGACAAATGTTACTACAATCATAATGAATTTCTAAATGACACATTGTAATTAATTTTTTCTTTTAATTTACTGACCATTACATTAAAGACATGTGCCTGTCTACTTTTTGACCCAATTTGATCATAATAATAAAGTGTAATTTTTGGCTTTACATACTTTTATAACCTTTTTATGACTGATTAATAATTACTGTGATGGCGAAACTCTCTTATTTGCACGCCACCTTCTGGCAAAACGTGTTGAAGCAAAACTGACATGACAATGTTATATTTAAGACCATAGTAATGCATGCCACTGTACTATTGACACATGTTTATGCAAATAAATGAATCTTTATCTTTATTGTTTTGAAAATATAGTAAAAAATATATGATTATAATACTCAAAAAGCCCAAGTCTCCGTATAGTGATTAAGTTTTGTGCCAATATTAATGTAAAGTTTGACTCGCATGAAATGTATAAAAAAGTTTTTGGCGATTACTGTAATTTCTAGTACTCAAACCTTAAATGGCCCGATATAGTCTTTTGATCCCCACACGAAATAAGATCGATTGGCATAATTTTTTTTTTGTATTTCAGCATTTATTTCGCTAACTGTACATTTTCTCCAAAATCTGTGAATGCAGTTTATATTATCTTAAAAAGTTGGGGATGGGAAAATCCATCCTGTATATCGATAGATAAATTGTATGACTGACAAACCTGTCAATCAGCTATTTGGTCGTTTATCCCTGGATAAATATTTATCTATCTCGGGCCACGGTAGTGCCCCCGCCAAGTCGAGCAAAAAAGCGGCAGGCCGTACCATCCATTTTTCAAAGCAGTTCAAGCCAGTTTCGACCCCATATAACTTCGTTGTGAATATAACTATAAGCCGGAATTTTCAGTAACCAAGCAGGCATTGTATAAACACGGTATAAAACATATAAGATTTTTAATATTGATATAGTCAATATTCGCATACTGCGATTGCCAACCCGCCTGCCAAGCGTGGCGATTATGGCAAAACCCTTCATGGTTATGAAAACCATGGAGGAGGCCTATGTCCTGCAGTGGGCGTCAAATGGCTGATGATGATGATAATGGTCAATATAAGATGTTATTAGGCTAGCTAATTACGTAATAGCTTAAGGCAGAAGGACCCTTAAGTAGGGACTGAATAAATTAACCTTGGTGTTACATGGATCTCACAACCTTTTACGGTAAAAGAACTGAGTTGCGAGACTTGGTTTTTTTACAAGTTTTGGTTTTAATGGCATTTACTTGACATGGTGCAAGTTTCCCTAAGGATGGTACAGCTGTACGCCTGTAACAACGCTTCACAGAGAATGAGACTGTTTGAGCCGTCGACATATACACGTTTACATCGGTGACGTGTTTATTTGATCCCTTTGCCCATTATAAAATGGAATTTAATTTAAAAATGTCTGTTTATTTTGTTTCTGTGATGTGTCTTGTTGTTACAATAAATGTCTATTCTTTCTTTCTTTCTAAAGTGGAACAAACATTTTAAATGCTGATGTAGAGAAGGCAGTACGACTTTGCACGTCATTCTTATGTGGGATTGAAATTGACGAAAATTTCAAACCTGTGGAACGCGTGACTATTCATTATCACACAATAAACACATGGGAGGGATTGAACTTCTCGGTTACACGATATTACAGACTCTTATATTGAAGTAAAGCTATAGTGAAATCACTATACCTTCCTATAGTGACTTCACGGTACTTCATTTCAAATAACACGGTCTCTATATACTTTCACTTCAAGTATGGTAAATTTATCTTTGAAATTAAACTCAGTTTTTCTTTAATGTATGAATAAGTCGTCGATACACGTTAAGAGAGTTACGGTGACATGTTCATACGAATCACAAATAACTGTATCACCTAAACGTCACTTATTCAATTCAAACCTCCTTATACGAAAAGGTGCGCTCTATTTAGCAAGTAAGTGAATGAGTGCTGAACTCCGTTTAGGGAAAACTATGCTTATTGTATACAGTGAAATTAGTAATTATTTACAGGTAAATAATTTGAATAGACGAATGAAAATGGCCTCTTACAAAATGTTTCAGTTTTTGAATGGCGAATTATTCCAATTTAATGTGACGTAAAATGTACGATTAAGGTTAAGTCGTTAATCCTTAACACAAACGCTGAATATTAATACGATATTCTGCCTCCATCAGGGCTTACAGGCATTTCATCCAACGCTCCATGACCTCTATTCCGTGAAAGGGGTTATGATGAACGACATTGGATTACGGGATTAAAACAAAAGAGCGCGGACACTGAAATAAAAAATAGCATTCGATTTCCTACTGCCGCCAGAAGCATTTTGGTGTCTGAACTGGAACACTATTTTTCGCGAACGGCACAATATTTTAAACAGTAACGCATATTACAGTTTTGACATGAAACGTTTTTCAGTTCGTTTGTAGGGGTTTACTTGCTAAGACCGCATGATACAAGATACAAGATGCGTCAAATATGGTACATTTCAGATGTTATAACTAAAGAAGTGTTTCCCACATAATTTTCACCGACTCTAGGCATGCAAATATTAAGAATTTGAATAATGAATTTCTTTTTACAGCTAATGATTAAAATTAAGTTATACATTAAATAATTTTATCTTTAAGACAGTCACAAGCAATGCAACGAAAACATGTCGCCTTGGCGAGGGCTGTAACCATGTATCTTCGAGTTGTGTGCAATTCTTTTATGTATCGTTAAGGGGCTCCAGGGAGTAACACTTGCGCCACCGAGGAAAAAAAAATCTTTGTTTTATAAGAACGAATTTGCAAAAGTCTGCACATTCTCTCAATCACGTTAATAGTAATTTTTGGGACTGACGACAAAGAACCTAGGATCACGAACCTGGGACTGGATAGAATTTATCCCGAAAACGACCGTTTTTAATACCTTGAGTATTAGCTAGCCAGTTTTAATGTACACACACACACACAAACTTACAGAGAAATCCCGAAACGAAAGATGTCTTAGTGTGCGACTTGCCCAGATCTTGAGATAGCTAAGTACAACGTTCATGCTAAGCGTACGGTACGATGCATAGGAAATTTATGCAGCAAGGAAACTTTCTTGCTCCATTTTTACGTACCCTGCAACGACTAATGAATGTTGATGAATTCTCAGACGTAATTCCTGGTGTACATACAATATAGAATATTCTATCTATCTATCTATGAAGCGAAAGAGGTCTTTCGGGATAAAGGCATGACTTTATATCATGTAATGTAATGTCCTACTGCAGGGCAGGGCTAGCTTCTCCTAAATTGAATAAAACATTTACTTCGACTTTAACATACTAATACAGACCGGGAGTGGTCCCGGTTTAACACCCGGTGGCGGGGAGTCGCTGAATGCCGGCGGCACGAGACTGGGAAACTTGGAAAACCATGAGGGAGGCCCATGTCCTGCACTGGGCGTCAAATGGCTGATGATGATGATACTTATACAGACCACACTGTACCATAGCAAGTCAATCCATTCTTTTAGTTAACAACAGAAAAAAAAGCAAAAGCTTGTCTTGAACCTGTGATATCCAGGTCAACCTATGTAACCTACTTAACCTTCTTAATGCATCGAGCATGGTTGCGGCAAGGGTTCCTAATTTCTTTGCTATCTTGAGGTCATGAATCGCTTCTGTCTGTTCTAGGCTATGTGAGACCAGGAATGCAATCCCGCAAGCCATTTATGACGATCTCACAAGTCCTGCGTCTCTGCAGATGAGCGCACCGCAAGTAATCTTTGACTTTAGGTAATTTGTGATACCTACTCATAGTTTGGTATTTAGTTTTCATTTTGACTTATCTGTTTCTGAGATACTTGTAACAATGATTTGTATATGGGTCCCTAGACCCGAAATAAATAACAATTATTATTAATCTTTTCCTAATTCACCAAATCTAGTTTTAATAGGTCAAAGCTTTAATAGGATCACTGGCATATAATATATAGAAGCGGCAACTGTGTGTAAATAAGGTCTATACCTTTAAAGAGATCACTGTGTAACAGACGCATCCGACTTTCAAATACGGTCCAATGGGTTAAGGATAGGGACGGAGTAAAGTGTTGTGGTGATGTCGATAGATTTGTTTTGAAGATCTGGCTTAGGTAAATTACGGATCATGTTGCCTTGTGTTTTTTCTTTATTTCTTTTATTCATTTCACTTCCATGTAACTGGCAAAATATGCAATAAATCTAGGAATTAATATTAGGAACCTGAAACTCAACCTGGAATTCAAGTGACAGTACAATCTGGTCAGATAACGGATCCAATCGAAAAATGTAAATCGTTAAATTAAGAATTAAATTTCACTATCGAGAAGTAATTAAAACTGTTGTTAGAATAGATACTTCATAATTTATAAAAGGCAATAAGTACCTTGGTATAGCATTTTGCATCTATTTGCACAGAATGTGGTAAAGAAACTAATTTATAAACTGATTAACGTTTTCACTGACCGCAAACGCACAAAAAAACTTTCACATGTATCGACCAAACTTCATGTAACTGACTATATTCCCATCCCTATAACACTCCCTACAACCCCGTAGAGTACACGTGAGTGGTTGTCAACATGCCCCTGATAACTGATAGAGGGGCGTCATTGGATTTTACGTGGCCGGAGGCTGCATTTATGGCAGAGGGAAAATGCCGGTAAACCTCCCGCGGTATGCCTATGTCATATTATTACTCAAAGTTAGGTTGGATATAGCTTTAGCGAATGATTCATACACGTAAAATTTTCCCTGGGGCTACAATTAGCAGATGAAGAGTATGCCCATGCTACGTATGACTGCATTGATTCTGCGAGCGCACTATGCAGATACTACGAGTACGCTACTCAGGTACTACAATGTGACTACGCTGATTCTGAGCGCGCGCTACGATGACACTACGAGTAAGCTACGCGGGTGCTACACGTGCCTACGCTGATTTTGCGTACGCGCTACACTGATTCAGCGGGAACGCTACGCAAGTGCTAAACGTTACTACAGTGATTCTGCGCGTGCGATGCCACGTGTGCACTACTTTGATGCTAGCCGGGTGCAACTGCTTTATTATTTATCTTTATTTACTAGGTTTTTCAAGAGGTGCAAACTTTAAAAATATCAGAATATAATGCACAATAAAACGAGCTACATTGTAAATCCAATAGATCTTTACGTCGCTAATATTAATATTATTAAACGTTTTTATGTACCAGGTTATATTTTACAAATCGTAATAACTCTAAAGACAATTGCCCATTTTTCCAAAACTCAAAGTTGTGTAAGTGAATAGCAAAAGTTACAAAACTTTAACTCGAGGTGGTTGTGTAAAAATCTCGTTCGAGTATGAACATACTACGTTAATTTAAACATTTTTTAAATACAAATAAAAAAAGTCAAAATTCTCCGGCGCATTAATTTAATCGCCTATCCGGCAATTAATTTAATACACTCAAGCAGGTAAGGGTTGTTGAGTACGTAATTAACTAGTCAAATTAATAATTCTCCGGTTTGCTGTAGTTATAAACCAGTTTTAATCCGGATTATAACGTTATCGTCCAGTTTTATCCCATTAACTACTTTTTTGGTAGATCAAAATGGAATACAGAAGCGATACGATAAGAACAAATTACAACTAAACAAATATGCTTTGGGTAATCGGGAGTTTTGCTTGACATTATAGTGCCATAGTGATTTATTTTTGCACCACTGAAGTATTTTTAAGTTTTACTGAACTGCATACACTTTCAAAATACTATGTTTTCTATGAATAAAAGTACACATAAAAGCGTGTCGGGCCACGCGTAGCTTAGGGTTCCACAGAAATCTAGTTATTACAAAGATTTATTATCTATTACCTAACACATTCACAAAATTCAGCTATCAAACAAAATAGGAGGCTTTTTACTAATCCCACTAATGTAATCGACCATTACTCGTTAACCTGTAATTTAATATTTTTTCTTTTAAATTTATTATATTTTCTACTATCGTAATTTTTTTCAGATTTTTAAATGCAAAGGTTTAGATTTTAAAGGGCCCCCCCACAGGTGAAAGCTAAATATTTCGAAAATGGATGCCTCAATTGTAAAATGATCTTAGTAAACTCCCAATGTTTTTAAAATAGCAATTCGACGATGCCCCACACGATGGGGTAGAGAAGAAAAAAAAATCAGCCCCCCCTTTTGATGTTAGGGGAGGTACCTACATTGAAAAAAACTTTTCTGACATTTTATTATTTAACTTTGTCGGCGTCATAAATATGTTTACACATACCAAATTACAGCTTTCTAGTACCACCGGTCTTTGCGCTAGGCCGCGGACAGACAGACAGACGGACATGGTGAATCTATAAGGGTTCCTAAAAATGGAAGATTTAACCCGAGTGACACGTTGTAAAATTTGGACTAAGTGACAGGCTGCAGTCCCCGTGAAATATTTTCAGATAATGTAGTCCTAATAATGATTCTGCATCTATACTTTATAAATAATCCAGAAATATTTATGTAAAACGCCAAGTGCATTCAACACAGGCAGGTATCATCACTTTATCAGGAACTGCAGTGAGTGACTGACTTCTTTACACAATGAAAAAGTGCATAAAATATCGCGTTGGAAGTTCAGTCAGTATTCAGGCCAAGGTCATTCAGGTAAGCAGCGATCACAGTAACAATAAACAATGCCGGTTCGATAAAAAAAAAAAACACGAAACAATAAATATTATACCAAAAAAAACGCTCGTGCGCATCAAGCAACAAAGTACTGGAGAATGGAGTGAGTGCTGTGCCGTACGTATTGTGCATGGCGCAAGTGCGAGCGAGATGATGTCGTAGTCCCACTCGCTCACGCCCGGGGATTTCCGGCGCAAAGGATCATAAAAGTGTGGCTAGCTTGATATACTTTATGAGATGCATTGCCTGCAATGCTTATGTTTAAATTTACTTAGGTACTTAGGGCCACTTGCAGATCTCGCAAACTAGAGTTTAAGTCGAGAATTTGACAGATAATGCATGGACGAACTGTCAAAATCTCGACTTCACCTCCATTTAGGACACTGGCCCTTAGTACAGTGCGAGCGCAAGAGATAAAAACTAAACATCGAAGTGAAATCCCAAACTAATATTGTATTGTATGGAGAAATTCTTGTATATTCTTGCGTGCATAATTTCATAACGATACATGCAGCTTACAACTACAACGCCTTGCACATTATTCGACATATTCCGTATAACTATTGAACGAAATCATTATGAACCGCCATAATGGGTTATAACGGGTGCATTACTGGGTCAAAACTAGATTATAACTCACCGGTGGTTTATAACCTGGGCCATTACGCATGTCTAAATATAATACCTAGAAACAGCAAACTGAGATTTCCATGATATTAAAATTTTATTTTCAAGTCTGAGAATGAAATAATTACACTAATTTTTTACTGCAAGTAAAATATAATATGAAAGCGACACTGGCATGCTTCATTTGCATCGCAAGTGCCATTCGTTATAAAGTATACGTTTTATTCCAGGCATGTCAAAATGTGCGGAAAATTAGCTTTCTCTTTGAGCTATATAGTGACTTATAACATTAAGTTGTCAGCTTCAAACTTTGAATTAACAGGAGATAAGCATGAAAAGTCACAGTGTAAATCACAATCCGCCCAACCATAATGCTCGTACGTTACAAGGTTCACAAATTCCCAGCGTGTATAGCATATTCAGCATTATTATTACACCCATACGAGCATTTGTAACAGCGCACATTATGGGCTCTGAAATCACCGCCGTCGACAAAAGTAACTTAACGGCAGTGTTCATAATAACACTGGAGTAGGTATCATATAAAACTCTCTGGCTTATGCGACCATAAGTCTGCTACGCAATCGTATTATTGGCCCAAGTCATAGATGGCGGGAGCGATGATCCAAATATAAATGGACACACTATTACTTAGTATTACTATCGCAAGATACATAGTTTATAGGACGATTTAGATCATGAGGGGATGATGTTGGAGTGGTCAGAGGGAGGAAATAGCGGATAATCTTAGTCTTAGCCTCACCTTGAAAATAACAGTGGTTTTCAATGGTTATTTTCAAGGTCAGAACTGAGGACGTTAGAGTGGGAAGGATTTTTCTCTACGGTGGGAAACCCATGTTATAGACGCTCAAAAAAAAAAGTTTATTGCACCATAACATTTTTTTACAAAGGCGAGCACTGAGCGAGCTTTTAAATTGTTAGTATTTCATAAAATAAGTTATATAGCTGTAAACTCCCTCTCTCTAAACTTGCACCGAGTCTAGAGACCTTCCGGTAATAATTGGATACATTCAGATATGCAAAAAAGCGGCAGAGTTCCAAATGGCCCCCTTGAAAAATTTATGCCCCGCAGTTTTAACCCGGGCCATGTCTCGTGGCCCCCATTTTTTTTCCCAAATTAATGACCGCGGTTACATCAGCGGCGATTATATCTCTTGGTATATTTGTGCCTTGATAAGAATTGTCTGACGGTAGATATAATTTAGAATTTTAACAGGAAAAGAAAACGTGTCTTTGCTAACATTCGTTATTAAAATTCGTGATGGTGATGTACATGCATGTTGAGAAGTAATTAAGATAATGGTTATTATGTGACAAAAACTGACCAAGTGCGTGTGGAGCCACGCGCAGTGTAGGGTTCCGTAGAAACCCTACACTGGGACGCCTCGCTCTGAAAAAAAATTGCGCTTCAAAGCTTATTATTCCGCAAAAAGAACCCTAAATCGAAAAATAGTCTGCCTACACCTACAATATTTTTTAATTGTCAATCCAACAATGCCCCGCACTATGGTGTAGGCGTGAATAAAAAAAGGTTCTAAACCAAATTTCAGCTTTCTAGTACTAATCGTATCTGTGCTAAGCCGCGGACAGATAGACGGACAGACAAAGTATAACGGTTGCTCGTTGAGTATGGAACCCTAAAAGTAAATTTGACATTTCTCTACATTAAATAGGGTTAGAAATCGGTGTTTTTCCCGAAATTTTTTGAAGACATAATTCTTATGCCCTCTTTCCTATTCTTTATTTTCTTTTATAATATAAATATTTTCTCAGCTCTGTCAATTGTTTTTCGCTCAACTTTGAAATTTCGTTTTGGCATCATCTCTTTTCCATATATATTAAATTTCTTATCATCTATTGTTTAATCATCTCTGACGTCTTTTAACTTCATTAACCAACAGCGACTTTATTACCTCAAGAGCATTATTTGCATCTCCATCCTAAAACAGTTGTTTAGTTGGAGGGTATCTCATTGCTCCATGGGTAACAGCCGTCAGTGATTCATCATCATCATAATCATTCAGCCACAAGAAGTCTACTGCTGGACATAGGCCTCCTCCATGGATTTCCAAAAAGACCGGCTGGAAGCGGCCTGCATCCAGCGCCTTCCTGCCACTTGGATGAGGCCATCTGTCCATCTTGTGGCCGGTCGTCCTACGCTGCGCTTGCCGATATGTCGTCTCCATTCGAGAACTTTTCGGCCCCATCGGCCATCAGTTCTACGTGCTATGTGCCCCGCCCACTGCCACTTCAACTTAGGTACTAATCCGCTGGGCTATGTCGACGACTTTCGTTTGTCTATGGATCTCATCATCAGCGATTGATTTCCAGAAATTTACATTTGTTCTAATTTGAATTGAAAAAACCTTTCCCTCTCAAAATACTTACGACTCAAGAGACCTCAAAACGACTTTTCCGCTTCTAGCACTTTTGATAAAGCCCAGAACAATTGCCGAACGCCCTAACCTAATTACATACCCCTACCAGGAGTTAAAGGTCACTCAAGCTTAATCGGGGTAATCCATTTACAAGACAAGTCCTGTTATCACCAATCGGCGTTGACCTTCCAACCCTCCCTCTTTTGTACTATCTTGAAGCCATATGGGGCTAGCTTGAATCTAACGCGGCAGCTCAACGTAATTGGGCAAGTTTTATCAGGTCATAAATCCAGCTGGTATCTCGGAGCCGTCAAAGCGTGAAGCATGGCAGATAGGTCTAAGGGAATAGGTTCATTGGAGGGGTGTTTCATTCAAGATATTGGAGATTGGATTGGTAAAAGGCTGGTTTAGTTTAAAATTCCATTTTTACCTTTTGAGTTTAGAATATTCGGTTTTCTGATATTATATTCGTGTTTAAAAATATAATGATTGATATTTTACTAATACGAGTATTTTGTTAAAATAACCTTAAATGTCACGTCCACATCCTGCAATGTTTGTGGATAAACTTCATTATTTTGCTGTAAGTTGTTTATTTCTTTCCAAATTTACAAACAAATTACAGGGGTTGGACGCACTTAGCAAGTATACCTGTATACCTGTGTCAGGAGGGCCCGCTCTTTGAAAAATTTACAATGAATTTTGTGTGTGTGTGTGTGTGTGTGTGTGTGTGTGTGTGTGTGTGTGTGTGTGTGTGTGTGTGTATATATGTGTGTGTGTGTGTGTGTGTGTGTGTGTGTGTGTGTGTGTATGTGTGTGTGTGTGTGTGTGTGTGTGTGTTTGTGTGTGTGTGTGTGCTTGCGTGCGTGCGTGCGTGCATGACTGCGTGCGTGCGTGCATGCGTGCTTGCGTGCGTGCGTGCGTGCTTGCGTACGTGCGTGCGTGCATGTGTGTGTAATATCAGATGTGTAGGTATCTGCTGTTTGTCTGGTATAGGACAAAGGATAATCTAGTCTAACCTGAATAAAATATTTATTTATTTATTTAATACTTTTATTTCACTAACTCTAAATACTTAGGCCGATTTGCACCACTTCTTAAATGTCACTTAAGTTGCCATTCAAATCGACATTTAAATGAAGAATTTTAGCTAAATGCTGTTTGAGCCACATTTTAGAAACTGGTGCAAGTCGGCCTTAATATCAGAGACTAACGTAGCCTGCTGAAATAGAAGCAAATTGCATTGTATTCACGTTTTTATTCTGTTACAAAACATTAACTATATAAGCTTCCCTCCAGGACAGTTATATCGTTAAGAACTCGCTTGCTAGCGATATTTTACGTCTTCGCCCAACGACAAAGGCCAGTGATTCTATCAAGTTTCTTTTCACCTATAAAATGCGCTCGTTAATAACTGAAGTGCCGTTTAGCAACCGGCTATAGGTCTCCTTCTGACATCTTAGCTTTCCAAGCTCGTTACAAGTGAGTAGCTGTACTGGTGTGGTAACACTTTGATCAAGACGATGGATGGTTATGAAAGTACGAAGCTATGCAGACGGGTATTTTTTTTTCTCAAATCATAACAAGAAACTTTTACTACGGGCTTTAAATAATTTATTGTTATTACACACTTTAGAAAAATTATATATGCAAGCAAGAATAATAACAATGCCTACATACATCCACAACAGTAGTATCAGAAAGCGTAACTAGAATAATAATTTGAAATTAAATGACAGTTAAAGAGACCACATCCGACCCAAAGGCCCCATAACGCTGCCAGCCTTACCGCACTGCACAGCAAGGGACTATATCTCTAGATTTAGTGGCCTAATTTATCACCATCAGCCATTTAACGCCTACTGTAGGTCATAAGCCTCCCTCATGGTTTTCCAAGCTTCCCGGCCTTGTGCCGCCCGCATCCAGCGACTCCCTGCCACCGTAACCAGGTCGTTAGACGATCTGGTGAGGAGCCTGCCCACGCTGCGTTGTCCGGTCCGCGGTCAGGTCAGAACTTTTCCATCCCAGCGGCCATCAGTTCTTCTGGCCTAATTATGCGTATCAAATTCTGAGCGATTCCAATCGTCTAACTGTCAAATTCTGGTTCAGGATTTGGTGTGCGTAATATAGGGCCAGAAACGCCCCAAAGCGGTTGTAAAATCCATCCGAAGAGGTGATAGCGCATCGAAAGAGGTATGTACCAATGAATTTGTTTTCTAAATTAAGTACATTTGTGAATATGTAATAGCAGTACCACTTGCTAACTGTGAAGGAAAACATCTGAGGTGTTCACATACCTCAGCGCTTGCTACTATGAGGTTAACTGCGAAAATCTCAAGTCTAACTAACTCCCCGACTCGAACCCCCTATTTTCTAAAGTTAGAAAAAACCAATACCTCCATCCATGTTTTATATAGTCTCTTACCAAGCCAGCAGAATTTGACGATTAATTCAGGTATATCAGCAAAAAAATATGTGCTGACCGAAGCTAACTCCTTTGTAAAAGGCCTGCATCGGTAAAAACTGGGGCAAATACCCTCGTTTATCGGCTGCCAGTTTATTATTGCCTTTTCGAGCTTTAACGTCGGATGGGAAATACGGATCATACAATAATTTTGTAACTGATAAAAAAAAAAAAACTTACATAGAAACTAAGAACAATAAGATCTACAGTATCCTAAATAGTATGTTATTGGGATTTAATAGAATTAGTATACTTATCAACTATACGGGATAACAAATTACTGGGGGGGGGGGGGTACTCGTCAATATGTACCTGGAAAACACTTCTAAATCGTGAAAAAACTCAATTGTTCCATACTGTGCAAATGTGCAAAACTGTGCGTTTAAATACAATAAAGGATTTTAATAATAATAATAATAATAATAATAATAATAATAATAATAATAATAATAATAATAATAATAATAATAATAATAATAATAAGTTACTAGCTGTGCCATTGTAATGTATGGAATAGGTAATGTTTCGTGATTTCGTAGCTAATCCACATCAAATAGATAAGTATTTTTCATGCATTGAAAACAATCGACGTATTTTGACGTTATAATGAACATTTCTTCCAACAGAACCGTGCCTGGGAAATCAAAGGCTAAGAAGATATTAAGGTTTATGAACATATACATTTTTGCATTTTTTTGCAGAAATGCATCTAGTTTCGCACACCAAACATTTGTCCCTCAAGAACCTTATTGAAATGTTTATTTCAGAAATATTTGAACTGTTTCTGTCAGAAAACGATTTTGATATATATTTAAAACATCGGTATTTAAAAAAGCATACTTTATAGCTACGATTTGCGATATATAAATGGAGAAAGTAACGCGTCTATTGCGTGCTAACATTTTCGATAAGTATCTTAATAGCACAAAAAATAACACGATTTCCCAGCAATACCTTATTGAACAATTAGTTTGTTTTGGTGTCCAGTGTGCATAGTTTTTGGCTCAGGTTTCAGCATTTTAGCCCCCAGCATACTACTTACAGACACAACTCAGAAAATTTGTATTGGTGTAAGCGGCTCCCTCCTCTTGAACCCAAAAATACACACCCGAATTATAATTCAATTTCCGAAAGTCATTGGATCGGATTGATCGATTCGCGGCACGTGAAAGATAAATAAATACTCCCCTGCACAGGCTGGGCCGTGTTTGAGTGGGTATCTAATCAAATTAGAGGGGCTCCTACTTTGTTTCTGTGCAGGCGATGAGCAAACAACACCAGTCTGCAATTATAGCTTCCCTGCCCTGTAATGTACAACAGTTTACAGTTTACGCTACAGCATTTTTTGTACCGTTTAGACTTGAACAATTTTGTTTATCGTGTAACGATTGACACTACGCTTAAATATAAAAATATTACATACACATACACTTAATTAAGTTATGGATGATTTGCCATAAGTATTTTCTAACAGTCAACCGCAGAAGGTGGAAGAAAGATTGGTAGGCGTGCAAAAAGCAGAGGGGAAAAAGGTAGAGATGCAATTTAAAATGTACTTATGCACATAAGGTAAGATTGAATAGATCTACATATTATTATAATGCTATACATAATAAGAGATTACATAAGCTAAACCTAGAAGTACTATACACACTATTAGAGAGCAAGGCAATGATACATATGATTTACCATACATAATGATGTCACACTGAAACTCAACTCGTGGAAAGCATACACCTGGAAAATCTTAAATCCTCAAAAGTTGAATGAAATCCGTCATTAGATCGTGATTAGGCCCTTACTCAAAACAAGGGTGCTTATTGGACGACAAGGTAATATAGAACGGGGCGCACCTTTGTTTATGTTCCTTTGTGAAAGTATCGGGTTCGCAATTAACAACTTGCAGAAATTGTGAACCAGCAAACTGAAAACATTATTGTTTGCTTCCTTTAATTACAAATATAGGTAGGTGTATAAGGGAATTAATGTGAGAAGAAAATGCTCTTTATCGCAGCGTAGGATACCCACCGGCTCGTTGGTCTGGTCTGAAGATCTGAGGCAGATTGCAGAATGCTGGATGAGGATAGTCGAAGACAGGAAGAAGTGTCGTGGTTTTACGGAGACATATGTCTACCAGTGGACGAATGTGGATCCTCTGGAACATAATGTACGTCCCACTGCAGCGCATTAACATTTTCCAAGCGAAAAAGTACGGGCTTGATCACCGGCGTGGTGATCGATTTCAAGCGCTAAGGTATAGTTATTTAGAACTGAGATTTCAGCACTTAGTTTCATAGCTACGCCATTGTAAGTAGTACTCGTAAACTGAACACCTCAGGTATGTGAACACCCTAGAAATTCGGGATATTTTCCTTCACAGTTAGCAACTTGTGTTGCTACTACAAATTCACAAATATACGTAGCTTAGACAACAAAGTTGTTGGTATTCAAACCGGATTCAAGCCCACAACCTCTCGAATGTGACACCAGCGTTCTACCGATGCACCAGTACCACTACCAGGCTCTAAAATAAATTCTTCGGAATAGTACATTACTGCAGCGGCCAGCAAAAGAGGCATTGATGGACGAACGTGGAAATGTGGGCCGAGGCGAAGCCGAGGCACACATACGTGAGTCCATCAATGGCTAGTTGGGGCCAAGGCTTGTATATGATTTTTCTCAAATAATGCGCGGAAATTAAAACTAAGTAGTACTAAGGCAGAACTTTTTATTTCAAAAATATTTTTCTTCCGATTTTGGCGGTAACAAGTTTTCTATTACGGCTCTTGCCGTCCCTTGAATTTCAGGTGGCGTTAAAATAAGTTCATCGCAGTCATTTTCATCACTTGAACTCATTCTGTAAAATTCAATAAACTTTCAAAATCAGACGAACGAACAACGATAATTTTTGCCGTTTTAAAGTGTTATTTTTTTTCAATAGGTATATCCAGCTTTCTATCGCACGCCAGTTCGAAATTTAAATAAAACCTCTGATAAGTTACCTCCTTGATTGTTATTGTTCGGAGTAAAAGATCGTTCCATTTTTAAATAACACGACAGATATGAGTTTAGTATGTAATTTATTTGACCACAAAACACTACAGTTATGAATTTTCATAGAACTTTTTCCGGCCGCTGCTCGCGTGTAATTGGCCAGTACAGTAATTTCGATTTATCTCGAAGAAGGTTGTCGAAATAATGCTCACCAAGCATGTTTAAGAAAATACTTTTACCACAATGGCAAACGTCTATGCCACAGATGCTGTACAAAAATAAAAACAACACGAACAATTGTACTGTATTTTTATAAATATTTTATGTTAGTGTGTTTTCTTTTACAACTGACTATTCTTATCGTAACAATATAATTTTCTTCTTACAGAAATTCAAAACAAAACTGCAAAAAATCTCAGACTTCTACTTCAGACTTCTTTGAAGCATTACCTTCTCGTCTTGTAGAGCAGATCTTGACACGAGGATTTGTTCAATGAACGTCACTTTTTTGGTGAATCGGCAGAAAAAAGTTTCTTTTAGTAATCAACCATAATGCCCGATAGATAACTTGAACAAAACTCGGGTTGACTGTACGATGGACAAGTTATAGCATTTTTTCTTATTATTTCGTACAATTTGTCTAAACTAAAGACAAAGACAAAATCATTCTAAGTCCCCGCCAACGAAACCCGAAATAAGTCCATGCGAAGTCAGAGTCATTGGGTCAAGTTATTTGTCTCAAGCATTTGGTCAAGCTTCTTGGCTTGAGCCGCGCCATATTGACGACCTCTGTGGCGCAGCGGTAGCGCATCTGCCTACCATGCGTGAGGTCCCGGGTTCGAATGCCGGCTGGGAAAAAAACCCCAGGTCTTGGATATTTACGTGTTTGTTATGTCATTGTTTCTGGTTCCCACGACACAGGGTATCTTAGTGTGGGGCCAGAAGCAATGTATGCGCCTGTATGTAAATGTTTATGATTATGTTATGATATTCAACCATTTGACGGATTGCTCTGGATTTATGGGACGATAAACGGCAACGCCTCCGCCAGAATTCCGCCTGTTTTCCGCACCACAACGTATCTGTGATGTTATTGTAACATTATCTTGTATAACACCGAGCATAACAGATAAACTCAAGCCGCAAACTCGAAGGAGCTTCGGCAAGTTGTTGACCTTTGTCCCTATGGTTGTTTACTGTCTTTCACTGTGTAATAATAATAACTAATGACTTCCACACAACATAATCACTTCTTCTGGTGCCAAACTAGGATACTCTGTGGTAACCAGGCAAGGACTTCACAAACATGGAAATACCCCCAGACTGGGGCTATTTATAGAAAATGTTAACGCCAGCCGCTAGTGGCACTTTTGTAAGTTGTTTAACTTTGTCCCTATGGTTGTTTACTGTCTTTCACTGTCTAATAATAATAACTAATAACTTCCACACAACATAATCACTTGGTCTGGTGCCTAACTAGGATACTCTATGGTAACGAGGCAAGGACTTCACAAACATGGAAATACCCCCAGACTGAGGCCATTTGTGGAAAATATGAACGCCAGCTCCCAGTGGGAATCGAACCCAAAACCTCCACCATGGTAATCAGACGTGATACCGCTACGCTGACGAGGCAGTCACTCCTAGGTTTTCAGTTTCAAAATGATTCGTTAACAATTAACTGAAAATTTTGCGAAAGGAATGTTGCGTTGGTTTGGACATATGGAGAGGATGAAGGAAGAAAGATTGATGAAACATATCGAGAGAACATGGGTGGAAGGGCCGGTAAGAGACGACCCAGGCGGACATACTTCGACCAAATAGAGGATGTATTAGCAAAGGGCAAGATAAAAAGTACCCGAAACCGGCGTGCGTGCATGCATGCAACGACTAATGAATGTTGAGGAAGCGAAAGTGATATGTCAGGATCGTGGCAAGTAGCAGTCCCTGGTCTCGGCCTACCCCTCTGGGATATTAAGAAAATGTACTAAGAAAACGTAGAATATTTAGATAAAGATAGATAAAGATAAAGAGATTTATTTGTCAAACATGTGTACAGAAAGGTGATATTAACATATTTAGTTCAGCATGTTTTGCCATAACAGGCGTACAAATTTTTATAATTATTGATAGTAATAGCATAGCATTAATATTATATTAACATCGTGAGTAAAATGTCAAAAAGATGCGAAATAAAAAATAAAAATCATTCCATGCGATAATAAATTAAAATGTCAAAGAAGAGAGGTCACAAGGATTGTATTAAATAGAATGTCATTGTTATGTCGAGAAAATTGTATTGAGACGATGAACATGTTTGTATATAGGTATTTAGTCAATATTATTATCAGTCAGAAATTCTATTGTTGTATAATAGCATTTTTCAATTAATATTAATTTAACTTTATTTCTCAGTTTTAATAAAAACTTTTGGAGATCATGGCGTAAATAAAAAATAGTTTTCTCCATGATACAGTTAGTCTTACAATAACTTGCGATTTATTCACGTTACCGCATTCTTATAATGCAGGTGATTACACCCACGACTATTTAGGACCTCCTCAACGTGCTTTGACGAATTCTCTATATCCAGGTATGATTGATTACCTTTACGCCCCAGGGGTAGAAATAAAGTATTGTTATGTAAATTATAGCAGTCCGTGCTATTACGTTTGCGTTCAATTACATATGTTTAAATTATCGATTAGCCTATGTTCACCCTGAAAGCCGATTCCAAATACTGGTGAAAGATTTTTTCAAATCGCATAAGCGCTTTCGGAGATTGAGAACGTAAGTACCGTGGGTCGCTAAAAATAATGCTTGATTTTGCAGACGCTACCTACCTCAAAAGATAGCTCTGGATTGGTTTATCCACTACATACAGACTTACAAACATATAAACTTACAAAATATCCCTTTATATAAATGTTAGTATACATAGTATAGAAACATATAGTTGCCCATTTTTAGGGGTATATTTTTGTGTACTTATTTTGTTACATAATTATATATCAATCCTAATACAACTCTGGCTGAACACGAAAACAATTTTCACTGTCAGAAAAGGTCAATCGGGTCGCCCGGGAAAGATCGGCCCCGGCGGAAACAGTCGAAGTGTTTCCGGTGATTTTTAGCGATCCAGCTCTGTAAGCTCAGTGGGATTTACACACGGGGGTATTTCCAAAATGCGCCATTCATAGAATATTATGTCGGTTTGAGTTTATCATTTACAAACATTTCTTGTCTACAACTTTTGAAATTTTTGTGGTCTCTCTTCCGCAGATTTTTTACGATTTATCTGCTTTTAAGTGGCGCTGTTTGATAGATTTTTTTTATTGTATATCGTAGGGGTAACAACGGCGTGCTCAATAAATAATCTAAATTCAAAATTGGAATTAAAAATGTTTTATGTAAAGAATCACCAAAACTGCGATCGCTATAAGTTAAACTATGTGTCCATTTCAAAGTCTAGATTATTTTGGAGAAAAAATGGATAAAAAAACTCCAAACTTAAAAGTCCTTAACTCAAATCATTATTCTAAAACCTGGAACTCATGCATTGAACTGACTTTAATTCCAGACATCATTTTCATCTAAATAATCTTTAATGTTATAGTAGCCTTTCTGGCGCAAAGTGTGCTTTACACATTTTTTTAACCGCGTTTCTGGCAAGCTTATTATACATTCAGGGATCCTATTGTAGAAACGTATACAATGCCCCATAAAGAATGTATTAACCTTTGCCAGCCTAAGTCTTGGGAAAGGAATTTTATATTTATTTCTAGTATTTACATTCTGTTGGCTACCTACAGTTTTAAAGTTACTGATTTTTTTCCTGATGTACATAAATATTTTCATAGGTATACTGACTAGCAACTGTTAGAATGTTAGTTTTTTGAAAGAAATCTCTTAACGAATCTCTACTGCCTAGCTTATATATTAATCAGATCGCTCTCTTCTTTAAGACGAAGATAGTCTCAATGACTGCTGCCCTACCCCACAGCAGTATGCCATAGGACATAATACTATGGAAGTAACTAAAATAAATAAGCCTAGCAGTTGCGACATCAGTTAGTTCCCGGATTCTTTTGATTTAGTTTTGCAGCATATGCTCAAAACTAAGCCTAGTTGCCAATTATTCTATATGAGGACCCTATTGAAGCTTTGCATCAATTGTGATACATAGAAATACAGTTTCTTTTACAAGGTTCAGTTTGTCTTTCCTCAATATACTAACATTGCTGTCAACCATTTTGACATTTGATACCGTGAACTTTACACATTTTTTTCTTTTTTTAATTTAACAATAATTTATAAGAAGTAAGCCAAATTAGTACCTGAGAGAGAGGCTAAATTTGAGGCTATTTAATAAAATTTGTAGTATTGAAGAACTCTCTGTACTAATTTCTGAAAGATCAAAAGGAAGAGATGTCCGCAAGGAGTTTTTTTGCTGCTTTTTCATCTTGAAGATAATATGTTTCCATAGCAGTGTATTTTAAAAAGAATTAAAACGAAGATGAACTATCAAGGAAGTGGTTTTCCTGTGCGATCCTCAACATCGCATCAACCCACGATGACTGTTTCTGACACGTACTAGCCCCACGGACCTTTTCTTAAACGTCCGCTAAAGCGAGCCTTAAATGGCACATGCACCATAAATTCCCTCCAAAAAGGTGTTCAAGTTTCAGGGTGACTGAAGACTAAATTGAAGTCCTTAAGGGCTCTTAAATAAGGGTCAATGCCCAGCTACGTAAGACAGGTGTTACATAAATTCTCGTACCCTTTTAGGACACAAATTACCAAGGGGTCCGGGTCAGTTCGAAAATGAGTTTGGAATAAAATGCTCACTGCATCCGTTGGCAAATTAAAAGTCGATCATGACTATCACAATCGTTGGGAACGGAGGAAAACTTCGGGTGGATACTTTGAGTATCTAAGGTAGATACTCGGTATCTTAGATACTCAAATTTCCTCTCGAAATTTTTCGCTGAGCACTTCAAATCGCGTACTAATTAAGCCCGTATCTCTGTCTTTCTATTTCTCTCACTGCGTGAAGATCCCAGCACTGCAGAAGGATGTATAAAGTCTCTTGCCAATATGCGGTGGTGCTAGTACCTACTTTCTCTCTCTGACAGAGAACCTAAACTCAGCGTAGGCTTAGGATGATAGAAAACGGGTGGAAAGTTCAGATGGTGGCTACTCTGCTATCAGTCGTTCTAACAAATATGTTATGTCTGTTTGTTTATTAACTAACTCGTGATTCTTGAAAGAGGTCTCGTGCGTAGAAGAAAATAGGTGCTTGCTTCATAAAACTTTTTTGTTTAAGTTTTGTAGGTCAATGAAAAGGAAGGTAGGTATTGAGAGTATTCTATGTGTGCAATCTTTTAAATTCCACAAGAAAAAGATAAAATTATGCGTAATGTCCTCGGTGGTAATATCGGCCCTGAAAAAAACATGCCCAGAATTTAGTACAATAGTAGAAGAAATCAATTATAATTGTGTGTTATATTTTAATGTACAACTAGGAACATTTTGTTTGTGTTAGTGTAAATGTAAAATACATCAACAATGTTTTATCGGTAAATAAAAACTAGGAATTTTTTGAAACAATATTTCAAGAATTCCTGTATAACGATGAATCTTATTTCAAAGGATGTAAAATGAACCGACTTCATCCAGTAGCGTTTACTCCCGTGTATCTATGTTAGTTATACCATAGACCAAAACTTTGGTCTATGGTTATACTTACTTCATAAAATATCCAATACAAATATTTACAGCCTGGCATAAACCAGGTGATGTACTCATCGTAGTTATTCATATGAAGTAACACTCATTTAACCCATACACGTATATACGTTCCACTCATCTTAACCCTCCCGTACTCCACTGAAGATAACACCGTACACAGCATAGCCTGCAAAATTACCGCCACGCACCAGTAGGCCCTTTTCCTTCGTGTTAAAGAGCATTTTCCATTAATCCAACTGTATTTAAAACTTGGCATTTGTAAGTAGCACTCTCAACTTTCTCTAGTGCTTTGAACACGCTAATTTTCACGCCCCTCAGTACTACTGAGGAGCTTGAGTGTCACGAAAAGGGTGTTTGGTACGAAGTGCCACTATTCTCGAAGCTGGATTTCACTTATGTGAATAAATTCTGCTGCGGATAACACATGAGAAAGCACTTTCTAAGAAAGAAAGAAAGAGGACATTTATTTAAATTGTCACCAGAAACACAAGGTAAATACAAACGTACATAAACAAAATACACGAACGTCAACAAAACGAAAACAAAAAAATCGTCAAGAGAACGTTTGAGGCATATAGAGTCGAAGGCAGCCGGGTACCATACAGTAATGTATGGCACCAAGCCATCTCGGACCCCAAACGCTTCAGGTGCTTCCGTGACAACAAAAAAGGGGCTCCAACTCAGCATACTTTACCGGTGTGTGCTATAGATAGCGTAATCCCAGCAAAACTGATTAGAGTAAAAAAATTCCCCAAACTTTCCGAAATTGGGAGAAATTTGAACGAATATAACTCCCCATTTTCAGATGTATAATTATGGGATTTTTTTACACCTTGTATAGATTGTTTATCCTTTTAAACGTCTTTCAGTGCGGTAATGGGAGGTCACTCAAACCGCATGCAACGAAAACATGTCGCCTCGGCGAGGTTATAACTCTGTCACTGCGTGTCGTGTGTAATTTTAATTTATATAAAGTTAAGTAGAACAGAATAACCATTACCCAGATCCTCTTGACTCATGCCGCTAGATGGCGCCAGTACCACGTAACAAATTGCGTAGTTTTAGCTGAAAAATTGCTTTTACATAAATAGATTCACTTTAAGTCTGCGGCCGTGTAACTTGACGCAGCCCCAACCGCTTTTATTTTATATACGTTTTGAGAGGTTTCCTCTACCAGGAATACCGTTCACCGATGCACCCCGCCATATTTTTTCGCAGTGGCGCCAACTTAGCGACCAGTTTCTTTTTTAAATAATGACAACGACCATTCCGGTTTGAAGGTATCATGACACTCTTTTATGGAATAGTTTTAATATCATGACATGGAAAACAAATTGAAAAATAATATCAATGCGAACCAATGTCAGAATAGTCAACTCTGATTTTACCGATACTGTTCAAAATCGTGACATGAGTTTACGAATTGCTTTGCAAGAATCATTTTTATGTACTTATACATTTCCGTAATACAGGTTTTAATGTAGTATTTCATAATAAACTAATAAATATTTTATTTTTTATAAAATTATCCTTACGTCTCGTTATATTTATGTATTTACCGTAGTATTGCAATACCGGAATTGTGTTACACCCTGTAGTTTTTGTTTAACTGCCGTACTCACAGTCGTCAATTAAACTTAATGTTCATTAAGTGTCGTGCTATCCCTTTCATATGTCATTGAAATGAAAGAGATGACATGATACTTAATTGACATTAAATCTTAATTGACGACTCTGAGTACGGCAGTAAGTGTCATTTAAAAAAAGTATCTTCTAGTGAAAGTCCGCTGTACCCTATAATATACTGAGCAATCCCATCGCCCTTATAACGTTATTAGGTAAAAAGTTTTGCTTAGGCTTTTTATTGCGATCTCCGTGGCATATTCCGAAATTGGCCCGCGTTGCCAGTAATCTTTTATGGATGACATCTACGAGTGTTTTGTACTTGTTTCGTTAGAGCCCAAGTGTGGGTCGGGAGCGGTATAAGGTTTCAAATCACTTTGTACAAATCGAAATTTTTATTTTATTTTATTTTAATACAAAACCCACAGCACAAGTTAACTTCTAAAGTATAGTTATGTTAAATATATCCAACCATAAGCCAATTAAGGGCTTACATTATGTTGACTTAACTAGTAGACAGGAACACAGTATTGGACAGGAAGTAAAGTTATATAATTTAAGTTTAAGTTATAAAAACAAATTTTACAGTGGAAAAGAAGAAAAACAATGGCCTTACGTATTTTAAGACTTATTTGTATATAACTATGGACAGAGTGCTACTAAATTACATGATTGCATAGTGTGTGCGTGCGTGTGAGGGTGTGTTTGTGTGTGTACCGTGTGAGTGTTTGTTTGTGTGAACCAGAACTCATTTTTCTTCCCCAAGGGAACGTAGAAGTGAACACTTAAAAGCTGACTTAGACAAATGGAAAATATCTAAATTTGAAAAAAGTTTATTATACGTATCAGGCAAGCGACAGCTCAAGGAGCCTTGCGCATAATTTGTAGTAACCAGTGGAACATCAAATAATTTTGTGTGACGAGTACGAGTGGTAGGTGTACGCAGAGTCAAATGTTAATACTTATCGGAATTTTCGACTACTTCTGTGCATTCACATAAGGACAGTAAAGTTTAATGTTATAATCCACGAATAGAAACTAGTATCCAACTCATATTCAATAAACTTATCTGGATTGTCATTCATCATCATCATCGTTCAGTCACAAGAAGTCCACTGCTTAACACAGCCCTCCTCCATGGATTTCCAAAAAGACCGGTTGGAAGCGGCTTGCATTTAGCGTCTTCCTGCCACTTGGATGAGGTCATCTGTCCATCTTGTGGCTGGTCGTCCTACGCTGCGCTTGCCGATATGTGGTCTCCATTCGAGAACTTTTCGGCCCCATCGGCCATCAGTTCTGCATTCTATGTGTCCCGCCCACTGCCACTTCAACTTACTAATCCGCTGGGCTATGTCGATGACTTTCGTTCGTCTACGAATCTCATCATTTCTGATTCGATCTCGTAGAGAAATTCCGAGCAAAGCCCTTTCGCATAGCTCGTTGCGTGGCCTTGAGCTTTCTTATGAGGCCCATAGTGACAGACCACGTTTCAGTGCCATAAGTCATCACTGTTGTATAATTTTGTCTTGAGCGATTTGAGGTATATTAGACGAAAAGACTTTTGTAAGTTTCCCGAACGCTACCCAGCCTGCTAAGAATTGTCATTAAATAAATATAATTATTAAATAATTCTTAGTAACGTCATGTCACCGAAAGTATAGGTTTGAAACATTACGGGCAAATTCTAAGTTTAAAATCTTCAAGATAATTATAGAATGTCTGGAAGCCCTTATAAGCGCAGTATACTGTACTGTCGGTCTGAATAACCATTATCACAACTACTTGTTTTATAGTTTGGTAAAACTATATCCTAGTTTCGTGTGGCGCCGAATTCAGAATTGCGTCACTCCATTTCCTTCCGTGAATGTCGTAGAAGGCGACTAAGCCAATACATCACAACTACTTGTTTTATAGTTTGGTAAAACTATATCCTAGTTTCGTGTGGCGCCGAATTAAGAATTGCGTCACTCCATTTCCTTCCGTGAATGTCGTAGAAGGCGACTAAGCCAATACACCAGGAGATGGGCAGCAGCATCTTCCTGAGATTTCAACAGCATACTGCGATCGCCAACACACCTGCCAAGCGTGGCGATTATGGCAAAACCCTGCATGGTAAGGAAAACTATGAAGGAGGCCTGTGTCCTGCAGTGGGCGTCGAGTGGCTGATGATTATGATATCCTAGTTCCATAACTCTGTGCTGTAACCAGACAAAGACCTCACATACGTTGAAAAAAGACAAATTAAAGTACGGCGGCTTCCAACGGAAATCGAACCCATTACCACTGATATTGTATTCAAACGTATTGCCGCCAGAACAATGCGACAGTTTTCATAAGGATCATCCATGCTTAACCATACTATCTAATTGAATGTTATTAATATTTGTCTTTCAGCTCGGTATGTACCTATAAGTGAACTTTGACACACCACAGGATGCAATCTGACACTCTGACTTTGTCTTGTATTTATGTGTCTTGTTTTTCCTTTGTACTTGTTTATGTTACCTGTTATGCCTTTTTTCTTGTGAAGTGTTAATTTGTCACAATAAATATCCTTCTTCTTCTTCTTCTTGATTCAATTATTTTGTATGGCTTTTCTACGATTCTGCCAAAGTCAAGTTGTAGAGATGGCAAATATGCCTGTGACTTGTACCACGCGTCTGCCGTCAATTTTCCCAGCACGTCTGCAGATCTCCAACGGCAAGATTGGACCCGATACGAGGTCAGCAGGTTGGAGCAGTTATAAAACTTTTATGCACCATAAATATGGTTTCGGCGGCGTAGTTCCACTTTACGGCTGCCTGCGTTGCTTCGGGCTAAGTTTTCGACTAGTTATTGCAATGTGCACTTGGTAACTTTGCTCTTGTAAAATATTTTTCTCCGACGTACGAAAACTGGTGGAAATCAACTTTGAACAGCACAATTACCATATAATTATAATTGTCAAATAAACACGTTGCTAATTTTTTACTAAATACCACAAATACTGTCGTCCTGTGCTTCATTACTTTTGTCAAGTAGACGTAACGATTAGATACTTAAATATGATACCATGACTAAAAGATACTTGAAAAAATTCTTACATGTTCAAATAAATAAATAAACATCACAGAAAATTATCAGTTGTCCTAATTCAAAACTAGGATCTCAATCAATAACATCATAGACATGCAAAATACACAAACTGAGTTCATTAGTACACATCAAAGTACATTTAACAAACTTTCTTATTGTGCCATACTCGTATCTGCCATGAAACGTTAATATATAAACTATACACATTTTTTGTATTAAAATAAGGTTTGTTTTGAACTAAGAACGTACAACACCTGACGTGTCACTAACTTTACCTCGTTAAAGTTTTAACTGTTCTAGATTAGTTTGTAAAAGTTGTTGTTGCCGTTGGATGTTTTGTTTTGATGTCAGTTTTATTATAATGAAGCTGTATGCGCCAGTTTTCAAATAATTATCTTGGATTTCTAGCTATTTACAGTTACTTCTGTTGGATTTTATTATAGTAATTTAACATCCCAAACAATTATTAGAAAGTATAAAGCGCATGTTTTTTTGATCAAATCACTGACAAAACAGTGCAATTAATAAACGTGGCAACAAACATTTTTTGTATGCAAAGATGTTTTCTATCGCTCACGGATAACGCTTGTTTTTTTGTTGCATGGTTTTCCATGTTAAAAGTTTGCTGAATCGTCAAAACTTACTTGCAATGAAATATGTTAGTTACTTTATATTCTGGCCTATGAATTCTGCTGGCACAAATCCGTACTTACAAAGGCCGGCGTTTCTTCAAATCCAAATAAAACCTTCGCCTAACGACCGTATTATCCTTTTCGCAGATCGTGCATCGCAAGCAGTCGTGAGAACGCGAGTGAAATGCGCTGACCAATCAGAGCGAGGCGACTGCAAGATGGGGGCCAAGCTGCGCATATCGCTATTACTGGCATTGCATTTGGCCTGCGCGCTTGCAGGAAAATGCTCCACGTAAGTAGAATTTTTACTGCATGGCTGTTTGGCTGAAGTAAATTTCGTTTATACACATCCACTCAGAAAGTGTCTCAATGCTCGTCCATAAACAGGTCACAAAGTTCGTCATTTCTCGCTTATAAATGTGCAGCGGGAAAAGTTATATGGAATTTCATTCCTGCCCTCCGTAGCAGGGTAGGAGTGTTGTATAATAGTAGATTGTGTCTCAAGGGAGCAAAATTATATATTTACGGCGAGGGCGGTATATTGAATCCTGAGTGAAGCGATTCTAAAGTAGAATCTTGAGCGTAGCGAGGGATTCAAGTGTTTACGCCCAAGACGGAAATAATTTTGCTACCGAGTGACACATACTGCTTTTCACACCTCCTGCTCGACAATGCCTTATTACGTACCGTCAAATATCATCGTAAAGCATGGCCTTGTCTCTCGAGGGCAATAATAATGAAGAATTTCCCTAGGGAATAAAGTGATTTGAATTTAGAATGTCAAAATTCGCATGAAAACTATGGAGAAGCCCCGCATTGCAATTCGAAATTCGAATTGTTGTTCGAAACTCACCTCTTTTTTTTCTTTTTTTTCTGAAATACTGTGTCCTGTGACCGCGCGAAACACCAACAAAAAAAAGAAAAAAAGGCGCGAATTGCAAATACGAATTTATCTTTTTATTGTCTCCCAGATGGTGTGAAAAGTAGAGTATTCACCTCTGGAATAAAACATGTCTTAGTCTCGGGCGGTATAAACCCCTCGCTTCACTCAGGACTCTACATAACTCCCTCGCTTCGCTCAGGAGTTAAAATTTAACTCCCTCGCTGCGCTCGCGAGTTAACTCGGAGTCCTTCGCTCCGCTCAGGGTTCAATATGCCGCCCATGACATAATACATGGTTTTATTCCCTTAGTACATAATCTACTATTTCACACCTGCTATAAGGAAAATTTAAATGGATTGGTATTAAATTATTTATGTGCCATGGAAGACAATTATGGTCGATTGCAACAAAATAAAAATCGAATTGGAATTACATTTTGTGAAAATCTGCACACGGATCATGCTGAGGGCAATAAAAAAAAAACTAGAATATCAGGGAAGAAAAGTACAACTTTGATCCCTCATTTGAGGGAATCAAGGGATCTTTTCTGAAAAACAGGTGTGAAAAATCCATTCCTGCCCTGCTAGCGTTCTTTTGTTTTTTAGCAGCGAACATAAAAAAAATAGAAAAGTCAAATCTGAAAAAGTTTTTATATCAACTAATTAGAAAAAAGAGGTGGATTTTTTTTTCTACTCGGTACCAGCCGGGAGGCTGGCAACCTTTTTTTGCACTACGAAAAAAAAAAACAAGCGCGGCAATTTGTTTTGTTCTGTTAAATTTGGTTAAATTCAATTGATAATATAATTTGTATTAATCTATAGAAAACGCCACTGGTTGTACAATTACATATATATATATATATATCTATGTAAGATTGTTTTGCCTTGTAACTATATTGTACAATTGTTTGTTTTCTTTCAATAAATAAAAATAAAAAATAAATAAAATTTAACAGTACGCTTTAAATTATCAATTTAATGAATAGTTATTTGTTATACAAGAGTGCAAAATTTATTTTTAACCGCGTGCTCAATTTTGGTGATAGAGTAAGCGAAGGATTAAAAAATTAGAATCCTGAGCGTTAGCGAGGGAATCAGAAGAGCACGAAGTGAAAAATCTTTGCACACGAGTGCAACACGTAGCTTTTCATCCCAACCTCAGCGAGGAAATGACTAAATGCAAAAAAACACAAAGGAGGTTCCGAGTCTGAGTTTTTAACAAATTAAAAAAAGTAGTATAATAAATTCGGCACCATGGAGGTAGAAGTAAATAGGTTTAATTATGTTTTTATCACATCTATTCGAAAAGACCTAGTTCGTTCCCCGGGAACAGGGACTAAAACGCGTTTTTATTCCCTGAGGGAATAAAATTGATTTGAATTTGAAACGCGCATGTTGCTACTGTTGCTAAGTTCACAGCGCAACATTGTTCAGGAACACTAAAAATGTTGCATAAATTGCTGGCTGTTTAAAAGAATACCGCGCGCGAACAAAAAAAAAACTGAAAAAAAGCGCCTAATGCATTCCGTTTTTCGTTTCTCTAATTGTCATTGTTATTTTTACTAGAGTAAAAATGAGTGCGTCTTCAAGCAGTGATAACGAAATATTAACTCCGGAGTGTGTCATATCAGACGCTAACAATGTGATACAAAATAAATAACACTATTCATAATATGGTTGCGTTCACTTATTTTCTCATAGAGGGTGATAAAAAGTAGAGTGTCTACCTCTGGAGTAAAACAATTTTTAAGCTCGAGTGGTGTACTTTTCATCCTTCGTGCACTCAGGATTCTACTCTATCCTCGCTACGCTCGGGATTATACTCTAGAATCCTTCGTGCACTCGGGATAACAAAGAAACACTCTCGCCTAAAAAATATTATTTTACTCCCTCGGTAAACAATCTACTATTTGAATTTACAAATTTAGTGCACTCGATGTTCTAAATTCAATTTACTTTATCCTCTAGCGGATTAAAACGGCTTTTGCACTCAGACATCGAAGAGCAAAAATACTCTTTCCAAGATCCCCATCTTGAAATCCCCCATCTATTTATTCTAAATAATTTTATTTTCCTCGTAGGTGTAGTATCACTACGTATCACTTGGGAGAAAGTTCTCTTTCTGTTCTCAAGTTTCCGTTGGGCCCTCCGCGGCGCGTCGGGCTTAAACATACTCTTGAACAAAAATTGATCGTTTTCTCCTCTCGGTTTACAATGTACTATTTACGTAGGCCTTAGTGTAATGATGCTGCGCCCGACTGCTGGCAAAAGAAGCAGAAAAAAAAGACTGTAAAGAATCAAGGAGTTTTCTAGCTGACCTACTTATTTTCTTTGTTACCCAAATTAAAAAAAAAGTGCATTATGTATGACTTTATAAGGTGAACGTGTGAATGAAAGTAAAGGCATTCGTTAATCTTGAATATCCCACTCGTAACCATAACACGAATACTTGAATCGATTGCCTATTGAAATTTCTCTTTTCCACAAAAAATCACCAGAGGTCCAAGCTAAAGATAATTACGAAGAGAGACTGAAATATAAAAGTAGGTCATTTTCTAAGTAAAAATCTGTGTATTTATGTCAAGTCTAGACCGGAGTAAGGGAGTGGCGTTAAAGTAAAAGTGTGTCAAGTGTGAACTGACTTCAGTCGAGTGGTAAACATGGCTGCACCTGTTAGCAGACGTAGCTGCCGATACATCAGGATGTGATACAACATGAAAGAAGTATTGGATGATTTGTGGTAATGATGATTCATTTTGGTGACTGTTACGGCTGGAGAGATCAGTCGTGTCCGTGATGTAGACTATCCTGGCTGTATATGGAATATGATAGAATAGGAAAACAAAAATGTATTTCACGTGACTGAAATATTACCATCTAGCATAGATTAGTATTCATTTTGTTAAATGTGGTGAAAGCCACGTTTGTGAAAAGAAAACACATTTTTTTACAATTATTAAAAATCATGTGCGAGCGAGACGGAATGCCGAAAAGGGACATAAAGGCGGCAGGCAACACGTTTTTTTCCATCTCAGTATAAAAAATAACATATACCTACCTACGAAACAGGAAATAAGGGATCGCTGACTACAGTCAAGTGGTTACTTATAACCTGAACTGAAAAGTGGGGCGTTTCGAGTTTAAGCTTACATTCTACCCTTTTGGAGTGCCACTACACTAGTATCGATACGAGTACATGCATATAATTTATATATAGGGTCAACTAAAAAAATATTGAAATGCGTCATTAGAGTTTGTGACATTTGGTTACAATGGTGCCTCAATGCTGAGGATCGTAGCCGCTATGAGTAAAAAATTAGAGTTTGTGTTTTACAACGTTGTACCTATCTGTACATTGAGTGTACAGACAGGTACAAAGTTGCAAAACACAAACTCTAATTGGAATGTTTCAGGAACTACGCATTTTAGAAGTATCAAACCGAAGACCCTGTATAATACCACAGAGGAAAAAGATAATACTCAAAAAACAAGAAAGCCCGACATAATCACTTCTGTTCTTTCTAATAGCGACTTACTTAATGAGCAAAGCTTTCTCGTAATTTTGACACGTCTACATTTAAGAAGTGTTCATAAATACATTGTATTTTACGCCAAATTACAAAAGGTACAAAAATATTAAATTACAAAAAAATTACAAAAATAAAACGAACACAAATTTATTTACTTAAGAATTTATTTCTTCAGTAAGAAAGCGCTCATCTAAAAATGCCAGCCAGCGTTAGAATTCATAATACCATGATACAGTAATTCCTTTTAATACCTCTTGTAAAAGAGCTCGCTGATTATTCTGCCTCAGCTACTGTTTTACGCCGGAATATTATAATCGTATTATTATCTATATTTAGCTACCCACGTGACTTCGTTTGTATTTTAGAATAGAAACGTTGACAAAAAGAAACTGTCGTTGAAATACGTGAGATTATGACATCAAATGACGCTGCCGAATTAAAGTGAAATTACTTTATTTACCACTAATTTTGCACAATAATATGTAATTATTACAAGTCTGCTGATGAAAATTACATGGTATTACATGTTTTAACCCAGCTGCTTTAGAGGGTGACTTAAACTGACTGATAAAGAAAAAATCATATGTTCTTTTACAATTGGTTTTTGCAAAACGTAAACATTATCATCCAAGTCTTTGCCTGCCTCTTCGAGGTAGACGAAATTCCATAGCCCAAATTCATCTAGTGCCCGGACATATGCAAGACAAGGCAAGGCCGTCTTTCCGTCCTCAGGCATCTTCGTCCATGCGCCACCGATAGTCTGCCTCAGATCATCGATCCAACGAGCTGGTGGGCATCCAACGCAGCTTCCACTGGTTTGTATTTTCTACTCAAAAAAAAATTATCCCATTGATCTTCTTGCAAAACAAAACTTAACATATATTCCATCATATATACTGCTTCTTTTGGTCCAGCATTAGATTCAAACACAAGAAACGTACTTGGCTGTGTTTACAGCCTGTCTGTTTTAATCGTCTTCTATTTTAACAGCTTTTCAATAATCTTGCCGCTCTCCGGGGCGGTCACCGATATCACCGATAGCAACACAATTTTGTTGGTCACTACGTCATCATCATTATCAGCCATTTGACGCCCACTTCAGGACATAGGCCTCCCTCATAGTTTTCATAAGCGTGAGGGGGTTTTGCCATAATCGCCACGCTTGGCAGGCGGGTTGGCGATCGCAGTATGGAATTTCAGGAAGAAGCTGCTGCCCGTCTCCTGGTAATTTATTTCCTTAGTCGCCTTCTACGACATCCACGGGAGGAAATGGAGTGACGCTATTCTCAATCTGGAGCCACACGGATTGTCACAACGTGCGATCACACAAAAAAGCTATTAATCATTCGATCCTATAAAATGTACTGCTATTGTCATCGCTTTTGAAGTAGGCGTAGAGTTAAAATTTAACATTAAATTTATTATTTGCCGAAGAAGGCATTTTAGGTGCATCGAAATTTCTATATACTTTCTTTATACATTTAGTAAATCTGTAAATTTTTTCTCTATCTATTATATGTCTGTCTCATTCTGTTTCTTTGTGCGCGCATCACGCAAAAACCACTGAAGGGGATTGAGTGAACCCAAGGATGTTCTTGCGGGTACTTATCACTTAATTACCAGGAAAGAAAATATCTGAGGTCTAAGGACTTAGATATCTTAGCACTTGAGATTATGAGATCAGTCCGCGATGGACATGGTGATTAAAGGCTCTTTCTCTTTCTCTCAAATCAAATCATTTATTTTACATAAACATAGATCTTGATTACAAATCTTGAGAATATTAAAATATGGCATCGCTGTTTTACCAACAGGGCATACAAATATTTCAGGAGCTAAAAACACAAAACAATGTTATAACAATGCATTTAAAATTTATAAAATTAACAATCTCTCTCTCTTTGTCTTTCTTCGTCACGGGAGATCGTTTGTTTCCTGTAAAGAACTGTTCGTTCACTGTGAATCTACTATAACAGCAGTACTGTACTTCTGTCCGTCTTATATCTGGAGTTACAAAACTCAATTTACTTTACAGATTCATCTATTTAATCGCTGAACTTCGCGGCTCCCATAGAAAAGGGGTCCTTTGAAAGCGGTGTTGGAGTACCTTTATAATAAAAAAAAGTTTTCCCTGTCGCGTCACCGTGAACCCTTTTATTATTATTGTTTAAGTGTTGGATTTGGTTAGACTATTAACGATTACCGTATTAAGCCTATGAGACATCCTGCTCGTGTTTTATGAAAATTACGCAGTGAAATATTACGCAGAACATCGGGTTTCAATGCGCAAAAGAATATTTTTATTTAGTTCCTCCAAGCATCAAAACTGTTTTACGAGTGGAAAATTATATTTTATGCAATGTTATATGTAGAGCAGGAGCTACGTTTTTAGTGCTCTTACTGATAACATACTTTAATGCGTTGTTTATATTTTATTTCATACGAACGTTTGCAATATAAATGGTTCTCGAGTACATTGTCCTGAAATAAGAATAATAAAATTGGACTAGAATAAAAGTCCGACATTTTCGCAAAACCAAACGAGCGAAGAGAAATAAGGTCAAGCTAGCCAACTGTAATTGAAAGAGCTAGAATATTTCACGGATCTTGACCTTTTGTGACAAAAACAATCATATAACATAAACTCACGCCTGTATCCCAGAGGGGAAGCCAGAGAGTAGGGTTTGCCTTGACACGGTCTTGACAAACGTTTTTCGCTTCATCAATATTCATAAGTCGTAAAAATGATACCAGTTTCTTAACTCGATTTTGAGTTACACCAGTTAGCTAAGGGCGACTTGTGCCAAGTCACTAGAAAAGTAAGCATAAGCAGCTATGTGTCCCACTGTAGGGTACAGTCCTTCTCTCGGAGAGAGAGTATGGGCTTAATCACCACGCGTGCCCACAGCGGATTGGCGATTTCAAGCGCTGAGGTATTTGAATAGCTCAAACACTCAGGTTTCCTCACGATGTTTGCCTTCACCGTTAGCGAGTGGTATTGCTACTATAACTTCACAAATGTACATAACTTAGAAAACAAAGTCATAGGTACATGCCAGCATTGGGAATCGAACCTGGGCCTCTCGCTTTAGAGTCCAATGTTCTACCCACTCGGCTACCACCGCTCCTTCTGGAAAAGTAAGTAACTAGACAAATATGTACCCAGATATGCACAAATAAATAACCGACTGACAGGGACGGTCAGTCAGTCAGTCCAAGACTTTTTGAAGTTATTCACTGAATAGAACTTACTTCTGGATAAACTATTAGATACCTAATACTGTCAGCGTTGATGAAAACCAGTCAGTTTGTTAAAAGTCCGGGGTAGTACCGATGGCTCGCGTTTTGTGGCTCTAAGATGTAATAATTTGACAGTTAATGTATTGAAAAGTCGCGACTTTTGACGTATTACCTAGGCAGTAGAATACTAATAAAAACGAAACTAATAATTTTTGTACTTTTTCCTTTTCTTTAGATATGGCTTAGCAACAGTATTAAGTTTTTTGTTCGACCTCTAGTCCGTAAAATGCTCAAAGTTAAGACGTAAACACAACAGTTTGCACCCAGAAACGTGCCGTCAGCAGGGAAAAGGTTCACTTATTGCTGATGAGGCCTTTCCCTTGAGACCCTAAAGGTTGCTCCATACTCTCTGAGTACTGTAATACTCTATTTATTAAACTAAATTTTTCGATGGGGACTTTAGGCGCCCCCACCAAAATGTAATAATGTATTTTAATTAAAATAAAGATATTCGCAAATATTAATTAATTTTTATTTACAACTTTTCGCCGCGCGCCTAGCCTAGCTAGGGATCGACTGACATCTAAAACAAAACGTAACGATTTCCTTCATAATGTTCAAAATATGATTATACGGCTATGCCAGCCGGCTACTATAAAGAGGAATCGTTACAGTACGTATGATTAGGTAGATAGCTGGCAGATTTTTTTTTTAGCTGTATTTGCGAGACCATTACGGAGCGCGTAAAGCGCAAATCTAAATCTAATATATAAAAACTAGCTCACTCGGCAAACTTTTGCTATATTAATTAGCCTACGACCTGTTCTCAGACCTACCAAATATAGTTACACAAAAACTTTTATGAAAATCGGTGTTGCCGTTTCTATAACAAACACTGTGACACGAGATTTTTGTATAAACGATAGCCGACCCTAGTCAAACTACCCAGGAATTAGCGGCATGGTTTAACGTTACCTTACCCACAATATTGACTCACTTGCGTCAAATCAATAAAATAAAAAAATACGAAAAATGGGTGCCTCATAATCACTTGAATTTTCGCAGTATCCATCTTTCTTGTCTAAATTTAATAACAAAAACAATTGAAAGTCGATATTCAAATGTTTCACATTTTTTAAAAAAAGAACATCATAGAAACCATTTGAAAAAAGTTTCATTCGAAAACCTCAAACCATGAAGATTCTATGTCAATTCAAAGAACCTATTGCAATAAAACGGCAATTTCATACTTTAACCCCTATTATTAGATCTCCTGTCACAGTGTTTGTTACCGAACTTCTCTGAAACGGCTTTACCGATGTTTATGACTTTTTTGTGTGTGTTTGGTAGGTCTGAGAATAGGTCGTAGGTTAATTAATGTGGCAAAACAACGTTGGCGGGGCTAGCTAGTAAAATTATATAAATTCTGATATTTCGAAAAAAGATAAATATTAATAAAATTATAGAGCAAAAGTTCTTGCCAAATACACAATCTAATCGCTGATCTCTCCGCCTCTTATCCGTTTATTTTGGTTCTGTGTTGTGTTTATCATTTTATTTATTTACCTATTACACGATAATAATAACTTAAAATAAAAATAAAATAAATAAATAAACTTTCACACAATACAACCACTTGCCCTGGTCCCAAACTAGGAAACCCTGTGTTATAATAACCAGACAAGGACATCACAAACATGGGAATACCTACAGACTGAGGCCATTTGTATTTACAAATGGCCCACGAATCAAACCCACGACCTCCGGCATGTTCATCAAACGTGATACCGCTCGACCAACGAGGCAGTCATAATGTCTTTTCTTTCTAATTAGGGAGTCTCGGGAATTGCACATTAAATAATTAACCAATCTAACTAATTATGTTCCCGGCGCTGTGGTGTCTAGAATATTAATAGTTAGGTATTTTGGTTGGCTAGCTTGTCCACTTCCACAATCCACAAACGGAACATCTGTGTCTTATTTTTCGAAACATCCTTAATGTCAATCTAACCTAATTTACAAAGGTCAACCACGCAGTGTACTAATTCGCGGATTTCTTCGTGATATTTTCCTGCAGAGTTTTCCTAATAGCAGGCCTTTAAATAAATGGAATAATTAAGAAGAAAATCTTACCTATTCACCAGACACGAAATCAGTAATTGAAAGCGAACGATAGAACAATAAATGTGAGACATTTTGCTGATTTCAACGCTGAATAGAATGTGATTTTGAATAGAATTTACCTAATTCTGAATGAATGAGACTAAATGGACACATTTAAAAAGGTTATCATTTTCAAATGACTCTTTGTTAGCGCACGTGACTTCTTAGAAGGAAACTGAGAGGAAAGACACGGAAACGTATAAAGCGTACGTCCTGGAGTTAGGCGCTCTTCAGGCACTAAAAGCCTTGTCTCGGCATGCGGGGCTCTGGCGGGATGGACAATCTTCCCCTAGCTACTTGTGGGAGCAAGATGAAGTTTTAAAAAAAACTAATCGAAGGTGGCGATTTGCCGAAAGCGGACTTTGGACACAGGGACAGAAAATGAGTAGGTTCAGCTATATTCAGCTATATGCCCATAATATGCTGAATTGACTGCCTCGTTGGTCTAGCCGTGAAGGGGCTTAACTACCGAAACAGAGGTCGTGGGTTCGATTCCCACTGGGGGCCGCCGTACATTTGTACAAATGGCCTCCGTCTAGATGTATTTCCATGTTTGTGATGTCCTTGCCTGGATACCATAACAAAGAGTATCCTAGTTTGGGACTAGGTCAAGTGATTGTGTAGTGTGGAAGTTTATTTATTATTTACTAGCTGTTGCCCGCGACTTCATTGGCGTGGTAATTTTGATGTGTATTTTTCCGGGATAAAAAATAACCTATGTGCTAATTTTAAGATTACAGTATAATGTATCTCTGTGCAAAATTTCACCCGGATCCGTTCAGTCGTTTTTGCGTGAAAGAGTAACAGACATCCATCCATACATACAAACTTTCGCGTTTATAATAGTAGTAAGGATTTATATAAAGTAGGTAATAAAATCTAAAGAGGTTTGTCGGGATTGGTCAACGTGCATACTCTAGTTTCTTCCTACTCTTACGAGATACAGGCATACGAGTATGTTTACGTACTCGAGTCAGGTTTTGTTTCTAAATTACATGTACCTATGCACTGTTTTGTTCTATGCTTTTTTTGCGTTCTATGCATCGCTGTTTTGTTCTTTTGTTTTGATTGTGCTGTTTAGAGGAAGAACAAGAAGAAGAAGAAAAAACATATATTATTATAAAAACAGTCCACACGCTACAATAACAAAACAAAAAACAGCCAAGAAAATATTTCAACAAAAATCTTATAAAAAAGAAAGGATAAAAGTTCTAAATGACAACTGACCCAGCAGTATGTTTCTTGTGATAAGATTTGTAATGCTTTGTCTACGTATGTGTGTAATAAATGTTTTATATATCTATTTAAAGTGGATATGGATAGAACATATTCTATGGCTTTACAAGCCACTATAGACCATATTTTTTTTTGGAACTTATCTTACTTTAAAAACCTATTTAGAGGCTAAAAATTCCACCCATGCCGGGCCTTGAACCCGCGACCTCTGGCTAACCGTGCCAGCGCTCTCCCAATTGAGCTAATGGGGAAGTGCAGGCATCAGTGAAATTTCAAGCCTCTTTACAAACTTTTTCTGTAAGTATTACGTAATTTCACTGATTTTAAAAATTGTCCTCAGCACGGGTTAGTGCAACGAAAGAATACTTTATTTTGAACAAAAAAATTCATAAGCCGTAATACTTTATTGTTGAGGTTAAGGTTGTAAATTATAAACTCT
Source organism: Yponomeuta evonymella (assembly GCA_963969515.1). Lineage (NCBI taxonomy): Eukaryota > Metazoa > Arthropoda > Insecta > Lepidoptera > Yponomeutidae > Yponomeuta > Yponomeuta evonymella. The sequence goes on from OZ018350.1 coordinate 16,147,215, forward strand.
AATTGATTTTTAGAGAAAATACTGCCCTGCAGATTGCACAGCTTGCGCGTACCAAATTTTGGCTAACAACATACAAAAATTAACAATACTAGTCTGGCTATGCCAAGAAGTGCTCAAGAAGAAGCTAACAAGCATTCATAGTCGAAAATTTACGTATTTTTGAGATATAAAGCAGACTTTCACGAGTCTGACGGTAATGGAGTCATAATGTATCGTCTCTTTATAGCCTCTGAAAGAAATAAAGAATCGGCAACTTTGTAAAGGTGGCGAATAACTAAAAGCCCTCAGCCTAGAAAAGATAGATAGATAGATAGAATATTCTTTATTGTATGTACACCAGGAATAGGTTACAAGGATTTAGCAACAAGAGCAGAATTCTAGTCATTATCTTTCTTAATGTGAAAGTTGAAGCGGTGGTACCGTGATGGTAGAACGCCGGCCTCACATTCGTGAGGCCGTGGGCTCGAATCCCGGTTTCTTTGTTTTCTAAGTTACGTACATTTGTGAATTTGTAGTAGCAATACCTTCGAAGGAAAATATCGCGAGGAGACCTGTGTACACATACCTCAGTGTTTGAAATTGCCAATCTGCGGGGAGCACGCGGGGTAATTATATGCCCATACTCTCTCTTTGACAGAAGACCTGTGGCCCACAGTGGGACGTATATACCTAGCCTGCATTAAATTACGCAACGTAATAGTTTTTGCGTTGAAACTACTCGCGTTCATAGGTTTACTCTCGTTACCCTCCACGTACCACACGGGTGGTGCCACACAAGTAGCATTACTACTGGTGGTAGATCTTGCTTCTTAGTTTGCTAGAAGATAACGCATCTTGCATTAATCATGTCCTTGTGCCAATATAAATACTAGAAATACACATAAACTTTCGTTCCCAAAATTTAAGCTGGCAAAGGTTCATACATCCTTTATGGGGCATTGTATACGTTTCTACAATAAGATCCCTGAGGATATAATAAGCTTGCCGGAAACGTGGTTCAAAAAATGTGTAAAGCACACTTTGTGCCAAAAAAGCTACTATAACATTAAATATTAGATTAGATTTAGATGACGATAATGCTGGAATTAAAGCCAGTTCAATGCATGAGTTCCAGGGTTTAGAATATTTATATAAACTCTGTTAATTAAGGACTTGAAAAGTCTAAATTTTGAGGTTTTTCGTCAATTTTTTCTCTTTGAATTTGAAATGGACACCTAGTTTAACTTGTAACTTTCATTAACTCGCAGTTTCTGTGCCAAATTTGATTAAAAAAAAATTGATTTATTTTTTAAATTAGTGGAAAAAGGAATTAAACTATGTATATAAATTAATGAATGATTTTATGAGTGAACGAACGAATGAATAATTAATTAGTACGTGAACAAAGGAACGAATGAATGAATTGATCTGATTAGAGGCTGTGGCTAATAAAACTGTTCGGACAGTATCACGCCGCTGCAGGGATTCATCGTGTTCTAGCGTGATGTTTGATGACGCCACAGGCAAGCACTTAAGGGGATTCATGGGGCTAACTAGCGCCACCAATGAACGAAAAAGGTCATGTCTTCTTTTACAGATCGTAGGTACTAGCAAAAAGTGTATGTAATCTCTCAATCACGTTAATAGCGATTTTTACGACAGAGAACCTTGAATGACGGATCTCGGACTAGATGGAATTTGTGCCAAAAACGGCTGTTTTTTGCAGTTTTTTGTCCATTTTTTCTCCAAAATGATAAAGATTTTGAAATGGACACCTAGTTTTACTTATAACGTTCATAAAGTCACATCATCATCATCATCATTCAGCCACAAGAAACCCACTGGCGGACATAGGCCTCCTCCATGGATTTCCAAAAAGATCGGTCGGAAGCGACTTGCATCCAGCGTCTTCCTGCCACTTGGATGAGGTCATCAGTCAATAAAGTCACAGCTTCTGTGTTATTTTGAATAAAACATTTTGATTTGATTTGTTTGTTGCCTCAGGTTCACGGCCATGGCTCTTAAAATTACTATTAACACGATTGAGAGATTGTACAGACGCTGTTTGCAAATACGATCTGTAAAAAATATATGATTTTTTGCCCTAGTGTGTTCTATGGAGCCCCTTAACTTTTAATGCCTCGTATTTAGGTGGGACTAAGCCAAGTGCAAGCTGATTTGAAAAAGTCAATTTGTTGTGCTACAGTTTTTGGGTAGCGTGAAATAACATTTGCATTTGAACAGTCAACGGAAACATTATTATGTCATAGGCTTGACGCCTTGAAGCCTTGTAATGGTATTACCTAACGCGATAGTTTTCTGACAAAACTAATGGATTGGAACATCGAACCAAATAAAAATTTGTACTCTAGGGATGTATCGAACTTTTTGCAGTAAAAAACTTCAAGAAATAGAATGCACAAAACAGAAGATCTCGATGATTTTGTTATGGGTTCATCAAGAGATGTTGACCAAATTTATAATTATGGAACCACTTTTGAAGAAAGCACCTTCTTTCTAACAAAAAAGAGTTAATGGTGTTGGACGAGGTGGTAAAGAATTATTACTGAACACTAAATAATAGAAATATACGAGAATATGCACTGATTGAAAACCTCCGCCTTTTTTAAGTCGGTTAAAATTTTTCTTTGTAAATGTAATTTGTGTAAGAATATAGTTTAAAAAACTCTAGGTACGATATATAACATCCATTGCATACCTTGTTCTAAGCGCTAGAGTGTACCCCCTTCCCGAGGACCTAGCTTGAGGCTCATTACAGTGCCGTGAATTATTCATGCGCTGGCGCCTCGCTATCTCCGCCTTTGGCAAGCTAAGCTTTTCTTTCAAAACTGTGACCTGGAGGCTCAGATGTCTGACAGTTTCAAACCCGTTAGTAATTCAAGAGACTGTTGGTGGTTGTAAATTGTTTTAATGCTAGAGTACCAATAGATAACTAACAGACTATTAACGGACGGAAAAGAATATATATGGCAAAACGGGTGATTGTATTCTTTCGCCATAAAGGGAAATTTCCCCCCAGGCAGATCGTACGCCTGGGGATGGCCGGTCCGGCTGTTATTCGTCGGACGTCGTATTTATGGTGTATTGTGAAACACTTTGCATGCGCGAGACAGGAATGTTGTCACCATCAGCTGTTTGACGCCCACTGCAGGACATAAGCCTCCCTCATGGTTTTCCAAGCTTCCCGGTCTTGTGTCGCCCGCACCACCGTAACCGTATCAGACCATCTGGTGGGGGAGCGGTCGCCAGGTCAGAGCTGTTTCGTCCCAACGGCCATGAGTTCTCCGAGCTATGTGCCCCGCCCACTGCCACTTCAGTTGACACGTGCTCGCCACGAATGATTTCCTATCGAAAGATAACGAGACAAATATCTAATTATATACATTTGCTGCGGCCTTAGCCGGCCGTTGTATGAATGAAATGTCATCCAGCCACGTTAACCCAGAAACTGGAATATACTGACACTAGCAGAAAAGACTTACTCTAATACTAAAACGCGAAAGAATCTGCCTCGTTCGTGTAACGGTAACACGTTATTCGGAAGATTTAATTTATTTCCCAACAAAATTTTATGCATGATAGTAAAGTTTGTTTTAATTTCCTCTGGTATGTTGGTAATCTTTTAATAACCAACATTTTATGAACTATAGAAATTATCCTTTATCATGTGATTTAGCGTCAAATGCTACAAAAGGAATTGCGGTTTCGTATACAGTGAAACGCTCTCTCTCACTTCGAGAAAACGAGTGTAAGATTTGTGGTTACCATTAATTTATGCCAAATAGAATTGTTCTCCGCGAGGATCATTCAATTTGTGAATAGGCCGGGAACAGAGCAGATGGTACCTTGTACTTGTGTTCGCGTTCACCATGGAACATTTAGCCTAGTTCACTTCGGACAGGTTGTTCGCACCCATCAATTTTATATTGTACAATTTATTAGATAGCGGATGAACCTTTACATTTTTTTTTCATAGTAAGTACAGTACACTTATCACTATGAATCCAGATGTACTTGACTGTACAATACTTTGCAATTTGCCTGATTTAGATTGTGCGAAATAGATAGATGAATAATACCTTATTGCACCACCAGAAGAAATTATTACAAATGGTTTTTCATATGTAAGCAGTGGTATGCAATTGACCAATTCCAATTTAGATAGATAGAATATTTTTTTATTGTACACAGAGATTACATTAACAGAAATTCAATAAATCGCAGTATAATTGGCGGCCTTATTACTACAAGCAATTTCTTCCAGGCAACCATAGACGGAGACAAGAAAGAAGTTAGAGAATTTAATTCTTTAGTTCAGCACACGCATCCATCCAATGATACTACAATCACTTTAGTCAATTCTGCAGTTATTTTTAAGCAATAAGTTAATAGCACAGATCTGTGAACATTTATCCATGGGCGTAATATCAGAATTATTTACTGGTTTCCTGTGGAAATTGTATCCACGACTTTTATTTTAATAGATAGAGAATAATATAACGGCTTGCATCAGACAAATTACAGTGTTTCTATTTTGTTTGCATAGGACTGAAGTTAGGACGAGATATCTTATTTTGATAGAACCATAATGTTCTATCGAAACTATTTTAAAGTATTTGAAGGGCAACTGTGTATTGGTCAAAGCATAACTTTATTATAGTTGTTTTTTGTTGACTTTCATCTTCACATAATCTACAAATTCTAAGACTGACAACCTTATTTATTTATTTATTTTATTTTATTAAGGACATCAACAGCGAAAACCAATAATTTGAAGACAATAATAAAGATACCTACAGTTCACAAGGCCAATAACAGATCTCCACAAATAGGCAGTTCATAATGTACACCGTGTAGTAATTTTGCTTTAAATACAAAAAATAAATAACTGACTGTTCTTATTGGCGTCCGTTGCAAAAGAGCACAGACTGCGAGTCGAAAGCGTAACGAAGCAGACCATTCCTTTCTCATCTCAACCAGTCGCCTGTTATTGGATCCGTACATGTTCCCTCCATTTTATACGTGTAGCTATAGGATGTATTTCTTCACCGCTACTTGTTTCACTCTATATTGATATTATTTCACTTTCCTGGCGCGTGTCTTTCGGGCCTTTTATTTTAGAAGAGCCTTATTTTTCTCCGAGTTATTTCAAAGGGATAACATTGGCGAAATTCTACCGTTTTGTAAAAATGTGTCCGATATCACACAACTTAGGTGTAATTTTGGAGAAAGTTGGGTTGGTCTTTTCAGACAGCTATCAGTATGTACGAGTATATTCTATGATTCGTTATATTTTGATACGACAATTTCAAGTTGTTAAAACCCTTGGTCTTGCCAAAAAAGTATGTGTAATAGTGAGATTTCTTGAGATCAACTGTACGAGGTGTAACATAATCCCCATATACATCTGAAAATGGGAAGTTCTGCTCAACAATATGAACATTTTTTTATATGAGAAAAACATTTTAATGCCGCAAGGACTTCAGCGTAGTACAGATGATATTTTTTGCGATTTTTGAGTTTTTACTATAGACAAAGTTGTTCTTATTCACGAATAGAAGATGTATTGTATATAGGGATTTGGGTTCACCCTGTATAACACTCCAACTTGGTTAAAAAGAGCCTAGCGTAGCCTTTTATACTTCACTCCACCTATGCCCGTATGAGCCACTATGTACTTAATATACATACGTAAACTCACGCTTGTGTCCGGGAGAGGTAAGCAGAGACCAGGGTTTGCCAGTGGCTACGATCCTGAGAAGCCTTTTTCGCTTGATCAACATTTTTATTTGTCTCTTAATTCGCCTCACACATGCACTTCTTAAGAATATTTAAACATGATTGGTAAATAGTGATTGCTGTTACGTTAAATCTTTGATAAAAAGTTAAGTAGCTGAGAATTTTAGAGCATTGGCTGAGAATTTAATTCAATTATCCAACATTGTGAGGAAACCTGAGTGTCTGAGCTATTCACATACCTCGGCGCTTGAAATCGCCAATCCGCGGTGGGCACGCGTGGTGATTAAGCCCAACTCTCTCTCTGAGAGAAGGCCTGTGCCCTACAATGGGACGTATATAAGCTGCTTATAATGATCCTCCCAAATTCTCGGAATAGCCCTCTACATAGAATAGCTGGCTCTTGCTACCAAAGTTAACAATCCACTCATGTTGTATTTAGCTTTAAGGGGCTACAGTGTGCTGGAACTGGCTGGAAGACGCTTTTGAATCGCTTGTGACATCCTCTAGGAACATTTCAGACCTTTGAAATTAATATATGATATAATTTAACTCCTCGATTCCCTATGGCATGTATGACAACTGTCATAACCTTACGCCTTCTATGAGTAAATATATTCCGTAAGAATGCTTAAAACAAACCTAAGAATTTATGTGCCATTTTAAATGCGCAGTGGATTACGTTTAAGCTTATACAGTCTTACGGGCAATATCAAAATATTGTATGTTCATGTTTAAAACTAACAGGAACAATAGTTACTCATTCAGAAAAAACGTTTTCATCAATTTATCACATTACGCCTTACGAGGAAAAGCCCAGCTACTCGTTGCATGTTGTCTGTGACCAGGCGCTCTTCGCATCACCATTGATTTGATTGTAACTTTTCATAAGCGATTCATCAATCATAAATCAACCTTCCAAAGTTCACCTCGAGCGCCATATAGTGAAATTAATTCAAAGTAGCAATTCTCATATAAAATTACCGATTGTAGGCCAAGGACGTGGGGTGAGGGACCGAAAAAGACGCCGCATCTTTCCAATTCACTTTCGTACAAAATGTACTGGGTCAAGTTTCATAAAACTATAATTTCGTAGTTTATTATGACAATTCGAGGTACACTGCGCAGCAGAGTCTATTTGTTAATCTGTGGGTTAATCGGCTTTCGGTCATAGTCACAATGAATTGTAGTTCTATGAAACAGGATCCTGAAGGGATGGGTCTTTTCCGCGCCCTCGCCCCACGTCCCATGTCCGAACAAAACAAAAAATATTATATACCTATTAGTCCAATCGGTGGAGACATTTTCGAGTTTTTGCAAGACCAACGCACGGGGACTGATTTTTGTAGTAGTGATCGAGCTTCAATCGTTAGAAAAACATAAAATGTAAATTCCCATTTCCTGTATTTTTTTATTTAAGTAAATAACTAAAAAATAAATAAAAAGAAGAAAAGTAAAAAGGAAACCGATCATTTATTATAATCATTATTCGAACCAAAAGCTCTCTGTCGCTCAAGGGACGCCTCTTCCCATCCGAGCTATTGTAACATTATGAATCTAAGCGAAACATCGTTCTATTATTTGTGCCTAAATCACAGTAAAAGCGAGGTTCACTAAAAATGAAACCTAACTACCTATGTATTATAATCCATTTATTGTCGCGATTAGGTCGGCCGCACGCGGCCAGACTTTCTGCTCGAGTATTGTAGTCTCTAATACCTAGCATTTAAGGTTCATTTTAGTTTGATGGAGTTTTGTTTCAGTCCTCGCGCTCGCACTTCGCCTCCTCGTTAGATTGTAGGGTACATAGGCGGTAAATAATGTGTTGGTAAATAATAACTTCGATTGGCGTTACGAATAATACTTGATTCATAAACGAATCTGTGTAGATTTCGTCTGTAAATTTTTTTTCTATCTGCCTGACATGTTTTTCTGTTTTAAATAAAATAAAACGCTGTATATTTTTATCACGCATTTTATTGTACATGCGGAAGTATTGTTAGAAGAATCAATGGCGTAATGCTAAAAATTTTAAAGCAATTATAATTTATATACATTTGTACTTGTTTTTAGTTTTTTTATTTTCTCGAAATTCCGCCTTATTGGGATAAGTTATCTACACTGCAATAATTATGCTCTTTACCTTCCCTACATGTAATATAAATCACACTTCCATGACATGTATGTTGATCCTATTCAATTGTTTTTGCTAGGGTTGTCACAAAATCCGGGTTTTTTTATTCATGATTTATTCGATGCTCATTTTTAGGTACAACGTAATTTAAATATATAATTTAACGCTCATAATATTTTTTGGGTTCCGTAATCATAATGACAACAAAAGAAAGTAGTTAGGTTTTTTGTACACGTAACAAAAAAAAAACAACTGAAACCTTAACAAAAAGGAAAAGTGTAACAAAAAGTAACCAAATAGAAATAGAAGTACTGTATCACACAATAGATTAAATAAAAATCTGCGTTCCTGGTTTACCGATATTACATAATATTTTTATTTAAGTGTCACAATGAATAGTTTAATGTATCTTGAAAATATTCGTCGGTATGGAGTTCCAAAATAATAATAATAATAATAACGTCCACACAACGCAATCAAACTAGAATTCCCTGTACTATGGTATGGATAGTTTTTAACTATCAGCTTTAATGACAAAAATCACTTAAATGCTGTATGTTTTCTGTGCTATTGGAATGAAATAATAGAAATGGTATGAATTACACTATTAATACGATTATGAACAGATTAATCTGTTATAATATACCAATATAAGTTAAGACGAGGCGGCACTGTTTATTAATAATTATATTTATCAGTCTTTGTGCTGAAACAAGGATGCAGGCCAAATAAGCACTCAAATCCATTTGTAGCTCTTTTGCCAACATCCTTAGCAACGAAGTCTTTATCCATTTTCATAATTTTTGTTTTATTTCTTTGGTCAATATCCATTTTAAAATGTTTTTTTTTCTTCTGTAAAAAATAAATTATTTTGCTTTTGTTCTTAAAATTTTTATTATTTTGTTTGTGTTATACCATAGAAAAAAAATGCTCCTGTCAGATTCGCTTAATGGACTATGTGGCCACACAGACACGGAAGCGATGACACATATTCACCCTTTTAAAACCGCTTCAGTGAATGCGCGTAGTGTAAAATAAAATAAAAAATTGCGTAAAGTCGATGATTTAAATTCAAAGATTTTGAGCCAAAATCTTAATCCAAGCTTCAAATTTATCAAAATTAGAACTCTTTTAAAATATTTATAATCTTCTGTATTTTTACACTATATTTAAAGATTTTCAACAGCTTTTGTAAATAAACCTCTTGAGTCATGGAAACACAAGAAGTCCACTGCTGGATATAGGCCTCCTCCATGCATTTCCAAAAAGACCGGTTGGAAGCGGATTTCATCCAGCGTCTTCCTGGCACTTGGATGAGGTCATCTGTCGGCTGGTCGTCCTACGCTGCGCTTGCCGATATGTGGTCTTCATTCGAGAACTTTTCGGCCATGTAGACGACTTTCGTGCATCTACGAATCTCATCATTTCTGATTCGATATCGTAGAGAAAGCATAGGCCTTTCCATAGCTAGTTGCGTGACCTTGAGCTTTCTTATGAGGCCCATAGTGAGAGACCACGTTTCAGTGCCATAAGTCATCACTGGTTGTATAATTTTGTCTTGAGCGATTGAGGTATATTAGACGAAAGGACTTTTCTAAGTTTCCCGAATGCTGCCCAGCCGAGTTGGATTCGACGATTGACCTCTTTCACAAAGTTGGACGGGCCTAGTTGGACTGTTTGTCCTGAGTAGACGTATTCGTCTACAACTTCGAGAGTCGAGTTCCCCAATGTTATTGGGGTGGGCACGAAACGAGTATTCGATGTGACCTTTGTTTTGTCCATGTTCATTTCAAGGCCCACCCGTTGGGAAACTCGACTGAGGTCTTCGAGCATTATGCCGAGGTCTTCCATCGTTTCTGCCATGACTACTATATCGTCGGCAAATCGAAGGTGAGTGATGTACTCGCCATTGATATTGATGCCGCGTCCCTGACATTCCAGAAGCTTGAAGGTATCTTCCAGTCCGTTTGTGAACATTTTTGGAGAGATAACGTCTCCCTGTCTTACGCCCTTTTTCAATGGAATTGCCTCCGAATTCTGTTCCTGTACTCGGACCGACATAGTGGTTCTGTGGTCATAGTGGACTGTTGTACAAGCATTTCAGCACCTCGATATACCGATAGTCAATACGGCAACGCTGGAGAGACTCGAGCACTGTCCATAACTCGATCGAATCGAAGGCTTTCTCATAGTCTACAAACGCAAAGCATAATGGCAAATTATACTCCTCAGTCTTCTGTATAATTTGCCGCAACGTGTGGATGTGGTCTATGGTACTAAAGCCCTTTCGGAAACCGGCTTGTTCGGGAGGTTCAAGACGATTCGTGAGGACCCTCGAAAACAGCTTATAAACATGGCGCAGAGTAGTCATCAGTAACCACAAAAACCTCCAATACTAATTTTCATAGAAAAACGGAGCCAGAGATATAAATCAGAATTTTTAAATTTTTAGGAGCCAGCTTGAAATTTGACTTACGCCATTTTGTAAAAAGTAAGTTAACGTTGTCATCCAACCCAAGGTCTTATTCAACATTTGTTCGACAAGACTACCCCGTAATGTTACCGTTTTCTCAGGCTTTGACAAAAAAGCTGTAAAGAGCGGATTTTCCAAGTCAGATTTTTCTTATCGGATTGAGGGATCACCCTGTAAGGATGGAAAATTCCAAGTTTATACCATATGTGGAACTTGAAAATCTTTTAGCACCTGATAAGACCGAAATTAGAACAACCAAAAATTCAAGAATTTTCGCACGTCTAGTTATTTTAGCATTCAAATGCTGTGTGACTATAAAGTTGATACAATATTAGTCCAGCCGCTAGACCAGCGGGGCCCGGTGGCAAAACCTGCATTAGGTGTTGGTTGAAAATTTAAGCAAGTTTACTTTTCAATCGGCACTATTAAATTTGCCATAAAAATTTGTTGACGTCACCGTCCTATCTAGGGTTTATGCAACGAGTTTATGTTGTTTTAAAATACCACCCCTAAGTGTTACCATTATCCCAAGCCGTTGAAAAAAAAAAGAAGCTTCTCCAAGTTTTCGATTTTCTCCGTCAGTTTTAGCAAAAAAACTAATCGTATAGAAAATTTCAAGTTAGTAACATCAAAATGGGACAACAATTTTATCTAGCTGTTTTTCGCTGATCAACTTTATGTAGGTATATACATTCTTCACGTCACACCGTGTACATAAAGTTGTTATATGCGATGTATATCATGTTAGTATTTTAATTAATATATCAATAATAATGGCACCAGGTATTTACATATTTTTTTCAAAATCAAATCAGATCCGGATTATAAATTACTATCTGAGAGCGTGACAACCCTAACGACGTAAAATCCGGATAACAATTAAAATGGTCGTAATTTCTACTTTCCATGGAATTGGCATTTGAAATATATTTTTTATTTCATATGGGGAAGTCGCTTCCTACGTTCCAATTTTGCCACTGAGTCCCGAAATACATCCATGTGAAATCAAAGTCAAATTCACTTTATTGAAAAAAGATAAGATGATTTTTTTTCACTTTTTGACATAAAAACCTGTTGTTGTGAAAAAACATGTACTATTTCGTAAGTAGGTAGGTAAACAAATACGTACTAAACATGTGATTTTTGTTTGAAAGCTATTCTTTCTACAAAGCATAGATAAGTTTTGACGAGATGTACCTACCTTTATCTTTTTTGTTTGTAATGGCGCATGCTATACAAGAAAGCATTAGATTGAAGTCTATTCAATCTACGCGTACGCGGGCGGGCTGGCGAGCCGGCTAGAAAAGTAGAAACCGCTCGGCTCGCTCGACGCGTTCGAAATTCGGCTATATATGTGTGCGTTTGGCGGCGTGTGCTTACGCGAAGGGAATGAGACTGTGTGTGTGCGGCCGCGCGCGCGTCTTTCTATGGAGATTACTACTAGGAATTAATTCAGTCGTGTCATCTAGCGGTGAAATGTTGAAGTGCTGCACACCTGTGTCAAACGCTCAAGGTCATCGGCACAGGGAAAAATCTTAAGGCTCGCATCTAACTTTAACAGTTCTCTCCTAAATAGCGCCACCGTCTAACAAAGCCCCTTTCGTAACAGGATAAAACGTGCAGTTCAGAAAACTAACTTCAGAACTGCATTGAGGGTTCCGCTTCCAACTGTCACGTACAAGCCATTTCTATTACTTTTTAGGGTTCCCTGCGCTACCCATCGAGAAAAAAAAAATACGCTACTATTTTTGTATATGGAATTTGGTCTGAGAGAGTCCTAGAGAGTAGAATCCGGTACATTTTAGATATATTTATGTTATTCGACAACTACTTTTTTTAATTACAATTTTGAAATTATTACGTTTTTCTTATGTTTACGTAAGTTTATTGTTGTATTTCATCTTTTTCCTACACTACCCGCCGCCAGTCTCTTCAACACCAAAGGTTTGCTGGAAGAGAAAATTTTTCTTGCCTTAAGCACGCCCTTGTACATTTACAATGTAATAAGTGCAATAAAGAATTAAAATAATAATAATAATAAATAATGTTTATCTTACAAAACTGGAGCATATGAAAATTAAAGAATGTCCGTAATTTTATTTCCTGGCGCCGTCTCAGATTTTCTTATACATGTTTTAAAGCAACGTAAAAGATAAGTACATATGTATATAAAATAAAGTCGAATTTGTTACACTATTTATAACTCAAGAACGGCTGGGCCGACTTATATTATCATTAGTTTATTGGATTTATCTCTGCTTCAAATAACAGAATAACTACATATCAAAACATTAAGTTAAGACGAAAATTAGTTTTCCAGTAAGTACATTTTAGGGCTATGCTCGGAATTTCTCTACGAGATCGAATCAGAAATGATGAGATCCGTAGACGAACGAAAGTCTTCCACGTAGCCCAGCGGATTATTAAGTTGAAGTGGCAATGGGCGGAGCACATAGCACGCAGAACTGATGGCCGATGGGGCCGAAAAGTTCTCAAATGGAGACCACATATTGGCAAGCGCGCCGTAGGACGACCAGCCACAAGATGGACAGACGACCTCATCCAAGTGGCAGGAAGGCGCTGGATGCAGACCGCTTCCAACCGGTCTTTTTGGAAATCCATGGAGGAGGCCTATGTCCAGCAGTAGACTTGTTGTGGCTGAATGATGATGATGATGAGGAAGTATGTTTTGTATTTAACGGTTGGTTTGGTAATATCTCGAGAACAGAACTAAAAGGAACAGTACGCAGTTTGTCGAAAGAGCTAATTATTTCAAAAATTAATGTCTATATTATTGATACCGGCCCCAGTGAGCTCTACTTCAACAATTTTATAATTTTTTTGATTTTGAGAAGATTATTGACAATAATGACAAAATATAGATAATCATGTACACGTTACGGTCTCTATTTTGTTACACTTGTCTTAGGAACAAAAATACAAAGAAAATCCTTTTGACGACTCTTCAAAAACGTTCACGGATGGTACAAGATTTTTTACAACAGCTGTAGGTACCTATATTTTTCATTAAATTACATAACGAAACTCCTCGCCCGCGGCCCAACTCGCGCTTGGCCGCTTTTTATTTGGGGTTCCGAGCGTCACAACCCACGTCAAGTGGCGGCTTACAATGGAAGCTTGCAGAGAAAACTGTACAGAGTACACTTCCCTCTGCCTTATGTCTTATTGTTGTGATTTAGACTGGAATCTAATGTGAACTGTGACGACGTATAATGTCTAAGTTTCACAAGCACTAACATGAATGAAACACTTATCACTACAATGTCTTTTTAATTTTTTTATGTTCCGTATATTGTTTATTTTTCTTGACTTGTTTTTCCTTTATACTTGTTATGCCTTTTTTTCTTGTGATGTGTTAATTTGTGCCAATAAATGTCTTTCTTTCTTCTTTCTTTCTTTGTTCTTTCTGTATACGCCTCACTGCAGGGCACAGGCCTTTTCTTAGAGAGAGAGAGTATGGACTTAATCACCAGGCGTGCCCACCACGGATTGGCAATTTTAAGCGCTGAGCTATGTGGACGCCTCAGAAACTCAGGGTTCCACACAATATTTTCCTTCACGAAGATGAATAGAAATGTATGTATTATGTGCGCATGCATGGAGCCCCACAAGCGGTGGTAGCCTAGTGGGTAGAACATTGGACTCGGAAGCGGGAGACCCAGGTTCGATTCCCGGTGCGGGCATGTAAACAGGGCAACCTGAGTATTTGAGCTATTCACATACCTCAGCGCTTCAAATTGCCAATCCGCGGTGGGCAATCAGTGGTTATTAAGTGCACACTATCTCTCTGAGAGAAGACCTGTGCCCTACAGTGGGACGTATATAGGCTGCTCATGATAACGCTGGTGCGAACCAATAAAGGGGTCACATAATTCGTAACCTTATTATTTTCCCATAATCTGCTATCCGGAAATTGTCTATACATTCACTTTAACACACAAACCAAGGTTGAGTACTGTCGAACGCAGGTCAACCTTTACATTTTTAAGCAAGATCGCCCTCCATGTAACGGTTTAAAATGCACCTATGAAAAAGTTCGTAGTACCGTCTACTGTTTGTCTATTCTAGAGCAGGGTCAAATGAGTCAATCATTAGTCACATAATTTTGTCAGGCCTAGGTGTATTTATCACCGTTTATCTGTAGGTTCTGAACAAGTCGATTAAGAAAAAAAAGCCGCCTTAGCAATAATTATACGCGCTAAGCATAAACATTAGTTAGGTAATTTTAATACGAGATGGCGCTGACGTTATTCTTTATCGCGGTACGATTGTGTCCATACTGCTGTGAAGATGCCTTTGCAAATTTATTTATTTATTTTACTTACATAAATATTGGAACATGACAGAATACGGTATTTGACACGATCAACAATAAATTATTTCATATGCTCGATTAAAACAAAAATGACAGAATATCTCGGAAAATGTATCTGTTTTAGTCAATTACTAGTTATTACAATTTTTAAATAGATTAAACATAAAAAAGTGCTCTGAAATGTGACGTCATAAGCCAGTATTTTCATACAAAATTCCATTTTAAAAGTAACTCATTTAATATTTTGTCAAATACCCAATTGAGGTTCTTAATGTTTCTCTCATGGTTCCAGGAAACAGTTCTTGACCAAATTTATAGGGGGGCACCTATGAGCTACCACCTTTCTAACGAAAAAATCGGACAGCATGGTAAGGAACTATTGTTGAACATATAAAAAGTATATAGACGAACCGAACCTCCTCTTTTGAAGTTGGTTAAAAACCAGAATATTACAACACAGTCAAATCTAACTAGGTATGTGTGATTTATTTTTATCATTCATCCTTCTTTTTGATCTGCGATCTTGAACAAAACAAACCGCATTAAATACAAGGAAAAAGACGCCGTATTGATCGACGCGCCACGGGAGTTGTTGGCAGAGATCCCATTTGAGGCTCCTTCATCACTCAGACATGGAAAATAAAAAGGGAACTCCATTTACAAGTTTATGAATGATTCATGGTGGGATTATTAATGTTTCGATTGTGCGTAATCTGTAGAATTCTAAATGACCCTATCGGACCACCATAACAATGGTTTTTAATTGTTATTTTCAAGGTCATAATCTAAAAAGCTCTACAAGCTAATATTGTCGCTGTCGTTTATTGGACTCAAATATATGTATTTTTCTTAAAGCAAATTACAGTTAATGAGGAAAGAACGGTTTCTACCGGTGTAGTCTTATTTATGAAAAGTCGATTTTACTAAAATACTCTGAAGTCGGAGTTACATAACATAACATAAACTCACGCCTGTATCCCAGAGGGGTAGGCAGAGACAAGGGACTGCCACTTGCTACGGTCCTGACAGATCACTTTCGCTTCCTCAACATTCATTAGTCGTTGCATGCACGCACGCCGGTTTCGGGTACTTTTTATCTTGCCCTTTGCTAATACATCCCCTATTTGGTCAAAGTATGTCCGTCTGGGTCGCCCCTTACCGGCCCTTCCACCCACATTCGCTCGATATATTTATTTCGTCAATCTTTCTTCCTTCATCCTCTCCACATGTCCAAACCAACGCAACATTCCTTTCGCGACATTTCTCTACAGGAAGACCTGCCATAAACCGGCTTCAACTTCCATTAAAGTATGCATGCATTAAACTGAGCTAGATAACTTAGTCACAACGTAAATCATGTCAGGTATTTAGTTGTAATTTTATTATAGCGGTGGTAGTGGAGCGGTGAAACGTCGGCTTTACATTCGTGGGTTTACAAGGTCATGGGTTCGAATCCCGGCATGTACCAATGACTCGGTTCTCTAAGTTACGTACATTTGTGAAGTTACAGTAGGAATTCCGCTTGCTAACGGCGAAGGAGAACATTGTAAGCCAACCTGAGTGTCTGAGGTGTTCACATATCTCAGTGCTTGAAATTGCCAATCCGCGTTAGGCACGCATGGTAATTAAGCCCATAATCTATCTCGGAGCGAAGGCCTGTGCCCTGCAATGGAGTGTGTACGAGTATAAGCCTAAAAATTAGTTTGATATTAAAAGCATTCGTATTTTCTATGTCCATAGAATAATGGTTTTCGATTGTTATTTTCAAGGACATGACTTAGGAGGATAATACTTTGAATGCGTTCCTTGGCTGGTAAATTACTTAGGTCCGTATTAATGAAGCGCTCTTATTTGCCACAAAGCTCGATCTTTACTGCGCTGTCAAGACGTCTGTTTTTTGAACGTGTAATTTAGCAGACAAATGATTTTTAAAAGTATTCCAAACCGGTTTTCCGCCACAGCGATGTAGATCGCTACCGTCATGATGGTTCATGAATTTTCAAGACGGGAAACCAAAAGCGACTAGAGAGACTTTTCGATAACCACAACAGAACGAGTCGACGAACATTCCCTCAGCCCAGAGGCTTAAAGAAGTAATTATTCTTCGGGCGTACAAAGTTACAAGCCATGACACTTCACCGGAACGAACTGAAATGAGCCTTGCCACCGAAACACATAATATTCACTCTAGATGGACGTCTTTCGTTTTAATCACATTGTGCGTGTAGTTGTATTGGATGCTTTGTGCATGCATCCAATGCAACTAGATGAATAGCTAATAATATAATTATTATTATTAAAATTATTTACAGGCTACATCATATAAACTTACGCCGTTCTCCCGAAGGGTTAGGCAGAGACCAGGCTTTGCGACTTAGCATCCTGACAGACCTCTTCCGCTTCAACGACATTTATTAGTCGTTGCATGCACGCAGGCCAGTTTTGGTTTACTTACCATTTTCTATCAGTTTCTTAGTTTTGAAGACGACAGTAATTAAAAAACTAACAAGCCACTATGGTATTGGGCTGCACAGTTTTAACATCTGAAGAAGAACCGATAACCGATGGGGTAAAAAAGCTCACAAGTAGAGACAACGGCGTGGCAAACACTATATGGATCGGCCGCTCATTGCACCGACGATCTGAGACTCAAATTCTGCGATAAATTGCCGGTAGCGGCCGGATGAGGATGGCCGAGGATGTAAAAAGTAGTGGCGTGCATTGATAGAGTCCAGGAGGGGACAAATGTGAGCTGACGTATTGGGATGCGATTCAGACTTTCAGAAGGAAACTGCCTTCAACAATGACATCTTTCAATCCCATGAAAAAAGCCACTACCCGTTCACCTCATCACCTCCCTAAACAGTACTGGATAACATATGGTGCTTGATGAGTTTGGAACTCTATTTTTACTATTATTATAATTGAGGATTTGAATGAAAAAATAACGTGCGTGCATAAGTACCAAGTAAAGCAAAATCTATGTCAAACGTGCTGAGTTAACCTGCTGGGATTGAACATTGCGACCAAAACTTATTGCCATGTCCAACTTCCGTAGGAACTCACCCACCGTCACAACCTCACCCTACCTCTGAGCTCTACGTTTCTCACAATAGAGTCGATTGTTCGCCAGCCAGAGGCGAAAGCAAACTGGTATTGACATTAATCCTATGTTGGCGAGTTTACGTGCAATATGTCTGATGAAATACGCTCACATTTCCGGCGACTGGAGCAGATAAGAGCTGGTTCGACAAATTCGAAAAACAAAGGAAGTGTTTGATACACTTTGATCCGGCTTTGCTGGAGTAGGCTGTGTGGGATATCGACTGCCTCGTCGGGTTAGCCGTTAAATCGCTTAACTACCAAGACAGAGGACGTGGGTTCGATTCCCACTGGAAGCCGCCGTACATTTGTACAAATGTACGTCTGGGTGGGTGTATTTCTATGTTGTGATGTCCTTGCCTGGTTACTATAGCACAGGGTATCCTAGCCCTCGCGCCCTCGCCCCACATCCCTTCTGTATGGCCAGGGACTAAGTGCATCCAATGTTTCTGAAAAACCTTCTTTCACTTGGACCTCAACAAAGCCATGTAAGTTTTATTTTTAACATTGAATTAGTTTGAAAAACGTAATCATCATCATCAGCCCCTTGACGCCTACTGCAGGACATAGGCCTCCCTCATGGTTTTCGTAACCATGAGGTGTTTTGCCATAATCGCCACGCTTGGTAGGCGGGTTGGCGATCGCAGTATGCGGTTGGAATGTCAGGTAGACGCTGCTGCCCGTCTCCTGGTAATTTATTTCCTTAGTCGCCTTCTACGACATCCACGGAAGGAAATGGAGTGACGCTATTCTAATCCGGCGCCACACGGCGTAATATTTAAAAATGTAATAATAGGGGTTAGAGTATGAAATTGCCGTTTTATTGCAATAGGTTCTTTGAATTGACATAGAATCTTCGTGGTTTGAGGTTTTCGAATGAAACTTTTTTCAAATGGTTTCTATGATGTTCTTTTTTTTAAAAATGTGAAACATTTGAATATCGACTTTCAATTGTTTTTGTTATTCAATTTAGACAAGAAAGATGGATGCTGCGAAAATTCAAGTGATTTTTGAATACGAGTTCCGACGCGGAACTAACGCGGCAGAAACAGCCTGCATTATCAATGCTGCGTTTGGAGAGGGGTCTACTAATGAACGCACCGTGCGATTTTGGTTTAAACGCTTTCGTGATGGAAATTTCGACTTAAAGAACGAGCCACGAGGAAGACTGCCCACACAGGTGAATAACGATGAATTAAGAGAGATAGTGGAAGCCGACCCTAGTCAAACTACCCAGGAATTAGCGGCATGGTTTAACGTTACCTTACCCACAATATTGACTCACTTGCGTCAAATCAATAAAATAAAAAAATACGAAAAATGGGTGCCTCATGATTTGACTGATCTGCAGAAAGAAACGCGTGTTGAAACTTGTGTTGCCTTGTTGAACCGGTACAGAAATTAAGGAATATTGGATCGAATTGTAACATGTGATGAAAAGTGGATTCTTTATGATAACCGGAAAAGAAAAATGCAATGGCTGACCCCTGGTCAAATGCCACATCAGTGTCCTAAAGCAAAACTTACCAATAAAAAGGTAATGGTAACTGTTTGGTGGTCTCAGCATGGTGTTATTCACTATAGTTTTCTCCGATCTGGTCAAGGAATAACGGCAGATGTCTATTGTGCCGAACTCCGAACCATGTTGACAAAACTAGCAGTAAAACAGCCCCGACTCATGAATCGATCTTCACCATTATTGCTCCACGACAACGCGAGACCTCACACAGCACGAGAAACCATTTTGACCCTTCAGGAACTGCAGTTAGAAACCATTCGTCATCCTCCGTATTCACCAGACCTTGCTCCAACGGACCACCATTTTTTTCGTGATTTGGACAATTATCTACGTGACAAGAAGTTTTCTTCCCAGGAGGCAGTACAAAATGCTTTCACACAGTTTGTGCAGTCTAGATCGTCGGAGTTCTATCGCAAAGGCATTAAGGACCTTCCCATTAGATGGCAGCAATGTATAGATAATAATGGCAACTATTTTGATTAAATAAATTAGTAAAAAATTTAAAAAATAAACAATTTAGATTTTCAGTACAAATCGGCAATTTCATACTTTAACCCCTAATATTTACTCTCTACTCTAGTTATATAATCAGCTCAAAGGTTAGTAGAGACACCTCAATAGTAAGTAACAAAATTTTACTTAATTTTCAATGTCATTTGACACTATTGAAATGATATTAGATACTCGATTTTACCAAAACTATACTTTTATGTTTGCCCTGAACTGAACTTCCAAACGCAGCGTTGAACGCCAACCAGCTCGCTGTACCGAGGATCTGAGGCAGATTCCAAGCAGCGGCTGATTGACGATGGCTGAGAAACGGGAGGAAGCGGCGTGCCTTGGGCTCACCCAGCCCGTGTCCAGCAGTTAACCAGTGAACGAGCACGGGTACATCATCAACCCATAGCAGTCCACTGCAGGAGACGGGTCTCTCCCTGTATGGGAGGTTTTGCTGTAATCTTCACGCTTGTCAGGCGGATTGGAGATCGAAGTGCTTGGTGGTCTGGTGTCACAGGTCAACGCTGCTGCCCGTTCCCTGGTTTCTTTTTTTTTTAGTCGCCTCTTACGACACCCACGGCTCATTCTAGGCCAGAGCCACACGGCACGGGCATTGGTACGGGCTGATTGATTGATTTATACTATAATGTGCAACAAAAAGAGTCAACTGTACATTTTTGTTCCGAATCAGCTCGTAATGTAACTGAGTAGCGTTCATACAATCAAGTGTACTGTCGACTGTGCCCGAAGACAAAATGTATTGCCAATCAAACCGTGGTGTTATAACGATAAATAGGGATATATTAATATCAAATCCCTTAGGAGTTTGAACAGTTTTGAAACAATACCGTGGCTTAGCAACCGTGGGAATAGACTCGCTGAGCTATTCATTTGTGTTTTAAAAGCTCCGTTGTTCTCAACGCCTGACGCGTCTACTGAGAATAAAATACAAATTGAGAGGATAAACTAACTTTCGGGCCGTGCAGTATTGATCCTTGCCTCACTGTGAAACACTTGGCAATATTAAATAGAAAATTTATGACTTTGAATTATTTAAGCTCGAATATTAAGTACCAATTAATTAGTCTCGCTCTATGGCATGAATAAACAAAACAATGGCTGATGACTTGCCGTTATCGGATTAAAAGCCTGTGTTTTTCGTGCGTCATTCAAACAGAGGTCAGAGGATTTGGGGGAGGGTTAGGTGAGGAAATGGGCTATCTGCATGTGAAATTCCATTTCAATCCATTGAATATCATTGGAGACTGACGATAAGACAAGTCTGGCGATTTAAAGTCGTTTAACGAGCAGCGTAACGACTTTGAATCGGTACCATATTATAAATAAGACGATTCGCCAAAAAACTAAAGTGATTAACATAGCCTATAGGGTAAGAGAGTTTTACATCGGACAAAGTAATGATTAAGTTTGCCGTACAAAAAATATTTATTTTGTCCAGTAATGTTACAGCAAGTGGTGCAGAAACCCCCCAAACCTGTCGTATACATATACGCTTTTGCTCTTGAAACTGCCAATTCGCTGTGGCACGGGTGTTGACTGGTGATTAATGGGATCCATGAAGCTCAGTAGCGCGCCACCAATGAAAAAAGCGTATCTTATTATGCAAAGCGTATCTTAAATCTCTTAATCGCGTTAGTAGCGATTTTTGGGATCCATGGCCGTGAACATAAGGTAAAAAAACCGGCTAAGTACGAGTCGGACTGGGTTCCGCACCATTATATATATAACATTTGATACAAAGATCGAGAAAAAACGGTAAAAAAACACGGTTGTTGTATGGGAGCTCCCCTTAAATATTTATTTTAATTTCAATTTAATTATTTCTTTTTAAAGCGAATATAGAACTAAATGTTTCGTGAATATTTCAAGCGTCTACCTATTGCCGTTATGAAGGTCGAGCAAAAACCCGCAAATTACGTTTGTTGTATGGGAATATTTATTTTATTTGTTATTATAGCGTGAACAGAAATACATCATTTGTGAAAATTTCAACTGCCTAGCTATTCATGTTCATGAGATACAGCCTGGTGACAGTCAGACAGACAGACGAACAGAGAGACAGACATACAGACAGACGGACAGTGAAGTTTTAGTAATAGGGTCCCGTTTGGCACCGGTCGGGTACGGAACCCTAAAAACCTGGGACTAAACGGGAAAAAACGACCGTTCCTATTTATCTTAAAATGCTATCTAGTTCCAAGTGCGTGATCCTAGGATTGAGGTGACTAATCGGACACTTTTGGAAAAAAAAAATTATTATGTTTTTTTGTCCATTGGTGGCGCTAGTAAACCTCATGGTGCCCTGGGTAAGCTCATAGTCTCTCTCTCTCTCTCTCTCTCTCTCTCTCTCTCTCTCTCTCTCTCTCTCTATCTCTGTGAGATATGATCTGTGCTGTGCCGAGGGCAACCCACCTAACGCCGGCCAGTTCTCGGCCATCACTTTGTGACTCCCTTCGTCGACCGTCCGTCTTCACGTCTAACAGGATGTCCCGAAAAAATATGTTACGCTAATAAAAGCGTGTTAAAAATATGTAGGTTTGAAAGGAAGAGGCCAAACCGGGATTAGTTTTAGAACCTCGGAAGTTGCGAAGTGCTCAGAACGGGTTTCAGCGGGCTGCGGTCTCGAGTTTGGTTCCACTCGTGTACGTTTAGAAATGGCGGCGGCGCTCGCTAACTCATATTTTACTAAAGTTTTAAACACGGTATGTGACTTGTGTACTGAAATCCAAAGTGAGGGTTCAGTTAACAGTGCTCTGCTTTAGGTAAAGTTTTGGGAATGTCTGTCTGGTCTGACCTGAGTGTCTGAGCTATTCACATACCTCAGCCCTTGAAATCCCCAATCCGCGGTGGGCACGCGTGGTGACTAAGCCCATACTCTCTGCCTGAGAGAAGCCCTGTGCCCTACAGTGGGACGTTTATAGACTGTTTATGATTATGATGAATAGTGACGATTGTGTTTTATTAAGTTGTAAGTCCAAAAGAGTTAAACCGATTTGATTGTATCTACTCATATTTTTATAGTCATACACCAAGCAAAACGCAGTGATTTTTGTTATCATAGCTTTCGATGCAACTCGAACCGTAGACACCTAACAACATGTATTTAGGTAAGTCTTTACATAAGCAGCATATATACGTCCCTACAGTGGGACGTATATAGGCTGCTTATGTAAAGAGGTTTATCATGGTCGTTGCAAGTGGCAAACCCTAGTCTCTGCCTACCCCTCCGAGATGCGGGCATGAGTTTATGCAAGTATGTCTGTAAAATAAAATACGCGGTGCGGTGCAAGGTGATGCGTGCGAATTAAGGAGTGGTAGCATTAGCAATTTTGTGGCGGTAACAAATGTATTTTGTTTTCTAATTTCTTCTTATTAAACGTTTCATTTGTTTAAATCGGTCAACCCGCTTGGCCTCTGCGTGGTCATAAAGAGTTTCTTATGCTCACAAAGAGTGGAATTAAGCTGATATCGCTGCATTAAACCCAAATTTTTCTCATATTAAATTATGAGTGTGACACAACAGTACAAAGAATGACGCCATTCAAAAATTTGAAAATAATTCAATCATCATCATCATCACAGCCATTTGACGCCCACTGCAGGACATAGACTTTCTTCATGGTTTTCATAACAAACATAAATGTTAAGTATTCAATAAATCAGGGGAATTATTGCAGGGGAAGCGCCTGCCAAGCGTGGCGATTATGGCAAAACCCCTCATGGTTATGAAAACCACGAGGCCTATGTCCTGCAGTGGGCGTCAAATGGCTGATGATGATTGAATACTTAACATAAAGCTACAATTTACAGTTTATAATGACTATTCGATGTGCACTGCGTATTCGAGTCTTCCTATTTGTTAATCTGTTGGTTGATCGACTTAGCTTTGTACACCGAGTTGTCATATAGTAAACCATGAATTGTAGTTCTATAAAATAGGCCCTAGATTGTTGCATGAAGCCACAACCCGTCGTACCAAAGTGCCGAAACGCGACTGCAGTGCGTCAGATCGTCGGGACACGTACACATTATTGTGTTTGCCCGCGCGCTGTGTGCCGAACGCTGAATTTGTTTGCCGTGAGCGTCCGTGCTACTCGCTGTTTGCGCGCAATCCAAGAACTGGCGGATTCGCGCGAGGGTTCGCACCTGAAGGGACGTTTCTGCGGTCTCAGTTTTGATGGAGTTTCTCCCGGTTTCACGTACGTTAACAGGCTGTTTACAGACTATTAGCGGCTGTTAGTTAGCTTCCACACCACACACATAATCACTTGTTCTTTGTCTGCACTTCGGTTGTAGGAGAAACTGGAGGTAAGTTTTGTATCACCACTTATTTCATTCGCTGAGAAAAGGTATCTAGCAAAATACTGAGATGTGTGAAAGGGACTTCTGATTTTTTAAGACGTTGGCTTACTTTGAAATCAACCTTGGTTAGCGTTCAATACCGCCCGGTCTGTGGACTCAGAAGTTAAGAGCTATATCATCTTCATTGACTTTCTAAGATACCAAGTCTACACTAAATCGGCTCCAGGTTGAATTGGTTTACCTTAAGGACAAGTGTTACTTCCTGTTTACGTACAATCTAAAACTACTGGTGGACTCGCACAGGGTTAGTAAATGGGGAGATATTTTTGCTGACTTAGGTGTCTTACCATATTAAAAATTACTGTATTAAAGAATATTCTTATCGCATCTTATCAAATCACCAAAACTAACGAAGCTCTGGTAACTTACCCTTCTGTATGTCTTTCTTGTTTTCTCCTCTCCTTCTGAGAGAAGGCATCCGACGTATCGTGAGAGGTCACTGCACTGTTTGCGTACAATTCAATGCATTATCAAGGTGCTACCTAAAATGGGGTTAATCCAAGGGAACTTTCGGGAAAATTCCACTATTTGAACGCTCTCAATCCCTGATACCGTTCCTTTCGTTCTGGGCGTACGGCGGACGTGTTTTAACATTCAATTAAACTTCATAGTTCTGTCCCGTTTTCTCTTGAGTTTTCTAACTTTCTCGACATTATTAGCAGAAGTTTTAACGTGAATGTCAATTTTCTACGGCTACTCCTTATTGGCACCAATTTGTACTGATTACTATCAACTATTATTAGGAATATTCCAAAACTGAAGCATAGTAAAAATATTAATTTTAATGACAAGTTTAATATCACAAAACACTTTTGCTGACTATTTTTATTTAATAATAATAATAATAACTTCCACATAATACAATCACTTGAAATAGTCCCAAACTAGAATACCCTATGCTATGCTAACCAGGCAAGGGTATCACAAACTTGAAAATAACACCAGACTGAGACCATTTGTACAAATGTACGATCGCCCTCAGTGGGAATCGAACCCACGACCTCTATTGGTAGCTAAGCGCCTTAACGGATCGATCAACAAGGCAGTCAATAACGGCACAACGTAATTTGGAGAAATTAATACACCTCCATCCACAGTACTAAGCCCTAGGACTATTATGGCTACAACAATTATTTTTTTTCATAATTTTAGTATCAATCTCATTCCGACCAAAGTAAGGCCATCTTTGTCACTCACCAGGCAAAACACATTTTCCTTAATCCCTTCTCTTTCTTCCGCAGGGGTTTCTCAGTAGTGGCCCCGGAGGTGGCAGTGCCTGGCAAGACTACAGCCGTTCTCGTCACTCTCCACGGCAGAGCTGGCCAGGCTCTAGACCCGCTCAATGTGACCGTTCGGCTGGAGACCCAGAACTCCGAAAATGACGTGAAACTGTTGACGACCGCTAGCCAGATGATTACAAGTGAGTAGAAAATTACTGTTTGAATTTAAAACTTCTTTAAGTGCACTTTTTTTCTGAACAGAGAACGAAACTGAACCGTCGGTTCGGTGACGCTGAGTCAAAAATCTAGTTGTTTTAGTCGTTCGGTAACTCTGAACCGAGTATACTCTGCTCCAGTAGTCAACTAAATTTAGAAAATCATATAAAATTTCGCATTTATTGTACGGTCATACAGCGCACAAATACGATAGGTTTCTTCTTGATTTCCTGTCGCGTCTTATGGTAAGCAAAGACTAATACGCTTTCATACTTTTTTTCTACTTATACTTTACTATCCCAATAGACGACTGCAATCGGTTCCATGTCTTGTCAGCCCCTATATTACGCGCACCAAATTCTGAGCGATTCCTGAGCGTTTAACTGACAAATTGGTATGGAATTTGACAGTTACACGATTGGCATTGCTTAGGATTTAGTACGTATAATTTAGGCCCCTGTTTTCATCAAGGTTCGGTTTTTTTTTCAAACATTCAATGTCGTACTCAGGGAAACATTATTTAATGTTGTAAAGTCCAATAACATTTTTAAACACACTTCAAACGTAATTTTTTACATACATAAGCCGCCTATATACGTCCCACTATAGGGCACAGGCCTTCTCTCAGGGAGAGAGTATGGGCTTAATCACCACGCGAGCCCACCGCGGATTGGCGATTTCAAGCGCTGAGGTATGTGAATAGCTCAGCCACTCAGGTTTCCTCACGATGCTTGCCTTCACCGTTAGCGAGTGGTATTGCTACTATAACTTCACAAATGTACATAACTTAGAAAACAAAGTCGAACCTGGGTCTTTCTCTTCCGAGTCGTAATTTAAAACGTAATTTATTTTAATTAATTCATCAAAATATAAGGACCCGCCTATTGGTACATGCATGATTCGAACCCATGACCTCTCGAATGTGATGCCACCGGTCTACCCTTGCACTGACACAGCTAGTACAGCTTTGTAGCTCTGAAAAATCGAAATCGAACCCGAAATTATAAACATAGCAATATGAAAGGCAATAACCGTTTGCCGAATCAAGGATTCCGTCCACGAGCGTAACAAGTAGATGAAAGTAAAGATAAGATGGAGTCTTTGGTGCAAATGTAAAAATAAAAATATGAGATGGAATAAGAGTACCTACATAAATGATGAGACGAAGAAGGTCTTATAGTCTGCGAATAAAAACTTGTACTTACATTCAAGTCAGCTTTATATTTTCCATGTGGTTACGTAAACCGCTATTTTGACACGTGAAGGGATGGGTTTATATTAAATGAATGAGATTACGAAGTGAAATGAATGAATGATTGTATATATTTACCTAACAATGAGATCAGTGACCCATGTAGCTGAGGCCCCCATTACACGTTATCTTGACAAACTCATAATGGATATGACCTGAGATTAAACGCCTCGGTACGACTCAAGTCGATTCAGCACGACTCGACTCGCCTTAATAATACGTAATACGAAATTTTGTATGCAGGTATGTCTACTGTCTAAGCTGTACGTGGTGAATTTGAATAAAAATTAAATAACAAAAACTTGCTTCTTTTAAGTTTTTTAATGATCAATATCGGAAATATGTTTTGATGCTTGGGATTTTTGTTATAAAAACAGCATAAAAAGCTGAAATAATTGAGATGAAATTTGCTGAACAAATAGACCTAAATAGTAACACAGAATATTTTTATACCGATCCCACGAAGTCGCTATACAGCTAGTAAAGAAATAAGCCTTTTGTGAGAGAATCAAATCTATCGTTTCTTTTTCTTTAGTGGCGCAGATATAAAAATAATAGCTACATACAACGCGCGTCGGAAGCCGCGACTCTATTGCCAGTAAAAATCTCGTTCGGTCTGCCAAGTCGCTGCTATTGAATACGCGACTTATGTACTGCCAAATAGAAAATAAACATGCTGCAGGTCGTCAGGACGAAGATTGAGACTGTGCAATTTGCTACTAGTTCGAATTCATGGGTTCATAAACGAGACCGCGCACCTATCCACACTGAAAGAATCGACTTCTCCCCAGTGTTGCCAACTGTTTGCTTTACCTAGTAGCTAGACATCTTACAAAATGTTGCTAGATTGCCAGTTTTGTTTACCCCAAAAAGTTTCTAGAAGTAGCTAAATGTTACAATAGGTTGGTAGACCAAAATAAAATTACAAATTTTGATAATATTTAACGTTTATTATCATTAAATTTGACAAGAGCGTTTAAATTTTTTTTAAATAATTAAAAATTATTATAAAGAAGATGTTGATGGCTGTGGATTAGAATCTTTCATTGATTTGGAATATTTTTCGGCTGTACCCATTTTATGAAGTATAGGTATCTTCAGGAAAAACATTGTCATAGCAGCATTTGCCACTTTTTCTAAGGTAGTCTCTAATGTAGAGGATGGAGTTCGCACGTCTCATAATGAAATGAAATGTTTATTAAACTGTAGCTGTCTGACGATAACTACACGACATTACTTTGTTAGATACAAATTAATATCTCTCTGGCAGATCAGCTATCCGATTAGCTGTAGATACCATATTTTATGTCTTGTTTAGTGGACATGTCAATGTCATATAGTAGATATTACAATAAGTGCACAAAACGAACCATTTGTATCCGAGACTTTTAGCAGTCCGAGCCGAAGGCGAGGTGTGATAGTAATGTCGAGGATAAAATGGTTTTGTGGGCAAGTTATAAACTCTGCTTTTCACTTCGATTGCGAGGAAATAAAACAGTAGTATAATTTAGCAAATTGAAGAAATTAATAAACGCACGAAAAAACAAGAGCTGTTTCCCGCCGCTTTATTTTTTTTTAATCTTACGACATTGATATTACGATATTACGGCTTGGGCTGCAGACCTATACAGCCTACTATTAAATTAATTTTATAATTTTATTAAATAATTAAATAACCTACCGTAAGTACTGTAAAATAACAAATTCTATCTATGAACTGCTTATTATGTTTGCCTTTATGACTCATTTTCTTTACCTTAATACAGACACATTTATGAGTAGAATACGTTAATGCGCTTGTGCACAAAATTCTATTTTGTGCAGCCTATATCCTGCACAAATGAGCACTTTCAGAGCATGAGAATTGAAAAAGTTATTAATTGAATCGTGTGATTTTAAAACGACAATGTCCTTTCATTACAACTTTGCAGGAAATAGAAAAAACTGTTTTATTCAAATACTAATATCTACAACAGCAATATTTTAGCATATTATATTGATTTCTGTATGAATAAACCACAATTTTTTTTTCTAATGTAAATCAATAGGTCAGTGTAAATAATTTAATAAAAAAAAAATGGGTAAGTGTTATTTTAAAAACACATGTGACTTGTGTTGTTTTAAAATCACACGATTCAATTGTGAAATAAACCGATTTCAACAGGATCTCATTTCGACATAAAATTTATCACTTTCCAACGACATCTCACTAAGAAACCAATTTACTGAAAGAATACCTGTTCGCTAAATTACAATAGCCTTTATCGTACGTATAACACCAACTTCGGCCGCATAACCTGTACCCAAGTTGCATGTTCTTGTGAATACTCCGCCAAAGTCTTGCCGATGTATTGGGACTTATTGATGCAGAGTCTGCCAACTTTGTCGAGCTATTGAGGGAATAGATTAAATCTTGTTCGGAAGTTTAGTCGTAAACACCCATCCGATGTGAGCTGTGGAGCCGTTAATTTTCTATTGGTTTTGTTTTGTGTTAGTTTATATTTGGTTTATATTGCGATTGAAATTGTGGTCTTTGTGAAGTATATATCTGGTGTTACTTTGAATGCCAGGATGCGCAATAGTTTGATTAAAGATCGTTGTTGACTGGAAAAGGATGAAGTGACTTTGAGAAAGGAAAGTTGGTTTGGCTTGGACATGTGGAGACGATGAAGGAAGAAAGATTGACGAAACAAATATATTGAGCGAATGTGGGTGGAAGATCCTGTAGGGGACTACCCAGGCGGACATACTTTAACCAAATAAGGGATGTATTAGCATCATTAGACGTTGCGTGCATGCAACGACTAATGAATCTTGAGGAAGCGAAAGTGATCTGTCAGGAACGTGGCAAGTGGCAGTCCCTCGTCTCTGCCTACCCCTCTGGGATATGAGTTTATGCATGTATGAAATTTTGACAACGTACTGCAGTATATTGCAAACCTAGCCATTGATCTTATTTTTCTTTAAAATTAATTAAATGTTATTTTGTTGTTCTTTTAAGAAGCCATTTTATTTTCTACACTAGGCCATTTTTATAAGCTATGTAGATAATTTACTCTCTAACTAGTCGAACATTGCCATGTTCGACTAGTTAAAATTTCTTACCTAAAAAGTAGTGATGGGGACCCATTACTACCTTTTAGGCAAGAAATGCCGAAAAACTGTATCCGAACCAATAATTACTTAAAAAGATCTTTTCAAGATCGACATACGGAAGGAACATCATTATTCTAGAGCTACCGCCAATAAAGTGAAGAGAAAAATATAATTTTTTACTATTAAAAAATATGTGATTTAATGTGTGTGAATCTTCTGAACTATAGTTAACGTCACCTCGGTAACGCGCCGTATAAACCAATTACATAGTTATATTCTTTTTGTTGAACTAACCCGTGCTGAGGACAATTTACAGAGATTACAAAGTGATTTACTTTGCAGTACATCTTGTGCTTATTTTATTGGTAAAGACTAACTCCACGGTCGTAACTGGCAAGACGATCAATGGTGTCAATGAAAAAACCAACCAAAACAGAGGTCGTGGGTTCGATTCCCACTGGAGGCCGCCGTAAATTTGTACAAATGGCTTCAGGCTGAGTGTATTCTCATGTTTGTGATGTCCTTGCCTAGTTACCATAATACAAGGTATCCTAGATTGGGATCAGGGTCAAGTGATTGTGTTGTGTAGAAGTTATTTTTTTTATTAAATTTCTTATTTTCAACCTGCCTACTCCATCTAAAAAAACAATGTCCCCGGCATTGCAGCGTCCAAATGGTCCCTTCGCCCATCTAGTGTCAGTGAAGGTGCCACTGGACGCTATATAAATCATCTCATTACGTAGATGTAAAGGTCAAAGATTTTTTATTCATTACCGTACTTGAATAATAAAAACTGAAATTGCACGGATATTTACTCGATTATTTTTCATTTTACAATTTCCCGACGTTTCGGTACTTTTGCAAGTCTATTGAATAACTAGGTATGCATTTAAGAGACTTGTTCTTCCGATTGTTCCCGTTTATGAGCGTGAATTAGGAAGCAATACTGCTGGGGTTTTCCATGCAACAGTTCTATGCAGCACGGAGTTTAGTGGCTAAACTTCATATAATAACGGTTTTATGTATACAAACACGATTCCTCTAAAACGCTTCTCACGGGCACTTTAAATAATCTGTTTTTACGTATTTTCCTTTACCACACATTATTTAAGCTGACTCTGAGGAGTGATTTTCAATTTTATTTATTTATTTCAGACGTCAACAATCCATGTGTGACTTAATATCTCATTTAGTCTTAAGGAATCGTGTTTTTTTTTTTTGTATAACACTGTAAGAGCCCTATCACACTAGCGATTTGCAAGCAATTTGAAAGTGATGCGATAGCACAGCGTCGTCGCGGCGATATCGCTGCGATTGTCACCTTCGACACCATTTTGTACAATCGCGTTCGACAGTCCGACCCGCCCCACTTGAGTCATATCAAAGATACGTGTGTAAGCGGACGTAACATCATTTAAAGTTACAATCGTCGTTGATACAATGGATATAAAGTAAAGTTATTTATAACTAAAATTCAAAATATTCCCGTTACATGGGGTACATAGAAGTTGCTCTCTCCCAGTCGATTACTTGATAATTAAACCTCCCAGATTCGTCGTTGACTTGTATCCGCTCTCGTTTTCTGCGTCTTCGAAGTAACAAAGCCAGCAATAGTGTTTCCTCGTCAGATCAATACATTTTGCTACAGAGTGTCCAAAACGCGGTGAGGTCGCTGCGTCTCCGTCACTGCATCGCTTTCAAATTGCTCACAAATCACTAGTGTGATAGGGTTCTAAGTTTCTAAAATTTTCAAATATAACTGGCAGATTTCACCTGTTCCTACATGTCCCACAATGCCTGCGGCAAAGTTGAAACTGGTTGAAACTAGGTTTATATCTAAGCTTCCGGGGAGTGCAGCCTTCAAAGGAAATTCTGTATAAATATCAATTTACGAGTTTACGAGAGTTGCGAGCGACTACGAAGACATTTTGCGAACGGTGAAACTTTTTAGGGAGTTTCTGTTGCACGTCACGAGTAGTTAGGCAGTTTATTCTGTCTCTAAAGGGAGATTGTAAACTAACGGTCTTTTTTTTAAAAACGCAATTCCTCTAAAACACTACTCAGAGGCAGTTTATTTAATCTGTGGTTACGTCTTTTCCTTGTAAAATCTACACCACGGAATATTTTAATCGGCGTGTATCGATTGTTTTAAGGAATCTTGTATTTATAAATAAGACCGTAAATATTTGTGTTTGCAGTAAGATTTTGACTGCCTCAACGTTCTAGCGGTTGACACGCTTGACTACCAACCAGAGGTCGTGGGTTTGATTCCCATTATAGGCGCTTGATGAAAAAAAAAACCATAGATCAACGAGTAGAAGACTAATTAAGCTAATAGGTTAACGTAATGTACATCGGATTGTCAAATACAGTGAATTATTGTATCACATTGGAGAGGTATGAGATTAAAAAAAATTTTCGTGCAATTTTCGAAAATCTTCACCTGTTTCACACTTAGAGTGATGAGGTTTGAATTCGTTAAAAATGTTTTTTATTCGTTAAATTATATCTCTTCTTGGCCTGCAATTTATATTGTAACGAAGTAGAACCCAGCTTTTATACGTGCAAACAACAATCTTGCAATGGAACATTTATCCTCGTCTAGATAACGTCGGCCCAGGAACGTCCGTCTTGGCTCCAGCGGTATATCAAGAGAATACAGAAGATTTGGGCCTATTCCACGCGTCTGTTGCATTTGTATCACAATGTTCGTATCTGGTTCTGCCAATCCCTCCGGGAAGCATGGGTTCATGTGCGTACACATAAATGTATGCCTATGCAGCCTGTAGGTACTATATATCCCATTGCAGCACAGAGGCCTTCTTTTAGAGATAGTAGGGGCCTTAGCCAACTGCGGATTGATGATTTCAAGTGCGATTTGGCGATTATGCGTGAGTCATTTATTGTACGTGCGTACGCGTATTTCTTAGCAGCCCGCTGCTAGACGGTTGATCTTTTCAAGACAAATAGATACCTATTGTATCAAATCTTTTTGGCAGGGAACTATAATAATTTCTGGACAAAAATATTTTAGTATTATGCTCAGATACGTAATAAATATATCGTATTTAGTCAGGATCTAAGATGACCTCCTTTGAGCCTTTTGGAACATTTGTGGTAGAGCTTCTAGCACTTTATATTTCCTCTTTGTACCGGGTGCAATGTGGCGCAATGCATAACTCCTCAACTAAGGCATTGCGATGCGCGGAAAAGAAGTTAGTCGCTATTTCGTCGTGAATTGGATGCCTTTCCAAAGTGCATATTTGTCTTGTCTTTGTTTCGTTTGAGGCAAATGCATGCCGGAATCGATGAGCTTCTACTGCTATTAAAAATATCTACACATATTGTTACAACACTTGTCTAGGTCAAAAGCCGGTGCCTCACTTGGGCTCTCGTATATTTAACAAACAATCGATATCCTTCACTTGATCCATTCAACACCAAGGTTAATTGGAAGATAATGCTTTTAGCATCGAGTTCGCCTTTGTGCTTTTGTTTTTATAAGTGCAATAAAGAATTTTAATAGTAATAATAATCCTTTGACGGGTTTTCTGGCGAATCTTTAGCACTTGTTTTGTAAAACTTGCAATGTATCATAATAGAGCGGTGGTAGCGCAGCGGTAGAACGCCGGTCTTACATTCGTGAGGTCATGGGTTCGAATCCCAGCATGTACTAATGACTTTGTTTTATAAGTAACGTAAGTACATTTGTGAAGTCTTAGTTGCAAAACCACTCGCTAACCATGAGGGAATACATCGTGAGGAAACCTGAGTGTCTAAGGTGTTCACATAGCTCAGCGCTTGAAATTGCCAATCCGCGGTGGGTACGCGTGGTAATTAAGCCCTTACTCTTTGTCTCCTGTGCCCTGCAGTGGGACGTATAAAGGGTACATAAAAAAATATTTTCCAGACCTTAGTCTATTGGTGATATTCATCAAGTAGCAGTTTCAAAAACTGCTAAAATGTATTTCCTTTTACGAAAGGTAATTATAATTCCATTTCAATGGTGGTCCTTAGAGGAATCGTGTTTTCATAAAATAAATCTGAGCTATAATAACCAGTGTTTATCAGGCAAATCATCACGCGCTTTTGACTTTTGACCACTTAAGTCAATGAACATTTGACTGATGGAAAATGCTTGTATCATTAAGTCCACCGCATGGTCATTGTAAATATTTACTTATGAGCAATAAACGTATCAATAATAATAATAATATTGCGGAACAAGGTGAATTAATTTCTACTTAAAATGACGACCTCGTGGCGCAGCGGTAGTGCATCTGCATACCATGCGAGAGGTCCCGGGTTCGAATCCCGGCTGGGGACAAAAAAAAAAAAACCCCAGGTCTTGGATGTGTACAGTACATGTTTGTGATGTCGTTGTTTCTGGTTCCCACGACACAGGGTATCCTAGTGTGGGGCCAGAAGCAATGTATGTGCCTGTATGTAAATTTTTATGTTTATGTTTATAATAAATAGGTAATAATGGTAAGTATGTTTTTTTTTCTTTGAAATGATTTATTTTTGTTAACACATTTAATTTCACTATAGTCACTGTGCAATTATTGTTATTTAATTTCTGCACAAAGCCAAATGTACCTCACAAACTTCTATCTAAATTAATTACCTATTGCTTACTACTCGCTATCCTATCTAATGAACAGATATTGTGTCAGAGTAATCTATGAATATAGAGCATTAGCATTATCTTGCCATTAATTATCCATGCATTGAGATTTCCATCTGTCAATTATCAGGGCTTCGATATCTAGTATATCTAATATATTAGGGGTTAAAGTATGAAATTGCCGTTTTATTGCAATAGGTTCTTTGAATTGACATAGAATCTTCATGGTTTGAGGTTTTCGAATGAAACTTTTTTCAAATGGTTTCTATGATGTTCTTTTTTTAAAAAATGTGAAACATTTGAATATCGACTTTCAATTGTTTTTGTTATTCAATTTAGACAAGAAAGATGGATACTGCGAAAATTCGAGTGATTATGAGGCACCCATTTTTCGTATTTTTTTTATTTTATTGATTTGACGCAAGTGAGTCAATATTGTGGGTAAGGTAACGTTAAACCATGCCGCTAATTCTTGGGTAGTTTGACTAGGGTCGGCTTCCACTATCTCTCTTAATTCATCGTTATTCACCTGTGTGGGCGGTCTTCCTCGTGGCTCGTTCTTTAAGTCGAAATTTCCATCACGAAAGCGTTTTAACCAAAATCGCACGGTGCGCTCATTAGTAGACCCCTCTCCAAACGCAGCATTGATATTGCGGGCTGTTTCTGCCGCGTTAGTTCCGCGTCGGAACTCGTATTCAAAAATCACTCGAATTTTCGCAGTATCCATCTTTCTTGTCTAAATTGAATAACAAAAACAATTGAAAGTCGATATTCAAATGTTTCACATTTTTTAAAAAAAGAACATCATAGAAACCATTTGAAAAAAGTTTCATTCGAAAACCTCAAACCATGAAGATTCTATGTCAATTCAAAGAACCTATTGCAATAAAACGGCAATTTCATACTTTAACCCCTATTATAAACATCTCGTGTCACAGCGTTTGCTATCGAACCCCTCCGAAACGGCTTCACCGATTTTTATGATTATAGTTTATATAATTATTATTATTTATTCAATTTTTTTATCTTTGTTCTTGCAATAAATCTTTCTTGGCACTACCCCTCGCCCAACCACATAGCCCAAGGTTATTAAGCTCGCCTTTGTACAAACACCCCTTTTGTGCAATAAAGTATTTTTGTGTATATTTCATAGGTCCGAGAATAGGTCGTAGGCTAATTTAATGTGGCAAAAAAACGCTTGCCGAGTCAGCTAGTAATGTATGGCCTAGGCTGAACTGCCAAGACAATAACACAGAAATTTTACCTCAATTCCAATACAAGGACCCGTAATCTAGTCCGCACTGCGAATAAAAATCGTGCGGTGATATTTCGCAGTGAGGCCGCCTTGCTTGATTTGTAATGCCCTCAGTCTAGGTATTTTTCTATGTTTATGTTCCTTGCCTGCTTACGATAGCACAGGGTATCCTAGCTAGGTCGTGGGTTCGATTCCCACTGGGGGCTGCCGTACATTTTGTACAAATAGCCTCAGTCTGGGTGTATTTTCATGTTTGTGACGTCCTTGTCTGGCTACGATAGCACAGGGTATCCTAGTTTGGGACTAGGTCAAGTGATTATACTGTGTGGAAGTTATTATTATCATAACTATTGTCGGATTAACATAGCACAAGTCATCCTAGTTTGGGACCATGATGCTAATGAGCCGTTTTCAGCACAAATTCACAAAGCACTTCATAGATGGCGCTTATAGGCGTGCACATACAAGAACAGGGACACGTCTGTCAAATTTTGCTTAGCGCAGATTAATTTTGAAAGCCGTATTCCGGTTCTTCTATGGCCACGCCTGTAAGCGCCATCTATGAATTGCTTTGTGAATTTGTACTGAAAACGGCTCATTATGCGCATCAAATCCTGTCGGAATCTTAACGTTTGCGATAGCAATTTGTACGGGACTTGACAGTTAAGACAGTTACCTAGTCCAGGGAGTAACACTAGCAGCACCAAGAACAAAAAAGTCATATCTTTTTTACAGATCAAATTAGCATAAAGTGTCAGTACAATATCTCAATATTCTCAATCATGTTAACAGTGATTTTTAGGATCCATGGCCCTGAACATAGGACTAGATAGAATTAACGCCAGAAACGGCCATTTTTGGCATAAATGCTATTTATTAGTGCCAGGTTCGTGATCCTAGGTTCTCTGTCATAGGTCCTAGAAGTCACTGTTAACATGATTGAGAGATTGTACTGGCACTTTTTGCAAATTTCATCATCATCATCATCATTCAGCCACAAGAAGTCCACTGCTGGACATAGGCCTCCTCCATGGATTTCCAAAAAGACCGGTTGGAAGCGGTCTGCATCCAGCGCCTTCCTGCCACTTGGATGGGGTCTATAAATAAAAGATTTAGTGGTGCTCTTACGAGCTCTTAGGGGCAGGGCAAGTGATTGTGTTGTGTGGAAGTTACTATAAGTGCACTCTTATACCTACACTGATCATTCAAACATTCAGACACTTGTACTTACGTGCCATCGGCAGATTCACTCCACACACGATTAAACGTCACCCCATATCCAGCCTCCATCACCTCCCTCCATAGGTATAATCCGTCCATAGCATGGCCAAATCCAATTTCGCTCCGATATTGCAGGCGGCGTCAAAGATACGACTTGAACATCAGGTGTTAATGGCTCAAAGTGATTGCTAATGCCGGCATCTCGGGGAAATCTGATTTCCTTCTCCGTTTTAGGGTTCCGTGGGAGGACCGACTAATCTTCTCTATCAGTCACCCTAACATCGAAGTCGTAGGATAAAGTTTAAGGGGACATATTAGCCACGACTTAGAAGCGTATGCCAGTATGAAAAGTTAAGTTTTTTTTGCTTTATTAAAAACAATTTCACTTAATTATACAGAAACAGCACCAACACGAATATCAATAAAAGTTAAAACAAAAACTAAGTCTAAACTATGCATTATGGACTAACACAAATTAATCTTTCACTTGTTTACACGTATCGAACGACAGACTTGATTTTTTTAATTGAGATCATAGTTTTAAACCAAACATTGGAAATCTCGGATACTTACAAAAATGTATAGCTACCGTTCTTTTTAGGTACCCGTGTATAAATGTATTAATATTAATTTGAATTTATGTAACATGTTCTTTACACAAATGTTACGGCCGCAAAAAATCAATTGCTTGGTTTACTGTGGGCATAGTCTCATTTACGATAAAAAAAGGTTTACATAGCACATGTGTTACTTAGATAATTGCACATTTGTTAGCACTTTCTGTAATATAAAAATTTACTGAAATATTTATTTTTTACAGAGTTTTATGATTTATCCCAGACAGGTTGTAGTAGATTATTCATATTATGAAACTAGTTTTTAGTTTTAGATCATTGATATTTTGGTATAGCAATTTTTTACCGTCACAAACTTATTTATTTCATCTATCCCTGCTACTTCAAGGCGTGTTGCTACAGTTTTTACACATGCACGATCAATTGACCTGTACAATTCTTATCCGTAACTCAAGCTTGCGCTTGGAAACTTTCCTTTTTCACGCGAAGGCCCATGCAGTTATGTTTTACGTACGGCCTCTATAATATTATAATATAGATAGTTTTTACCGTCATTTACTCTTTAATTTTTTCAACTTTACTGTTCCCGCCTGTTTAAGGCGAACTGCAACACTTTTTACACACGTGCGATCAATTAAACTGCAGAATCCTTTAACAAAGGGCAAGATAAAAAGTACCCGAAACCGGCGTGCGTGCATGCAACGACTAATGAATGTTGAGGAAGCGAAAGTGATCTGTCAGGATCGTAGCAAGTGGCACTCCCTGGTCTCTGCCTACCCCTCTGGGATACAGGCGTGAGTTTATGTTATGTTATGTTTAATCCTTTTTCGCGCGAAAGCCCCTGCAGTTATGACTAAGGAACTGGCCTCTAGAATATTATTACACAGCTAGATCTTACCGTCACACTTTGTATCTTTCAACTGTCCTATCTCTTCTTTTCCACACGCGCGAACAATTGAACTGCAGAATCCTTATCCGTGACTCAAACTCGCGCTTAGCCAATTTCCTTTTTCACGCGAAGGCCCCTGCAGTTGTGTCTAACGAACCGGCCTCGAGCGGGTGGCATTTGCTTCCTTTAACCGTTGAACTGAAATATCTAGTTAGGTACGCCGTCTGTGTTCATATTTCCCGCGATTCCTGTGATCCTGCTAAGATCACCGTTGCTCTGCAGAATTCTCGCTTAATAACCATTAAAAAACAGTCTAAGGTTTTATTATTATTACTTTGTTGGACACGAATGGTGCAGCAAGATTTAACTACTTATGATATAATAACTGGCAATTTATATGCGTTGTCGTAAAAAAGTTCGTCTTGTTTGATAAAAAAAATATGCCTTCTTGTCTTTATTTATTTTATAGCCATACTGCTCGAGGCGATTTAGAAGATGTAATGCATCAAACAGAGCTAAAATTACTGGTGTAGGTCAATGCTTAATATATTTCCTACCGAAAAGGTGACGAAAGTGAAAACGCAATTCTGCAATATTTTATTTTAATACTAAAACATATAGTCTCTATTATCTCTAAATAAGCAATTAACATTTACAAGACTTGATAGACTTGACAAGTTTATTTTCTTCGTTTCAGGTCACCCTCTTTTAGGGTTCCGTAGTCGACAAGGAACCTTTATAATTTCCATATTAGTTATGTCCATCCGTCTGTCTGTCCGCAGCCTAGCTCAGAGACAATTAGTATGAAAAAGCTAATGTTTGGCACAGACATACCACGCCGACAAAATAGTAGAATAAAATATTTAAAAAAATAATTCCGATACCCCCCCTGCACACAAATTAGGGACGCATTTTTTTTTTCTCGCCTACACTATAGTGTACTACTTACCATTACCTTCATAAAGTTTTTAGTTCTGTAAAGCAGATAAAAACCACCCCTTTCTACGGAACCCTACACTGTGCGTGGCCGGACACACGCTTGGCTGGTTTTTTAAATAAATCAAAAGCATCAAATAACTCTGAGGACACATTTCCCGTGTCCTAGCGCTGTCTCAACTTTCGTGTCCGGGGAATCACACCATCACTTTCGCACCCGCACCGCATGCCTCTGAAGACGTTCGCAATCCTTGTTAAAACGGGCCGGCGACGTGCATGCCCAATGATACAAACTAAAATAAACCTTAAATTCTTGTTCGTTAGATTCTACTATACTAAAGCAAAAAAGCCCGGTCACGTGCGGCCGACGGACTCGTCACGGGAACGAGAGTTTTTGCTCTTGCATTGCGGTCTTTAACTTCGCAAGTATTTTAGGATTATTTTAAATTGAAATCGTGCCATTGTAATATGGATAGACCTATAGGTACTCTGAAGGGCGACCACGAATACTCACCTTAAAAACCGGCGAAGTGCGTGAAAAGAGGAGTTTTTATCTGCTTTTCAGAACTAACACTTGTAAAGCCTACTTAGACGCGATAGTAAAGTTTTCCTTTTAAGTTAATTATATGTGCTACTGCCCTGCATTTTTTCATGTTTCTACTATCAGCTATTTAGCCGAAAGAGAGGGGAGACGCCCTACTCCTGACAAAAAATTCAATATCCCACACCATAGGCGAGGTAAGAAAAAAATGGCATCCTTAATTTAGATTAGGGGACGTACCCAAAAAAAAACATTACTTTTTTACATTTTATTCTACCGTTTTGTCAGCATAATAAATATGTATGTCTATGTCAAAATTCAGTTCTCCAGTACTTATCGTATCTGTGCTAAGAAGCCGAAAGGCAGACGTACAGACAGACAGACGGACAGACATGCCGAAACTATAAGGGTTCCTTGCTTAGTACGGAACCCTTAAAAGGGCACGTTACTCCGTCGCAGAAAGGGGTTACAAAAAAAATCAAAACGCTTTTCTTTTCATTCAATGAACACAGAGAAACTGAATGCCTTTGAGCACAAAGACCGGTCGTTTGTGCCCCCGAACAAAGCCAATCTCATCAGGATTTTTATGCAAAGGCTCCTTGCGAACACAATATTATAAGTAAGTGCGGTATTGTTGCATATTAATACACGTTTTACGTGGTGCGAAATTCCAAGTACTTAGGTGATTTTGCGTCTCGTATTAACGGTGACGTGAGGAATCCTGGGTGTCTGAGCTATTCACATCCCTTAGCGCTTGAAATCGCCAATCCGCGGTGGGCACGCGTGGTGATTGTGACAGCCCATACTCTTTCTCTGAGAGAAGGCCTGTGCCCTATAGTAGGAAGTATATAGGCTGCTTATGATGTTTAACGGTGAGGTTTTTGCGTAGAATTTTTTTTCAACTGACATTATAATTGACCCAACACTATCATTATCATAGATATTG
Source organism: Yponomeuta evonymella (assembly GCA_963969515.1). Lineage (NCBI taxonomy): Eukaryota > Metazoa > Arthropoda > Insecta > Lepidoptera > Yponomeutidae > Yponomeuta > Yponomeuta evonymella. The sequence goes on from OZ018350.1 coordinate 16,188,170, forward strand.
CAGTTCGCTAAAGAAAATCAGGGACGACTTTTCTTGTTTAAGAGACATACAAGTGTAAGCATACATTTAATTTAATTTAGCTTCTGTCAACAAACCCTTGATATCAATTTATTGGCTCGTCCCAGGTCATTCATTTCTCTCATTAATACAAGAAATATCAAGCCCTGTTATCAGTTTCTTGGCTTAGATGGTATTTAAAATAAATGGTAACTCTCGGACAAAAGCTAAATGAAATAAAATATATACATTATACACATATACTCGATACTATATAGGATATTAGGTTATGACAAAACCCCTCATGGTTACGAAAACCAAGAAGGAGGCCTATGTCCTGCAGCGGACGTCAAATGGCTAATGATGATGATGATGATCCCTTCGATGGTAAGATAACTTTACTGCCTAAGTCGCAGAATACCGTTCCAAGCATTGTGGTTTTAATAAACAAGCGAAGGTCATTGAACCGTCAGAATGAAATACAAAGGAGCAAGGTACCAGCGTGTTTATTTTTTAATTCTTCTGCTAAGCCACCAAACTAACTTAACTTTGGCCTTTGCATCTAAGTAATGAAATTATTTATAAAGCATCCAGCGGCACCTTTACTCACACTAGATGCGTGAAGGGACCACTTGGACGCTGCAGTGCTTGGGACATTGTTTTTTAGATGGAATAGGCTTTCCCAGCACCTATACCATCCACAAAAAGGCCGCAAGTAAAAAGTATCTAGATCCAGCGTACTGGTCAAGCACCACTTCAAGCTGCGCGCAAACTTTTTACAAAACTCCGCACCGTCCGATGCTCTCGTTATCGGGCTTTGCTTTTTTGTTTCTTTTTTTTTCAGGTTTATAAAAAAAAACACCAGATCATTCGAGTACATTCGGGTCTATGCTCCCGCACGTACGTACGGGTATAATCAAAATATAACTGTGAATGCTCTGTTTTGAATAATTTATGACCAGAACTGTTGAAATAAATTAACAATAAAATACATTTGTAGAGTTTAACGGTGTTATTTATGAAAATTACGATTCCTTGAAAAATTCTTCTCCTTTAAAGTATTCTTTCCCTTTACCCAAGACCTTTTGAAAAACGCTGTAATTATAAGGAAATATTTATCTAGCATTATAATCTAAAAATTACTATGCTAAAGTCCGAGAGAGCCAAGACAAGATATCAGTCAGTCGACCATCGGAGCCTGAGGATACCTCGTTTTTCACACAAGTATTGTTGTCGGTGGTGGTGTCTTTGTTTCTTGCTGCTTGAAAAAGTGGGAGGGAGGGCGGTGCATGAACTAACCGCATAGTGCTTGTGGAATTTTGGCGGAATTTAGCAAAGTAATTTTCACATTTCAATGCTATTATGGATTTCCGCAAAGTAACGCCTGATTCCATATAAAATATTTCACTTCCTGATTCCATATCACTTTTGTATATTTATTACAATCATTTAAAAAAAACATTGATGTCACTGTCATTCTATCATCGAAGTTTGACACTATGCTCTCTACCACTCCATTAAACTAACTAGAACGGGACAAAGGATATCGTATCGGAAACGGGCGTTCGTAGGTACCACAAGGGCTGAAATATTGCCGCTGCAGTGTAAAACCATATTTTAATTTAAAAACAATCGGAGCTCGTCGCGTCCGGCGGCCCCATGACACAATTCCAGTGACTAAATAAAACAGTATTGTTTGTCCACAAAAACGGGGGAAAATACCAGTCCACATTTTGTACGGTACGCGAGCCGGAAACGGGCGTGTATTGCCACAAATAAAATAGGGTAGAAGGTCGTTCCGTGCTCAGAACTCTCCTCCTGTCGTTGTATTATGTAACATGTGGCCCAGTTCCAAGTTCTTTGACATATTTGAGCATGATTCGACGTCAAACTTCTTCTTTATATTTCGGTCTCCGAACGGAGGCCGATAGGAAAATAGTTATATATTTAACGGGTCTTATCGCGATTATTTATTAGGTGTAATCGCGATTAGACCCGTTCAATATATAGCATCGCGAGTCATACAAAATACGACAGGAAAATGCTGAACTCGTTGGTTCAATTTCTAATGGAGGCCGCCGTACATTTGTTCAAATGGCCTCAGTCTGGGTGTATTTCCATATGTCCTTGCCTGGTTAGCACAGGATATCCTAGTTTGGGACCAGGTCAAGTGGTCAGGTCAGGTTATGCGTTGTGTGGAAGTTATTAATTTATTTATAAATAAATACAGGCACCTACAGTTCATCTACCTTCAGTTCTCTGATAAAATTAATGAATAATTGGATAACTGAATGAATATAAATGGATATTCATTCGTTCAATCATTCATTCATTGAACTAATGAATAAGTAAATAAGTCATTAATTCATTAACGGCCTCCAGTAGGAATCGAACCCACGACCTTTATGAGTGATTAGTGATTACCTTTCAGTGATTGTGTTGTGTGTAAGCTATTCTTATTATTATGGTATTCAACCGTGTTAGCCGCTAGACCAACGAGGCAGTCATAAACTATAGACACACTTGTCTATAGATAGGTTGCAGGGATAGTAAAGTTAAGAACACAGATGTCTAACTAGCGCTAAAAATGACCCCACGTTCAATTGTAGGAAGGCGGGCGGGGCTTGTCGATTGTGTTACCAATCGGAGCGAGTTCAGTATTACCCGGCAAAATGTCTAGGCACTTGCCTCCGTCAGACCGCCATTTAGCGAGGTACCTAGATATTTCGACGGGTTATACATCACGAAGTCAATGGTTTGACGTTTTTATATAAAACCAATCATAAGTTACGCTGTGATTTACTATCGCCCAATCAACGTTCACGTCGTCACGCATGGCGCACATAATGAACCATTCACATAGTGATTTACACTACAGCACATCTTGCGCTAGTTTCATTGGTAGGTACTTCTTTTTGTGTTCTGAGATTGGTACAGACTAATCGAGAGGACAGGGGCCGTTTTTGAGATAGTATTTTGTAGAAAGAAATACTTCTATGGTTTTTTTATTCGTAGACAGGTTGACATCATCTCATTTTTACAGTCCCTACAGTTCATCAACTTCAGATACTGTAGAAACTGAGACAAATAAACTAAGATAATTTTAATGTCGACCTGTCTACTCGTATTTATCTTTCTAGTCCAGAATGTTCAATGATTCAGTCTATGAATGTTCAGGTCTAGGTACAGTGGGCAGCACAACACCGACCTTACATAAGTACACTCTACTCTGAGCTCTGAAAAAACTGGACAAGTGCGAGTTGGACTACCGAGGGTTCCGTAAAAATTTGTAGGTATTTACATATTATAAATAGTTCAGGAATCGAGTCGCTTTTCCCGAACTTCAAAGACAATTTGTTTTATGATTCAATTACAAATGTATAGTTTTCTGATTTTTCCCTGGATTAAAAAAAAATGGTGTTTTTTGCCAGACATAGAACAACATAAGAAAATTAAAACTAATGTGTGTATCTAGGTGTACGTGAATTGGGTAACATAAACTTCTCGAAGCAACACAACTTAAAATTAAAGGTTCTGGCAAAAGGTACCTCGCTCAGCGTAATGCCTCTTGAATGTTATTATGCATTCAAAAAGCGCTGATTTTCAGCGAGGCCCTTGTAATTTGAAAAACTAAACTAGAAATTTAAATAAATAAATAAACTGAAATACATATGATTAAAATGTAAACAGATAAATATAACGCATGCATATAATTATAATTAAAAATATACATAAATGATTTTATACAAAACATAGGTACATAGATATTTCTAATTGTAAGGTACCCTATAAATATTGATTCCCTTGAGTGTCGATAAATATGTTTTTTGCGGCATAAACTGCCGCATCTCTTTTTTACGCTAACTTAAAAGTTTTCTTTTCTCACAGCCCTAAGGGACTGTAGTGTACAGTCGACTGTAGGCTTGAGTATATGGTTTTAATTTTAACTCGATACCTCTACCTAATCCGGAAATAAACTGTCTTGACAGACAGACGGACCGACGGACGGAAGGACGGACAACAAAGTGATCGATCCTATAAGGGTTCCGTTTTGTCCTTCTGATGTACAGAACCCTAAAAACAAGGTCCTAAACTGGTAGATGGACGAATAACAAAGTGATCGATTCTAATGACTCGCGATGTTCATACTTAGTAATGTTTTTATTCGGGGTAATCGCCAATATCGCAAAGGGTAAGATAAAAAGTATCCAAAACTGCCGCGCGGCGTGCGTGCATGCAAAGACTAATGAATGTTGAGGAAGGGACAGTGATCTGTAGGATCGTGGAAAGTGGCAGTCCCTGGTCTCTGCCTACCCCTATGGGATACAGGCGTGAGTTTATGTATGTACGTATGTGTATGTATCTCAATTTAACCTCACTATAATAATTGACAGTACTCGCTACTTTAGTTTGCCCGTCGCCGCGGCAACTGCAACCTTGCCAAACGTCGGGAATTTCTTAATTAAGTTAACCTAATAAATAATCGTGGTTAAATTCGTTAATAAATAACTATCAAAGTAAATAGCATAAGCAGCCTATATTCGTCCCACTGTAGGGCACAGGCCTTCTCTCAGAGAGAGAGTATGGGCTTAATCACCACGCGCGCCCACCGCGGATTGGCGATTTCAAGCGCTGAGGCATGTGAACAGCTCAGATACTCAGGTTTCCTCACGATGTTTTCCTTCACAGTTAGCGAGTGGTATTGCTACTATAAATTCACAAAGCTTCATATAGCTTAGAAAACAAAGTTATAGGTACATGCTCGTACTGGGAATCGAACCTGGGTCTCTCGCTTCCGAGTCCAATGTTCTAATCAATAAGCTAGAACCGCTCTACCACTATCAAAGTGATTCTGTAAAATCGCGTCTTCATGATCTTAGTACGCTCGGACAGAATGGCCTATTTTACCTATCAATAAGCTTTGGCTCAAAAGGAAAAAACAAAACCCTCAGGCTGCATTGTCGCGATCTTTAGTACACTCGGACCGACTAACTGACCCATTTTCGCTACTAAAGACGTTAAACGTATCGAGCGATTTTTGTACAAAAATTGGCTATTTAGATAGATAAATAGAGAACACTTTATTGCACAACCAGGTGAAAGATATTACAAATATTAATTTTATTTTTATTTAGATATAGTTTGATATTTATTTTCCTTATTTTATTAATTTTGTATCTATGCAGATATTGGTTTATATTGTATGTATATTAGTATGTAGATATTATAGTGTCATACTAAAAAATAATGTAGCAATTAAGTAGTAATAATTTTTTGTTTGTGCTTTACATGCCCTCTTCCCGCTGTCTGTTTAACAACCTAAACGTCAAGGCTGGCTGGAAGAAATTTCTCTTGAAATAAGGCCGCCCTTGCTCATAGTCTAAGACATTCATGTTTTTTTAAGTGCTAAATTTTGTATTTTGTGCAATAAAGTGTAACAAACAAACAAACAAATAGTTTCTTATATCTAAGTAGTGGTATACAATTGGCGGTCTCATCTCATAATAAGATCGCCGATATGACATGATACGTTTAACATCTTAGTAGGGAAAATGGATCAGTCAGTCGGTCCGAGTGTACTAAGATTCAAACGGTTCCGTTTTTTCCTATTGAGCCAAAGCCGTTGTTCTGTGTTCTCTTGCGGACAGAAAACGCAGGCATTTTTATCTGTTAAACAAACTGAGCTGGTTAGGCGAAGCGCGTATCTGGCAGTGGAAAAAGAAGGAAACAGCCCTAGTGGAAATTCCGCAAACACCAGAGTGAACGAGTTTAATTCAGTTTAAAAATGGCGTAACCTTTTTTTTTCTATTCACGCTACAACGGACAGGCAATGTGCGGGACATAAAATAATAATTTAACACGAATGAAGTTGGAGACTATAATCAAAGTGCAAAAAAAGCTCGACGCCATAATGTGCCCGTTGGCCGCACGGTACTGGACTTATTTGTGCTAGAATTGTAGTCTCTAACTTAAGAGTATTTAAGGTTTATTTTAGTTTGTATCGTGGCGCTCGAACCTTGTCAGCCCGTTATGACGTGGATAGTATTAATTATTTAGCTTCACTTACCTTCCGTAGATAAATTTCAACCAACCCCAACTAAAAATTAGCTTTTAGTTTGAAGAATGAAATTGGCACCCAAAAAAGAAAGACAGTTGAAGTAGCAGTGGGCGGGACACATAGCTCGGAGAACTGATGGCCGTTGGCGCGAAAAAGTTCTGACCTGGCGACCAGGGACCGGATGACGCAGCGCAGGAATGCTCCCCACCAGATGGTCTGACGACCAGGGCCTAGATTCTGTTAATGCATTGTAGTAACATGACAACTGCATGAACATGGCGGTTTTCATTTCATGGCTGCTTAAAGTCTACGTGGGCACACCCATCAAACCTTCTAGGCGTCAATGGTACGAAAAAACACGTCACGTGACCCGACAGTGTACCTGTCATTATACTACAATGCACTAACAGAATCGAGGCCCTGGTTACGGTGGCGGGGTATAACTGGATGCGGGCGGAACCGATGACGATGAAAACAGACTGAGGCAAATTGAAACTCTTAAAATATTCAAACTTATTTATGGATGAATGCGCTTTAGAGTGTCAAACTCCGTACTCCGGCCGAGTTCGAGTGGCCGATACTTTAATCTGTCATAACATAAACTCACGCCTGTATCTCGTAGGGGTAGGCAGAGACCAGGGCTTCGTTTCATTAATGTACAATTCATCTGTGGGTTGATCGACTTTGCGATGTACATCGAATTATCATAGAAAACCGTGAATTGTAGTTTTATGAAACAAGTTCCAGGGCTGGCCATGACCCTGAAAAACCCCTTTCGTCTCATCATCATTCATTAGTCGTTGCATGTACGCACGCCGGTTTCGGGTACTTTTTATCTTGCCCTTCGCTAATACATACCCTATTTCGTTGAAGTATGCGCATCTGGGACGTCCTTTGCCGACCCTTCTACCCACATTTGCTCGAAATATTTAGTGACGTTTTTCAATAATCCAATTTGGGGCCACAGGCAATATTGTTTTGTATCCGTTTTTACCTATATGTTAGCAAAGGCAGTGACGACGTGAAGGAACTGAGTCTTGCCGCTATAGCTACTAGCTTCTTTTTGTGCTAGCAAAAGGGCGGGAAATATAAACCTCTTGCTCATGCAGTTAAAATACAACATGTAGAAGTAAAATAATGCAGTTTATATACGTCCCACTGCAGGGCACAGACTTTCCCTCAGATAGGGAATATGGCATTAATTATCACGCGTGCCCACTGAAGATTGGCAATTTCAAGCGTTGAGGTATGTGGTCACCTCAAACACTCAGGTTTACTCACGATATTTTTTCTTTCAGAGTTAGCGAGTAATATTGCTACTTTAACTTCACAAACGTACGTAACGTAGAAAACGAAGTCATTGGTACGTGCCGGGATTCGAACCCACGACCTTCTTATTGAGAAGGCGGCGTTCTGCCGCTCCGCTACCACCGTTTAAATAACTAAAAAGACAAGTTTTAATAGGGCTTATTTGAATCCTTCGTGTTTGCAACATCACTGGCAGGACTATAGTGACTTATCTGCGAAAAATCGAACGGAAATTACTAACCGTCTGATGGGATTGAAAATGCAAGGAACTTTTTAGGCCTTGCGTTGCGGTAGAATTTTTACAAATACTACTTTTTATTACATTTTCCGGTCCCTTTTGAATGTCCGACAGTTATAAAACAATTTTTTAGCCAACAAGCAACGTAATGCCAATGTATCATTTCACAACTCGACGTTCCATATAAAAATGTTTCACGTACCTTACATCTCATGAATGTTATCTTTCTTATAATGTCATTTGGCATCAGAAATTTACTTCAGTTTTCTTAACATAGATACATTACATCGACAAAGTTCCACTAATATGATTTGACAGTTCACGCAAGTCAGAAAATAGGACACGGAGGTGCAGCATTAAAAAAAATGCTTACCCGGGAACAGTAGGTTAGGTTGGGTTAGGCTTGTGATCTCGCTACGCGGAGCGAGCGAAGCGAGCATTGTGTCGAAGTTAGTCAAGCCATTTTGCCTCTACGCGTACAAAAGTATATACGCCATTCACCAACTTCAATGTAGAGTGCTAGGTGAATGAATAAGTTATTTATTCACTCGGTATTTTATATTGACTATAAAAATCTATACTAATAAGTCTGTTTGTGTTGGGGTGTCTGTTTTGTTGCGCGTGATAGTTCGCGATCTATTGTGTGGTAAAAATGAAAATATTTTTCGTTTCAACATTATTTTTAGTTGCTCTTCCAGATTAGATATTTTGACAATGTATAAGTATAATATGTGTTTCAGCTTTGTACCCTTGTTCAGATCTAAGATATACTTATCTGAATCCTAAGTGTTTGCGTACGATTCTACTTCCATAGCATATGTCACTGAATGACATAATTAGTTTGGTAGTTAGTGGGTACTTTTTAGTTGTTTTATTATTTATCTATTTTTTGGCTGGTATCACGGTTCTACCTTTCTTTCACTTTAATTAAAATAACCTAATTATTCTAAGTTTCGGGCTTCGCTGAAAATCAGCGCTGTAAGATGACCTGCATCCCGCAGCACAGGCTGAGCGTCTGTCCGATTGCCAAGTTTTTTCTACTTTAAAACTTGTTTTAAAATAAAATATAAGCAATTAAGTTTTTAATTAGTCTGTAAGTTAAGTGTAACACATCTGTCTTATTGGCAATAAATGGTTATTCATTCATTCATTCATACCTAAATACATACCTACGCATAAAAAAACAAACCTAAGCTTATTTTCGGGCATAAAATAACTGAAATAAATATGCCCGCAGTGTTGCTGTGCAACGTGGCGTGTTGATAAATTGTCAAAATTAATTTCACTCCACTGTTACAGGCCTATATATTCGTAGAGAGTTTAGATTGAAGGGAAATAAATCTTGCTTGAAATACACATCGAAGTAGGCCAATTTTCGCGTTCCCGTTTCCTTTAAAAAATTCGCTCGCGTTTGTTCATCAAATACATCTTAGGTATTTAATGAACGACAAAACGCGATTACACGCGTAAATGCATACATAATTTTTTTTATCAAAATATAATTTAAAAGTACAACATTCGGACTTTTTCCAGCACATTCCATTAAAAACTAGGTAACTAATTTAATGAGAGAGTTGGCATTGTCCTAAACAAATTAAGTCTGAATTTTTTTTTCTAGAAAATAGGTAATTTTGACTGCCTGTCTTAATGAAGGGGGGCGCCGGCAACTGCTGCGGGGGACTCCCGCGCACGAAAGTTTAACTTAAAAAAATTATCATAGTCTACAAAACCGGAAGCACGTCATGCGCGGATGTACGTCATCGACTGAGATCCTACAACAAACAAAAAATCACAAAATCTATGGCAGACTGTCAGTCCCCAGTGATACAACTCTTTTAAATAAAAATACACTTGGTTCGCCCAAAAATACAAGTCTGTAAATATTATTAATGAACATACATTAATAATATTGCAATATTGTAGCAACATTTTTACTCAACTTATACCTGTAAAATACCGTATCACTGGTAATTATTGTCAATTTTTTGGACAATGCCCCATTCTGTTTACGGATACATTTTGTATTTAAATTCCCTTTCTGATAAAATTTCTCATTCCCAGTGACCTGTGGCATGATATGACTCCATTCTTCATTTGCTTCATGTGCTCGATAGATATGAGGCACGAAATCTGTGAATTTTTAAGTTTATTCTTGGCGCTCTCCAAACAAGCAATTGATTTGGCGTGTACAGATGTGTGGCTGTCTCATTTACTCCTGCAGAGAAAACGTGAGATAGGGGAGGTTTCTTCAAGGGTTTCATCGCCGTTATCCTTTAGCGAATCAAGAGGCTATTACTTCTGTGTGACCTGAGTGAAATTTAATTCCGAACGGTGGGGAAGTTTTAATTGAATCCGACTTTAAGGACGTCCATGGATACTTTCGTAATTATTTCTCGGAGCCAACAAGAGTTTTGTGTACCTACAGTATGGCCAGCAGAAATACGCCGATACTTTGAAGCGGTGTTATCCTAGTGGATAGAACATTGGACTCGGAAGTGAGAGTCCCAGGTTCGATTCCCAGTGCGGGCATGTACCTATGGCTTGGTTTTCTGAGTTATATGTATACATTTGTGAAGTTATTGTACCACATACCACTCGCTAACTGTGAAGCAAAACATCGTGAGGAAACCTGAGTGTCTGAGCTATTCACACACCTCAGCGCTTGAAATCGCCAATCTGCGGTAAGCACACGTTCACCACGCGTTAAGCCCATACTCTCTCTCTCTGAGAGAAGGCCTGTGCCCTGCAGTAGGACGTGCTTATGAATCGATTTTCAATTCAATTCAAATATTTTTATTCATTGTAAAAACAGAATGTTTACTTAATGAACGTCAAAGTTGTTAGTTTCACAATTAATGGATTATGTGGAGAAGAAGCTAACAAAGAAACTCCATATTTATTTTTTTCAAAACACGTTTTAACTTAATTAACAGAGTTTTCAACTTAAAATAATAGGGGTTAAAGTATGAAATTGCCGTTTTATTGCAATAGGTTCTTTGAATTGACATAGAATCTTCATGGTTTGAGGTTTTCAAATGAAACTTTTTTCAAATGGTTTCTATGATGTTCTTTTTTTTAAAAAATGTGAAACATTTGAATATCGACTTTCAATTGTTTTCGTTATTCAATTTAGACAAAAAAGATGGATACTGCGAAAATTTGAGTGATTTTTGAATACAGTTGTGGCATTTGACCTGGGGTCAGCCATTGCATTTTTCTTTTCCGGTTATCATAAAGAATCCACTTTTCATCACATGTTACAATTCGATCCAATATTCCTTCATTTCTGTACCGGTTCAACAAGGCAACACAAGTTTCAACACGCGTTTCTTTCTGCAGATCAGTCAAATCATGAGGCACCCATTTTTCGTATTTTTTTATTTTATTGATTTGACGCAAGTGAGTCAATATTGTGGGTTAGTCAATAACGTTAAACCATGCCGCTAATTCCTGGGTAGTTTGACTAGGGTCGGCTTCCACTATCTCTCTTAATTCATCGTTATTCACCTGTGTGGGCGGTCTTCCTCGTGGCTCGTTCTTTAAGTCGAAATTTCCATCACGAAAGCGTTTAAACCAAAATCGCACGGTGCGTTCATTAGTAGACCCCTCTCCAAACCCAGCATTGATATTGCGGGCTGTTTCTGTCGCGTTAGTTCCGCGTCGGAACTCGTATTCAAAAATCACTCGAATTTTCGCAGTATCCATCTTTCTTGTCTAAATTGAATAACAAAAACAATTGAAAGTCGATATTCAAATGTTTCAAATTAAAAAAAAAAATCATAGAAACCATTTGAAAAAAGTTTCATCCGAAAACCTCAAACCATGAAGATTCTATGTCAATTCAAAGAACCTATTGCAATAAAACGGCAATTTCATACTTTAACCCCTAATATTAGTCATGAATGTGTTGAACACTAGTCACAATCGTCCTTTAAATAATATTAATCTACTGTTTAATGCCAAACATCTTTGTCTTCTAAATAATCCTTGATGTTATAGTAAGCCTTTTTGCACAGAATGTGCTTAACACATTTTTTAAATCGCGTTGGAGGTAACTCTAATATATCTTGAGGAATTTTGTTGTAGAACCTTATACAGTGCCCCATAAAGGATGTGTTAGCTTTTGCAAGTCTAAATAGTGGAAGTGACAATTTATGTTTATTTCTAGTATTAACATTATGGTGGCCACCAACATTTTCGAAGTCTTTGATATTTTTTCTAACGTACATAATATTTTCATAAATGTATTGACATGCAACTGTTAAGATGTTGGTTTCTTTGAAGAAATCTCTTAGCGAATCCCTACTACCTAACTTGATTTTGCAATGTACTTGTGGAAAGCACATGTCAACTCTGCACGCGCACTATAAATTCCAACATTCCTGCATCGTCGTTGTGGATATAATATTTCACATGACATACCATAAATATAACGTCCGATGAACATCAGTCGGACCGGCCGTCCCCAGGCATACGATCTGCCTGGCGGGAAATTTCCCTTTATAGTGGAAGAGCACGATCACCCGCTCTTCCCTATAGTGGTGACCCTCGACAGTAAAATTGTCAACCTTCCTTCACTCTCGCAGCACCCCACATACAATCAGTCTCAAAGCAAGGCCAGCATTGTACATTTGTACATACACACATCAAAAAAAGTTTGTGATCAATAGCATACGCTCCTATAATTCTTTAAATTTAACCCTTCAGCCACGTTCGTAACCAAATTTTCGTAACCAGTTACGAACGTGGCTGAAGGGAAATTTAACTTTATCAAGAAAAAATCTATGTTGTATGCTTTCTTCAAATAGGAATACCCTGTTTGAAATTAAAATATAAAACAATTTTTTATTATTTATTTAAAAAAAATTGAGCCATTAATCATAATGTAATTGTGATAGAAATTTCATAGAAAGAAAAATACTGTTTAATTAAACTTAAACAACAATTTATTATTAAAAGGTTAAATTCAATATAAAATAACTCCTCCCCTGGCTCGAACACATGCGGAGATCCTCCTGGGCATGTTGAGGATCAAGTTATCCAGCATTTCCTGGGGTAACCTATCCCATTCTTCAGTAGCGGCTTCCCTGAGCTCTGGAACTGTCTGGGGACGTGGCTCACGGTTCCATACAGCTCGTTTAAGAGCATCCCACGCGTGCTCTATTGGGTTTAAGTCGGGCGAGCCGGCAGACCAGTCTAAACGTGTGATATCGTATTCTTGAAGAGCAGCATTGACTCGTTGAGCTCGATGTGCGGGCGCATTATCATCGACCATTTCTGCTGTCATGTAGCCCCGATACGGGATCAAAGGCGTTCTAGCTCCAATCATAATGCCACCCCAAAAGGACACCGATTTTCCGCCTTGCTGAACTGTTCCAGTGGCAGTTCTTTGTCTTTCACGGTCGCCTGGTCTTCTCCAGACACGGACACGTCGGTTATCTGGATGAGTGCTGATTCGGGATTCGTCAACAAAGGGACAGTTTTGCCAAATGTTTTCTTCGTCACCTTCTTCATTTTGCCGAAGTCTAGCCCACTGCAATCTTCGTTGTTGACGTTGCCGGGAATTGAGCGGAGCTCGCCAACACCTCCGTGCTCGTAATCCAGCGTGGTGCAAGCAATTGCGAACGGTCTGCGTGCTAACTTCAAGCCCAGAGGCGGCCCTGACTTCTGCTTTTATTTTAGTGGCGTTGATTGTTGGATCACGGGCTGCCAGCAATCTAATATAGCGCTTTTGGGCAGCTGTCAAAACAGTTGGGCGACCGCTGCGGGGTCGGTCAGCTAAATTCCCCATTCCGTGGTACCTCTGCAACGTAGCCACGACACAGGATTGGGATATAGCAAGTCTGCGTGCTAGTACTCTCGTGGTGTATCCTTCTTCCCTCAAGGTTAGGTACTATTCTTGCTCGTAAAAACTCTGATAATCCTCTTGGCATTTTTTCAATCACAACTTTCCGCAAAAAATATCTTGAATCGGTTATAATTGACTAAATCAGATTTCTGAATGAGCGTAAGCTAGGACTGAAAGCCTTTTAATATGAAAAAACAACTGAACAGTGTCATTGTTTTGTGTTCTAATTGTTTATTTTTAAATAAAGAATCTAAAAAGAAGAAAAAATCATAATATAATCTACAGTAACAAAAAAGATTTCAGTTTTTCAAAGTGATCGCACACTTTTTTTGATGTGTGTACTTGTACCTAGTTATCCTCTTCCCTCCCTTATATACTATATATCAAATTGTTATAGTAAACCGTGAATTGCACTTCTATGAAACAGGGCCCAGGTGATATTTTTTGTGAAATTTCGAAGTTTGTCTCATAATAAAACATAATAGTATTGATGAGTACCTAAGGTAAACTCTTTAAGTTTTACCGGACCCTTTTTTAGGCTACAATTTTCAAAATTCAGCCATCTTCATAAAAAAAAATTAGAAAGTGCGAGCGAGAGGGAATATCAGATGTAATTGTATGTAAAACAAAAAAATCAAAATTGAGTATTCTTATCCTCTAGCTTATGGAAAGTGATTTAATTTATCGATACTGAAAAAACTGTTTTCAGGATTCGCTATACTCCAATAGTAAGCTGTACGAGTATACACAAAGCTAAGATCAGAGGCGATGCCAAAGGCCACTTTTTTGTTGGCTGTACCTTTGTATAATAGCCCTTATGTCAAACGCAGTAAGAGTCTTTAGGATGTCTCATGCTTATTTTTTATTTATGACCGCTATTAACGTTATAAAAGTTGAAGATTGACGCTGTCTCCTCGAGAGGAAATGGGATCCCTGCTGCTTTTGAAATACAAATTAGAATTTATAAGAAAACCTCAGAGCGATGAGAGACTTTCTATAATCGTTCGAAGTTAATCGTATTTGGGTATGGGGTTCCCTATTTACGTATTTGATAGGTTTTTTTTTTTTTCAAAGTTGCCTTTAACGTATTGAGTAGAAACTATGAATGTAAAGGTTGACATACACTCGACTACACTTATCTGTGAGCTGTTAGGTGACTTAATTATCGAAATTAAATATAATGTAACGATCACCCGACTTTCGATACGATAGGTCGACGATAGGTCACACTAAAAGTTTTGTGTAACTTAAAAAAACAACTTGTTATAAGCAAAATATTATGTTTATTCACCACAGATCTGAAGGCATGTTTTCTACGTGCTGATTGAGCGCTATCACTGCCTCTTCGGAGTTGGTAAAAGTGAAACCTCTCATCAAATCATTCAGCAAACCATCGCCTCACGGCGCTCTAACTAGGTGCTTCTCTCCCAAAAGCATTTTGAAGACGAGCGGCAGTCTTGCGGAGAGAGAGAGAACTTTTAAAATCATAAAAAATCGTCGCTCTATAATATTTTCGACTTAATTCCATTTTCGTTGCGTACGTACGTAGAACTTTGATGTGTGAAAAAAAAACAATTGACAAATGATTTCTCGCCAATTTTTTTTTAGTACTAAGAAGGTCGCAAGTCTTTTCAAAAAATATAACATTCGAAATTTAAATAGTTCCGATTAGCTAGAAGTGCAAAGCCCCATGTATACCATTCCTTAGACTTTAGGTGAACACTTTATTTGAATCTTTGAACAAATAAGGTAAAATAGTAGAGTTAGAACAGCACAATTTGATAAGTCCTTGGAATTACCTATGGGTAATCTATGGTTTATCTATGTATAAATAATCAAATCTATAAGAAAACAAGATGGACGGTTTAAATACAAAAAAATGAAAATACTGAAATGGAAAAAATAATATCACTGAGGTGTGAATAAGTGTGAATAGAATTCATTCCCAAGTCAAAACTATTCAAAAACCAGTTCAACTATGGTTCTACTGGTTCAACTACGGATTTACTGGTTCAACTAAGTACCTACATGAACACTTTCCACGAGTGACGGAGGTCTTGTTAGTTACACAATGGTCATGGAAACAGATGAGATCTTGAACATTTGCCAGTCAGTAATTACTCGTTTTACCTGCCTATAAGCCTTTATTTCACATGCTGACAAAAGGATAAATGAAACGTATAAAAATATCAAATTAAACGCAAAGAAAATACTTTGATGTAGCGTGAGCTTTTGTATTTTTTATGAATTCTGTGAGTGATCTCTACAAAAGTCGTATGGTATAGTTCGGGAATATTGAAAAGAAAACAACTCCATTTTCTGTCGATATTTGTTTTTATTAAGCCTAACAAGATTTCGTAGGTCATTGCCCGTCTAAAGAGGAAATCGCATTATATAACTTTTAATTGCCTTTCCTACGGAAGGATGCCTTACATAATCGATTTTCGGCATGCGCCTCGATAATAAGCCTTTTCCCAAATTTTTTTCTGAAAGCATAATTTGAAAATGAGTAAAGAAAGGAAAAGAAAATGTTTAGGAAAAATATTATTAAAACAGAAAAGCATAAACCACAGCAATGCGAGGACCTTTAAATAAGTTGAAGCTCTCAATTGAAAGAAGCATAGGGTAAAATAAATAAATAAATATACCTACTGGTCTAACATGGCAGGCGGTTGTTTGCTATATTCGGAGGATTAAGTTTTACTTAGAATTGATAATAAATAATAACTGAACTTAATATGTATGAAAATTATAAGTTTTTTCATGTAGCCTATATACGACCCACTGCTGGGCACAGGCTTAATTAACACGCGTGCCCGCCGTAGATTGGCATTTTGATGGGCTGAGGTATATGGACAATTCAGACATTCAGGTTTCCTTACGATGTTTTCCTTTGTCGTTAAGGAGTAGTATTGGTACTGTAATAATTCTTCGTGACGTAAAAAGTAAAAAAAATAGTACTTAAACCACCTTTCCTAGGAGTCGCTGGATGCGGGCGGCACAAGACCGGGAAGCTTGGAAAACCATGAGGGAGGCCTATATCCTGGAGTGGGCGTCAAATGGCAGATTGTGATAAAACCAGCTTTCCTGCGCAGTGGGATTTAACCTATTTTTATATCTCTAGTGTTATTTTCTCCTCTCATCTCGTTTTTGAGCTCCTGAAATGGCGAAATTGCGTGCGACCCGAGATTTTCAGCACTAATGGTTTTCAATTCGGCCTAGCCGCTGCACAGACGGATTTAACTTTAATTCCACTCGTCTAGAATGCACTTAGAGGAGCGGGAATTACTGTCATTTTCGCTGATGTTCTCCCATTCTAGCCCCGGAACTACCAGTAGCATGATCTTCTATCTCGCACGCGAGAAATAGACAAGAAATCGGACCATCCTGCGATGACGTAGCAGGTGCGTGGATGGTGAAAGTGTTCGTCTATTTCTCGTAGCAAGAAAGACCTTATGACACCGAGCCAGGGCCTAGAATCTAATACGCACATTGTTGTCCAATAGAATGACATTAGCACGACAATTTTTATTTGCCTAAATTTTGGGGTCTACTAAGCAATAGCAGTATAAAGTCGAATAGCAGTAGGTACCTATAAAGTCGATCCAATAGTAGAACGCGCGCAAATTAAATAGCGCAAGGCGCTTGTTAAGTTGCACAGATTCCATTATTGAAATGCGATTGGTTAGTGGACCACCAATAGCGTCACTGAAACAGCCATAACTGTAGTATCACCCTATTGAACAACTATGCGTTTAAGAGACTCGTCCTCGCCCCTAGAGCGTATGAGAACATATTATCATTTATTTGTGTATGTAATCATTTGTGAAAAAACGTAATTAGAAGAATGAATGTTGATGAAGCGAAAAAGGTTTGTCTGCATTGTGGTAAGTGGCAAACGCTAGTCTCTGTCTACCCCTCGAATATAGGACTGATTGTACGAATACGTGTAAGTAGGAAATCAAAGGTAAGTAGGTACTGGACTAGATATTTGCCGAGAATTTCTGACTGATAGACTATGAGGTATTACCGGTGAGGGAACGTTTTTTCTGTTTCTACTAGTCAAGAATTTATTTTTAGGGTTCTCTAGTCAAAAAGGAACCCTCATAGTTTCGCCATATCCGTCTGTCTGTCTGCCTGTGTGTCCGCGGCCTAGCTCAGAGACGATTAGTACGAGAAAGCTGAAATTTGGCATAGACATATATATTATCACGCCGTCAAAACAGTAAAATGTTTTTTTTTTTTTTTGCCTTTCCCCCTTTCATCTAAATTAGAGATGCATTTTTTTTTACTACACCATAGTTTGGGATATCGTTGGATTGGTCTTTTAAAAATATTGTAGGTAATGGACGATTTAGCGTTCCGTGGGCAAAATATTAGGCTTTTATTTTTGGCACTTTTTGTCCGAGTAGGGCGTTTCTCCCCTCTCCTGGCTTAACGGTTGATTTTAGAAAAGTGAGAAAATTCAAATGCACATATGATGTACTTAAAAGGAAAACTATCACAGCTAAGTAGGCTTTACAAGTTAACGAGTAATAGGCAACCAGCTTCGAACAAAATCTATTGAACATTATGTTGATTAAGTTGTTGGTTCTGTAAAGCAGATAAAACCCCCTCTTTCTACGAAACCCTTCACTACACATGGCCAGTTTTATTTTTATCCGTTTTGCAACCAGTGCAAGTACTATAATATTGCGCGAAATTGCAAATTATTTCATTGTAATTCAAACTTATTGTTCTCCTAAACTGGGATAATTTATGTAGCTTTTCCCTAGTTTTTAACACAGCGGAACCTCTGTAACCAACATTATAGATTAACCCTCCAACTGAAAACAGCTCTATAGTATTCCATTCCTACACTCACTTCGGAACATTTCACCTGTATTTTCGTTGTCTCGTATAAGGAAGTCACATTGGGTGCGTTCCAAAATCCTAAATTACGCGGCTGGGTTGATTCGCTTTGCCGAGTCCTATCTACGTTAACACTGTGCAGCTTATTCCACTTTGAAGTTACGGTTTCAGCCAAGTAAAATGTATTAGAAAGATCAGAAGCCGGTTAAGCTGTCCAGTTCCGGCTAGACCATCTAATAGATAGTATAATCGATTAATTTACGATATTCCTTGCGTCAAAAGACTTCGCGCGTCCAAAAAACCCCTAAGTTTCATTCCATTAAAAAAATAATCATGAGAAAAAAGTCTCGTTTCCACACCCAGGCTTGAACCATCGATTTAGCTGCCAACCGCTTCGTTAGGCGTGGATTACAGTTTCAAATACTATTAGTGAATAAAACCTAAGGATATTGAGATTGGGGTATCATTCATGAACTTTTTGTGGATAAGTATTCCTTTGTTATAGTTGAAATAACTGGATGAAACTCGATCTCAGAAAGTTTTTCTCCACATATTCTGGCACGTAGATGAAAACTAACCTATTTAACTTTTAATAATGTAATACCCACAGATATTCTGAGGTTATAGCTAATAAGTAATCATGATTAGACCCATTTGTAGTATAACAGCGGTGGTAGCCTAGTGGGTAGAACCTCGGACTCGGAAGTGGGAGACCCAGGTTCGATCTCCAGGTCGGGCATGTACCTATGACTTGGTTTTCTAAGTTATGTACATTTTTGAAGTTATAGTAGCAATAAGATAAGATAAGATAAGAATATTCTTTATTGTATACCGGAAAAAAATTTTACAGAAACAATGCAATACCACTCGCTAACGGTGAAGGAAAACATCGTGAAGAAACCTGAGTGTCTGAGCTATTCACATACCTCAGCGCTTGAAATCGCCAATCCGCGGTGGGCACGCGTGGTGATTAAGCCTGAGAGAAGGCCTGTGCCCTACAGTGGGACGTATATAGGCTGCATATGTAGGTATGCGATTTATAAAGCTAAGCAAGCGAAGGGAATAGAAACTGGAAAGAAACAAACGCTCCTTAAAAGCGAAACAGTATCACCGGTGGTTTCGCGTTTGTCACAGCGAACGCGAGCAAGGCGGGGTTAGAGCTCGATGGAGCGAATTTCCAGAGGGTAATCAAATTATCTCCGCTCGCAGCCTTCCGAAATGAGAGACTCAGAAGTTTCACTGCGTAGCGTTAAAATTCTGGGAATGTTAGCTACCTAACTATAAACTAATGTGATATGAACTGTGGTCTCCGAGATGTTCACAAATTCTAAATAAAAAGTATGTTTTCCCTGATTTAACAGGAATTTAAAATTTTAAAAATTAAGTGCCTTTATAAAATAACTCAAATATCACATTTAGTTTTTTTATTGCATATGTTCTACTTACGTTTTCTAATAAGGGTGTAAAGCATAACTTTATGAGATAACGCAATTATTTATAAAGGATTTATACATTACAATGCCGCATCAGTTCTAAATATGTGCAAGGATTTTTCAAATAGAGGATAAGTAGTTTCGGAGATTACCCCCTACCTACAAACTTACAAAGAATTATTTCTTATAAAATTATGCTCTTTATTTTATTAGTATAGATAGTAAAGATTACGCAAAATCGACTGCAACAGAAACAAGTGATTCTGTACAACTTTGTTCTGTGCCAGATTAGACATTGTTAGACACGGTTGGGCTCGGAGCTTTGGTCTTACGCGACATTTAAACTCGCAACGCTGATTGGAACGATATCGCTCGCTCAAATAAATCCCTGGGTGTTACAAAGCGACGCTAAGGCCCCACTTTTGGTGTATTCAGTTTGTTCACCACGTGTGAAAAATCGGGACGTTGAGAATTGTAAAAGAATATATTTTTTTTGTAGCCTACTGCAGGGCATAGGCCTTACCTCTGAGAGAGAGTGTGGGCTTAATTGCCACGCATGCCCACCGTGGATTGTATGTAAACACCACAGACACTCATGTTTCCTCACAATGTTTTTCTTCAGCGTTATCGAGTGGTATTGCTAATAACTCCACAAATGTTCGTAACTTAGAGAGCAAAGACATCGGTACAATCCGGGATTGGAACCCACAACCTCCCGAATGTGAGGCTCTACCGGTGCGGTACCACCGCTACCAGATATTCTCATGTCATTTTTTATTTAGAACCACATTTTGTGTGGTTCCTCTTGATTCGGTTTGATGTAAAATTTAACCGAAGCGGATCGGCCCATCACAGTTGTTACGATTTACGGTTTCGCCCTTTCAAAGCGTAATCAAATACTGCTAGTTAATACGCTTTGTATTTGCAGTAGCAAATCAAACATTGTGGGTCTCGACGACTCTTTGGCGTTTATTGATGACTAATGGGCTCTTTGATATTTATAGAATATGTAGGTAAACGGTATTGTGTAAACGGGCCCTGCACTCCTTAGTGAGTGGCGAAAACATCTCCAAAAGAGCTATAGGCTATCAATAATAGAGTGCTGGTCCCAACACTTATGTGTGGTAACGAGACTTGGTTATGGCAAAAGAAGCAAAAAAGTGGGATTAATGCAGTAGAAATGAGAAGTATGTCTGGTGTTACTTTGAATGACGGATACGCAATAGTTTGATTAGAGAACGTTGTGGACTGAAAGAAGATTTTATTGACTAGAATTGACAAAGGGATATTTGGACATGTGGGGAGGAAGATAGGAGAAATATTGACGAAACAAAATATATGGAGAGAATGTGGATGGAAGGGCCGGTAAGGGGCGTCCTAGGCGAACATACTTCGACCAAATAGGGGATTTTTTCCCTTACAAAATATATTACAAGTAATGGTACAAACGTAAATTAATAATTATAAGTAAAAAAAATAATACATCCACAAATGTTTCGTCCAAAGTAATAAAAATAAAATATACATACTCGTATGAAGCAAGATATCTACACACACAAGAATACAAACGATAAATTAAGTGTCGAGCAAATCGCCCCGAGACACACTCGAACCAAAGGTACCCATAACGCAGGCAGCATTACCCCGCTGCACAGCCAGAGAGATCCTCTGCATCAAGTATGCCCCAGAGCGGTAGTCCATGCCGCGGTTCCTCAAGCGACGCTCTAACTCCTTTATAAAGGCTCTTCCCTGGATTCCCCATACCCTAGTAATCTCAATGGCTAGAGGCACAAAGAAGTAACTACTCACTAACGAGCTATACTTGGAACATTTGTGACTACCAGCCGCTTCCGCAGCAGATCCAGGGGAAATGGCCGTTGAGCTTAAATGAGACGGAGCAAATGTACAGACACATGTGGCATCCCAGAGCAGGCACCGACCTCTCTCCCACGGAATCATAATGAGACCGTCCGGACGTTTCCCATCACTGCGACACAACCCTGGTGGTTCAAGAATCGCAGGAATGTCAGCAGTAATAAGAGCCCTCCGGACGATGTCATTGATGGAATGCTGCCGTGAGATCCTACCCGCGCTCCGAACGCAATGGAGTCCGTAAAGCCCCAGTGAATTCACTTCTGCTTCTTAATAGGTTATGTATTAGCAAAGGACAAGATACATTTTTTTAATAGATAAGGATTTTTTCATCTCAACTCGAAACAATATTTCTCAAGTTTTTTTTTTTATTTACGTGTATACTTTAAAGTAATCGTCTAAATAGATGCAATTTTTAATTACTAAGATCTAAGCCAGTAAACTGTAGAAATAGTAGAGAAAGTTAGTTCACTGAATTTTAATTCTTTTAAGACGTGCTTCAAATTCAGTAAAGACATTAATAATAGTTGAATGGAAATAAACAATTCTGAACAATTCATAAGAAGATTTATTTTTCATTCAGAGTTTAGAGATAAACATAATTTGAATAGACTAAGCCTATCTCTTTAGTATTTAAATAATGTTATCGAGGACGATTGTTTTTGTACAAGCTGATTTATAGTTTATTACATTTATTGTTTAAGAAGAACTTTTAAATGAAACAATAAGAGTTCGAAGGTTTTGCAGTCTTTCCAATAAAACTGAACAAGCGACAAACAATTTCCTTCACACTAGAGTAGAGTTTAAAATCCAATGAAGCCGACAAGAGTCTTCAATATCGACAATAAAAGCTCTTGGAGCACCTCCAAATGGAAAAAGATGGTGAAGTATTTCACCCAACGTTCGACCAAGCACTCAAAATACAGCGCAAAAGATGAACTTATTCGGAGGTGTTTAATTTTTTGCTGAATTAAAATTTGCTTCTGGGAAACCTGTATTTTTGGGAGAAAAAAAAGGTTATTAACTTAACTACCTACTTGAATTTTGTTTTGGAAGAGTCCCACCAGGCCCTAGAGGCTAATACATACAATAGTTTTTCAATTAAATTATATAAGCACTAATTGTAGTGTTATTGCTGGGTACAATACCAAGTGCAAGTGGCACTCCCTGGTCTCTGCCTACCCCTCTGGGATACAGGCGTGAGTTTATGTTATGTTATGTTATGTTATGTTATGTTATGTTATGTTATGTTATGTTATGTTATGTTATGTTATGTTATGTTATGTTATGTTATGTTATGTTATGTTATGTTATGTTATGTTATGTTATGTTATGTTATGTTATGTTATGTTATGTTATGTTATGTTATGTTATGTTATGTTATGTTATGTTATGTTATGTTATGTTATGTTATGTTATGTTATGTTATGTTATGTTATGTTATGTTATGTTATGTTATGTTATGTTATGTTATGTTATGTTATGTTATGTTATGTTATGTTATGTTATGTTATGTTATGTTATGTTATGTTATGTTATGTTATGTTATGTTATGTTATGTTATGTTATGTTATGTTATGTTATGTTATGTTATGTTATGTTATGTTATGTTATGTTATGTTATGTTATGTTATGTTATGTTATGTTATGTTATGTTATGTTATGTTATGTTATGTTATGTTATGTTATGTTATGTTATGTTATGTTATGTTATGTTATGTTATGTTATGTTATGTTATGTTATGTTATGTTATGTTATGTTATGTTATGTTATGTTATGTTATGTTATGTTATGTTATGTTATGTTATGTTATGTTATGTTATGTTATGTTATGTTATGTTATGTTATGTTATGTTATGTTATGTTATGTTATGTTATGTTATGTTATGTTATGTTATGTTATGTTATGTTATGTTATGTTATGTTATGTTATGTTATGTTATGTTATGTTATGTTATGTTATGTTATGTTATGTTATGTTATGTTATGTTATGTTATGTTATGTTATGTTATGTTATGTTACAATACCAAAGAGATATTGAGCTCTCTTTGGTAGTGTATCAAATAGCAGCATAACCCACGCAAATTCCGTCTTACGTGTGTGTATGCTTTGGGTGACATTCTAGACCTACACTATTAAGGAACCCACCGTGGAGAAACCTGGGTGTCTGACCTATTCACATACCAAAGCGCTTGAAATCGCCAATCCACGGTGGGCTCGCGTGGTGATTAAGCCCATACTCTCTCCCTGAGAGAAGGCCCGTGCCCTACAGTGGGACGTATATAGGCTGCTTATGTTTGAAAGGTTATACTTCACAGGTGGTTCCATGGTCAACAAGTCAGGATCTGATGATGGGATACTGGAGAAATAGAGGGAAGTCTTTAAATTTTAAAGGCGCACTTTTTTTACAGAGATTCGTGCACTTTCTCTCGGGAAACACAATTTGGTGGAGTCATAGTAATATTCACAAGAAAATCATGAAATAATCTTTTTTTACTTATAGTAAATATAGATAAAGTAAATCGTCTCAGCGTTGCCAATAATTCTGGGGGTGCATTCGGCGCGATCTATCGCTGTCTCAATTTTCAAGTGCAGAGGATTGCACACTCACTTTCGCATTTGAAAACACGCTTTAGAAACACAACCAAATCCTTTTATTACTTAAGCAGCCTATACACGTCCCACTGTAGGGTACAGGCCTTCTCTCAGGGAGAGAGTATGGGCTTAATCACCACGCGTGCCCACCGCGGATTGGCGATTTCTAGCGCTGAGGTATGTGAATAGCTCAGACACTCAGGTTTCCTCACGATGTTTTCCTTCACCGTTAGCGAGTGGTACTGCTACTATAATTTCATAAATGTACATAACTTAGAAAACCAAGTCATAGGTACATGCCCGCACTGGGGATCGAACCTGGGTCTCTCGCTTCCGAGTCCGATGTTCTACCCACTAGGCTACCACCGCTGTGGAATCCTTTTATTATGTAATTAGTTTAAGATAGGACGGTATCTCTATTCTCGAAAATTTCATATGAGTCAAAAACACAAAATACAAAAATTAATGTAACGCGTAATAAATTCGTACGTTACCTGTTTTAAATCCCAAAAATATTTAATGCATAAGTTACAATTTTGTATGTGACAAATAGGCCTCATTAACACTGAAACATCATAAAGGGGCGTCTGGTTTATGTTAATTTCAGACACTGCGAGTTATTTATTATTTATGTGGGTCTAAAGCTCTTTGAACATGTATTTATGAACTAATGAACTATGAACTATTTATCTACAAATTTTAACGTGATATTCTGCGACTACATACATCAATAGAATAAGCGAACTTGTATGTCAGACATATTCTCTCTCGCTCTGCATTCTTTTTCCTTGGATATTTTCTTTGGTACAAATTGTTAGCATTGATAAGTAATATATATTTAGAGGCTAAAAATAATAATAATTAAAAAAATATATAAAATGGTCCTCACCACGGATTAGTGCTAGTGCAAAAAGAATATAATTGATTAGTAAACCCGCACCTTTTTTGAAAGAAGGAGGGTTTTTGAATTTGTTCAAAAGTAATTTATTTATTAATTTTTAATAATAACTATACAACTAATAATTAAAACTAATACTAATAAACATAATTTATAATTAAGTAATTTACGTATTTACAGGTAAAAAACTTGCCCCAGGTCCCAGACGCCCCTTTATGATGTTTCAGTGTTAATGAGGCCCATTTGTCACATACAAATCTGTAACTTATTCTATGTAGTTTGAAGATTTAAAAAAAAAGAACGTAATTTTATTTATTTATTATTTATTTATTGATACTTTTATTGCACTCACATTAGAAAATCGTACAGTGCGGCGGACTTAATTCCATAAGTATTTACATTTTATTTACTTACTTATCTCGTGAGAATCTTCAGATCTTCAGATTTTGCTTGAATGTTATCAAAAGCGAACAAAATTGGCTTACTTAAAATAAAAATTTAAATGCAAATGAGTGAGAAAATACCTGCTAAAATTTGATAATAGTTGACGATTATGGATTTAAATCTACCCATAATATTGATGCACAATAATGTTTCATATAATTATTTTTACCGATATCTGGCTGGATAGATAGCAACACAGGCTTGTAAAAAAAAGGAAATTTCATCAAAATGGCTGGTTCACTTCCTGAATGCAAGTGACAATCCAATCAAAATTAATTGGCGTTTCCGCTTATGGACACAAACTTTTGAATTTTACAACTTTACTGTTGAAACGAGGTTTTAAATTCTTATGCTTTTATCGCGGTTGTTTTTTTTTGTTGCAGACAAATAAAGGCTACTTCATTTCTTGATACGGAAAACTTTTAAACGTAAATCTAATGGTGAAGGAAAACATCGTGAGGAAGCCCGTAGATTGGTTAGCTCCGCACATATTGACTTTTTTCCTGTGGGCTAGGCCAACTAAGCTGTCAGGATGTTATAAAAAACAGTCTAAAAAACAGTGTCCTAGGCATTGCGTCCGAGTGGTCCCTTCACCCATTTAGTGTGAGTGAAGGTGCCACTGGACTCTGTATAAATCATCTCATTACTTAGATGCAAAGTCCAAAGTTTAGTTTTTAGACGTAAATCTCAAAACCTTCTTTGATTGTTATTTTCCTAATGTTCTTTATGTTCCTAAGAATTATAGGTACTCCTATTACTCGTTAAACCTGATGCGGTTGTCTTGCAGGAAAACCAAAATAATAGGGGTTAAAGTATGAAATTGCCGTTTTATTGCAATAGGTTCTTTGAATTGACATAGAATCTTTATGGTTTGAGGTTTTCGAATGAAACTTTTTTCAAATGGTTTCTATGATGTTCTTTTTTTAAAAAATGTGAAACATTTGAATATCGACTTTCAATTGTTTTTGTTATTCAATTTAGACAAGAAAGATGGATACTGCAAAAATTCGAGTGATTATGAGGCTCCCATTTTTCGTATTTTTTTATTTTATTGATTTGACGCAAGTGAGTCAATATTATGGTGCCTCATAATCACTCGAATTTTCGCAGTATCCATCTTTCTTGTCTAAATTGAATAACAAAAACAATTGAAAGTCGATATTCAAATGTTTCACATTTTTTAAAAAAAGAACATCATAGAAACCATTTGAAAAAAGTTTCATTCGAAAACCTCAAACCATGAAGATTCTATGTCAATTCAAAGAACCTATTGCAATAAAACGGCAATTTCATACTTTAACCCCTAATATATCGGGAGTGCACTATAAATATATGTATGGAGTGTTTAATATTGAAATTAGGTACATACTTATTGGACGCGGTTTAATTATCAGTAACGAAGTAAAGCGTCTCATGTTGTGCGATGTTTCATTAACACATCGCCTATAATTATTTTGTATCACATAATTATTTAAGTTTATTTTCAATGAAAGCCTCACAGGGCTAAACTCACTTCATAGCACAAGTTGGTGTTTTGATAGATAGATATACATGGAATATATGTACACCACGAATTATATTTGAGACTTGAACAATAATAAAGTATAGTACAATTGGCGGCCTTATTACTAAAAGTAATTTCCTTCAGAGAACCATTTTCCTTTTGCCATTATTCTTCGAACGGCTTTCTTGTTCAGACTTGAGACGCTTGCACGCAATAACCGTTCTTGTCTCCTTGTTCCAGACTACGGCATAATCCAGCTGAAGATCCCCGCGTCACCGGCGACTCACTGTACGCTCCACACCACCGTTGGCTGTGTGGGCGACGAGGACTGTACGGCGAAGAGTCACAGTGTGATCCGACTGCTCGGGCCTGTCAGGGACGTCATTGTGAGGCCGGCGCGGCATCACTACCGTCCTGGCGAGACTGGTAAGTGGGCCTTTATTTATTTCGTGGACTACCCTGGGAATTTTCTGCCTTATTTACTAAAACACGATTCCTCTAAAGCACTCCTCAGGGGTAGTTTATTTAATGCGTGGTTTTTCTTGTAAAATCTCCACCACAGACTATTTTAATCGGCGTTTGTCGAGTGTTTTAAGGAATCGTGTTTGTATAATATAGACATGATATTTTTCGCTGCCTTTTTCTCCACTACAACTCGAACCGAAGACAGTGGATAACAATCTACATTCACATTCAACAGACGGAATGTAAATTCTTACGAAATACATTTTTATTTCTGATTTCGTCGAGATGAATCAGAAATTAAAAAAAAAATCGGTCTCTATTCTTTTAGTGCAGTAGGTATAGTACAATGATAAATGCACGGTCGGGTCACGTGATATGTTTTTGGGGTTCGATACCCAAAGGCTATTACTAAGACTCCGCTGTTTCACAGATGATGTATTTCTATTGCCGCTATAACAACAAATAGTAACAGCACTATAAAATAAATTTTTAAGGGGGGCTCCCATACAACAAACGTGAGTTTTTGCCGTTTTTTGCTCGATATTAATAACGGCAACAGGTAGACGCTTAAAATATTCAAATATTATATAGATAATAGTACGGAACCCTTCGTGCGTGAGTCCGACTCGCAATTGGCCGGTTTTTTTTATACCATTACCGCCTAAGAGGTTTGAGGTGCGCGCATAGACTTAAAGCAGCAATTGTCATTGTACTCAGAATCTAGGCTCAAGGCCCCGTGTCATAGAACTACAATTCCTGATTTACTATGACAGTTTGATGTAAATTGCATAGCTGATTAACGCACAGGTTGACAAGTAAGAGGACTCTTAATGACTCATCGATATTTATCTTTCTTCTTCTTCTTATGCTCTGCTCTTCGTTAGTCTCTCTATAACTCGGGAACGGCTGGACCAGTTTGGCTGAATATTTTTTTTATGTTTGTGGAAGTCCAGGGAAAGTTCAAATGGTGAGAACAAAAAAAAGTTATGGATATAGGTGATACGAAGTTCAAGGGGTCATCTGGTTTTATTTATAAGGAACAGTGAATAGCTAACCCGCCTGCCCAGCGTGGCGATTATGGCAAAACCCCTCATGGTTATGAAAACCACGAAGGAGGCCTACGTCCTGCAGTGGGCGTCAAATGGCTGATGATGATGATGATGATGAATGTCTAATTATGTGCTACTCGAAACGCACTAGTCGACTAGACACCACAATCAAAAACATTTCGATTGTTTAGCTGGAAAACGAGTCAATATTGGATCCGACTGAGAACAGAAACTACTGCGGTGTTTGCGGCTGTTGGTACATTTTTAACTTGCGCATCGCTTCCGTAACGTAACTCAATGTACGTTTGTAAAGGTTGATGTGCTGTAACAGTTGTTTGAGAGTTGAAACACTAACCCCCTTACTTGTAAACCTAGTATAAAGTTATGCGTAGGATAAACTAGGAATACCTGTACAAAATTTTATATTATTCCAAGGTGTAAATTTATGTCGAGTTTATTAGTAAAGCCCTAAAAGGTTAACCAAAATGAAGGCACTGAACAACTGAACATACCACTCATGATACAGAGCATTAAAACGTCATTTTGCCCCCAGAATACATAAGCAGCCTATATACGTCCCAATGTAGGGCATAGGCATTCTCTCTGGGAGAGAGTATGGGCTTAATCACCACACGTGCCCACCGCGGATTGGCGATTTTAAGCGCTGAGGTATGTGAATAGCTCAGACACTCAGGTTTCCACACGATGTTTTCCTTCACAGTTAGCGAGTGGTATTGCTACTATAACTTTACAAATGTACATAACTTACAAAACAAAGTCATAGGTAGAGGCCCGCACTGGAAATTGAAACTGGGTCTCTTGCTTCCGAGTCCGATGTTCTACCCTCAGTGATGGCTGACTTCCCCTCAGAATAATTAGCCCTAAATCCTACTAAAACCTTACATGTGCGCCTGTGTCACAAGTAAAATACTCAGTACGGCTGCTCAATAAAAAGTACGAACAATCCTATCCTATGACGAAACATTGTTTTTTACAACTCAATTACACAGTCGCAGTTGCCCGTCAGCTATTAAAAGCTCGAACTTACTTTTACTCTATTTATTTATTTTGTTAAGGCTGGGTTCTCGGACTTATTTAGGGTTACCTAAATAAGGTGTTTTAAAATCCATTTTATTCTCGAATGGTAAGTATTTAAAATCTGAAAAAATGTATTTTTACTTTTTAATGTAAACGGTCATTATTATTATATTTTTTTTAATTTATAGCATCAACAAAAATCGCAAACATGTGTGTAAATTATCATTAAATATGGTTTTATTTCAGCTGTACTAAGTTTTGGACGATAAAAAATATTTTAAAAACCTATTTAGAGGCTAAAAATGCCACCCATGCCGGGACTTGAACCCGCGACCTCTAGCTAACCGTGCTCTCTTAACTGAGAAATTTGGAGCCTCTATAAAAATCATTCTGTATTACGTACAGGCAAGGCAGCCCCGAGTAACCCACTTTGCATTTAGGTATCACTGTGCCTACATGATTATATTCTTTTTGTTGCACTATCCCGTGCTGAGGACAATTTTAAAAACCTATTCAGAGGCTAAAAATTCCACCCATGCCGGGACTTGAATCCGCGACCTCTGGCTAACCGTGCCAGCGCTCTCCCAACATAGCTAATGGGCAAATGTAGGCATCGGCGAAATTTCGAGCCTCTTTACAAACCTTTCTGTATTACGTATTTTTTTTAATTGTCCTCAGCACGGGTTAGTGCAACAAAAATAATATAATAAAAAATATACCAAAATGACTATCACCGTCAGTCGTCAAAGTTATATTAACAGGATTTGTGTTTCTGTAATTTCTAAAATGCCTACTTCTCCGAATACAAATCCGTGCGCTCGGAGAACCCAGCCTTAATAAAAAATTCACCGCAATACAATTGCAGGAAATCATAGGTACTTAATAACCATAAGCATTTTTCTGGTGCTGAAAAAGTAGCATTTAACAGTTCAAAATGGTTTAACATAGGTTGATCAAAATCCCAATTAATAATATCAGCAGTAGATACCTAAACTGGCACTTTTGTAATCTTTATAAAATCGTTTGCTGACGATTGCAGAGTGGTTTATCTGTGAGATTATTTGAAGACTTCATCACGTAATCTAGCGTTAATTTCTAACGCGTTATCATAAACATTTAAGCCAAGTTTTAACGCCGCGAACATAAAGCGAGACATAAAACAACATTAACTCGAGCAAAAGTTAATGACGGTGAAATACATTAAAACAGAAATGTTTACAGCAAATGTTTACATTTAGGCGTGGAGAGGAAAGGTGGGCACATGTTTTAATCTTATAAAGACTGTCCAATAACTTGAACAAATAACTTTTGCTTTGCGTGAACGTATTTCGGGCCTCATTGGCGGGGTGCGCGGGATATGACTTAGAATTAGACTTGAGTACAGTCAAATAATCATCATGCCACCTGTGCGGATTTTTACTAGAAGTAAGACAGGAGAAATCTGGCCCTTATTTTGTTGACACAATAGTTAAAGAGGCACCTAATTGTCAACAACACACTCCTTGAGTTTGGCTCAAAACCAGGTTACGGTAACAATAAAATATTCTCCCTTGGGATCGCATTACCGGGATATCAAGTATCCTATATCTCAATTCAAATCTTTGTGTATCGTTTCATGTAACTCGGTTCAGCCTTTATTACATGATTGAGTAACAAATATCCAAACATCTTCACAAACTTTCACATTTATAATATAATAATAGGAAAGGATTGCCTTTTTAGTGGAGATCAATTAAAGTCTAACGGTGTTATTTTTGAAAACACGATTCTGAATAGTTTGTGAAAGTGAAAGACGAATTTAAACTACAATTGATGAGTGTTATAAGGAATCTTCTTCCCTGTTAGGCTGTAGAGGAAAAAATTGAGACGGTAGGTAACACCATAAAACAGACAAGAAAACATCGTTCCCATGGTTGTCTCTCTTGCTTTCGAGGCACGCGCAATAACATAGCGCCATCTTGCTTTATGTAGCGTTGGATTCAGATCCGTCCGACAGTGATCCGACAACCAAAATTTCCAAAATTGCTTTGTAAAGGTACCCTAATAGAACGAGAACAATAGCACGTCTTAAAACTATCTGCAGGAAGTCCAGTCCAGCAGAAAGTACACTTTATAGGGACAAATATGGAAGAGTTGGAATTCGACAATCAGGTTTGTTGTATGGGTAATTGAATATTAATTTTATTGTTTTTAGTATTTTTGTTATAGCGGCAACAGAAATACATCATATTCTGTGAAAATTTCAACTGTCTAACTATCACGGTTCATGAGATACAGCCTGGTGACAGACATACAGACAGACGGACAGTGGAGTCTTAGTAATAGGGTCCCTTACCCTTTGGGTACGGAATACTAATAAAGCAACAAGGCACCTAATAAATAGGACGATAAAAGCGTTTTCACACCTGCTATTCAGAAAAGATCCCTTGATTCCCTCAAATGAAGGATCAAAGTTGTACTTTTCTTCCCTGATATTCTAGTTTTTTTTTTTTTTTCTCAGCATGATCCGTGTGCAGATTTTCACAAAATGTAACTCCAATTCGATTTTTATTTTGTTGCAATCGATCATAATTGTCTTCCACGGCACATAAATAATTTAATACCAATCCATTATAGCAGGTGTGAAAAGCAGTATGTGTCACTCGGTAGCAAAATTATTTCCGTCTTGGGCGTAAACACTTGAATCCCTCGCTACGCTCAAGATTCTACTTTAGTGTAGAATCTTTCGCTTCACTCAGGATTCAATATACCGCCCTCGCCGTAAATATATCATTTTGCTCCCTTGAGACACAATCTACTATTAACGCTTTTTGAAGATTGTCTCTTTCAGAGTGCAGGCTTCGCAGTCATACGTGATCACCGGCCAGACGTAACAATGAAGCAATCTGATTCAAAAGGCCGTATTAAGATCTCTGTCATAAAGCATTACTAGATGCAAATGTCAAATGAAACGTCATTGGCGTTATTTGGGTAGCCAGACCGTAGCTCTGTTTCAATAACTTTCTACACAATTTATTTGTGACATTTGGTCCATAACCGTTTGTTACCGAGCAACAAAAGATAAATATCGACCGCCTTGTACCCACTTGTTTTGTTGTTGTTATGTAATTACACGCTTGAAGAAACAACGGGGCAGTGGTGAACTAAAACAATAACCCAAGTTGGAAGCGGACGCCCAACTTGGCATCTACTCCTGTTCGGTTGTAGGGGGGTTAAAAGTAGCGTTCAAGTACTACCTGGATTCAGAATAACTTGACAACGTAACACAATGACTTATCCTGACCCCAAACTAAGATAGCTCCCAAACTAAAGACAAAATAGATAGACCAATGTGTGGGTAGCCGACATATCTCTAGCTCTGATGAAGAGTTGGTATAAAAGAAGAATCAAGCAAGTAGGATTACTGCCGTAGAAATGAGGCCATTGAGAAGTATTTATAGTATTGCTTTGAATGACTGGTTACGCAATAACAGGGAACGTTGTGCACTGAAAGAAGATGTTGTGATCAGAATTGAGCAAAAAAAACTGAAACTAAAAATAACCGGCAACCCGACTGCTGTCCAACCAACCCAGGTACCTCACATTAAATTTGGGTCCTACCTGTTTTTGAATTTCATATTTTCAGTGTTTTTTTTTTTGTTATTCCTTAGATTTATGCTGATTTCATATAGCCTATGACACTCGCGCAAATACGACAAATCGATTGAGATCTCATTTGTCAAAATCTGGCCATTTTTACGGGGAACATAGAATCGGACATACTTACACACATATATTCGAGCCAAACACATTACCCTCCTCTTGGGCTCCGCCACAGTCGGATAATTAATGTTGCCTCGATTTTGCACATAATGAAGTGAAAGCTTCAGGGTTTCATTACGAGTGTAGCTAGTAGCAAACCTTAGTATCACCCTACCACTGCGAAATACAGACGTGATCTAATATAATCAACAACTTCTGTGCTTGTAGTACATACCTATTACAGCTAGACCGATGTGGCAGTCATACTTACGTACCTTCCTTTACTTCCTGTTAGATTATGACATTGAAAAGGCAATTAAACACCACTGTTACGGTAGCCCGATCGGGTCATTTAGAATTCTACAGATTATTCAGATCATTCATGAAAATACATTACCAGGAGATGGGCGGCAGCGTTTTCCTGAGATTCCAACCGCATACTGCGATCGCCAACCCGCCTGCCAAGCGTGGCGATTATGGCAAAACCCCTCATTGTTAGGAAAACCAT
Organism: Yponomeuta evonymella; assembly: GCA_963969515.1. Classification (NCBI taxonomy): domain Eukaryota; kingdom Metazoa; phylum Arthropoda; class Insecta; order Lepidoptera; family Yponomeutidae; genus Yponomeuta; species Yponomeuta evonymella. The sequence continues at coordinate 16,222,019 of OZ018350.1, forward strand.
GAGGGAGGCCTATGCGCTGCAGTGGGCGTCAAATGGCTGATGGTGATGATGATGATTCATGTTTTGGCACGTTCATATCTGACGAATAGCAGTTTTTATGATTTTCTTTCTCTTCCCAGCTTTAGTTCCACATGGTGGGGTCAGCTTTCCTATCTTTCCTCCTACAATCCTTCAGCATTTTTTTAGGGTTCCATACCCGAAAGGTGCCAAGCGGGACCAGTTGAAATTTTCACAGAATATGTGTTATCACGGCGGATTACCTAACAAATAATAAAATTTAAAACTTAAGTGGGTCACCACACAACAAACGTGTATTTTTTGTTTATACTCTATCGTAAAAACGGTGATACATACAGGCATGAAACATGGAACGAAAAATAATGAAAAACGGCCACGCGCGAGTACGGAGCCCTCGGTGCACTAGTCCGACTCGCACTTGGCCGGTTTTTATGATTAGACCCGTTAAATGTCTAACTAACTATGTTGAATTAAGCTGTTGACCTTAATGGATGCATTTGAATTATCTATCGTTATACTTTTTTTTGTTGCAGTGACCTTTTGGATTCTGGCCCTAGACCATGACCTTCGCCTAGTTCGCGGTGAGCTGGCTAACGTGGCTCTGGTCGACCCGGCTGGCACCAAGGTCGCGATATGGGAACAACTGTCTATGGATGAAGGTATATCGACACAAACGTTTTTTTTAAGAAGAAACGTCACATTTGTTTGCTAACTTCTTATGCGCATAATCTATATTAATTCTGAAACGAACAACTTTGCCATTCCTTAAAAAAAAACTTCCACACAACACAATCACTTGTCCTAGTCCCAAAGTAGGATACCCTGTGCCATGGTACCCAGGCAAGGACATCATAAATATGGAAATACACCCAAACGGAGAACATTTGTACAAATGTTCGGCGGTCCCCAGTGGGAATCGAACCCCCGACATCCGGCACGGTAATCAGACGTGATAGGGCTAGGCCAACGAGGCAGTAAGTTGACATTTTTATTTTTTTTTTATTTTAAATAGGGCAATAGGTCGTAAATTATAATTACCTGTATAATAAATAATTTATTTGTTTAGTCTACGTGTTTTATCTTGAGATAAATACACTAGTTGTTGGTACACATTTTCACTATACAATTACAACTTCTGACCCCTAAACTAGGTGAAAACCTGTGTCTTACGGATCGTTGGTCCTCCAACTGAATATTGGTCTACAACTATATTTAGAGAGTTACGTAACATCAAATAGGACAGAATAAAATAACTAAAATACTTGGCACAAAATGATATAATGTAGAAACAATATGTAGACTTCGTCCCCCAGGGGAAGCCCTAGCTCGAGTTCCTAAGTCTTTTCATATGTTACCACAATTTTTTACAACCTCTTCTTATTTATTCTAGTTATTTGAATAAGCTGCTAACACTAACATTGTGCATGATGTAAAATTAACATATAATATAAAATAAAATAAAAGTTGTGCCAGCTGTTTCTACAGGGTGACTTTGAATTCGTTCACCGTAATGTAAAGGGACATTCTAACCATCATTTAGATACATATGGTGCAAGTTTTAAAATTACTTCACTTAAACATAAGCAAACAACATCAGTTCGAGAATTATTAAAGAAATTAAGTCGGAAAACGCGAATATTTACGGTCGTGATTTCCGACCTTTGGCTCCAAGCTGTGAAACCAAATTCCAAGTCGTAGGAAGTACTGTAATATTGACAAGGTTTTCTATTATGTTAAATGGTTAAGAGGCCGTCGTCGGATATGGGTAAATAATAAAAAAAATAATTGAACCTATGCTTAACTGAAGTAATGTTGGGTAACAAAAAAAATACTGACGCGTATTTTTTTTTTTCAAAACGAGCACCATATGTTTCTAAATCATGGTTAGAATGTCCCCTTAAAATACGGTGGACAAATTTAAAGTCACCCTGTAGAATAACACTTACAATTTTTACGTTCAAACCCCAGCCAATTTAAACAAACTCAAAGAGCAAAGACGTTAACATTTCAGCTTCTGCCACACACAACGTGGTATTTCTTTCCGCAACCAATTTACCCGTTCATCCTTTAGGCTCTTATTCACGTGAGTTCAAAGTGTATTTTCCATTGCATGTTCTGTGACTTAACAATGTCTAAGTGTGAAAGCATTCCCGTGTCATCTCAGTCGCCAGCTAGTGTCAAAGCATGATTGATTCAATATTCCTTATCCCCTTCATCCCCTGACTAATGCGTGACAAATATTTTTCCGTCCCGGCCCTCTCTGTACTATAGGATTAATGGACCAGACGATGGGATTTGCATTCAGCGTGTGTTTAGAAGAATGGATTCGTTAAGTTAATTTCTTCAAAGGATTAATTTTTTTGTGCTAAATTTGAAACAATTTTGAGTGATGCTTCAATCGATATTTGACCTGAAACTTTCATACGCACTACACATTATTAACTTAAGACCGGATACTTAGTTTTTTGTCAGAAGTGTCCGACCAGATTTCGCTCTGAAAACCAAGTAAGTTTATCCGGTATGAATTTAATGATATTTAACCTAATCAACTACACTCATGCAGAAGATAGAGAGAGAAAAACTATTTATTTGCAGTGTTATTTTAAGTTAATATTAAGTTTTGATTTTCGGTCCTCCAACCACAGAATTTGATTTGAATGAAATTTGCCCATGGATAAATGGAATGAAAACCCACAATATTTTTGTTTGTTCATATAATAAAGACAAAACGATTTTTTTTTTTAAATAACACCGAAGCTGCGATTTAACACGTTCACAGTTCAGTAGGCCCAATGTAGCGTCACGTCTGACTTCGCTCTCAAGTCCTTAGAACCAATGATTTTAACACTTTTGTATGGGGACTGTGACCGTGTTAAAAAAACTTTACAAATTAAACATTACGTGTTCATTTCAGGATCAAGTTTTAGAAAAAAAGTTGAGAAAAAAACGCCAGACGTATTCTGAACTCAATACAAAATGAAATATGGCAGCATCAAAAACAATCCCACGAGCGGACATTGTATTACAAAGAATAATGCACACTAATAAAATTCAGCTCACTATCTCGTGAAACACAATCTGAACTTCTAAAGAAAATCTTGTATTTTCACCTCGTGAAGTGCATTAAATTCGATTCAGAAACTTTCTCAATTTAAAAAACTAAACGAAATTGCAGTCTTTGATAACAGCAGCGTCGTTAAGAGATGGCGCTGGAGCGTCTTGAATATAAATGCGGCTTAACTTGCTCAATCATGAACGAGGCATTCAGGGTATTCTTTTTAGAGATAGGTGTTGCAATATGACACCAGGTATTTGGCAAAACCCCTCATGCTTATGATAACTATGAGGGAGGCCTATGTCCTGCAGTGGGCGTCAAGTGGCTGATGATGATGATGATGGTCTGGGTGATGGACTGGATGCGAAAAGCCCAAGAACGAAGTTAGATTCGTGCATAAGACGAGACCTACACCTAGTCTTGGGTGGCTAAAGGTTGAAAAAGATTAACACGATACTTGTCCGAAAATAAATTTTTAGATACCTATTAAAAATTCCGGGACTTGAACCCGCGACCTCTGGCTAACCGTGCCAGCGCTCTCCCAACTGAGCTAATGGGCAAGTGCAAGCATCGGCGACGCATTTCGAGCCTCTTTACAAACTTCTCTGTATTACGTACAGGCAGCGACATCTGGCCGAAGCAATTTACCTCACTTGCAACCCCGAGTAACCCACTTTGCAGTTAGGTTTTAACATCGGAATAATATCGCTGTACCTAAATGTCGCACATTCCAGTCGCGGCATGGGTGGAATTTTTTTTTTTTTTTCTTAGCCGCTTATTTTTTAAATTGTCCTCAACACGGGTTAGTGCAACAAAAAGAATATGTATTTTTAGATGTATAGACTGTTTTACGTGGAGCATGCACAATAAAAAAATTATAATATTATAATAATACGAGTAAACTTTTCATAAATGTGATCTGAGGGTTTCATGCGTAGTTACATCACGGATAATTGAAATATATTTTTGTTTTCCTATACCTCCTCAGCACGGGTTAGTAGTTTTTAGTACGTTAGCAGCAGCACGTAGTTTTTAACAAAGAAAAGCTATTTCAACTTTTTTTTTATTCTAATTTTCTTTTTCACAAACTCTGTACAGAATAAGAAATATATACACTGAATGCCACATTTATCAAAGTTATACTTATTTTATTGCAATTGCGACCGCGTGCTCCACGTAACTCAGCCCTAAGAGCAGCTAGGGTAGTTTTATTTAGAGATATGACATTAGGTACCTACAAGCGTATTAAAATAGGAACTTCTTAACAAAAACAAATGAGAAAACAACTGAAAGGCGAAAAACTCACTAAACATAAATAATGAAATAATGTTTATCATCAGCCGTGACTGGGGTCAAGTGTCAACTTGTCCTAATTAAAAAAAAACCATAATAATGTAAGTAACAAATTTTGAGTTGTCTCTGAACCGAAATTATGTTGTTTTGTTTATTTATTAGGGAATCCATACAGTTATTGCCCGGTTAACGGATTGAAACACATATTCTTACATAAAAACAAAATAATATTTTTTAATCAACGAAAAATGTTATTAAACTGAAACTAGGTTAAATTCTTCTTATTTTTATGAAACTTTTTCAGGATAAAATCAACATTAACATCTATTAAAAAAATTAAACAAAAGTACCTAAAATAACTCAGTTATTGCCCAGTTATTGCAGTTATTGCCATTATAAATGACAGTCATTGCCCATTATTACAAATTATTTTATAATGGCAAAAAAACGTATTTACTCTGCTTACATCAATAAATTTATCTCGTAGATATAGCCAATAGTCCGTTTATTATTATTAGTAGTCTAGATTCCTTTTAGCTTTATCGTTGTAATTGTATAATTGTGAGGCAGAACCATCTGACTCGCAAGTATCTGAACCACCCGAACTTGAATCGATTTGATAACAAATGTGACATAAAAACAAACCCATATCACAGTCATCGGGGATATGATCCTTATGTCTTTTTGGAATACAACGCAAATGATATTTTCTATCACAACTATTGCAGCTGATTGTATTTTTTTTTATAATTGCTCGACACACACTACTACTATCCACAGCTCTTTTCAGGACATCTTCACTTAAAATATTTATTTTTTTAGCATCGGGCACCTCCGTTTTCGTGTTGTCAGCTCTTTTTTTAATTCCCTCTTCCTTGGTCTTCGTTTTATTGTTTTGTTCACTCTTTTTCTTCTCTCTTTTCAATTTCTTTTCCTCTTTTTGTTTTATTGCATCTTCTTTTTCTTGTTGCTTCTTTTCTAATGCCATTTTAAAGTTTAAACTTGTCCTCGGTACTCCATACTTTTCTGATATTTGGTGAACAGATAATTTATGGACGTTATTTTGTATCTCTTTAATGGCATCATCCAGCCGTTCCTTGGAATAATTTGTTTTAGGTATCTTTGGCATTCTGAAAATTGAGAAAGCAAAGCACTGTAAAAGTAGTTATTGCCCGGGCAATAGCTTTAACTATTGCTCATGGCAGTAACTGAAAAATAGGTGGGCTTTTACTGAAAAACGTAAAAAAACCGATCAGTAATTGCCCACCCCTCAAAAACCCGTTAAAAAAGGTAGATTCAAAGATTTTATACGCTAATTGTGTTTATAAGTTGTCCATTATTACACCAAACACGTATAAAACACTAATTTAATTAAAGTTCCACAATACCACAACAAAATTGTAACGTTATCCTTAAGAAAATTATTAATATTCTTACCTTTTTGAGCAACGGGTACACCTCACAAGACAAAATCCGCCACTACTAATTTTTTTTTCACAGGGTTGCCAGGATAAAACTTTTTTCAAGGTGCAAAATGTTCATAGTGCCATCTTGTTTAAAATTATGGAAGTACGTAGTGTACATAGGTAACAAAACGTTTTTTTTCTAATAGTGGGCAATCATTGGCAGTGGGCAATGATAGTCTGGTTTCCTATATGTAATGAAATAATTTTTTAAATTATTTGTATGGCGCCGACTTTGGACTTAGGTCTAATTAGTTACTACCTCTTTGAAATACTTCCTTTCCTACCTTACTTCGAAGTTAAAAGTAAGATGAGTTTCTAAATTTAGACGGCAACTTGAGCCGAGTATACGTGATTAATCGACGTCACCGACCGACTGGAGCCAAGTATACTCGATTCACGTCATCGACCCGATCGTGACAGTTCAGTTTTGTTCATTGTTCTGAAAAAGTGCGTCTTAAGGAATTTAACTTCAACAAAAGCTTGCTCTAGATAATCCAGAAAAGAAAAGTCTATATATTCGAGTTCTATCCGAGACGCAAGTTCGTGACTGGAATTTTGTTTTTTTTATTTGTCGAAGCCTCTCAACAATTGTAAATTACCCCTCAATAGTATTCAAGAGTGATACTGTGATAAAAACTGAGGGTAGAATAAAGCATTTTCTATCTTTATAGAGAACACTCCACTGTACAGTCAATAAAATAGAAATTACACAGAATAAGCACACACGGCAGTCTTATCACTGAAAGTGATCTCTTTCAACTACCTATTGATGGACTGGACGGGATGGAGAAGGAAGTTGATTTACAAACATAGAATATAATGATTTCAGAGATATATGAATTATACGTACCAAAAAACACATAACCCTTCCATTCGGCTTGTAATGGCTATGTAAGTCATTAAATTAAATTATCAACTGATACTTAAAAATAATATACAAATAATATACATATGAAATAAAGTGAAAATACATATCTAATATGTAAAAATCTGATGACGAAATATTTTGTGTATATTTGGTAGGTCTGAGAATAGGTCTTAGGCTAATTAATATGGCAAAAAAACGTTTGCCGAGTCAGCTAGTAAATACATAAATTTATAAGTTAAAAAATAGTAACAACAGTATTACAGTACGCCAGCGAAATAGTGCTCCTTTACCATAGGCTTCAAAATAGTTTTCTTTATATATTAGCTTGCTGTTCTGGCAAACTTCGGACCGCCACAGTATCAGTTTATACGATTCTTGTTGCCATGGCAACGCAATAAATAAATACCTATCTTAGAGTTTGGCTTGAAAAAAGGATACGGTAACAATAAAATATTATCTCACGGGAATGCATTACAGGGATATCAAGTATCCTATGTCTCAATTCAGGTTTTGTCTATCTGTATGCCAAGTTTCATCTAATTCTATTCAGCCGTTATTGCGTGATTAAGTAACAATATCAGTGAACTTCGTACCGCCACAGAATTCGTTTATACGATTCTTTTACAACGCCATCTTTTTTTAAAACACAACGTTCGCTTGCTTAACGCCATCTATTTTAAACTTAAAATAAATATTATCCGACGGGAACGCATTACCGGTATATCAAGTATGCTATGTCTGAATTCAGGTCTTTGTCTTTCTGTACACCAAGTTTAATGTGAATCCGTTCAGCCGTTATTGCATGATTGAGTAACAAACATCCAAACATCTTGACAAACTTTTACATTTATAATATTATACATATAGTAGGATTATAAAGTTTGGAGAATAAAGAAGACGACCGCTCCTGTTTGGTAGGTACCAGATTTCAATCATCTTAGATTACTGCTCAAACGAAAGACAAAACTTTTTAACAAGGTGTTAGGTAAGTGCAGCTTGGGTAGTACGACGACGAGGGTTGCGTGCCTTAAATGTAAAGAGTCATGACTTTCCAGTACATTCAGTTGTCAAATTCTGACATTTTAGCGCTTCAAAACGCGCTACTCACGCTTACCACCTGTGCATAGGAAGCTTACCTCAAACACAGGCAACAAAAGTTAGTACAGAAAATAGTAGTTAGTATACTGTAGTAAATTGGGTAATTGCTTAACTTTATAACTTTCCGACGGGTTATAGTATGAAAAGTATTAGTCGCAGAGAAAAATATTAATCACGATTATTTATCTTTCAACTTGGCCGCTTCAATGACGTCAAACATTTTTTTGCGAGTTCTCTATTGTTATTATACTCTATTGCACACGAAAATACAATATAGAAAAGGTAAGAAGTTAGGTAAAAAGGTAGGCGAGATTATCTCTGTGAGAGATTTCTTCCAGCAAACCTTGGGGAGTCGGAGTGGAGGTATGAAACGGGTCGACTCACGTGTACACCATTACTTTATGATTGCCCGGTAATTTTTGTTGGAAGGAAAACATCGTGAGGAAACCTGAGAATCTGAGGTTCTCACATAACTCAGCGCCTGAAATTGCCAATACGCGGTGGGCCCGCGTGGTGATTAAGCCCGTACTCTCTCTCTGAAAGAAGGCACTGCAGTGCTCTGCGGTGGGACGTACTAGGCTAAATAAAAAATACATATTTCTCTGATACACATATATACTTCGCGACCACGCCTGAAACTAGAGCCAAAGAAATGGAGAAACTTTCAGAGGTGGCTTACAAAACTTTCTTTCGTCACAGTGTAGTAACTAGAAGGAGTGTAAACAAGCGCGCCGTGAGCTATAAGGAAAAGTTTGTGCTCGCAATTAACGTCCGAAGTGGCTGAAACGTTGTACAGTCGACGAGACATCAACCTTTTTACTCTCTCTTGTAATAATCCGAGTTCCTACAGAAACAAAAATTGGAAAAGTTGCCCGGAAAATGGAAAATTCGGGCAAACCTGAAAGTACTTTTTTCATTGGATTTCAAACTCGAGAAGTATTCCGGCCAAGTTGGAAACACAGAAGTGTGTTTTTGTGAAATTTCACAAAAAGATTACAAAAACATTTATCTAAATTCGGACAGAATAATGTCTGAAGGTTCAGCCAAATAAAAATTCAAGGATTGATGCTACTCAGCTACTTAAAAATTTATATAAGCAGCCTATACGTCCCACTGTAGGGCACAGGCCTTCTCTCAGGGAGAGAGTATAGGCTTAATCACCACGCGTGCTACCGCGGATTGGCCATTTCAAGCGATGATGTATGTGAATAGCTCAGACACTCAGGTTTCCTCACGATGTTTTCCTTCACAGTAAGCGAGTAGTATTGCTACTATAACTTCACAAATGTACATAACTTGGAATGCAAAGTCATAGGTACATACGCCTTTCAAAATATGACCGCTTATAAAGCTTTTTATTTTACACTTTCAACCGTTTTTATTGCAAAGGCGCAGAATTCATCATAGACTTTTGGTCTAAAGATAGATAATTATGATTTCGTTCGACCCTTTGTATTTTGCTATGACAAAGTAGTTTTCAGACGTCAAGCTGGCAAGTTGATGACTGAAGATTATTATATCTATTTATTAACTAAATTATAAACTTTCATCATGATATTATAACATGCAATGTTACTTATCTGTTGTGTAATGCAATAAATAAAATAAAATAAAATAAAATATCACAATATTTTGTTGCACTAACCCTTGCCGAGGACAATAAAATTTTAAAACGTAATACAGAGAAGTTTGTAAAGAGGCTCGAACTTTTGCCGCCTGCACTTACCCATTAGCTCAGTTGGGAGAGCGCTGGCACGGTTAGCCAGAGGTTGCGGGTTCAAGTCCCGGCATGGGTGGAATTTTTAACCTCTGAATAGGTTTTTAAGACTGCAGATAACTTTGTCATAGAAAAATAATGGTTAATTGCAGTCGATAGCCGAAAAGTCTTTACATTTTTGTTGTGAATTTATCCATTTTTGGAATGTTTGATGAGCTAACGTTCGCATGCAACAAAAACGCAAAAACGTGACCATAGTGCCTGGTTGTTGCTTTATAGTGAATAATTCAGACTATGAATCCTGTTTGTTTTTTCATCTAGATACTCAAAGAACTTAATTTTTTTATACCTATATGATCCTATTCTAGATCCTAGTTGGATTTGACTCCCTCAGTAAGATACGATTCTTACTGACGGAGACAAATCGAAGTAGTATCTATGAAGAGAAGCATAGTTTCTTATGTAAAAAAATCTTGTCAAACTTAATCAGCCATTTTTTACTTTACCCGAAGAGAATCAAAGTCCTTGCTTTAATTTATTTCTTTAATTTAATTTTAGCAACAGACATTCATTACAGGAAAAGTTTAATATCAATTTGAATAATGTAGATGAATAGATCTATAGTGCCGACAATTTTTCGGGAATGTTATGTGCTCTGGTGTACAATCCTACTAATATTATAAAAGTGAAAGTTTGTAAAGATGTTTGGATGGTTGGTTAATCAATCACGCAGTAACGGCTGAACGGAATTAAATGAAACTTGGCATACAGATAGACAAAGATCTGAATTTCAGACGTAGGAAATTGATATCCCGGTAATGCGTTCCCATGCGATAATATTTTATTGCTACCGTAACCTTTTTTCAAGCCAAAGTCTAAGATAATTATTTATTGCGTTGCCATGACAGGTAAAGTCGTCCGTAACGTAACTGAGTAGATTGTATGCATGTACAGGTTGATATGCTATCGAGTGTGTGTTTATATTGTTTCTCCTAAAATTATAAATTTCTCATACATACATACATGAATGCCTGTACGCCTGTATCCCGGAGGGGTAGGCAAAGAAAAAGCGAACTATGGACACACGGTTTACCTCGATTATAAATTTCAAACCAATAAAAATATTTTTCTACCAAAACTTGAATTGTGTGAGTTCGAAACCAATGACGTTGCATGCCTGCACGCCGATTTCGAATACATTTTATCGGGCCTTTTGCTAACACATCCCCTATTTGGTCGAAGTATATCCGTCTGTGGCGTCCCCTATCGGCCTTGTCACCCATTTTCGCTCGATATATTTCTTTTGTCCATCTTTTGACTCCATACTCTCCAATGAAACTAGTGAATATTTTAAATATGTTCGCTCTTTATGGATGGATGGATAACTTAGTGTGAATACGCCTATAGCATGTACTGGTACCAAAATAATTAATTACTCCCAGTCGCACCAAAATATGCTATTGTTGTAACACACGTAAAGTTTTTCTTTGTGTTTGTAAGCGTCAAAGAGTCTGGCACGGTTTTCGCTTACTCATTAATGTTCCATATCTTCATGAATAAAACATTCTGTTTTAGGTTATTGTTTTGAACGTGCCTTATGAGGCAGTTCTACCTATACTGTACAAACGTAGTTTGGTTTTATTTACAAACTGATCGCAATGAAACTTCACCAATAGTCAAGACGACGAATGTCGAAGTTTGATCGTGCTTCAAATTGAGAACTTGCACAAAAAAATGTTTTAATAGAATAGGAGAAGACACGTTAAAATATAAATAAAGGCGGTATTTTTTTCTCTGCAACTAATACTTTTATTTCTTTTGGAATCTTAAAAATAACGTAGGTACGTGCAAAAATATCGACAAGGCCATGAGAATATTTTATTCCACGCCGTTACTACAGACGCATTTACCCAATTCGGTCTGAAGGGTAATATTTCTGCCACCGATATGCACACGTCGATAGGTCGGCCGATTTATCAAAATCCCGGACATTGACGGCTCGAGATGAAAAACCTGGAAGGTACACTCCATAGAACTCCTGTTTGCTTACCTTGCACGCCTCGAGAAAAGCCCTCATCTAGACAGGAGTCGCCCTATCACACAGCTGTTGAGAGCGGCATGACGCGAGTCTTTGTAGGTTCTTGAGTCTTTTAACTCTTTGAAAACTTATTCATAGATAAAAAATAAGTTATAGTTGATACTCTCTCCCCGAGAGAAGGCCTGTGCCCTAGAGTAGGACGCATATAGGCTGATTATGTATGTATGATAATTAGGGATATTATATTACTTATAAGCGGTCGGAATATGTGGTGAAGTCGGCTGATTCTTTATAACCGCCAAATATTTATGAGTCGTAGGATCTTTACATAACGTGGTTATTCACGAATGTGTAACATATTCACAATGTACCGGATACAAAACTGCAGAATTATTAAAACAATATGATAGAAAGCTTGGCGGACCATAAAGCGCTTCTTCAAGAGTTCGATTTTTTTAACAAACCAATAAAAAAAGAGAAAAGAGTAGAAATTAAGATAGAAACGAGTAAAGAGTTCTAATCTGATTTCATAGTCAGCACAGTCAAAACACGACATTGTATATCCTTCTTTCCAGTTTGTGACACCCGCTTTTACTGTAACATGGAAATTCTTTCACGAAAGGGAAAAGGATCAAAGTCAGCTTTACCTGACATGCATTTCCCACGGCTGCGGTAAGCGATAACATATAAAGGCGTATGAGATAAAGAGAAGGGATTTCTCGGACATATCGGATACACATGATTTGACAGGATGACTTGTAAATAATTGTAGGTTTCTCTGGATGTGATAGGTAAACTTCTCTTATTAAGAAATAACTTCCACACAACACAATCACTTGCCCTGGCCCCAAACTCAAGGAGATCAAAAATATAAAAATATACACAGACTGAGACTATGTGTATAAAATGTACGGTGGCCCTCAGTGGTTATCGAACCCTCGACCTCCGGCATAGTAATCGGACGGACCACGTGGATTGGCAATTTCAAGCGCTGAGATATGAACGCATCAGACAGTCAGATTTCCTCACAATGTTTTTCTTTAGCGAGTACTACTATATCTTCACAAATGTACGTAACTTGGAATACAAACCCACGATCCCTCGAATGTGAGGCCGGCGTTCTACCGCTGCGCAACCACCGCCCTATACAGCAGTTACAATTATATTATTTTTTATTCAATTCACCAAAAAACTTGTCACAATACCTTTCAGCCAGGCCCTTCAGCATAATAATTAATAGTTTCCACACCAAATCGCCGCACTAGCAGGCGCGCAAGTTCTAATACGAAACAACGTCACAATACGTGACCTGTCACGCTGTGACAACGGTCTGCATCATGTCAGGGGCTGATTAATTGCGTACAGGCCCCCGCATGTGGGGAAGTCACATGTCATAATGTTAGGCTGGGTCCCTTTTGAAGCGAAACTCTAAGATTTGAAGCTAGAATATGCCTCGTCTACGTAGACGTACGTACGTGGTACGTACCATGACTGTCGGTATGATACTATGGAATATTCGCCGAAAAACAATAATCATTTAAAAGATAACTGAAGTGATATAGGAAAATTAACTTTGAGTTAGGTTAGAAACCACTTCTGCCATAATGTGACAGGATGCCTCGACACGTGTTAGGGCATTCTGTGAAGTTATTCTATGCTATGACATTATGTGTGTATCTACATCAATATTTATATTTGCACCGACTATCCGTGTCAATTTTCCTTCAACGACTCTCCATCGTCGGTTGTCTGGAAAAAAATTTGTTTGTTTTGTTTGTTTTTTTCCTGGTGTACAATAAAAAATATTATGATCTTATCTTAAGCTAAGTTACACAAATTGCACATGCCTTAGTGTACACTGCATAAATATGTAATAATATTCTGTTTCATAGTGCTTAAAAGCTTTGACAAACCAGCATGCCTTTGAAGGAAGCTCGTCTTTTTATCACACTAATAGTTATTATTCCAGACATCATAATAATTGAATCATTTGTCCTGGTCCCAAACTAGGATACCATGTGCTATGGTAAACAGACCTGGATGTCACAAACACGGAAAAACACCCAAACCGAGGCCATTTGTCTAAATCAAGTATGGCGGCCTCCATTGGGAAACGAACCCACGATCTCGGTTTGGTACCCAATCGTATTAATCGCTAGACCAACGGGATAGTTAACAAACCAGCCAACAAAGCACTGTCATTATAACCTTCCATGCATTTCGCGCGATAAAGACTCATAAAATACGACCATAAAAACAAATTCCAGCAACGTTCAGTGTGGTCACGACTTAGTCCTATTCATTGAGAAGTCGTAACTGCTCGGTTATGCTCGACACGTCCCGTTTTTGCCGGCTCACTCTCGCAAGGTTCTGGTCGGACATCATTAGTGGGATTCGGGTAAAAGTGTATCCAGTAACATAATAAGTTTAGCGTTGGGAGTAGTTAAGAGTGGACATGGTATTAATCAGCAGTGGCTATCTGTTACATGGTTGAGTTTAAGAATGATAAAAGGTGCTTCACAAACTAACCATTGTAAAGTTCTTGGAGCTATATTAGCTTACACTCACCTTTGGATATAGGCTATATATTATCGCTGCGTTTTATGTCAGGTGTAAGAGGTGGTAAGACTAACAGCCCACGGTTTTGCCTACACGGGCAAAACATACAACAGGCAAATCAAACAAACAAACATACATGCAACGTACTTATTATTAAAATAATTGGCGTCTTGTGCGGGCATAACAACCAGAGTTAGATGAACGCCTCAATGTTTTTCACGCTGTTGGTACTCTTTCATTGGGATTACAACTCTTCAACACAGATATAATTCGAGATATCCAAGATTCGGAACTCAAGCCTCAGTAGAAGTAAGGAGCCATAATTATATGTCCGAATTGCCTAACACTAGTTAACATGGTGACGTCTTACATTCCTTAAAGACTTGCAATGTGTTAATTTTATGCATTAATCAAATAAAATAAACTTTTCTCTGCCTACAGGCGTCCGGAAGCTCAACACCCTCCTAGCAAACGGAGCACGTGCTGGCAACTGGAACATCGAGGCCCGCTGCGGAGGCAGCGCTGCCAGGGTGGAGCTGCAAGTCAGCACTAGCTCCGGCACCGTCGTGCCCGCCGCGCCGGCCGCCGAGCAGCATTACGTGGGGCTGCGGTTCGCAGACAGCATGCGGCGCCGGTACAAACCCAAACTGCCATTTGTCGGTCGGGTGAGTGCCAATTTATTCGACCTCGAGTCCCTAAAACTTGCTGTTGACAACTTCCACTTCCACATGAGGCCCACTGTGGGGAACAATGCCACGGGTTGGCGCCGTGCACCTATGAGCACCTGCGGTTCGTAACCTGTGTTTGTAGGACAGGTAAGTACCATTTTTTCTCTTCCATCAAAATTCCGCTAGCGTTCGACTAAAGATACAAGAAGCACATGCAGGTAACTATAATGTTAGGTCAGCAGTGGGAGTAGTGCCGCTTCAGTGGAGCTGGAAGTCAGCGCTGGCTCTGGCAACGTCGCGCCCACCGCGCCAGTTGCTGAGCACCATCACGTGGAGCTGCGATCCACCAACAGCATACGGCGCCGGTACAAACTCAAACTGCCGTTTCTAGGACGGGTAAATGCTAATCTTGCCATTGCATTAAAATTCTACCTGCGATAAGGTCCAAAAACTTGCTGCTGACAACTTTTACATTGAGGCCCGCTGCGAGGAGCAACGCTAAGAGAGTGGTGCTGCAAGTTTGCGCTGGATCTGGAAGAATACGTGCACTTGGGGTTTGCTGAAAGCACGTGGCGCAGGTATAATCTTAATTTGACGTTTGTCAGACAGGTAAGTGTCAATTTGGCCTTTCCCTCAATATCCACTCGCGTTCGACTAGAGGTCTAAGCATTGAACGCATGCGGATAACACGAACATTAAGACCCGATCATAAAAATACGATTTAAAATTGACGCCAATACTCAGACAGTCCTCCAATGCTGAGCATTGTGGCATTTGGGATGCGTGTAGAGTCCTCTCCGTCTGTTCCTGTCCCTTGCTGTGTGAACCGCCCGATAGAATTTATGAAAACTGCGTAAGTCGCCCAATAGTGGCGCTTCCCTTGATGATCTGAGCCCTGCTTCATAGAACTACAATTCATGGTTTATTGTAACAATTCTATGTACCTTACAAATTCGATTAACCCACAGAATAACAAGCAGGAATACTCGGCTATGCAATGTACCTACATTGAAATATCATAAGAAATAACTACTGTCAAATTCTATACTTATTTGACAGTTAGACGATTGGAATTGTTCAGCATTTGGTGCGCGTAATATAAGAGCTGGCCCGCGTTTCATAAAACTACAATCCGTAGTTCTCTCTCTTCTCTGAGAGAGAGGGTATGGGCTTCATTACCAGGCGTGCCCTCCGCGGATTGGCAATTTCAAGCGCTGATGTATGTGAACACCTCCGACACTCAGGTCCCCTCACGATATTTTCATTCACAGTTAGCGAGTGAAATTGCTACTATAACTTTACAAATATACGTAGCTTAGAAAACAAAGTAATTGGTACGTAATACAGAGAAGTTTGTAAAGAGGCTCGAAATTTCATCGATGCTTGCACTTGCCCATTAGCTCAGTTGGGAGAGCGCTGGCACGGTAAGCCAGAGGTCGCGGGTTCAAGTCCCGGCTTGGGTGGAATTTTTAGCTTCTAAATAGATTTTTTCATTGGTACATGCCGGGATTCAAACCCATGTCCTCCCAAATGAATAGCCGGCGTTCTAGCGCTCCGCTACCACTGCTCGTAAATCTGACTATTTTATCACAAAATGTAGTAACCGGACTTTGTACTTCGAAAAAAATACCTACGTACATTGACATTTGTACATGTAAAAACTTAAATACTTTTAGGATACTTTAGCTCGAATAAATGTTTGTCAAGTAGGCAGTAAAATTATAAGCGAACAATTGAAAACACAGCCACAGATTCTCTGAGAATAAAATGTGTAAACGAATTCCACGAAGTTTACTTTCAATAACATCAAATTGTATAAATTATACAAAAAATACAAAGGAAAATTTCAGATCATGCTGTGCTGTATTTATTAATTAAATTTTTAATAACGGCGACACTCTACTCTTTGTTGCCAGCCATTCTGAATTTGAAATTTAAATTTAATTATCTGTGAATATTGACAAATAAAAATTATCATCGCTCGTTCTTGGTCCTTGTACAGTAAATTATCTGTGGTGTTTTATTGATACAAACATAGACCTTAACTCGAATCCAATAAGTCCATCAGACAGTCCACCCTTCTCACCGGTAACTCCCCAAAGGCGTACGATAACGAACTAAAACCCACAGGAAAGAAAAAAAAACTAAAGTGATTTCTATCGCCTCCCGATCAGATGAAACGATGGAACGACCTCTTTAAAGGTTTTTTCTACATTTGAATAGAAAAAAGGGGTCTTTAGACGAGTCCACCGGGCATGAAAAACGCGAAAAAAGGGAGAAAGACACACCATTAGTGTAAGCGCACTTGAGTTCCGTCAATTGTATGAACTCTTAGCTCAGTAGATATATAGTCCGCACAAATCTTTTGGCGGTAACGTGAACATAGTCATAGATCGTTTGCACATCGCTTAGCGTCTTTACAGTATATACGGTCGTGACTATGTTCACGTTACCGCCAAAAAGATCTGTGCGGACTATACTCCGTGTCAAGTTTGGGTACGCTTTCTTTGGATGCAGACTATATTTTTTGACGTGGTATCGACGTTATGAAATAGAAAATAGGGAAGGGCCTTTCTTGAACCAATTATATGGATTAAATGCCAAGGACCAGCAAACGACTAGATAATAATATTTTCTCCCGTTTTTTAGAGTTCCGTAGACAAAAAGGAACTCTTATAGTTTCTCCATGTCCGTCCGTCTGCCTGTCTTTTTTCTCGTTTACCCCATAATGTGGGATATCGTTGAATTGGGCGTTCAAAAATATAGTGGGTGCGGGGAAACCGTTTTTCATTTCGGGGATCCTTTGGCAAAATAGTAAGCTTTGCAGCTCAAATTTTTGTTATAATAGGGTGCCTTGTGCACCGGAAAAAAAAACAAATATAATACATTACTGCACTACTACACTATGCGGCATAAAAAAGAAGAAAAGTTTTGAAAAGTTCTTACTTTATAAAGAATAAAAAAAAAGAGTTTCGAACCCAAGGACGTTATGTAATAGCAGCCTGTATATTTTTCCGGAAATGATTAATAAATTATTTTGCAAACTATAACGCTTTATAACAACCAATGCCACTCCGCGGTGGGCACGCGTGGTGATTGGTTCCACACTCTCTCTCTGAGAGAAGGTCTGTGCCCTGCAGTGGGACGTATATAGGCTGCTTATGTATGTTATGTAATAATTGTTACTGTTCACTTTAATGTAATTAATTTTAATCTAATTTGTCTAATAATCTGATCTGTCAATTATTTACAATAAGTTATAAATATAATTCAAAAATGTATTGAATGCTGTTGCACGCCTGTTATTGGGTATAAGGCTAGACAAGAACCACATTAGCCTAAGGACTCTGTATTTTTGTGCTTAATACCTGTTGGCTGTGTCAATAAAATATATAAATAAATAAATGACAACTGATGCAAATTCAAAGCAGAGTGAGATACTCCCTGATTGTTCCGTTCTGTGATGTAGGTATATTATATCGGTGATAAAATTAGAGTGAGTTTTAAAATAGTTTTTGTTTTAACATAACATAAAACAAAAACTATTTAAAAAAAATCCGTTCCGGTTCCGTTTTTTTTTTTTCGTTTTGAGATACGGAACCCTAATTTCCTTTCCAGTGGAAAGGTGAATGTTTATATTTCTGTTGCAATCGACTTGACTGTACGTTAAACCCAATAACTGTATTATGTCCAATCAGCATGGGTTATTTTTCAGACTTTCATAATATTTTTTCACTGGCTAAAATAACAGAGAAGTAGGTAAGTCGTAAAGACTGACGTTAACGTTAAACCTTCTCTCAACGGAAAATAGCTCAGAAGCGACCGCCTATTTGCTCAAAGCGGTTTAGCAACGAAATGACGTCTCGTTAGCCAATAGTTTCAGCTTTATTACGCGCACATAAATATGTCGCAAATTAGAAATCTGAAATAAACTTTTTTAGGTTATATTATTTTTGTAGCGGAGAAAAAGGCAGCGAAGTAAAACGAAACCCCACGTTGACCATCTTTTTTCAAATTATCTTAAACCTGAAACACCAGTTGCTACCTACTTGATAAAGGTTCCATCATTACTCACTCATATCTATTTTGCTTTTGGTAATTCGTTCAAAAGGCCAACTTTGTCCTGTACACATATTACCCCGCAAAAAATATTGGTGATAACACTAGAATATTTGGAGATTTTTAATCTGGAACCCTCCTTCGGCTGGCCACTTAGAAAGAAAAAGAAACTTGGCCTTTGCGTCTACCAAACTAGAATCAATAGTTTCAGATGTGGCTGGAACCCACGTTACCTCGCGGCTTAGGCGGATGGTGAGCACGACTCAGTTCAGGGCCTAGATTCTGTTAAGGGACTCCATACAGTAACACTAGCGCCACGAATGGAAATATCTTTTTTTTTGGGTTAGTAGAATCTGATCACGCGATTCGTTGTTGGTGGAAATTGATATCGAGATCAGCCCCATATATTACGCGCGCCAAATCCTGAACGATTCCAATCGTCTGTCAAATTCAATACTAATTGCGTGCGGCGGATCGCGTGATCAGATTCAACAAATCACTTTTTTTACAGGTCGTTGCAAAAAGTGTCAGATCAATCTGTCAATCATCCTGGGTAGTACGACGACGCTAGTCGTGCATTTTAAATATCAAAAGTCGCGACTTTTCACTACATTAACTGTCAAATTCTGACTATTAAGCGCCACAAAACGCGTGACTCGTGTCATCGTACCCATGCATGTTAATAGTAATGTTGACTAAATTTGGGTCATTGGACCAAATTAAGTCACTATCCTACTCATATTAAGTAGGTCCTATATAAACCAATGCGCGTAATAAGTCCCTTTAGTCCAACCAATGACAATAGGGGCGGAGCTCAGAAATTCCGTTTCAGTTTGTGTTCGAGAATAAACCGCCAGCTTCACGTTGGATCTGTATTAACTACATTACTAGGCATTTTAAAGTAAATTCTCTTTTCTAAGTGGTACCTATTAAAATCTATGTGTAAAATATGTAATAACCAAAGTCCGCAACAAACAAAACAGAATAAACAAATGCAAAATCGAGGAAAATACTTGGGGGTCATTTGGTTACACCTGGGATTTCTCTACCACTAGTTTTTGGCTTAGCTCTACTTTTTAGGACTCTATATGAAACTGAAAAAAAAACCGACATACAAATTGAAACTGATTAGTTTTGTTGACGTTTATTGGTTGCCTGAGAAACTAATTTATTCCAAGCTTGTTAGTATTCAAAACAGCTTTCCTCTTTGTCATAAATAGTCAGCTTTACGTTGAATCTCTATTGGCTACATTACTAGACATTTCAAAGTAAACTTTCTCTTCTAGGACGTACCTATTAGAATCTGTGCATATATAACAATTATGTAATGTATATAATATGCGTTCGAAAAAGTTGATGAAATAGCTGATAACGATTAGAGGTGAAAAAGTGAAACAAGTGAAAGAATTTGTCTATTTGGAGAGCCTGTTTACTAGGGATGGAAAGTGTGAAGGTGACATAGAAAGAAGAGTAAAAGCGGAAAATTATGTAAACGGTGCCTTGCACTCCTTTGTGAGTAGCTAAAACATCCCCAAAAGACCTAGGTTGGCTATCCATAATGGAGTGCTGGTTCCAACACTTATGTATGGTAGCGAGACTTAGGTATGGCAAAAGAAGCAAGAAAGTAGGAATAATGCAGTAGAAATGAGGTCCTTGAGAAATATATCTGTTCCCTTGTTATGAAAATGCGACATTATTGAAAGTAGCAATATGGTCGCTAATCCGTCTCTCAAGATATGATATGACGTCATTCGGCTAACAAAGAGCCGTGCATTTCTAGCGTTCACTACTCAGTGGCAGAAAATTTCGAAATTTTTCAAAAAAAGAACCGTATTTGTCGCTAGATTCGAGCACGTTGACGACCCTTCCGATAATGTCGCATTTTTCATAATAAGTGTCCAGGGCCTCTATTATGAAGCAGCGATACGTCTCGCTTGAGTCCGACAATTCACTCGAATCCAGCGACTATTTATTTAATCTAGCGATTATTTCAGCTAAAATTGTATCTCTGCGCTTGAAATCGCCAATCTACGGCGGGCGTCTGTACCTGTGATACAGACAACCCTTTAACCAACCGCCATTTCGCTTAACAGCGAGGTCGTCTCTTAGTATTCCATTTAATGTTTCTTCACCGGATCGCAATTGCATTCAGAACGTGCACGAGTAGGTATCTCGCAATATTCTTTCTAGCCATTTTAATCCTTGGAGAACACTTGACCTTTGAGCACCTAAGCTATTTGCTGGGTTTCTTAAAGCACTTATGTTGAGAGTTTGAAGAGTTTACGTGAATAATAATTAGAACAATAAAAATATTCTTAAGTAATTTTATTAATTTAGGCACTAAGTTTTAATTTTTTATGTGCTTCGTCGACCTTTGTCCTTTGGCTGTTAACAATAGATTCATATATGTTTAGTATATGAGAAACAGAAACAGGTCTGGCCATTCAAAGAAGGACCATCTCTAGCATTCTGGGTCCCTCATTCTGGGGAATCTGACTGAGTTTTAATGTACTTTATCACCTGTATTATGTTACGTTATGTTATTATGAAACGGACCTATTTCACTCATACGTTTTTATGACTTCATCCATTTGTTATATTGGCTTTTGTTTCTTTGCCACGAAATATTAGCGCAAGTAACGTGTCTTGTATTAATTAAACCATAACATTGTATCCAAAATTCTTTGCGTTTCTGCACCTTTCTTCAAGGAGTTGCAGGAGAGGCAAATCTCTTCAATGGCAAATTAACTTAGGTGCATGAACAGTTATAGGTGCTCAAACTAAGGTGCTCTTTGTATGTTATGAACTAAACTATTAACCTTTTCTTGGCAAAGGATGGATGTTATAAATTACCCGGCCTGTCCAGAGAGGTCTTATATATCGAATGTGATATTTTTTCTTGTTTCTTATTACTCAGTCGCATTGTTGCAGTTTATTTTAGCAAATTGTTGGTACGAATAGTGAGAAGAATGTTAATTGCGTTTGGCTTGAACAGTCTGGCATCTTTCACTGTGTTGGATTCTTTGTGTCGGTTCTTTTATAGACCGTTCTGTGATTTTATCTTACATTACATGTGAGCAAACTACTGTCCGATTTAAGTTATTACTAGGAAACACTTATCTTAAGTGACTTTCTGAAGTGTTAACTTGTTAACATTAACTATGTTTTTTTATAATAATCTGTTTTAAAAAAAATACCAACAGAGAGATATTTTTTTAGTAAAACTACTAGCAGCCTACAGAATCAACAGCCGAGAACTTGGAGCTATTAAAGTAGGATTTTAGTCGATTTCCGCTAAATATATGGCCGTTCTTAGCAATACCGCTTCTAGCAGATAAATTCAAATAAAAAACCGTTCCATTTTCATATTTTGACAGATCCATTTTTCTCCAGCTGTGATTCTCCCTCGTTTACATTTTTTCTTCCGGCCATCTCTGGAGACTTTATTTAACCGACTGTCATAGATTTTTACTACGATCACGCTCATTTGTGTATTTTTATCTCATTTGTACATATTGGTTTGTATGTCCCTGTTTTTTTAACCTTACCAATGTTTTCTAAGTAATGTACATTTGTGAACTTCATAAGCAGCCTATATACGTCCCACTGTAGGGCACAGGCCTTCTCTCAGAGAGAGAGTATGGGCTTAATCACCACGCGTGCCCACCGCGGATTGGCGATTTCAAGCGCTGAGGTAGATATGTGAATAGCTCAGACACCCAGGTTTCCTTACGATGTTTTCCTTCACCGTTAGCGAGTGGTATTGCTACTATAACTTCACAAATGTACATAATTTAGAAAGAAAAGTCATAGGTACATGCCCGCACTGGGAATCGAACCTGGGTCTCCCGCTTCAGAGTCCAATGTTCTACCCACTAGGCTACCACCGCTTATTTGTGAACTTGCAGTGGCAATATATGTTTTTTATTTTTTATGTAGCCTATATACGTCCCACTGCAGAGAGAGAGAGAGAGAGTTCCCGTCTTAATTACCACGCGTGCAAACCGCGGATTAGCAATTTCAAGCGCTGAGGTATGTGAACACCTAGACACTCAGGTTTCGTCACGATGTTTTCCTTCACCGTAATATCACTAGCAATATTACTCGTCAATAATGATGGAAAATATTTTGAGGAGACCTGAAAGACTCTCTCTCTGAGAGAAATCCTGTGATTCCTTTATACTCTGCTTGTGTTTATATTAGTTTTTCTTATTATTACCGTGCTCTTCTAAGTTCCTGAACTAGTCAAAACTCACTGACCATCTTTTACTTTTCGATTATTATTTTTTTTTGCATTATTGTAAGCAGCTGCGGTAATAAATGGTTTTTGCATCGACTAGTACTAGTATCAGTATCGAGCTGATAAAAAAAAATAACACTATATTTTTTTCGTATTTACAATAGGTAACTCGTTGACTAGGTCCGCAAAATCGTGAAGCTTGCATAGGAATGATTTGGATAACCCTGGGGTTTCTGTACCACTGTTTTTTCGCTTAAGGGGATCCAGTGGGCTAAAAAAACTGGCCAAGTGCGTGTCGGACTCGCGCACGAAGGGTTCCGTACGATTATCTATACAACATTAGACACAAAGATAAAAAAACAGCAAAAAACAATCACATTTGTTGTATGGGGGCCCCCCTTAAATAATTATTTTATTTTGTTTTTAGTATTTGTTGTTATAGCGGCAACAGAAATACATAATCTGTGAAAATTTTTACTCTCTAGCTATCACGGTTCTTGAGATACAGCCCGGTGACAGACATACGGACGGACGGACGGTCAGACAGCGAAGTCTTAGTAATAGGGTCCCGTTTTTACCCTTTGGGTATGGAACCCTAAAAAATCGTATATATTGTTTTGCAGATCGTATTTGCAAAAAATGTCTGTACAATATCTTAACCATGTTGACAGTGATTTTAGGACCCACGACAAATAAACTAGGATCACCAATCCTAGTTTTTCCGCTTTCGGTTCACGGCCACGGGTCCTAAAAATCACTATTCACATGATTAAGAGATTGCACAGACACTTTTCCAAAGGCGATCTGTGAAAAAATATATTATTTATTTCCGTTCGGAGGCGCTAGTGTTTCTCCCTGGAGTCCCATAGGACAGACTCTTTATGAGACCCGACGGAAAAACTGAAACTGGCTGGATTTGCTAATGGTTATTGGTTGCCTGGGATTTTTTTTTTTCCAAAACTTTCAATATTCAAAACCGCTTTCCTCTTTGACCACCAGGTGGAGGCAGTGAGCACTGAGAAGCGCGTGCGCGTGCGCGTAAAGCTCTACGACGATAAGACCGACATCTACAGCCAGGACATTGACATGTCCACCGGCGAAGGAAACTTCGTAGTGCCCACTGTCATGGCGGACGCGCCTTACATCAATTTACAGGTAAGCGTCCGACTTATAAATAGATAGGTCAAGGAAACGAGGTAGTTGGAGAAAGTATACATATTCTATATCATAAAATACGCTTGGGCATCACGTTAATTTTTTTAATTTTTTTTTAATAAAAGAACATGTTAAAAGAACAATAAGGCCCCACAAAACCATTTGCTTGGTTTGAGTGTGGGACCTGTCTCGTTTACAATAAACATAGTTTTACATGGCACTTACTTAGATAATTGCACACTAGCACTTTCTGTTATTTAATAATCAAATTAAATAAATGACAATTTAGTTATATATTACTAACAGTCTACATAACCACTAACCTTGCACTTATTTAACAAAAAAAAAACTAAGTAAAAAAAACTGACAGAAACATCTAGTCTGAGTTGGGGGAGGCCTTTGCCCAGCAGTGGGATAAAACGAGGCTACGTAAAAAAAAAAATAGTATGAACGTTGTACCAAGCAATCTACAAGGCGCGGTTTCCCGCCGTGGTCGCACGCTCTTCACAGGAGGGAGAAAAGATACCGCGGCATGCAGCGTAAAATTGCCGGGGATAGCCGCGCCTTCAAACTACACGACGGTGTGTTTGTTCACTTTTTAATAATTCTATTTAAATAAGAGCCAGAAGGGCAGTTATCTTTGGCAGATACATGCTAGGGAATGACCGAAAGTCGGTGATAAATAGTATTCCGTGTAGTTCAATGGTCTGGGGCAGCTTTCTCGCGAGGTTTCCCGCGGCGGAAGAACCACCCGTGTAGCCTCGGCCATAAACTAGGGTTTCACAGTTGCCACGATCCTGGAAAACCTCTTTGGCAAAAGTAATTTAAGGGTCGTATTAATAAAGCGCTCTCACCTTTGAAATCGTTTTTAGTGCCCATCCAAAGATGCTCTTCGAAACAAAACAGTAAATAACCTGAAAGTAAGAGCGATCTCAGAGGTAAAAGCGCTTTATTAAAACGGCCCTAAGTGTTAAGTTTCGTCTCCACAACTTACTAATTGTTGAAGGACCACCCTTCTTAATTTACCTTTGAAACAACTGGAGTACAAATTAGCTAATTACAAGGATTAATCCTGAGTTAACCGCACTGAAGCTAGCTGCTTGACTAAATATTTTCCCACTGAAATTTACCCTAATTTCGAGACCCAAAATTCACAACCTCTTATCTTACATCCCCACGTATCAGTAATAACATACGAACACAAGCTCTGCTACTCTTTAATCTTTTGCTCAGTCAAATGACAGCGCTACACCAAGCCCTAAATCAACCCATTTGACATCGTAGCAATAATATCACTGGCGCAAACACAGTAGATATACTTCCAACAGAATGTTATACTTATTTCAAAACAGTCGGCCAGATAATTATCTAGTTTGAGTTCCAAGATTATCTAATTAGGGATAATTATCTATCTAATTAGAGATAACTATCTAATTTGAGTTCCAAGCAATCATCATCATCAACCATTTGACGCCCACTGCAGGGCATAGTCCTCCTTCGTGGTTTTCATAACCATGAGGGGTTTTGCCATAATCGCCACGCTTGGCAGGCGGGTTGGCGATCGCAGTATGCGCTTGGAATCTCAGGAAGACGCTGCTGCCCATCTCCTGGTAATTGATTTCCTTAGTCGCCTTCTACGACATCCACGGAAGGAAATGGAGTGACGCTATTCTTAATCCGGCGCCACACGGATCGTTCGAACGATCGAACACACGTTCCAAGCAATGTTACAAGCAAAATCTAGTATGGTTTAAATTGTATGATCTACTGAGTTTTAATCATAAAAACGTTATTGGTTGGAAAGGTTATTGTCGTGACTACACACTTTTATGAGTAAGATATTATTGTGACTTGTATAGTCATTAAAAAAAGTTAGTCTTATTTATAAAACCACGAACCCCTCACTCTTCAGAGGCAGTTTAAATAGTCTGTGGTAAAGAGAAAAGCGTAACCACAGGTCATTAAAACTGCCTCTGAGGAGTGTTTTAGAGTAATTGTGTTTTTATAAATAACGCCGCTAATCTTTGGAGTAACCTAGTTAGGCACAGTTGTGCCTGCATTATTCTTAACCTAATTGGTTTTCACAGACTACAATGCATTTATTGGTAACTTGTGATGTCACGAGTCAAGGTATTCAGTACAGAGAAAAGTTGCCAAGAATGATCAGTATACTGTTAAAAATATGAAATTGGTGCCCTACCCCAATCAGTCATACCGAATTGATGGTATTTGACTGTGTCGTACGCCAAATCACGCGATTCTACATAATTTGGGCATACGTGCCCTTTAAATACGAACATGAAACTTCGAGTCAGCGGGCGTCCCATACTACGTCTACCTGCGGGCGGTGACCTTCACCCAATCTTAAGCTTTTTACAGGCCCTTTGATTATAATTAAAAGCTATTTAAATTGTTTGAAATAAATAAATTTTTAGGCTTTTGGAATAGTTTCAATTAGCTATGATATTTTTTTTTAATTAGTGTGATATTATTTCGGATTTACTGCTCGTAACTTTGACCGATGAGTCCACCTAGATTTCACTCTGATCTGCGTAGTGGAATATCATGAAAAAAATACGTAAAGCGTATCGAAGGCTCATCTCTGAAAAAAATACATAAAGCAATATACTTTTCTAGGTATACTATTATTTATTTAGGTACTCCTATGTGTGATTCCTTGAAGCAATCCTAGGATGCGGTTTGGATGGTGTGTGGTAAAGGGAAAGCCTTTGCACAAAATTTTGTCAGCTTTTGGGAGTGTGTTTTAGTCAGTAGTGTTTTGCGAATGACGCCGTATTTTTTGTAAACTACGCTGTTTTTGATACTTTTCTTGTCTTATTATAACATATGTTTGTGTAAGTTTTTGTCTCATATTTATTGTGTGTGTATTTGGTATAGCAAATAAACTTTTTGTACATACATACATAAACTCACGCCTGTATCCCAGAGGAGTAGGCAGAGACCAGGGACTGCCACATGCACGATCCTGACAGATCACTTTCGCTTCCTCAACATTCATTATCGTTGCATGCACGCACACCGGTTTCGGCGTAAACTTTTTATCTATTTATATATCTATCTATCTACTCAAGTAACAAGCAAATATTACAAGGTTTAGTATGCCGAGAAAAAAATCTATTAATTTTACAGTAAACGTTAGCTATCATGTGAAGTGCTAGCAAACGTATGGGGTTCGAAAAGATGGTTACAGCAATTGGCACTGTTGTCGTCAGTTAAGGGACTGGCCTATTCACTACACAAACAATAGACACTCTCCCGGGTATCGGGCGTGGCGCAAGTTGGAGAGCTCCAATTAATGATGCGATTAAACTAAATTAGCTCGAAAGCGTGTAAAGTGTGTGCGGGGAGCCAATGGGGTAGGTAAAAATAAAAAAAGTGTTTGTTTTTATATATTATTTAGAAAATATAGGCCATTTCAGAAATACACTTTCAGTAATATATTTTTTCTTGCTTTTGTTAATATTATATTAATATTTTAGTATTTATCGGAAGTGACGTCACCATCCCAGGTTGAATAGTAGCAAATCCATACCCACCAGAATAAAAAAAAAAAGCTGTCAGTTTTGTAAAAGTCAAATCTGTCAACTTCATTCATAGTCTTGTCTTTTTTCAAGCAACACAAGTTCGGCATATTGACATATTCAAAACACAGAAGTGCAAAAATACGAGTAAGCTACTTTAAGGTCAAGTTATAAAATAACTATAATACGTAACTTTACCAAAGCACTCTCTAAAGTTATAGTAGATCATTTGCTTAATAAATACATTTTATTTCACGCATTTTATTGCGTTAATTTCGCGAAAATAAATTTTACTGTACATGGTCTTAGCATGGAACTGTCGATTTCTATGACGTCATAAATATCAAACAAAGGTTATAGGGTTTTTTTCGTATATGTAACAAAATACGACTCTTAAAAATACATATATTTTTTAAATCTGCTAACAAACCTTATTCCTCGAAATGGTTTTTGAATTAGAGACATCCGATATTTTTTTGGATAACCGAATTCTGCTGGATCGGTTCGGGATTTGGCGGCTGGCCGGACTAGGGCTGTGATGTATATAGGTCATTCTGTTAGGCTTCGTTGAATTATGGGCTGAGTATCAGATTGTAAACGTATCGAATAGAATAAAATATTAGGATTTACTGTAGATGTTGAGATAGCGATATTAGTTATGTAACGACTGCCTCGTAGGTCTAGCCGTTAAGGCGCTTAGCTATCAGAATAGAGGTCGTGGGTTCGATTTCTACTGGAGGCCGTCGTACATTTGTACAAATGGCCTCAGTTTGGGTGTATTTTTGGGTGACGTTCTTGCCTGGTTACTATAGCACAAGGTACCCTAGTTTGGGGCCATGTCAAGTGATTGTATTGTGTGAAAAAAAAATTAAGTTTCGTAATCTTTATTTAAGTTATAATTTTAAAATTCGTCTTGTTTTAATGTGTTATTTAATCATTTCACGAGATCACGAGACCCGTGGTGAAATATTATTCAAAATGTCACGAGTTAAAGAAGTACGATATTTGTTTTTTCGTCGAAATAGTATGAAAATTAGTAAATTGGAACAAAATTTAGTCGTAACAGTGTACACAGCTAATCAGACCGAGGATCACGATGTTTTGCGCGTGTGACAGAATCAATTTTTATACAATTTCGATGAAAAAAAACAAAAATTGTATTTTTTTGACATTTGTCATTTTGCAATATGACCGACGCTTTCTTTGAACCATAGACCATTACGGAAGTAGAGCAGGAACTAAAACTAAACCCTGAAATTACTTTCAGGGAGAAGTTTTTCTACGAAACGAAAGAGCTCTGTGAGACTACCCAAGTTATAAAAATTTACAATCTAGCTCCAGTTGATACTAGTCTTGTACATGCACTCTACCAACGACTTGCCTGTCCAGCGACTTTGCAACAAAAACAATAAATTAATTTTCTGTCGACTGTACAGCCTATTTATTTTTACATTTTTGTTTTATAGGGTTCCGTACGCAAAGGGTGAGGGACCTATTACTTAGACTCCACTGTTCGTCCGTATGTCTGTCACCAGGCTGTATCTCATGAACTGTGATAGTTACACAGTTGACATTTTCACAGATGATGTATTTCTGTTGCCGCTATAACAACTTATACTAAAAACAGAATAAAATCATTATTTAACTGGGGCTCCCATACAACAAACGTGATTTTTTTGCCCATTTTGCTCGATATTAATAACGGCAACAGGTAGGCGCTTGAAATATTCACAAAATATTTAGTTGTATATTCTATTTAAAAATAAGTAATGAAATTGAAATTAAATAAATATTTAAGGGGGCCTCCCATACAACCAACGTGATTATTTTGGCCGTTTTTTGCCCGATGTTAATAACGGCAACAGCTTGACGCTTGAAATATTCAAATGTTGTATAGATAATGGTCCGGAACACTTCGTACACGAGTCTGACTCGTAGTTGGCCGGTTTTATTCACCCGTAACGTGACTCACGCTCTATGTCTCTTACACTTACACTAATGATTAGTTAGCCTCATAATTGAGCCTCTGTACGTAGCAAGCGCTGAGGTATGTAAATACCTCAGACACTAGCGTTTCCTCACGATGTTTTCCTTCACAGTTAGCGAGTGGTATTGCTATTACGGGCAGCAGCGTCTTTCTGAGATTCCAACCGCATACTGCGATCGCCAACCTGCCTGCCAAGCGTGGCGATTACGGCAAAACCCCTCATGGTTTTCATAACCATGAAGCCTATGTCCTGCAGTGGGCGCCATATGGCTGATGATGATGATGATGATTGCTAGTACAACTTCACAAATGTATTGTACTGTATTGCTCACGAAACATTTGAATGAATGATTTATTGCCACAAACAAACATGCTTACATACAATAATTAAAAAATAAAGGAGTGTGCGGACATTACGTAAGAAATAGCATGTAATACGTGTACTACAAAATAAACTACATAAGCTGCAAAAATCCTTAACCATAGCCTACATTAAGCAGAAAATAAATACCCTAAATAGAATAAATAGGTCAGTACCTGTAAAAATAAATGAAATACATAAAATAAGTAGTAAGATGCTGACAGTAGATTCACAATTTGGTAGTGTACGAAAAGCGGTGGCAGCAGAGTGGTAGAACGCCGGCTTCTCATTCGGGAGGTCGTGGGTTGGAATCCTCGCAGTTACGTACATTTGTGAAGTGATAGTAGCAATACCACTCGCTAACCGTGAAGGTAAACATCGTGAGGAAACCTGAGTGACTGCGGTGTCCACATAGGTATCTCAGCGCTTGAAGTTGCCAATCCGCGGTGGGCACGCGTGGTAATTAAGCCCATGCTCTCTCTCTCTCTCTCTGAGATGGCCTGTGCCCTGCAGTAGGACTAGTAAAGGCTACATAAAAAAATTATAGCGATATAAATGATTTTGCAGTTAGATGTATTTTTATTACAAGGGGTTTATTTTGTTGCAGTCATAACAACTTGTAAGAGCGCTTATACACGGGCAGCACGTGTGCCAACTGCAGCCGTCGACACGCGTCAACGGCAGGCATCGACGCGATGCAATTCAACGCTGACGTGTCGCCGACATGTCAGCGTTGAATATATTTAAATAAATAAATAAACTTCCACACAACACAATCACTTGATCTGGTCCCAAACTAGGATACCCTGTACTATGGTACCCAGGCGTATGGTATCCGCGTCGAGCACCGACGGCTGCCGTTGACACACGTCAACGGCAGGCATCGACGCGATGCAATTCAACGCTGACGTGTCGCCGACATGTCAGCATTGAATATATTTAAATAAATAAATAAACTTCCACACAACACAATCACTTGATCTGGTCCCAAACTAGGATACCCTGTACTATGGTACCCAGGCGTATGGTATCCGCGTCGAGCGCCGACGGCTGCCGTTGACACACGTCAACGGCAGGCATCGACGCGATGCAATTCAACGCTGACGTATCGCCGACATGTCAGCATTGAATATATTTAAATAAATAAATAAACTTCCACACAACACAATCACGTGATCTGGTCCCAAACTAGGATACCCTGTACTATGGTACCCAGGCGTATGGTATCCGCGTCGAGCGCCGACGGCTGCGGTTGACACACGTCAACGGCTGCCATCATCACACCTCAACGGCTGCCGTCGACGCATAGACGCCTGCCGTCGACGAGTGTCGATGGCTGCAGATGGCACACGTGCTGCCCGTGTATAAGCGCACTAACAGTGCGAAGTAGCATTATTTTTGCTAGAGCTATTATTTTGGATCCGAACTACAATAGGCTAGTTCACGGTACCGTCGACTGTAGTAAAAGATAACACCCCGATGTAGCCAACTCTAACCGCAAAGCCATTCAAAATTAAAATCGATTCGCGCCAAAACAAAGGCAACTACAGCAAAGCAATTACACCACGCCGAATGAAGTTTGCAGACGATTCTGGTCTCCTTTGTCTTATTAAACAGCATTTCAGCAGAGCTCACCAATGTTACATCATTAGGGGGTGATCGCAGAACTGAATAGGGCAAAAGGATGATTTACGTACAGTATACACATAAACTCATGCCTGTATCTTGGATGTGGATTTATTTTATTTGTTAATTATGCTGAAATAAGAAACTTCATTTAACATCTCTACATACATAAGCATACATACATCAGAAACTTGTTAAGAGTTTGTGAAGCCTGACAAAACAATCCGATTCCAATAAGCAAAATATTTTCGTTGCCAAATGTTGACAAAATTTGCACGGTGATAAATTTTTTGCTAATAAATAATCGGGTTTTAATATATCACTATGTAAATAAGGTACTGTTGAAATGTGTCTTTTGAAATAAGTCCGCCTTCGCACAAAATTTTTATCACAAGCCTGTATTCATGTTTTTATTGTGCAATAAAGTGTAACAAACAAACAAACAAACAAACAAAAAAACAACAAACAAACAAAGGTACGCCATCGCCAATTTGGGCCATCCTGTGTACATTCGCTGTATGCGATTTCTGCTTAGAGAAAATTTGAGCCTTTGAGCGCACGCTTGTAAAATTTGATGTAAGTACTGTCGTCTGTCCCTAATATTAACTTTGTTTTTCCGCAATCTATTGGTCAATATAGGTAGATAGCTGAATTATTTATTTGCATTTACACACACACACGCAATAAAAACAATAATACAGTAGTAAGAACACATACATAGCACAATGAAACATTATCACAAAAAAACATTAACATCAAATGAGACACACAGCAATGCCTTGTCCAGTGTGAGTACTGAGGGGGTGACAAATGCAAAAGGTTGAGTCAGCATAAGCTGGAGATATGATACTCCAGCGCTGGTCTTCCGGCAGTACCCGTAACGCGGCGTGCAGGGCTCGGAGAGATAGTACGAACCAGTTCAAAATCGTAAATAAGATTATGTAAATAAAATATAACATGAGATAGTGAGTCAAGTACGATAAGTAGTATCAGTAATAGCAAGGAGTATTAAATACTCCCTGGTAATAGCATCGTGCGAGTCAAACTTCGGGTTAATGAAGTAGACTGCTGAATGCTGAATATGGCGCAATGTGGCTGTCGTTTGAATACCACTGTAAAAAGTAAGAAACACATTGGCAGTGGTTTAATTTTATCTTTACTCACTATTATAAGTTTTTTTCTATGAAATGTTTTGGTAGCTCTCTTCGGCAGTTATTTGTGTTTCGAGCAAGTTCCGTTACATTTATTAAATTTTGAGTTGAGTTTTCGACGTAGAGTAGCCCTTCTGTGAAAAGTTTTATCTTAACACTAGGTACCGCAGTTTATGATGAGTCCATCAGCATGCAAATACATTATCGCCGGACTACAAATCCGTACTAAAGCGAAGTAAATTGCTTTATTATAATGGCAATAGGACTCGAACTCCAAAAGCAGATGTGGATAACAAAGTCATAGGTAGAGTGCCAATAGAATTTTAGTGCAACACATAAATCGGAAATTTTCATATTAAAGTCCATTAGTTGAACCTGGATTATGATTTATCGATTACATTACATTACGAACAACGTACACAACTCTTTACTTCATTGGTGCAAATTACTCTATGGAAATAAAAGAAAAACCTTGTCTAGTTGTCTCGAAGAAATTTCTTTTAGAAATAAGGCCATCAATGGTAATGTGTATTTTTTTAATTTTTATGTCATGTGCTCTAGTGTACAATAAAGAATATTCTTATCTTAGTAAAATTAAACCACTGCCAATGTGTTTCTTACTTTTTACAGTGGTATTCAAACGACAGCCACATTGCGCCATATTCAGCATTCAGCAGTCTACTTCATTAACCCGAAGTTTGACTCGCACGATGCTATTACCAGGGAGTATTTAATACTCCTTGCTATTACTGATACTACTTATCGTACTTGACTCACTATCTCATGTTATATTTTATTTACATAATCTTATTTACGATTTTGAACTGGTTCGTACTATCTCTCCGAGCCCTGCACGCCGCGTTACGGGTACTGCCGGAAGACCAGCGCTGGAGTATCATATCTCCAGCTTATGCTGACTCAACCTTTTGCATTTGTCACTCCTGAGGACTACTCACACTGGACAAGGCATTGCTGTGTGTCTCATTTGATGTTAATGTTTTTTTGTGATAATGTTTCATTGTGCTATGTATGTGTTCTTACTACTGTATTATTGTTTTTATTGCGTATGTGTGTAAATGCAAATAAATAATTTGAAGTTCGAATAGTTGCCCAGTCTTTTTCTTTCATTAACATTAATATACCTCTGCGTTTTAAATCGCCAATTCGCGGTGGACATGCCGCACGTTTAAAAATAAACCGAAATAAGTCAAAACTTAAGGATTCTTACTTTTAATAATAAACTGAAGTAACTCCCCTCAAAGAATAGGTACAATCCGGGCGCCGAGCGAAACAAGGCATAATGGCCGATTTGGAAGATCACCCCTCTCTTTTTTACTAAAGCGCGCGACAACCCATTTCGTGAGATAGTGAGTCATTCAGTGATGCGACGAACACGGTGTTAGGTGGATGTACACTTTTTGTAACTACGACGTATTAAGACGAAATAGTTCAGTATATTTGCAAACGCAGGTAAGATTATTACGATCCATTTATTACTAAACAAGCACGATTTCGTTTTATTTCACTTTAGTTGAAAACGGTGTTCTATCATTGCATGAAATATTTAGACATTTTACAGTTTATCTTTAAATTCACTTAAATAGATTATAAAAAATTGTGTTTTAGTTCAGTATAGTTTCAAATTAAAAATTAAAATCAGGGAGCAATACAGTCTCTTTACTATGAAATCTATAGTCAGGTATGAATAATATTTGTATTTGATTCTGTCTATCGTTTAAATGATCCAAAAGTCTAAAAGTACTGTTAAGATTATTACAGTATATTACAAAATCCCGTTTTGTTTTATTTTTTCAAATTAGTAATAAAAATAATTTATTGTTCAGTTTATAGTTCTGGTTTGAAGATGACGTCTTATGCATTGAAAGAAGCGGTGCCTAAATCTGATTACGTTGAGTACTGATAAAAATACGGACACAGGATTACAAACAAATTGTACGCCAGCTGAAACCAAAGTAAGTAATCATTTTATTAAAAAGTATTCAAATTATATTAACCATAAAAAATACCTTAGGTAAGGTATTTTGTACTATTTCAGAGTTTGTCCAATGAAAAAACTGATGAGCAGCATCCTGGGCCAGAAAGGTCTCCGCTGAAGGAACCCGTTTCTCCTCACAGAGAGTCTAGATCACCACAACCGCAGTCCAGATCACCCCGCAATGAGTCTAGATCACCCCGCAATGAGTCTAGATCACCCCGCCGGGAGTCTATACGCAGAGGCAGAAAATAAGTGCCAACAAAAAGAAGGACTTGAAAGAATTAATAGCGAAAGGTCTGATTCCATCTTATTACGCTGGATTTTATAACTCAATTTTTAACATTTGATAAGCATTTTTGGAGTAATTTTCTTGTATTTTTTAAGTATTAATCTAATTGTAACCAACAAGACTGATTCAGACTAACGGGTTAACCTACAGTTATGGTGATTTTAATTGTGATAATAATTATAATTGTTGTTTGTTACCTTATCTAGTTCAAGTTTCATAAGAAGCTTTCGTTTCATAGATTTTCTAATAAAGTTTAGTAAAGTTAGATCTCAAAAAGCATTCGTGATGCTATTGACTGTTAAGTTTTAATTTGTATTTTTATTATAACATAATTAAAATGTTAATCATATTGATTAGTATGTGTAGTGAAGAACAGTTTACGCTATACTTACCAAATGCCTAAAATATCTTCTTCGACTAGCTTCTGGAGCCTTAGAATACACCCGAAAAAACTCTTCACTGTACTTATTTGTGCAAGTTCCTATTACGACTGATTACTTTAACTAAAACTATTATTAAGATAGCCAAAGCAGTTTTGATAAAACTTTAAAACTAAACATTATTAAATATTAAAAAGAATAAAGACGTTTAACAAAATATTTCTGTATTTTAATTTTTACTTTAATACATAAGTGTAATATGCAACAAACTTACAAATAGACTTTATAACTTTTTAATAATAAACTGAATTATTATGGATTAGTTTGCAAAGATTTACAAAATGTATCATTTATTTTTATACTAAACAGGCACAAGTCGAAACTTTATAAAACAAATATATTTCTTTAATTTTATATAAATAATTTCATTAAACTGGTTACTCAATTGTGTCCGCTATACATTGACCTACAAGTATAGACCAAAAAAATAATGATAACACTAAAAACACGTAAGATACATCGAAACATTTTCAACAAGGCAGAGACTCAAAAACTTTGACAGCGATTTACCAAAAAATATACTTTTTGACTTATTTCGGTTTATTTTTAAACGAGCGATTGCGTACTCTAGGCCCATACTATTTCTCCACAAGACGCTTATGCCCCGCAATTGGATTAAATTTTCCTACAATTTTTACCTAAAATTGTAGTTCCTTCTGGTCTTTTTAATTCATGCAATCAATTATATCCTTTTGGTTGCACTAACCCGTGCTGAGGACAATTTTAAAAACCTATTTAGAGGCAAAATCAATCAATGTTAACCATAAGACAATGTAGTCATTCCAATCACACGTTATTGATCCCCAAATGAACCTCCAAACTTACCTGACATGATTTGATAAACATACTTGATGTAGGTATCACAAGTTTCACTTTGGGGTCTGGAAAATTATTCAATCAATTAATTCTATGACAGAGTTTTGGGATAATGTGATAAGTTTCCGAATTCGATTAATCGGTGTTAGCCTAATTGGTTTGGACAAGTTTATCAATAGATTTTCTAGTTTTTGGGAGAAGATATTGCTTTAATTGAAGTACTAGAGGGGTTCAATAAGTAGTGAGAATGAATAAGATGCAATTAACTTTTATCAAATTTTATTTTATTTTTCAACTTTTAGTTGTATACACTTATATTCTTTTTGTTGCACTAACCCGTGCTGAGGACAATTTTAAAAACCTCTTTAGAGGCTAAAAATTCTAGCCATGCTGGGACTTGAACCCGCGACCTCTGGCTAACCGTGCCAGCGTTATCCCAACTGAGCTAATGGGCAAGTGCAGGCAACAGTTTTCGATCACTCGTTGCAAGAAACAGAACACAAGTAAGAATCTTCTATGATCGAAAAAACAAAAGAGCATCAAACTTTTTTTATTTTATTATGTCCACAAGTGGCAGGAAGAGGCTGGATGCAAGCCGCTTCCAACCGGTCTTTTTGGAAATCCATGGAGGAGGCCTATGTCCAGCAGTGGATTTCTTGTGGCTGAATGATGATGATGATGTCAACAAATAAGTGGGCTGTGCCTGCCAGTATTTTCTTTTTATCTATTCAAAGAGTTTAAACCTCATTCTCACTACTTATTGAACACCCCTCGTGGCTCACGTCTATAGAATTTTACTCACACAGGTCACGTCAAACAATATGAGATACTTACTAAGCGCACATGAGGTACTTAATAGCAGGTATTTGAAATGTTTAGACAATCTTGCCGAAGAAAAACACCGCGTCTGTAAACAGAAGCGTAAAAAGTGTATTTTACTCCCCACAAGAACTCACTCTAATAAATTATGCCCAAGATAAAGACAAATAATCCGCTACTCCATTAAATCTGAAAAAGGCGAACGCTTTTAAGAAATTAGGCTACTGATCTTCGTCCCGTGAGTTTAAATGAAGCTTATCTTTACAAAAAATAAATCCCGACGCCTTTGTATTTTCCTCCCATTTTATTCCTTTTTTTTCGGAGAAAATTGTG
The DNA here is from genome assembly GCA_963969515.1 of Yponomeuta evonymella. Lineage (NCBI taxonomy): Eukaryota > Metazoa > Arthropoda > Insecta > Lepidoptera > Yponomeutidae > Yponomeuta > Yponomeuta evonymella. The sequence goes on from OZ018350.1 coordinate 16,259,613, forward strand.
TATGCATATCTTAATAATATATCTCTTTGTGGCATTAACAAGGCACTTGAATATATAGAATTAGGTTTGCCCACTCATTTTCTTTTCTAAGTCTTGTAAAAAACTTTGGTTGAGTGCGTTAATAAATAACACGTATGTAAAGGTTCCTTAAAAATTATTGCGACTACTACAAAAGTTATGGCTTTAACATAAGTAATGCTAAATACCTATTTAGACGCAAAAAATTCCACCCATGCTGGGACTTGAACCCGCGACCTCTGGCTAACCTTGTCAGCGCTCTCCCAACTGAGCTAAGTAATGCTATCATACTTCGCACTGTGAATAAATTTTTACACGACAATAAAATTAGTTCCTTTGCTTTGTCCGGTTGATTTTAAATATATTCCTTACCAAATTGAGTCAGGATCGTGGCAAGTGGCAACCCCTGGTGTTTACCTATACGGGATACAGGCGTGAGTTTATGTATGCATGTAGGTATGTTGAATTAAGTATCTTATCTCAGCATAATTATCAAATAAAATAAATAATTCGTAGTAAGCCTGCCAAGCGTCGCGATTATGTCAGAACCCCTCATGGTTATGAAAACCACGAAGGAGGCCTATGTCCTGCAGTGGGCGTCAAATGGCTGATGATGATGATGATGATGAAGAAGCCTGACAGAAAAAAACTGATTGTTACTCTTAACAGTAAATAAAAAGAAGTTGCGGTTAAGCAAAATGTTTTTTTTTTTTGATAAAACATTTTTCACAATAATTGTGATTTTTTGTTTACGTGGCCTCTAAGAAGATCAATAGGGGTGAAAAAACATTTTTGACAATGTTCGAATGTTTATCGCCGCTCAATATTTAACTTTTGAGAGGCCATTTCAAAAGATAGTGTAAACCTGTCGGAAAGTGATTCTGGTCACGTGGTAACAAATGCGCCATACAAATCGGGCTTAAATAGATAGATAGAGAACACTTTATTGCAAAACCAGGAGAAAGAATTTGAAATGGTTTAAGTTATGATGCGACAAGGTTTTCGGAACGCCTAAGAATTTATGTTGTTTCTATTGTCTACACTTTTATAAGAAAACGATTAGAAGTAAACCTAACAATGAGACCTTATAAGTTTTTTTTTTTAAGTAGCCTATGTACGTCCCCCTGCAGGGCACAGGCCTTCTCTCAGAAAGAGGGTATAGGCCTAATTACCACGCGTGCAGACCGCGGATTGACGCTGAGATATGCGAACACCTCAGACACTCAGGTTTCCTCATGATGTTTCCCTTCACAGTTAGCGAGTGGTATTGCTACTATAACTTCACAATTGTACGTAACTTAGAAAACGAAGTCATTGGTACATGCCGGGATTCAAATCCACGACCTCCCGATTGAGAAGTCGGTGTTGTAGCGCTTCGCTACCACCGCTCCAATCGCATCGCTGTTTTATTATTAAAGAAACAATTTTTGTGGAATTTCTTAAGGCTTGTTTGATCGCGAAAAATATTTTTGTGAGTGTTTTGGAGTTGTTCTTTGCCTTTTATGGTATAAATACACACACGTAAGTGTTTGCATGTTTTCTATAGAATTTCGTACTTTTATTTGCTCGGCAATAAAAAAGGCATATTTTGCTCTCAAAAACTAAGGTTAGGAAAAGTTACATTTAGCAACAGCTCCGCTTAACTCGGTCCTGATTGTCTACTGCACCTCTGTATCTAATTAGCTATTCTTTATTCACACAAAGCAAAAAACTATGGACAACCACGTCTAATTCACAGTCACAGTGGTTCACGTAGCTTCAATATGCAAAATGAACAGCTTTGAAGTGGTTCCGTTAAAAAAAACCGTAGCACACCCGGCTCCGTCTTTTGCAACGAGAAAACTAATTTCTGCGAATAGAGTGGAGACAGATGCTCCTCTGTTTTGCTGAGGACTAAGCTGATTTTAATGCATCGCTACGTTCAGGATTCTACTAAAGAATCCCTCGGTACGCTCGGGATACTACTCTAGAATCCCTCACTTCGCTCTGGATTAAAAAAGGCGCCCTCGCCGTTAAAATAATATTTTGCTCCCTTATGATACAATCTACTATTTGTGTACACAAGAGTTTCGATCCACAACTCATATTTTACATGCAGCATGTATTTAAATGCGGCATTTTTTTCATGTACGTACGTTTATAACAAACACGAATCGCAATTAAAGCCTCTGTTGTAAAGAATGACCGGAGGTGGCTAATCCCACTGTCATACGCTACGTGAGCGCAGTATGGGTCGATTTCTGTTTAAAAAAAGGCTTTTTTGCAAGCAATTAGCTCTTATATTAGGCGCACTAAAATGTGAAGATTCCAATCGCCGAGCTGTCAAATTCCACACAAATTGCTATCGTAAAGCTAGCCTTCATCAGTATCATAAAAATAGCCTATGTGCTAATCCAGACTGTAATCTATCTCTGTGCAAAATTTCATCCGGATCCGTGCAGCCGTTTTTGCGTGAAAGAGTAACAAACATCCATTCATACATGTAAACTTTCGCGTTTGTCAATTTAGTAAGGATTTGGTGCGCAGAATTAATAGTAAAAATACATAATTAGTATTTGTTCATTTTTTCCTTGCCTATTTGTAGGACCAATTGGACCCATTTAGGTAGACAATCTATCGGTAGGTATGTATTTATTACTATAATAATAGCATGTTACATTTGTTATAATGAGGTTTCTAGTAGACACGGTGTCGTTAAAGATTAGTGTGACAGACTCGGCAAAACGTGTGCTCGTACGTCGACAGTGGTCCACAGTAAAAGGCTAGCGAGCCACTGGTTGCCTGACTTGCAGGAAATCAATTCACCGCGACCCGACTGAAGGGTGATATTTTCTCTTTATTTATTTCGAAACTTTGACTGCATTTTAGTCTTTAAAGAGATCTACCACACACATTTGTTACTCTTAATTATTTGTGGCTAGGTGCTTTCGAGCAGTCGAGCTGCTGGCTCCCTGACTAGCTGGAGATCAACTCTTTCGCAACCTGTATTGACTGTGGTGCGCTTTTTATCTTTATTTATGTCATGTCATTGTCTATATCTTTTTCTTTGAACGACTCTACCACAGTAAAAAATTGTTACAGATAATTATTAGGTACTATGGAAAATGATAGTCTAACTCTTGGCTCCCTGACTAGCAGGAAATCAATTCATCACATTCCGACCCGACTGTGGCACGCTTTTTTATTTGTTTAGTAACATTGCCTACATAATTTTCTTTGAATATCTCTACCACAGTAAAAATTGTTACAAAGACTTATTATTAACTTATGCCACGGAACGTGGTAGTTTATACGACTAACCTGACTAACGGGAAATCAATTCACCGTCGTCGACCTCGCTGGCTGTGGTGCGCTTTGGGATTATTAATTGCAAGTGAGGTCTTATCTCTGATTGGATCCTAGTCGATACGATACACGGAAAATCGTCTTATCAGGTATGCCAGGATCTCATGAAAATAGGGAAAATGAAGTATGGGGATGGACACTGGCGATTCGGGAAAAATGGATTCAAAGTTCTTGTTAGTGGACAGCAGATGAACTATACATGAAATGTATGAAATTACAACTAGTTGAGGGAGATTTGAAAAGAAAATAAGTTCAATAAATCAATTCTTAGACTGCTTAGACTCTGCCAATGAGGATTTTTTTTATTCACTTAAATTTGTCGATTAAAACTATTTTTCGTCTAAAATATATTTTATTTGACTATAGAGTCCACATATCGGCAAGCGCAGCGTAGGACAACCAGCCACAAGATGGACAGATGACCTCATCCAAGTGGCAGGAAGGTGCTGGATGTAGGCCGCTTCCAACCGGTCTTTTTGGAAATCCATGGAGGAGGCCTATGTCCAGCAGTGGACTTGTGTGGCTGAATGATGATGATGATGATAATGATGACTGTAGATTTCGACGTTTTATTTTCTTTAACACCTTGTCGTATTCCAAACTACAGTTTGAAAATTACACCTAAACTCTTTACCCCTGTGTTATGACTTAGTGTCTGACTGCGATTTTGCTTGCACGTAACTGGAATAGAAAGTATCCTATGATACTATCCACAATAATAATCTTTATCGGTACGCCATATTTTATCCAAATCCGCTTAGCCATTTATGCATGATAGCGTAACATCTAAACATCTAAATGTAAAAACTTTGCAATTGATGTCAGGCCATCCGAAGAATTGCGATGACATTTCATTTGTAATTTGCTAAATAGATATATTTATTCGCATTATATAAGTAGTAGTATGTAGTGTATATTGTAAATATTTTATTACAAGCAGGAACACAGAAAATTTGCGATACACGCTAAGGTAATATTCCTATTGGTGAAAAAAGTGGCAACATAGTTGTGGCAAATTATTGTGGTAAATTTTCAGCACATGCTGAGTAGGAACCCGACTCTATGCATCAAATGATGGGTAATTCCCGCACTTAACCCGGTAGTTGGATAATTGTCCGTAACAAGCGCTGAGTTGTGTGCACACCTTAAGGATAGATTACGATTCCAAATTGCTATTCGATACGCACATTGAAAAAATCATCAGTAAAGCGTCTCGAGCGTTAGGATTTCTTATGAGGAACTCAAAAGACTTTAAAAAAATTAAAACTTTAAAAATACTTTACTGCACATATGTACGCAGTAACTTAGAGTACGCGTCACAAATTTGGAATCCCGTCTATAATGTATATATTTCACGCATCGAAAACATACAGAAAAAAATCATTAAATTTCTTTCCTATAGACTTAAGGAACATTACTCAGCTGCTAAATACCTAGATATGTGTAAAAAAACATCACCTTCTCCCCTTGGAAGTACGTCGGCAGAACGCTGATATACTCTTTTTATTGAAAATCGCTAATGGAGACATCGATTGTCCCGATCTCTTGGCCCAATTATGTATTCGTGTACCATCTAAACACTTGCGACAGAAAACAATTTTAAATATCCCGTACGCATCTACTAATTATAGGAAGAACACCTATCTCGTTCGTGCAAGTAGGAATTTCAATATAATGTCAGATGACTATGACCTGGATTTGTTTAACACTAAACAGGCTGAGGCGAGGCGCGTGCTTAGTCAGTTGTTTTTTGACACATAGCTTGTTGAACTGGGCGGAGCGTGGACGGAATCAATCTCATTTGATCAATTGCTGCTTTCTTGTTTCCCTTTCTTCATGTAATTATATTTGTATCTAAATGGTGGTTATCACCTGTGAACTGTTTGCGCTTTATCTAATTTACTTCTAATTATGAAGACTTCTAATTGGCTTAGTGTGTCCTTATTTTTCTATGTATTATAACCTTGTAATAGCTGTTAGTCTTCCTAGAAACTAAAATAAAATAAAATAGAACACACTAACGCGGTGCAACGTCCATACAAAATACTACTGCCGTAAATGATGTATGTATGGACCGCCACCGCCACCGCGTTGGTGTGTATAATCCTTTAGTTAGTCTCGCGATGTTTTCATCAATATTTAGCGATTGGTTTTGAAACAAAAAAAAATATTCGCAGTAGAAAACAAAATCTATAAATTTATTTAGCAGAATACCTGTTGAAATTATCATACAGTTTGATGAAAGTATTTTTTGTCTTCTAAGTAACGCTAAATATTATACACTTACGGGATGCGTGGGTTTTTACGTTTGAATACAATAGAATAGAATACAATTATTTAGAACCAACACAATCAAAATAAAAACAATCATGGTGTAGATTAGGTTTAACATAATGTTGCAAGGTGGTTTGATGAATCCGTGACTTTGGAAAGAAGAAGCATTTTTTTTATTTTGTTTTATAATCTTTTTTCAACACTATATACTTAGTCCAAAGATGTTCCAACTCTTCACGTTTAGGAAAAGGAAAAAGTAACAGTATCTAACACAATCTGGCAAATATGAAGGGTGTGGCAATAATATACCTATTATGTTGTAACATTTTAAACATATTTAATATTTTTACGTTATTTCATCATCATAAGCAGCCTATATACGTCCCACTATAGGGCACAGGCCTTCTCTCAGAGAGAGAGTATGGGTCTAATCACCACGCGTGCCCACCGCGGATCGGCGATTTCAAGCGCTGAGGTATGTGAATAGCTCAGACACCCAGGTTTCCTCACGATGTTGTCCTTCACCGTTAGCGAGTGGTATTGCTACTATAACTTTACAAAATATGTACATAACTTAGAAAACAAAGTCATAGGTACATGCCCGCACTGGGATCGAACCTGGGTCTCCCGTTTCCGAGTCCATTGTTCTACCCACTAGGCTACCACCGCGGCGTTATTTAATTTAACTTTATTTTTAAACTGCATTCGACGTATTCCGAAATAAATATTTTTTATTCATTTAACTTACCCCACCTATTCAGTTTAATTCGTAACTCAGTATCAATCGACAACTTCAATTAAATTATATTTGCTCGCAACGTTCAAAATTCTAAACGGGCACTGCTCGAAACGAAGTTAACGGGAACTTGGACAAACCCAATCAATATGGTAATTTAATAAAATTAGACCAGAGACTAGAGACTCTAGCTCCGGCGTTGCTAAGCTTGGCAATTTATATCTTCATAGAGCCCTGTGGTGTAAGCATGTGATTATCTTGTACACTGACACTCACCCCCGGTTTCTCGAACACTAGCAATCTGACTCAAAGTAATAATAACTTCCGTACAACACAATAATTGGTCCTGGTCCCAAACTAGGATACCCTGTAATGTGGAACCAGACAAGGACATCACAAACACGGAATTACGCCCAGACAGAGGCCATTTTGTACAAATGTACGGCGGTCCCCTTTGGGAGTACTTGGGCTATACTTGGGTATCTTTGATGAATTTCATCAGAATTTGACAGATAACTATGGTGATTGGCATAGCTTGTAACATTAGCTATGTTACTAGCAGTGCAATGGCAGTGGGCTGGTCACATTTACCGAAGCATCAATAGCCGATGGGGTACAAGTTTCTTGAATGGAGAACTAGTAAACGCAGCATAGGACCACTAGACCGATGGCAGCGTCTGAATGAGGATGGCTGAGGACAAAAGGAAGTGGCGTGCCTCAAGTGAGGCCTATGTCCAGCAGTGGAAGGTTACGGGTGGTTCTTTTATGAAGCAAAAGATAAACAGACTGCTGTTAAAAATTAACAGACTGGTAGAGTACGAGAAACAGAGGTGTTGAGGAATGGACTGTATAATGAAAAAAAACCTGATGAAAATGGGTAAAACGAAGAATAACAGGAAAATAGCAGATCAAAAGGGCAATGAAATGGTGACAGCAAGAATATTACAAAGATGAGTGACATGATAGAGAAAAGGCAATAAAAGGAAAAATATAAACAAAACATATGATTCCGAGGAGTCTAACAATAAAATATAATTCCAAGGAGTCTTCAATAAGAGGGAAAATCTAAATTTTGAGCAACGCAGTAACTGCGACTCAATAATCGTTACAAATTAATTGGTGCCCATTTCGAGCAAAACCTAAAATGTTTTGGTCAAAAGACTAATATCCAAAGTTAGTTAATTCAATTCAAATATTTCAAAATGTTAACTTAATTAACGTCCAAGTTCTTAGTTTCACAATTAATATATTATGTAGTTATGTGTACTCTTCAATAATAATAGAGAAATAGCCAAGTAGAGAACGTGGCGCTTTACTTTGGTACTCAAGAAAAAGCAGCTTTCACGTATTGAAAAGGCAAACGATAAGAATAACACCGACCTCGTTGTTGCCGTTTGTGACCGTCAAGCTGTATTTCAATGCCCGAAAAAAAAAGTTTCATGTGTTTAACCCTATAAAGTTTAATCACTGCTCACTCAGCAAGACCTAAGTTTGAGTGGTGTCTAGAATCTAGAAGCGTTTACGTAGCACTCGTTTGGCAAAGTACTTCACTTTTGAAGTATTCATGCCAGCTCCAATCACTTGAATACGCTTGGGTGATTTTGGATCTCGCAAAGTTCGTAAATTTGTGTCAAAAATGGCTGCCGCTGGAGCGTCTTATGCCGGGTACACACCAACCGTACAATATACGAACGTATGAAAGTGAACGAATCAGTGTAGACGTTTCGGCTAACCTCATTGACCTCCATAATATTGGTACATTTTCAGCACATTAAACTTTAAATTTTTAATATTTTAACACGCCTATTGGGTAGAATAATGGAGTCGGAAGCGAGAGACTAAAGTTCGATTTCCAGTGTGGGCATGCTCCTGTAACTTTGTTTATTTTAAAAATTACGTTCATCTGCGAATTTGTAGTAGCAATACCATACGCTGACGGTAAAGGAAAAAATCGTGAGGAATTCCGCATCTTGGTTGGCTCCGCACGTGTTGACTTATCCTATTGCACTGACCGTCTATCTATTTGTCTGTCACCATACTGTATCTCATGAACCGTGATAGCTAGAGTTGAAATTTTTACAGATATGTATTTCTGTTTCTGCTATAACAACAAATACTAAAAACCGAATAAAATGAATATTAAAGGTTGGCTCCCATACAACAAACGTATTTTCTTTGGCGTTTTTTCTCGATATTAATAAAGGCAACAGGTAGACGCTTGAAATATCCAAATGATGTATAGATAATGGTACGGAACCCTTTGTGCGCGAGTCCGACTTCCACTTGGCCGGTTTTTTTCTTAACGTAAGTGCTAAGTGATGATTTACGAGGCCTTAAAAGTTCATAATTATGATTATATTAACACGTAAAACCAGTTATAATAAAATAAAACGACTTACACCTAGTTTCTCGTGCACTAACACGCTGTTAACGTACTGTTAACAGCTGTCAATTGACCAAAGTGCATAAAAAAACCACTGACAGTTGTTAACAGTAGATTAATAGCTTGTTAGTACACAAGAAACCGGGCTTAAAGTTGCTAGATCTTTTTCATTTGTACCGGATATATTTTGGATTTTACAAAATAATTAACATTTTTAGGCAAAAGTCACACGAGATCAAAAATCGGTCTGTATTTCTTAAGCAACCAAACAAAAACAATAAACTTAATTTGTCGTAGAATCTATAGTGTCGGTTATAAACTTATTATAATCTACTGATTAAATTTAAAATTGCAGCAATAGGCAGCAACAAACGTTTTTTGCGCATTGAAGGCAAACGTGTCTTTTACAGGAATAGCATATAGGTGTAGATTGTGTAGATTTTCTTCGAAGCATCCGAAGACACGTGTGGCATTTCCTTCTTAGCTTTAACCTTTCATCTTCAGGTTATAGATGGTCCGGCAAAGGCATGTCAAACTAACAAGTGGCCTCTGTGGCGCAGCGGTAGCGCATCTGCCTACCATGCGAGAGGTCCCGGGTTCAAATCCCGACTGGGGACAAAAAAAAACCCAGGTCTTGGATGTTTACATGTTTGTGATGTCGCTGTCTCTGGTTCCCAAGACACAGGGTATCCTAGTGTGGGGCCAGAAGCAATGTATGTGCCTGTATGTAAATGTTTATGTTTATGTACTGCACGCGTCTAACTCCCCCAGGTGCAATAGTACGCTTAGTTTCTAAGTGACATGAGTTATCTTTGTTATTAATTGTTCTTTTTCTTTTAGATGAAGTGCTAGGTTCAAGTGTTTCAATACTCAACCAACTATTGCAAAAAAAATATCACAAAAACTGAAACTTTTTTTATTGTTTCTTGAGTACCGACGTTGGGCCTGGGAGGTCCGAAAAAATATCGTAGTGAAATATTCACCGAAATCACAGTCGTCAGCAAGTACACCACCTTTAATATCCCCAGCGTGACAAAACTCGAAGCTACTGAAAATCACATGTTTGTCGAGTGCGGGGAAAGAGGTGAATTTTGACAATATCCCTCCCCCAATATCGATATCGACCCCCACCTCCGCAGTTAAAGGTTAATAAGAATACTAATGCCCGGTTCCTACGCACGTTCAAAAACGACTCGTTTTGCTTACGGCTGGTTAAAATGTCCATTCAAGTATTCCTGTTAAAAACTAATTTCGAATAACGTACCGTACGATAAATGTATGGAGATAACAATTTGTAAAGTTCCTATACATTTTTTTAAATATCAACCAGCCATTCAAGTTACGGGGCGCTTGCCAAGGATAAGTTGCCGATTACCAATAACGATTCGTTAAATATAGAAACCGGGCATTAGAAGATTGGCTTAGCTACTGAACATTACGATACTAGGCAATTATTTTCTGCGTTTTAGTGCATTTCCGAAGAATCCTATCAGACCTAGCTATGCATAGCTACGAGCTCGAAGGGTAGTGATTTGGCGAGCACATATCATCTCTGCGCGCGCACTATGAACTCCGACATTCCTGCATCGCGCAAGCAAAATGTTTCACATGACATATCATAAATATAACGTCCGACGAACAAAACACGCAAAATCCCATTGATTTGAGCCGATGCAAAGAAAGAAATGAAGAAAAACGTTATATACCTATACAACAGTCTATATATCAAAGAAAAGTTTGACAAAGACTCTTGGCCAAGAAATATCATGTGCTTTTAACTTTGTGATCAATCTTACGAAAAGAGAAGTCTTAAGAGGATTACCTTGCGAGAAAATCTGTGAAAATGTTTAACAGGCAGAAAGACGGGTCTACTAAATATATAAAACGTGTTATTGAAATAACGCGATGGGCACGCGTGGTAATTAAGCCCATATTCTCTCTCTCTATGAGAGAAGGCCTATGCCCTGCAGTGGGATGTATATAGGCTGCATAAAAAAAGTTAAATTAACCTGAAATCTAAAAGCGGAGTTTCGATAACGGGTGCTGCCCGTATGTCTGGCTGCAACATTATTGTTTTCCCACTTTGTAATAATAGTAACTAAAAATAGTAACTAATGTCATTTATGTTTGATAACCAGTCATAAATCTGAAAATAACACCCAGATTGAGGCTATTTATCCAAGTAAAAGTGTTTGCTTCCTCTACATTCATTAATCGTTTCGGGTACCTACTTTTTATCTTGCCCTTTGCTAATATACATCCCCTATTTGGTTGAAGTATGTCTACCTGGGACGTCCTATACCAGCCGTTCCGCCCACATTTGCTCGATAGGCATATTGGTTTCGTCAATCTTTCTTCCTTCATCTTCTCAACATGTCCAAACCTCAATCCCAACCTTTCTCAATTCTAGTCACGACTTTAGTTATGTCAGGATCGTAACACGTCCCTGGTCTCTGCCTATGCCTCTGGGATGCAGGCGTGAGTTTATGTACGTGTATGTATGTTAAAGTGTTTGTACGGAAACCGTATCCAACATTGTCAACTTCTCACTGTAGACCAATAAGACAGTTGCCTTTACTCCCGACATTTAGGTGTGCTAATTTTAGTGGCTATTTTATAAAAAAAACCGCTTCAGAAATCATGCCCCTCAAATGCAAAAAATATTCCACATCTGAGGCCAAACTTCCTTTGTCGTACACCGCTTCAAACTCACGTCACAAGAAGTTAGGCGCTAAATTATGTGGTTACCCTAAGCTGGCATGCAAGCACAGTCACCCCAGCTTTGGCGTGCACAGGGACAACTTAAATGCATGCAGAGTGGCGGTTTCTGAACTTGCACGGCTGTGGAACATTAACAAATCCCCATAATATTGTAGAACCCATGTCAAAGAAAAAAGAACTAGATTAACTTCAAAGGAGCTAGTTTGGCTATCCGTAATGGAGTGCTGGTCCCAACACTTTTGTATGGTAGCGAGACTTGGGTATGGCAAAAGAAGCAAGAGAGGAATTAATGCAGTAGAAATGAGGTCCTTGAGAGGTATATCTGGTGTTACTTTGAATGACAGGATACGCAATTGTTTGATTAGGGAACGTTGTGGACTGAAAGAGGATGTACTGACTAGAATTTAGAAAGGAATGTTGCGTTGGTTTGGACATGTGGAGAGGATGAAGGAAGAAGGATTGATGAAACAAATATATCGAGAGAATGCGGGGAAGAGCCGGTAAGGGACGTTTCAGGCGGACATACTTCGACTAAACAGGGGGTGTATTAGCAAAGGGCAAGATAAAAAGTACCCGAAACCGGCGTGCGTGCATGCAACGACAAATGATGGCAGTTCCTGGTCTCTGCCTACCCCTCTGGAATACAGGCGTGAGTTTATGTATGTATGTATGTAACCCATGTCAAATATCAAATACAACATTTGACTTTTTCAAACTCCTAATGATAAGGGATGTGATGATTAACAACAATTTTGAAAAGTAGGAAGTCGCCGAGGTGACAAGTAACCCACCACCGCAGATTGGCAATTTCAAGTGCTGAGGTGTGTGAACACCTCAGACATTCAGGTTTCCTCACGATGTTTTCTTTCACAGTTAGCGTGTACATAACTTAGAAAACCAAGTCATTGGTACATACCTACCAGGATTTGAACCCACTTCCTCCCCGATGAGAAGCCGGCGCGGGAGAACGCGAGAAGAGAAGCCGCATAAAATGCGGTGGTGGATTGCATATATAATGCCTTTGAATTATTCTTCATTTGTTAGGAGAACTATTATTTCTAGAGGTATAAGTGATAGATAGATAGAGATAGAGAATTTACACAGAAAAAAAAAATATAATACTAAATAAATACTCTGCTTAGGTCTTATAAAATAGGCGTTAGGCGGCGCTGATATGGAGGTGTGTGTGATCGCTGGGCCTGCTACGTCAGCAGCAAAATAGGCATTTTAATCACAATCTGACTTTTCTAATGACATTTCAATTGTCATTTCAACTATGTAGTGATGGGATCACTAGTTTAAATGCAACTTTATGGAAAAAGACAGTTCGTTTGTACCTATTACAGTATAGTCCGTGATATAGTTGTGTTCGTCTCAATCAGATGTCACGGTATGGCGAAAGCGCTCCAAAAGCACGCTCCAACTAATTATGACTTTCCGTAAAGTTGTAGAGGAAACTATGCGGTTTTCTTCGCAAATGAAAGCGGCTGAGACTGAGAAATACTCCAACTGAGAAATTAATTTGCTAAGTGAGCTTGAGTTATTTCTGTTATGCTTAATAAAATTATTTGTGATCCACCGTATTTCGAAACTACTTATTTAACCCAAAAACACTTACTTACTTTTAGATGAGCTACTTTGTGATGGTGTAGGAAAACATCGTGAGCAAACCTAGGTGTCTGAGTGTATACAATATTTGTTATAAAAATAACCCAAAAACTGAAAACCGTTTCCAATGACTTTCAATGTTTCCTTGTCTACGGTATAAGTATGACATTGCAGCAGAAGCCTTGTTTATCCATATTTGGGACGTCTTTCTCTGGTCACCATAGCATAAAATATTCGAGTTTGTAACGTTATATATAAGATGTTATACAATATAAGATATCATTAAACCAATCAATAAAAACGGCACGTTGAATTTCAGTGTTTTAGGCTTCCGTACTGAGCGACATCGAAATACGATGGATCACTAATAACTTTATTAATCACATCAAAAGTAACTCAAGTGGCTCCCTATCCGCCTCCGTAGGAATACTCACATTCTTTCAATCCTCCACACGGGTGGCACGTGTTCCAACTGCATTCGTCGACTGTCGATGGCTGAGGTGTTTTCCTTGATGAAACCTGTGTTTTTCTTCAGTAGTTATTAAGCCCCACGAGCGTTAGCGAGTGGTATTGCTCATACAAGTTCGTGCGTAACTTAGAAAATAAAGTCATTGGCACATGGTTCGAAGGCAAACCGCACTACCACCGCTTCCCGAATATTTTCCAAGGCGACGGTTAAGTCGGGAATCCGAGTCATTTCCTTACCTACTTTCTACAGGGTGCGTTTGAAATCGTTAGCGATATATTTTGGTCTGCTTGCCGACGATCTGAGGCAGATTGCTGGCCGTGGCTGGATGTGGATGGACGAGGACAGATGGAAGTGGCGTGCCTTGGGAGAGGCCTTTGTCTGTGTCCAGTGGACGTATTTCCAGTAATTGACAGATAGTTTCGTGTCAATAATCAAAGGTGTTAATCTTTTCACTTTTTGTAAGATCCCACAATATTTTTGTAGCAATTCGCCATTTAATTTTTTTTTGTAAATCATACATAAAAAATAGTTTTTTACTATAATACATTTAAAGAGTATATTGACCAATATGCCTAAGCAAGTAAGATAATTAACCAGTTGACCGGCGCCGACCATAAGACGCTTGAGCCATGTATTTCTTACAACTTATTTTGCTGATACGCTTTGCTTATGATAATAGGTACGTTTTCTCTTAGATAGGTTTCTCGCCAATGTAGCCTTGTTAGATACAAGACTACATTGGCGAGATCAATATTCAGTTTTTAAAATGATTGGTCAAGGACATCAACCTTAAGTAGTTGTTCGAGGTTTGTTAGCTTTATAAGGGGCGTTAAGTAATTTGATGTCATGTGTCGACCAAATAGGGAATTTATTGAAATGCAAGAAAACAAGTGGATACTTTTTACCTTGCGTTTCAATAGATTGCCTAAGGCGTGCGTGGAACGACAAGTGAATGTTAAGGTGGGACGGTTCTCATACAAATGATTTTTACAAATTTGTTAAAAAAAATACATAATTACACACTGGAAATATATTTCTCTGCATGAATTAAGATTTTTATCTGCGCCAATTTACATTTTCTTGACAAAAGACAGTAGTTTAATACTAAAATGACATTGACGTTGTTTGTATGGACTAAATTTTCGATCTCATTTAACATAATATAAACAATTGTTTTTTTTCAAGAAAATATAAATTAATGTAGATATACAATATTTCAGTGAATAATTATATAATTCTTTAAAAAAATTTGGAAAAAATCATTTTTATGAGAATCGTTCCACTTTAATGAAGCTAAATAGGTCCGTCAGGATGGTGGAAAATGGTAAACCTACAAGTGGCTCTACCTACCCCACCGGGATACAAGCGTATGTATGTATGTATAGTATTTATGGATGTATATATGTCTATATGTGTAAATTTGATGTCACCCTGTAGTTTCCGCTCACATAACTTGTTTCCTGTTTTCGCCCCGCTCTTGGCACGGAAACGGAAGTCACATGCGAAGATCTACCGATACGCTGCTGTGAGAAGTTTCATATAAAAGAGCGATAAAACACTGTTATTGTAGTTCGTCCGAGCGTGAATACTTTTTAATGTAATGATTCATCTAAGTCTGAAGTAGAATAGAAGTATTTCTTAGCCTCAGTTTCTCGTACACTAATATTCTGTTAAGGGACTCCATAGGGTAACACCAGCACCACCGAGGGAAAATAATTAAGGTAAGCCTAAGGGAGAAAACGTAG
Source organism: Yponomeuta evonymella (assembly GCA_963969515.1). Lineage (NCBI taxonomy): Eukaryota > Metazoa > Arthropoda > Insecta > Lepidoptera > Yponomeutidae > Yponomeuta > Yponomeuta evonymella. The sequence continues at coordinate 16,274,912 of OZ018350.1, forward strand.
GACTTGATGGCATTACTGCCGAAAATGGCCGTTTTTCACGGCCGTGAGTCCTAATATCACTGTCAACTTGATTGAGACAATTTTTGCAAATATGAACTGTAAAAAATGTTATAATATTTTAGGGTTCCGTACCCGAAGGGTGCTAAACGGGACCCTATTACTCTGCCTCCGCTGTCTGTCTGTCCGTCCGACATTTAAAGGGCTGAAATATTCACAGAATATGTGTTATTATGGCGGATTACCTCACAAATAGTACACATTAAAAAATAATAAAAAATAAGGAGGAGCTACATACCACAAACGTATTTTTTCGCCTTTTTAGGGTAGTTACAACGCAAAATGAGGACAACACTAAAATCATCACAAGAAAGCAATGTTCTCAGCAACCAGCAATGAATAAATTATTGCTCTATCGTTTGCAAACACAAGCTCATACATACACACAATAAAGCTCAAGAATTTCCCGTTTTCTAAAACATTTCGTTTTCCCTCCTCGGAGGAGGGACGGCGAAAAAGGAACAATCGGAAACAAATGAGCTGTAAGTTGCCCACCGCTCCTCTGTAATGGCTCGGGAGCTTAGGCTTAAGGGGCAGGATAAAGCTAACAGCACGCAACTTAAGACAACCAATTGACATTGTTTCACTTAATCAATAAAATTAATTTATTCGAAATTGCGTGCAGTCAGCTTCATACGACCCCTTAATATACCTACAAAGTTTGGTAATAACATATCTATTTGGCTATGTTACTTGTATTAGGGCGAATTGATAATAATTTTGTGACTTACTACTGATATCTAGGTCTGAATATGTAATTAGTGAGTATATTTAATATTTTACGAGTAAGTTGCAATACCTGTTAATGTTCTCTTCAAAACTTAGGTTAGCTGGTAGGTAATGCTAAGTAGCATTAGGCTCGCCTATGTGCAAAACTGCCTGTTTTAAATGCAATAAAGGATTTAATAATAATAATAATAGTAACAGGTAAAATGCGTTTTTACTTTAATAGTTACGTAAACTCTAAAACCACTGCAGTGATACCATTAATATGGTTTAGGACATCATAAATAAAAAAAACCAATCGTACGGACAAACTAAACACCGAAACACAGCAAGGCATTAACTTTTGGACATAATTTTGCATGTCATCATCATCAGCCATTTTTACGCCCACTGCAGGAAATAGGCCTCCCTCATGGTTTTCCCTAACCATGAAGGGTTTTGCCATAATCGCCACGCTTGGCAAGCGGGTTGGCGATCGCAGTATGCGGCTGGAATCTCAGGAAGACTCTGCTGCCCGTCTCCTGGTATTTTTTTTCCTTAGTCGCCTTCTACGACATCCACGGAATGAAATGGAGTGACGCTTTTTTGCATGTAATGTGATTCATCATCATCATCATCATTCAGCCACAAGAAGTCCACTGCTGGACATAGGCCATCATTGCTTCTAACCGGTCTTTTTGGAAATCCATGGAGGAGGCCTATGTAATGTGATTACCTATAAATAATTGGCTTACATAGGTATTTCTTTTTAACTTCAATCTACGTAAGAATTCTGTAAACTTGTTGGTATAGAAATTGTTAGTAATTCTAAACAAATAAAAATGAAACATTCACGAGATTTATTCACTCGTCAAATCAATTCAACAACCGTCTAATGCTCTGTCACGAAACTTTGGTGTGTAACTGCTTCATTTTTATTTTACTGTTTTGAAGTTGGCAGAATAATAAAATAAAATTCCTCTGTGTGGACAACTAGAACCTCAGAAAAGAAACACAAATTGCAATCAAACAATACTTACACTCTGCCGATAAACAGCTGCATAGTTTGCCTACTTTTGTCGACCTTTCGGGATTTTTCATTAATATTTTTTGAAATACGAATACAATATGTACGGAAAGGCCATTTCCTGACCCTCCTGTGGGTTGACTGGTAGAAAATGCCATTAACATTAAGTACACCTTTTGTACACTTTCTTTTGTGCAATAACGAATAATCTGTTTACTATTAATAAACATTTCGAATTACAAGTAAAAAAACTTGCCGCAGATCAGTGTCCCGGGGCAGTAAGCCCATGCTAGCTAGCGTTGGAGTAAAAAATACTCGTAAAGGTCTTCTTCAGAAAACGAAAAATTAAATGGCCAGTGTTAAGGTACTCCGACGGACCGTCCAAGGTTCCTTCTGTCTTCTGTCATTTAACTGTGTAAAAAAAAAGTTAAATGACAGAAGACAAAAGGAAGAAAAAAAAAGAAGTAAGTATGTTTTTATCTTTTTCTTAAAAAAAAGAAACAAAAAGCTGACCACTGCAGATGGCCAGCATCTACAGTGCGTTGAACGGTGAATCTGTTCAAAATCCTGGCTGATTAGATAAATTCGTGCCATTTACGGCTTAGGTACCTATTTGAAAGAACCCGCGCAGGCCGGGCCCGCAGGTTTCATAGATTTTGTAAGACATGATATTACTTCCATCGCACTTTCCCACCACTCGTAAAACTCGTAAATATCGGGCTCCTTACCCCGTGGGGCCGCGTGCGCCAAACTGATATGGGATTTTATTGCATTTTATTTTTATGTTTATTGAATTCCTTGTAGCATGATTTAGTAGTGCGACCGGGAATATGTGGGGTTTTTCGGCTTTTGCGCTTATTTCCTATTTCGTACACCTATTCACAGACAGGTCCAATCGTATAATAAGCCAGTAATATTAGTGTTGTTTTTAAAATCTTTCGATAGTTTTACGATAGTTGAAGAGGCAACAAAACTTTTTGTTATCCTTCGCGACTGTTTTAACGAAAACGCGAATAAATAGCAACTTATTATAATTACGATATTTACTTATTGTATCATGTACAGACAGAGAAGGATCGTTTATGTGCTTTAAATGCATTTGTTAACAATACTATTGGATTTCTTTGTTCATCGTTCCATTTATTTTCAATTTTGTTATCTTCTCAATTTATTGTTGACAAAATGCTTTTGAAACTTATAACGTACTTAGAAAATCTGTCTCTTTTGTTTTCATAATCTTATTTAATAATAACTGAATGACTCGCGCTAATGGTATAATAAAAACGAAACTTTGCCACGTTAAAATATCAACGTTAAAATATCGAATAAAACCTGTAAACAATTTAGGTAAAGTAGAAAATATTACATGTTTGTCATGGATGGGATGAAACAATTTGTCAAAGAATTAAGTTGAATGACATAGCCTATAGCCTACAAGATTTATAAGTTGAAATGACAATGTGCTGGTCACATCTGCCGAAGCATCGATAATTGAGGAGATGAAAAGGTTGTGGACTGAAAGAGGATGTAGTTGAATTGAGAAAGGAATGTTGCGTTGGTTTGGACGTGTGGAGAGGATAAAGGAAGAATGACTGACGAAACAAATATATCGAGTGAATGTGGGTGGAAGGGCCGGTAAGGCGCGGACATACTTCGAAAAAAAGGGGATTTATCAGCAAAGGACAAGATAAAAAGTACCCGAAACCGGCGTGCGTGCATGCAACGACTAATGAATGTTGATGAAGCGAAAGCGATTTGTCAGGATGTTGGCAAGTGGGAGTCCCGAGTCTCTGCCTACCCCTCTATGCCTGTACGCATGATTTTATGGTATGATATGGATAAAAAGATGATGATGATGATGGCCGATGGGGCCGAAAAGTTCTCGAATGGAGACCACATATCGGCAAGCGCAGCGTAGGACGACCAGCCACAAGATGGACAGATGACCTCATCCAAGTGGCAGGAAGGCGCTGGATGCAGGCCGCTTCCAACCGGTCTTTTTGGAAATCCATGGAGGAGGCCTATATCCAGCAGTGGACTTCTTGTGGCTGAATGATGATGATTATGATGGATGAAAAGGTTCTCGAGTGGAAACCAAGAGCTGGCAAATGCAGTGTAGGATACTCACCAGCTCACTGGACCGAAGAACCGACGCAGATTGCGGTTAGCAAGTAGATGAAGATGGCCGACGATAATGTCATATCTTTGAAGTCCTATATCCAGCAGTGGAAAAAATATAAGCGATAAATTAATGGATGTTCAATAGAAAAGTAGGGCCCCAAATATACAAAGCAAAAGAAAACAGTCAATTACTTCCATCTGTCGTAGACAATAAGGCAGGACGCCATTGTTATTTTATCTATCTAATAAAAACATCAAAAACAGAATCGCGCATGAATACACTTCACGAGACGTCTATCAATAAAAGTACAGTATGACCGTTGGAAATATTCCCTTTTTTTGTTATAGGCACTGAAGTCACTCGTAGTAAGAGTTACCTTTGATCGGCTATCCTGAAGCTGACTTTACATGAGCAAATCTAGTTAGTACAAAAGGTTTACTCTGGACTGAGAAGCGGTGGTAGCCTAGTGGGTAGAACATTGGACTCGGAAACGGAAGACCCAGGTTCGATCCCAGTGCGGGCATGTACCTATGACTTTGTTTTCTAAGTTATGTACATTTGTAAAGTTAGTAGCAATACCACTCGCTAACGGTGAAGGAAAACATAGTGAGGAATCCTGGATGTCTGAGCTTTTCACATACCTCAGCGCTTGAAATCGCCAATCCGCGGTGGGCACGCGTGGTGGTTAAGCCCATACTCTCTCTCTGAGAGAAGGCCTGTCCCCTATAGTGGGACGTATATAGGCTGCTTATGACTATAGACTGATTTGGAAGCTATTTTCTAAAGACTTAAAAATAGGTATCCACACGCAAAATTAATCGCAGATGGCGCTAGCAGCAATCCGGCCATGTCAAGCTTTGTTGTGATTTGGTTAGAGACAGATTTGTTGTTTTTTAAGTTTTTTTGTGGATGTTGGATCCACAAAATGTTTTTAAACTTACTAAACGAGCACAATTAACTGGAAAGAAAGCTGACCTTGTGAAAGGTTCTTTTAAGTCGGTAGAAACCACAAAATTATACGATATTTAATTCTTCTGGTGTTATTTTCTTCTTTTCTTGAGGTACTTGTAGACTACGTAGACTAATATAGATCGTGGTTGGTTGGAACGTAGCTACAGCATGGGAACCAGTTCTAGAAGTATGACTGTAGATTAATTTTAATAATTTTAATTTCAATAAGTAGTAATCAGTATTTTTGAGTTTTTCTAAAATTATTGTTTTCACAATTAAAAAATTTGCCAAAATATTTTTGAAACGTAACATAATATTTTTTGCTGAGGGTTTTTGAAACTAAAAGTTAAGTCTTTCAAAAAGACGCCTGTTACCTCAGTCTACCGAGACCACGGTGTTTGCAAAAGTACTGAAACGTCGGAAAATTGTAAAAAAGTAAACGAGTGAATATCCGTTAAAATTCAGTTTCTATTATGTCTAGTGCTCGGGTTAACCTTAGGAACTACTAAGCTTCTTTGAATATACTTTGACAGATGTTAACAGTAGATAATCAGATTATCAGAGTGCGAAAAACCTGAGGTCAAGGAGCTCCTGCTTTTAATAAGCGTTTCGTGATTTTTGAAAACTTTCACTTTTACTCTGTCGAGGTTATTTACTTTTCTAAGAGTTAATTTCATAGAAACTATTGGAATCTTTACGGCAACTCTGAGATACTTACACAAACGACGCTTTTTCAGAGCAGTGATGATAGATGATGCATAATATCCGAAAAACAGATAACCGATGGAGTAGACGAGTTCTTGAGTGGAGACCGCGGATCGGTAAACGTAGTGTAGGACGTCCTCAGATTCGGTGGAACGATGATCTCCGCAGGGCGGCTGGCAAGAGCTGGATGAGAGTAGCCGAGGACCGTGCTCAGTGGCGTGCAATAGGAGAGGCCTATGTCTTGCAGTGGACAAGCGTAGGCCAATGATTATGATGATGATATATGAATGATCGAACGCCTCATCAACATTCATTCATTCACGAAGCGGCCGTTCTGACTCATCCGATTTAGCTACGATGCCTATCAATAAATAAGGTACAATATCTGAGTCACGTATCCGATGAAACATGCACCACAAAAGCGTACATAACTTCCACTACACTGGGTATAATTATTGTATAGAGGGGGAAATCCTTTCATATCTCGGCACGTGGTGAACTGGTTTGGCTCTTCGTTTCAGCCTTCGTTTGGCCCGTGATTAAAAACCGTATAACATGCTTCTCGTAATGGTGGTAGCACTCTTGATGGACTGACACTACTAATTTAATTTACTGTTAACTATTAGTTGTTAATTGTTTTTTATGCTTTTTGGTCAACTGAGAGCCGTTAATATTATATTAAAACACGTATAATGTGTACGACAAATGGAGGTCATTACGTCAAAAGGGAAATATTCGGTTCAGCAAAGATTTGGGCAAAAATAAATGCAAAATGTATCTTTAGTTTTTCGATTGACCAAGTTCTTCAATATCTAAATGGTTGTTACTGAAATCGTAATATTCAAAAATGTCTAAATCCTACTAATATTATAAATGTGAAAGTTTCTGAAGATGTTTCGATGTTTATTACTTAATCAAGCAATAACGGCTGAACGGATTTAAATGAAATTTGGTATGGACATAGTTTGAGTCCCAGGGAAGTACATGGAGTACTTTTGATTCCGGAAATTACTCATTCCATGCGGACGAAGTTGCGGGCAAAAGCTAGTATTATTATACCTATTTATGTCATCTAAATGATTAATCGAGAAACAAAATTTTACACGCTATTCGCTTATGTTACGAGTAAATCTGTAACAAAAATTTAAAACGGTATACTGTAACTGTACTTCACGCCCTTTCGGCGGCAAGTCCCAAATGGGGCTCGAGCCAAATTCACTGGGGGTCGACTTCAAAGGGACATCTTTTTCGGGCAAAAAAACGTTGGGAACAAATTAAATAATACTAACCGAAGAAAGGCGGACATGCGGAGCGTTTAGAAGCGCTGGGTTGTTAGTCTAATTTGGTTTCCCCTATTTGCGTCACTTCCGTTTTCTGTTTGAAATTGTCTAGCTACGTTACCTAGTATTTTTTAATGACTCGCGGTGCTCATACGTAGTAATATATTAAACGGATCTAACCGCGATTATTTACTACCTAAAATTTAATTAGCTTTGATTCCTGACGTTTGGAGGATCTTTCGGGAAGCAATTGAAATTGAAAACATAAGAATTTCAACAGAGAGGATGGTTTCAAGCTTTCAAGGACGTGGAATCCAGTGTAAGCAAATACAAATATCGTGCCCTATCACCAGACCCGTCCGCGGACGTAGTGAGTGTCCGCCCGCTGCGAAAAACTAAGAAAGACTCGAGGGTAGACTGCCTACCCTCACTACAATAATTGACTATATAGTCCGCACAGATCTTTGGCGGCAACGTGAACATACTCACAGATCATTTGCACATCGCTTACTGTCTTTACAGTGTATATGAGAGTAATTGACATAATTTGATGCGTAGCAAATTACTATTAGTTAATTACTAAAGTAGTCAATTGCTAAAACATACACTGTAAAGACAGTAAGCGATGTGCAAACGATCTGTGACTATGTTCACGTTACCGCCAAAAAGATTTGTGCGGACTATACTCGCCACTTCAGTCTAGCAATGACCATCATCATCATAATTCAGCCACAAGAAGTCCACTGCTGGACATAGGCCTCCTCCATGGATTTCCCAAAAGACCGGTTTGGAAGCGGCTTGCATCCAGCGTCTTCCTGCCGCTTGGATGAGGACATCTGTCAATCTTGTGGCTGGTCGTCTTACGCTGCGCTTGCCGATATGTGGTCTCCATTCGAGAACTTTTCGGCCCCATTCGCCATCAGTTCTGCGTGCTATGTGCCCCGCCCACTGCCACTTCAACTTACTAATCCGCTGGGCTATGTAGTCGACTTTCGTTCGTCTATGGATCTCATCATTTCTCATTCGATCGTGTAGAGAAATTCCGAGCATAGCCCTTTCCATAGCTCGTTGCGTGACCTTGAGCTTTCTTATGAGGCCCATTGTGAGAGACCACGTTTCAGTGCTATAAGTCATCACTGATAACACACACTGGTTGTATAATTTTGTCTTGAGCGATTGAGGTATATTAGACGAAAATACTTTTCTAAGTTTCCCAAATGCTGCCCAGCCGAGTCTCATTCGACGATTGACCTCTTTCACGAAGTTGGACCGGCCTAGTTGGACTGTTTGTCCTAAGTAGACGTATTCGTCTACAACTTCGAGAGTCGAGTTCTCCTATGTTATTGGGGTGGGCACAACACAGGCGTTCGACATAACCTTCGTTTTGTCCATGTGACCAAGGCAGCTGCAACGTTGCCGAAACGTCGGGAATCGAAGGTAATTAAATTTTACCTAATAAATAATCAAGGTTAGACCTGTTTAATATATTACCACTTTACCTACTTTTAGAGGTAAGGACAGTTATGGAAAATGAGAAGAAAGAAATATGCAGAACTAACGATCAACGTGAAAAATAGTGAAATAGATCTGTGAAAAGAATCCTCTACTCCAGTCTTCTTTGACGTTTTTGTGTTGCATTGCAAATTGCGCCATAATAAACGTGCCACACCGGAGCCAAGAAGGATTTTCGTTCTAAACAGGCCTCATTTCTTTAATACAATGAAAACGAAATGAAGCTTCATTGTACCTATATTTGAGGCTCTAGTTAATTTCAAAACTTGACGAACAAAAACGCGATCAGGTAATATTTTCTCGGTCGAATTTTACTTTAATTCGGGCTTAAGAGTGTTTCAGTGGAATCGACTTTTTTTAAATAAGTCGAGAGAGAGTCTTTAGATTCTAAAGTGTAATAAACATTCTAAATCTTCGATACGTTCTGAAATGTAGAATTCTCACTCGCTCAATAGTTGCATAATATGGCCAAGTTAACGTCGAGGTTATATGGGCACTTTCTTTATAAAATTTATACTTACTTAGTTAATGTTTGGTTTTTCATTGAGCAAATGGGTGATTACTGACGGCAGCATTTTTCTTGCAACTCCAAGCGGATATTTGTGTTCACTGCAATCTAGTATCTCTATTTTAATTATCTTTTGTTTTAGAAAGTGATTCCTGAAGCAGAACTCACTGAATTTGGAGCTTTATTCCAACTGTACTTAAGACTGAATTTCATATGTGCAAAATATGGTACTCTGCTCTGCCGACCATCATTTCTATCGGTCGACCCTTTCGTTCCAAATCCGGGCATACAATTTACGATCTTTGGATAAATGTATGGTGGGCATGATAAGACTAATAAAGAATCTATTACTTCACTAGTGGTACTGAAAAGGCAAAATGGATTTTGCGCCATTTTATCAGATACTTGTAGTCTTTGTGGGTTTGTTTTTTACGTTGGGAAAATTATCGGAACGATGATTCCATTCAACTTTTCCATTGTATAAAAAAACTTATTTTCAAGTCAAGTCAATAACATTTACTTAATGAGATCATTAAAGGACCTAGGACGATCAAAAACATAATGAATTGTTTTCCATATTTAAAACATTTCTATTAACGGTCTGTTTATATCTAGGAAAAAGCTGAATGAATCTCAGTGAAATAAATTCCTGAACCTGTAAAGAGGTTTATTTTAGAACATTATATAGTATAGGTGCACTACCTTATAGGTAGAAATTATCAGTTTTTAGAATTGTAAACATGATGCCTTTAAAATATCATCACACAAATTTAACAATTACACTCAGTACAGAAACCTAATTACAAATGACAGTGAGTCACAGCTGGGCAAACAAAACATACTTTAGCCTATAAAAGAAAGAACGTTCAGGTGGTTGTACCATTTAACAAACACGCGTCTTACAATCGCTGTAAGTATGAGAGTTCTTTGGTATCCTCAAACCGGAGTCAGGACGTCGGCCACAGCTGAAACCTCAACGGTACAAGCAACAGCATCCAATGAAGTTGGAGTCAACATGTGCAAGACAGAAATAGAGAAACTCTTCGAGAACTTTAAACAATTCATGGAAAGTCAAGGTCACAAAAAGACAAGAAAACATAGATACAAAGAAAAGCATCGTCGGGACCAAGGACATCACAAGTTTGTTCAACATGGAAAAAGAAAGCACAATAGACATACGTTCAAAACCATGTCCAAAGCCTTTGAAAGTGTAACTGTGAACTCTGAAACGGGAGGTAATACATCGCCAGCTGAAGTGGAAACTACAACCAGCAGTGGAGAAGTGAACCAGCGTTGCATAAAGTGCTGTTGTAAACTATCGCGCAAATGGAAACGTCATGAGAAACGTCAAATGCGAAGAGCAAAAAAAGGTACACAGAACAGTACGATGAATACTGTGTTAAGTGAAGATGTAATAAATCTTGAAACCAGTCCAAGTAATTTGGAGTCAAGGTGTGATGAACAACAAGATGATATAATTAGAATGGATATTACTTCAAATGAAAGCGTAGTAAATGAAACTCGATTTGTTTTAGTTGACTAGTGGTAAAACTTTAATATTATTTAAAATTTATGATAAACAAATTCAACACGAAACTTAAATAACATCTTATGTGTTTTATTTTGCTCTCTAGCCTTTCTTCTCGCCCATGGAATAAATTTATTCTCATAACATACGTTAACAGTACCTGATGACTTGGAAGTGGAATAGATGTATTCTATTTTTTACACCACTATGACCCCTGCTTGTCATGAACACTTGATCCCTAATTCCTAAACTTGACTGGCACATGTGACTTGAGAACTTGCAATAAAATGTATTTTGATCTCATTGGATAGGCCATGTTAAAAGTAAAACACTGAAATAAAAAAATAAATTAGCCCGACTGCTGAGCATTAGCTACTAAGCAGGCGGGACCAACCCATGTACAATGAGTCACAATCTTGAATTTGGGTCCCTCCTGCTCAGCAGTTAAGGCTTAGAAGTCAGATTGTTTGTTACTTTTTATTTCAGTTTTTTTTTAACATTGCCTCTCCAATGAGATCGAAATATTTTTTGGAAATTTTGAATTTACGTAAGTCATGTTTGGAAATTGTGTGGCGCCGGATTAAGAATAGCGTCACTCCATTTCATTGCGTGGATATCGTAGAAGGCGACTAGACGGGCAGCAGCGTCTTCCTGAGATTCCAACTGCATACTGCGATCGCCAACCCGCATGCAAAGCGTGGCGATTATGGCAAAACCCCTCATGGTTATGAAAACCACGATGGAGGCCTGTGCCTTGCAGTGGGCGTCAAGTGGCTGATGATGATGATGATGTTTAGAAATTAAGGTTATTTGTTTTCACTTCTGCCGATTGGTTGACGAGTAAAAAAAGTATTGTAATGATTTTGTTTTTAATTTTTTTCTGAGTTTCTCTATCCATTATGATACAAATGGAACGTCGCTCCAATCTAATTTTGCGGCATGTTCAGCAAAGTTTGTCAGACTGATGTTCTCAAATACCCTCGTTTACTTGTTCTAGGCTGAACTGGTTGCCGTTGAAGGGAAAGAGATAGAGACACACTACGTGCTAGCGCGAGAAAGGATACGCAGATGGAACTCCACATCAAAGTGTTACCTGCTCATTGAGAATCTGCCTACACCACTGCAGGTAAACAAAATTGAATCTTAATACGCAATTAGGTCCCGTTTGGCACCCTTTCGATACGGAACCCTACAAAAGGCATAACAAGTAACATAAACAAGTACAAAGGAAAAACCAGTCACATAAATACAACATAGGACAAAGCAAAGTCAGGGCGTCAGAGTGCATCCTGTGGTGTGTTAAAGTTGCCACAAAGGGCATCTGATTCAGCATTGTGCTGAGATTCTGAGCCCTCAGCGCTAGTTTTCAGTCAGTGCCTGCGGTAATTGACGTGTATATTACAAGGTGGTGTGAAACAAATGAAAATAAGACAATATGTACATATTTAGCTGCGCCGCTCTTCCGCGCAGTCGGCATACCTAAAATAATATTTTCTTTTTCTCCCAAGCAATTGGAAAATACCGGGTTTAATAAGTTTACAATACTAGTTACATGTACAATTGTACAGGGGTGGTTATTAAGCTGCGTAAGCCGCGCCGCTCGTCCGCAGGCAGGATACCTAAAACAATCTGTTTTTCTTTTCTTCAAAGCAATTGGAAAATATCAGTGCAAAAAATTGTAATCAGTTCACATCACTAGTCACATGTACAGGTATGGTTATTTAGCTGTGTACGCCGCGCCGCTTGTCCGCAGGCGGGGACCGTTGCCAGCGCGAGCGTGTGGTCGTCGTGCGGTTGCCGGGAGCGGCTGCTAGCCGCGGTGACGAGCAGCGGGCGCGCCGTGCACTGGGCAGCCGTCCCCGCCCCCGATGTCACTGACACGCTCTGTCGCTTCAATTACACGTGAGTTTGGTCGTTTTACTTGGATTTTTTTTCTCTACGACTACAATAATAATTTAAATAACCAGTAGAAAAGTAAGTAACGCCGTGCACTGGGCCGCCATCCTCGCCCCCGATGTCACTGACACGCTCTGCCGCTTCAATTACACGTACGTTTGGTCGCCTTACTTGGAATTTGTTTTTTTTTTCTACAACAACAATAATCATAAATTTATTATTTAATAAGAAGGTAATACTTTTCATAATATAACCCGTAAAAAAGTAATTATATTAACGGCGTGCACTGGGCCGCCGTGTCCGTCCCCTATGTCAACAACACGCTCTGCCACTTCAATTACACGTAAGTTGGAATTTGAATGGAGAATATTACACAAACTCACGCCTGTATCCTGGAAGGGTGGGCAAAGGCCAGAGTTTGCCTCTTGCCACGATCCTGACAAAACGCGTCGAGAAAGTAACTATAGTAACGCCGTGCACAGGGCCGCCGTCCCTGCCCCTGATGTCACTGACACGCTCTGTGGCTTCAATTACACGCGACTCTGACCGTCCTCCTTAGAATTTGAATGGACCATTGCAAAAAATATATATTTTGATCTCACTAGACAGGCCGTTAGGAGTTTCACTGCTTGATTGAATAAGGAATGAGGTGTTCCGCAGAAGAACCTAAATTACTGATATAGCTCGAAGAATTGCTCAGTTGAAGTGGCAGTGGGCGGGGCACACAGCTCGGAGAACTGATGGCCGTTGGGGCGAAAAAGTTCTGACCTTGCAACCGCGACCAGACGACACAGCGTGGGAAGGCCCCTCACCAGATGGTCTGCCGACCTGGTTACGGTGACGGGGAATCGCTGGATGCGGGCGGCACAACACCGGGAAGCTTGGAAAACCACGAGGGAGGCCTATGTCCTGCAGTGCTGTATCCCCGAGGGGTAGACAGAGACTAGGGTTTCCCACTTGCCATGATTCGGATGCACCTCTTTTGCTTCATCAACATTCATTAATCGTTGTATGCACGGACGCCGATTTCCAATACTTTTTTTGAATACAAATTGCAAAAATATTCTATATCACTGGGCAGAGGCCATGTCAGATCACGAAGCCGCAAAATAATAAGTTAGAAGAAAATACATACATACATATACTCACGCCTGTATCCCAGAAGGGTAGGCAGAAACCAGGGACTGCCACTTGCCACGATCCTGACAGATCGCTTTCGCTTCCTCAACATTAATTAGTCGTTGCATGCCGAACTCGGTACTTTTTATCTTGCCCTTTGCAATACAATCCCCTATTTGGTCGAATTTGGTATATTCATGTACATCCAACAATGTGGGGTTTAGATATACATAGGGTTTTTTTTACTTTGTAAACAGCTAAAATGGATGAAAACTAGAAGAAAATTAGTAGATAACGAGTAGAATGTGATTAATATTTTCTTCTAAAACTACTGTAATAATAATATACTAATACTTCCATGTTTGTGATGTTCTTGCCTGGTTACCATAGCATAGGGTGTCCTAATTTGAAATCAGAGCAAATAGTTACATTGTGTATAATTTATTTTTATTATTTACAACTTTAATAATAAGGTAATTTTCATATTGTAACCCATCGAAAAGTAATTATAGGAACGGGGTATAAAATAGTCCTTACAAATAGGACATTATCTGTGACATCAAGTTTCTACGACTTGGTAGTGACGTCTCATAATGTACGAAGCATGTACCAATATTTGGGTTTTCTCGTTAAAGAACGTTTTTGGGTGTCTGCATTTTTCTTATAAGGGTTTCCACATTGTTTTTATAACTCTTAGAAATCTTTACAAAACTAAAATAAATATAAGCCTTTTATTATTAGATTAACTGGATTTTTTTAATTATGAGATATGTAAAAAAAATATATTTTTTTATTTTTAGGTGAGTTTTTCATTACAGTATAGTTTATAAATAGCTCCCATACAAAACAATCACTTGTTCTGGTCCCAAAGTAGGTTACAAATACAATGTTAGTTCAATCTAATTTTGAGCTATTGGCACTTTCTTTTTTAAAGCCCAAGTGTGTTCTTAACTTGAACATGTAAGAAGATATCGGTGGTGTTTCGGAAATAGAACGTTAGTTAATTATTAGAATTATTTGTTTTCGATTGTTATTTTCAAGGTCAGGGCTTAAGAGGTTAATAGACAGACAGCGCGGTAAGCTTAAGTTCGCGGGTTGGGCACTGCTTATGTTTAGCATTGTAGTGGAAGAGAAAAGAAAGTGATTTTTTTGTTCTTGTCCTTTTTAAAATACACGAACGTGTTCAAGTTTATAAAGATTTCGTTCCAACAGCACGAAAATTCAACATGCGAACAATGTTCGGAAAACTAATCACGGCCGTCTAATTGAAAAACTTCTTTCTTAAGGGTAAGACCAAATAATTAGTTTCTAAAATCCATTAGCGATTGGAATGGCGGAACCCGCCGAATTCCGACTACCTCCGGATCTAAAGAGGGGCTTTATAAAAAGGGGTAATAAATGAGCCCGGCTAGGTAATTAAAAGCACAACATCATTTAGGGGCGCTGAAACAAATCCTTTTGAAGGGAGAAGAAGTCAGTTAGAGAGGATATAAACACGGAAAGCGTCATAGATGTTAAATATTATAAAGTCGCTTGATAAAATCTATCTACGTGAAGTAATTTTGGGTGACTAAGAAATTTTTTTGTGCGTCCCATTTTTTTTAAACTAGAGCTATATGTTTCTAGATCGTGGTTAGAATCTCCCCTTGAAATTTTTCAATGAAGTTGTAAGAAAGGAATGTTGCGTTGGTTGGACATGTGGAGAGGATGAAGAAAGAAAGATTGACTAAACAAATATATCGAGCAAATGTCGGTGGAAGGGCTGGCAAGGGACGTCCCAGACGGATACTCTTCGACCAAATAGGGGCTTTATTAGCAAAGGGCAAGATAAAAAGTACCCGAAACCGGCGTGCGTGCAAGCAACGACTAATGAATGTTGAGGAAGCGAATGTGATCTGTCAGGATTGTGGCAAGTGGCAGTCTTTGGTCTCTGCCTACCTCTCTGGGATGCAGGCGTGAGTTTATGTATGTATGTAATTCGAATTCTCACTTATTATGAAGCAGCGACATTATCGGAAGGGTCGTCATGCTTGAGCCTGACAATTCACTCGAATCTAGTGATAAATACGGTTTTTTTTTAATACTTTCCATAGTTGAATAGTAGTAGATAATCAAAAAATAACCTTTTTGTTTGGGAACCGTATTTGTCACTAGATTTGAGTGAATTGTCGGGTTCGAGCGCGACGTTGATGACCCTTCCGATAATGTCGCGTTTTTCGTAATAAGGGCCCTAGTCACAGCCAATTACAGCACTCAATTCCCTAGCTTATTTGTTTTTTATGACGACTTAATTCTTGCTTCCATGAAAATTATTCCGAGCATCTAAATCTCAAACGAGGCCATTAACGGCCGGGGAAACACTCTCCGACGAATTCCCGGGAAATGAAAAAGCAGGTCGAAACATTTAAATATCTACGCCCAGGCAATCCCCGAAATGCATATAAATCACGGTAAATAAACTTTCCTCTTTCGACGACGAGATGGCTTTTTTATTGTCCAAACTTTCGCCCGATGACATTTTAGGGAAATGAGAGAGAAATCTCAGCATGGTGCCCTTCGAAGGATCGACCATTTTGCGGGACGTAAGCTTGAAATGCAAAGGGATAGTCAGAAAATCGCTGCTAAACGTGCTTAGACGCAGCTAATTAGCACCGCTAAAGGAAAAAAACATAGGTATCTACTCTTATAATACGTTTTGCAAAAAGTTTACATAATAAAATCTCAATAGTAGTGATAGCTATTTTTAGCACTTTGGTTACCATGTGCTATGGCACTGGGTAAAATTGAAAAATATTTCTAAAACAAAATACAAGACTGAGACCTCCTTTTAAGTGTAAAACACCTGTGCCAGGAGATCCCACTCTTCCACAACTATGCATATTAAGTTTTAGAAACTATGATTTTATAGTCATTTATTGATTGTGTGCGTGTGTGTGTGTGCGTGCGTGCGTGCGTGCGTGCGTGCGTGCGTGCGTGCGTGCGTGCGTGCGTGCGTGTGTGCGTGCGTGCGTCCGTATGTGTGTGTGTGTGTGTGTGTGTGTGTGTGTGTGTGTGTGTGTGAGAGAGAGAGAGAGTAGGAAGTAGTATTTTATTTGCCCAGAAACATTTCATAACACTATAAACTACTTCACACATCTACCTATTTATTCAGCCCACCTTAGCCCCCTGAATCCCCTGTCAATCTCGTCCACTGCTTTCCAACGACTTTAGATACACTACAATCTTAATTTTTATTTTATTTAGTGTACACCTAAATTAGGGAAGTTTTTTTTTTCTTGCCTACACCATAGTGTGGGGTATCGTAGGATTGGTCGTTTAAAAAAATTGTGGGTGTAGGTGGACGATTTTTATTTAGGATTCCGTTCGCGAAATATTATGCTTGAAAGCGCAAAGCTTTTTCCTTGTAGGGCGTACAAACCCTCCTGGCTAAACGGTTGATTCTAGAAACGTAAAAAATTCAGAGTAGTACTAGATATAAAGAACTTTCAAGGAAACCTATCAGGGCCAAGTAGGCCTTACAAGTTAACGAGTAATAGGCGATCAAGTTATAAAAGGAAAATTTCATACAAAATCCATTCAAAATTACGGTGGTGAAGTTGTTAGTTCTGTATAGCAGATAAAACCCCCGTTTCTACGGAACCCTATACTGTGCGTGGCCCGACGTACACTTGGCCTTATGTTTTATTATCTTGACTAAACTGAAATCCATTCATTGCAAAAACAAAACGTTTACTTTACGCGGGATGTGACTAAATTCTAAGTCAAATAACCCATTCAATCAAATACATTCATTCTTAGTCAAAGTAAAATTGCACATCTACACTAATCTACACTATTTATATCTAAATCTACACTTCTCTACTAATATTATAAAGAGAAAAAGTTTGTAAGTTTACATGTTTGTATGTTAGGGGGTAACTCCAAAAGTAAGTCTTCGATATATTCGATTTCAAAAATTCTTTCACCATCAGAATAGACCGTTAATCACGTTTAATCTGTTTACCACACGAACGTAGCCGCGGGCACTTCTAGCAGGAAAATATAACCGGGCAATGTCGTTAGATATTGAGCGTCCTCTTGAGTGACAAAAAACGCCAAAAAACTTTCAAAAACATTTTATTTATTATTGTGCCGATCCCCTCGCGAGTCGATAAAGGAAATATTGGCTGAAACTCGGAAGCAATTTAACTTAAATGGGGAAAGAGGTCAAACTTGGAACTTCTTAATGGGGCGAAACTTGACTCCCAGAGTGAGATGAAACCCCTAGAAAGAATCCTCTAGTACACACTAGTTTAACATTTACTACAAAAACCGCACAAGTGTGAGTTGGACAGGCCCACCGAGGGTTCCCCTGAAAAATTCCGGTCGCAGGCCGCAACACGGCCGGGTCCTGGACTTGTGTCAAACGGGCAGTCACCGCATCTCAGGGCCGCATTTCAGCAAACTACATAGTTTATTATGACATTTCGATGAGCTTTGCATATCAGTTTTCCTACTAGGTAATCTGTCGAAATAATAGGGGTTAAAGTATGAAATTGCCGTTTTATTGCAATAGGTTCTTTGAATTGACATAGAATCTTCATGGTTTGAGGTTTTCGAATGAAACTTTTTTCAAATGGTTTCTATGATGTTCTTTTTTTAAAAAATGTGAAACATTTGAATAACGACTTTCAATTGTTTTTGTTATTCAATTTAGACAAGAAAGATGGATACTGCGAAAATTCGAGTGATTTTTGAATACGAGTTCCGACGCGGAACTAACGCGGCAGAAACAGCCCGCAATATCAATGCTGCGTTTGGAGAGGGTCTACTAATGAACGCACCGTGCGATTTTGGTTTAAACGCTTTCGTGATGGAAATTTCGACTTAAAGAACGAGCCACGAGGAAGACCGCCCACACAGGTGAATAACGATGAATTAAGAGAGATAGTGGAAGCCGACCCTAGTTAAACTACCCAGGAATTAGCGGCATGGTTTAACGTTACCTTACCCACAATATTGACTCACTTGCGTCAAATCAATAAAATAAAAAAATACGAAAAATGGGTGCCTCATAATCACTCGAATTTTCGCAGTATCCATCTTTCTTGTCTAAATTGAATAACAAAAACAATTGAAAGTCGATATTCAAATGTTTCACATTTTTTAAAAAAAGAACATCATAGAAACCATTTGAAAAAAGTTTCATTCGAAAACCTCAAACCATGAAGATTCTATGTCAATTCAAAGAACCTATTGCAATAAAACGGCAATTTCATAGCTTAATAGTAAACCGTGAATTGTAGTTCTATAAAAAAAGAAGCCCTGGTAGTGACCCGCCCTCCCCGTCACCGCGGCCTTCGCCCCCGCTTCAGCCGAGCCGTGACCAAGCTACGACCATGCCCCGGCCATGTGTACGCCGCCAAGCTCGTTGACCGCACGGCCCCGGCCCGTTGCAATGTGTACAACCTCCTAACTCTTGAAATAACAATGATTTTCGATTGTTACTTTGCAACGGGCGGGGCCGTGCGGTCAACGAGTCTTTCTTCAGTCTTTCAGACCTTCCGGTACTTCTGTACACTTATTTAGCGGCGAACGGTCATAGATCTTTGAATAATGTCACACCGATGGTGGTGTCAGTTGTTGGTGAAACTTGTTGCGGGAAAACCGGGTTTCGGGTGGAAGATAAATGTTTACTGGGCCCTTCGACGGTCACAATCGGTCGCGTAATGCTGCTAACGAGTTATACTTTCGGAACTATTTAAAGTACAGCTTGGAGTTGTTGCAGATCTTTACGGGCGAGATTTAAAGTGTCATCAGTGTCTATGTTGTTCTTAACATAGGCACTAAAATTACACTCAGTAACTACCATCAAAAGATAAATTTGCACTTGAGGTTTTGTAGTTTTCTGACCCTCAAATAAAACAATATTTTTCACGGTCTGATAGAACTAGCTCGCTTATTAACTCGTTTATGTTACCTTATGTTCTGTGCAAATGTTTCTTTTCTTGTGTAAAATCAAGTATACATTATAGTAAAAAAAAATCGCAACTTAAGACCTATTTTAAATAAAAGGTCTAGCAGTATTATGACAGTTATTTTATTTGTACCCAATGTTTAAGAGTTATAGAAATTATATTCCTTCTTGCAGTAATCCGTGCCAAGCAAAAATTTAAAAACCTATGTAGAGGCTAAAAAATCAGTTAGCCAGAGGTCGGGGGTTCAAGTCCCAGCATGGGTGTTTATATCTATCATCATCATCATCATCAGCCATTTGACGCCCACTGCAGGACATAGGCCTCCTTCGTGGTTTTCATAACCATAAGGGGTTTTGCCATAATCGCCACGCTTGGCAGGCGGGTTGGCGATTGCAGTATGCGGTTGGAATCTCAGGAAGACGCTGCTGCCGGCCTCCTGGTAATTGATTTCCTTAGTCGTCTTCTACGACATACATGGAAGAAAATGGAGTGACGCTATTCTTAATCCGGCGCCACACGGAACTTTATATCTATACTTAAAAGTAATATTTTAATTAAACTTTGACTTTGTGTCATAATAAAATTTATTATATCGATAAATATCTTCATTCATTCAAAATCACAGCGAACGGACGTAACATTTATATCTTTCCACGGGCATTACCCGCTAAGTCAGATGGCTCAGCTTTTTGGCTTAATCAGACATAAAAATATTGCCTACATGCAAAAGTGACGGGGCCTGGTGATAAATCGGACCCGGGGGGGGCGGGCTCCCGCAATTTGATAAATTACCCACCGTATACCTATGTTATTAAAGTAGGTTATTCATTAAAACGTTCCGGGTTGGCTGGGCGGATTTTGTGCTGGGAGTTGGAATATTTTTAGATGAGTAGAGCCAAGGGGGTCATTATTTTTATTCGATTTTAAGTAACCATAGAAAGGGCCGGTTTCTGAATTGCGAATTTCACTTAGTAAATACTTAAGTAACGTTCTGTCACGCTCTTTTCTGAGAAATTCTAAGAGACAGCACCGTTAACTATTTACTTAGCGAAATTCTCAATTCAGAAACTGGCCCTGAGCCTATAAAAGCTAAGTAAAAATTAGACGTGGGATTATTATCCCGAGGTATTTAACTGGACTGGACCCCGGCGTCGTTGATTTGTACAAATAGGCTCATCATCATCAGCCATTTGACGCCCTCTGCAGGAAATAGGACTCCTTCATGGTTTTCATAACCATGAGAGGTTTTGCCGTAATCGCCACGCTTGGCAGGCGGGTTGGCGATCGCAGTATGTGGTTGAAATCTCAGGAAGACGCTGCAGCCCTTCTGTAATTGATTTCCTTAGTCGCCTACGACATCCACGGAAGTTAATGAACAAATAGACTCAGTCTGAGTGTATTTCCATGCTTAGCACAGGGTATCGTTGTTCGGGACCAGGATGAAGGATGAAAGTTGTGAGGTTTGTTCAGCTTCATAGCAAAAGGCAAATTTTGGGCGCGAGACACATGGGACGTGGGGTGAGGCCGCGGTAAGATGTATAGAGTCAGCGACCACAGTCCTTGCTCTGCGGTCGCTCTTGGTCTTACCGCGCCCTCACCCCACGTCCCATCTGTGTGTCTCGCGCCTTGGCAAGACTCTGCCTACCCCTCCGATATTCAAGTTTGTAAAAAGTTTCTTGTTAGTTTGTTCAATGTTTCAATCGTGAATTAAGATAGCAGGAGAAGCGAAAGTGACAAAAGAGCGCCACAAAATAATCGATTTGTTTTACAACCCCACACGCTAAAAAAACGATTAATCACTCAACAAAAAATGCTATTCATGCCTACAATGCCATGATCTTCGCTGCAAGCGTGGATTACATTTTATCCAATGACGTGACACTATTTGCGTCAGACAAACATTGTGCTGGCAGTTTGTGTTAGCAGTCAAGTCACCTATATATTTCAGTGAAACTAGGAAACGCAGAAATGTTACTTACTGCGTGTTATTTTGGTGGTATTATTACCATTACTTATAGTTGGCTCTGTATTGCCTAGAAAAGCCTGGAAGATATTTATATAAATAGTTTATAGTCCACGTGAACAGAAAGATTAATGAGTGGGACTCAGTTCGGTTTTCTCGTGATGTGTTCGCTCACAAGGTTACATCCACTTAGTTTATAATCGATGCATGTTAAGTTGTTAAATTATACTTTACGTTTGTAGTTAAAAGATCTAAATACATGTGCTGATTTTTGTCATTATCAATTAGAGTGACATTGTTATTTTTGTGCAAAACCCTTTTAAATAAATATCACAAAAAAGCTTTAGTCTTATTAACAAAACCATGATTCCTTAGAACACTCCTCAACTGCAGTTTAAATAGTCTGTGGTAAAGGGAAACCCTTTTACATACATAGTGTTTTATAAATAGCATTGTAAAATTTCTCTATGACAGAGGACATTTGTTATTCAAGTTTGATTATGGAGACTAAGCTAGGCTTTGTAAACAAACTTGCCTAGGTTTATTTTTACCCGATTGCGGTGGAGCCCAAAAGGAGGGTAATTTATTTGGCTCGTATGTATGTTTTCAGTTTTTTATTTTTGTCTTTTTATGAAATCAACATAAATCCAACAAAAAATTTAATAATCACTTTTTAGTGAGACAAAATTAAAAACTGAAATGATAAAAAACCAACACCCGTAATTTTTCATTTTTCACGAAGATTTATGTCAAAAATTAAAGAAAAAATTCTCTGGACAATTTTGACAGCTGCATTTGAACACTCGGGTTACCGTGTTTGAACCATATTTGTCTTTAGATTCGAGTGAATTATCGGGCTCGAGCGCAACGTTGCGACCCTTCCGAACACATCGCTGCTTCATAATAAGAGCCCAGCCTAACTAATTAATCTCTATCAGTCAACTACAGGTGGATGATGACATTGATGTAACTTGATTAACTAATAATACTAACTTCCACACAATACAATCACTTCACCTGGTCCCAAACTAAGATACCCTGTGCTATGCCAACCAGGCAAGGACGTCACAAACATGAAAATACACCCAGACTGTGGCCATTTGTACAAACGTACATTGGTCCCCAGTAGGAATCGAACCCACGACCTCTTTTTTGGTAGCTAAGCGCCTTAACGGCTAGACCAACGAGTCAGTCAAGTAATATT
Organism: Yponomeuta evonymella; assembly: GCA_963969515.1. NCBI lineage: Eukaryota > Metazoa > Arthropoda > Insecta > Lepidoptera > Yponomeutidae > Yponomeuta > Yponomeuta evonymella. The sequence goes on from OZ018350.1 coordinate 16,297,446, forward strand.
ACTACTATTTTGCTTGGATCTACCTACTTGTGCCATTTTTTTAAATCCTACTAATATTATAAATGTGAAAGGTTGTGAAGATGTTTGGATGTTTGTTACTAAATCAGGCAATAACGGCTGAACGGATTTACATGAAACTTGGCGTACAGACAGACAAAGACATGAATTAAGACAGAATTGCGTTCCCGTGGGATAATATTTATTTTAAGTTTAAAATACATGGCGTTGTGCGAGCGAACGTTGTGTTTTAAAAATAGATGGCGTTGTACAAGAGTCGTATAAATGGATTCTGTGGTGTTACAAAGTCTGCCGGGACAGCTGGTTTTTATGTGTGTGTATGAAGGCAGATGCAAATAAATGTATCTATCTAATAAAATCCCTTTTCGGCAGGTTCCCTGTGTCAGCAGAGATGGCTCCGGTGAGCTCCCTGCTCGTCTACTACGTGACCGCGGCTGGTGAGCCGGTCAGCGATGTCGCCAGTTTCCATGTTCGGTTGCTGCATAAGGAGGTGAGATTATAACAAGCTATAACAAGTTGTACAGAAAAAGCTTATAACAAGTTATGACACGGTTACATAAGCAGCCTATATAGGTCCCACTATAGAGCACAGGCCTTCTCTCAGGGAGAGAGTATTGGCTTAATCACCACGCATGCCCACCGCGGATTGGCGATTTCAAACGCTGAGGTGAATTGCCTAATTAAATTAAGGACATTTTAAATATATTTTTTCACACCTGCTATTCAGAAAAGATCCCTTGATTCCCTCAAATGAGGGATCAAAGTTGTACTTTTCTTCCCTGATATTCTAGTTTTTTTTTATTGCCCTCAGCATGATCCGTGTGCACATTTTCACAAAATGTAATTCCAATTCGATTTTTATTTTGTTGCAATCGATCATAATTTGTCTTCCACGGCACATAAATAATTGATTTAAATTTTCCTTATAGCAGGTGTGAAAAGCAGTATGTGTCACTCGGTAGCAACATTATTTCCGTTTTGGGCGTAAACACTTGAATCCCTCGCTACGCTCAAGATTCTACTTTAGAATCCCTCGCTATGCTCGGGATTCTATTGTAGAATCTTTCGCTTCACTCAGGATTCAATATACCGCCCTCGCCGTAAATATATCATTTTGCTCCCTTGAGACACAATCTACTATTGTTTTCCCATGCGTAGTTCTTATTAAAGAAAAGTTGTTTTCAAAATTGTTAATTTTGGAATCAAATGGTACCGCGCCATCTATAGGTGAAAAGTTACTTCAACTACTGTTCAGACAAAATATTTATTCCTTCACAACACCATTTCAGAGAAAATGGGGGAATCATTTGTGCAAACATTAACGTCATGTTCGTCCCAAACAATTTATTTAATAAAAAGATCCATAAATATTCATGCTGGGCCAATATTTGCCGTGTGCCTCATGGAAAATGTTGAGTGAAAAATGTAAAGGTGTCTCTAGACTGCGTTTACGTAGTTACTATTAAACACGGGCTTAAGAAATTGTTTAATGAAATTTGGTCGCATATTAAACCCACTTAAAATCTGATTAGAAAGAAACAAACTTCTGTATTATACAGGGATATTTGTAAATGCTCGGGTTCTGAGACACCCCAATAAGCGCTTTTACTTGACAACCACTTTTGTTCTTGAAGTTTTTTTAGATTTTTATTTTTCGAAATTTCAAGGCTTGCATATCTTTTTAAACTCGCGCTTTACACGTGCTACCAATGTCGCAGCTTTCAATAAAACATTGTCGTACATAGAAGTATGTCCATTCTATCTGACACATATGGTTTTAAGCATTATTTGACAAACATCGCCGTTCGAAAGAAAAATAAAAAATTTTCTAATGAAAAACTTAACAAACAATTCTCAATCGAAATTCGTCGAACAAAAGTGGCCGTAAATGACCAACTTGAACCAACATGTTTTCGAAATTACATATTTTAGAAATGACTCTGTATTTGTGATATTCCAAAATCCGACACTAAATCAAGGATTAACTGGTCCAATCGGGATATTATTACGGGCGCAGTCTCAGCGTTCGTCTAATAAAAATATCGTTCTCTCTCAGCAATGCACATTGGGCTTAATAGCTATTTAATAGCATTAATTTACTTGAAATTTTGTCGGAATCGACCGACCAGGTTTCGCTTAGACCTTCGTAGAGCTTAGTAATGAGTAGTCATCATCATCATCAGCCATTTGACGCCCACTGCAGGACATAGGCCTCCTTCGTGGTCTTCATAACCATGAGGGGTTTTGCCATAATCGCCGCGCTTGGCAGGCGGGTTGGCGATCGCAGTATGGGGTTGGAATCTCAGGAAGACGCTGCTGCCCGTCTCCTGGTAATTGATTTCCTTAGTCGCCTTTTACGACATCCACGGAAGGAAATGGAGTGACGCTATTCTTAATCCGGCGCCACACGGTAGTAGTGCTTACAAAAGTTTTACTCGTAGTCGAAAAATGATCGGTGTGTTATCTTCTTGAAATGAATCATTGTCCGCTCCATAAACTCTACGCAAAAAAAATCAAAAAACACGCTATCGAATTTATAATATTAGTAAGTACACATTGCTTCTTGTTGTAGCACCCTTACTATGAAAAACAACAAAAGGCACTAGTTCATAATTCCGTTTTGCTCATATACAGTACACTTTAGTTTTGTAAATCGATGAGTCAACGTATACAGTCATTTCCCAGTTGGATAACGGAAAAACGTACTTACTACGCTCTTATTGAAACTGTCAAGTTACTCCGTGAATAATTGAACGGTTTATTTACTCGAAGTCATTTCGGAGCACAGAGATGTCGAGTTTGTGAGTTTGAGTTTGGGGATTACATATTTTAAAAGATACAAGGTTATATTCTTTTTTTTTTTTCACTAACCCGTGCTGAGGACAATTTTAAACACCTATTTAGAGGCTAAAATTTCCAACCATAGGTCGCGGGTTCAAGTCCCGGCATGGTTGGAATTTTTAGCTTCTAAATGGGTTTTTGGATAAAAGGTTTAAAATGTGAAAATTACTTTGCTACATTCCGCTAAAATCCCACAATCATCATGCGGTTAGTTAATCCCTTCCACTTTTTTAAGCAGAAGCAAGACACGAACACACCATCACCCCAACAGCACTCCGTATTGGAGTGTTTGGCTCGTATGTATGTATGTATGTATGTAAGTGTGTCCGATTCTATGTTCCCTCATAACTTCTTAACCAATGGTCAGATTTTGATAAATAAGATCACAATCGATTCGTCGTGTTTGCGCGAGTGCCATAGGCTATATGGAATCGACATAAAATAAACAAAAAACAATAAAAAGACCAAAATTAAAAAAAACTGGAATAAAAACTAACCAAGCCCTACTGCTGAGCATTAACCACTAAGCAGGCGGGACCTAATTTCAACAATGTAACTATATAGGTTAGTCCTGCCTGCTTGGTAGTTAACGCTCAGCAGTTGGGTTGTTGGTTATTTTTTATTTGTGATGTATTTCGGCTCGTTACCTCTTTGGTAATTAAACGGAAAAGTCAATAAAGTAATGGAATATACATTCGAAACGTTTTCATTTTCACTTACTGCAGTAGAGTCATTGGAAATCTGGACATCATCATTAATTAACATAACGGTATGCCGTAAAAGTTAACTACTATTTGGTGTATAAACCACAATTAAAGAGTGCCACTTTAATGACCTAACGTTAAACTAATTGTTATTTATCTGTCGAAATCGTAGTGAGCATGGAATTCCTCCATTTTTTACGGAAACGTGCTGATATTTGCACTTTAAAGAGATCTTTAGAGATTTGCAATTCTAAGGGTTGTTAACATAAAATAAAATAAACTCACGCCTGTATCCTAGAGGAGTAGGCAGAGACAAGGGACTGCCACTTGCTACGGTTGCTACAATTGTTAACATGTATAGTATGTTTGATTACCAATCTCTTAAGGGGCAGTAAATGTATGTATACTTATGATAGAGCAATAAACGGGTGTTGAACTTTATCTTTTTTAAAAAACTTCATTACATACTTTTAGCAGTCTCTGACGATTCCTGTTTGTATTATCAAAGGAAACTAAAAATATTAACTGGTACAACTGAAATTAAAACGTGTGACTCCTATGGAAATCCCACAAAGTTAAGTTGTAGAGTTACATCTTAACTAGTCCAAGAGCGGTGGTAGCCTAGTGGGTAGAACATTGGAATCGGAAGCGATAGACCCAGGTTCGATTCCCAGTGCGGGCATGTACCTATGACCTAGTTTTCTAAGTTATGTACATTTGTGAAGTTATAGTAGCAACACCACTCGCTAACGGCGAAGGAAAACCTGAGTGTCTGAGCTATACGCATACCTCAGCGCTTGAAATCCCAATCCGCGGTGGGCACGCGTGGTGATTAAGCCCACACTCTCTCCCTGAGAGAAGGCCTGTGCCCTACAATGGGACTTATAAAGCCTGCTTATGATGAATTCATTATCTGTTATTTTTCGACCTTGTTTATTTATTGAAAGTGCTAAGTTTAAATTTAAGTTGATGCTCGTATTAACTCAGCAAGTTAATTAAGATTAACGAAGTCTCAATTTTAAAGTTAACTGAACGTAAAATCCGAATCAACTTAATTAAGTCGCGAGGCTAATCTTCAGGAATGGGATTAAGACTTAATTAATACTAACTGCTCTGATTCGAACGATTTTATTGGAACTGGGATTACTTTCAGAACATTTGCGTTGGGTAGATGTCGGTTTGCTATGTAACTTTGATTGTAAGCGTGCTTAGTTTTTCTCCCCTGCTCTCTCCCCCCGAAAAATATTCTTCAAACCAAACTCAACTCAAAAATAACATCATATAATAAACAATATCGAAACATCACATCCGCCGGTCCCAAAAAAGGCAGCTAAAATGCCGATCGCCCACAGTTAAACGCGTCCTGTTAAACTGTCACACAGACAGTGACATTTTAATCACACCGGGGGGCGGTCGGCCGCAATCGGGCTCGAGGGACCAACACGGCGATGCATGCCAGTGACAGGCGAGCCTTATCTATAGCGGGGATTTGAATTGAATAGGCTAATTTTCTGCTATGGAAGCGGTTGTTATGTTGCTGGGAATGACTTACGAAAGGCCAAAAACGCTGGTGCGGGCGCGGCTGAGTTCTGAACGGATAAAATTTAACCCGGCGGGAGTGAGGTCGGTCATGCGCGAGAAGTTTTCAAACGCAAATTATTTAACGTTTGTTGCCATGCGAGTTCTGACTTTTCAGTAGCTAGAGGTAGGAGTGAGAGGAGCTAGGTACACCCACAGAATATATCTGTTCTGTGGGTACACCATTGAGTTTGGTTTTGTGCCGCCGGTGATGGTAGATACATGATTCGCAAGTGTAACTTTGATGCTATTTTACATGATTCCATATGTTTTTTCGGTTTCTTTTTAGTTATTAAAATAAGAAAACACTGTTTTTATGTTGATATACCACATAATTTGCAATTTTGTTTGATTGTAAGTACACGTAAAGAACTCAATAAAAATATAAGTTTAGGTAACTTACTAAAGTAGTATTTTTTCGAAGGAAATTGGGCAATTTGTTATTCCAATTAAAAGAACGCTTCTTGCACTTCATTCTGGTACTTTATTTACTCATATTGTTGAATGAATACTATTATTAATATGTCTGAAGTCAAAACTGATAATTGCACAATCATAGTATCAAAAACTTAACATCTTAGTATCTCATACCCTTCTCATCTGGTGTAACAAGTTCTCACCTTATTCACGCCGGGTTAAATACTTCGGCACTGACACTATAAAAAGAAGAAGAAGAAAGATCTAAGGGTCCTCCTTTTTGTTTTGAACAGTATCTTGGAATGTGGCCATTCCACTATGCTGAGCATCCGAAGGCCACTAAAATGCCGATCGCCTACAGATAATCGCGTCCTGAGGGCCGGTTTCTGGATTGAGAAATTCACTTAATAAATAATTAAGTAACGTTCAATCACGCTCTTTTCTGAGAAATTCGTAGAGACAGCACTACTTATGCCGGGGACAATTTTTTTATGTGGCTATTCCAATATGCTGGGCATCCAAAGGCAGCTAAAATGCGGATCGCCCACAGATAGTCGCGTCCTTTGTGTCACAGTAATAATTTAATTACACCGGGGGCAGTCAGCCACAGTCCAGCTCAAAGGACCAACACGGCGAGTCCTATGGAATTGAACAGGCAAATTTTCTGCTATTAGAGCTGTTATGTTGCTGGTCTTCCAGGCCCGTATCAATAAAGCACTATTACCCTGAGATCGCTCTTGAGGGTCCATTGCTGTTCGAAGCAAAATACGCTGTATTAATATGGACCTTAACAGGCTCTGTTTGAGAATGTAGAGCAGTGGTTTCCCATTGCCTTCTGGTCCGCAGTACTCTGACCAGCCAGCTTTGTTGTCTAGCCGAGCTCAGATTACACGATAGACGAGACCTTCATCATCATCATCATCATTCAGCCACAAGAAGTCCACTGTTGGACATAGGCCTCCTTCATGGATTTCCAAAAAGACCGGTTGTAAGCGGCTTGCATCTAGCGTCTTCTTGCCACTTGGATGAGGTTATCGGTCCATCTTGTGGCTGGTGGTCCTACGCTGCAATTTCCGATATGTGGTCTCCATTCGAGAACTTTTTGGCCCCATCGGCCATCAGTTCTGCGTGCTATGTGCCCCGCCCACTGCCACTTCAACTACTAATCCACTGGGCTATGTCGACGACTTTGGTTCGTCTACGGATCTCATTATTTCTGATTCAATCTCGTAGACAAATTCCGAGTATAGCCCTTTCCATAGCTCGTTGCATGACCTTGAGCTTTCTTATGAGGCCCATAATGAGAGACCACGTTTCAGTGCCATAAGTCATCACTGGTAACACACACTGGTTGTATAATTTTGTCTTGAGCGATTGAGGCATATTAGACGGAAAGACTTTTCTAAGTTTCCCGAAGGCTGCCCAGTCGAGTTGGATTCGACGATTGACCTCTTTCACGAAGTTGGACCGGCCTAGTTGGACTATTTGTCCTAAGTAGACGTATTCGTCTACAACTTCGAGAGTCGAGTTCCCCAAGGTTATTGAGGTGGGCACAACACGGGCGTTCGACATGACCTTCGTTTTATCCATGTTCATTTTAAGGCCCACACGTTGGGAAACTCGACTGAGGTCTTCGAGAATTGTGCCGAGGTCTTTCATCGTTTCTGTCATGACTACTATATCGCCCCTTTTCAATGAAATTGCCTCCGAATTCTGCTCCTGTACTCGGACCGACATGGTGGCGTTGTTGTACAAGCACTTCAGCACGTCGATATACCGATAGTCAATACGGCAACGCTGGAGAGACTCGAGCACTGTCCATGTCTCGATCGAATCGAAGGCTTTGTCATAGTCCACAAACGCTAAGCAGAATGGCAAATTATACTCCTCAGTCTTCTGTACAATTTGCCGCAGCGTGTAGATGTGGTCTATGGTACTATAGCCCTTTCAGAAACCGGCTTGTTCGGGAGGCAACGCTTTCGTAATTCGACAGAAGCCTAAAGTAGAACACGTGGGCACACGACTCCCGAAACTTAACAGGACATCTGGTTAGACGGGAAGATGGACGGTGGACAACAGGCAGTCAGTGAGTGGTGGCAGTCACAGAGGTTCGGTGGGTAGACCCACTAGGTATCTGGTGAAGGTGGCAGCAGGACAGTGGAGGAGATAAGCAGAGGACTAGCGAGGTTGGCGTGACGGTGAAGAGGCGGTGAAGAGGCCCAGAGGTGGGCCTCTTTAATGGGCTGCGTCGATAGATAGATGGTTATTCACTCTAAACCACAAATATACTGAGTTTCATCATCATCATAAGCAGCCTACGAGTATATACTGTAGGGCACAGGCCTTCTCTCAGGGAGAGAGTATCGGCTTAATCACCACGCGTGCCCACCGCGGATTGGCGATTTCATGCGCTGAGGTATGTGAATAGCTCAGGCACTCAGGTTTCCTCACTATATTTTACTTCACCGATAGCGACTGGTATTGCTACTATAACTTCAAAAATGTACATAACTTAGAAAACAAAATCATGGGTCTCTCGCTTCCGAGTCCAATGTTCTATCCACTAGGCTACCGCCGCGGTCATCATCATCATCATCATCAGCCATTTGACGCCCACTGCAGAACATAGGCCTCTCTCATGGTTTTCCAAGCTTCCCGGTCTTGATACTGAGTTTACTGAAAAATATTTCAATAAAGAGGGATTCACACTTTTTTACAATTTTAAAGACGTTCTCAACTTCACAACTAAGTAATACACTGCAGGTATATTCTATTGCTAATAAGGATGTTTCGATAACGATCCGCGCCATTTTTATTCGTATCTAATTATATCCATTCGCCCGCTTTCACGTTATTAGTTGCTATTTTCGTAACTAATTTCCCGGTCGTTACCTTTACTGAATGTTTTACGCTTTTGCCCTGTGCCTGTGACACGAATAGCTTTGATATTGTTAAACCTTTAGCCTAACCGTAGCTTTTCTCGAGATAGAGTAGATTGCTCGCAGTATAACAGTGCATCGCATTGTCACGCGTTTTATACCAACCACTTAGTTACCAACCATTTTTAGGGTTCCGTACGCGAAGGGCATCCGTGTGGCGCCGGATTAAGAATAGCGTCACTCCATTTCCTTCTGTGGATGTCGTAGAAGGCGACTAATGAAATCAATTACCAGGAGACGGGCAGCAGCGTGTTCCTGAGATTCCAACCGCATACTGCGATCGCCAACCCGCCTGCCAAGCGTGGCGATTATGGCAAAACCCCTCATGGTTATGAAAACCACGAAGGCGGCCTATGTCCTGCAGTGGGCGTCAAATGGCTGATGATGATGATGATGACGCGAAGGGTGCCAAACGGGACCCTATTTCTAAGACTTCACTGTCCTTCTGTCTGTCTGTCACTGTGGCGAGCACATGTCAACTCTGCGCGCGCACTATAAACTCCAACATTCCTACATCGCGCAAGCAAAATGTTTCACATGACATACCATAAATATAACGTCCGACGAACATCAGTCGGACCGGCCGTCCCCAGGCATACGATCTGCCTGGCGGGAAATTTCCCTTTATAGTGGAAGAGCACGATCACCCGCTCTTCCCTATAGTGGTGACCCCCGACAGAACATTGTCAACCTTCCTTCGCTCTCGCAGCACCCCACATACAATCAGTCTCAAAGCAAGGCCAGCATCCTCTTCCCTCTCACCTCATCAGTTCCACTACAGTCAACGCACCGACTACTGGTACTGATGGTGATCTCCCCCAACCCCTCGGCACGGCAGCCACACAGCAACAGCGCACGTTGCCAGTGGTACAGCAGCCTTCACCGGTTCCTATCACATGCGCGGTCCCCATGGTACTGTCGCCGGTGAAGTGACTGTTAGCCGCCGAACACCCTCAACCGCTAGTCGACTCACTGACTCAGCGCCTCCTGGCACTTGCAGGCTTTAGAGCACCGACTTCGATTCCTATCAGACCTAGCTATGCGTAGCTATGGTCTTGAAGGGGAGTGATGTGGCGAGCACATGTCAACTCTGCGCGCGCACTATAAACTCCGATATTCCTGCATCGCGCAAGCAAAATGTTTTACATGACATACCATAAATATAACGTCCGACTAAAATCAGTCGGACCGGCCGTCCCCAGGCATACGATCTGCCTGGCGGGAAATTTCCCTTTATAGTGGAAGAGCACGATCACCCGCTCTTCCCTATAGTGGTGACCCTCGACAGAACATTGTCAACCTTCCTTCGCTCTCGCAGCACCCCACAGTGATGTGGCGAGCACATGTCAACTCTGCGCGCGCACTATAAACTCCAACATTCCTACATCGCGCAAGCAAAATGTTTCACATGACATACCATAAATATAACGTCCGACGAACATCAGTCGGACCGGCCGTCCCCAGGCATACGATCTGCCTGGCGGGAAATTTCCCTTTATAGTGGAAGAGCACGATCACCCGCTCTTCCCTATAGTGGTGACCCCCGACAGAACATTGTCAACCTTCCTTCGCTCTCGCAGCACCCCACATACAATCAGTCTCAAAGCAAGGCCAGCATCCTCTTTCCTCTCACCTCATCAGTTCCACTACAGTCAACGCACCGACTACTGGTACTGATGGTGATCTCCCCCAACCCCTCGGCACGGCAGCCACACAGCAACAGCGCACGTTGCCAGTGGTACAGCAGCCTTCACCGGTTCCTACCACATGCGCGGACCCCATGGTACTGTCGCCGGTGAAGTGACTGTTAGCCGCCGAATACCCTCAACCGCTAGTCGACTCACTGACTCAGCGCCTCCTGGCACTTGCAGGCTTTAGAGCACAGACTTTGATTCCTATCAGACCTAGCTATGCGTAGCTACGGTCTTGAAGGGGAGTGATGTGGCGAGCACATGTCAACTCTGCGCGCGCACTATAAACTCCAACATTCCTACATCGCGCAAGCAAAATGTTTCACATGACATACCATAAATATAACGTCCGACGAACATCAGTCGGACCGGCCGTCCCCAGGCATACGATCTGCCTGGCAGGAAATTTCCCTTTATAGTGGAAGAGCACGATCACCCGCTCTTCCCTATATCACCAGGCTGTATCAAATGAACCGTGATAGCTAGGCAAATGAAATTTTCACAAATGACGTATTTCTTTTGTTTGTATAAAAATAAATATTAAATAAAATAAATATTTAAGCGGGGCTCCCATATAAGAAACGTATTTTTTTTGCTGTTTTTCGCTTTAAATATAAAAAAAATAAATTAAAATAAAATTAATATTGTATGGGGGCTCCCATACAACAATTTTTTTTTCCGGCTTTTTCTCGATCTTTGTGTCTAATGTTGTGTAGGTAATGGTACGGAACCCTTGGTGTACGAGTCCGGCTCGCACTTAGCCGGTTTTTCTCATCTGCTAAGTAGCGTTAAAATGAGTGCATGCTACAAGAGCATAGGATATGAATGTTCGTTTCATTTTAAGATTAGCCGACCGACAATAGGTATTCGGGTATAAGTTGTATGAAGCAACTGTCACACTACTTATGCTTACTGTCCTTAGCCATGGATAATAAAATTTCTAAGCAACCATCACCATATTTGGCGTCCGAACTTAACACGTGCTCCAAGTCGGAATATTTGTCCTTCGAATGGAATTCTATAAACAGTACTATTCGTGCTCCCTCAGTGAACTCACTTAAATACAAAGGTGATAAAAAATTTACAAGTAAACGACAGCTGCTGGCGTATTAATAAATAACAATAATGAAGTTCTCAAAGACAGCCTCACTCTGTAATTTGCATTTTTCTCATTTCATTACTTCAAGAGAGATCGATGCAGGTCACCGACATAACCAAAGCATTTTCGAGAACCCCTCCAATGAACGCCAAATTAAGATCCAAAATTACATCGGCCACGCAATAAATATTTTCATCAGTAAATTAGCATTTTAACAAGGGTTCGTAGGCCGGAGTCACTAAATATAATATCTACGGGGCAAAAAGACAGTGAACTTAGTAAACAGTGTCTTGATTTTTACTAATATTATTTAATTTAATCCTTACTAATATTATAAACGCGAAATTTGTATGTATGGATGGATGTTTGTTATTATTTCACGCAAAAACGGCTGAACGGATCCGGATGAAATTTTGCACAGAGATATATTATAGTCTGGATTAGCACATAGGCTACTTTTTATCCCGGAAAAATACACATCAAAATTACCACGCGAACGAATTCGCGGGCAACAGCTAGTAAATAATAATAACTTCCGCACACCACGATCACTTGTCCTGGTCCCAAACTAGGATACCCTGTGCTATGGTAACCAGGCAAGTACATCAGAAACGTGTAAATATACCCAGACTGAGGCCATATGACAAATGTACGGCAACCCCAGTAGGAATCGAACCCACGACCTCCTGCATAGTAATCGGACATGATACCGATGGCCCAACGAGGCAGTTGAGAATAAAAGCGGCCGTGGTAGCGCGGTCGGTAGAACGCTTGCCTCAAATTCAGGAGGTCGTAGGTTCGAACCCATGGCGTGTTCGCATGTACCACTGACGTTTTGTTAAGACCCACGGCCGTGAGCCTAAGGCAAAATACTAGGACTAAATAGCATTAGGGCCAAAACGATCGGTCTTGGCATAATAGTCCCAGGTCCTTGATGCTAGGTTCCCGGTCGTGGGTCCTAAAAATCACTATTCGTGATTGAGAGATTGTAGGTACTGACAATTTTTTCAAAAACGATCTGTAGAAAAAGATACGTTATTTTGCCGTTGGTGGCGGTGGCACTAGCGAGTGTTGCCCTTTAACCAATCTGGCGACTGATAGTTCGCCGAGAGGCCGTTGACATATGCTTAATCACCTACTTAGGCACCTATTTTCGTCCAACTAAGTTTAGTCTCGTCGGTAGTAAACCAAAATGCCATCTCGCTGTCTCTGTATTATGTAGAGCAAGACGGCCTCTTGAGCGTAGACGCAAGCTTTCAGGAAACCTAACTATATGAAGGTGCAGTCCGTCCTTCTATTTTCCCGGTCTCTTGAGCGTAGACGCAAGCTTTCAGGAAACCTAACTATATGAAGGTGCAGTCCGTCCTTCTATTTTCCCTTTCGGTCCTTACCGATACGATATAATCTGAGCAGTAAACCGTCGGGTTTAATCAGCGATGGTCTAATGAAAGGCTATTTATTGCCGGTTAAAGGTTACAATTAACAGCCTTCTGTAATTCCGGACGGTTTTATTAGAACCGGCTTAATTGCCCTCACAAGGAGCGTTTTTACATTGAGGTCACGGTATGGAACAAGGCCGTTGCGCCGCTTGTCCACCGCCGACCTCGACGAGATCGCAATTAGTTTTTCAATGGTTTTTACGATGTGTGCACACAATATGTTGTGTAATTTTAAATATGGATAAAGAAATCGTTCTAAATATAAAAGAATAAAAACCAGACTGCTAAAACGTCTTGACGTAAAATAAATGAGTAAACGAAAGGTATTGACGGAGCAAGTGTCACTGGATATACTTGCCAGTGACTTAACATGACGGACGTCAATTATTAAATTGTAGTAAAAAGTCACAAAAAGGTGTAAAAAATTAAAAAATAAAACTCGGCTGCTAAAAGGTCTTCGACAACGGCAACGCCCAGATTAGTCTGTTGTATTTTCAACCTCAGAAGTAACCTCTAAATAAATTTCTTGTTAATTTTATGCGCTTATGTATTATACATGTGCGTAAGTCGATACGCATGATGTTTGTTTATGTTCTCGCAGCAGAGGCCCAATTTTCAATAATAGCACACGTTATCTGAAGTTAAAAATTCATGAGACTCATCGGGACTGTTTTAGTGACTTTTTATTAAAAATATAATAGCTGGCAATTGCCATTTTTTTTTATTATATTTTAACCAGTAACTGTAGTTTCGTATTTGATGAATGAGGCCCTTTCATCAAAATCGGTTGGTCCAGGCATTCAGCCGTTCCGCGGTTACATAGAAACAAAGATACATACATTCTTAAAATAACCTTTTTTCGCTTTTACAGTCAGGTAAAACCACTTAAATATTTCGTGATCTTTGTCGTGTCCGCACCGTATCGTCTAATCTGAAAACGCCGCTAAGCCACATCCCGTTTTTTCCTCTATTACCCCCATTAACCGAAGTCTTTTGTCCTCGACTGTCATTCTCCGCTTTTATTTTATCCTATTGAGCATATCCGTTCATTGCAAGCCTTTGATCTTGTTAGGCATTTAAGATACACTTCAGACAAGACTGTTTTGACTGGCTCGGGAGACTCTTAGGTCCAGAGATCCTGAGTAAAACACATTGTATTTAATTTTTATTGATAGACGTTCATTGGCCAACATGAGGCGAAGTGCGGAAATCTCAGGTCTAGCTGTTATAATATTTTCTTCGACTAGAATTAACTCCAGCTTTCCTCAACAGGTGGCGGTAGCAGTGGAGGAGCGTCGCTGGTGGTACCCCAGAGCGGCTTTGCAACTTCGGGTGTTGGCACCCCCGGACTCGACGATGTGTCTCATCGGCGCCCGCGCACCCCCCGACTCAAAGCTCGATCCGCATCAATCGTACGTTGATTGCATCTTTCTGATACTTTATTTATTCATCTATTTGCTTCTTACTAAGTAAGTTACAGAATGAGCATAAAAATAACAGGTGATATAAAAGGATGTTCTTTGATTTAAAAATTAGTGGCCTAATGAGTTCGACCCGTAACGTGAGTAAGTGTAAGTGTAACACTGGTCTCCTCGCTAGGTTACCCTGTGTTATGATGTTTTACAGAAATACAAGAAAACAAGCAAAATACATCTATCTATCTATCTAATCAGCCCATCCGATCCCTTGCCAGTCTCGTCCAATTTTTCCCAGCCGCTTTCACAATGTCGTCGGCCCACCGGGCTGTTGGTCTGCGGACCGACTGTCGACCCATCTTTGTCCAATATACAAAATACATGCAAGGAAAAAAAACAACAAAAAACAAAACAATCGAGAAGAGAACAAGTGGTACATATAGGTACATATAATCAGAGGCAGCATACAATAACAGATCTAGGTATGTATCTTTGTATTAAAGGAGCTGCTACTATAGGAATTTCGACTAACATTTAAGGGCGTCGCCTTTCTCTGTCAAATTACTGCTAAATTAATGCTATAGAGAGGGAAATTCAATGTTTCTGTGATTACTTCGCAATTTCTATATTTAACTATTATTTGGATGGAGGAGATACAAATTATCTTTACTGTAATCACAGTTTAATCAATCTATCTGTTTTGCTTAGGTGACACATATATGGGGTGTAATTTAATCTCCATATACATCCAAGAAAGAGGGTTCAACTCGTCAATACTTTCACTTTCGCTTTGGGAAAACTTCAAAATCAGGAAAAATATCGGTTGCGATTTGTGGTATTATGTAAAATATAATATGGATTTTGCCTTATTATTTTATCTGAGACAACTGGGCTCGATTGTGACACTTAAGACAGTGACTTTACGTATATTTTTTAAGTGACGGAGATTTATAATTTCTTAGTGTTAATACCACTGGCTAACCGTGAAAAGAATATCATGAGGAAACCTGGGCGATTGTGGTATTCACAACTTAGCGCTTGAAATCTTGAAATCTGCGGTACCCGTGGTGATTAAGCCTATATCTGTTTAGTCTGATCTTCTAGAGACATATAACCTCTGTGTTTTTAAAACTAGAATCAACCGACATTTAACAGGTAAACACGTGACATCTTAGACCCCTTGTTCGCTTATCATCAGACGTGACTCGGGTCAAGTGTCAACCTGTCCTAATTTTAAAAAATCTACTGTCTGTTACTGTGAAAATGCCTGTGCTGATGATTAACCTCTTCAGTCCTCACATTGAAAAAAAGAATGGTTTTCAATTGTTATTTTCAAGGTCAGGACTGAGGAGAATATAGATTGAATAACCTATCCTACATGATAATAATATCTGTTTAGCCAATGAACGAAGTCGTGGGCATAGGCTTCTTCCCTCTTACACCAATCTCCTCGGTCCCCTGTCAATCTCGTCTATTGCTGTTGTGGCCTTACTAAGTTTCAGATGTTAATTATAAAAACAATCCCTCTTAACGTGACTTCTTTCACTAAACCTTGTAACAACAGCCTTCTAAGCCGCTTAACAATTAATCTCCACAGTTTAAAGCCTTCCACTTCATCAACTCTCCCCCTTAATTCATCATCACCATCATTATTGCCTCAAAGGCGACAACCCGCGCTAATCACTTAAAAGTCAAGCGACATTTGAGCTTCAATGGATGATTAACGTCGGCGGGAGGCGCTCGCGATACTTTTGCGATTTTCAAGAGTTTTCTGACGCAGTCATTAATCAACCGGCTCGAAGCGGGGCATCGACTAAGAAGGTTGTCAAAGGCCGTGTTGACTGCTTCCTTATATCGGTTTTATTTTGCGTTGTGAAACAAAATTAATTTCAAAATGAAAACCAAATATAGAAAGAGCGCGTAGTCGGCAACTCTATATCGTAAGGTAACAAGTATTGCATATTACATACACATACATAAACTCACGCCTGTATCCCAGAGGGGTAGGCAGAGACCAGGGACTGCCACTTGCCAAGATCCTAACAGATCACTTTCACTTCCTAAACATTAATTAGTCGTTGCATGCACGCACGCCGGTTTTGGGTACTTTTTATATTGCCCTTTGCTAATACCGGATCTATTTGCTCGAAGTATGTCCTCCTAGGACGTCCCTTGTACCCACATTCGCTCGATAAATTTGTTTTGTCAATCTTTCTTCCTTGATCCTCTCCGCATGTCCAAACCAACGCAACATTCTTTTTTCAATTCTTGTCACTACATCGTCTTTCAGTCCACAACGCACACCACATTGCATATTAAATTTTAAAAAAACACAACCTCAAATTTAATCGAGTCTGAAACTTAATTGGTCTCAAGTTATGTTTCTAACTCAATTAAATTTAACATTGTGTTTATCTAAATATGCAAAATGCCATTGAAATATGAAAAAACTAATTTTTTCAGTATAGTTAATAATTTTGAACCACGTTTTAACCTAAGCGCAATTTAAAATTATCAATTATTACTTATTGTTCATAAACATTGACCGTGTCAGATTTTAAGATAAAGGTTTTGTAAGAGTATTCCTACCCGGTAGGAATACTCTTACAAAACCAGGAGGAAATATTGGGATATTTTATTACCTAAGCTCACTTTACCACCAAAAATTTTCACTAAACTCATCCCTTACGGTTGCTGTTACCTCTGGCGTGTTAAGTTTGCTCTTACACCTGACACGCTGTCTCACTCGCAGTCATTTTTTTGTGATTGTAAATAAAATGTAAACTTTTGATAAAAAAAGGTAACAAAAATATGGAGTAAATATATAATTTGTTTACAATCATTAAACATTTTAGAATATGCGAACGAGATGGCATGCTAGATGTAACAGCAACCTTAAGAATGTTGTTTATTCATATATATTTTTAAGTAGGTTCATCTTATTTTTCCAGCGCTAAAGACACGTCTTTCTCAACATTACTATTCTATCATCTAAGCGAGGGCGAAACGCGATATTGATAGTTGCTTTTTCAAGCTATGTAGCGGAAAATGTCTCTATTTTTGCTCGCCTGATGGATAGTGGACGTATTGCTTTTAGAGCGGTCGCCAGAGAAGGCCTGTGCCCTACAGTGGGACGTATATAGGCTGCTTATGTATTCAAACCAATGTGAAAATTTCAAACTCATCACTTTCACCTTACTGTCACGTAGATCTACTGCATTTTAATTCACCAACCAATTTGTTGCCAGGCAATTGTTCTCAACTGTAACATTGCTCTTGATTGCGCTACCAAGTATCTGTTTTGCTTCGAACAGCATCTTGAAAAGGGCACTCTAGAGCGATCAAGGCCTTAATTCTAGGGTCGGCATACAAAAGCACATTTTTCGCAAAATTTTGTTCTATACTACATCATGAATTAAAATAGCAGTGCCCATAATTTCGGTAATAAAACAATGTAAGTTCATGTCAGCTCCTCTTTGATGTAAAGAGGATAATATAATTAATGTTATTCTTTTACTTTTTATTTTATTATTTTTATTTTGTTACCAGCTGTCCCGGCGAACTTTGTACCGCCACGGAATCCTTTTCTTGCACAAAGCCATCTTTTTGAAACTTAAAATAAATATTATTCCATGGGAACCCATTACCGCAATATCAAGTATGCTTTGTCTCAATTCAGGTCTTGGTCTATCTGTACGCCAAGTTTCATCTAAATCCGTTTAGCCGTTATTGCGTGATTGAGTAACAAACGTCCAAACATCCAAAGCTCCTAACATCAAAACATCTTTACAAACTTTCACATTTATAAAATTAAGTAGTTTTTGCACATTCTCAAAAATTAGTGTTTGGTGAGCCGACCCCAGAATTACGAGCACCAAATCTTGTCGGAATCCCGACGTTTGCGATAGCAGTTCATATGTTAGAAAATTGGTATCGTTCTGGTTCTGGTGCGCTTAATATAGGAACTAAAGAGTAAGTATTCGTTATTAATACGGCATGATACATGAGATGTGTAAGGGCTGATTATGTTCATTCCCATGCGAAACACGTCTCCGCTATCCCTTTGGGGAGAATATTTGAGCACAATGACAATAAGTTTACCCCTTGTGTTCGTGTGAAGCCATTTATAAAGAAGCGTATTCGTCATGTTTCAGCGTAAAGCTCTGGCAGATGGGTAATTTTTGCATCGATATTGGCGCAAGATATTGTTCTATGTTCAGATGACAGCGGTCAAACGTTACTTACATTTTTGTTGCAAAGTCGGGCTAGTTTGCAACAAAAAGTAAAGTGGTAAGGATGAAGTGCTCGCGACTGTTCTTGTTTGATATACTGTAGGTTCCTATCTATAGCATAACGTGACCCAGAATAAGACGAGAGCTATATTTTTAGCAAGTTTCGAGAGCTATATTTTTAGAAAGTTTCTTGCCTTAACTTCCAAAAACATAACTTCATAAACATGAACTTCCTGAAAATTTTCAGATATCGAATTTCAGCCGTTTCCTACAAAGAATCCA